>JAPPVO010000019.1:161019124-162516132 GCA_030407325.1 Camellia japonica | reverse complement strand
TTTCCATATGTTTTCACTAGGGATGACAATGGGTGGGTTAATGGAGTAGATATTAATTCCGTCCCCATTCCCCTATTAATATTTTTTTCCCTATTCCCATTCCCATAGATACTACCCTCCGCATCTCCTAATAGGTTTGATTTTTCCCAATCTAACTTAACATTTTTTTTTATTTTTTTATTATTTTATTATTTTTTAAGATTCACAACCAAAGCTAAATATACATTCAATTTATTTTATTTTATTTTTTTGGCTCAACACAAAATCAATACACATTAATTAACATTGTACATTATTCTTGTCAAATTTAATGTATATTTGAATTTTTTAAATTTATTTAGAAAAATTCTATTCTACAAAAAAATTCCAACTTATTTTTATTTTTATTTTTTTTAAATTTTATGTATCTCTTCTCTTTATTAATTGATCTTCGATAATCTGAATGTGAGTTGCTCTCGTTTCCATCTTTTTTTTTTTTTTTTTTTTAATTTTTATTTGCATTTGTAGAATGAATTTTCTTATTTCAATATCTCCTGCAATTATTTTATTGGATTTCTCTTTGATTTGATATTAACCTTGGATTAAATTTTCTAATTTTTATCTTAATTAGGGATCACCTTAATAACTATGTTTTGGTTATGATTAATTGCGCGTTTTTGATCGATAGTCTTAATCTTGTCACCGCTAGATTATCGCTATCACAAATCACCGTTGCTGTAGTGAGAGGATGGGAGAGAGTGAGAATTAGAACTCTAATTGTAAATAGAGTAGGGAAAACATATGGGGAAATTCTTTTCCGATGTACTTTAAAAAAAATGGGGAAATTAGTAGGTATCCATCCCTGGTGGAGATTTAAAGAACATCACTTACCCTATCGACGGACAAGAAAAAAGGAGAAAACTCATGTGTTTGGGTTGGGTGTTCATAGATACCTATATGATAGGTTATCCATTGTCATCCCTAGTTTTCACTACTCTGTTTATAATTAGAGTTCTAATTCTCACTCTTTCTCATCCTCTCACTACAGCATTGGCGATTTGCGATGGCGACAATCTAGCGACGATAAGATTGTGAATATTGATTAAAAACGCACAATTAATCATAACCAAAACATGAAAATTAAAGACAAAAATGCACAAAAATTCAATTAAGGTGATCATTAGTTAAGATGAAAATTGAGAAATTCAATATAAGGTTACCATCAAATCAGAGAGAAATCAATAAAACAATTGCAGGAGATATTGAAACAAGAAAATTCATTCAATAAATGCAAATAAAAATTAAAAAAATAAAAAAAGAAGTAGAAGTAGAAGAAGAAGATGGAAATGAGAGTAACAACTCACTTGCAGGCCTCGTTTGGGAACAGGCTAATTTAGTAATTTTTTGGCTATTGGCTAAAATATGAGCTAAAAAAAAACTAGTATGTTTGGGATGACTTTTTGACTTTTCATGAAAAGATGTGTAAAAGTAGAGAGAAAGAGAATCTTTGACTTTTTTGTATGGGTTGTTGACTTTTGGCTTTTTTAGTAACTTTTTAGCTTTTTGACTAAACTGGCTTGTTGCCAAACGAGGCCTCAGATTACGAAAATTAATTAATAGAGAGGAGAAGGAGATACATAAAATTAAAAAAAAAAATAAAAATATGGAATTTTTTTGTAGGAATAGAAATTTTTAAATAATTTAAAAAATTCTAAATATATTAAAATTTGACAAAAATAATGTGACAATGTTAATTAATGTGTATTTGATTTTGTTGTTGAGCCAGATAAAATAAAATAAGATTGGCATTGTTTGGGAACAGGCTATTTTAGTAATTTTTTGACTTTTTAACTAAAATATGAGATAAAAAAAATTAGTATATTTGGGGTGATTTTTTGACTTTTTACGAAAAGATGTGCAAAAAGTAGAGAGAAAAGAGAATCTTTGACTTTTTGGTATAAATTATAGGCTTTTTGACTTTTTTAATAACTTTTTGACTAAAATGTTAACTTGCTAAACGAGGCCTGAATGTATATTTAGTTTTGGTTATGAATTTTTTAAAAAAAGAAAAAAAAGGTTAAGTTGGGTTGGAGAAAATTCAAACCCATTAGGAGATAGGGAGGGTAATATCCATAGGGAATGGGGAATGAGAAAAATAATTATAAAAAAATGGAGATGAGAAATTAATATCCACCCCATTAATCACCATTGCCATCCCTAATGTATGCCGCTCTTGTAGCGGCAAAAGTAGCTTTACGTAGCTAATTTTGTTCTTTCTATACCTGAACTATGCATTTATTTTCTATTCAAATATATATATATATCTGTGGTATATTCCTCAAAAAAAAAAAAAAAAAAAAGAAAAAAAAAAAGGTCAATTTAGAGTTAATCGGACACCTTTAAATAATAAGATAATCTAAAAGTCAAAATTGTTGACTAAAGCATTGTAGGTCCGTTGGCTAGCCTAGATGAGACCGCACATCCTAAGTAAACTCCCAAGTCCACACATTGTGGCCGCATTACAGAATCAATAAACACAGATTCAATTTTTGGAAGATTTTTGTTACCTGTTTTAATCCTTGCCCCCAAGCCTCCTAAGGCTGTCTATACTCTCTCCTCTCCTCCTTTTTCTGGCACACCAAAAGCAAAACAAATCACAGCAAACAACTTCTAAGCATTTGGGCCTCCATCTTTGCCAAGTTCTCACGTTTTCTTCGGTTTGACTTTATAAACCAGCGGTTGGTTCTTTATTATCTACTGTTTTTATATATTATAATCATGATTTTTGTTTTGGATAATGGTTAGACATAGTTCATGCATAATTCATGGCATTAGAATAGTTTTTCATAGTGTCTTATTACTTTTGTCACTTTTTGCCTACTGTAAGATTATTTTACGATTCATAAGTTGCGTTGTTGCGTTTTCTTCGGTTTGACCTTATAAACTAACGGTTGGTTGTTTATTGTTTTCATTTATTATAATCATGATTTTTGTTTTTGATAATGGTTAGACATAGTTCATGCATAATCCATGACATTAGAGTAGTTTTTCATTATATTTTGTTACTTTTGTCACTTTTTGCCTATTGTAAGATTATTTTAGGATTCATAACTTGCAAATCGTATTTAGTGTCTTTCATTGTTCGGTATATTCATTGTTCATCCATGTGCATTGCTACATTTTTTCTGTTTTTAGATGCTTTATGAATTTAATCCATGAATTTATTGCATATACATCATATTTAGTGTCTTTCGGATCTTTGGAGTTTCATATTATGCTGTTTAAATTAGTTGTTATAGCATCTACAATTATGCATATTAGATGAATATTTTTCTTTTTCTTTCATGTTCTTGAGCGTTCTTGCATATTCGCCATCATTCATATCTCCATGATTTAATTGCTATATGTGATATATGATATAACTGCATGTTTGGAGGTCATATCATTTTGATATTTCCTATTTTTGTTCTCAAAATCTTTCTTTAAGGAAGACTTTCTTTCTCTCTTTGTGGGAAGATTTTCCCAAATCAAAATTTTCCAAATATGCAAATATTCAAATTAGAATGATATGATCTATATTATGTGTATCACATAGATGGTAAATTTATTTTAAAATATTATGTAAAATTAAATAGAGTAAGTGAAATTAAATAAGGAAATAAATCGCATTCAAAGAAATTAATAGAGACCACTCTTAAAGACTTGGCAAGAAAGGTGCTCTAGTTCACACTCACTATAATCAATAAAGATACCACTTCTTTTGAAAGAACTTGCTTCTTTGTCTTTTCCTCTTTCTATAATCCACTTTTAGTTTGCGGTCGCCTCCTGCAATATTTGAATCGGTTCTCCAGCAATGTCTTTGAATTTTGCTGATTCAGAGATTTCATCGGACACTGGCATGTCTTAAATCATAAACCCTAAACCCAATGACCTTCTCCTTTAGTACGTAAACTCCCAAATTAAGATTTTTCGTTGTGACGAATTAGTGCATTAAATTAACATGGAGTTATGGTTTCCTAGTTTTTCTTAAAAGTTAAGTGGCAACTCCAACCTTTTGTGAATATTCTATTTGGCAATTTTTGGGCTAAATCGAATTGTGATAATATTACAGTATATTGTTAATCTAGACATCGATGATTCATATAGTTAAAAGGGTCAAATTCGACGTGTGAGTGAACCGAAGGATGATATCCACAATGAAGAGTTTGATAAAATGAATTATTCGAATTATTGAAATACAACCCATGGTAAACCCCACGGATTCAAATAACTTCCTCCAATTTATATTATGGACAGAGAATGCACCTTAAAAAGAAAAAATCAATAGAAAAGCAATAATATTATTTTCTTTTCTTTTCTTTTTATTTGTACTTTATTTATTTTTTTATTTTTTTTTAATTTTTTGCGTAATTGCTTAACCACCGACCAATCCTACTTTTCCCTCCTTTTGACCCTTTGGGACATAAAAAAAGTTATTTAAACTTAATATACACAAATAACTACAGAGACATTTCGTGATTTGGTCGGTTGTATAAAATTGCGAATTCATGGGCTATGCTTTTTGTCTTATTGATGATATTTCACTAACAACCAGGACTGATCTATGTAAAAATGCATGTAATTTTTTATTGAAAAAATTATTATAAAATTTTTTTAATTTTTTATTGAATAATATTACTATTAATCAGACATTTTTTTATCAACTTAATTGAAAAAAAAATATAATTGAACATATTTCTTGTCTGCATTAACTTGACAAAATATTAATTATTACTATGTCTCCGTTTAGTAAAGTTAACTATTTGAAAATATTGTAATCGACACTTTTTATAATATATATATAAAAGCATCAATGATAAACTTTATATCAAAATCTTGATTAATATATTTCTCAATAAATATGATCAAGTAACTTACTACAAAATCATCTTTCATCTTATTACGTAATTTAGTTTTGAAAAAAAAAATTATAATTGAAAATGTATGTTTTTATGAGTATAATGGTAACTTGTTTCAATAAACGGTATTAAATTTTATTAACTTATTTTAAGAGTGTCATGTTGAAGTAGACAATATTTTTATTTTCAGACAATATTACTATTTCTAGATAATGAATAGATAAGAATGAATGTAAAATAAGATGTATAAGCAAATTAAATTGAATGGATATGTTAATGGATGTATAATGTTGGTAGGATCATGAGCACATTAAATCGGTGGAGCATCACTTGTGTTGGTGGGTTGATTGTGTCAGACATTGCAGGTGTGGAACCCTAATTTTTTTGGGGGTAGTGTTGCTGTCGCTGTGAACCTCTACATTGTGTCTGGTGGAAACGCAAGAAGTTTGGACGTACGGGTGGACAATGTCTGGGAAACGTAAGTATTTCTTTATTTCGTTACATAGTGTTTATTTGTGCATGCTACTGTATTGAGTTTGATTTGATGATTTATGTTTGATGTGTCTGTGTGACTTTCAATGTGAAATTGTGGTTGGATTTATATTGGGGGGTTTTGTATGAAAAAATGTAGTGAGTGTGGGGGACAACGCGTGGGAGGTTGGGGCCCGATTTGGGGTTTCGGTTGCTGGGATGGGGGGTTGGGTTTATTTGTTGTTGGCCTATTGATTTGAGGTTGTATGTGTTGTGTGGGGTTGTATGTTCAATGTGATGCGGTGGGGTTGTGGGGTAAGGACGTGATGTAATTGGTTTTTGTTATATGTGGTTGGTCGTGTGACTGTGTGGAAGTGTTCGTATGTGGATTGTTTATGGTGTGTGTTTGAGCATATTATACTGATTTTTTTTATGGTGGGTTATTGTCGTTTCAGTGGTGTGAGATAATGGATGTGTTAACAACTTCACGTATTGTGGGGGATGGGTTTTAATGAGCGAACAAAATTGAATGTGAGTGTGTCAAGGTGTGAGTAGGGTAGTTTTGATTGTTGATTGTATTTTGTGGTTGTTTCAATGGTAGGTGGTCATATAGATGTTAACAGTTTCACGTGTTGTTTGTCTGTCCGGTTGGGTAAACATTTTTGGTAATGTGGTGGAGAACTGAACAATAACGAACCATACAGTGGCATTGGTAATGTGTGTGTGTTTGATTTTTCGCTTTTGTGGCTGCTGTTTTATTGTGTGTGATGGCTTAACATGTTTGAATGCAGAAGCTGTTAGGCTGCCGAGTCCGTGGACACGGTCGTGTGAGCGCAAAAGGAAATACGCAGAGGGAGCGTTGACATCTAAGAATGTAGGGGATAAATTGCAAGGGAGCAACCTATTCGTACAACCGAAAACTGTGGCTCATTTGGGTGGTGCTGATATGCATACAAAACAAAGATTACATTTCCGTTCCAACATAGCAGGTGTGGTGAAAATGGTGTACGCGATTAAGTTGAAGGATATGCACCTCGTTCACTTGCGGAAGACACCATTCTGGTTATTGTTCGAAGCAATACTCGTAAATCAGTTGGACCACAACGAATTCAGAAAATGTGATGATTTGGTAGTTAGCATTATTCGGACTTACAGTGTACGAGCAGGGATGTTTGTGATTGGTGGGCGTAGTGTGGATTTCACCGATGTGGATGTGAGGCTTTTGTTTGGGTTGCAATGTGGGGATGCATTCTTGGACTTTACACCCCGTCCTAGGCCAACATCGGATTTTGTGCAACGAAGGTGCAGTGGTGTAACTCGCATTACAACGAAACTTGTTAGGGACTTGTTAGTTGATGCATCAGAGGGTGATACGCATACTGATTATGAGGATACGGCAAAGCTGCTTTGCTTGTATGTTTGTGTGAAGTTGTTTTTTTCAACTTCAGGAGAAAACGTTAGTTGGAATTTTATCCGATATGTGGACAACCTGGACGCCATGAAGTTGTACGATTGGACTGGTGCGGTGCGTAGTATGTTGATGAGTTCCATTAGAGACTTCCATCGGACACCACATAAAGTGACCGGATGTGTTATTGCTTTACTGGTAAGTGTAGAAAACCGTTTATTATTGAGAATAATGATGTACAGTATTTAATTTTAGGTTTTTGTTTGTTGTGTTGACTGTTTTGATTTATTTTGCAGTATTGGTTATGTGAACACACATCTGTAGTGGAAGCTAACTCTGCGCACATGTTTCCCCGATTCCTGAAGTGGAATATCAGTGAATTGCTAGCAAGTGTTCGTGGTGTGAATTTGTCGGGCCCAGTCAACTTTATGGTATTGGAATGTTAAACATATTAAGAACAATTGATTGCGTAACATGGTGCATGTGGTGGGCTAACATGACTGTTATGTGCAGGTGAATCCAAGACAGCTTGTTGCTGCTGAACATGAAATGTTTATATTGAGAGGGGATGTTATGGTTGCCAAAGATCGTTTGGATGTGTCAGGCGGGGAAGGTGAGTGTGATGGATGTGGCAAAAATGAGACGGAAGGGTGTAAGGTGGGAAGAGATGGTGGAAAGAAAGTTGCTGATAGCTCTAATACGAGTAGTGAAGATAGGGAGAATCCGCCTGAAACACCCAAAATGTGTGGACAAAGCACGATGTTAAGACCAGATGTATTATGTGGTGGGGAACAGTTGGGTTCCCGAATCGGCACGGGCAAAATCGTTGGTGGGGTGGGAGGCCGATTAGTCAGTTGTGATCTAGTTGAGTCAGACGTGAATGAGTTTGGAGTGAGCAACATTGACAAAGATGAGATTATCGCAAAGTTGGAGGAAGAAGTTGTTCGACTGAAGAAAAAGAATGATATGCAGGCAGTGCATATTGTTGAAGGTTTTGAGAGTGTGCTTAGGGTAAAAGATGAAGAGAAGAAGAAACTTCAATTAGAAAATGCTAAACTGAGGCAAACTGTTGCCATTCTTGAAGAACAGTTGGCGGATCAAGCGGTGCACAATGTGACGCAACAGTTTAAGGTAGGGACTTGGGGCATGAGGGTGGCGTGGCTAGCAAGGGTGGTTACAGGTACGAATCACATGGAGGGAAGCAACACAGCACGCCGGCATATGCGGAGATTGTTGTGGATGCCTCACCCGTAACATCTGTCCCAGCATCGTCAAAACACATCGACAGTGGTGTGACTGCAGATGTTGTGCAGTGTGCCAAACATCAAGTGGTTGTGATCAACCCGGTAAGTGCAGAAGGTGGGCATGTGGTTGGAGCTCCAAACTCGTTTGTGCATAGCATTAAGGAGAAGGTACGAAAAAATTTGCAACTGCCAGAATTTGATTATTCGGAATTGCAAGTGCGGCAGCAAAAGGTGAACAGTAATGTTTGTATGTTGCCAAACAACGTTGCCGGCAATGGTGTGGGGGATGTAATGGGTGGGAAAGTAGTTGACGTGGAGACAGCAATTGGGGACGGCAGCAAGTTCTCTGGTTTTGGTATTAACAACAAGCATACTGTTTGGAAGATGATGACGGAGCAAGAGAAGGACATTATTAGCTCTGCGTATGACCGATACGGTGATGGGTGAGTGGGTTTTTTGGTTTATTTGTGTAATTATGTTTTTCCCATTTTTGTTATGGATAGTTTTGTGTTAGCATTTATGTAACGAGTTGTGGTAAGTTGATGGGTGTTTTGTTGGGATGTGTGCAGTGCTTTAATGTGGATTGGCCGAGGTGACGATAACGCAGTTTATTTTTCAGATGTGAAAGCGATTGTCCAACAAGGTGTTGTGCGTGGGAATGTAAGTTATAATGGTTATGAGTACGGTTTGTTATTTGTAGTTTCGGGTTAGGGAAGTCTTATGCAGTGTGTGTTACATGAGAGTGGTGTTATGTGTGTGATCAACATGTATGGTGGCAGGTTATTGATGCGTATGCGGAGGTGCTTTCCGATGAGCAAACAAGGTTGAATGCCGGAAAAGACTTCCCAGAGAATTCATTTTTTTTTAGCAGTATATGCCTGGTCAGTGTGTTGTGTGTATGTTTGTGATTGTGTTGTTATGTATGTGTTTCATCAAGGTAACAAATGGTGTATGGTGTGCAGGATATGATGAAGAATGACAATGTGGCGGCACGTAATAATTATGTAATGAGTAACTTGTCTGCTGCAAGAGGCGCTCGTTATATCATTTTCCCATTTGTCACCTTTTCCATTGGACGCTTGTTGTGTACGATACGAATGTTGGAAGCTGGAAGCATTACAACTCGATGAGGCCTAGGAATGGATCAGGGGGTGCGCAATATGCCGAAGCTATGCATGTGGTAAGTATGTGATGGGTAATATTTGAATAACTGAATGGTATAGTAGTTTTAAGATATGGAGTTGTGTGATGTGGTATGTTTTTCTTGTAGAAAAATATTGTGACTGAGGTACAGCGACAATCATTGGCTGCAGTGGTATGGATGATCTCGTGGCCACGCAAGATTTCGATATCCCGTTGGAATCAGTTGTTGATTGTCCTCAACAACGTCCTGAAGCGTAAGTTGAACGGAAATGGGTGCACTTGTTAATGTGCATGTTTATTTAAAAACATGTATGTATGACGCCTTTTTTTTGTATGTTAATTGCCACAGGTTGGATTGTGCAATAATAGTGTGCGCTATAATGAGGCAGCACGTGCATCACATTGAAGTGGGACGATCATTGCAAGGAGGTAACTGTAGTGTGTTACGTGCTAACATGGTGAAGTTATTTGTGAATGACCTGGAGCGTGGGATAGCAAGCAGGGGGGCGTGAGGCATGGTTTGAACTGACACTATTGTTGCGTCTGTTTTAGTATGATATTTTGTGATTAGTTTCTATTCTTATGGAAGTACATTGGAAGAATTAGGATTTTTGGTGTGTTGAAATGGTTTTTGGGTTTATTCACGTTGAAACGTTGTTAACGTTTGTGTTTTGTGTTACTATTGTCGTATCTGCTTTAGTATTATATTTTGTAATTAGTTTACATTCTTATTGAAGTACATGGGAAGAAGTAGGATGCATGGTGTGTTGAAATGGTTTTTGGATTATTCACGTTGGAACGGTGTTATCGTTTAGGTTTGTGTTTGGGGATGTTTGTGCATGTGATGTGAATATATATCGGTAATTACCTGTGTGTTAATGTTGTTTTGGTTTGTAATGGAAAATAAAATACATAAGTCCCTTAGGCGTGTGGTACGCAACAAAAAGAATACATGGGTAGTTTGGTTTCCCATTATTGTGTTGTGTTTTGTAGGAACGGAAGTTGGTTGTTGTCGGTGTACATGAAGTGGATTTCACACAAAACAATGTGGCCATGGCAAACAAATAGAATACGAAATTAATTCATAGGAACTAACACTATTGTCGCATCTGTTTTAGTATGATATTTTGTGATTAGTTTACATTCTTATGAAAGTACACTGGAAGAATTAGGTTTTTTGGTGTGTTGAAATGGTTTTTGGGTTTATTCACATTATTTTGTTGTTAACGTTTACAGATTGTATTTGGGAATGTTCGTGATTGGGAAGTGGAAAAGTATCGACATACACCTGTGTTTTAAGGTTGTTTTGGTTTGTAATGGACAATTTAAAGCATAAGTTTCGTAGGCGTATGACACGCAACAAACACAATGCATGGATTGTTTGATTTCACATTAATGTGAAATGTGTTGTGGGGACGGAAGTTGGTTGTTGTATGTGTACATGCAGTGGATTTTGCAATAAACAATGTGACCGTGCAAACAAATAGGATGCAAAATTAATTCGAATGTGCGAGGTTTTAATTTGGACGTTAGTTTGTCATCGTGTTTTGAATGGAGTGTGGACACCCACTGACCGAGAAAACAACTGTGGAGTGATTTATTGGAAGAATGGTGTGTGTTAGTCAGAGGTTGAGAGTTAGGATGGTGGGGTGAGGGCATTGGGTAAGTGTGGCTGTGTGTGAACTGTAATGTCACGTCCCGTATTTTATTACTCGGATAACATTATCAATATTTATTAATTAAGTCCATTTACAAATATCAATTCATCATTTAATGAAATGATGAATAATTAAATATACATGTTCCCTCTTGTGATACAACAATGCCATTTACATACCAATAAAAGAAATGCCTGAGACTTACAATAAATAAGAGAGAATTGCCCTTTACAAAGAAAAGAACTCAACCAAAGAAACAAATAAAAACAATACGGCTCATCATCACTTTATAATCATGCCAAGTTGTTTGATCCTCAAATTTGAAAACATTCCCTGCACACATGTACAAGTAGGGGTGAGCAAACCACTAACTCACAAACAATCTCATTATTATAACATTAGAAGATATGCAAGTACAAAGATACGCATACATATACGGGAAATCATATCATATCAAAAACCATATGATTTATTACGTAATCTCTCAAATCCAATTTATTTAATTAACCACAACAAGTTAACTTAAATAAATAAACATGCTTCAATAACCACAAGACATCCCTTTCAATTTATTCAATTACCCCATTGTCAATTGAATCAAATAATTAAACAAATTCATAATGACATCTAACAAAGCATCAAATACATTTTATATAATCTTATGAGATGAATGCATATGCCATGTCATGCTCAAAATATTTTTCTCATCTTTTGAAAATCTTGTGCACAATGTCAATTTGAAAACACATTAATCCAATAATTTCAATAAAATTCCAAGGTGGTAAATACGACTCAGGTAATCCCTAGGCTGGTGTCTGCAAGTAGGCATATCGAGCATTACCAAATCCCCACTTTACTGGTCTCTCACCGGAAGGCACATGGTACCTCCTCCGCGCGTGTTTTTGGTCTTTCACCATGGACACTCAGGCCAACTTAACCAATATCAAACTACACCCTTATTCGGACTTACCAACGTATTTACCCAAAACAAATCCAAATGATCTTGTTTTACAAAAACGATTTCTTTCTCAAAACAATAGTTTTCAATTGCAATTTGAAATCCATGATAACAATGAAATGGAATGGCAATGCAATATGTAACAATGCATTAGAAGAGTTCCAATTTCAATTCCACCACACAATGTTCCTTTGTGATCAATTTCCATACCTCTATCAATGTAATACCATGACACAATCCCCGAAGATAATATAATAATGTCAATGTTCATGTATTCACAACATGTAAATCAACAATTTCTAACTTTGTCTTTTTAAGACAATTCAAAAATATTCTTTATACACAACAAACTTCCAAAATCAAACATTTTCTTATCTTTCCAAGAATCTCCTCATTTAAATACCAACATGGAAATCCTTTACCGGTTACCAAAATAAAAACTTTTAAACAATAGGTTCATCAATAGCAATAACATATAACACCAGGCGGGTTCAATGTTTCATCAATTTCTAACTCACATACTTTATCAATGAAAGGTAATTACAATCTTTCCAAAACTCATCCCCATCCCATTAAATAGAATCAAATTCTCATTTTTCTCATGCAAGTGAAATCTTGAGATCTTCAAGTTCAATCATAATTCTCAATAAGCATAAGTGAATATTCCAACACTTAATCAATTATATCAAAATCTTCTCTTGACTATAATTATAAAATATAACACGAGTGTTCACTTTCCAATTATCAACATCCACCCCATCGAATTAAACCAAGGAAAAATTAAAAAAAAATAAAAGTTTTGATAACTCATTTTTTTATTTTAATCCAATTAATCCATTTGCTCCAAATGAGCTAAAATCACATTCTATTCTTTTCTTGTCAAAAACTGCCAAAAATTCAAATATTTCATAAAATTTTGAAGTATGAAATTATTATTATAACATTACTCAACTAGTAAAACTAAGAACACAATATCAACCACATCAACTCAATCTCACTTATTTCTCCAAATCTCATACTTGGTTAACTTCGTCACTTTTAATCTCATAATATTAAAGTTAGGAATTAAACCCAATAACACCTTTAATTACAAAGGATTTAAAATATTAACCAAACTAATTTAATTCATCAAATTAGTAAGTTCATTATTTTTACCATCTTCCAAATTAATAACACAAACTTAACCTCACATGTCTTCTCTCAAATACACCCACATTTCATGCTTAGCCATTTTCCTAAATCTTTACAAATAACAATTTCACAATTTTTCTAAAATTACTAATCAACATGATATTTACATCAAAAATTATAAAATATGCCCAAGAGTAACATTTTCAAGGTTGTGAGTTCAAAAGTCCACATTTCACATTTTCATTTTCACAAAAATGAACACAACTTAATCATCAACAAATCACCTTCCGTAAAGTATCATGAATATAACACTTTTAGAGTTTTTAATCCAAAACAACTCTATAATCCCAACTTAACAATTTACACAATATTCCTCAATATCAATTTATTTTTTTCAAAATAAATTCAAAATCAAAGATGAAAAATATTTCAACTTTATATTTCTCAAAATAAATCATCTAATCATAATATGATGTAGATACAATCCATACAACTATTAAAATTAAATTTTCAGATTTTTAGCAAAAATTTTCAATACAATGTGATTTTCCCAAATCAATCTCAAAATACCCAAATTCTTAACATTTTAACATAATTTTTGTAAGGTCCCAGTGTTCACATCGGGAATGGAGGGGAGTTTCTGGGTTATAAAAGTAAAAACTTGGACCTTATATAGCACCGAGGCTTATCCTGGATGTGAAATCCCTCGTAGAATCCCAGTTAAGCGTGCTAAGGCTGGAGTAGTTTGGATGGGTGACCCACTGGGAAAAACAAATCAGTGTGGATGTGGCCCAAAGCGGACAATATTGATGACATATGAAGGTTGGGGCGTTATAATTTTTCTTTCAAAAATTACCAAACAAAAATTTGAAAAAATATATATATGCAATACCTCCTATAATGACATATGTTCTCAAAATATCCCTAACATAACTTTAAAGTAATAATATGAAAAAAGTCCCTACCTCAAATATGAAGAAAAGCAAATCCGAAAATGCAAACATTGCCCGATCATGGATCCGAGACCACCATTGTGAAGATCACGATGAGCTCTGCGATTTTCATTTATAATACTTTTGCAAAATCTCACTCTAAAGACTCCTACTCTAAGCTTAAATCTTAAGCCAACAATGGAGAGAAGAGAGAGAGAGAGAGACGGAGAGGGAGAGGGGGCGAAGCTCTCTGCTCCAAGCCAAAAAGAAATGAATAAAAAAGGAAATGAAAAGATGGAAGGAAAAAGTGGGGAGGCAACCCACGTGGGTTTGCTTCTCAAAATTTGATTTCCCCAAAAATATAATTTTTGTACTAATACCTCAAAACTTTATAATATAAATTATAAAATGACATAATTTTTCTCACCACAAAATAAAACATTTTTGTATACCACAAAATATAATCTTTTGCTCACTATGAAATATAAACCCATTTTATTCACTATAAAAATATATAATTTTTCACCATATGGTACACACCATAAAATCAACTATCAAATATTTATTATAATCCTATATAATAAATAATAACAACTCACAAGGTGATTACTACTAATCACCTAATTAAAAACGACCAAACAGTTAAACATGAGTCATTAAACAAACTCAATTTATATTAAATCTAAGTCATGAGTCCCACCATCACCCAATTACATATCAAAGTAGACCCAACAAACTAATCTCAAGTCATGGTCCAAACACACAAAACTTATTTTCAATTTCTGCTATCAATCAGTCTGCAAATTCTCATAAAATAAATACTCACCATTAGATTCCAAAATTTTTATCCCACATGCTACCATTAAATTCCAAAATTTTTATCCCACATGCTAGACTTTTATAAGAACAACATAATAAAAATTTCATAATTTCTGAGATCGAAAATTATATTTTTTTTTTAAAAAAAATTTACAAATTGAACCATTTTCGCACATAACTTTACACAACACTCCAATCCAAAATTACTCAATTAATTTATGCACTGACTATTTTAAAAAAAAATTTGGCTCATCGCATGTAACTTCATGACTTCTGGTTGATGGTCGGTGCTTGTTGATGTGGCGGATGAACGACAAGTGAGGTATGGGAAATTCATGGTGTGATGTGTGTTGGGTCATTTACTGCCAAATGTGTTCTGTGTGGGGCATGATTTAGTAAGTGGCCATTTTTTTTGCGTGTTAGTGAACATGTAATTTTTTTTGTTTGTCTAAATGTCAGTTGAGGTGAGTACATAAAACGTATTAATAGGTTTGCAGGTCGGTGATGTGGGGGATATACGATACGTATGGTTGGGGAACTTGTTGGTGTAGACCACAAAGTATCGTTCATGATGTGGGCAGCGATGTAACGTTATGTTGGTACCATGTTTGACAATGTGAAAATACTCTGTGTATTAGTTGTATATGATAATATATAATTTATTTGTCGTGTGTATCAATGGAACAGGTGGTGAGTAAATAAAACATAATGTAAGGTCATACTGGTAATGTAATTTATTTGCTGGAAAAGTATAATGACATAGGTTTGCAAAACTAACACATAAGAATAGTAGTAAATTGTTGTTGTTGTCGTTACAACATGATGACTTATTGAAAAATGGTTGGTAGCACGACTGTGTGGTAAGTCACACATCGAACTATATTGGCTCATTGCTTGTCTTCCTGTTGTGGTTTTCCATACGGCCGCACCGGCCACAACGTATTTGTTGGACGTGTTCCCCCTTTGATAATTTCCATTTTTTCTTCAGCCTGCCTGGTGGGCATTTCACTGTAGGAGGTTTGATTAAGTAGTCATCTGGATTGAATAGTGGTTGGTCCATAGTAGGAATGGGATAAATGGTTGGGGCGTATGTCGAGTGGTATTCGGAAACATAGAAGTACAGTTCGACCATTTCGTTCAAGTCCCTACTGCTTTTGCGAACGGCGACCATAGCATGTACACAGGGGAATCTGTTAAGTTTCCATTGGAAACACGAGCAAGTGCGCCACGCAAGATCGACAGTGACCGATGGAAACGAGTGGACCTCGTACACATCGTCGTTTGCCTGACTGACATTCCATGATTTGCCTTTGTTGAAAGCTTTTTCCAAGCAGGACTCCATTTTAGGACAGATCGCACCAGTCCAACTGTGGGATGCCACCCTACATTTGAACATTTGACGCATGGTTTTGACCTGGTGTAGACACCCCATTTTTGACCGTCCTCAAGACTTAGAAGTCATCGTTTGTGCACTTGATGATTGTTTCTGTTCGTTTTGAGCGCCCGAAGTCCTCGGCGAAACGCCTTGTCTTGAGTCTCTAAACTTATCTGTTTTGTACATTTTTTTGACCAAGAGCTTGTTGCCTCTTTCCTTGAAGGGGGGGTGACCTGTCGGCCAGCCCCTGGATTGTCGGCCATCTTGTGCATGTCGACTACCAGTGGTGGCCGACGACCATTGGTCTCTTTTTCTAGATATTTGTTTGCCAATGTGCCAACTGTTGTCACTGAGCTACATCTTCATACACGTGTATGGCAGGATGTATACAAGCTCAAACCTTGATTTTCTATATATAGAGGGTCCTTCCCCATTTTGGAGGTTAGACATTTTAGACAAAACATCTCTCTCTCTCTAGAATTCTCTCTCTCTTGTTATTTTGTGTCTGAAAGTCTAGTTTCTCTACACTTTGCACATCAACCTTAACCAAACTTGACCACCATTGAGCTAAGGTCCCTTGGAGTCTTGTTTAAGCTTTGGAAGGAGGTTTGAGCTTGAATTTGTGGCTGAATTGTGCTGTGCTTCAAAGGTATAAAACTTACCTTACTTTACTAGTTTTGTATACCTTCTTTGCCATCCTTTTAAACTATTTTGGGGCTGGTTTTCAACTATAAAAAACTCTATTTTTTGAGGCTTAAAATGATGGTTGAGGAAATTTTGTTTTAAGGGATAATCCACTCTTTTTGTTGCTTAATTGTTTGAACCTTTGTACAATTTTCATCACATTCAAAATCAAACTTTTTGGGCCTTTTAACCACTAAAT
Source organism: Camellia japonica (assembly GCA_030407325.1). NCBI lineage: Eukaryota > Viridiplantae > Streptophyta > Magnoliopsida > Ericales > Theaceae > Camellia > Camellia japonica. Next base: position 162,499,233 of record JAPPVO010000019.1, on the reverse strand, counting down.
TCAGAGGTTTTTCAGTGGCAAAAACCTTCTTTGAAGTCCAAAATTGGAGGGGTTAGCCTCCCTTCCTTGTGTCTTGCTTGCATGCCTAGTTAGCTTCATGATTTAGCATGTTTTTCTAGCCTAACTTAGCTTGAGTCCAGCATGCTTTTGCCTCTGTTTTGATATGCTTTAGCTCTGTTTTGGGCTGTTTGGGTCATTTGAGCTTTGTTTTGTATAGTTATGGTGCAATTTTTTTCACTAGCTTAGTGTTTCTAGTCTTTGAGCATCATTTGTGTGTCTTGATTGCATGTTTTAATGCTTTTTCATTCCTAATTTCAGCACTGAAATCTCTACAACCTCCCTCCATTCTTCACTTTTTTATTTTCTTTGAAAATGGTCTTAAACCCCTAGTTTGCTTAAGTGTGAAATTGAGACATTCATACTTAATGGTTTAATCCCTTTGGGGCTTCATTACCAATGGCATGGGTCCTTTCATGCCCAAAGTAACTTATGGTTTAAGCCCTCTTTCGATTAGAGAATACTCACCTTTGGACTCAATCGATTAAAGAATGAATCAGTAATCTAAAATGAGTAAACAAAAATGAACAAGTAAAATAGGCAAGATAACTATCTTTTATGTTGCATTCCATGTGTTCGACTCGGACGTTAATTCGAACACAAGGAAAATGGGACATTTCATACTCAAAGTGATAAAATATGCTACTTCCCTTGGTCTCCATCACCCTTGATCATGCATGATAGGGTGGTGGTTGTTTTGGTCTTGTTGTACATTCATTAAGCTTGTACAAGCTTGGTTCCTTAGCCATCATGCATGGAAAATGCTTAGTTGATGGTTTGAGGGCCAAGAGTTACACTCCTTTGAGCTTGTGTGATGATAAGGAGGGTAACAGTACAGATAACCCTTGAGAATACACTGCTTTGCCTTTGTTTGCTTTCTGTTGCAGGAAAAAAGGAAGTTTAGAGAAGGGGTAGCCGATCGGCCACCAGCAGTAGCCGACCGGTCACCAATGGTAGCTGACGGCCACCATTGGTAGTCGACCGGCCATCAATGAAGAAAGTTGCTTAGTGTGATGGAAAAGGAGAGCAGAGGTGTTCTGGAAGTTGACACAATTTTCAGTGATCAAATGTGTCCAAATAGAGGCTGCAACAGTAGGGCAATGACTTTTCGGGTCGAGGAACCGAGCATGCATGCATCCCTCGCTTCCCGAGGCCATTTAATTTCTTTGTTTAATTAATTAGTGGTAGTTAATTAATTAGTTTAATTGCTTTGTACTTAATTAGCTTTGTGTTTAGCTAATTATTTCAGTTGTAATATTTAATTAGCTTAGAATAGTTAGTTAAATATCATATTGTAATTACTTAGTTGTGGCTAATTAAAGTGTTGTAAATAATTAGTTAGAACTAGTTATTTAATTTCGGTTTGTAATAATTAGTTGACTAGAATTAGTTAATTAGTTTTGTTTGTAATAATTAGCTTAATTAGCGTAGCTAATTAGCTTATTCATTCGGACTCTCCTTCACGAGGGCATGATGTTATAATAAGTGTGTGTGCGTGTGTGTATGTCTTCCAACCCCACGTCTTTCTCCCTTTTATTTAATCGATTTTGATGGTTAGATTAGGGACATTTTCAATTAGCATACCGTATGCTCGCATGTTTGCATCCATTCATTTGTCTTGCATGCACCGATGCTCGGCGCATCATTCAAACTGCATTGTTATTTCGATATCTTCTTTGAATACGTGTTTCAAAGCATGCTATCAAAGTGTTGCAAATGCCATGATTAAGTAGCCGAGCCTATTTAGTTGCATTACTGCATGTGTTGCATTAGGCATCTTAACACAGTTAGGATCATACATCTTTCTAACTATTTTTTGTTTTGGCTCAGAGTACTCGGTAAGTTTTACGCTTTAGCATATCGCATGTGTGTTGATGTTGCCATGTTTTAGCATACTTGCCATGAGGCTATGTGCTTAAATGTTAAACTGCATGAATGCCTGTGGATGAAGGCTTGTTGTTTGAATTGGAATAATTCAATAAATGTGAGTTTTAAAGCCCACTTTGTTGTGGCAAATCCTGTTTTAAGTCCACTATGTTTGGTGGCAAATCCGCATCTTTAAGCCCACTTGAGAGTGGCAAATTCAAACCATTTTCGCAAACAAACATGACTTGAAATGTTCCAATTCTTGCGATTTAGTCTATACTTGTATGTGTGCGCGTCACATAGTAATGTTAGCTAAACAACCGGAATAAGAATGCATAATGTTTATGAAATATCATATCATGGTTAGTAGATGCCGATCTTTGATTGGGCGAGCGGGGGTGCTCAATTCATGACCTTCCCCCCTCGTACCCAAGTTCCCGAGCCGAGGCAACTTTGGTGATGACGGAGGCGTGGCCTTTGGCATGAGTCAGGATTTCCTAAATTTCCCCAAACATAAAACATTTAGGTGGCGACTCTATAATATGGCAAAGCAGTCCAATTTTGGCATTATTTGATTTAAAATCGTTTTTCCAAAAAGATTTGCCGGATTGGACTCTTTGGTGTTTATTAGTTTCACATTGCACTTGTGAGCCTAGATTCAGAACCGCGGGAGTCCCAACTGTGAGGCCTTTCATTTCAAACCTTTCCGAAAGGCAGGGCGCAGAAAAAGGCGAGTCCACACCGGGATACTATCAACCATATGGGTGACTGGGAGATTACGTGCCTCGCGGATCCATGAGTTGAATGACTTCGCAGCATTGGAACAAATTTCACCGTATCGTCTACCGCTGCAGTTGCAGTGTGTGTCACATGAGTTATGTTGATGTTATGATATGCTTGCGATTGTGTTTTGAATTTATGTTTGGGTGGAAATAATTAATAACAATCAAAATAGGTACCGAAAGAGTACGTTCGCCCTGTGTTGCGGATGTGTAGTTGCAAGAAATTGCTTGCAACAGCACCACCACATTTGTGGAATTGTTCAACTTTCTCGTTAAATGCAGCAACCGTTGGTGCGTATGCGCAATGTCGTAATTTGCTAACCAACCTAGCCTAGTGCATGCTTTTCGAGTATCATAACTTGTCCCTTAGGTTCCTTTGCAAATGTTGGAGGCAGAAACCATGTTCTGCGTTTGGGAAAACAGTCGGCATGGCTTCAAGTAAACCCAAATTCCAGTCTGAGATGAATGTGATTTGTCTGTTCACATTAACCACCTGCTCAAGATTAACCAAGCCCAGTTTGTAGTGTTTTCGGAGTCAACAACTGCGTAAGCTAGTGGGAATAGTCCTGTATATGACGGTGTGAATGTTAATTGCTTATGATGTGAAATATAATAGATGACATATAGCGACCCCGGCCTTTTTCCCATTTGATTATTGTATCCGGACTTACGTTCCGTGGATTCCGCTGTTATATTTGTTGTTGTTGTCCTTTAATTCCTTATTCTTGGGTTATAGGATGTGTTTAGCAGGTTGGTTGCAGATTGGTTGGGTTTAGAAACCAAGTCTGCATGTTCAGTTTTTGGCTTGGTCGCTCGAGCGAGCTTCTCTTCACTCGAGCGAGGTCTTCGTTTTTGGTTCTTCGCTCGAGCGAGATTTCCTTGGCTCGAGCGAGCCTTGCGTCCAGTACATAGACCTGAGAGATGTGTTTCTTGGCTCGAGCGAGCTTCCTTCGCTCGAGCGAGCGAGGTGTATGTTTTCGAGTTCTTCGCTCGAGCGAGCTTTCCTTCGCTCGAGCGAGCTTCTGGGTTGCAGACCTGAAGCATCGAGTTTTTGGCTCGAGCGAGCTTTTCTTCGCTCGAGCGTGGATTTTTGTTGTGGTCGCTCGAGCGACCATGTCTTCGCTCGAGCGAGCCTGTCCAGTTTATATACGCAGAAACAGTTTAAATCACTTTTTTTACAACTTTTTGATTCAGAAACCCTAGTTACGAGTTCTCTCTCTCCCAACTCATCTTCTCTCCTAGGTTTCATCTATTTAGAGTGAGTATTTAACCTAGTTCCTTCATTAAAATGATAGAGGAGAGTGAGGGCTTTCATTTAATCTGAACGGTTATTGATTTGGAGCACTTTGGAGTTTGGGCTATCATCTCCGTCTTCATCTTTTTGGGTTCTTGCTTCGAGGTAGGGATTTCCTACTCCATTTATACGCTTTAATCCTAAGTGTTAGTATTTTGGTATGTGGGGGTAGTTTGGTAATTTTGGGAGAATCCTTAGGGTTTTGGCTTAGATTAATTTGTATAATTAATTTAAGGGAAAAATGTGAAATTGGGTTTAATTCATGAAGTTGGGGAAAATTATGAGATTAATGGTATAGTTGGGTAGTTTAAATACTTACCTATGAGAATGTTGATTTTTACATTCATTGTTGTATTTATTTCTTGTTTAGAAATAACTGTTTTGGGCTATCGGTGGAGGATAGCCATGATTGTTGTAGACCTTGCATGCGGCTTAGGTATAACTGAAATTATGTCACCTATGTTGACTGTTGAATTAATACAGAACATTACTTGTATTGATTATGTGTTGTATATGGCAATTGTGTGTTTCATTGCATATGCATTTCATTTGGAGGAGATAGGGGATGAACTCCACGGTTTAGGGGAAGATAGGGGATGGACCTCTAAACCGGATTTATTGGAGGAGATAGGGGATGGACTCCAGTAGCATCACTCATATGTGTGCTTATTGATAATAGCAATACTGCTATCTGTTGTTGATATGATACAATCATTATAATGTGTATCAGTTGGAAGTATGGAAGTGTTGTGGTTTGAGCTTTAGTCTCATTTATTTTTGTGACATCTGGATCACTATTATAGTGGCCAGGTTCTGAGCCATAATGATATAATTGGAAAGTTGAATAGATATTGGAAAGTGAAAAGTGTCATAGACAATATGTCATAGACAATGTAGACATTAGTGTCATGAAATTGGAAACTGATTATCTTGTGTTAACCATGTATCGAATGCTAATGCTTTAGTTAATTCTTATGCTTGGTTTAGTATTTCTCTACTGGGCTATGGCTCACCCTATATGGGAACTTCATTTTCAGGTTCAGGTGGTTCATTACCTCCAAGGACTTAGCTTGTGAGGATTTGGACTCGAAGACTTGCTTTATTTGTTTTAGTTGTGTTATTTGAATAACTTGTAAACTTTCAAGCCTAGGGCTTTATTTTTTTGAGTTAGAACTCATGGAATTGTATCCAAGTGTTGGCTTGGCAAGATGTAAGCCCATAGGGCATTTATTATGATGTTTTTTTTCATGGTACTCTGATGAATGGAATAAGATACTTTATTTCCTTATAATTCCGCATGTTAATATTATTTATTATGGGTTGTATTTCTGAGGGCGTTACATGACAAATGTGGTAGGTGGTGTTTGGTGAAAATATCAGCAAATTTTTGGACAACATGTTCACTTGAAATTATAAAATGGTGTTGTGTTTGGATATTTTGGTGTACTGACCTCGGTTGCCGTCCTTCGCAGTCGCCGCAAGCAGGAAACCTTTGAGCCTCCCTTTCAGGAAAGTTGCGTCGGGGAAAAGCAATGGGCAACAATGGTTGAACCCATCAACGCATGCTTTGAATGAGATGAAGTAGCGTGTGAACCGGTGTGTGTGATTATCGTACTCAATATTGATGTAACTTCCAGGATTGTGTTCTATGACAGAATGACTATACCAACGCAATTGATCGAACGAAATTGAATGGGCACCGAAGTAGCTTTCTCGACACCTCACCACGCGATACGGTAAGTAATGTCCAGCCCGTAATCTTGTTTAAAATCCATGATTACATCAGTGGGTCGAGTGAGTGGCCTTGTAATAACCCACATTCATGTCTTAGTCATGTTCATGTGCATTTTCATGATTTTGTCTTGTTAAGCTTGCATTTGTAGACTTAGACTTGTTTTGCCTAGGTAAAGGTTCTTGTCTTGTCTTGATGCTATCATGTTTTGCCTAAGTGTTATGTGCATGCTTTGTTCCTTCCTTGCTGTCTCAAGCCTAGGTCATGTTAAGCCTAGGTCACACCTTTGAACCTCTTACACCTAGGACCATCTTGGAACCACCTTGGTTGACCTCCCCTGTCACCTAGGCATATTGGTCGAGATGTCATCATCTAGGCTGAGGTGTGCATCACCTAGGCCAAGATGTGTATCATCTAGGCCGAGATGTTATCATCTAGGCGTCCTAGATCTTTGATCCTTGCACCTAGCGATCTTGTTCCGGGACTGGTATGACCTAGACCGAGGTGTGGCACATCTAGGCCGAGGTGTGGCACAGCTAGGTCAAGTGTTATCCTTCCTAGCCGAGATCATTGAGACCTTACTTGCCGAAGCCTATGTCCTAATCCGAGATCATTACCTGCCAGAGTGCCCATGTCACCTTACTTGTTATATACACTTTGTCATACCCTTGTCTTGTTATTCTGTCACCTTTTCGGGGAGAGCCAACCAGCCGTTGTCACGTGTCCCAGCAGAGGGTTAAGTCAGCCGGCAGAGAGAGAAAACATATCATTTGTCATATCTTTGTCCTAGGAAGAGGAAGAGAAGTTCTTAGAGAGAGAACTAGATTTCCAAGCTTGATCTTCACACCTTGAACCGTTTGATCCGTGTTTTGAGGTTAGATTCTTGATCTACTCTTGTTGTTCTTTATATTGATCCGATCACATTGCATGATCTAGCATGATTCATGAGCCATGCATTGATTTAAAGCTTGTTTTAGAAAGAGAAAATGATGTTCTTGTGTTCTTGAAAGAAAACCATGTTTTGATCCGAAAGTTTGTATCAAGATCCATGTTTTTGTGTTTGTTTTCATAAGATTTTCAAGTATGGGTACCCAGGTCCATGTTTTCGAACTCATCTCATGAAATCTCAGATTTTGAATAAAGAAGTTATGATTTTAGCATTCATGTTCTTCATGTTCATGTCCTTCATGTTCTTCATGTTCATCAAGAGGGAAACCCAGATTTCCAGACTTCACCTTTCCCTAGGTGTGGTCACCGAGACCACTCTTGCCTAGATCTTACACCTAGGCCAAGCATCGTATCTCACCTTGGCCTACCTTGCATGATCACTTGCACCATTAGCCTATCTTGCATGCACACCTAGGCCAACCTTTGCACACCTAGGCCGACCATGGTACACCCTTACCGGCACCTTGTAACACCTCGGCAGGCAGCTGCACACCGAAGCCTAGATGACCACACCTCGGCCAAGAGGTGTGGGACCTCGGCCAAGACCTCCTGAGTTCACTCAGCTAGGTCATTTTTGCCTAGATCATTTCTATGCATCCATTCCAAGACCTGGTTGGTACCCAGCATGTTTTCCCTAGAAGAAAAACAGTGTTTTAACTCCCAGCATGTTTTGCTTTGTCTTGACTTGGTTTTGGAAAGAAATGCCGGGATCATTTACACTCATATAAAGCTTGTTTTGAGAATGCATTGCATAGCCATCTTTGAGCATTCTTTCTTGTCTTCTCGAAATGCATTCAATAGACTTTTCCATGTATTTGTAGGTCTTGGATCCTTTGCCTTAATCCCTACACCCCGAAGAGCTATGTGAGTGGTATTTTTAATAAAGCTGTGTTATAAAGTTTTGATAAAGCTTTACTTCGTTTTGGAAAAGTATTTGATCAAGCATGAATGATTATCCCTAATTTTTGTATCAAGTATTATGTTCGTTTTGATGACATTCTTGGAAAGTCCTTAGTGCTAGGGGACTATAATGCAACTAGCGCGTTTGTCTTGGAAAGTCCTTAGTGCTGGGGGACTATAATGCAACTAGCACGTTTGTTTGAGATATCTCCTTTGTCTTGCCACCGACGGTTTACCGCGTGGGTTTGTCCGGAATGTCATCCTTTGGTATTATGTAGATGTTATTAACATCCAAGAAGTTTTGAAAGACTTTGATTGATGAACTTGATTCATCCCGTGTTTTGTATAAGTTATGATATGTATTGTTTTGATAAAGATCTCGGATATTATTCATTCAAACATTTATTAATTATATCATTCACTGAGTATCCAAGCTCACCCTCTCCTTATATATATGTAGGTAGCGAGCAAGAAGGCGGTGACGCCTAGATATTATTGCAAGTTATTTTGGATTCATTTTGCTAACCTCTTGAAGATTAGGTTTCTTAGTTTTAATTCACTTCTTTTGTACATGTCGGCTTGAGAAGCTTTTTGATCAAGATGTAATATGTACTTTATTTTATTTGTATCTAAGTTGTAAGCCATGTTAAGATGTATGTCATTTCATTTGATCTATGCACAGCTCTTATGGACTACTTAGATTTAAATTTGCTTCCGCACATGTAGGCCCCATATATTTATACTCTGATTGTGTGTGAATCTTTGTAAGTTGGCCTTTGGTAATCTCGGATTACTGGCCATAACGGCACCATTCTACTAGGGGCGGAATGGGGTCGTGACAGGCCTTTTGCGTATATATATAGCATAACATGTATATATAACTCAAGAAATCCCTACCTCAAGCTTCATGGAAAGAGAGAAGATGAAACCCTAGCTTTGATGAAAGATTCTTCAACTTTCCATAACACCAAGAGGAGCTCTAGTTTGATCTTCAAAATTAGAAGAAAAAGATGATGATCTAGATCCAAGATTTGCAAGAATCAAAGTATTTTGGGTGTTTGATGATGTTTTCTTGAGAGGAGGAAAGTATGTTCTAGAGTGAGAGAGGAATGTCAAAATGAGATACACTTTCGGACTAAAAGAGAAGAAAAACAGAGTTTTCGACTGCCCAGAGTGCCGCACGTGCGGCACCCATTCCCACACGTGCGGAGCGCCCCTTCCCGCACGTGCGGCCCTCACCCCCGCACGTGCAGGGATCCTCCCGCACCTCTCCCGCTCGTGTCTTTTAAGCAGTAGGCAACCACTGAAGAGCCTCTCTCCCCGCGCACGTACGGCTTGGCCTCCCGTACGGGCGGCCCCTCATCCCGCACGTGTGGCCCAGGGCCCCGCACATGCGACCCTGACCCAACTGACCAAAATCTTCCAGTTCGGTTCCCGGGCACTCCGAACTCAACTGCACACCCTTCGGAACAAGTGAAATTCAACACCGGACAAAACAATAGCAAGAACTTTATTTAGAAAATTATTTTCGGACGTTTGAAGCCCAACAAAAAAGAAAGAAAATAAAAGAAAGGTTGAGTGAAGGAAGAAAGAAGAGGAGAAAAGTAAGAAAAGAAAGGCCCGGTCGTCACAATCATCATGATTATTTATATATTTTTATACAACGTGCCGAACCTTATTAGAGAAGAAATCTTGCTTGTTGCAAAACTTATTAAAATACTAATTTGTTAACAAATATGTTTGAAATGCTGAATATTCTATTAAAATTCTTATCAAATACTTACATGAGTATGAGTCTCACATAGGTGTGAATTTCACACTTATATAAGTGTTGTGTCAAATTTTAAATAAAAAATTTAATATTCCTAACTTTACTCATTTGTTAACGGAGGTCTCTAATTTTTAATTGTAAGAGAGAGAGATAGTGAGAGGAGAGTCGTTGAATCTTTTATTTTTCATATACACACGGGTTTTAAAACAAAAAATTAGTAATTACTTTTGGAAATTGGAGCACCATCTTCTAAAATATTAGCAGTTGAACTTTATTTTTTTAAAAGAATAACAATTAAATTAAGGGTCATGGGTCATTTGTATTTTGCCCTTTTAAATTTTAAAATTTAACGATTAATCATCTCAAAATATTATCTTATTTTAATTAATTGTTTTTGTTAGAATTATGTTAAGGATTTATACAAAATTAAATCGTGTGTAAAACACATGTCATTTATTAAATTTTTTGAACAATAATGTCTTTATATAATGATTTCGTTTGTACTTTGCCACTAAGATTAGGGAAACAAAGTGCAAATGAAATCACTATATAAAGATATTATTAAAAAATTTAATAAATATATCATGTGTACACATGATCTGATTTTATATAAATTCTTAATAGAATTCTAATAAAAAAAAGATTAATTATAATAAAATAATAATTTAAAAAGACTAATTATTAAATTTTAAAATTTAAGGGATAAAATACAAATGAGTTCTAAGTTAGGTATGTAATTTATCCTTAAATTAAAACAATCAAACACACACAGATTTGCTTCCACGAAAGAAATAATAATGTATGGTCTAAAAGCAGCTATTTTGTGTGCCGCCAAAGCCGGGTGATGTGGAAACCACAGCGGTAGTGGTGGAATTGATAGTGTTAGTATTGGCACTGCTCCCATGTTGACTCGTGAGATATGTTTGTGTTGAGATATGCATGCATACGTCATCAAAAAATGTCCCCCTGCATTGTTTCAAACCCTAAATTTTCTGAAAATTGATGAAAATTCATTTCAAAAGGTATAAGGAATTAAATTTAAAGTAAAATCTTATTTGGTGATAAAGATATGTCGAAAGGTCGTTGAAAAATTGATTGAAAAAGTTGCTGAAAAATTAATTGGAAAAGTCAATGGTAACCGGCGGCAATAGGTGGTGGTAGTGAGTAAAGAAATGTGTGATATTTAACGAATAGAGTATTGAATGAGTGAAATGAGTCGCATTTCAACATATTGTAGTTTGGTAAATTTTAACAAAGAGACAGGTTGATTCAACAGAGATGGATTGATTGGTTTCAACAAATAATTGTCCTTTCTAGACAAATTATGTCTTTTTAGACTAAAAATATTAGACTTGGACTTAATGATCCAAAAGATTCAAAAAAGGACCTATGACCAAATCTATATATATATCTTCTTTTTATTTGGGAAAATATATGATTTTTCACAAGTAAATCAATCAATGAGAATAAAACTAATGCGAAAAAATTAAATCAATAACGATACAAGAATTTTTACGTGATTCTCTCAATGTGAGGTATGTCTACGGAATCGAAATCCGATTTTACTATCAACCAAACAGTTTTCAAACAATTACAAACGAGAAACGAATGGTCTCATAAAACACTCTTAGCTGAATTCTAAATAATCACAAATAAATAAGAGAAAAGATCTCATCAAATAAATGAACAAAAACCTTCAAAACAGATAGTAAAAGACAACCAAATTATATTAAATCTGTGACCGAAACAGTCCTCCGAAACACACCACGTGAGACTAAGATCTCACCCAAGCAAAAAACCACTCACAATTGATTTGGCATCCAAATCTTCAAAAGCCAAGCACTGTGAGAACTCACCGAGAATAATCTAGTGTATCTCGTCGTAACCCTTCGGAAGAAACAATATATATGAATATATTATTGGTTTTTGGACTTTTTATGAAAATCTTAGCTTCCGCCAAACAAATTAGTAAATACCCGTTGGGTCTTTAAAAGTCAAATATAACATATTAAAAATTTATTATAACCAACACCAAATCAAATTAAATATTTTAATAAACTAATTGGGTCTCATACTCGGTATACCCAACACTTTTATCTATATATCTTCTATACTATATGTAAAGTGAACCTCTTGTGATATCCTGAAGCTTCGCTTATGTTGATAGATAGGATAAGTGAGACTCAAATCTTGAACTTTGAGTTAGATGAAAAAGACACTATTAAGTGAGACACAACATACAATAAATATTTTATTTTATTTTTTCTTATTTGAATTGCACACGTATCATTTGTACCAACTGTTAGTGTATACATATATACATTGGAAAAAAAAAAAAAATTCAATACAACCGTATCACTATCCTGATTGCAAGTTATGATATTTGTAATGTTATTTACCACAAATGTCATAATTAGATTTTTTTCAATCATAATTAAAATAATAAAAAAAAGTTATAATTAAACATCATAGGAGTTATAACCAAAGATCTTTTGAATGATAATCAATGTCAAAACCAATATCAAAATTAGTCATAATTAATATATATAATTAAATCATAACCAAGTTATAAGTAGCATTTTAATAGGTCATTAAATGTTATAAAAGTCATAATTGAAACGCATAATGCACATTTTAAAAGAGGTGTGTAACATAAAATTTCCCCACTATCTAATGACATTTTACCATTTATATTCATATATATATATATATATATAATAGTTTTATTTTAAAAACTGAAGTTTACCCTTTGCATATAAATTTTTTTTTTATTATAATATCCTTAAACTGAATTTTTACTCGCACGCTCGGATGTTGGGTGTCACCATGCTTTACCTTCTGCACCAGCCATTAGTCTTTCTATTAATTATTAGAGCATCCACAGGCATTTATGCTGGATTCATATCATAATTTTAGGTATGAATTTTAAAATTAAATAAAAAATATAGATTAAATGAAAGAAAAATAAAAATATAAAAAATGTAAATGAAATATAAGTTATATTTTTCTTTATTTTCTTTACATTTCTCTTCTTTTTCCATATCACTATCCAAAACACAACTTTAAAATGATTTTGACATTTTGTATAGTATCATCACGTAACAGGACTAGCTCTAACTTTTTCAAGACTCAATATAGAGGGCCTTCATACATTTTTAAAAAATAATAATAATAATTATGTGCCTAATTTTTCTTTTTGGGATATTTGACAATACTCATAAAAAGGTTACTTCCATTATATATATATATGTATATTTATATTAAAATTTACTTAAATATACATTAAAATTTACAATAAGAAAATTGATCAAAATAATCTAATATGAAGTATCAAATAAAAAGTAAATAGAATGTAACAAAAATCACTTAAAAATCATTCTATTGACATTTTTAGCTATAAAATTACTAATCTAGTTCGCATAATCCAACTTATAAGCTAAATCATTTTCAATGGATAAAATTGGTAGTTCATTTAATCTTTCATCAGGTATAGTTGAGTAAATGTAAGATTTAATCAATTTTAATTTAAAAAGGGTAACTACAAGCAGTATAATTCATCATATTCTATATATAATCCATAAATTTGGAAAATAACCATTCAATAATTTCAAATAATTCACCACATCAATTAGTTTTAAATTATAACTAAATTTTGCTGAGCCCCTTTAAATTCCAATAAGATTTTTTTTATAGACTAATATAATAATTAACAAAATTTTAAAGCCTTTTTTAATTAATATTTCAGAACCCAAAGCGACAACTTCTCCGACTTGTGCCCAAAACTGACCCTGTCACATAATGAAGCTCGAATTGAATAGACAACATGGTATATAGCGATCCCGAGTTTTGCCCCTTTATGTACAATGTTCTGGACTCATGTTCCGTAGTATTGGCTGTTGTTATATCTTGTTGTTATCCCTTAATTCCTTATTTATGAGTTATAGGATGTGTTGGGCAGGTTTGTTACAGGTTTGGTGTGCTTGAGAGCAAATGGTTGCTGCCCAGAATTTTGGTCCTTCGCACGAGCGAGACTTTTGTCGCTCGAGCGAGATCTTTGTTTTGGATCCTTCGCTCGAGCCAGGGTTTGGTCGCTCGAGCGAGAGTTAATTTTTGTATCTGGTGGCTCGAGCGAGAAGTCCTTCGCTCAAGCGTGCGTCTGCGTCTGGTTCTGGACCTGAGAGTTGCATTTCTTAGCTCGAGCGAGCGAGGTGTATGTTTTGAGTTTCTTCGCTCGAGCGAGAATTCTGTCACTCAAGCGTGCTTCTGGGTTGCAGACCTGAAGCTTCGTATTGTTGGCTCGAGCGAGACTTTCTTCGCTCGAGCGAGGGTTCTTTGTGTCTGGTCGCTCGAGCGAGCCTGTTGTATATCAGATCGCAGCAGCGGTTTAAACATCACTTTTTCATCCCTCTTTTTCTATCAAACCCTAGAACCGACTCTCTCTCTCTATCTCTCAATCTTCGCTCTAGGGTTTCATCTCTCGTCTTGTGTATTTCTATTCTACCTAAGTCCTTTATAAAAGATAGAGGGTGTTGAGGGCTTTACTTTAATCTGAAAATTATTGAATTTGGAGCACGTGGGTTTTGGTCTTCTTCTCCGTTTGAGCTCTACTTCGAGGTAGGGATACCCTACTCCTCTTATGAGTTTGTCTTTAAATTTGGCATTTTGATATGTTGGGGGTTGTTGGGTAATTTGAGAAAAGTTGGGTTGTTTTGTAATTTATAAAAGAAGGGGGTTTTCAAACATTAAAACCCATATGTATGAGAAACATTGAGAAATGGAATTTATGTTGAATTATTGATGAAATCAAACCTTAGGGTTGATATTGAGAATTGGGAAATTGCCCTAATTATGAAATAAATTAATTGGTATAATTAATTTGAGTAAATGTGGAAATGAGATGAAATCCATGAAATTGGGAAATTATGGGATTGAATGGTGTAGTTGGATTAATTTTATCACTCACCTATGGAAATGTGGAGATTATACTGCTAATGCATTTGATGATGCGTTTGATCTAGGTGAATGGGCTGGACCGATCCAAGCTCCTCGATCCAATGGGCTACCTGCAAATAAGTTCAACGGGGAACGGGGTAGTCCCCCAGTGAACCCTCCGACGAACAAGTTAGTGTCTGGACGATTGAGAGAGAGTGAGAAGATAGGGGTTAGGAAGGCTTAACCTTTTTTCTGTCTTCCAGCTTTGCTTATCCCTTTTCGTCATCATTTCGTTCCCTGCCGAAAGTTTGTGCCGTCATTCGTCTTGTTCAGGGTGAAGGGGTGCCATTCCGGCTGAGAGGTGTTGTCGCAATAAATGCTGTAATGGATTGCATTAATGGTGATGTGCTGTGGCAATAACTTTGTAGATCTTTGGTCTGCTGACATGGCCTTTCCTGCATCTGCCGTGTGTCCGGACATCATTGGTCCTCCCTGCCCAGTTGGCTTCCAGTGCTGGGTTTTTCTAACCGGGTTGTGTAATGGGGATTGGATGGTGGGCTGTGTCTTTGTGGGCCTATCTGGGCCTACATGTCAGTAGTCCCCCATTCCCGAGTGCAGCTTTAGTCCAACGAAGGGAATAGTGACAATAAGACAGACGAGTCCGATCGTGAGGGTGGCCTATCGCGAAGGCCGACCGTGAGGGTGGTCGAGCGCCGAGGCCGACCGTGAGGGTGGCCGACGTAAGAGGCCGACCGTGAGGGTGGCTGAGCGCGAGAGGCCAACCGTGAGGGTGGTCGAGCTCGAGAGGCCGACCGTGAGGGTGACCGAGCGGAAGAGGCCGACCGTGAGGGTGGCCGAGCGCGAGAGGCCGACCGCGAGGGTTGCCGAGCGCGAGAGGCCGACCGTGAGGGTGACCGAGCGCGAGAGGCCGACCGCGAGGGTTGCCGAGCGCGAGAGGCCGACCGTGAGGGTGACCGAGCGGAAGAGGCCGACCGTGAGGGTGGCCGAGCGTAAGAGGCCGACCGTGAGAGGGCACGGGGCTCAAGAGGCGGCGTGTCACGTGATGACTTGAAATGGAAAAGAAAAGGTGAGGACAGAGGTCAGTGCATCTGGACCATACACGTGGCAGAGTGGCGGGGGAGGGGAAAGGTCAGGCGTTAGATCAGAAGTGAAACGTCAGGGCATTATTATGGGCATTGATGACACGGTTGTGGCGGATGATTTGAAAGGTTTTCAAACTGGCGAACATCAATTTGGATCCTTGGAATACAGGCAAACCGTGGGCTTTCGGTATCATACGATTCACTTACTTCTTTACAAAGACGCAAGATATTTCTGGTGTTAGCTCCTTCGTTGCTCAGGATACGCCATTGAAACACTTCTTCGATTTATGGCACCTGCATCAGAAGCGATTCGTAAACATAGCTTAGGAATGGCTCAAGAAGAGACTGCGATCGTCAGGGTAGATCCACTAGGGGACGATGATGCAGAGGAATTAGCGGCACACTACAGAGGGGGGAACCAACGGTGCGTGTTCATGGTTCCACCTTGGTGGAAGCTCCGACGCCGATCAGTGAGGTGATGGCAGACCATTGGCATACAAAGGCGGACAAATCGATGGTAACAGAGGCGGAGTTGGGGGTAATCCGCGAGAAGTACCAAATTCCGGCGGAAGTGGAGTTGTGGTTGCCAACGTCAACGGAAAGGCCATCGGATGCTAGGGTGGGAGGATTTTCCCTGTACGAGGAGGCTCTGAAGGGGGGGTTGAGGTTGCCTCTGCCTCAAATAGTGGTGGACGTGCTCAATCACCTAGAAGTAGCGCCGGGCCAGCTGATGCCCAATGCCTGGAAGATGCTGATGGCCTGTGCGAGTTCGTGGCCGAAAGCGAACGAGGGGGAGTCGATGACGGTGGAGGAGTTTTTCGCCTGTTACAAGGCCTCTGGGCAGCAGGAGACGTGGGTCACCCTGCAGGCAGTTGTGGGGAAGGGGTTGGTGGCTGGTCTGCCTACGTCGATCAAGGGGTGGCGGGCGCGGTGGTTCTACGTTTCGGCGAACGGAGGGCCTGGGGTGAGCGCCGTCTGGAAGGTGCCAATCAGGACGATGGAGGCAAAACTGGGGGCGGCAGCGGGGGAAAGGGTGAAGAGAGTGAAAGAATGGAGGGAAAAGGAGAAGGCTAGGTGGGACGAGCTCGTACAGCCGTCTGCCTTGTTTGAGGCAGGGCTGGGTCCTCAGCCCTCCGGAGGAGATCTGGGCCGAGCAGAATTGGAAGCAAGGAGGGAGGCGCAGGAGGCTGAGGATCAAGCCCTTCTTGCCAGAGCTAGTAGGCTGAAGAAAGCTCAGGACGAGAGACCTGTCCAACCAATTGCAAAAGAGAGGATCAGACCTCGTCCGCAGCCGTTGGGAGGGAAGGACTTAACCACCTTCGAGCCACGAAAGCCCCCTGTGGACCCTGTGAAGGAGAGGGCCAGGAAGGAGGGGGAGGCGCTGAAGAAGAAGAAAAAGAAGAGAAGTGCTCCAGAAGGGGGTGCAGGGGAGCCTGGGGCTAAGAAGGTGAAGAAGGCCCCTGCTGCGGAGGAGACCCCTGTGGTGAAGGATGCCTCAGAGGTAGCAAGTGTCACTCCAACGCTGGAGACTGTGGAGGTCGCCCCAGCAATTCAAGTGGCAGTGGGTGCAGGCAGTGCTGAGCCAAGTGGGGGGCAACAGACTCCAAGGGGTCCTGCAGCTCAGGAAGGAGGGGTGGATCTGTATACCGCCTTTTACCATGCCCGTGCGGTTGCTGGAAGGGTGGAGGGGGAAGAGGGATCAGCTAGGGCAGGGGCTGACCGTCTGTTGAAGGTTGTAGAGGGGTCAGACCTGCGCGCGGCCTCCAGATTCAATGAGGCTGAGCTACTGAGGGGGTTATGCTCTGCTCAGCTGGAGGTAACTGCCCTGGCAGGGGCTCTTGTAAGAAAGGCGGGGGGAGCCAGGCTGAAGGCAGAGAAGGCTGAGGCACAGCTGGCAAAACTGAAGATGGAGAAGGCAAGTTGGACGAATGCCCAGGCTGAGCTGAAAACAGTGAAACTAGATCTGGAGGATACACGCCGCAGGGTTGTGTCACTGGAGTTCCAGCTGACTGCTGAGCAGAAGAAGTTGGAAGAGTCCCAACAAGCTTGGGCCATTGCTAACGACCGCCATGAAGAGGCCATAAACAGCAACGAAGAGCTGGTGAAGCAGAAAGATGAGGCAGATGCTAAGGTGGAGACTCTGCAAAAGGCATTGGAGGATGAGCTGGCCAAGGCAGAGGGGGAGAAAGAAGGCTGAGGAGGGAGCTGGGAGCAGAGGTGGAGAAGATGAGGGCGGAGGAGCAGAGCCTAAAGAAGGAGGTGGAGGAGGAGGAGGAAGTTGATTGCTGAGGGGGAGGTCTGGAAGAGGGAGCTGGAGGCTGAGAGGGCCAAGGCTGCAGCTGAGAAGGAGGCTCTACAAAAAAGTTAAACGAAGAGAAGGCGAAGGCGGCCTCAGAAAGGGCAGCCTACCCTGATCTTTATGTTGCAGCTGTGGCACAATTCAAAGGGTCTCCTGAGTTCCAGATGGCGATCGATGCCGCAGTTGCTGCCAGCTTGGCTGGGGTGGGGTCTGGGGGTGCTGGGTCATCAGGGACAGGTGCTGGGGTGAGGACAGAGTCTGAAATCATTAATAGTTTCCAGCAATCTGACTACTACAAGCACGAAATGGCTGAGTACTGGGACAGCGGTTGGAAGATGTTCAAGCGCAAGGCGGAGGAGCTGTTTCCAGACTTAGACCTGAGTAGTGTGGTGGTGGGAGAAGATGACGTAGCCCAGACCCCACTGGACGAGGGGGTTGAAGAAGCTGACCTCATTTCAAGCGAGGAGGAGGAGTGATGTGCATGATGAGTAGACTTAGGAGTTTCGATTTATCGTCTTGTTTGTTTTTTTTTTTTTTTTTTGGAAGGGATGTAAGTAAGTTGTACACACATTTTTGAATGAATAAAATGGCATTTATGGTTCTAGTTGAGGAGTCCAATGTATTTCTCCTTGTGCTGGTTTGGCCTTGCTTTGTTTTTCTTGGGATTATTTTGTGCACTGATGTTTTCAGCAAATGCTTGTGCTAGGCAGTAGAGCAAGGTGAAACTAAAGTCATGCCAGAATCCAAGCCAGAATAGGACAAGGAATTTCTAATACAGAGTGAAATGGCAAATTTTTTGAAGTGTGGAGAACATCTTTAAAATATGACTAAGTGTCAAATTAGCTTGAAAAAGTGACTGAAATGTAATGTTGAAGGTGTGATTTTCAAATGAAATATGGGGAGCATCTTTAAAATATGACTAAGTGTCAAATTATTTTGAAATTATGGTTAGAGTTAGACTATGACTGAGTGTTTTGCTTTATAAGCTTTCATTCATAGGTCTGACTGCGGCTTGTGAAAATGCTCAGGTCGGACTGAGGCTTTTGAGTGCTCAGGTCTGGTCGGACTGAGGCTTTTGAAGTGCTCAGGTCTGGACTGAGGCTTTTGAAAGTGCTCAGGTCGGCTGAGGCTTTTGAAAGTGCTCAGGTCGGACTGAGGCTTTTGAAAGTGCTCAGTCGGACTGAGGCTTTTGAAGTGCTCGGTCTGGCCGAGGCTTTTGAAAGTGCTCAGGTCTGGCTGAGGCTTTTGAAGTGCTCAGGTCGGCTGAGGCTTTTGAAAGTGCTCAGGTCGGACTGAGGCTTTTGAAGTGCTCAGGTCGGCTGAGGCTTTTGAAAGTGCTCAGGTCGGACTGAGGCTTTTGAAAGTGCTCAGGTCGGACTGAGGCTTTTGAAAGTGCTCGGTCTGGCCGAGGCTTTTGAAGTGCTCAGGTCGGACTGAGGCTTTTGAAAGTGCTCCGGCTGAGGCTTTTGAAAGTGCTCGGTCTGGCCGAGGCTTTTGAAAGTGCTCAGGTCGGACTGAGGCTTTTGAAAGTGCTCAGGTCGGCTGAGGCTTTTGAAAGTGCTCAGGTCGGACTGAGGCTTTTGAAAGTGCTCGGTCTGGGTCTTGAGTGTGTGCTGCAAGCTGAAACTTAATTGGGACGATGAGGATAGCTGGGAGACAAAAAGTTGTTATAAGAAATGTAGTACAATGACCAAAATTACATCATGTGAAAATGGGAATACGACAATTGAGGAATACAAAAGTAACAGCTTATTGAAAGTAGCGTTTCAAGTGTTCAGCATTCCATGGGTGGGGAAGGTCGCGACCCTCCATATCTTGAAGTCGGTAGTGCCTGGACGCGGTCTGGCTTTCACAATATAGGGTCCCTCCCATTTGGCGGCCAATTTACCCTCAGTCGGTTCTTGGTGGCAAGGGTTGCTTCTCTCAGCACTAAGTCCCCCACCGCAAATTCCCTTGGTCGGACCTTGCGATTGTAGTGTGTCCTCATTTTTGCTGGTATGAGGCTAATCTCACCGCAGCGGTCTCCCTGAGTTCTTCAATCAGGTCTAGATCCGTGCGACGGAGCTCTTCAGCTGAGGCGAGGTCTGGATGCAGGACCCTGGGGGTGGGCAGACCGACTTCGACTGGGATGACCGCCTCAGCGCCATATGTTAGACGAAAAGGGGTTTCCCCAGTGGGAGTCCGAGCAGTGGTTCGGTAGGCCCAGAGTACGTTGGGTAGTTCCTCAGCCCAAAGGCCTTAGCAGCTTCGAGTTTGGTTTTGATGATCTTCAGGAGAGAACGGTTTGTGACCTCAACTTGGCCGTTTGCTTGGGGGTGACCAGGGGAGGAGAAACACGGTTGATCTGGAGGTCTGCACAAAACTGCCTGTACTTGGCGTTGTCGAATTGCTTTCCGTTGTCGGTGACGATGGCTTGAGGGATGCCAAACCTGCAAACGATCGACTGCCAAATGAACTTGGTCGTATTTCGCTCGGTGATGGTGGCCAGGGGTTCTGCCTCTACCCATTTGGTGAAGTAGTCGATGGCGACAATTGCAAACTTGGTCTGGCCTCGGCCAGTGGGGAGTGGACCAACCAAGTCGATCCCCCATTTGGCGAATGGATAAGGGCTGCAAAGGGTGATCAGCTCGGTAGGAGGGGCGTGTGGGATGTTGGCGAAGCGTTGACACTTGTCGCATTTAAGCACAAAATCGGTTGCATCTTGGTTGAGAGTTGGCCAGAAGTAGCCTGTGCGGAGTACTTTCTGAGCGAGGGACCTTCCCCCCGAGTGGTTGCCACAGATCCCCTCATGGATTTCTTGCATGACATAGGTTGCCTGGGTGGGGTTGAGGCATCGCAGGTATGGGCGCGAAAAACCTCGTTTATAAAGGATGCCATCGACCAGAATGTAGTTAGCCGATCGAGCTCTGACCTTGGCAGCTAGCTGTTGGTCGTTTGGGAGCTCCCCAGCGGTCAAGAAGAGGAGAATGTCGGATGCCCAAGGGATGGGTTCAGTCTGGAGGAATTGCACTTCTTGTGGGTCGGTCGAGATGGCCGGGTGAGCTAGATATTCAAGGTGAACTCCGTCGCTAAGGTCGGAATGGTCAGCGGAAGCCAGCCGGGCCATTTCGTCTGCTTTGGAGTTTTCCGTCCGGGGTATGTGCCTGATCTGGAAAGTATTGAAGAGGCGAACAAGGGGGAGTGCTATGTCTCTGTAAGCTCGCATTGTATCATCCTTGGCATCGAATTCCCCCGTGATCTGACCGACGATAAGTTGGGAATCACTGAACACGCGGATCTGGTCGACACCAATGTCTTTGGCGAGGCGGAGTCCTGCTATCAATGCTTCATACTCAGCCTCGTTATTACTAGCCTCAAACAGGAAGCGAAGAGCACATTTGAAGTAGCCACCCTCAGGAGAGGCGAGGATGATGCCAGCCCCACTACCCGCCCTGCAAGATGACCCATCAACATTGAGAGTCCATGAATGGGGGTCTTCAGGATCGGCAGGAGCTGATGGGGCTGTTGAGGTAGTGGGTGGCATAGGATTGGTGAATTCCATGATGAAGTCGGCTATAGCTTGCCCCTTGATTGCTGTTCGAGGGCGGTAGGAGATGTCAAACTGGCTGAGTTCGACTGACCACTGCATTAGTCTGCCCGAGAGTTCTGGTTGTTGCATGACCTTCTTCAAGGGCTGGTCGGTGAGGACCACTATAGGGTGGGCTTGGAAGTAAGGGCGAAGTCGTCTGGATGCAGTGACCAAAGCCAAGGATAGTTTTTCTAGCAAAGGGTAGTTCTGCTCTGCTCCCCTCAGAGCTCGACTGATGTAATAAACAGGCCGTTGGACTGAGCCATCTTCTCTGATGAGGGCCGCGCTGACAGCAGTGTTTGATACTGCTAGGTAGAGGAAGAGGGGTTCGCCTGTGATGGCTTGTGAAAGGAGGGGTGGGTTGGCCATACACCGTTTTAACTGCTGGAAAGCCTCTTCGGACTCAGTTGTCCATTCGAAGGTCTGCCTGAGGACTTTGAAGAAGGGTAGGCACTTATCTGTGGCGCGGGAGATGAAACGGTTGAGGGCGGCTACTCTGCCAGCGAGCCGTTGAACTTCTTTAACCGTTTTGGGCGACTGCATCTCGACCAGAGCTTTGATCTTTTCAGGGTTAGCCTCAATGCCGCGTTGACTAACCATGAAGCCCAAGAATTTCCCAGACCCTACGCCAAAGGCGCACTTCTCGGGGTTGAGCTTCATCTGATACTTTCGAAGGGTGGCAAAAGTCTCTCGCAGGTCGGCGATATGATCGGTGGAGAGTTTGCTCTTGACTAGCATGTCATCCACATATACTTCCATGTTTCGACCGATCTGATGGTGGAAAACTGCATTGACTAACCGTTGGTAGGTGGCCCCAGCGTTTTTTAATCCGAATGGCATTACGCAGTAGTGGTAGGTACCTCGGTCGGTGATGAAGGATGTGTGTTCCCGATCAGATGTGCATCATGATTTGGTTGTACCCAGAGAAAGCATCCATGAAACTGAGCATTTGGTGACCGGCCGTGGCATCGACCAGCAGATCTATGCGGGGAAGTGGGTAGCTATCCTTGGGGCAAGCTCTGTTCAGGTCGGAGTAGTCGACGCAGAGACGCCATTTGCCGTTGTTTTTGCGAACCAGGACCACATTGGACAGCCACTTAGGATAGTCCACGTTTCGGATGAACTGGGCGTCAAGGAGTTTGTCAACTTCTGCAGCGATAAGATTATTACGCTCTGGATGGAAGATTCGCTGCTTTTGGCGGTAAGGTTTGAAATGAGGTTCGATGCTGAGGCGGTGGGTTATGAGAGAAGGGTCAATGCCTGGCATGTCAGCATGAGTCCAAGCAAAGATGTCCCTGTGCTCGGTCAGGAGGGCAGTAAGGTCGGCTTTGGCTTGGGAAGGTAGTTGGCTGCCGATTTTAGCTGTTTTGAGTGGGTTGGTGGGGTCAATATTGACCTCGACGAGCTCCTCCACTGGTTCTCCTCTGACCAACTCGTCTTCATCCCGGGCGTCGAGCCCTTCAATGATCATTGCTTCCTTCAGCTTAACTTCTTTAAGGGAGGCGACGTAGCACTCCCTGGCCACTGTCTGCTCTCCTCTGACTGTCCCGACACCGGAATCAGTAGGAAATTTGATGGCAAGATGGTAAGTGGATGTGATGGCTTGGAAGGCATTCAGGGCCGTGCGGCCAAGGATGATGTTGTAAGCAGAGGGGCAATCGACCACAAGGAAGGTGAGCAACTTAGTGGTCTGCCTGGGGTGTTCGCCGATGGTGATAGGCAGGTCGATGGAGCCGATCGAGGTCACACGGTCGCCGGTGAAACCGACCAGAGGGGTTTGGAGTGGGGTCAAGCTCTCTTCTCCGACCTTAAGCTGGCGGAAGCAATTTAGGAAGATGATGTCTGAAGAGCTGCCATTGTCTATGAGGACTCGTCTGACCTTGTAATTGGAGAGGATTGAAGAGATCACTAGGGGATCATCATGGGGATAGCGGATTCCTGCACAATCGGCGTCTGTGAAGGTGATGGGTTCAATCCACTGCTTTGGCTGCTTTGAAGGTCTGTCGACCATGGCCACCGTGTTGTCCGAGCCCTGCCGGATTTTTCTGAGCTCGGCCCTCTGAGCTGAGCGGGATGGTCCTCCGCAGGCGAGCCCGCCTGAAATGACCCGATTTCTCCAACTGGTGGAGGAGGATTTCCTGGGGGTCGTGGTTGTGGTTGTTGACGATCACGACCCTGGTCAGGTGGGCCTTGGTGTCGGGGCGGGGTGCGCCGACGGTCGTGTCTGAGGGGCTCAGTCTTCTGTCTCTGCTGAGGGTGGATATTTGTGAACCGACTGAGACGCCCTTGACGTATCAGGGCTTCGACCTGGTCCTTGAGATTGATACAGTCGTCCGTGTTATGGCCGTGGTCTTGGTGGAAACGGCAATATTTGGACTGGTCTTTCCGGCTGGAAGGGTTTCGTGAAGGTAGGGGCCATTTGAGGGGGTAGTCTTTCTGGATTTGATGGAGGACCTGTTCCATGGGGGAGTTAAGGGGGGTATACCTCTCGAACCGACCAGGTGGTCTAGCTGGTGCCGGTCGGTCGGTGCGCGGAGGCCGGTCGGCATAATGGGGTGTTTGGTTGTTGTACTGAGTGTTTCGGGGTTCGGGGTCCTTCCTCTTATCTCTGGGGGTCGGGTTTTTAGTGATCGGGTCTTGCCGAGCGGCTAATGAGTCTTCTGCGTTCATATATTTCTGGGCTTTGGAGAGTAGGGTTGCCATGGAGGTCGGGGGGTTTTTAGAAAGTGAGAAGAGGAAATCAGACGACCGTAGACCTGCCATGAATGCGGTGAGGATGACCTTGTCATCATTTTCAGCCACCTGCAAAGCTTCGGTATTGAAGCGAGTAACAAAGCTGCGTAGTGACTCCCCCTCGGTCTGGCGGATGTTGAGAAGTTGGGTTGCAGGACGGCGCTGACGTTGAGCTCCGATAAAGTGGCTGAGGAAAGAGTCGCTGAGGTGCTGGAAGGTGGAGACAGAGTCCGCCGGTAACTGACTGAACCAAAGCCGAGCTGACCCCTTCAATGTTACAGGGAAAGCTCGGCACATGATCTCGTCGGGAAAGGCGTGGAGAATCATGAGGGTGCGGTAGGTTTCCAGGTGATCGACTGGGTCCGTGGTCCCGTCGAAGGAGTCAATGGTGGGCATTTTGAATTTGGCGGGCAGAGGTTTGTCTCGAATGGAGGCAACGAATGGTGAGTTTGTAGTGGTAGAGGGTTTGTGTTGAATGTTCTGCATGACCCCTTGGAGCTGAAGCTTCATGGCTCGGAGTTCAGCGTCCCAGAGGGGAATGTTGTCACCTCCGGAGGGGAATGGAGGCTGGGGTGGATGTTGGATACTGCTGGCTTCCTGCTCGGGAGCTGGTGGTGCGATCGACGGGTGTGGAGGTGGAGGTGGTGGAATGACTTGTGGGTGAGGCGGTTGCAAGCCTCCCAAGTTAGGAAAGTTGGGTTGTGGGATGGTGTGGCTCAGGACTTGTTCTGGATGAGGCGGATCATCTGGGGGTGGCGGAGGCGGCATGGGAAGATTTCTTTGGAGCAAGGCATTTATCAAGGCTTGGTTTTGCTCAGCCATGCGGTTGATGCTATTGGTGAGCTCGATGAAATATTGTGGCGGTTGGTTTGGGTTGGGAGGGTCGGTCTGGTGGTCAGCGGCATTGTGGTGAGAAGCCATGGATCTAGTCGTGACCATACACCTTGATGGGTAAAGGTAAAGGATCGTTGGAACGAGGGTCTCCGGCGACAATGAACACAACTGGCGCGCGGATAAGAACCAAGTTCCCACAGACGGCGCCAACTGATGATGCGGTTGATCTAGGTGAATGGGCTGGACCGATCCAAGCTCCTCAGATCCAATGGGCTACCTGCAAATAAGTTCAACGGGGAACGGGGTAGTCCCCCAGTGAACCCTCCGACGAACAAGTTAGTGTTTGGACTATGAGAGAGAGTGAGAGAGATAGGGGTTAGGAAAGCTTAACCTTTTTGTCTTCCAACTTTGCTTATATCCTTCTGTCATCATTTCGTTCCTGCCGAAAGCTTGTGCCGTCATTCGTCTTGTTCAGGGTGAGGGGTGCCATTCCGGCTGAGGGTGTTGTCGCAATAAATGCTGTGATGGCTTGCATTAATGGTGATGTGCTGTGGCAATAACTTTGCAGATCTTTGTCTGCTGACGTGGCCTTTCTGATCTGCCACGTGTCCGGATACATCATGGTCCTCCCTGTCCAGTTGGCTTCCAGTGGTGCTGGGTTTTTCTAACGGGTTGTGTAATGGGGGTTTAAATGGTGGGCTGTGGTCCTTGTGGGCCTATCTGGGCCTACATGTCATTTATTTTCTGTTTAGAAATAACTGTTTTGGGCTATTGGTGGAGGATAGTCTTGATTGTTGTAGACACAGCATGTTGATTAGGGAAACTAAAACTAATCACATTGTATATGACAGTTTGGAATAATACATCAAAGTTGTGTATTGATTGAACATGCATATGATAATGTTTATATGCATTGTGTTATATGAGAGGAGATAGGAGATGTACTCCACGGTTTAGGAGAAGATAGGGGATGGACCTCTAAACCGGATTTTGTTAGATATTGATACAGCACTAAAATGTGTATCATTTGTGAAGTATGGAAGTGATTTTGGCTGAGACTGATACAGCACCAAAATGTGTATCTATTATGAAGTAAGAAATGTTTAACATGAGTTGTTATCCCAATTGAATTGGAAATGTTGCTAATTTGAGATGTAGTCACTTTTAAGTTATCTGGCCAGGTTCTGAGCCACGTTTATGAAATGTATTGATAAGTGAAGGAAAGTGAAATGTAACATGGAGATGATTGTCATGGAACAGTAATGTGATGTAAATTGTTATAAGTGTTGACCATCTATCACATGCTATTATTTTAGGCATTGCTTATATTTGGTTTAGTATATCTCTACTGGGCTTTAGCTCACCCTATATGGGACATCATTTTCAGGTCCAGGTGATATGTCAAGATTATAGCTTGGAAGGTTCTGGGAGTAGAAGACTCTTTTGATTAATTTGTTATCTTTTGATGTATTACATGTAAATTCAGGTCAAGGGCTTAATATGTAATTGAGTTAGTACTCTTTTTTTTGTGACCAAGTGTTGGATTGGAAAGTTGTAAGCCCATAGGGCATTTACTTTTGTTGTCAACATGTAATACTTTTGTACGAACTACTCTGATGAATAGAAAGATGTTTACTTCTTTATACCAATGCATGTTAAGAAATGTTGGATTTGTTGTATTATTTTGAGGGCGGTACATGGTAAGTATTTTATCTCATTATCTCTTGGTTAGTTGTATTGGATAATTTTAAAAATTAGACAAATCAATTTAAAAAATAAAAAGTACTATTATTAGAATACGCCCTGAACAAAATATAAAATGTATCTTTTTATGGTTTAGAGTAGCTCTTAATATACTATCCCACATACTGTCCCACACCTCCATAGCACAAGACTTTTTGTCTTGCATACATGTATGCAAAATGTTATAAAAATTAATAAATATTAAAATAAATTCTTATTAAATTAACTAATATGAAATTTAAAATTAAAATAAAAATGAATCAAAAACAAGATTCATTTTAATAATTTGATGAATGTCACACTGATTCAAAAAATTTATAAAATTTATTAATTTATATAATATTATTTTAAACATATTAACTAATGAAGTACAGGTAAGGATTATTTTTCAAGTCAACAAAATAAAAAATTAAGATGATTTATTAAATGTAAAATGATAAATGATGTGGAATAATATTTTAAAGACCATCAAATAATTTTTTTATTTTTTATTTTTTGTCAAATTGTTGAGGAGGCAGTTTGGTTATCTTATTCAAGTCATCATTATTGTGTTCTAATAATTTGATATGTTGGTGATGAACTTGGGGAGCTGAATTATGACTTTCCACTACAACACCAACAAAGTATAAAGTCAAACCCTTCTGCTACATCCCATGTGACTTGTTATTGGCATTACCCCAAAGCTAGCAAAATCAAAATAAAATAGAATCAGTCAACTTTTCATTAAAAATCTCAAATATGTGAATATAGTTATTTATAACTCAGAACCATTAAATCGCTTAATGTGGAGACCAATTTCACCATCTATTGACTAATTTAGAAGAGATTTCAAACCTAAAAATGGAGGGAGCATACTCCCTAAAAAACACCCCCAAGCCTATATATATATAATACGATAAATTACAAACATACCTTCTAAGATTTTCTTAAAATACAAATTATTATTGTAATTTTTAAAATTATATCCAACCCCTTAAAGTTCCCAATTTCATAACAAATAACTTCATTTATTAATAAATTATAAAGTCAATCAACAGTTTTTAATGGCGACTTCAATTAATAATTAAAATAATTTTATTATTATATAAGAGAGCAATTAAGAATTTTACTTTTTAACTAATTTTGTTAAATAAAAAATTATGATAGTGAGATATTTATAATTTTTCAAATTACAGAAAATAATTTATATTTTAAACAAATCTCATAACATATATTTATAATTTGCTCTATCTAAACTATCTATGCTATATATATAAGCAAATATAATGTGTTCTTAAAATTCCCCAAAATTCCAATACTAATATCTCATGGGTTTTCTCTCCTACGTTGCACTTCCTAGAGTGTCTCTACTTCATTTTCCTAATTTTCAATTTTTTAATATAATAAAAACAATCATTCTACATTTTTACCTCTGCTAAACAAAATTAAATAAAAGGAAAAAAATATAACCAAGAGATAAAAAATAAAAATAAAATGAAGAAGCAAAAAATAAAAGGATAAAATCCCACATAATGAAAGGATAAAATCTTGCATAGTTATCCGTTATCTCTTTCTAAAACAAACTTTAAAAAAATAATAATAATAGAGAGAAAAAGAAAAAAAAAAAAAGAAAGCAAAATATAATCATTATCTCTTTGTTAAATAACTTTAAAAAATAATAATAACAACCAAGAGATAAAAATAATAAAAAAATAAAAAGATAAAAATCCCATCAACATTGATTTATACCCCCAGTGGGGGTCGCACCCCCAGTGAGGTGGCGCGGCCCCACTGGCTGACAGCTCAAAAAAAAAAAAAAAAAACAGTTTTTTTCCGCCAATCATGGACCTCCACCTCACTGGGGGTCGACCCCCAGTGGGGGTATAAAGCATTTTTCAAATCCCATATAGTTATTCTTATATCTCTTCTAAAAAAATCTAAAAAACCTTCTCTCACATTCTTCTTCCATCTCCATAAATAGTTGTATTATTCTCAAACTAAAAAGTGTGGGGAAAAAAACTCACAACTCTTGTGCAAGCTCTCTGTTACAACAAAAAGAATAATTATCTATATCTTTTTAAAAAAACTCAAGTTCAAAACCTGGTTATCTACAATTTACTTATAGAGGCATAGTATGTCACTAAAATTCTAAAAGTACTATTGTCTTTTACTTTTGTTTTCATTAATTAATCTATAGATAAGTTAAAAGTTGATTTTTTTTTTTCTTCTCTGACATTTTTCAATTGTGTGTTTTATATTTTTATTTTGTGTTAATACTGAATCACTTTTTAAAGATCATTCAATCATTTCTTCATTTTCATGGTGTTTTCTTTTTCAAAGATGTTGGACAAAAAGAAGAGCAATGGCAGTGTTGTAGTTATCATCACAAGAAGTTGAAGTTGAAGTTGAAGTTGAGTGTTGTGTAAAAAGTTAAAAAAAAGGAAAGAAGAAGAAGAAGAAGAGGATGGTGCTGATGAATCAGATGAAAAAAGTAGAGAAAATTGCAAGAATTTGAATTAATGTACAAAATTGATTTTTTATGTGTACAAACTTGATTTTTTTAATCTTTTATTTGTATCTATCTTTAAATTTAAACATTTATTTGGTTATTACTAAAAAAGTTTTGAGTTTTATTCAATTTTGATTGTATTTGTACATACTTTAATTAAATAAAAATCAAAATTATAAGGTATGCACGGGAATATCTTAAAAGAAGAGTTCTATGAGTTACAAACTTCAAACTAAATTTGTTGATTTTAAAAAAAATTTAATCAATGAGTTTTGAAAGTATCAAAATTTCAAATTAAAATTTTCAATTTTTAATTACTCAAAAAATCTATTGTTTAGTTCCTTTGCTCCTTCATCAATATGCCACAAATAATTAAACATATATATTAGTTCGAAGTCACATTACACATTAAAAAATTGATATGATACTATGAGTTATACTATCATTAGAAATTAGCTCTTTTAACTAATTCAACTATCTAATTGAATTATTTGTTACAATTTAATCATAACTTTTGGCCAAAATTTAAAATAATTTTAAAACTATTAGCTTAAAAACAACTATTATTAGAAATAGGCCCCATTTGTTTAGAAAAAAAATTGATGATAGAAAATGAAAATAGTAGAAAGTGAAATGAAAGAAAGGAAAAAGAAATGAAAATTTATTTCCTTGCATGCATTTAAATAACACCTCAAAATAATTAACATTAACCCATTACATAACAGTATTCCAATAGATCAACAATCTCATATCTTCTATTCATTATAGCTTTAATCATTACAAAAGGTGGCATATGCAATATATATTCACAAATCCTAAATTCTGAATCTATAGCATATGTCATCGACACAAGGTAAAAAGGAAATTGAAATCAAATAAGAAATGCTCTAATGACTTACAACTTCCCAAGACAATATTTGGTTACAACAAAATGAGTTTAAACTTAATACACATAAAGCCTGAGGCTTAAACAAAATAATTACATCAAGAAACCAAAAAGAAGCCTTAAGCTCCAAGTCCTCCCAAGCTATGTTCTTGGTGGAGGCATGTTATCAGCACCTGAAAGCTGTTTCCATATAGGATGAGCCAAAGCCCAGTAGAGATACCCTAACACAGTATATGAATCTTAGCAAAATTATAAGGTGAGTGCACAATGCATGCCATTTTCCAAACACTTCTCATTTTCCATCTCAAAACAATGCAATGCCAGATTATATATCAATTCATGAAAATAATTCTTTTATATAGAAAACAAGGCAATGCATACAGAACACTGGGAATCTTTAGGTACATGTCCAATAGTAGGCTATACAAGTACTACTAAAGCCATTTTACCAGTAATAACTGGAAAGATCGACACCTAACCGTGCGGATTTTTCGACTTTCACCAAGGACACACATGCCAACATAATAAAATCACAATCACACCTCCTAATTAGATTCAACACGGTATTCACCCATTTTTCTTAAAAACAAATACATTTACAATATTCAATGTATAATGATGCACAATGCACAATGGATGATAAATTTGTTTCAATGCAACCTAATACTCATGCAATGTCTACAACAATCAAGACTATCCTCCACCGATAGCTCAAAATAGATATTTCTATTCCATATATAAATTCCAATCAGAAGATACATTTTTATCAATTACAACGAGAGTGATATTACATATCCAACTCCACCATTATCATCAACATAACCATTATTCCAATTTCACAATATCCAACATCCTTTTCCATTTCCTTTTTTACAATTTCAAATATCCAAAAATTAGGGCAAACCCCATTCTCTTCCCAAAACAATTTTGGGAAAAGATTTCTATTATTTCAACACAACTCATCCACAACCATATTCCTACAACCATTTTTAAAAATCAATTTGGAAAACCCCTCTTTTAATTTCAAACCAAACCCTAGGTTTTACCAAAAAATTTCCAAATAAATAACCTTTTTCAAAGAGTAAATAACTAAGCTAAAAATCATATATAAAAAGAGCAAAGAAATCCTGCCTCAAAGGAGAAGACCAAAGGAAACAAGAAGTAGAACTCAATGGAGCCAAAAACACTAACTTCTCCAATTAGAATAAAACCCTCGACATGCTATATCTTTTACTCCAAAGGACTAGGGTGAGAAAATGCACGGATTGAGAGTATGTGTAGTTAGTGTCCAAAATTAGAGAGAGAGGGAGTAGATCTAGGGTTTTCAAATGTTTAGTGGGAGAAAGAGATGAAAAAGTTATCCAAAAAGGCTGTCTCTCGGACTAATATACGCGCAGATCGCTCGAGTGACCAAAACCACTGCTCGAGCGCACAATGAACCCCTCCTAGTAATTCAGACCTATAAAAGTTCGCTTAAGCGCAGGAAGCGTCACTCAAGTGCAGATATCAAACTCTCAGTAGTTTTATAGACTGTAAAAGACCGCTCGAGCGCAAGAAGCATCGCTCAAGCGAACAAGTAAAAATTTGGGCAACAACACTTTAAAAAACTAATTTCCCAACCCGTTTTAAATACAACCAAAACTTCCAATAGCCAAACCCAACCAATAACAAGGAGGAAAACAACAACAAGATGGAAATAAGCTGAACCATAGTCTAATACACGATTTCTCTGATCTAAAAGCAATAAAAGTGTCGGGTTAGAACCAGAATCATTATAATCTTCCCCTTTAAGGAATTTCGTCCCCGAAATTTAAAATCAACTAACATTTAAAGAAATTGAAACAATTCCCATATCATCTAGATTTGTAACAAAAAGACACCAATTTTGTCAACATTAACTATCAAAGTTCAATCTTTCTCAAAACATATACAATGCTCATAAAGTACAACAGTTGCAAAATTTTCAACATAAGTTTCAAACATCAACAAATAGGTCCGGATACTTCTCACGGACTCTGCCTCGCATTCTCAAGTCACCTCCTTAACCCCGTGGTGTTGCCACAACACCTTAACCAATGGAATAGTCTTGCCTCGCAAGACTTGGTCTTGAGAGTCTAAAACTCATACTGGTCTCTCCTCATAAGAGGCATCCTTGTCTACCTCAAACTCGGTCCAATCTAACACGTGTAAAGGATCCGGCTCATACTTTCGGAGCATACAAATATGAAACACGTCATGAACCCCCAAAAAGTTTGGACGGCAAGGCCAAACGATAAACTACTTTTTCAATTCGCTCTAGAATCTCAAAAGGTCCAATAAATCTAGAGGACAACTTCTTGCTCTTTCCAAATCTCGTCAAACCCCGTCTCGGTGATATCTTCAAGAACACGTGATCTCCTATCTCAAAAGGCAAAGGTTTCCTCCTACGGTTGGCTTAATTCTTCTAGTGACTTTGAGCTGACGCCAACCTCTTATAGATTAGTGCAACCTTCTCAATTGTTTCCCGGACTTGATCAAGACCTAGCATAGGTGCGTCACCCACCTCGGCCCAACACACAGGAGATCTACGGTCGACCATACATGGCCTCAAATGGTGCCATACTAATAGTCACCCGAAAGTTGTTATTGTAGGCAAACTCTACTAAAGATAAATGTCTCTCCTATGACTCCTTAAAATCAAGAACACAACCCCAAAGCATGTGCTCTAAGATCTGAATGGTTTGCTCAGACTTCTCATTAGTCTAAGAATGGTAAGCGGTGCTAAATGTCAATATAATGCCCAAGGCACTCTGTAGGCTCTACCATAGCCGAGCCATAAAACGAGGATCTTTATTTGATACATTAGTCACAGGGACCTCGTGAAATCGAATTATGTCCCTAACATTAAGATCGGTAAGATAATTTACCGAGTAGCTAGTGCGCATAGGTACAAAGTGTGCGAACTTGGTTAACTGATCAACTATCACCCACACGTCATCATTACCCCATTGGGTCCTAGGAAAACCCACAACAAAATCCATCGTAACATGCTCCCACTTTCACCCGGGTATAGGTAAGGGTTGCAATAAACCCACTGGTCGCTGATGTTTGGCATTCACTTGTTGACAAGTAAGGCACCTCGAAAGAAACAAGGCGACATCTCTCTTCATCTCCCTCTACCAAAACTAGCGACTAAGATCATGGTACATCTTTGTGCCTCCCGGGTGTACCACAAGGCGCAAATGGTGGAACTCTCGGAGTACCTCCTCCCTACAAGATTCTGGCAGAAACAGACGATCCAAGTACCTCACACTCGAGTTGGAATACACATTCAAGCCCTTTTTTTACCGTCCCACTGGATATCTTCCCTCGGATAGCCTCTACCTCAAGATCACCCCTCTGTGCTTCTATAACTTAGTTTAAAAATGTAGGTTGTGCAACTATAGTAAACAAAACGGCCGACTCAACGGACTCGCTACGATGCAAGTCAAACTCGCCAATAGCACCCAACATCTCCCATTCCCGGATAGCAATACTAGCTACACTGCTTATGGATTTTCTACTCAAGGCATTAGCCACTACATTGGCCTTACCTGGATGATAGTGCAACTCGAAGTCATAATCCTTCATAAACTCCATCCACCTTCTCTGTCTCAAATTTAAATCTTTCTGTGAAAATAGATACTTCAAACTCTTGTGATCGGAGAATGCCTTAAATTTATCACCATATAAATAATACATCTAGATCTTTAAGGCGAAGATCACTGCCGCTAGTTCTAGGTTATTGTAACAGCGCCCGCGGGGGACCTCGCTACAGTTCGGACTCCCTTTTTGTTTGTTGCGGTTCTAAATCTGAACCAAAGAGTCCAACTCTGGCAAATCGTTTGAGAAAATAGATTTTTGAAAAGTAGTGCCAAACATGGACTGCTTTGCCAGATTACAGAGTCGCCACCTAAATATTTTTAAAATGGGAAATTTAGGAAACCCTGACTCGGTGCCGAAGGCCACGTGTCCGTCATCACCAAAGTGGTCTTGGCTCGGGAGCTTGGGTACGATCGGGGAAGGTCAGCTATGAGCACCCCCTTTCGCCCGGTCCGAAGACCGGCCTCTACTAACCGTGATATCCAATTTTGAAAACTTTATGCGTTCTTATTCCGGTTATTAGCCTAGAATTACTATGTTGTGCGCACAGCAAACAAGTATAGACTAGATCGCCTAATTTGGAAATAAGCATTGCATATCCGTCTTGTTTGGAAAACAGTTTGAAATTGCTACTCGCGAGTAGGCTAAAACACGGATTTCAATGAGTATTCCCAACTCAAGTAATCCAACCTCCACCCACAGGCATTCAAGCAGTTTATCACATAAGCACTTAGCCGCATGGCAGGCATACTGTCATGTTAACATTCACACGCATGCGACATGCTAAAGCATAAAACTTACATCGTACTCCGTGCCAAAACAAGAAACCAGTTAGCAAAACATGCATGACCTAGTTTTATGTTAAGTGACTAATGCATCGCATACGGAATGTAATCTAGACAGGCTCGGCTATCCTAAGCATGGCACATGAAATGCAACAACTATCACGTATTCAATTTGGAATTGAAAGTACGATGCAGTTTGTATGATGTACCGAGCCCGATGTATGTAAACAAATGCATGAATGCACGCATGCATTGCATAAGGT
This sequence comes from Camellia japonica, assembly GCA_030407325.1. NCBI lineage: Eukaryota > Viridiplantae > Streptophyta > Magnoliopsida > Ericales > Theaceae > Camellia > Camellia japonica. The sequence continues at coordinate 162,464,628 of JAPPVO010000019.1, read as the reverse complement.
ATGCTAATTTAGATGTGCCCTAATCTACCATCATAAGCAGGTAAATAAAAGGGTAGAAAGAAATGGGGGTTGGAAGACATGCACCCACTCACACACACTTATTACAAATTTACCCTCGCTCGGAGGGACCAAAAGAATAATACAAATTAATTAACTACGCAAGCTAATTAATTATTACAAATTAACTAAATTAATTAACAAATTAACTAAGTTAATTAAAGCAGTAAACGCCTCGGGAAGAGGGCTCAAATGCAGCGCGCGCTCGGAATTGCCTCGGAATCGCACTGCCATGCACGGATTGCCTCTGTTTCCCCTGCTATCCTCCTCTGAAAATTGCCAGAGTCCCAGGAGTGCCTCTTAGGGCACTGGGGAGTACCACCGGCTGGGGTAGAGCACCACCGGCTGAAGAAGGAGGCCACCGGCACTAGATGAAGTTATCGGCTGGCAATTTACTGCCGGTCGGCACTAAATAGTGCCGGCCGGCACTTAACACCTGCAGAACCTGCAACCCACAGCAGCAGAGGACAACAACATGCATGGCAATGTGATTCAAGGTATTTATGCACTATACACACCCCTTATCATGTTATTGACTCAAAGGGGCATGTGCCTCGATTCCCGGACCACCAATCGCGCATTTCCATGCATGATGGCCCTAAGAACCAAGAATGCAACTTTGATTTCAAATGCATGCAATGCAAACAAGCAAACAAGGGTGCTCAAACCTCTATCATGACTTGGTCAAGAGGCTTAGCATGCATGTCGATGCAATGAAGTCCTAAACATGTCAACTAGTATGCAATATGGCAATACAATGCAATCATGCAAGTAAGCATACAAGACAAGCATGCGAATCAATGGAAGGATGGTCTTATACATGAATTAGGCATCAAATAGTCCTAAAATCAGTGGCCAAAATGCTAAGTCAAGAGGGCCAAACACACATGCACACATGTATAAGTTAAGGCACCAACACTTAAGCATAATTAAGCAACTCTTAAACACATCTAAGAGGCACAAACATGGACTATTAGCATACATGAAAAGCTCTGAAATCATGCAAAACATGGTGCCAAACCAAGCTAAACAAGACCAAACAAAGCATGCGAATAGCCCGAGTGCTTGAAGCAAGGTAATGAGGCTTTGAACCACACTTGACAAGACCAATCATGGCAAGACTCGAGCAACCAAAAACAGGTTTTCAGCATGTGAAAATACACCCAAAACTCACACTCACGGCATCCTAAAAGCTCTAAACACACAAGCATGCACAAGGCACCCTTGAATGCATAAAAGGACACACCCTTAAAGCATGAAAGAGATGACAAAAATGAACATGTGAGCATGGATTAGGGTCTGAAATAGCATGTAAGAGGGTTCCAAACCCTTGAAGTCATGGAGGCAATGCATCCTACACATGCACCTACTTGAAGCATACAAGCTACAATGCAAAGGGGCTATACAAAGCATGCCAAGATTGACCCAAACAACCTAGGACAGACCTTATACATGGCAAAACAAGCACATTTCCAGTTTATGACCAGCCACAAAAATAGAAGCAAGATAGGCTAACAAAGCATGCAAAATTACGGTAAATAGAAGAGATTATGAAACAAGTGCAAGGTAGGGGTTCCAAACAGGGTTGAGCCCTTCTTCAATGTTGAAGAAGGGCTCAAAATAAGCCTACTTACAGTTTATTACATTCTCAAAAACAGATTATACGCCAGCCAAATATACTATGCAAGAATCATGGCATACAAGAGGGTAAAGAGATAGGTGCTAGATGCTATCATCAAACAGCCAAATACCCTTCATGAGACATGTAGAGGGGGGAAAAATAAGCCACTTTTCAGGCCTGTCGAAGGCCCAAAAATGGAAGCATGGTAGGCTAAAGAAACATGCAACAAAATAAGGACCCAAGAGGGTATTGAAGCAAGTCATACATGGGGGTCCCAAAAAGGTTGAGCCCTTCTTCAATGTTGAAGAAGGGCTCAAAACAAGCCTCTTTGTAGTTTACATCGAAGCTCAAAAATACATGCAACTATGGCTTAGATATGAACCAAGAAAATGCTAGTTTTGGGGAAAAGTGTGCTTACCCTTGTAGACCAACAAACCAGCACCCCTTGGTCCAAATTTCTGAGCTCCTAACCTCTGCAAATGACCTCCCAAATGCTGGAATGGAAGATGGAGGTGTTGTGCTAGGTGTTGTAGAGCAAATGATACAAGAACCAAGGTGTTTGGAAGCTTGGATAGGATAGATATAGAGAAGGAGGTGGGATATATATTTCTATATCAGAATATATGTATATCCTCTAGTTTTTTGCTTAAGAATCTCCAACCTTAGCAATGGAGAGGAAGGCCTCTCTTAAATAGACAAAGCTTAGCTTCCAAAACAAGCTTCAAAGGGTCAAAAGAGTTCAAGGGGGGGTGCAAGGCTTATTCAACAAGCTTGGACAGCTGGTAGGCTTCTTGAAGAAGCCAAGACAAGGGGTCAAGGCTTCCTCAAGAAGCCTTGAGCAAAAGGTGCAAAATAAGGGCCAAAAGGGTGCAAAATAGGCACATGGATGCACGTGGATCTGATTCTGTGCATCCCAGCTGGCACAGCTGGTATGCACCAAGCTTGGGGGGTGCAAAGGGTTCAGGTCGGCCAGAAGGTTTGATCATCGGCCAAAATAAAGTGCCGGTCGGCACTATATATTGCCGGCCGGCTAAATAGAGTGCCGATGGATGATTCCTTGGTCAAAAAAAGGCCGGTGGGTATGCAAATCGAAGCCCCGGAAGTTAGCTTTCCAATGGCGTAAACCTTGCATCAAAATTCTTTCTATGCAAAAAGTTATGCCCTTTTCCGTGAAGCCGCGCAGACTCGATCCAACCGGGATAATGCCCAGCTTCAACCCATCATATCTCCTCCACCCGGACTTGGCTCTAGGAGATTCTTGAACCAAAAATGAAGCCCCGGAAGTCTTCTTTCCAATGGTAGTGGCCTCATAGCTAAATTCCAAGTATGCAATTGAATAAGCCTGATTCAGCGAGAGCCGCTCGACTTTCTTCTACCCGGATTCATGGCGAACTTCTTCTCCAACCTATTTTCTCCCCTCCTCTCCTCTTTTCTTCAACTCCAAACCCCTAAAAGTGTTTTGAAGGGTTTGCCTCTCTCCTTGCCGAAGGAACTGAACCTGTGCCCTGCACATCTCTCAACACCGAGCAAACCATCAGTAATGCCCAAGTCTTGAGGGCGGTCAAAAATGGGGTGTCTACAGTTATGAGTAGGGTAGTTTCTCTCATGAGTTTTCAACTGCTGCGAACTGTATGCTACCACATTTCCCTCTTGCATCAACAAACAATCCAAACCTTACCATGATGCATCACAATGGACTAAATAACCTAAACCCCTCTTCGGAATAATCAACACTGGAGCTGTGGTGAGTCTAACCTTAAGCTCTTGGAATGACTTTTCATAAGTCTCAGTCCACACAAACTTCACCCCCTTTCTCGTCAATCTAGTCAATAGTGAGGCTAATCTTGAGAAATTCTTCACAAAACGTCGGTAATACCCAGCTAAGCCCAAGAAACTCCAAATCTCAAAGGCATTCTTAGGTTGTTCCCAATCTTGCACTACCTCTATCTTAGAAAAGTCTATTATCACTCATTTCCCTAATACCACATGGCCTAAGAATTTAACTTCTTTTAACCAGAACTCTCACTTTCCAAACGTAGCATACAAACAGTGGGCTCTAAGCAACTCAAGTACAACCCACAAGTGTTCCTCGTGTTCCTCCTCGGAGGGTGAGTAGACCAAAATGTCATCAACAATGATAACCACAAAACAGTCTAAAAACTCCCGAAAGATTTGATTCATCAAATCCATAAATGAAGTCGGTGCATTGGTTAGCCCAAAAGGCATCACTAAGAACTCGTAATGGCCATACCGCGTACGAAATGGCCATTTTATGGATATCCTCCTCCTTCACCCTCAACTGGTGATAACCCAATCTTAAGTCAATCTCGGAAAAACAATAAGACCCCTTTAATTGGTCAAACAAATCGTCTATACGAGGCAATGGGTACTTGTTCTTAACAGTTACCTAGTTCAACTTACGATAATCAATATACAGTTGCAAAGTGTCATCCTTTTTCTTAGTAAAGAGAGTCAGTGCTCTCCAAGGCCATGTACTAGGGCAAATGAAACCCTTGTCTAACAGCTCTTGGAGTTGATTCTTTAACTCACACAACTCAGTGGGTGCAAACCTATACGGAGCCATAGAAATCGGTGTCATGCCAAAAACTAAGTCAACGAAGAACTCGATCTCCCAGTAGGGTAGCAAACTAGTAAGATCCTCAGAAAAGACATATGGGTATTCGCAAACTACCCTCGACAATTCAACTCGGACTGCATCACTCTCACTACCTAGGAGTGTTACAAGAAGACAACTAAGCTCGCCCCTACCACGAGGGTCATAAACTAGCAATAAGACTTTATCAACTCAGTCTCCCAGAAAATAAAAATAGTCACTACTCGAGATGCACACCGTAACCCTCTGACGGTAACAATCTATAACAGTATGATACGAGGATAACCAATCCATACCCAAAATGACATCGAAACTCGGCATGTCTAACAATACAAATACAAAAAGAAGTCGGTGTCCAGCAACCTCTATCTCACAACCATGACATCCCCAATCCAAGTCAACCTCACCCCCAACTGGAGACTTTAGCTTGAGCAGAGGTGCTAACTGAGCCATCTCCAACCCCAAAACTGATGCGAATGCAGGCGAAATAAAGGAATGTGATGCACTAATATCAATCAACACATTAGCAATCATATTGAACAATAAAAAGTTACCTCTCAAAACAGAGGGTGCTGGTAACTGATCCAGCATGGTAACAACATACACACGCCTAGTAGGTCTCTGCTCCACCTGCTCATCCCTCGGAGCATAAGACTGGTAAGCTGACTGAGCCGAATATGCTCTTTGTGTGGCCCTCGAGGCCTGAGCTGACTGGATAGGCTAATGGCTCTGTGTCTGCCTCGAACCAAAAGCACCAGATGTGCCATCTGCCTAAGGACAAAACCTCTTCAAGTGCCCTGACTACCCATACTGATAACAGGCGGTTGCCTTTTCCCCTAACTTTGGCTCTGTGAACGAGCCACAGACAGTGCAGACTGTAGCCCTTCTCTTCTCAGCGGGAAAACTGAAGACTTGTGGCCCAGCTGGCCATACTTAAAGCAAGTGATCCCACCTTAACTGCCTCTCCCTGAACCAAAACTCAGTATAGGAAAAGTGGATCTGAACTACACTGTCTGGGACTGCTATGGGGTAGAATCCCTTTGCTTCTTATTGTCCTACGTCTCGCCCTGAACCTTCTGCCTCCTCTGCCTAGAGCCCCTCATCTTTTATTCCTCAGTCTGAATCGTGGTCTCTAAATGAGCTGCCACCTCCACAAGATGACCGTAATCCCTGATCATAGATGTGACCACCTTGAAAATGAGTTCGCTCCTCAATCGCTTCTCAAACTCCAAACAACGGTGTTCCTCCGTTGCCACAAGCTTTGGTGCAAATCTAGAGAGGCTAGTAAAAGATGCCTCAAACTCTGCTATAGGCATGTTCAATTGCTTGAGCATCCCTCAACTTCTCTCTAACAGTGAGAGGTAAGAACTTGTCCTAGAAAGTGTAGATAAAGGCCTCCCAAGTCACCCCAATGTGCCCACGTGTATACTTTCACCACTGACCCGCATCTCTCTTCAACTAGAAGGATGCCAATGTCACTCTTAAACCGTCATCCTCGATGCCAAGCATCTTAAACATCTTCACCATCTTCTCCAGCCACTCATCTTCCTTCAGTGGCTCTTGTAGATCCCCCAAAAACTCATCCGGATTCGATCGGAAGAACTCCCTCTTTAGAAAAGATGGCCCCGTCTCAGCAACATGGCCTAGACTTAATTCTCAACCCTAAGAATGTCCATGGATTCCCTCAAAGCACCAGCCATTTTCGGCCTAAAACACCCATGGCTTGTTGACCTGATGGCTCGGCCATATTAGCCTGACCAACTCTTTCCTCTTGCATCGGAATTTCATCCGGTAACGGCACCTCCTGCTGCCTAGACCTACCACGCCTACCACCACCACGTCCACGTACTGACATCCTAATAAATGTAGCACAAAAAATTAGCACATTCTCAAATGTGCCAAAGCTAATTCACTCTCGTCCTAATGCGATGGACAACAATTAATTCACAACACTTAAGCATATAACCACATAAACACAAACAAATTTCCTTTCTAGATAGTGACTGTTCCGCAACATTGCCAAAGTTCCAGTTAGAAATAACAGTGATTGAGCATGTTATCACATAGCATACTTGGTTTACTTCTAACATTATCTAGCAAAAGAACCTATTGTGGTAATAACCACTTCCAGCGATCCCAAAGTATTCTAACCTGGCAGCTCTAATACCAAGTTGTAATGCCCCGAAATAATTAACAATAACCCATTACATAACAGTGTTACAATAGATTAACAATCTCATATCTTCTATTCATTATAGCTTTAATCATTACAAAAGATGGCATATGCAATATATATTCACAAATCCTAGATCCTGAATCTATAGCATATGTCATTGATACAAGGCAAAAAGGAAATTGAAATCAAATAAGAAATCCCCTAATGGCTTACAACTTCCCAAGATGGTACTTGGTTACAACAAAATGAATTTAAACTTAATACACATAAAGCCCGAGGCTTAAACAAAATAATTACATCAAGAAACCAAAAAGAAGCCTTAAGCTCCGAGTCCTCTCAAGCTATGTCATTGGCGGAGGCATATCATCAGCACCTGAAAGTTGTTTCCACATAGGGTGAGCCAAAGCTCAGTAGAGATACCCTAACACGGTATATGAATCTTAGCACAATTATAAGGTGAATACACGATGCATGCCATTCTCCAAACACTTCTCATTTTCCATCTCAAAACAATGTAATGCCAGATTATATATCAATTCATGAAAATAATCCTTTTATACAGAAACTAGGGTAGTGGATATAGAACTATAGCGATCCCGGTTTCCTTTTTTTTAATTGTTGCATCCGGACTTAGGTTCCGTGGAGTTGGTTGTTGAGTATAGCTTGTTTACACCCTTTACTCCTTGCATTTGTGTCTTGGGTTGTGTTGGGCAGGTTTGAAATAGGTTGGTTGAGCTTAGAAACCAAAACTAGTTGCCCAGATTTTGACCTGTCCGCTCGAGCGGCCTTTGTTGTTGCTTCTCCGCTCGAGCGGGGGTTTTGGCGCTCGAGCGGGATAATCACCCATCCAGTATTTTTCCCTGTAGTGGTGGACGCTCGAGCGGGAGTTTGGACGCTCGAGCGGGAGTTTGTGTGTGACGCTCGAGCGGGGAGTTGTACGCTCGAGCGGGAACCTGGTTCTGCGGAAGTACTGGAAGTGCGTATTCACCGCTCGAGCGGCGGATTGGACGCTCGAGCGGGGGCTTGTGAGTGACGCTCGAGCGGGGCGACTGGTTTAAGACTCCGTGTTTTGACTTTTTAAAATCACTTTTTCACATCTCTTCTCTCTCTTACTTTTCCAAAAACTCCATTGTTGAGCCTCTCTCTCTAGAACCTTGCCTTCTCTCTAGGTATTGATCTAGTAGGAGTTGTTTGCTCACCTTTGGCCTTTACAAAAAAGTTGTTAATCGTCGAGGGCTATCTTTTGATCCGGGAAACTTGTGATTTGGAGCATTTTCGTTTTCATCTCCTTCTTCGTTGGGTGTCAACTCTTGAGGTAGGGATTCCTACTCGCTCTTATGGTCTTTGACATAGATTTTTGGTTGTTTTGATAAAGTGTCGAAGTGGGGTGATTTTGGGACTTAGGGTTTCAAAATGTAAAAAAAGGGGGTTTTGTTATTTTGACTCTAAAATGTGTAATTTGGGTTTCAAAATAATGAGATTATTGTTGGTTGTTGATATAGACCATTGGGTCAATATTGGGAAATGGGGTAGAAAACCCTAGTTTATTGTACAAATTAATTGGTATAATTAATTTGGGAAAAGTGTTGTTATACGGAATTGAGTTGGAAATAATGGAATTGACTCATTATATGTTAGAATGGTAGAGTTGGATTTATGAATCGCTCACTTTGAAAACGTTGATATTTTATCTGTTGGAGCTCTTATTGTCTGTTTAGAAATAATTGCTTGAGCTACCGGTGGAGGGTAGTTTTGATTGTTGTAGACAATGTATGATGATTAGGCAAACTAAAACTAGTCAATTGGATATGTCATAGAATATGACGGTTGACAGAATACATTAACGTTATGTATTGATTGATTGTGTATATGACTTGTATGTATATACCTTATGTGTGTGGGAGGAGATAGGGGATGTACTCTACAGTTTAGGGGAAGATAGGGGATGGACCTCTAAACCAGTTGTTGATTGGGAGGAGATAGGGGATGGACTCCACTGATACAGCTCATATGCTTGTCAGTTAATGTGTTGATATAGCTAATATGCTTATCTAAGGAAGTGTTGATACAACTCATATGTTTATCATTGGAAGTGTTGATATAGCTAATATGCCTATCTGTTGAAAAGTGGATACAGCTTATATGCTTATCCGTTGAGATGTTGATACAACTATTATGTTTATCTATTGTAAAATGGGAAATGTTTAATATAAGTCATTGTCTCATATAAGTGGTTGGCCAGGTCCTGAGCCGTTGATGTAAATCGTGAAGTTGATAAGAAATGGAAAATGAAACGAAACATGAACATAGTGGTCATGAGGTGGAAATGGGTTATAATTTGATTCGTGGGAATTGAACATTTATCAATTGCTAATGTCTTAGTCATTGCTCATACTATGTTTAGCATATCTCTACTGGGCGTTGGCTCACCCTATATGGGACACCATTTTCAGGTACAGGTAGCATGCCACCTCCAAGGACATAGCTTGGATGATGAGGATGAGAGTTGAAGACTCTTTTGTTTATTTTGTTTGTATTACATGTATACCAAGCCAAGGGCTTCTTTTGTATAGAGTTAGCACTCTTCTTGTGTGTAACCAAGTGTTAACTTGGAAAGCTGTAAGCCCGTAGGGCATTTGCTTTTGTTGTTAACATGTAATACTTTTGTAAAAACTACTTTGATAAATAGAAATAGTTTATTTCTCTTGTATCAATTCATGTCTTTCGTGATGGGTTTTATGTATTATTTTGAGGGCGTTACAAGAAATCTTTAGGTACATGTCTACCAGTAGGCTATACAAGCACTACCGAAGCCATTTTATAAGTACTAACCGAAAGGATCAGCACTTAACCGCGCGGGTTTTTTGACTTTCACCAAGGACACACAGGCCAATATAATAAAACCACAACCACACCTCCTAACCAGATTCAGCACGATGTTCACCCATTTTTCTAAAAAACAAATACATTTACAATGTTTAATGTATAATGATGCACAATGCACAATGGATGATAAATTTGTTTCAATTCAACCTAATTCTCATACAATGTCTACAACAATCAAGACTATCCTCCACCGATAGCCCAAAATAGATATTCCTATTCCATATATAAATTCCAATTAGAAGATACATCCAACTCCACCATTATCATCAACATAACCATTATTCCAATTTCACATTATCCAACATTGTTTTCCATTTTCTTTTTTACAATTTCAAATATCAAAAAATTAGGGCAAACCCGCTTCTCTTTCAAAATAAATTTTGGGAAAAGATTTCCATTATTTCAACAAAACTCATCCACAACCATATTCCTACAACCATTTTCAAAAATCAATTTGGAAAACCCCTCTTTTGATTTCAAACCAAACCCTAGGTTTTACCAAAAAATTTCCAAATAAATAACATTTTTCAAAGAGCAAATAACTAAGCTAAAAATCATATAAAAGACTTAAAGAAATCCTACCTCAAAGGAGAAGACCAAAGGAAACAAGAAGTAGAACTCGGCAGAGCCAAAAACACTAACTTCTCCGATTAGAACGAAACCCTCAACGTGATCTATCTTTTACTCCAAAGAACTAGGGTGAGGAAATGCACGGATTGAGAGTATGTGGAGCTAGAGTTCAAGAACTAGAGAGAGAGGGAGTAGATCTAAGGTTTCGAAATGTTTAGTAAGAGAAAGAGATGAAAAGGTGATCCAAAAAGGTTGTCTCTCGAAATGATAGACGAGCAGACCGCACGAGCAATCAAAACACTGCTCGAGCCAAAATACATAGTAAGTGACACCGTTCGAGTGACCAAAACCACTGCTCGAGCACACAATGACCCCATCCCAGTAGTTTAGACTTGTAAAAGTTCACTCAAGCAAAAGAAGTGTAGCTCGAGTTCAAATATCAAACTCTCAGTAGTTTTACAGACTGTAAAAGACCGCTCGAGCGCAAGAAGCATCGCTCGAGCACAAATATCAAACTCTCAGCAGTTTTATAGACTGTAAAAGACTGCTCGAGCACAAGAAGCATCGCTCGAGCACAAATATCAAATTCTCAGTAGTTTTATAGACTGTAAAAGACTGCTCGAGCGCAAGAAGCATCTTTCGAGCGAACAGGCAAAAATCTGGGAAACAACACTTTGAAAAACTAACTTCCCAACCTGTTTCAAATACAACCAAAACTCCCAATAGCCAAACCCAACCAACAACAAAGAGGCAAACAACAAGAAGATGGAAATAAACCGAACCACAGTCAAATACACGATTTCTCGGATCCATAAGCAATAAAAGTGTCAGGTTAGAACCAGAATTGTTATAAAATAAATGAAAATTTTTGTAAGAAAATGATGGAAAAAAATATAATCAACGTTGTGGAGAGTAATATAGAAAAAATAAATCTTCCTGTATATTTTGCAAAGAAATTATTAGCGTAACTAACAAGCTGAGTTGTACAAGAAACTTTAGTTTCCATCACTTTTGAGGACTCTCTATCTAAAAAAAAAAACATATAAAAATTTATTATGTTTTTTTTTTTTTTTTCCACTTTCCTCTATTATCTATATAACCAAACTGAACCAAATTTAAAATTGAAATATTTCATTAAAAGTTGAAACTACTGCACAACTTCAATATCTCCATCAAAATACCTAATTCCTTAGAATCCATATTACACTCATTGATGTGGATTATGTAAAAAAATCAGTTTGACCTTGGAATTTTGAATTTGTGCAAAGGCAATTACCATAAAATTTTGGATTTGTATAAAACGAAAATAATTTAAATAGATTTGTGCATGAAATAAAAGTTCATTTTGTTCAACTTTTCAATTTTTTTCTTTACAAAAACCAGATGCAAACATAACTTAAGAATTTTTTGAATAATTATATAGAAACAAATAGATGTTAGTCGATAATAAATTTTTTTTCTCAATAAGTTATATAAAATTGATAAATATATTGTATTAAATTATTTGTACATTTTAAATAATTAATTATTTTATCCTGTCTATAGCACGGGCCAACTACTACATAATACGTATCTGGAGGCTTGTTAAGCATTTCAATCTTACAAAGCGCAAGCCTTTCTGTATTAAAATATGAGCATTAATTGTTGGTCAATGGTGTCTATAAATTAAGCTTGCGGAGTTGCTGACTTCTTTTAGACTAGGAAAATTACATTTTGATGGAGTAGTGACAAAAAAATTATATTTTTATAATAATGTAACTTTTTTATATGTATGGTGTAAATTTATTTTTATACTTATACAACTCTTTCTATGTATCAAAATTATACACACACAAAAAAAAAATGATCATTTATAGTATACTGTCTCATCTATGTACAATTTCTCTCCATTAGACTATCTTGCTCTCCCAGAGAGGAGGGTGTGTAGTGTCTCCAAGGACAAGTGTCACTTCCTGTTTTACGCACACTAAGATTGATAAACAAGAAATGAGAGAGAATAAAAATATAGGTGAATTGTATTCACAAATGATTCCAAGGATGTCTCCTTATACAGTGAGGAACATAACCTATCTATACAAAAATACACTTAATATATTTGAATAATATATAATCCAAGATATTATTCTAACAATATAATCTAAAGATAATATTCTGACAATATATTCTAAGATATATATATATGTGTGTGTATATAATATTATGGAAGGTAGAAAGATTCTCCACATGAAAAGTAAGATGAGATGCTCCTTCCTTTACTCTGCAAAGAGAAACTAATTTGTCAACGATCACTCCCTACTAGGGATGGTCGAAAGGACCCTCCGACGATCAAGTCAGAAATATGATCGGCCATATAATATTTGGTTAGGAAGAAAGATTTTCTTTTTTTCTTATTCTTCCTTTTATAGTGTCATTGTCTTGGCCTCGGCCGTTGGATTGGTTTCTTCATCTAAGGGCTCTAGTTACTACCAGACTTTGGTTGAGCAAGTGGCCAGGTTGTTGTGATCCTTTTCTGTTGGATTATCATGTTGTGTGCAGCTTAAATTATGTCAGGCGTTAGTGGCCAACTTGTCGATTGCTAAATCTGTCCAATTAGGTTCATCAAATGGTTGTGCCATTTGAGTTGGTTGGGCCTATGCTCCTATCTCTAATGATGGTGATCCTTGCCATTGATTATGAATGAATCTAAGGGCATCCCTACATTTTGCAAATCTTCTTCCAAAAGGTGATTTTACTCAAGCTTTGGTCACGTGACACTGTTCCCCCGTCTGACAGACGTATTGATGATTTAGGCTTTTCTCTTGATTCGAATTGTTTGGATGGACTTGGGCTTTAGGCCAATATTTTTACCTCTGGGCTTTGGGTCAACGTTTTTACCCCTCCACAATTGGCTCTCTTCAGCAATTTTTTGTGGCGAATTGTCGAAGGCATCATGGTCGACCTAATTGGAATCGGGATCGCTGCCTCTGTAAGTGGCACGCGTCTTTTCTGTGGTTTTAAATTTAATGATGACACCCGTCATTTCATCTTTCAATGTGCCATTTCGCTTCAGACACATTAATTGACAGGTTGTCCCTTGCCCTTTGCCACTTTGCTCATTGTCTTCTCAGAACCCTATACGCGTTCCTCTCTATCCTTCTCCTGAAGTCCTAGTTTGTAATCCTTGTAAGTTTCTTCTTTCGTTTGCTTCTTTCAATTTTGAATTTATGTTCACATCTTTCCGCTTCTTCTTCTATTGTCTTTTCTTTACTTTCACCATGAATCGCCTAATAGGTTTCTTTGAGTCTAATGAAAGTATTACGAAGTTTAGAACTCTGTATAGCATTCCTAATGATGTTGTCGTTCATTTTCCTTCTTCTAACGATAGCATCACGAGGGGTCAGAGGAGTGAATTACTCTTCCTTTGATAAACATAGTCGATGAAGGAGTTTGATTCCCCTACATCCTCTCTTTAGGAAGGTGCTTATTTCTATAGGGTACCTCGTTCCCAGCTTTCGCCTAATTTTTTTAGAATTGTTATGGGCGTAATTGCTCTGAATAATATCTTAGGGATCAATCTAAGCCCTTATAAGATTAGATATTGTTATAATTTTGTCCTAACTACCAAAGAAAGGTCGAAATTTTACTTCAAGTTCAGATTGGCGAAGCGTCAACTTGTTCAAATGCTTCCTAATTCTGGCAAGGGTGTCAACGATGTGTTTGTCATAGTAGAGGGGAATTGGGAATTCCCCCCTAATGCTAATCGGATCTAATCTATTCCTAAGGTCACTGGTTCACTATGTTATCCTCTGTCTTTCTACTTGCCTGTAATGTCATCTTTTATGATTTTCTGTCTGTTAATGCTTTCCCGTCACTTTTTCCAGCTCCTGAAGTTTTTTCTCATCCAAGAGAGTGGAAAGATCAAGTGAACCTCCCTCTTCTTCCACAAGCTTGGTCGTACAGAGAGCCACCAGAACAACAAGGCCAAGGTCGGGCGGCACATGTGCTGCTTTCCTATGTCCCCTATTATGGTACCATGACTGCGACAGACGGTGTAGACCTTGGTGCTGACGGCGGCTTCAATTTTTACATCTTTCTCTATCTTTGGGAGAATATCAAGGAAGTAGCACCTGAAGAAGAACAACCATAAGAAAAATCATCCAGTTCGGAGGCAACGATTTCAGACATCATGCCCTCGAAGAATTTCTTAGAGATTGCTACTACTTGAAGGCATCAAAGAGATGGTAAGTCAGCCTCAGTTTCCCAGGCTGTCTCCGATGTCTCTAATTGGCCAAAACGATCGTCGATCGTGGTGGTAGACGATTCTTCTCCCTCCTCTGTCATAGCTACTACTGAGAGCACTTCTCCCTAAGCCTTAGGTCAGACATCGGCCAAGCATCCCACCGACTAACTAGTAGAGGTGTGGAAGAAGATTCGATCAAATTTTTCTATTGTTGTTGTTGCTGCTTCGTCTCCAGCTTCTACCTCAAAGGAAATAGCCGTCAGCTCCCCGATCATCCTCATGCCTGCCCTGAAGGATCGGTAGATAACCAATGCTAGGCAATGCCGAAGTGGCCTCTTTAATTATCTGTAGCTCTATTTTCCCTACTGATGTCGCTCGATTAGCTGAACAATCAGATATGGTTGTCTTCTCACAGATCTTACAGTTTTCTTTAGTGGTAAGTGCTTATCATCACCCTGCTGTAAGGTGTTCATTTTTTTGTTTTTAAAGAAAATTCTTGTCAACATTACTCTTTTCTTTTTATAGGTTCTGTTCTCTACTTATGAGGCCATGGTGCGCCATGACAAAATAATCAGGGCTGCTGACAAGCTGAAGACCTTGAGTGACAAGCAAAACGAGAGGGTGAAGGAGCTGGAACTTCGGTTGGCTACTTCAGAGGTGAAGATGGCGGAGGCTAAGAAGAAGCATCAGATGATGGACTTTGTCTAAAGTCTTTGGCGTAGGAGATCAATGGCTTGAAGGAAGAGAATGAGCAACTCTCTACTGCCCTTGTTGCCTCAAAGGAAAGTCTTTCGGATGCGGTCAAGGTGACCAAGGATGACTGATGTAGTGAAGCCACTGCCATTTACGAAATGCAGTTCGCCAAATTGGAGAACATGATGTTTGAAGATGGATGGACGTTTGCACTTCAAGTTGTTAATGTTTAAGTGGAGTCCGAACTGAGGAAGAACATTCTTTATCCGCGCCCAGATGCCTTGGAAAAGCCAAGTGGAGAGACTAAAGAAAGGGTAAGAGCAAAGTGATGGCGAGTGATGAAGAGTTTCATCTTCTTCTTCTTCTTTTTTTTTGTATTTTTTTTTATTTTTTATTTTTTTGTAAGATTTTGTGGATTAACTTTGTAGTATGTTTTATGAATGTTTTCTTATTGTATGAAAGATTTCGTGGATTAACTTTGTAGTTTGTTTTATGAATATTTTTTATTGTATGAAAGATTTCGTGGATTAACTTTATAGTTTGTTTTATGAACGATTTTTGATTGTATGAATGTAGTTTAAAATTACGTCTTTGTTAGCATCATTCTTTATTATCTATTTAATTGGTATCTCTATTTTTAGTTACTGATTTGGAATATTTCTGGAATTTTTTGGAGAATTATCAAAAGCATATTCCTTGCTTCCAAGCAAGAGATCGGCATCATTTGTTAGCCGATGTACTATCACTGGGATGGATTCTTCTCAAGAGAACCCTCATAGATCTGTTCCTTGCTCCTAAGCAAAAGATCGGCATCATTTCTGGATGATGTACTATCCTTGGGGTAGGTTTACTTAGATGAACCCTCATAGGTCCGTTCCTTGCTTCTAAGCAAGAGATCGGCATCGTTTTTGGCTGATGTACTATCCTTGGGATAGGTTTTCTTAGGAGAACCCTCATAGGTCCATTCCTTGCTCCTAAGCAAGAGATCGGCATCATTTTTGACCAATGTACTATCCCTAGGATAGGTTTTCTTAGAAGAACCCTCATAGGTCCGTTCCTTATTCCTAAACAAGAGATAGGCGTCATTTTTGGCCGATGTACTATCCCTGTGATAGGTTTTCTTAGGAGAACCCTTATTGGTCCATTCCTTGTTCCTAATCAAGAGATCGGTATTGTTTTTGGCCGATGTACAATCCCTGGGATAGGTTTTCTTAGGAGAACCCTCATAGGTCCATGCCTTGCTCCTAAGCAAGAGATCGACAACGTTTTTGGCCGATGTACTATCCCTGGGATAAGTTTTCTTAGGAGAACCCTCATAGGTCCGTTCCTTGCTCCTAAGCAAGAGATCGACATCATTTTTGGCTAATGTACTATCCTTGTGATAGGTATTCTTAGGAGAATCCTCATAGGTCCATTCCTTGCTCCTAAGCAAGAGATTCGGCATCGTTTTTTGCTAATCTACTCTCCTTGTGATAGATTTTCTTAGGAGAACCCTCATAGGTCCGTTCCTTGCTCCTAAGCAAGAGATCGGCATCGTTTTTGGCTGATGTACTATCCCTGTCATAGGTTTTCTTAGGTATAACAACCCTCATTTTGCCTTAGTCATATTCATGAGAATTTACATGATTTTGGTTTGTTAAGCTTGCAACTTGTGAACTTTGATATTTCGTCTAAGTACGGGATCATGTCTTGTTTTGTACTGATGTGTTTTTGCCTAAGTGTTAGATTCATGCTTTGCTCCTTGCTTTGTGTGTTGAACTTAGGCTATCTACCTTTGTTAACTCATACCTAGGTCACACATTTGAACCACTTACACCTAGGCCGTTAAGCATCAACACCTAGGGGCATCTTGGAACCATCTTGGTTGACCTCCACCTTCACCCTAGCATCTTAGCCAAGATGTGCATCATATAGGCCGAGGTGTGTATCACCTAGGCCGAGATGTGTATCATCTAGGCATCTGAGATGTTCAATCCTTGAACCTTGCAGCCTTATTGTGCAGCTTAGCCAACACCTAGCAATCTTGTTCCTTGACTTGTACAACCCAGGTCGAGGTGTGTCATATCTGGGCCAAGTGTCACCCCTTTTGGCCGAGGTTAGAGAGACCTTACCTATCCAAAGCCTATGTTTTGATCCAGGATCCTTGCCTTATTAGAGTGCCTATGCCACCTTACTTGTTGTATACACTTTGACCTACTCTTGTCTTTTCATTCTAACACCTTTTTTAGGAGACTTGATCAGATGATGCCACATGTCCCAATAGTGGGTTTAAGTCAGTTAACAGTTGAGAAACCCATATCGTTTGCCATATCTTTGTCTTGAAGAGAGAGAAGCTCTAGGAAGAAGAAGAAGTTCTTAGAGTAAGAGAGCTAGACTTTCTAAGCTTGATTATTAGAGTTTGAACCATTTGATTTGCGTTTTGAGGTTAGATTCTTGATCTACTCTTGATGTTCTTTATGTTAATCTGATCACATTGCATGATCTAGCATGATTCATAAGCCATGCATTGCTTTAAAGTTTTGTTTTAGAGAGAGAAAGTGATGTTCTTGTGTTCTTAAAAGAAAGCTTTGTTTTGATCCAAAAGTTTGTAACAAGTTCTATGTTTTTGTGTTCGTTTTCATGAAATCTTCATATATGGGTACCCAGGTCCATGTTTTTGAACTTATATCATGAAATCTCATATTTTGAATAAGAAATCATGATTTTAGCATTCATGCTCTTCACGTTCTTCATTTTCTTTAAGAGGAAACTCAGATGTCGAGACTTCACTATTTCCCTAAGCGTGGTCATCGAGACCCACTCTTGTCCAGACCTCACACCTAGGCCAAGCAGTGCGTCTTACCTTGGCCTACCTTGCATGATCACTTGCATCTTAGTCTACCTTGCATACACACCCAGGCCGACCACAATACACCTTTGCCGACACCTTGTTGCACCCTGGCGGGCAGCCCACATCTCGGCTAAGGAGACCACACCTCGGCCAAGAGGTGTGGAACCTTGGCCAAGACCTCCTGAGTTCACTCAGCTAGGCCATTTCGGCCCAACTCATCTCTATACATCCATTCTAAGACCTAATTTGTACCCAGAATGCTTTTCCAATAAGAAAAACATTGATTTGACTTCCATAACATCTTTTACTCTATTTTGACTTGGTTTTGGAAAGAAATGCCGAGATCTATTTACTCCTTTGAAGCTTGTTTTGAGAGTGCATTACATAACCATCTTTGAGCGTCTCTTCTTGTCTTCTTGAAGTGCATTCAGTGGACTTTGCCATGTATTTGTAGGTCTTGGATCTTTGCCTTAAACCCTACATCTGAGGAGCTATTGTGAGTGTGTTTTTTAATAAAGTTATGTTATAATGTTTTGATAAAAGCTTTGCTTGTTTTGAAAAAGTATTTGATCAAGCATGAATGATTATCCCTTATTTTTTGTATCAAGTATTATGTTTGTTTTGATGACATTCCAGAAAGGTCCTTGTGTGCTAGGGGACTTTAATACAACTAGTGCCCTTGTTTAAGATATCTCCCTTGCCACCGATGGGTGGGCTTGTCTAATCAATTCCGGGTCGGTCATTTCCTTGTTTTGTCAATGAATATCATCCCTTGTATTATGTATATATTAGTAAACATCCCTTGAAACTTTGAAAAACTTTGATTGATGGACTTGGTTCATCCCTTGTTTTGTTACAAGCTATGATATGTATTGTTTTAATAAAATCTCAGATATCATTCATTCAAACCTTTATTACTTATATCAGTCACTGAGTTTTTAGCTCACCCCTCTCCTTTATATATATATGTAGGTGTTGATCAAGAAGGCAATGTCGCCTAAGCTTTATTGGAAGATGTGTTTTGTTTTATGCTTTTGTATTCATCTTGAAGATTATGCTTCTTAGCTTTATAGATCATTTGTCTTATATGTTTGGGCTTGAGAAGCCTTTTGATCAAGATGTAATATTAAGTTTATTTTATGTTGTATTCAAGTTGTAAAACCATGTTAATATGTATGTCATTTCATTTAATCTATGCATAGCTCTTATGGACAAATTAGATTTAAATTTATGCTTTCGCACATGTATGCCCCATATATATACTCTGTTTGTGTGAATCTTTATAAGTTGGCCTTCGGTAATCTCGGATTACTGACCATCACGGCATCATTCCATTGGGGGCGGAATGGGGTCGTGACATTAGGAGAACCCTCATAGGTCTGTTCCTTGCTCCTAAGCAAAGATCAACATTGTTTTTGGCCGATGTACAATCCTTGGGATAGGTTTTCTTAGGAGAACCCTCATAGGTCCATCTTTTGCTCCTAAGCAAGAAATCGGCATCATTTTTGGCTAATGTACTATCCCTGGGATATGTTTTTTAGGGTTTTGGGGGCTTCAATCTTTTACGCGTTTACATCACTTGGGCACGTGTCAGTGATTCAAAACGTCTATCAGTACTTGACATTAAATGCGAGGGCACGTTATTCAAACGAAGCAATATACGCATCGAAAGGGTACGCCGTTTCTCCTTTCTTTACACATATAGAGGTACAAATCATTTGCATTGATATCTGGATATTTGCTTCAAAAGCATTTTCGACCAAAACGACATCTAGTGCTAACGCTTGTTCTTGTGCCATCGTTCAACAAAACACCTCCCCTGGGTAGCCTTTTCTGTCTATCATAAGTTTTTTCATTTCTCCTCTTGTTATTTTAGTTTCCATAGATTCGTATAGAGATGGGGAAATATGCCTACTTACTTAGTTGTCTAGAAGGTATAGCTCACTTTCGAATTGTCACACCCCAAATCCGGGTATGACCGGCCATGGCCCACAGGGACTCAGCCCAAGGCACACGTAAGCCTAACCACTAATCCATAATCACATTGAGCAACTATACAAAAGTCCAGTAATAAATAACCAAACTCAATCCAATGACATGCCACAAGTATAAATGGAAAAACCAACCGTAATCAATACCATCCAAACTTATGGGATATAAACAACCCACATATCAAAATAATCCTAAATGAACCTCAATAAAAATAAAAAGAAGTATGCACAAACTTGACATAACAATCTAAAACAAAATAAATGTATGTCCTAGAGGTCCATGAAATCGAGTCTCAGCTACGCCATGAGTCCACCCTAAGTCCTTCTAACACCTGGAAGTGATAAAAACTAAGTCAGCTATAGCTCAGTGGTAGCAACATGGATAGTAAATACAGTTTTGAAAACATGGCTCAATTTCAAAATAAGATATATCACAGAAACTAGATTGGCATACAGTTTGGTAAATACAATCTGTTTCAAAAAGAAGTCCACAGTTCAACACTTAAAATACTCATGTCTCGCAAGAACATGATAAATGACATTTTCCACTTAAAACAGATTATAAATGAAACCAATAATTTTCGGGTACCAATAAAAAAAAATAATATGCCACACAGTTCTCAAGGCTATAAGCCCCGTTGGATCCAATACTGAACTAAGAGTCATCCTCAGGTGGCACCTTGGCCTTTCCGAAGACGATCCGATTGAAGGTCACCTAGCTTTTTTTTAAGGTCTTTTCCTTACAATCGTTGAGCATTAGATCATCACGGCCCAACCGGATCTATTCCTAGTGGCTAGAGTCACCACACACAGTGGAATAATTTCCCTGGACTAAATACACATATGGCCCAATAATCATTACACATCAGTTCGCAAAACATAGTAGTTCATCATTCATAACATGAGACCAAACAATTAGTTTACAGTATGCCAAGTTCACACATGTTTCAGAAATAATTTGATTCCATTGATAATATAATAATTTATCAAAACAGTTTAGTCGTGAAAACAACAATTTAATTTTCCAATAGTTTAGGTAGGGGAACATTTATAAAAATATGTAGCATGAAACTACTCCCCTGAAACCGAAATAATATAATCCTCGAATAGAGTATAAAGTCCAACTAGTGCCCTGAACCAAGTATGAAAACTACACGTCACTACTAATTTAAAAATACCAAAGAATAAGAACTAAGTAACCCCAAACTAAGCGCACTAACACGGCTCAACCCAACTCACCTTACTCTTAAATATTACCTAAGTTCATGTTCTTCAAAGTCTAAATCACCCAAGACATGGGTTCCGATCGAAACTTAACTAAAAATAACTTTAAGAAAAAACAGAGTTTTAACAAGTTTTCCAACCTATTTGCTAACTTTGAAAATTACAAAACCCACTCCACGCTATTTGAAAAATTCCAAAAACCTCCAGATATCAACTAATATATCCTAAGTTTCAAACCCAATTGGTTTCACTTATTTGCTTATCAAAATAATTATCTACAATTTATTATATCCAAGCAGGTTGTTTTCTACAGCACTTTAAAGAAATTGCCGGTTCTCTTAATATACACAGAAATCAATGCAAGGCCAAAAATGTAAGAAACTATACTTGTAACCGGTTCTAATGACACTAATTTGATAATTTTGGATTTATACCAAGAGAACAACACTCCCGAATTTACTGTTTAGAACCAGTTTTCTGGACAGATTTGAACGCATCAGTTTATATGGATTTTGACTCCCAAAATTATGAAAAAATTCAATATGCAATCAATATGTAATTAATCTACTGTAAAAATTTCAGTTCAAAATTCATTCGTTTGATATGATTTCTTGATTTTTAAAGTTTTGGTTCTGTGCAGAATTCTTATCTAACGACTTTAGCTCCTTAATTCCCTTTAAAATTTTTGTATTAATAATATACACAGAATACTAACACAATCAGCCAATCCATTCCTTTTTCTTCCAATCAATACACCGAAACATCTATACACAAAATTATAGATTATAATATATTATAGAAGAACAATACCTTAAAGTTGTAGAACCACAAGATGCTAGAAATTTCTCTCTCTCTCTCTCTCTCTCTCTCTCTCTCTCTCCCCCCCCTCCCCCCCTCACAATGACTCACGGCTGCTAAGAAACCTAAAGTGGCTGTTGTTGTGTTGTGAAAATGATAAGAGAGTTAGGGTTTTTCTTTTGTTTTTATTTTATACTAATGGTTGGGTACACCTAAAGCATGTGTAGGTCAAATAAATAGATAAATATACAAAATATATGTATAAGTTATATGCAACTCAAATGGTAAGAGCCTTATTTATTAATTTTGTGGTCTAGAGTTCAAGTCACACCCTCTTCTCTATTTTTTATTTATTTATAATAAACCTTGCCTCTAAATTAAAGACTTTCACCATAAATTTATTTTAGGCTTTAAAATTAATTAAAAGACCTTCCAAATATTTAATTTGCACTTTAGGATTCACCACCAAAATATTTGAGATTGTAATATTATTATTATTTAATTATTTACTTGATTTTTATATTCGAGTTCTCACACGAATAACCTGTGATATTCCTGATAGTGTGAATATAGAACCTCCTCGCCAAAATGATAATTTCTTGTTTTCTATTGATGATAGGGTTCCTTGGATAGGTTCATGTGATAGGTTTTCTTAAGAGAACCCTTATAGGTCCATTCTTTGCTCCTAAGCAACAGATTGGCATCGTTTTTGGCTGATGTACTATCCCTATGATAGGTTTACTTAGGAGAACCCTCATAGGTCCGTTCTTTGCTCCTAAGCAAGAGATCGACATCATTTTTGGCCGATGTACTATCCCTAGGACAAGTTTTCGTAAGAGAACCCTCATAGGTCCGTCCTTTGCTCCTAAGCAGAGATTAGCATCGTTTTTGGCTAATATACTATCCTTGGAATAGGTTCTATAGGGTTTTAGGGGCTTTAGTATTTTGTGCATTTACATCACCTGGGCACGTGTCAGTGATTCGAAACGTCTATCAGTACTTGACATTAAATGCGAGGGTACATTATTCAAACAAAGCGACATGTACGTCGGAACATCGTTTCTCCTTTATTTACACATATAGAGATATAAATCATTTGTATTGATATCTGGATATTTGCTTTGATAGCATTTTTGACCAAAACGACACATGGTGCTGACACCTATTCTTGTGCCATTGTTCAGCAAAACGCCTTCCCTGGGTATCCTCTTTTGTCTATCGTAAGTTTTTTTTGCTTCTCCTCTTGTTGTTTTAGCTTCCATAGTTTCGTGTAGAGATAGGAAAATATGCTTACTGCTTAGTAGTATAGAAGGTTGTAGCTCGACTTTTTCGCGCCCCCTTTCGAAGGTTTGAAAGAAGCCCTACAGTTCGGAATCATGCGGTTCTGAATCTAATCTCACAAGCGCAATGTGAAATTGATAAACACTAAAGAGTCTAAATTCGGCAAATCTTTTTGGAAAATTGATTTTAGGATTAAAAATGCCAAAATTGGACTACTTTTTCAAATACAGAGTCACCACCTAAATATTTTATTTTTGGAAAAATTTAGGAAACCCATGACTCGTGCCAAAGGCCACATGTCCGTCATCACCAAATTTGCCTCGACTCGGGAACTTAGGTACGAGAGGGGAAGGTCATGAATTGAGTACCCCCGCTCACCCGATCAAAGATCGGCCTCTACTAATCATGATATGATTTTTTATAAACATTATGTGCTGTTGTTCGGGTTATTAGGCTAGCTTTACTATGTGGTGCGCACAAGCAAGTATAGACTAGTTTTCTTATATTGGAATAATTCAACTTCATGTTTGTTTTTGCGAAAAGGGTTTGAATTTGCCACTTCAAATGGGCTTAAAGTTTGCGAATTTGCCACCAAACATAGTGGGCTTAAAACATACATTCGTTGAATCGTTCCAATTCAAGCAATAAGCCTTCATCCACAGGCATCCAAGCAGTTTATCAAGTAAGCATTTAGCCTCATGGCAAGCATGCTAGACATGGCAATCACTCACATTCATGCAAGTATGCTAAAGCATTAAAACTCACCTAGTACTCCAAGCTAAGAAAATATGAGTTAGAAAAATATGCATGCTTCCTAACTATACAAGATGCCTAATGCAACACATGCAATATGCAATTTAATAGGCTCGGCTACTAATATGGCATATGAATTAATTTGATAACATGCGGTTAACAGGTATTCAAAGAAGTATTGAACAACAATGTAGTTTGAATGATACTCCGAGCCTCGGTGCATGCAATACAAAATGAATGGATGCAAGCATAGGGTATGCTAATTGAAAAATGTCCCTCATCTAACCAACAAAAGCGATTAAACAAAAGGGAGAAAGACGTGGGGTTGGAAGACATACACATTATTACATTTTGCTCTCACGAAGGAGAGTTCGAATGAATAAGAGCTAACTAACTAGCAACTAATTAGGGCTAAGCTAATTAAGCTAATTATTACAAACCAAATGAAATAAATAGCTAAACTAATTAACTAATTAGTACAACACTTGAATGAACTAACTAGCAAGCTAACTAATTAAATTACAACACAAGTGTAAATAGGCTAAGCAGTTAACATTTCTAATTATGCTGTCACTACTCTACCTCGGGAAGTGGAAAGATGCACATGCTCGGTTTTCGCCCGAAAAGACCTCAATTTTGTTCTCGAAAGCCTCTGTTTGCAGAGTTAAACATTTCCAGAACCTTTCTGCTCCACCTTACCAAAATTTTGCTAAAGTTTACATCAGTGGCCAATCGGCCATGGATGAATACTGCTGGCCATCTGCTGGCCAAGAAGGTGGTCTGCTGGCCATCTATAGTGCATTGCCAGCCATGGATGGTGGCCTGCCGGCCACTGATGCACTGGATCACCATGCTGCAATAGAGTACAAACAGAGCAAAAAAAGGATTTTTCCAAGGATTGTCTGCACCATTCACCCCTCCTTTTCATGGACAAATCCAAGGAGTTGTGAACTTAAACCACAAACCACTAATCCAAGCAATTTCATTGCATGATGGCTTGTGATTCAAAGTGTGCAAGCTCAATGAATGCAAGGAAAGACACTCAAGAACCATCATCCTATCATGCATGATCAAGAGCAATGGAGACCTAGGAAACTTGAGACATTTCATCACTTTAAGTATGAAATGTCCCAATTTTCCTTGTGTTCAATTAACGTCCGATTGAACACACGACACACAAGTTATTATCTTGCTCAATTTTAGTCCCAAGTTGTTAGTTACTCATTTTAACTTACCAACCATTCCTGAATCCAATTAAGTCCACAAGGTGAGTTATAGTCCTCTAATGGAAAGAAGGCTCAAAACACAAGCTACTTTGGGTATGAAAGAAGTCTCATACCATTGGTAAAGAACCCCCAAAGAGATTAAACCATTAAGTATGAAACCTCAATTCCACACATAGGCATACAAGTGACTTGAAACAACTTTCAAAGCAAAAAGAAAAACCAAGAAAGCAGGGAGGTTGCAGAGGTGATTAGTGCTAAAATGAAATGCAAAACAATACCAAAGCATGCAATCAACTCAAACAAGAGGTGCCTAATGGCCTAAAACACCATCTTTGTGAGGACCTTTACACTACAACCATGCTAAACCAAGACTCAACTGATCCAAACAGCCCAAAACAGAGCTAAAGTAGTCTAAAACAAAGGCAAAAACATGCTAGATAAAAGCTACAAAAAGCTAGAAAAACATGTTAACATATGGAGTTAACTGGGCTAGCAAACAAGACACAAGGATGGGAGGCTAACCCCTCCAATTTTGGACTTCAAAACATGTTTTTTGCCACTGAAAATACTCTGAAAATTAGTGTTTAAAGGCCCAAAAAAAGATGGTTTAAAAATGGGAAACACAAGTGAAGAAGCCTTACAAACAAGGTACAAAGAAGAGTGAACCACCCCCTACCCTAAAATGGCTTCAAACCACAAATTTCAGCCCATTTTGACAGAGTTTTTATAGCCCAAAAACAGCCCAAAAATAGTAAAAAAAAGAAAGGAAAACAAATATGCAAAATAAGTTAACAAAGCAAATATTATACCTCTTGAAGAGAAGAGTGATTCTAGGCAACAATTCAAGCTAAAACCAACTTGTAGAGCTCCATGAAGGCCTCAAAGAACCTCAGCTCAAAGGTGATCAATTTTGGTTAAGGAAGTAAAGGCAAGAAATAGTGTAAGTAGGCAAAAGTGTAGAGAATTGCAAGAGAGAGAGAGAGAGAGAGAGAGAGAAAAATCTAGAGAGAGAGAAAATTTTGAGTTTGAAATCTTCCAACCTTAAAACATGAGAGAGGGACTCCCTATATATAGAAAACATGAATTCTATACAAGGAGATTCAGCCCTCCACGCGTGGACAGATGCATGCATCTGTGCAACCAGCTGGCACAAAATATCTACAGAAAACACTGGTGGCTGGCCGGTAATCAGTGATGGCTGACAAGGCATCATTGATGGCCGGCAAGGCACATCAATGGCCGGCAGACCAAAAGCTCTGGCCGGCAGCCTTCACAGATGGCTGGTAGGCCACCAGAGATTGCAGGCTAGCAAGACCAAGGCATGGTCCAAAAAGGAAACAAAATAGATGCAAGGTTCGAAAGGTTCAAACCTGTGGCGTTCCATTGAGGGCTTTAAGCGCTCAATCAAACTCATCATCGGATGTACCTGCAAGAACATCCAAGTCTTGAAGGGCCGTCAAAAATGGAGTGTCTACAAAGGTATAGCTCACTTTCGAATAACCTGTGATATTCCTGATAGAGTGAATATAGAACCTCCTCGCCCAAATGATAATTTCTTGTTTTCTAGTGACGATAGGGCTCCTTGGTTAGTTTTAGCCATAGTAGATGGCTGGGTTGGGTTTCCTCTTCATCCCCGTCTTTGCGAGATCCTGTCGCACTATAGAGTTCCCCCGTTTATGCTTAATATGAATTTTTTTCAAATTTGTGAATGGGAGCGACAATACTTTCACAGCCTCTATCAATCCACTTCAGGAGCATTTTTTTCTTGCATCCAATCACCGAGATCAGGATAGGTCACTTGTTTAGCTACTTCCTGGAACCTATGTCATAGAAGCAGAAGATGCAGTTATGGTTTCAGGGGGTTGGGAATTTTCGTCTCCTTTTTTTATTGGTGGTGCTGCTAGTATGCCCCGAGTGTTGGCTGCAGGTGAGCATTATCCCAAAGAGTCTTTCGATTCAATTTGTTGCAGTTATGTTTGTCATGCTAATAACAATTTTTTTTTTTTTTTGCCCGCAAATTGTAGACACCCCATTTTAACCAGCCTTAAGACTTGGGCATTTTCTTCCGAACACCTAATAATGAAAATTGGAAATTGCTATTTTACGAATTTCTCAATAGAAATGTCTGGTTTAAGCTTTAATTCCAACCTTACACCTGTTTTGGCCAAATCAGCTCTCACACCACATACCAAGCCACATGGTTTGGAGATACCACATGGCAAGCCATGTGTTTTTTGAAAATACCACATGGGTAGCCATGTGTTCTGGGTGTTTTGGAAGTTTATAAATATCACCTCATTTTGTTGTTTGGAAAAGACGAAAAAAATGGGGAAAAATAGAGAGAAAATTTTGAGAAAGAAAATTTTATTTCAAAAGGAGTGAAAAATTTGGAAAAAGAAAATTTCACAAGTCTTGAGAAGAGACAAATTTTGAAAAAGAATTTTTCTTTCAACAAATCTTAAACTTTTCTATCACCTTTCTATCCACTAATATATACCACCCAAAAATTTCATCAAAGCTTAAACATGCAACTTCTTGCTAAGATCTCAAACCGCACTCCATAACCGTGAGGGTGTAAAGAAGAAAGTTTGATAAATCAAGAAATTCATCCTTTCAAAAAGGTGAGTTTTTACAATTTTTTCATTTATTTTCTTGTATTTTCTTTGTTTTTTTAAATATGTAGTTTCTTTATTTTCAATATAAATAATATAATAATATATTAATTATATTGTGTTGATTATTATTATATATGATACTATAATAATAATATATATTTTCTATGCGGTGGTGGATGAAATCACCACGCACACTTCTCTCAAATATATGTATATTACTACTACTACTACTACTACTACTACTACTACTACTATTATGTTTACTATATTTGTTTATGTTATATCTATATTTGATTTGTTAATAATTTCCAAACCCCACGTCTTTTATTCGGTGTTGTAAATATTCGATATTGTAATAATTTACCGTCCCCACTTCTTTCTATCCATTTCATTTATTCGCTTTCCATATCTATAAATAAGTATTGTATTTTATTCTTCATCATATTTATGCTTTGCATTCACATTTCATGCATTCAAATTCGTCTCATTTATATTTGGGGTTTAATCAATTTCTATGTGATTTTATGTACTACCCCATGTCTTGAGATGATTTACATGTCATGTATTAGTAACCGAATTTTTAGTTGTATTTTTGTGTATGTATTGCATTAGAATCTAGAATCTTAAATCTAGGATTATGCATGTTTTAATAACTTTGTTTTGTAACTGTTCGCGAGGACATCAATAAATATATAAGTTTTTATGTTTTAGCATCCTGCTTGTGTGTGTTTTTTCTTACTATGTTTAGCATTCCACCATTAGGCTTTTTTCTTATTTGATATATCTCTATGAATGCCGGTGGATAGAGGTTGCGTTGTTCAAATAATATTGATTTTCATGTTTGTGAACTCAATTTCTTTTGAGTTGTATATTATTCAAAACTCTGTCAAAAATACATAAACTCAAATCGTTCCAAAATGAATGACATAGTCTATACTTGTTTGTTTTACATAGTAATGTCTAGATTGACTAAATAAGTCGGAACATGAACATATAAAGTTAATAAAATTCAAATCATGGTTTAGTAGAGGCTTATCTTTTGATCGGGATGAGCGAGGGTGCTCAATTAATGACCTTCCTACCTCATACCTAAGGTTCTGAACTGAGACATCTCTAGTTACAACGAACAGTGGCCTTGGCACGAGTTACGGTTTTTAATTTTTCCAAAATATTAGGTGGCAACTCTGAGATCTAGTGATGTAGTCCATTTCTGGCAAAAGTTTTGCAATAAAATGGATTTTCTATAAAAATTTCTTGATTTGGACCCTTATCTATGTTTCACATTGCACTGTGAGACTAGATCAAAAAATCGAGAGTCCTGAACTGTTTAGCACGCTTGGGTACCCCTAGGTGATGCGACAGTTTGTAGCGACTCTACTGGGGATATTAAGAAACCTTAACTCGAACTCCATGATATGACTTTTATTTTCAATTTTATGTTCATTGCATTTCATGCATTGGTACACTTAAAGTCTCTGTGTTGCCCAAAATCCTGGTAGGAGCACAGACAAGCTTTTTGTGACGCTATACTATTTCTACGTTACTTTTGAGTTCTTGTATTAATACCTCTTAAGATCTGTCAAAATGGTAGCTCCGCTATCAAAGGTTATCGACTTAAAAGAGAGGCTATATTGACTCTTCCACTTCCTGGGATCTTACTTGGCTATTTACCAAATGACACTTTAGTGATGTCACCTTGACTTCAACTCCTAGGGTAGAACCAACCCTGTACATATAATGAGCTATAGCACCTTCCCAACTTAGGACAAGATGATCTCTCATTTCTAGATGTATGATACCACTTGTTTGAATAGTGAAGCTCTAGATCATTTCAAAACTAGGACAAAGTAACCCTACCCCCCATAAGGGTGTTTGTTCTCTTTCTTGCAATGTGTTATGCATTGTACAAAGATTCATCAATTTAGATAAGCGGTTCAAGGCATATTAGTTTGGGCAGTTTGTGGGGCTAAGTTCAAGCTTTCGTGGTATACAGTAGATTAGCTGTGATCAATTGTGCGAATTGAGTTGAAATGTTGTTGGAATTCTGATTAGGGGTCTTGTTTTTGCTTTTCTATTTGCTAAGTCGTTGTAGCCCATAGCTTCAGAAAAATCTGATATCCCATAAAGTTTACCAGCATGAATCCCTAGAACATGCAGGATATCTATAGCGATTCTAGTTTAGACCTGAACCATTAGATGTTTTGGATTCGGGTTTCATTGTCTTATACAATTGTTCATGTCTTGTTTCCCCTTACTTCTTTTTGAGTTTGGCTATTGGGATGTGTTGGTTGCATTTGGAACGGGTTGATAGCTTGTTTTTCAGACTATTGTTGCCCAGAATTTTGATCATTTGCTGGAATAACATTTAAATGTCGTTCATACTAGTTGTAAAGTTGTTGACAACTAATGAAATAAGAACATCCTTCAAAGTAAACATTGCAACCTTATGTTTATTCATTATGCTTTATGTCTAAGCATTATTACATAATAGCTACAAGGTTAATAATAATACTTCCTCAAATGCATCACATTCCACAGCCTCAGGAGAACATTTCCCTACTGGTCGGCGATTTCATACGCCCCTTCCCCGTCAAATCTGTGACTTGATATGCTCTGTCACAGTTTGGCCCTAGTTTTCCTTTGATCGCCTTGCAGTCGCTTGGGAGGACCTTCTTTAGGACTAGTTCTCGATCGTGTACCGCTGATGTTTCATGCACTTGTTGTAGACCCGAGCTATTTCTTGTTGGTATCTTGCTAGCCAAAGTGACTCCCTCTCACGTCTTTCCTTAGTTAGATCAAGATCCATCAAAATCAAACTTTTGTTTATCCCATTTTCTACCAAGTTAGCTCTTCATGTTGGAAATCAATTTCTAATCGAATGACAGCCTCCATTCCGAATGCGAGGGAGAACGATGTTCTCCAGTTGCGCACGTCGAAGGTGGTTCGGTATCACTAGAAGACCATTGGGAGCTCTTCAGCCCACCTCCCTTTGGAAGCTTCCAACCACTTCTTAATCCCATTCAAGATAGTTTTGTTCGAAGCTTCTACTTACCCATTGCTCTAAGAATAAGCCGGTGTAGAGTAGTAAGATTTGATTCCATATTGGTCACACAATTCCTTATATAATCTACAGTCAAATTGCATGCCGTTGTTGGATATGAGTGCTCTTGGAATACCGAACCTGGTAATTATGTTGCGCCATAGAAATCGCCTGATATCCACGTTCCTGATATTGGCCAGTGGTTCGGCCTCTATCCATTTTGTAAAATAATTTGTGGCTACAACCAACCACTTAAAATTACCTAGGGCTCTAGGCATTGGTCCGACTAGATTCAAACCCCATTGTGCAAATGGCCAAGGACTCACAACTGGTTGAGTTCCTTGGATGGTTACTGCATGATCGACACATATCTCTAGCATACCGAGCATTATTGCACAAATTATCGAGCATCTTTCTGCATATAGAGCCACCAATACCCCTAGATAAGGGACTGATGTGCCAAAGATCTGCCTCCAGCATGAGCTCCACACGACCCTTTCTTCCAATGTGCTTGCTACCTCATTTGGATGGATATACCTGAGGTAGGGACCAGAATATGACTTCTAAACAACTGGATTGAGTCATTCATCTAGAAACGCATAGCCTAGAGCCGAATCCAATGTGCTTCTTTTTTGTCAGCTAGTAGTATCCTGCAGACAGATAACAGATGAGGGGGGTCATCCAACTTTCACCCTGTTGGATATGCCACACGTCTCCCTCTACAATGCTAAAAGAAATGATAGTTTCGACCTCAGTTGTTCAACTTTTTCTTAATCAACCATCGTGGCTAGGCTAGCCAATGCGTCCGTATGACTATTTTGATCCCATCCTATTTGCTGAATCTCGAACGAAGAAAATTGCTCTGCTGCATTCTAGGCTGCAGCCAAATATTTCATCATTTTTCCATCGCAGGCTGCATATTCCCCATTCATCTACTTTGTGACCAACTGTAATTCACATTAAACGCTTATAGAGTCTGTCCCTAGCAATTTTGCGGTGGTGAACCCATTAATGAGAGCCTCATATTCACACTCATTGTTGGTGGCCGAGAAGGCTAGTCGAGCAAAAGATTTTATTGCCTCTTTGTTGGGCATGGTCAGTATAAACCCTATTCCTGTACCTCTATTGTTGGAGGCCCCATCGCAACGCATGATCCATGATACTCTTGATGAGAACCCATCCCAACTCTGGTTCCTTCTTGCGGGGAGAGTTCTGCCACAAAATCTTCCAGAACTTGTCCTTGGTTGCAGTTCACGATTTAAATTAGATGTTATATTTCCTGTGCTCGACAACCCATTTAAAAAAAAAATTCTGATGAATCTGGCTGTGGAGGATCCGTTTAAGTAGATGTTCGGAATAAACAATGATGGGATAGGCCAAGAAGTAATGCTACAATTTCCGGATGTTACGACAAGTGCCAAAATGAGTTTTTCTAAAGGCAAATACCTAGTTTTGCATTGAGTAATATTTTTCTTATATAGAAGACCGATGATTGCCCATTTAATGATTCTCTAGTGACAACTGAACTTATAGCATGATCGGATACGGCTAGGTATGCATACAACTTTTCCCCTACCTCGGGGCTTGTGAGCAGAGGTGGTTTTTCTAGATAGGTTTTCAATTCTTGTAATACAAGATTGCACTCCGAGGTCTACTCAAACTGAGATTTCTTTTTTGTTAATTAGAAGAATAGTTGACACCAGTCTGATAATCGACTAATGAATCTGTTGAGTGTCACTACCATTCCAGTCAGTGCTTGGATTCCTTTTACTAATGTAGGAGGAGTTAAATCAAGTAGTGCTTGAATTTGGTCAGGGTTGGCTTCTATTCCTCGATGAGTAACGATGTATCCGAGGAATTTTCCAAATCTAACCCCAAAGGCACATTTTGCGTATTAAGTTTCATCTTGTATTTTCGAAGTACCCTAAATGCCTCCTGGAGAACGGTTGGATGAATCTTGGAGTCTTGTTATTTGATCACCATATCATCAATGTAGACTTCAAGGTTTCGACCGATCAATTTACTGAACATCTTTGTAACCAACCGTTGATATGTAGCCCCTCCACTTTTCAATCCAAATGGCATTACCTTGTAATAGAACAGTCCTTGGGGGTGATGAAGAATGTCTTCTCCTAGTCATCCGAATGCATAGCTATCTAATGGCAGCCTGTGTATACGTCTAGGAAACTCATCCTCTCATGCCCGGACGTTGCATCCACCAACTGGTCAATTTTGGATGTTGTATCCATTACCATATCATCCACACAAACTCTCCACTTCTTTTTTTTTTTTTTTCTTAACGACAACAGTATTAGAGAGCCACTCCAGGTATTGTACTTCGCGAATGGCATCAGCTTCGAGCAACTTCATGACTTCTTCTTTTAGATCTTTCATGTGTTGTGGTGTCGATCTTCTATTCCGCTATACCTCCAACTTCGAGCTTGGATTTACGCTGAGCTTGTGGCACACCACCCTTGGGTTGATTCCCTTCATGTCATATGGGGTCCATGCGAAAACATCCCTGTAACAAAATAGGAAATGGATTAATTACTCATTTTCTTCTGAAGGAAGACCCTTTCCTAAGAGGAAGATCATTTCCTTATCTGTGGGATCGATCATAATTTTTTCAAGCTCTTCGGCGCTTTTATCACTAGGTTGGGCGCCGACCTTCTCTTCTTCTGACTCACACATTCGGACTTCTTGAATTATTTGATTTGTGGTAAACACAGCCATGCGCTGTTTTGCCATTGTCTAATCTCTCATTATTTCCCTTATGTTGTCCCCTTTTGGAAAGCGTATGACCTGGTAGAATATAGATGGGACAACCCCCATTTAGTGAAGCCATGTCCTTCCCATTATGGCATTATATGGGGAGGGCACATTTACCACTTGAAATTAAATTTGTTGAACTGTTGCTCCAGCTTTTACTGGTAAGAAGATTTTTTCCAAGGAAAAAACTGGGCTAGAATTGAAACCATAGAGTGATGAATCAACTGGGAGTAGGGCTCCAAGGGACAATCCCAATTGTTTAAAGAGCTCACAGAACATGGTTTCCGAATAACTTCCTTGGTCTATCAATATCCTTTTAACAGTGAATTCCTCGATCTGCAAGGTTACTACCAGAGCATCATTATGGGATGATGAACCCATGTCAGACCTTCATCAAAGAATGTGATCCTTAATTTGGAACAACGCATTCTTTTGGTGGGAACTTCTAATAAAGCCATCACTTCTCCATGATGTGCCGACTTCCTGATTTCTTCATTTATTTGGCTTGTCTGCCTTTTCAGGGGGACTAAATATATCGTGTTGATAATTGCCATTGGTTGTGCATCACCACCTCTATCCTTTTCTTTCTCTTTTCAATCAGGGAAGTGGTCGATATAAGATCATAAATGCCCCCTTTGTGCCAATTCTTCCAGAAATTGCTTCAATGCTTTGCAATCTTCTATAAGATATCCGTAATCCTTATGGTAGGAACATCGTAACCTACAATTTCAAAAAGATGGATCCCCAATCATCTTTGAAGGCCAAGAGAAGTAAGGCTCAATCTGGATCTTTGCCATCAGACGGTAAATTGGCTCGGTGAAAGTGGTGACGATTGCTTGAAAAGCCTCTTTTCTTGGTTTTGGTTGTTCGGCAATGGCGTTTGATTCCTTTCTTTTGATGTCAGAAGGCTTCTTCTCGTCTTTTCTTAGAAGCCTTGACGGGAGCTGAGCAGGTTTTGGCTCTTCAGTCCTTCGTAGGTTGTCTTCGATCTTGTAGTGTTGTTACACTCGCCTCATTAGAC
This sequence comes from Camellia japonica, assembly GCA_030407325.1. Classification (NCBI taxonomy): domain Eukaryota; kingdom Viridiplantae; phylum Streptophyta; class Magnoliopsida; order Ericales; family Theaceae; genus Camellia; species Camellia japonica. Next base: position 162,430,244 of record JAPPVO010000019.1, on the reverse strand, counting down.
TACCCACGTCAATAGGTGGCTTTTTTGTTAAGGACTGTCAAAGCTTACTTGTAGGTTACAATCCCAACTTGAATGAGGTAACTATTAATTGTTCGTTGTGTTATCAATCTCATTATAAGTCATCCAATACCTACTGGCATACTCTCGTAGGCTCTCTATGTCGTCTTGTTTTATTGTGAGGAGTACATCCACTTCTTTCGATAGACGGCTGTTGGTGATAAAGCATGAGATGAACTCCGTTGCAACTGTTTTCAATCATTGATTGATCGGGCTTCCAGTTTATAGTACTATCGAAGTGCCATTTCTCCTAAGCTCGAGGAGAACATTCAACACATGATTAGACCATTATTGCTCCATAATGTCATAACTTGAGTATAATGTTGAATGTGGCTAGTCGGATCCCCTTTACCATCGTATAGGTTGAATTTCGGTAGGGTAAACCTCTTCGGTGGATCTACGCGTTCTATCACTCAAAAGAATGGCAAAGCTAGTTCTTATGTGAAGAGCTTTCTTTGAACGGGTTTAGGATTGTCCCCCATTTGAACATCAAGTCAGCTCCGCAAGTCATTCTTCTGGTAATCCCGTGAGTCCTCTCTTCTAGTGACCTAGCATTTTCTCTACGTCTGATCAGGGTGGCTGCTGGTTGTTTGGCTGGCAATTCCATGAGGACCGGTCTTCCTGCTATTATCAGCAGTCTTTACTCGGGCGTCAAGTTTACTTTGGGCCAAGCGTAGTTCTTCTTTGAAGGCCTCAACTTGTGCCACCAACCAATCTATGAGTGGAGTCCATTGGTGGTCATCATCTGGCGGGGGAAATTATCTTTCCTGAGTCTTCGCGTGCTACCTCAGAATCATGGCCGAAGTTTAAACTGGCCATGTTCCCGATCAGTGCATTTTGATGATCGCTTGGTATCTCTTCTAGAGAATAATGGATACTCATCTTTGTCCTTCCCACAGACGATGCCAATTGTGGGAGGTAGAAAGATTCTTCACAAGGAAAACAATATGAGATGCTCATTCCTTTACTTTGCAAAGAGAAACCAATTCGTCAGCGATCACTCCGACCAAGGACGGTCAGGAGGACCCTCTAACGATCAAGTCAAAATATGATCGACCATATAATATTTGGTTAGGAAGAAAGATTTTCTTTTTCCTCTTTATTACCTCTCTCGCTTTTCTTTATTCTTCTTTTATAGTGTTATTGTCTTGGCCTAGACCATTGGATTGACATCTTCATCTAAGGACTCTGGTTACTGCCAGACTGAGGTCAAGCAAATGGCCAGGTTGCTTTGATTCTTTGCTGTTGGATTATCTTGTTGTGTGTAGCTTAGATTATGTCAGGCGTTAGTAGCCAACTTGCCGATTGCTCCATCTGTCTGATTAGGTTCATCGGATGGTTGTGTCGTTTGAGTTGGTTGGGCCTATGCTCCTAGCTCTGAAGATGGTGATCCTTGCCATTGATTATGAATAAATCTAAGGGCATCCCTGCATTCTACAGATCTCCTTCCAAAAGGTGATTTTACTCAGGCTTTGGTCACGTGACACTGTCCCCTTATCTGATAGACCTATCGATGATTTGGGCTTTTCTCTTGATTCGAGCTGCTTGGCTGGACTTGGGCTTTGGGCTAATATTTTTAGAAAAATTTAGTCAAAACCCCTCCATCAGACCCTTGTTTGGTGAAAAGGACAGCCCAATTTATTTTTCTTCATAAACCCCCTAAGGAAAAAACACATAATTGAGTAGGGACAAAATAATATATATATATATTCTTGGATAATATTGTCAGAGTAACATGTTACTGTCAAATAGAGTAATTGTTAAACAGAGTAACAAATTTCAATAATAATTAAAAAAAATTATAAAAAAAAAGAATTTTATAGTCAACATGGATCTTATTTGATAGATCTTGATGAGAGAATTCTAAATATATTAATTTTATTAAAAACCGACATCTACATCAAAAGTTATATTATTTTAAAAGTTTAATATTTTGATAATAGTAATATTTGTTGGACTTTTCAAGAAAACTTTTTGTGATTGTCCTTAATGTATTAAAATTTTATTATGAGAGGATTTTGACCAAATCTCCCATATTTTTACCTTTGGATTTTGGGTCAACGTTTTTACCCCTCCACAAATATATTCTAAGATATTCTAATATTTCTCTTCAAATTCAAATTGGTTCAACAGATGCACTCGTAAGTTTAGAAAGTAAATCATGGAAACGACCAACTAATCTATTTAAATTATAGAATCAATCTGAACCAAATCATTTAAATGCTGTTCGATTAGGTTTGAAATCACAGTTTCACATATATGTTCACAAGAAAAATTATATAACATTCACCAAACAAACTTTTATTAAGCAAACATTGTTTAATATTAATTTCCTCATGACTTTTCAAAATATAAACATATTGTTCTACTATTAACTTAAACAAACATAATATCTAGTAAATAAACATATTGTTCAACATGTAATAAGCATAAAACTACTATCAAATAAATATTGTCGTGCCAACAACAATTACAAAACTAAAATTATGCTAAATAATTATTTTTAAAAAAATTAGTTCTAGCGGCATAGAAAAGAGAAGAGAAAACTGAAACGATATGAATTTGGGTTTGGTTTGATATATAAGAGGGTAGGATTGTATGCATTGGGGTGTATGGTAGGTATATGGCTTAAGTTATATACGGTCTGGTTCGGTTCCAATCTGGAATCGTGGACTTAAATCCAAAACTGATTCACAGATACCGATTCTCCAATTTTCCAAATCAGAACCGAACCACAGATTAGAAAAACCAAACCTAACCTATCAGATTGGACTGGACCAATTTGGTTTGCGGATTTTTCGGATTCCTTACTCAGCGCTATTGGTGAAGATGTCTACAGTCTGATCGAAAGCACTACCAAAAAAATACACTTTTGCCGACTAAAAATTTATTCGCACAAAATGTGTTTTTGGTCACTAAAACCATTTTGCAACAAAAATATATGGTTGGTGGTTCTTTGTTATGACCCTATCCCACCCCAAACCAAAATAGAATAATGCCTGACTAGTAGTCATAGACCATCAAAAACCTTACAAGACAAAACATGTCATGTTTGGTTTGATTTCCAAATTTTTTTTAAAAAAAGTTAAAAATTAATTCGGTGAAAGAAAGAAATAAAATATTTATCATTTTTAAGTAATTTTAGCTTATGGGAGGTCAGAAATAATTTTTAAAAATTTAAAATTATATTTTTTATATTTATTTAATCAAACTAGTTCTATTTTTCAAATAAATTTGTATTTTTTTTTTTTTTGAAACACAAACCAAATGTTAGATGAAGGATGGAACTGAAGAGGGGGGATGTTAGAGAAAATAATCAAGAACAAGCAGATGAAGGATCAGGAACAATTCCAGTATCAGGATATGGAAGTCTGCAAGCCAAACAAACCAAATGTTAGTTATAATTCTGTTGTTAGGAGTAGAGGTGTTAGGAGTAGAGGTAGTGTGTATATATATATAAGCAGTAATACTTGGATTAAAATATTTTGATTCCGAATCTTCCACATAGTGTATGTAGATGCACCTCTATTTTTTTATTTTTTTCGATAACTTATATCCGGCCTAATAGATCGACTAATTTGAGAGCTCAATCCTACCGTCCACTAGCAGGACTCAATTAAAGCTGAGACAAAACCCCGTATGGACCGGTCCCAACAAATTGTTTAGGATTTGAACATAGAGAGACTATGGAGGGAACACACCCCGAGCCCAAGCCTTGACGACCAGGCCAAACCCTTGGTGCATATGCCATGTATGTAGATGCACCTATGCCATATATATATATAGCCACTAATGCTGAATTTTTTTTTGTTTTTTTTGGCGATAAAAGTAAAGAATACAAATGAGCAGCCATCATGGCATAATACATACAGAGTTTTCGTGGGATTCACAGTGAGTGCAATTGAAATTTGCAAATTGCAACAAAGCAGTGAGCAAATTCTTGTAGTTCATAATGAAATGGTACAGGAAACAGCAAGCAAATAAGTAGTGGAAGCCGGATTATATATATATATATATATGTATATCTTTCCAATCTCCATTCTCCCTCTGACTTGATGTCCCACTTGACTTGAGAGATGGCAGGGCACACCAACCAGAATGATCCTAAATGTGAACACATGAATGGCTGTTGTTGGGGAACAAGTACGGTCCATGGTACCCCAAATCACCCAGCTATATATCAAGTGGGATGATGATGATGATTATCAATATATAGAGGAAAGTTGGAAAACTCACTCCTTTTTTGTTTTCTTTCTGCCATCGCCATGTCCATGTCTGTGTCCGTGTCCGTGTCCATGTCCATGGGCATATAGTATAACAATTTATTGTGAGTGACTGTGGATGAGGTCGTGGGTTGGAGGGGCCCGAATGAATACTGATGGAGCTGAATTTTGTGCTTTTGTGGGCCAGCCAGGCCACTCACTAGTGCAGAAGAAGAAGAAGAAGAAGAGTGGACTCGCCAAGGATGGAAAGATGGGCTGACGATGGCAAGTAAATGAGGGACTGACATTATAAATATGAGGCAAATCCACTTGTGACCTTTATCTCAGAATCAACAAAGAAGCCTTTGGGAAGATCTTGTCTTCAGACAAAGCTTTTGGTTTTCCATATATATATAGTGTATAATTAAGTGTCTTTTGAACCTGTCAAGAAAACAGCAAGCAAATACTATTTCTTTTGATAAAAACAGAAGAAGATGATGGATAGGGTAGGGACAGGAAAGAAGTTGGAGGGAGAAACTGTGTCTGGTTGTGTACTAGCACTGGAGGAGAAGGAGGAAGAGGAGATCTCCCTTGATTGGAGAGGCAGACCTTGCAAACCTAACAGCCATGGTGGAATGACTGCTGCTGCTTTTGTTCTCGGTCTCTCTCTCTTTCTCTTTTCTCTTTCTCTGTCTATGTCTCTGTCTCTGTTTGTGAGTCTCTCTGTCTTTGTGTGTTTTCTTGGTCTCACTCATGTGTGTATGTAATATATTATATGTTGCATATAGGTATGACCTTGCATGGCATCCAACTCAACTTTGTTACTTCTGGTTATTGAAATTGGTTGGAACATACTGTATATATGGCTCATGCTTTCATGTTTAGAGCACTCTTTTTAATCCCTAGTCTCTCTACTACACCTGTTGAACGTTTCAGCAGTTGTTTTGGTTGGTAGTTTAACTCTACAACAGTCTACAGGATTTATTTAATCAGCTAATGTTTCACCCTTCTTTTCATTATTTTGGAAGCGCTATCTATAAATAGTTATATTAGTGAAGTGGGTCAATAATCTATTGTATCAATAATTTGATGACGGAAATAATTAATTTGACTTGAAATTGTGTTTTATAGATAGTGAAGGGTGCTCATTTATTGTTTATTTTTTCAGGACTTCAAGCATTTGAGATGATGGCAATTGCTGCAGTGGGAAACAATCTAATAACCTATGTCTTCAATGATATGCACTTTCCTTTGTCAAAGTCAGCAAACGTAGTAACAAACTTCATCGGAACTGTCTTTCTCCTCTCCCTCCTTGGTGGCTTCCTCTCTGATTCTTATCTTGGGAGCTTCTGGACCATGTTGATCTTTGGCTTTGTGGAACTTACAGTATCTCTCTCTCTCTACCTACTAAAAAAAAATTAAAAAATTTTGATGATAATAAATAAAAAAATTCTGGCTTATTAATTATAAATCCTAAGTTAACAAACACTAGTTTTGGATCAATAATAATGTTGCAGGGTTTTATTTTACTATCTGTACAAGCCCATCTCCCACAACTAAGGCCTCCCCAATGCAACATGGTCGGAGGAGGGTGCGTGGAAGCAAAGGGTTACAAGGCTTGTGTATTTTATGTGGCACTTTACCTGGTGGCTTTAGGAAGTGGGTGTCTAAAGCCAAACATAATCTCTCACGGAGCCGATCAATTCCAAAAGAAAGACTCCAAGAAACTCTCTTCTTACTTCAATTGTGCCTACTTTGCCTTCTGCATGGGCGAGCTTGTTGCACTCACCCTTCTTGTTTGGGTACAAACACATTCTGGAATGGATGTTGGCTTTGGAGTCTCTGCAGCAGCCATGACTATGGGCTTGATCAGCTTAATTTCTGGTACACTTGTTTACAGGAATAAACCGCCTCGTGGAAGTATCTTCACACCCATTGCCCAAGTAATCTCTCAATTTCTTTCAAGAGACTTTTATATTGGAATTTTTTATTTTTTTATTTTTTTCTTTCATTTTTTTAAGAAACTAATTAAAAGTAGTGGCCTTTTTCTTTCTCTGGCCTATTATTGTGCAGGTTTATTTGTGCAAAGAAAGCAGTGTTGTAATCAGCTTTTAACTACTTACTCTAGCTTTCCTATTTATTTATTTAGAGAAAAGAAAAATCATAAAGTTGGAGTTGCTTGTTTTCAATTTCCTTTACAAGTTTAGCATACTTTAATATACTACTACTCCTTTTTCTGTTTTTTATTTTTTATTTTTGTTTGCCTGTGTTAATAATGACCTCACTAAGATTTTGTGATGATTTTTCTTACAGATGATATTTATCATTTTATTTTTGGTCAAAAAAATTTTTATTGAATTTCGTTGGGGAGTAGGATTAAAAGATTTAGCTACTCAGGAAATTGATACCGGCTATCTTGGGCAAACAGAAAGTTAGGCAGGGGAATATTATTGAAATAAAGTTTCTTCTAATAAAAGAAAATTATGTTTTCTGATGTTTCATGATTCCTTGAAAAGTTTAGTTCTAGTACTTCATCCCATCAAAATGGGAAGTTGTGAACATTACAGCATTGATAAAGTCAGCTGCTTCTTCTTCTTCTTCTTCTTCTTCTTCTTTTTTTTTTTTTTTTTTTTTGTTTGTTGTTGGTACTTGTCTCATTTTTCATTGTTCTATTTCCTCCCCTTCCTTATAGGTTTTTGTAGCTGCAATTACAAAGAGAAAGCAGATCTGTCCCTCGAGTCCAGAGATGCTTCATGGAAGCCAAAACATAGATCGTGGTTGCGGTTCTGATACCTCACCTAACCTCATCAATCTGCTTCACACAAAAAAGTTCAGGTGGGATGGGTTGAATTGAATGTTTCAAACATATATATATATAGCATGATGAAATCTAATAATGCATTAATGCAACAAAGATAAAAATGACCTTTTTTCTAGACACTTCACTGTCAGTATATATATGGTTATACATATACACAAAGATGATAGATAGATTATATATACAACACATGATTATTAATTTATACATTACAATTTAATTAATTAATTAAAATTGTAGGTTCCTTGACAAGGCCTGCATCAAAAGTGAAGATGGAAGAGGAGGGAGGAGTGATGAAAGCCCATGGAGGCTTTGCACGGTGAGCCAAGTGGAGCAAGTGAAGATAATCATGTCAGTGATTCCCATATTTGGGTGCACCATAATTTTCAACACCATTTTAGCACAACTTCAACATTCTCTGTTCAACAAGGAAGCACCATGAACACGCAGCTCAGTCTCAGTTGGCTCACAAACAAGTTCCAAATCCAAATCCAAATCCCACCAGCATCTCTTCAATCCATCCCTTACATCATGCTCATATTTGTAGTCCCTCTTTATGAGACCGCTTTCGTACCCATAGCAAGAAAAATCACGCGAAGGGACTCTGGAATTTCACCTCTTCAAAGGGTTGGAGTAGGTCTCTTCATTGCAACATTTTCAATGGTTTCAGCTGCAATGATAGAGAACAAGAGAAGGAAGTCTGCTTTGAATTATTCATCAAACAATAAAACAAATCTTATCTCCATCTTTTGGATTGCGCCGCAGTTTCTTATCTTCGGCCTATCAGAGATGTTCACTGCAGTTGGCCTAATTGAGTTCTTCTATAAGCAGTCATTGGAAGGAGGAATGCAATCCTTTTTGACAGCCATGACTTACTGCTCCTACTCTTTTGGCTTCTATTTGAGCTCCCTCTTAGTTTCACTTGTCAACAAAATCACCTCTTCAAGCACCTCTTCTGGCCATGGAGGATGGCTCAGTCACAATGACCTCAATCAAGATAGGCTAGACCTTTTCTACTGGTTGCTAGCTCTTCTCAGCCTCATCAACTTCTTCAACTATCTTTTCTGGTCCACATGGTTTTCTTACAACAACACATTTTCCTCCTCTGGGCCTTCTCCAACAACACATCATGATGCAATTGTTCCCCTCAAGAAGAAGAAGAACAAAAACAAGACTTGGAAAACCACAGCTTCAACTCTTCAAAGCATATTGAAGCTAATAACACTATATACCCTGCCTTAAATTATCTCCCTAATGTTTTCCTTCACCTTAATTTCTTTTTGACTTCTGTATTAAAAAAAAAAAAAGTCAAAAAAAAAAATAATAGCATGATTATTAGTATTATATGGTAGACTTAGACCCACTAGTATGCACCTGCAACAACAGCTTACATTGATGATCACATTATCTATCAACAGTTGTTTATCATCTCATCTTATCTCATCTAATGTGTCACTACTATATTAGTTTAAATGAGTCCCATCTGATCACAGATATCTTGTAATCAATCATGTGATATGGAAATGTGGTCATTATGACATTATTAATTTCTATTTTGTTTTCTTTTTCATCAATAATTATTGACTCTTTGTAAGTTAAGGTAGACTTGTAAGGTCCTCTGTTGTGAGGTCACCCCATGTGAAAAGGGTGATCCTCTTTCTTCCTTCTTCCTCCATTCCTCCATGTGAAAGGAGCAAAGGAAGGTCAAGAATAGAGGCTTACCATGTGCTAGAATGGAAGCTTCAAACAGCAGAAAGAAGAGGTAGCTGCCAACCAAGCTTTCACACTTCTCTTGGAGGTGTATAAATAGAGAAGGGAAGGAGAGAGTTAAAGGTGAGAAAATCAGTGAACCAAACATGTATAGAGAGAGAGAGAGAAACAAAGAGACCCTCTGTGGCAGAGAGGGAGCTCCCACGGTGTAAGAGGGGGAGCTGAGTATTGAGTTGAGTGAGAGAGAATCTCCTCCTCCATTGTAATCTTTCTGTATTCTTTTTGATATAGTGAAAATTGATTTCTCTCCCGTGACATAAGCATTGGGTCGAACCATGTTAAATTTGTTTGTGTTCTTTGTGTGTGGTTTATTCTAGACATCCTAGGAGGGATCCCTGGATCCCAACAAGTGGTATCAAAGCCCAGTTTAGGAAAAACAATGTGTTTTTAGAAATGGCCTAGAAATCAAGTCCCTCGAAATCAAGTTTGAGCATGCCAAGAGGTGCGTCTTGACGAGAGGAGTCTAGACCCAAAAAAACAATCCCAAAAGAAGGTCCCATGTGCCACCACGCACGTCCCGAAGTTTGGCTTGAGATGATAGGAAACTCGCTGAAAAGTTCAGTCCGGCAAGTGGAAGCTTATGGTTAAGATGCCTAGTTTTTATTGATTATATATTTTCTTTGCAAAATATAAATAACAAGCTTCTGGTTGGTAAACTAGATAAGGTGCAAGTTAACCCAAGGTTGGGGGTTCATATCCTTCCACAAGCATCTTGAAATTTTTTTTTAAAGGTGAAGAATGACGCAGCAGGTGGGTCAACTCGACCCAGGAGAGATCGGACCCGAACCAGATGATACCAGCAGATGCGACCTAGAAGGGACTGACCCGGATGACGTCAACGGGTCAATTGACGAGCTGAACCGCCCTAAAAGGGGTCCTTAGGCGATGATGTCGCCGTAATGTAACAATAATGTTAGTAGATGGAATATTCCTATATAATGGAATATTCTCGGGGATGATACGAGTGGATGGAATATTCTTTATGACAACTGAATATTCTCTGGAAGTTTTTGGAAATTGCAGGAGGGCCCATATTTTTCTAGAAATTATAATTTTGCCCCAAGTTTTGGGAGTATTTTCAATCAGTCCCCGAAAGTGCAGCAAAGGTTGGTCCTACCTAAATGGACTGTTTAGACGCAACCACGAGATCAGAATAGTGAAATTCTGAAAGATTTTTGAAGTTTGCCAGAAGTTTAAGTTTGTCATCTTCAATAATTTAAGAAGGTTGTGGATATTGTGGAACGCTGCAGATTCACTAAAGAGGTCAGAATGGAAAGATTCAGACCGGATTGGATAACTAGACAGATCGGAAGATAGATCATTGGAGACCAAAGGAGATCAAGCTCAATCAAGTGGCGAATCAAGGGAGATCAGGATTGGTCAAGGGGCGATCAGAGAATTGCGCATGATTATCTCAGGATTAACAATTTCTAGGAAAGTTCTGTCAAAAAGACACTGTCTAAGTGGGACCGATTATGGGCTCACCAGTATTTCCTGGAAACTTTCTTGGTTGTTGAGTCCAGGCGATCGGGAGATCTAGTTCAATCGAAGAAAGTCCACTTCATCAGTAGATAGATGATTGGCAACCAGTACAGGCTCAGGGAAATGTTGCAGCAGTTGAAGCTGCTGTCAAACAGAATACAAATAGTGCTAGTGGTATGTGAACGTGGAGGAGCAACAGCTACAAAAGTGCACACATAAGCCACGGAAGCACGTGGCTACGAGAGCACAAATGAGTACGCCGGAATGTCGTACAAGGTGCATACGTACAGCAATGCAAGAGTATGTTGCAGAGTCGTACAGAGGTGCAGTGTGTAGGATTTTTGGCTTGACAATAGCAACCAATTCACAGAAGAAAGCTCTAGACGGAGAAATTGAGGAAGATAAGACGCAACAATGTCCACCCATGGAGAGGCAAATCTCTTTCTTTGTCTAGAATCTGGTTCATGGTAGTGAAGTCTCGACGGGCACATATAGAGTTTGAGTGGAGGCACCTCAACAGGGAAACAATAAACATTCTACTAAAGGATGCAAGTTCATGGTAATAGAGGTGCAAGCCATGCAGGACATGTGGCAGTTGAAGTCATTCCAAGCAGGAAGAGCAATGACACTCCAAATGCTTGGTAGAATGGAGGCGTATTTGTACAACGACGTTTTATCACCCATGTGGGTGATGGGGGTAATAAGTTTTGTTCACCTAGTTGAAGCCAATTGGAAGCCAATTAATGACCCTTCAGAGTCAGTTGCAAATTTTATTAGTTCATTTGGAGACTCTCAATCCAGTTGTAGAACTTCACAGTTCATTGGGATTTCTCTAGGAAATAGAGAGAACCGGCATTGGCAGAGTGTACTACGAAGATTTGGCATGTGTGATAAGTCCAAATAATAGTATTTTATTGGCATTGGCCTCTGTGGAGGCATTGGAGATCCTTCATGGATCATTATTGGAAGATCCGTATCTGGTGTAGCCTTAGTGTCTGCATTTGTGATTTGAAAGAGAAGTTGTGGCAATTTATTTCAAATCTTAGTGGAGCTTTGGTTTTTTTTTTTTTTTTTCAGTGTTTACTGGAGATATTGTTTTTGGTGGTCTTTCACAGATTATTGGCAACTTTTTCAAAGTCGTGGTTTGTTGAGATTCACTATCACAATTAGGATCTATGATCATGTCTGATTAGATCCAGGGGTGTCTCCGGTTTGTGAGACTTGATCATTTCTTCCGTTTGTGGATTCTTTCTTTTTTGCAATCTATCTCATATTTGAAGACATTAGCTATTGGTAGTCTAGGTGATGATTCAGACTCCGGGTGTTTGCTTCTGTGGAAGCGGTGTGATCATTGGTGTTCATTGAAGATTGGAAGAGATTGTTGAGGAGAAACATTAAGATGGGGATTTTGAATCTCATGTTTTGGGATCTATCCGTCAATCTGTCGTTGGATTCAGAGATGATAGATCGTGTGTTGACCTAGTGGAGTCAACAGGGACTATTGGAATTATGTACCTACGGTACATGTGCCTTTTGGCAATTTTGGCAGCTGTGAAGATGGTGCATCATCTTGTTTGCCGGTTGGAATTGCAGTTGGAAGAATCTGAAGTTTGCTCAACACTTCAGAATTTTTGGCTCTTGGTATTTTGTTAGTTTGTTTGAAGTTTGTTCTGATATTTCCGAACTGGTTAAAGCCTAATTGCATCCACAGTCCAGTTTTATTTGGTTGAGAACTTGCCTTAGTTCTCAGAGAATTTGTTTGGCTCTCGTGATTAGTTCGAGCTAGAAGAGAGCGGTTTTGTGTTCGATGGTTGATCGGACATGAAGTTTATGGTACCACTTTTGAAGTTACTTTGACGGAGAATTTGAAGCCTCTCTTGTTTAGTCTTCTCAACATTGGTTCAAGCAAAGTTGCTCACCATGATTTGTTTAGAGTTGTCAAGGACAACTTGTTTGGCGCCTATGGAAATCGGAGCATGGCACCGTGGTGGAGCTTAAGTTGCACAAAATCGAAAAGCTAGCCCGATTGGTTCTGCATGTTTGTCCATTGGCTTAATGTGATTCTGAGCAATGGAGTCTGCTGTGTTTTTGGAAGAGCGTTCATGTTTTGTACAGCAGATGGATTTAGTTTTCACTAGATGGCTTTGGTTCTGTGGCCGTGAACACATCTCTTGATGAGATAGAGTAGTTACAGATCTCGCAAATGAGCTCAGAAGGAGACATGGAGCCACGATGAGCACTCAAGGAGTATAGGTGCAGATACTATGCTAGGTGTTGCATAGTTGGTGACTTGTACAGACCTGTTGAAGCTGCTTTGGCAGAGGGAGCTACTATCAACCATCACACGTATCACTGAACTAGAGATTAGAGATTACAAAAGGCATAAACAACAAACGTATGGAAAAGTTGGGAAGTTGTTCAGGAGTGCAAAGGGCAAATGCTAATAGTTCAAAGGAAGCTCCGAGCAAAGAGAACCGGGAACGTTGACCAAGCAAACGAAGAGTTTTCAGTTGCTCCAATATTGACCGTACAAGGTGATGCATGGGCAGGATAGTGGCATTTCAGGAAAGAAGCTGCAGTGTCATAAAGCACTCAAGAGAGTACAGGGCATCCCGGGCAGGGGGTGTTGGGCATCCAATTAGGCGGTACCGAATATCTTGGTTACACAGGTTTAAGCATGGCAGGTGAAAACATCAATGACAGGGAAGCGTGGAAGAGATGTGTGTAAGATTGAGCAGGGCTCTCTCATGAGAGAATCATAGAGTAGTGTGAGTTGAGTTGAGGATGTTGGATTCCCTCCTTCTCTTGTATCTCTATATTTCTCTGGTATTTATCTCTAGCTTCTACCATGGACACTCGAATAATGGGGTGTCAGGGGTTGCAGGTGTCTCAGTGTGGAGATGCAAACTATGCTGGATATTGGGCATGACAAGAGTAGCAGTAGGTTTTGTTGAGGATCACCTCACATGGGTTGAGGAGGTGATTGTTGTGAGGTCACCCCATGTGAAAGGGGTGACCTCTTTCTTCTTTGTTCTTCCTTCCTCCATTCCTCCATGTGAAAGCAACAAAGGAAGGTCAAGAATGGGTTACCATGTGCTAGAATGGAAGCTTTAAGATGGTTCAACAATGGCGGCCGCCGTCCAGTCAAAAGAAGAGGCGGCTACCAACCAAGCTTTCACACTTCTCTTGGAGGTGTATAAATAGAGAAGGGAGGGAGAGAATAAAGGTGAGAAAATCAGTGAACCAAAACATGTAGAGAGAGAGAGAGAGAGAAACAGAGAGACCCTGTGGCAGAGAGGGCGCTCCCTCAGTATGAGAGGGGGAGCTGAGTGTTGAGTTGAGTGAGAGAGAATCTCCTCCTCCATTGTAATTCTTTCTATATTTTTCCATTGATATAGTGAAAAATAGTTTTTCTCTCGTAGATGTAGGTATTAGGCCGAATCATGTAAATTTGTTTGTGCTCTTTGTGTGTGGTTTGTTTTGAATATCTTGAGAGGGATCCCCGGATCCGAAAGGTCTTTAATTAAAGATGATTGTAGGCATCTATTAATAATAAGAAAGTTAGGTCTAAGCCCATCAACTATATGATTCAATGCACTTTCCCAGCTATCTCTATAGCTAGCTAGGTAGTTTTCATTTATTTATTTTTTTTAGTGTCATTCTGTGGTGATGGGCAAGCAGCAGCAGGACCCCTTCCCATTCTCTCATTCTCATTCTCGCTTTTTGGACGGAAAGAAGGAAAACAAATCTGTAATAAGTGGGTGGGGTTGTGCTTTTGTGCTTTAGTTAATTTAATAAAAGAAAATGTCTTTTAAAAAAAAAAAAAAAATCTACTGTGATGTGTGATTCATGATGAATACAGGGGGACACATTAATTAAATTATTGGGTAAATTACACCTTGTATTATTGTACTTTGCAACAAATCTTATTTTGGTTTTTATACATGAAATCATAACAGTCAACCTCTGCACTTCTAGTCAAGTGTCAATGTCCTCCTTTTGTTATTCCATTATTTAAGTCTTTAATAGAATCCAATCACGTGACAAAATGTGACTACGAAATAAGAGAAAAGAAAAAAATCATTCCCATCTTTAACCGATACACACTTTGTTCCATTTGATAAACATGTGAGAATTATAATATATATATATATAGAGATGAAGAAGTAAGAAAACAAAGCTTTTGAAATCAAAAAAGGCAACAGAGAAATCGAAAAGCAAAAAAAAGAATAGACGGAAGACTATGTTATTGTGAAATATAGAGTTTCATGGTTTCAATTTCTACAAAACTATCTCCTTAATTATTTACAATCTACGTTTTGTTTTAGCTGAATGCAGTCATAATTTAATATAAATTTTGAGACGAAATGTGTATAGGTGGGAAATGGGGGTGATTTTCCTCCTTTGCCTTTATTTCGTACTCATATACTTGTCATATTATTAACTTTTGTTAAAGACTTACATGGTAAAATAACAAAAGGATATTGACACTAGACCAAAAGCGCAAAGTGTTAATTATCATAATTTAATGTGTAGGAATTAAAGTAAAATTTGGTGCAAATGCAAAGTGTAATTTACCTTAAATTATATTCTATACTACAGCATTCTTTCTATATCTCTTTATGTCACTATGATGTTCCCTATTAAAACCTCTCAGAAGGAAGGAGGTGAAAAGAATCCACTTTTAGGGGAAAAGTAGTCCTTCCATAATTTTGTTTGTTTCATATATATGTAATATAACTTAATTTCACCTTCATAAAAGAAAACATGTCCCATACATGTAATGTTTTTGTGTTGGAGGAGGAGCTAAGCCCTCACCTAACCTATTAGTGCTTCTCACCATTGCTATATTCTCTCCTACCACCACCACCACTGGCTTCAAGTGAGTGATTTGGTCATAATTTCTATCAATCATGTTTTTAAATGAATCTCATGGACCCCATTAAGATCATTCTTTACCAGCACATTTGGTCCAAATGCATCTAGTATTTGTTTCCTTCAAGTCAGGGGGCTTGATTATTGCTCAACCATTGATTAAAGTAATTGGCATGATAACATCTTAAACTTTGATTGGATGCACTAAAGATCTCCCTTTCATGCATCATCTATCAATAGCAGAAAAAATTTCACATTTACAAATCTTTATTTTAAATTTTAAATATGACGTTACAATATTACATCACATAAATTCATCAACCATACAAAGTCTTACTTACTAAGTCATGACGTATAGATAATAATGTATTTTTTCAATTTCAAAGTAATACTCTTCAACAGGAGTCTAAGAATTTGGTTTGACACCCTACCTTACACTTCATATATTTTTATTAATACAATTATATCTTTAAATCAAATTATTAAATAATGCTATAGACACTACACTACACAAACACCAACTAGTGCACTAACACCTTGGAGGTGGCACAGCCACATAAGGTACGTATAGGACCCATGCTTTTTAGTCTCCCTACGTGAGAAACCCTCACCCCTCACCTCTATGGCATCTTGCCGTTTCCGTTTCCGCCTCCGTCTTGCAACCCTTATCGCACGAAAACGTTACGGACTAATCTCTCCCGTTTCAGTTTCTTGCTTTGGCTGCTCATCTCTCTTGCAACTCTTATTGCATGATAACTTCGAATGCAACTCTTTTGCGTTCCAGTTTCTCGCTTTATCGTGCAATAATGACGAGCAACTAAAGCTATATAAAAAAAGTCAAAAGATTTCTTCTTTTCATTTCACTATTTGCATGTTTTTTTCATAAAAAAAATCATTCCTAAACATTTTTTACTTTTACATCATATTTTACTTAAAAAGCCAAAAAAATTACTAAAAAAATAAATTTCCAAACCAACCCTAATTACTAACTCAAAATTGTTGTATGATGTGTTGGAAGGCTTGAAGGACCTCAAACCAAGGCTTTGGAAAGCTCCAGTGTATTTTGACTTTTATTTTTTATTTTGAAAAGGATTCAAGTACAATGTATATATTTAGCCCATTTCTAAAGGAGTGGGGAAGGGAGCTGCTAAGAAGCAGAAGCAACAGGTGGCAAGTAGTACAGATAGAGGCAACAAACCAAGTACACCCATCTACCACCAAAGGACATCAACCTCTTGTTTATAAGAGTTTTTTTTTTTTTTTAGATTTGTCTTGTTCATAAAAGTTGAGTTCAAAATCTCACACTATACAATAATACTACACAACCATTAGACCAAAGACGTGATTGTATTTTGACTTTATGTTGTTACATTGATTAATTTTTGAGTATCCCTAGGAATCATACATCAACTCTTTGGCTGTCACTCATCGTATTGGTCTCACCCATATTCTCTCCTCTCTATTAATGGTTGAGCTGAGCTTGTTTGGTCTCAAGTGGAAGTTGTGTGCTTCCTACATGTTCTATCTATCGTGTTGAGAGCAGCATGGCCTCATTCTCTTGTATTAAACTCAAACCACTTGAAAGGTTTATTATAAACAAAATCAAATTTAAACACGTACTAAAACTATGTGAATTTGGCAAGAGAAAAGCTCCAAAAACAAAGCATATCCCCTAATTCTACGGTTGTATTTCGTTCAAGAATTTAAAAAATAAAAGATAAAAAATAAATAAAATATATCATCATTTCACCTAATTTCACACACTTTCTTTTTTCCTTTCCAAATATCTTCTCAAATTCTTAAACCAAACATAGTTTAAAAGGCTTAGGCTTGTCTCCGGTCCTAATTAGACTAGACTATGCTGCTAGGCCTCCTTGGGCTCACCACGGAGTTCAAATCGATGATTCAAACCAACGTGTAGAACTCACCGAATACTTTTTTCCTGCAAAAAATCTCGTTGATCGCATATCGATAGTCAATTGATCAGTTCACATTTCTATCAACAGTAAATATGATTTTTAACAAAATTATTGACATAAATGTAACCTGATCAAGTGGTTATCAATATCCAATCAACGTGATTTTTTACAAAGATGAAGCACTCGACGAGTTCTACATATTAAACTGTTCAAATCATCGAAACGGACCCAAAATGGGCCAGACTGGATAGTTCAGTTGAGCTGCCAATCCAGTCCCATTTTAAAATTGGTAAACAATCTGAGTGCATGTAAATAAAAACACAAATTCCTCAAAACTCCACATTTCATAATATACCAAATTACCAAATTACCAAATTACTAACATTACATGCCAGGCTAATAAGTAGATATGGATTAGAGTCAGCAACTAAACCAAACCCAAACGAACATCATTCAAAAACAAAATTTAAAAAAAAAAAAAAAAAAAAAATGCGACTGAAACTAATTAACTAGTCAAGGGCAACCTAAACATTTTCAGTGCAGACTGCGCAAAATTCCATGAATGTAGCCACCACTCATAATAAGGGACACGAGATACAACACCAGCTGGAAATATCTTTCCTGACTTCTTAAATCGAGAGCCCATTACTCCCAGAAGAGCAGCAGAAAGGCCTGGAAATTAGAAGAAATCAAAAAAACGGTGAGACCAGTTATTGTGAAATATTAAGTGAAAATGATGCAAAGGTCCTGTTGGTGCAGGAAAATGAGAGTTTCGCAGCTTCAGAATTCCAAAAAACATTGAACAGCTAAATGGTGTACTTTGGACAACATGGAAGTTCCTCCTCAACTGTGATATTGAACCCATATTTGGGTGTTCCACTCGTTCCTAACAATAAGTATAATCTAAATATTGAATGCAAAAACCTAAATTTTGAATTTTTTGCTATTGAACAGCTAAATGGTGTACTTTGGACAACATGGAAGTTCCTCCTCAACTGTGATATTGAACCTGTGTTTGGGTGTTCCACCCGTTCCAAACAATAAGTATAATCTAAATTTGAATGCAAAAACCTAAATTTTGAATTTTTTGCCTGTCCTAATGGTATCAATTGCTGTGTAAGGTCATCAGGTACCAAGGAATAATGGGGATGCATTAAAAGCGTTATCATATTTTCGTCTCACAGAAAAACCCCAACTGTCACCACATGCTTCAACCCAACCTTTTGTGAACCTATTCCAAAAAATTTGTGATGGCTATTTCATTTAAAACTATATATATATATTGACTAGTCCAGTTTCTAACCCACTGACAAAAAAGACTAATCTATCACTTTATCTTCTACATTATTTTCCATGACAGAGATGGCAACCTGAGCAACAACAGATCTAAACAGAGTATATATTTTGACTAGTCCAGTTTCTAAGCCAAAGACAAAAAGGATTAAAATCAATTACCTTATTTTCTACATTATTTTCCATAACTAAGATGGCAACCTGAGCAACAATAGATCTAAACAGCTATAGTGAATGAATATAACATGGTCAAATCTCTAACAAAGAAACTAGTGTTTAGCCTTATCTGATACTGATAAATGCAAAAATATTTGAAAGAAAATATCTTTAACTTCTCTAATCAAGAGAAAATGCAATGTTTTGGACTTCTTTGACTATGAGACTTCAACTCATTTATTATTTTTCTCATCTTCAGTAG
The DNA here is from genome assembly GCA_030407325.1 of Camellia japonica. Lineage (NCBI taxonomy): Eukaryota > Viridiplantae > Streptophyta > Magnoliopsida > Ericales > Theaceae > Camellia > Camellia japonica. Next base: position 162,411,410 of record JAPPVO010000019.1, on the reverse strand, counting down.
GGTAAATCTAATTTGCAAATCACATTTTCCTAGTATTTAGAAGGGGAAGAATAGTTAAGCAAAATGAAGAAAAGAGGGCATAGAATAATATTTTATTGCGACTGACAAACAACAACCTGTGGGGGTCAATAGGTGATACTGTTCTACACGAAAATCAAAGGTTGTTATGTAACATTGGTGTAGGAGATTGCAAGATCAATGATACAAATCTTACCAAATCCAAGGGATGATGCCAAAGCCGGTCTTGTGGGAAGCAGAGTAAAAACATAATACAGTAGCAATGCTGATAGTCCACCAGCTATCAGTGACTTTTTGCTGCCACTTTTCAAATAGCCCATAACTCCACCCACTAACATAAAAATTAGCAAAATGGTAAGAAATAAAGGAGAAAAGCCAAATGCCAAATAAACAATTAAGGTCAAGGTAAACATATAATAGTATTAGTCCTTTATTTTTTCCTTATCCCACACCACACCATCTTTTTCTATTATTGTTACAGCTGATCAAATTTCTGATGTGTAAATTGATGTGTTTGACTAGAAAGAGTTTCTCATTTTCCTGCACTATGTCTGTCACGACCCTATCCCACCTCAAACTGAAATAGAGTAGTGACTGACCAGTAGTCATAGACTACCAACAGCTTAACTGAATAAACATGGAGTACTCCTGTAAAATTTGGGGTCAAATTTGTTTGTATAGTGGAAGCCTTCAATTTGTAACCTATTTATCCGACAACATCCATTCAGAGGAAGTGCGTAAATAAGTGAAATAAAACATTCCTTATTAATTTTTATACCTTCCCAGGCTCAAACACAAAGGTGGGTACAAAATTTTACTAAGAGAAGAACAACTTGTTATTTCAAAGGCTGAATATATACAAAGCTTTCAAACATCAAGCATTTCATTCGACAACTAGGCATACAAGCCTCCATGTTTATTCACATATACACATAGCTTCAAATACTAAATCTTCATGCCTTATTACCACCACCTACACAAATATGGGGGAGAGGGGTGAGCCAAAACCCAATGAATAACATTAAACCAAAGCTACAATAAGAATGAATATCTTCATTCTTATGAAAATAACATACTTGAACAAACAGCTTAATTAGCTTGAAACACATTAGCATCATATTCATTTCATTTCCAAAAGATGATAACATACATCAAATGGAGCTAAACAAACGAATAACCAGACTGGCTACCAGTTAAACAAACCCACACATGTAGCAAAGAAGATTTCAACATATGCAACTAACTTAATGTCCCCTAGTAGCTGGGACTATCTAAGAATGTCCTGTATATATTTTCAAATGTAAATAACATAGTATATTCATTCATAATGAACATCCATATCAAGCATTTTAAGCGGTGTGAGAGGCACAAACTATGATTGGCAAGAATTATCACTCGAGGAAGAGAGTTAAAAATCAGTCTCAATCAAATTGAGTTAGGGCAATGTGAGAATTTTTGATTTGCAAAAACTGTTGCTCTGGCAAAGACAAGGTGTCAAAGATGCACGGAACTGGATGAAGGGTTTTGATGGAGGGTAGGAAATGTTGCGTCATATTAGTAAGGGCCTATCCAGCTAAGGCTGAAATTTTTTTAAAATAGGATCAACGCTCGTATGCTTTTTCCAAATAAGGGAGGGGGTGGGTGGGTTCGTGACAGTGGCCATGGAGCGTGAGAAGAAGAGGCCAGTTTGGGTGTTTTAAGTAGAGAGGAAGATAAGAATCTATGCAAGAGGAGACATGGAGAATTGGTCTATGAAAGGAGAGGCACACAGTTGGTCAACTAGAGAAGAGATTCTATTGGGCCAAAATGGAAAATGGCTTACAATTACAAAGTTAAAACGAGAACCAAGCATGGTCTAGAAGCTCAGGGCTAAAATTGTTATTGTGGGATAGAGCTCTAATCAGGTCAGCCTAACCTAGCCTTGGAAATGAATCAAGAAGCTGGTTGAAGAAAAGGAGGTGCAGTAGAAGAGGATCTCAATCGGGTGCATGTTCTATTCTGATCGGCTCCAGTAAATAACCTTCTCATGAGCAAAGTTAGAGAGGGCTTTTTGGGTCAACTTCAGTACGATTGCAGGTGGCAATTGTGAAATCCAAGGTGGAAGATGGTCATCTTCACAGTAGGATGATGACACAATGATGAGGGCAGAGGTCCAGATGTTGGGAAAGGGATTGGAGATCAAGGGCAATTCTGTTTGTGTTATACTGGGTTAGGGGCTTTGATGGAAAGACATGCTGCTGTGATTGACTAAATTATGCACAATCATAGTTGGAACAAGCGATTCTCCCATTATAAGTTTTCAAGAAAATTATCACTAAATCTGCTCAATATAAACTCAATTCATTATTCAACTTGTAATCCATTCTTAAGTTTATTGTGTGTTTCAATGCACAATTTTTCTTTTCTAAGAAAATTCTCTGTACTCCCTTTTTCTTTCTAACAAATCCTTCCAAGTGACAATAAAGAAACTCTACTACTCCACACTATCGTACAACAATTATAAGAAAAATTATAGCATGTAGATGTGTGGCCTCATGAAAACTATCATCATTAGTTATTAATAAAAAACAATGGGATTGAGCACGATAAAGTAACACATAAGATACAAAACCATGCAAGGATGCAAGTCCAAAGCAATAATAACATACATTTTTTTTTGGGGTTACACATTTAAAATCTAAGGGATTTAAGAACTTCAGATGATAACTGCTAAAGAAAATCATTGCAAGCTTCATCTGAATGATGGATTCACAATTTAAAAATATAAAAATAAAATATAAAAATAAAAAAAGAAGGAAGAAGAAGAAGAAGAAGATAAAAGATAGGAAAATATAGAATTATCCCTAAAAAGAGTTTGTCCACTAATTGCAACCCATTTCATGCTACATTTCACAAGGAGGCATCATAGCTGGACTACTCATTAGAACTGCAAAAAACCAGCCAACTCACCCAATCCACGCCGACCTGCACAGCTTGGGATGTTTGGCAGTACTTTTTTTAGTAGGTCCCCTCCCTTCAACCAAACGAACCCGCAATACCTTGTAAGTACTACACATGAAACTTTTGGGCACCTCCCCACACACAATCAATCCTCAAAATCCCATGTCCCTAACTCAACATATCCCACTCCTCATTCATTCAATCACTCTTAGTCCTCAAATGGCACTCAGACGACAATCTACCCTCGTCTCTCATCTCCTCTCTTCTCCGATTTTCTCAGTCTCAATTCGGTTTTGGTGTCCTTTTTTTTTGGGTGAATTGTTCTAGTGTCGTTAACCTCCTTCTCGAACTCAGTTCGTAACCTCCCCCAAGGCTACAAGACTCTCTATGGTCAGTCACCTCCTCTAAGGCAACAAGGCTGCAATGATCACAGAATCACAGAGATTTCAAAGGTACTTTCTCCCTCTCATATATCTCCTGCTCAAAATCCACTCCACATTCAACCAAGATCCCCTCCCCACACCCTGCAACCCCCTTCCTTGGCTCCTTCCCCCACTGCAACTCTGTGATGCAATCAAATCTAGAATATCAATGTAATAGAGGGAGAAAATCCCAAATTTTGGGTACAGAGAGCATTAGCTATGAAATTATAATCCCTAAATCATTCAAAACTGAGTATTAATGACAATTAGCCACTGCCTATTTATAACTATAACTATGGGCTAACCCACTAACACAACTGACACTAGGACAGCTGTATAACAACTGTATTCATAGTAAAATCCTATTACATCAGGACCACCCCTCCAAGAAACAACTTGTCTTGAGGCAACCAAACCAGCTTCACTGTAAAGCACAAAATGATGTTTGTTTATCATGCAGCTTCAGATAAAGACATGTGGTTGTGTTTCTTTGCTCAGAAGTACCCAAACAAGATACCCCTCCTTGATCATCAACTGTAGCCTAGTTTAAATGTGAATTAAGCCACCCATAATATTTGATTTGGTGGAATGACTAAAAGAGTTAAGGTTCTAGTTACACTACTTGAACTAAATTGTTTCTAAACCAATTACATGCAAAAGCAATCCCAAAAATGTTTGCTTTAATCTGAATTGTAAAGGCATAGAAAATTTCTAGGAAGGTGCCTTTCTACTAGTAGGATTGTGATTGATCTTCTTACTAAAGCTACTAGGATGTTTTCCAAACTTGTGAGTATAAGATTTCGTAGCCTTTTAGATGCAATGTGGATATTTTATTGACTACGTAATTTTTTAGACGGTTATGATTATGAATATCTTATGCATATTTAATGTGGATGTGATTGGTACTATAGTATGATGAATTATTAATCTAGCATACATTTCCTGAATTTCACCAGGAAGAGATCAACCTTATCACATGGGTGATTGCCCTGGCACTTAGATAGTGAGCAAGATGAGATATTAAGGCCTCGTTTGACATGCAAGTGTTTTAGCCAAAAAGTTATTAAAAAAATATAAAGCCTATAACCTATACCAAAAAGTCAAATATTCATTTTTTTCTCTACGTTTTGCACATATTTTCGTAAAAAATCAAAAAGTCATTTCAAGCAGACTAGTTTTTTACCTCATATTTTAGCCAAAAAGTTACTAAAATAACATGTTCCCAAACAAGGCCTAAATATCTTAGCTATGGTTCTTAGAATTGTACGATTCAATTCATACGATTCGATACAAGTTTCAACAAAAACAATTCGAATCGTAATGTTAAATAAAAAATAAAGTGAATCGTGCGATTCAATTTACAATTTACTACGATTCAGTTCTATTTCTATTTTTGTTTACATAATATATAAAACAATGTCGTTTTAGCTAAACCATGAAGATATATAGAAGAGATTAATTAGTTATATTGATATACATGATTTTATATATATATACATATGTAAAATTTAGTCATATTAATAATTTATTTTATTTTAAATATTGTATGTATTTTTTATATGTATATAAATATATAGAATTATATATCATATTAAATAAAATGAATATTATGATTTAGGATTCACTATTTTAGCAAAACGATTCATGATTCACGATTCACAATTTGACAACAATGAACTTAGCGCTTAGAGAGCAAGCGAGGTAAATGTTTTGTTGCTTGGTAAGAAAACAAGACTAATTAAATTTTAAAGGGGGATTTGATCAAAACCCCCTCATAATAAAACTTTAATGTATTAAGGAAAAGTACAAAAAGTTTTTCTTGAAAAGTTCAACACATACCATTATTATCAAAATATTAAACTTTAAAATAATATAACTTTTGATGTAGATGTTAGTTTTTAATAAAATTAATATTTTTAAAATTCTCTCATCAAGATTTATCAAATAAGATTCATATTGACTATGAAATTCTTAAAAAAAAAATAAAAACAAAAAATTTATTACCGTCAAAATTGATGTAAATAATAACGCTAACATGTTAGTCTCTTTGACAGTAGCATGTTACTCTGTTTGACAGTTACTCATAATCACATGTTACTATCAAACACGGTAACATATTGCCCTGACAATATTGTCCAAGAAAAAAAAAAAAAATTTACTTTGTCCTTACTCAATTATGTTTCTCCTTGGGAGTTTATGAAGCACAATAAATTGGAATGTTCTTTTCACAAAGATCCAATTGAAAGGTTTTGGCTAAATTTTTCAATTTTAAATGTCACCTTAAATGGAATAAGATGAGACTTTTAAAAGCTCAATATGAAGTCGTTGTTCCACAACTTCATAAAACCTAAAAAAATCAAATGTGAGATCTTAGACAGGCGCTCGAGAAGCGACTAGGCTAAGAAACTCAGGGGCCTATTAGACTAAGATTCCTACGATGTGACGTTTGAGTGTAACAGACCCAATAAAGTGATAGCTCTATAAGCCAATTGAAGGAGTGGTTGTGTGAGCCCTTATGCCCTTGAACCCTAGCACTATGCCAAGTTTTTTAAGATTCATAATTAATATGATCTAGAAGAAAGCAGTCCAGTTTAGATAGATCGACATGATATAGAAGCAAATTCATATATATAGAGATAGAGAGAAAGACTGGTAGATCTCCAATCAAATTGAACACAAAAGTAAAAAAAATCAAGAATACCTCCGACCAGGGCAGCATAGCCGAGTGTCAGTTTCTGGGACATGGACATGGAAAATGACTTGTCCATGTTATCGTTTTCGCCTCCTTCACCCTCCTCCTCGTTACTATTATTGTTGTTGTCTCCTCCGCCGCCTCCGCCTCCACCTCCGCCTCCTTCTCCGCCGTGACCTGCACCGTCTCCTCCGCCAATAATAGAATCTGTTTGGATTTCTTCGACGATAATAGTCGGAGCTTTGGAGTCGGAACAAGAAGAGACAACCCTAGTCCTCCTCGAAACCCACTTTTTGTGCTGTTGTTGAGCGCCAATTGATCCAGAAAATGTGCCAAGCTCCGATGATCTGCTGCTGGTCAAGAAACGTACAAAGGTGCGATCAGTGGAGGAGCCGCCGCCATGAAATCCAAGTTTGGGAGGCAATACAACAACAAACGACTGGGAAACTGGCAACAGTTTAGCCATCATATTTTCTGCTCTGCTTCGGTTTTCACGGAAAATACGTTTAATAGAGAAAAAATTTCACCTACATACCACAATTAAATTGTCCATTTTAATAATTAAAATAATTAGGATTACATACAGTTTTATCTTTATAATTTACCTTAAATTTTACTTTAATCCTTTTAATTTCAATTTAAATAATTTAGTTCTTATATTTTAAATTTAAAGATTGTTTAGGGTGTCCTAAATAAGTGTACTTTTTGTTTTTTGAACTAAAAATTTAAGAAAAAAAAAGATGAATGTTTGGGTTAATTTTTTATCTTTTTATGAAAAAATGTGTAATAAAAAATTGTATAAATAAAGTATATAGTGAAAGAAAGTTGAGTGTTGCTGCCCAGCATGTCTTACACAAAAAATAATTGCCTCTTACGGGGCAAAGTGTTTGGACAGTGATGGTCGGTCCGTGAGGTCTACCACGGATCCCATTTAAAAAATCTAAATCGTTCAATATGTACAACTCGTCGAGTATTTTATGTATGAAAAATCACGTTGATTGGATATCAATAGCTATATGATCGGATCAGTTTTTTTTAACAATTAACTATCACACCATTCGTTTTGTTTATACAAAACTGATTTGATCATATAATTAACGATATCCGATTAATGTGATTTTTTACAGGCATATATTACTCGACGATTTCTACATATTGAACGGTTCAAATTATCAAAACGGAATCCTTAGTGGGCCCCCAAGGGCCCAACATTACCATCAAACTTTGTGGCTTTACATATAAAAAAAAATTGGCCCAAAAAGTGTATAATGGCCTTCCTCCTTCACAAGTACGGTTGACAGCATCCATCAAACTTTTGTATTATAAAAATATATAAAATATTTTTTTATATTTTTTATTTGTGAATAGTAATGACTTTTTTGCTTTTTGTGTAACTTTTTGGATTATTTTGGACTGGTCAAATCTGGCCTTAATTTTAATTTGGTCTTTTCGTTCAAATTAGAAGTTAAAATTAATAATTTTGAAATATTTATCAATTTTATAAGGTTTCAATTTAGTTCTTCTATCTAAATTGGAGGTTAAAATTAATAATTTTGGGATACTTGTCAATTTTACAAGATATACATGTAGATAAAATTAACAAAAATTGAGATAAAATGACTAAATTAAAACTAGACTTGGATCAAATTATTCAAATTAAAACTATAAAAATTAAAGTAAAATTTGAGTTAAACTACGAGGATAAAAAAGGTCATTAACCCAACAATTTAAGTTATTAGTTTTTAAAGAGTTAATTTCACTTTTATTCTTTAAACTATTCTCATCTTTTCTACTTTATTTTTAAACTATTAATTTTATCTATTTATAGTTCTTAAAGTTTTTCAGATTCATGTAGTTCAATTGAAAATAATTATACAAATCAATATTCATTGAGGCCTAATTTAATGGGAAAAAAATTCAAAATTTGTATAATTTTGATCATATAACAAAGCATACATTTTTCTTATTATTTTGAATAAACCACCTCACAACCAATTTATTGAGTATTTGTATAATTTAAGTTGTTCCATTTATAAAATTAGAGTTAATTTACCCTTACACCCAACAACCAACCCAAGGAGAAGAAAAAGATACTCGGTCCATAATTTTGAATTTTTTTGGCTTAAACATCCATACCCTAAAATACTATATCTTATAGTTCCTCCCAAATAACCAAACTAGCCAGTATATGTATTGTTTCAAACCCTAACAAAGCATTCTTTCACTCTCTCTATCGTTCTCTCTCTCTCCATCCCCTGCCTTCACAGTCGGCGATCCAGGCCGGCCTTGAATTTTCGAGGGCCTAAGGCGAAATAATTTTTCGAGGCCTTTTAGATATTCATAAAAAATAAAAATAAAAATCACCTTGTTTGGTTTAGAATTTTCAAAAATAATTATCTGAGTTTGCAATTTGTATTTTTAATATTTTTTGTATTTGGCAACTTTTTTGTTTTTTTTTTTAAAAAAAAAGCACAAATATTATAGTTTTTAAGTATATCTAAATTAGATGTATCTACAAAAGAAATAAATAAAATTGCATAAAATATTTAAAAGAAACCACTAAAAAACACATAATTGGGCCATAAAAGGAGAAGGAAAAAAAAAATAAGCCCCACAGACATATACATATTTTTTTATTTTTTATTTTTTTAATCGGGCTACAACTAACACTTATAAATATTTTTTAATTAGACCTTTTACTAATTGGGCCAAATAGAACTTTTGAGGCATTTTAAAATGGCCTAAATTAATTAAACAAAATTGGACCATTTTGAATTTTTAGATGTAGTACAAGATAATGAATTTGGGAGCCTTTTTTTGGACCTAATTTTTGGGACCCTAGGCACAGGTCTCACTGGCCTTAGCCCAGGGCCGGCCCTGCGGCGATCCGCCTCCATTCTCAGCAATCTCCCTCCTCTGCCTCTACCACCACCACTACCACTACCACATGTCTCGCCACCGTCCTCTTGTCGCAGCCAAAGCAATGACGCCATCACACCTCTTAGCTCTCAAATCCTTTCAGCGCCTCTCATCTCTGCCGTCAACGAGTGCCATGACTCATCATCATCATCTTCAAAGCTCAAAAACGCAAATTTGTTTCATCAGATCTGGTACAAACGTAAACGAATTTATGTGCATGCTAGCCCATTTGAGTGTTGGAAGATTGCCATTAGTGTGTTGGTAATAATGAACAGAAGCAAAAGTGCCTTCAGTTTTGTGTACACTGATTGAGATGTGGTTATGATGATTTTTTTTTTTTTTTTTAGAATGTTGTTTTTGATGATGATGATGAAACATATTGCAAAGTGAACAGATAAAAAATAATTGTCTTAAAGTTTGAACAGATAATGGAATAACACAGAATTTAGGAGAAAAAACTTGAATAGTTAATAAAATTTGGACCGATAGATTTAAAAAAATAAGCGAAAATGGTGTTAATTTGAACAAATAGAAAAAATAGATTATAAAAATTCAACATATAAGAAAAAAATTCAACAAATATGTTAAAAAAATTTAACAGATAAACAAAAAATTTAAATAAATAAATATAAATTTGATCAGATAAATATAAATTTAAACAGGTAGTCAAAAAAAGTCAACAGATAAATTAAGGGATAAAATTAGAAACAAAATAATGTCTTTCAAAACAAATAAAAGTACTTGTCACCAAATTATTTCATAAATTATGGATCTCTCACCAATAAAAAATATCCATTGGACCTAATACCTTATATCCTCCTTAGCTTGGACTTTTCAAGATTTTTTTCAAAAAAAAAGGAGGTGACTAGGAGCAAAGGGTAGATTTTCATGAGCTTGGGAAGCTGTTGTGCACCATGCACATCAGTGTTGTTGCGATGCGCAACAATGTTGTTGCGCAACCAATGAGGCCTTTTTCGGGCCTTATTCCGATGATCTGAACCGTTAATCAAATATCGATATCCCTTCCATCAAGTCATGTTTGTATTCAGATTTATAATTAAATTTACCATTCAATTTTTAGATACAAATTAACTTGAATTGTTGCAGATATATTCTATATCATATTTTTTTAAAAGTGAACAATTCGGATTGTCAGTATGAGACCCGAAAAAAGTTCCATTAACCACGTAAGTGCGCAGCAGCCTCCCCAATCTCAGATTTCACATAGTCAAATTGTCGATCGGACCACGTTTAAAACAATTAAATAATTATTAAAATATAAATCAATACAACATAAGTAGCCCAATAAAAAAAAAAATTTATAGGAGACTAGTCAATTTACACAATTCATCTACTTTTTTTTAAGCCTATGGTCATATTTGGTGTAATTTATTGGGACTATTTAAATTTTATTTTTTATTTTATTTATTTTTATAATATTGAGAATGTATGTCAAAGTGTTTCATGTAATTTTTGCTTATAGTTTATGAGATAAAAGAATTTAAATAAGGTGGTGTTTGATAAAACTGAAAACTAAAAATTGAAGACTGAAAATTAAGTATTAAAAATTGAATGTTAAATTTTTTAAGCTGAAAAATTGTTTGATAAAAATTTAAGTATTTAACTAAAAATAAGTTGTTTGATATGTATGAGATCAAATTTACAATTTATTATTTTCAAATTGTATATTTTAATTTTTATATTGTGATGGTTGTTATAATGGTGGTGGTGATAGTACAATGGTGGTGTTGGTGGTGGTTGTGGTAATAGTGGCATGGTGGTGATGGTACGATGGTGGTGTTGGTGGTAGTTGTGGTAGTAGTGGCATGGTGGTGGTGGTGGTGGTAAGAGTAGTGGTAGCGGTAGCGGTAGCAATAACGTTGATGGTGGTAGTAGTGGCGGCATGGTGGTCATGGTTGTGGTGGTAGTAGCGGTATCAATGATAGTGGTAGTAAAACGATGATGGTGCATATGGAAACAATAATAATGGTGATGAAGATGGTAGTAGTGGTGGTGGTGGTGGCCGCATGATGGTGGTGGTGGTAGTAGTGGTGGTGGCATGGCGGTAGTGGTGATAGTAGAAGTGGTGGTGGTGGTGGTGGTGGTGCTAGTAGTAGCGGTAGCGATAGTGATGGTAGTGGTCATGGTGGCAGTGGCATGATGGTGGTGGTCATGGTGGTGGTGGTGGTGGTGGTGGTGGTGAGTTTATAATAGTGTATACCGATACTTATGTTTAATATTTATAAATCAGTCAGAATTAAATAAGTTTCATATGATATAAAAAAAAATTAAGTTTTAACCTAAATTTCAAAAGGTACTTAAATTTTTAAGTGATATCAATTGTGATTATCAAACGGGCTTAATTGATTATTACTGAACATATTTAGTTTTAAATGTTGAATCATATTATTAAACACCCTTAAATTATATAGGGGAAATTACCCACAGGTCCCATGTGGAACATGTGGACACCATTTAATCCTGTAACTTTTTGAGTAAACCCAAAAGTCATTCTTTCCTCTCTCTCTCTCTGCTTTTTGCCTCCCTCTTTATGTTTTCCTATCTCTCTTTTTTCTGCATTTTTCTCTCATCGTCTTTGTCATGGACGACGACCGGTGATCATGTCTTTCTCCATTGATCGGGGTTCACCGATAACCACCAACCATCGAAATCAACTCGTGACTTCACTCTCACCGACGGCGAAGATGATATATTTCCGACGAAGAAGATGATATATTTCCGACGAAGAAGATGAGTGGATCTACTTAGATCTGATGTAGATCTACTCAGATCTACATCAGATCTGAGTAGATCTACATCAGATTTGGCTAGATCTAAACAAAAAATAGTTGCCGGAGTACAATCATCTCTCTACATCCGCCTTTCTCCTTCGATCTCTTTTTTTTTTTTTCTGCTATACACTTCTGTTTTTCTGCTCTAATGAAGAAAATTTTCAAATTCTGAACAAGTAGTTTTCGAATTTTAGTTACAGGCGGTGAAAACTGCAAAATTTTGCAGTTTCAATTTTTTTTTTTGGTGCTGGAATGAATCATGGTTTAAAACTGTAAAATTTTGCAGTTTCAAATTTTTTTGGTGCTGGAATGAATCATGGTATAAAACTGTAAAATTTTACAGTTTCATAACATGTTTTTCAGTTTGATTAATAAGGATAAATGCTTAATAGATTTTTGTTTTGAAACTGTAACATTTTACAGTTTCAAAACTTACTTTTCAGTTTGATCACTATTTAGAGATTATTTGCTTGAACCTTACAAAAATTGAAAAATAACATATGTTTTCCCCATTATTGCTGTTTTTCGTCGTTTCATTTTTTTTCCTTTTAGTTTATCAATATTTAGCACATTTTGCTATGTTTTTTTTGCTATAATTTATCCATTTATTCTTTTTTTTTTCCCGGCAATATTCTAGACATTCCGGTGAGTCTCCAGTGATGTTCTTAATGTCCAGTGAACGTTCTGAACATTCCGGCGACTTCCATTAACGTTCTTAACACTCCGGTGAACTTCCGGCAAAACTCCGGCAACTTCCCGGTGATACTCCGGCGACTTCCCGGCGATGTTGAACATTCCGACGAGTCTCCGGCGACCGTTTGACAAAAGTCCGACGGCAGTAAGATGTGAACAGTGTCTGTAAATTTTAAAAAAAAAAAAAAGGATTTTTTGGTAACAATTAAAAATGTATTGGACTAATTGGTGCAAGTATTTTGTTTGAGGATTAGCTGGGTCTTGAACTTGGTACATGAGACTTATCAGTAAGTTCCCCAATTATATATATATATATATATATAAACTAATTATTGAAAAGTTAAGAAAGAATGTTTTTAACTTTCGTTAACTTTCCATTAATAAAAAAATTACACCAAACAAGTTTTATGTAATTATTTTAATAGTGTTTATTGTGCTTAAGCCAATAAAACTTTATAAATGGTCTAATTAAAAAACAATAGAAATCCGCACAAGAAACCAATTCACATTGTCTAGGAGAAATTAAGCAAAATGATCTTCTGTTTTTTTTTTTTTCTTTTTTTTTTTAAATGCGATTTCATATCAATCAAATAGACTATATTGTCATATTAAATTTTTTTAGGGTCATTACATGAGACATTTTTTTAAAGATTAATCCTCATATAAAATGAGATTTTAAAAATCTTTGGATATCAAATTCAGTTTGGGGGGCATTTGAAAGGTTTTTTTTATTTTATTTTAAAGAATGCATACATATATATATATTATAAGGAAAGTATGGGATCCCAAAATTAGGGTCCCACAATTTATGTAGAATAAGTATGTGTAGTGCAGATTAAAATGTGAGGTCCACGAGTGAAATGCATTTGAACCATTGATTATTATTTTTGAATAAATTTTGAGTAGATAAATCTGGATTTATTGTATTGTTGTATATATAAATGATGTTTGCCAAAACTTTGGAGGGGTTAGGGACCTATTTGCACTCCTCAGAAATTCTTGTTGCCACGCAAAAAATCCTACAGGTATGAACAAAAAAAAAGCTTGTTGATTAAAAGCGGGCATGCCAGAACTTGTGAACCTAATTCGAGCTGTAGGAATTGTTGAACATTTCTGACTTCTAATATAGAGAAATAGTTGTGTATGGGTAAGAGGAATAGTCATTGGTTCGAATCTTATCCCAATGAAGAAGACTTTTAACAAATTTATAGGTGCCAAAGATAATTAGACTAAAATTGTGACTTGCATTGATTGAGAATGACGTACAATTGATAATCTAAGTTATGAAACTAAAAGAACTAAGCTATGATAAAGAAGTTATGAAGCTAAGTTAAGATAATTAAGTTATGAAGTTACGATAAATAGTTATGAAGCTAAAATGCATTGAAAGACATGTATTGAGAGACTCTTGGTCGAGTGTTTAGTGGGGGACCCCTTGAATGTTGCACTTAGAGCCCATTATATAGTATTAGAGAAGCCCATATTTCTGCTCAACAACCAGGAACGTGGCAGCAGCCTATCCTGGTGACATGTATGGTAATCTTCAGTCCTCAAGAGTAGGAACGATTTTAATCTACAAAGGCTAAGGCCTATCCTTATTACTTTGACTTGGTCCATTGAGCTCTAAAAGGCCGCCACGTCCCTTTAGACTTGAATTTGACTTTATTTTGCTTGATTTGAGGGGCAGATTCTTTGTTGTTACATAGTATCCTCTTTTCTTGATTGTGTATGTTTATCCTCAAGGAACTCAACAAACCAATCTTGCCTTACTTGGAAAACTAACTCATTGATTGTAGTTCATGTTGATCCTTCATATCTCCACAAGCTGCCTTTGCCTTGATATTAGGAAAAAAACGGTTCCACCTTTGTAGACTTGTAGCTAATATGAAAGATCTTCAAATCTTATAAGTTTCATCACTTATCAACTAAATAAGACACCAAAATAGGAGATAAGCACCAAAATATGAGATAAACCTCAATCACCTCCTCAATTTTAGAAATGGTTAAGGCCTATCCATCAAATCCAAGCAAATCTAAATTAATTAATTAATTAATCCAATGGCTTAGTTAATCTAATTAATTAAAATGAATCAACTTCTTGATCTTGGTCGTGGGTCTCATAAAATCTTTAACCTTTTATTTTCCATTGCCATGTGGCATTAACAGTTAAGAAAATTGCCACATGACAATTTTTGCCAAAAAGAGTACAAACAAACCCCTTACTTCCTAATATGGATGTGACGTTGATGATATCCACCGTCTCTAACTCTCTCCTCTTCATCGCTCTCTGCTTTCATCTAAACCAAGGCTCAAAAGCAAAAATTGATTGCTTGAACTAATTAGCACCATTAGGGAAAAAAACAAAAAAAAAAAAACAAAAAAGTAAGTGGCTGTTTGGGGGAATAATGTTTTGTAGCTCAAAACTCTTCCCCTCGAATCCCCCTAATGCCCAAAATGACGTCGTTTTGGGCTTCTTTTTTTTTTTTTTTTTTTCTGAAATAGAGGGAGAGAAAGGGAGAAACAGATGAGAGAGGGAGAAAGAAAGAGGAGGAGAGGAAAGAAGGGAAACAGAGAGAGAGAGACGGCGATGGCGATGGCGATGGCGATGGCGGAGGTGCGAGCAACGGTGGGTGCGACGGTGGATGTCGATTGCAGATCGCAGCTCGTCGCTCGTGGCAGCTCGTCGGTTGATCGCAGCTCGTCGGCCGATCGTCTCCGTCTCCACCCCGGTTGATATTGGCCCCCTCCAGTCCTTCTTCTTCTTCTTCCTTCTCTTCTTCCTTTTTCTTCCTTCTTTCTTCTTCTTATCTTCATTTCGGGGGATTCGGGGCTCCAAATTCGAGCCCCCCAACACGACTGCTGTTTGGGGTTTGTTTATTTTAATGTACTTTTTGACTTTTTACCAAAAGATGTGCAGAACAATAAAGTAATTATGTGATCTAAATAAGTGCACTTATCAAATTAAAAAAAAAAATCATAACCAAGCACCATATAAGACATAATGAAAGATCTCATAAGTCATAACTAAACTATTATCATAACTAAAAAAGAAAATTTCTCATAATTAAAAAAAGAAAATGACATAATTTAGAGTTTATATAGTACACCTCTTTCAAGGGATGTGTATTGTAAAACTTCCCGTTGAAGGAAAAGACTCATTAAAACACAAAACAAAATAGAAATCACAAAAATCATTGTTATTAAATGCAACTAACAATTTATTAGTATAAGCAAAATAAAAGTTTTCTCAAGAAAAAGAAATTCACTGACTTTTTTTGTCTAGAAATAGTAAAACCTCACTGATTTAGAACTGAGAAATTTTTAGTTTTATCATTTTGGAGTCCTTAATTTGACATTTTTATTCCTAAATTTAAAACATGTACCTAATTTTTACAATGGGCCTTCAATTTTACAAATTTCCATTGCTTTTGTTATCTAAACACAGTGAAATTTCACTAACCATTGTTCAATGATAGCAAACTTAGTAGAATTTTCAATTTAATTATTTTGAATTATTTACTGCTAGATTTGATAAAAAGAACCTAATGTTTTATAATTAGCCATCAATTTTGCAATTTCTAAGTACAAATTGAAAATAGAGAAATTTCTCAAGACTCTGTGGGTGTTTGGGAAGTGAATTTTTTTGTAGGTTTTTTTAGTTGTAGGATATTATTGAAGAAATTTTTTTTTGTATTTGGGAAAATAGTTGGATTTTTTTGTGGTTGAATGTGATGTCTGTGAGAGAAAAAGTGAAATGATTATGGGGTTTAATGTGATATTTTGTTTGGATTTGTTTTTTTTTTGGGTTTTGTAACTAATTTGTCTTTTAGTGAAAAAAAAACCCAAAAAATTTGTTCCCAAACAACGCCTCTTTTTAGTTAGGAAAATTTTACTAACTTTACTCTGTAAAAATTTTGTCAATTTTTTCCCCAAATTTTATATTGATATAGATCTTGTTTGATAGATATCAACGAGATGATTTCAAATATATAAATTTTATGAATACCGGATATCTAGATTAAAAAAATGCATTTAATTTTTAAGTTTTAAAATTTATTCCAAATATAAAAGTACCGTACGTGTTTCTAGGTAAGGGTACCCTTGTCCAAAAAAACATAATTTAAGGACTTATAATGGGGAAATTCTATTTCTACATACTTAATTCTCTCAATCCACATAATTTCTTAGTACACACACTTTATAATTAAATTATTAATTAATTTTCTCAATCTGCAGACAAATGTATCAATTATACCCTTCACTCATACCATTGTACACACACTCCTTCAACCATCCTTCCACACACCTGTCCCTCCTTCCATACACACTGTTACTACTACGATTTGGAAATTTATAGACTCACAGTGAAAAACTTTGTTCTATTGAAGACCTCCATTCTATTAAAGACCCCATTGAAAACCTCCATTCTATTGAAGACCCCATTGAAGACCTCCATTGACAACACCATTGAAGAGACTCTATTGAATGATCATTACTACTAGCTGTGGTCTTTAAATAAACCGTTGAATGATCGTTGGAGGAAAAAAATGTTGGAGAGGAAGACACACAATTAATGTGATGTTCCCAAAAGATATGAAAATCTACTAAAAATGGTTTTATGGTTTGCAAGAAAAAAGGGATTTTAAACCACTTGCTTACCCTCTTTCTTTGCATGATAAAAGGAAGAAAGAGGCATTCGTTGTGGGCATTCCAAAGAGGAAAAAAAAAAGAAAATAGAGGCCACTCAAGGTTAATTAAGAAAAAAAAAAAGGAGTAAGAGAAGAGTACAGGAAAAAAGAAAAAAAAAGGAAAAAGAAATAGAGGGGTGAAGAAAAAATAAAGAATTGTGAGTAAAATAAAGAAATAATTAAAGAATGAAGATTGAGGAAGGATTCCGTTAATAAAGACAGAAAAAAATAAAAATAAAAATACAGAACAGTTTCAGGTATTATTTCTATCTCTCTCTTTTATTTTCTTTTTGTCTTTGAGAATTTCTATACTATTTTGTGAAATCTGTCTCACGTGTTTATTTTACATGGATAAATCCGAATGGGTGCATTCATAATTTTTTTGAATCCAAATGTTGAGTTGTTTATTTCTTACTTGAGTTTGAACTTCCATTAGTTTGCAACTCTTCCATATCAAAATCAAGCAAAAATTGTGGAACTATAATACGAAAATGATATAAATAATATAATATAAACCTAGAAATTAAAGCAATATGAGAGATGTTTTGAAAGTATTGTTTTGCAAACAATCGAGGAGTATAAAGTGTATAACAAGCAATGTGACAATAATAGAAAACTAGGGTTTACTTTTTTTAAACTCAGAAAGTGTACATTGAGATTTTTTTTTGTTCTTAAAAGATGTGTGTACGGGGAGCAAATATTCAGGTGAGCCCGTACTCCTTTCTTCCAAGCTCCTGTTTGTCCGATCGACCTACGAGCACAACGGCGGTGAGCTACCCGGCGGTGTGTGGCCGGAAAACCCCTCCGACGATCAAGTTAGAACACACACACAAGGGATAGATAGAGAGAAGGAAGAGTGTAGAGTGTTTATCTCACCCAATGTTCATCTGTCCGCATGGGGAGGCGCAGACTCGCTTATATACCTTCTGCGTCCCAAATCTACTCCCACTAGTCTCTTGACACGTGGTACTGCTATCCCATCTGTCAGCACAAATCTTGCTGAACATCACCTAACTGCCAGCCTACACCACTGGGAGCTCAGTGGCCGGGCTGCGGCATCTCGGCTGTCAACGGCCGTGCCGCGCAGCTAGCCAGAGCGCTCCGCTCGCCAAGCTCAATGACGACCGAGCTCGGTTGCATTCCGGCTTAACCGAGCTCGGGATAAGTCATGCTGGTAAGCCGTCGGCCTTCCTGCCGAGCTAGCGCACGAACCGTGGAACCCTGTGAGGCAGCAGACATCTCGGCCGAACCTTCACTAGACCGGCTTCGGCGCCAACAAGCCCAAGTAGCTTGGTTCCACAGTAACTATGCCATTACCGAGCAAAGATCCTTTCTGAAAGGGCTTAGGTTGCCACGGCCCAAATGTGTTCGGCCCACTATTTGCCCGGTCATTATCACAGCCCAATCCAAATCATAAATCTCCCTCTCAATTGCCCATTAATTCCGTCCGCGCAAGCGTGACTGGGATTACCTGTTCTGACCGGGATAACTCTTCATCGGTTCACAGTCTGCTGGACGGCGACCGGGCTAGTTGACATACCTGTGTTCAAAACTTGCCCGGTCGACACCTCGACTTGCCATCCTGACTCTTCAGTACTGACGCCGCTGCCATTATGACACGTGGCGCGTACTGGTTGGCCTCGAGCAGCCAACCATCACGTCCCTTCAATTCAAATTTTTGGCGGTCTCAGTAGCCTATAAACGCACCAAGTCCTCCTTCAATCTCCTCTTACTGCCTTTCCTCCTTCCTCGTCGATCCAGAGCTCCTGCTTCCATTCTTGCCATTCCTGAGTTCGTGTTCGAAGGAGAAGCTTCTGCCCTTAACTGGTAAGTCCTTCAACTCCTTTTATTGCTATTTTCATTTGGTATTTCACATATTAGGGCACAAAATCCGTAGGTTTAGGACATAACCCTCCCAAAACCCACACTTGCCCCTGTTCTCTTCGTTGTTCTTCAATCCCAGTGATGAACACATGAACACACGAAGAACTGGAGCGGACCGGGCTCCAGGTCGCCTTTTGATCCAAAAAACAATTAGACCGAGCAAATTACAAGTTTGCCAAAACCTTAGTAGAAACCGAGGTAGATAGAGGACTTGGCCGCTCGACCGGGCTAACAACTGGTCTGCTTGAGCGACCGAGCTCCTTGGTTTGCGACCGAGGTGGTCTGGCACTCTTCATGGCCGAGCTAAAGTCAAGCTCGTTTTGCGCGACCGCGCTTCCACTTACACTTGCCATCCTTTTCCTGCAGAGTCCAAGGGGACCACTGACCAATTACCGAGGCTCTCAAAGACCGAGCAGCCATTAAACACCAGTCTGCCAAACCACCTCAGCCGAGCTAAACCAGCCGGCTACACATGGGGCGCTTCCGCTTCCTTGTTGATACTCCGGCTGCCCTGGCCGCGTTCCGGGAAGAGTACGGTATCCCAGCCGACGTCCACCTAGAGCTCGGCGAAATTGAGACAACACCTTGGGGCAGATTAGACCAGTGCCCCTTCACCGTGCTATCCATCATTGAAGGAGGCCTCCGCTTCCCGGTCAACCCACTGATGACCGAATTCTTGCGCCGCACCGGGCTAGCACCCACTCAAGTCTCAACCAACACTTACCGAATAATCAACGGGGTCCACGAGTTGAACAACCGGCTAGGAACCAACTTAGGTTTAGCCGAGATACTCCGTCAATACACCCTTGGGCACACGGGCGACGGCTTCGCCTATTACTTAAAAATTCGACCGGGCAAAGAAAAAATAGTGACCGGCACCCCAGACAAGGACTTACACGACGACAACTTTTTCTGGGTGTCTGGCAACTATGAAACGGCCGACGTACCGGGCTGGTTTATTAGTAAAAACTTCGGCGAGACATGTAAGCCGTGCTAACTGCTCGGTCAATTTATCTTTCTTCACTATTCTGTACTTGACACTTTTCTTCTTTCCTTTGCAGCGATCCAAGCCTTGCAAGCCAACTACTACTACCCCAACGAAGCAGCCATCAGGACCGTGCTCCGTTACCGCAACCGGGATTGTAACGAGCTCCTCGGCTACACTCCAACATACCGGTACTCAGCTCCGCGCCGGAGTAAAGTCACTGACTTTCTCCGCGCTCCATCTCCGCCGCCAGATCCCACGCTGCCAGACGTCCCCTTCATTCGTTTAACCGAGGCAGAAGAAATGGCCAAAAGAAGCCGAATCAAGAACCTGATCACCGCCACCTCAACCGAGATCCCAAGCATCTCAACCCGCTCTCCTGCTGCCGGACAGTCCAGCGGGACCGTGGTTGCATTGGCTTCTCCCGCCGCCGGGCAAGCCAGCAGAGACACAGGCCGGGCTGGCAAAAGGCCTCGTGCAGACCCTTTGCCGAGCTGGTAACCGAGCTCAACACCGAGCAGCCTGCTGTCACCGTCGACCCAACACCGGCATGGAGGCCCCAGCTCAAGCACCGGGGTAAGGAGATCCCGGCAACAGCTTCCGTCAAAGGCGACAAGGAGCATCTGCTCGCCTTTGACCTTTCCAAGGCACTGCTTCTACCGAACGACATGGTCGACAGTGACCACGTGCCTGACACACGTTTGATAAAGTCCTCGGTCAAGTTTATGACCAGGGTAAGAACTTTGCACATTTTGCTAAAAATTTTCCAAGTGTTTGTTCGGTTTCCTTTCTAATCAAACTTTCTTTTTGCAGGCCATCCAGAAACAACACTTGGTCATGGAGCGGATCCACCGTCTCCGGCAGAAGGCCAATGATTCTGCCAGCCAGGTTGCCAGCCTCCAAACCGAGCTCGGGCGGGCCAAGTCTTCTCTGCAAATCGCGAATGCGGACAACACCAAATTGCTCGGCCAGCTTGGTGCCGCCGAGCAGGAAAGAGATGCAATAAAGGCCGAGCTGGAGGCCTTGAAACAGTCAAGGGAGAAGGAACTGGAGGACGCCAATAATGCCGGCTTCAAGGAGGCCGAGTGAGCTACACAAAGCAGGTTCATGCCACCCAAGATATCTACTTCAAGGCGGGTTGGAAGACTGCTTGTGAACAGCTCGGCCAAGGACTTGGGACCGACGTATTTGCCTCTCCTCCAACTGTCTTCTTGCCGACTTACCTTGTGCCATACGCCAACGATGTCTTCAGTGCATTGCAGGCTGAGGCCGAGGAAGGGGGAGAAGAAGAAGCCGAGGAAAATGCTGAAGAAGAGAACCATCCACAGCAGCCCGGCGCCCAAGACCAGACAGCAACAATCAACCTGGAGCCAACCGGGGACGAATTCACCGACCTTTCTCCGTTAGAGTAGTTTTCTGTCTTTCTTCCTTTTTGGTTCACAAATGTAACCGGGCTATCCGCCCCTCCTCTTGTAACTACTTTGCTTATTAATGAAAAATTTCGATTTTGCCAAGTGTTTGCACGTTCTTCAAGCCACAAAGTTTCATCTGAACAAAATATCCCGGCAAAACTAATCATCTTGTTGGCTTATTCAACTGGAATAAAACATCACGGCTTTGATCACAAAGAACAAGCTTGAGTTAATCATGAAGCCATTCAACCGGAGTAGAACATCTCGGTTGAAGTATAAGAGTTGGGCAAATCATCAACTCGTTCAACCAGAATAAATCATCTCGGTTGGAACCTCAGAGTTGAGCAAATCATCAACTCGTTCGACCGGAGTAAATCATCTCGGTTGGAGCCTCAGAGTTGAGCAAATCATCAACTCGTTCGACCAGAGTAAATCATCTCGGTTGGAGCCTCATAATTCAAAAGCAACAATCAAAATGCTAAGGCAAAGATGAGACACTTCTATATATTGACAAAAAGAATATTACATTCTGAAGTGTAAGGCAAAAAATTCATTTGCACAAAAAGAAAAGAAAAGCTAAAAATAGTACAGTTTGAGGTTGGCCGCATTCCATGGCCGGGGGATTCCTCTACCCTCCAGGTCCTCCAAGTGGTATGCCCCCTTGCCCGCCAGACCGGTGATCTTGTAGGGTCCTTCCCAGTTTGCCCCTAGTTTGCCTTCACCTGGCACTAGGGTGTTGCCGATGACCTTCCTCAAAACCCAGTCGCCTACTTTGAACGGTCTGGGGTGCACCTTCTTGTTATATTTTCTAGAAAGCTCTTGTTGGTAGGCGGCCACATGGATGAGAGCCTTTTCCCGGCGTTCTTCCACGAGGTCCAATTCCCGGGCGATGGCATCAGAATTCAGCTCGGGCTCAAAACTTTCACTTCTGAGGGTGGGCATACCAACTTCCAAAGGGATGACCGCCTCCATGCCGTATGCCAAGGCAAAAGGAGTTTCCCCGGTAGATCGTCGCGGGGTTGTTCGGTATGCCCAAAGGACGCTGGAGAGTTCCTCGGCCCATTTTCCCTTGGCTTTCTCAAGCCTTTTCTTCAACCCATCAAGAATAGTCTTGTTTGATGCTTCGGCTTGACCGTTAGACTATGGGTAAGCCGGGGTAGAGTTGTAGAATTCAATCTTTAAGTCTTCACAAAATCCTCTGAAAAGGCGGCCGTCAAATTGGGTGCCGTTATCCGAGATAAGAATTTTGGGGACGCCAAACCGCGTTACCACATTCTGCCAGACAAACCGCTTGACATCTTTCTCCTTGATTGTTGCCAAAGGCTCTGCTTCAACCCATTTGGTGAAGTAGTCTGTGGCTGCGATGAAGAACTTCCGGTTGCCTGGTGCAGTTGGGAGTGGCCCCACTATATCGAGCCCCCACATCGCAAAGGGCCAAGGGCTGGTGAGGGGAAGAAGTTCTCTGGCCGGTTGGTGAATTTGGTGGGCAAACTTCTGGCACTTCTCACACTTGCGAACATACTTCTGCGCGTCGGCTTGCATGCACGGCCACCAGTAGCCTTGCGAAATAGCTCGGTAGGCCAAAGATCTGCCCCCTATGTGACTGCCACAGATGCCTTCGTGAATTTCGTACAGGAAGGCGTCCACGCTGCTCGGGTGCACACACTTTAGATACGGACCGGTAAAAGACTTCTTGTATAAAGCGCCTGACAGAGAGAGCCAAAATCGCTCTGACTTCACCCGGACTTTATGTGCTTCCTTCTTCTTGGCTGGAAGGGTCCGATCTCTGAGAAAGAGGATGATAGGGTCCATCCATGAAGGACCTAGCTCGGCGCAGAGAACTTCGCTCTGCCCAGTTTCCTCAATGGTGGGCCGCGAAAGGAATTCAATCAGGAAAGGGTTGGAAGATGTGCTATCGACCATGGAAGCAAGGCCGACCAATTCATCTGCTCGGTCGTTTTCTTCTCGGCCAATCTGTTGGACCCTTATTGCCTGGAATCGCTTGATGTGGTCTCTGACCAGACCTGGTACTTCATCATTCTGTCATCTTTTGTTTCGTAAACCCCAGAAACTTGGTTAACCACAAGCTGGAATCACTGTAAACCATTAGCTCGGATGTGTGCATCTGAAGCGCGCTCTTGAGCCTGGCCAAAAGCGCTTCGTACTCAGTCTCTTGTTTTTGAGAGAATCCGAGGGTGATAGAATGTTCGATAGTCAGCCCGTCTGCGAAATCAAAACTATACCTAGCCCGGCACCGTGACGGTTCGAGGCTCCATTAACAAAAGTTTTCACATTTCGCCAACAAAGAGCTTCCAACAGTCGGAGGGGTCTTGAGAGCTTGAATGTTGATGGGATCACGGTTGTTTTGGCTGTTCGCTTTCAAGTTTGTGCTGTGTGGTTCCACTTCAGCCCCCCTCGGCGATTCATCAGCGCCGGACTCAGCAAGTTGATCCGTAATGCCTAAGTCCATAGGCGAATCGCCGGGTTGTAGTATTATGCCGGCTGCAGGCTCTGTGCTGAGCGGTTCCACTTCTTCCTCCCTTGGTGAGGCGGTACCGGACGAAGTAGGTTGGTCGGTGATACCCAACTCCGTCATCTCATCGCCGGGCTGTGGTATTGTACTACCCGAAGGTGCTTCGGCGGGGCGCGCAAGTTCCGCGTCGCCGTCATCACCTAACGGTGTTATTGCGGTCTGGCCTGCATTCACTGCCTTATCCTGCCGCGCAATATCCACCGGGCATACCGGATGAGTTTTCCGGGTGAGAATTCAGCAACGAAGTCGGCCAATTTCGAGCTTTATGGCAGTTCGTGGCTGGAATTTGACGTCAAACTGTCCCAATTCGACCGCCACTTGAGAATTCGACCGGAGAAGTCCGCCTGTTCGAACAAGCTTTGAGGGGGAATTCGGTCAAACGATGATAGTATAAGCCATGGAAATAGTGCGCCAACTTCCTAGAGGCCATCATCAATGCCAATGCAAGTTTTTCCAGCGGCAAGTGTCTCGACTGCCTGCCGGTAGCAAGGTTTTGCTGACTAGAAGATGGGGAGGTGTTTGATTCCTTCTGACCGGACAAGCACCGCACTGACTGCATGCTGGGAAACGGCCATATAAGGAAAAGTTCTTCGCCGGGCTGTGGTGTGACCAATAGTGGCGCTTAAGAAAGATACTCCTTCAGCTCAGCTAAAGCCCGGTCACATTCTGCATCCCTGAGAACTTGGATTTCAAAGCTTGAAAGAACGGGCGGCAGTGATCTGATGACCGGCTTATGAATCGGTTAAGCGCGGCGGCCATTCCGGCCAGATGCTGCCGTCCTTAGCCGAGCTAGGCTGTGTTAACTTTTGTACGGCTCAGATTTGTGTGGGGTCTGCCTCGATGCCATGCCTCGGTTTGTGACTAGGAAGCCCAAGAATTTGCCGATCCCACGCCAAAGCACACTTAGAGACGCATTCAGGCGTAGCTTGTGTTGTTTGAGAATGGAGAACATCTCGGCCAAATCGGACAAGTGGAATACTTTGATGCCGGCTCTTAACCCCCATATCATCAATATAAGCCTCCATTTCCGACTTAGCAGAGAGCGAACATCTTGGTCACCATCCTTTGGAAAGTTGCCCCGGCGTTCTTCAAACCAAAAGGCATGACTCGGTAGCAGAAGAGTCCCATCGGAGTAGTGAAGAAGGTGATCTCGCGGTCAGGGCCATGCATGGCAATCTGATGATAACCGCGGTAGGCATCCAAGAAATTGAGCCTGTTATGTCCAGCCGTTAAGTCCACGAGCTGGTCTATTCTGGGCAGTAGAAAGCTGTCTTTAGGGCAAGCTCGGTTGACGGTCTTATAGTCGACACAAACTCGCCACTTCCCATTCTTCTTTAGTACAACAACTGTGTTTGAAATCCACCGAGGGTAGTGCACTTCCTGAATAGCTTGTGCCTCAAGCAAGTTCTTCACTTCCTCTGCAACTACCTCGGCGTGATCCAGCGCCGATCTCCTTGTTCGCTGAATGACCGGCTTGGCTTCGGGGAAGACGTTTAGGTGATGGCAAATAAAACTTGGATCGAGACCGGGCATGTCATAAGGCGACCATGCGAAGACTTCGATATTGGTCGTCAAAAACTCAACCATCTCAGTCCTTTCTTGCGCGGTGAGGCTTGAGCCGAGCAAGAAGAATCTGTCCGGACTCTCTGTATCAATTCGCACTTCGACCATTCTTTGATGGCTTTGTCCTCGGCCCTAGTGCCCACATCGTCAAGGACTCCTCGGTCTTCCGGTCCCTCTATCATTTGGACGAAACCTTTGGCAGCTCGGCTCCCGTTGACTGCCACGAAGCATTGCTTCGACATGACTTGATCGCCCCAAATCTCCTCAATTGCCCTCGTAGCCGAGGGAATCTCATCACCTGATGGAAGGTCGACGCTACGGCTTGCATAGCGTGAAGCCGTCCCCTTCCAAGGATCAGGTTATATGTGGACGGCACTTGCAATACCCAGAACTCCACTTGCTTGACCACAGATCCCGCTTTGATCGGCAGAATAATATTTCCCAAAGGCCACTCAAGTTGTGAGTTGAATCCAACCAGTGGCGAAGTCGCCGGGGCCAAGTGTGTATCTCGGAGCTTGAGCTGTTTAAATGCGTCGTAATACATGATCTCGACCGAGCTTCCCTGATCGATCAAGATGCGCTTGACATCGAATTCTTTGACGCGGAGTGTGACCACTAGGGCATCGTTGTGCGGCGTCTGAATGGGCTCTAGGTCCCTTATGGAGAAATTGATCACGTCTTTTTCTTTGGTCTTGCCCCTTTTGATCGCGGGCTGGACCGACAAAACTTCCCTCATGTGCTCCGCTTTCTTGATCATACCTCGGAGTTCACATACATGTGCCGGTTCCACAATGCCGTGGATCACATTAACAATGCCCTGAGGGGGTGCCTCTAAGTCATCCGGTCTGCGCAGAGCAACGGGAGCAGGATGCGCGGCTTTTACACCCCCATCAATGTAAAGATCCAAGTGTCTGGCTGCGACTAGTTCTTCCAAGTGTTGCCTCAAAGGCAAACAGTCCTCTGTCCGGTGGCCGCGCTTCCGGTGAAATGTGCAACGGTACCGCGGATTGAAACCCTTCTGTCCGTCGCCTAACTTAGCAGGAAACCGGACATAATCCTCGTCACGGATTTCACTAAGTATGCGATAAATTGGAATCTTAAAAACCGTGGTAATGCCTGTCCTAGCCTTCAACCTTCTGTTTGCATCAGCGACGTCATCCCGAGGGTAGTCATCTCGGTCATTTCGACGACCCCTACCTCGGTTTTTGCGATTTGAGCCACGGTCTGATTCCTCTGCGCGATCATTTGAACGGTTTGCCTCATGTCCGACCGCGTGCACCTTGCCAGCCGTCCTCTTGTCTGTTGCTACCGGTGTTGCCTTCGCGGTAGATGCTGTCGCATCATCTTCTACTCGGATGTGCTCATTGGTGCGCTGCATTAACTGGCCCATGGATGTCGGCTGGTGCATCGTAAGTGAGTCCCGCAGTCTATGTCCGACCGGGAGACCACGCTTGTACTGCGTGATTGCAAGGTTGACCGGGCAATCCAAGATCTCGTTGAAGGTTTCCCAGTATCTGGAGTTGTATGCCTTGAGCGTGTCGCTCGGCTCCATCTTGACACTGAGAAGGTGGTCAACTTCCTTTGGCGTTTTGGTGTTGGTCTTGAAACGTGTCATGAAGGCTTCCGCCAACTGATGCCACCTTGCGATGCTTCCTTCCGGCAACCTTTCGAACCACTTCAAGCCCAGCTCGCCCAAACTTGACGGGAAAATAAGGCACATAAGAGTGTCGTTTCGCCTATGTTCGGCCATGACCTGTCGGAAGTGGCTTACATGCATATACGGATCGGTTTTTCCGTCGTAGAGGGTGAACTTTGGCTGGTGGAAGCTCGTCGGAAGCGGTGTTATTTCTATTTCCAGGGAGAAATGAGTGGTGCTCAGCCTTGCCAAGTCTGTGTCTAAAAGGAGAGGCGCAGCTAGGCGAGGTGGAGGCATTCCGACCTCTTCACTGGCGTGGCCCCCATAAGATAGCCGCTGGAACGCCGGCACTCTCTGAGCTTTCTGCCGGAGAGCCCGTTCCTTCAAGACTGCCCGCAAGTCCTCTGAGCAAGCGGAATAGGAATACCTTGACGTCGTCGCCGGACGTGAGGGTTGATAGGTGCTGTCTTGCGCGCTGGACCTCTGTACATGCACGTCGGAATCTCCAACCTTGTAACTTCTGGTGATTGAGATGGACGGAGTATGCCGCTGGCTTTGACTGCATGAACGGCGGGGTTAGGTGCGCTCACTGTGGTCTCCCTCCAGGTACACCCTTCCCTTTAACATCCGCCGCCTTGAGATCCTCCATCTCCGCTGTCATTCTCCGGATGACGGCGTCTTGGTCCCTTAGCTTGTGTTCTAGTCGTCTGGCGTGCGATTCTCTCTGCTGCCGGTGACCGTTTGGACTCCGAGAATGACCAAAGCTTCTTCCACGCTTATCTCGAGTGTCTCTTGAGTGTCCTCCTGGGGATGTCTCCAGGTCCGCCATTGGAGGAATGGCGGGATGTGCTTCTCTCCGTCTGCCTGACTCCGGGGTAACTCCGTCGATGGCAGACAACGGAATCTCGTCGTTGTTCGCCATAGACGGCGATCAGATGAGTCTGGAAGACAAGGTTTTGTCTGTCAACTTCCCACAGACGGCGCCAATTGTACGGAGAGCAAATATTCAAGCGAGCCCGTACTCCTTTCTTCCAAGCTCCTGTCTGTCCGATCGACCTACGAGCACAACGGCGGTGAGCTACCCGGCGGCGTGTGGCTGGAAAACCCCTCCGACGATCAAGTTAGAACACACACACAGGGGATAGATAGAGAGAAGGGAGAGTGTAGAGTGTTTATCTCACTCAATGTTCATTTGTCCGCATGGAGGGGCGCAGACTCGCTTATATACCTTCTGCGCCCCAAATCTACTCCCATTAGTCTCTCGACACTGGTACTGCTATCCCATCTGTCATCTGCAGCACAAATCTGGCTGAACATCACCTAACTGCCAGCCACACCACTGGAGCGATCGGTCGCCGGGCTGCGACATCTCGGTTGTCAATGGCCGTGCCGCGTAGCTAGCCAGAGCGCTCCGCTCGCCAAGCTCAATGACGACCGAGTTCGGTTGCATTCCGGCTTAACCGAGCTTGGGATAAGTCATGCTGGTAAGCCGTCGGCCTTCCTGCCGAGCTAACACATGAACTGTGGAACCCCTATGAGGCAGCAAACATCTCGGCCGAACCTTCACTAGACCGGCTTCGGCGCCAACAAGCCCAAGTAGCTCGGTTCCACAACAACTATGCCATTACCGAGCAAAGATCTTTTCTGGAAGGGCTCAGGCTGCCACGACCCAAATGTGTTCGGCCCACCATTTGCCCGGTCATTATCACGGCCCAATCCAAATCATAAATCTCCCTCTCAATTTGTACAGAGAATTTTTTCATATAATATTATGAATGTTACTTGATGTCTACTATGGTCATTTTTATTTAGAATATAATTGTCATTAAATTAATATTTTATTAAATGTGCATCCTGAACTAACTAGATATGTAGAAATAGAATTTCTCCTTATAATGGGAGAATTGTATAAAAATACCCCTATAAATTAGCTAACAAATAAGCAGTATGTAAGAATGACTTTAAAATTATAAAATTAAAATCAAGTAAAGGGAAAAAAAAAATGATGACAATGCATGCGTATGAAACCTTTTGAAAAAAAAAAAAATTTGTTTGTACAAAAAATGACCAGCCAATGAGAACGTGCCACCTGTGCATGTAGTGATAAAAGATGGGTGACTATAGCAATTTGAGGAATGGAAGTTGGTGGTTCTTAGGAACCACACAATCAAGTCTATGCCATGATTATTTCAAATTCCCTGGAAGCCATGTTTATCAACTATATATATATATATATGTATTTATCTATTGGTTTTGAAGATAAAGAAGATGGGACACGTGTCATCAATCTGAAAAGCAAGGTGCTCCATCACTAGAAGCATTAAACGGTCACAGTTCAAATGTCTAAATAGTTGCAAAATTTACGGGATCAAATGTGACACTTGTCATCCATTCAAGACCCCACCACCATCCAATGGCTCAGATCAAGTCTTCAGGAATATACAATTAACATCCTAAAGAGGAGGAACAAAGTGGGACGTGTCATTTCAAGAGGAGGTGCAGCACCCTACTAACCGAAGTGGTTTCAGATTTTTAAGAGGTAGTTGTAGATTTTCAGGAGGCTCTATTGTTTATAAATATAAGAAATGAAGATGGAATAAACCCTAATCAATTCAACATTCAACACAACTTAGTACATAATTCAGTGTTATTTATCTTTAGTTTAGCCCTAGTTCAACTTAGGAATAGACTTGAAAATCATATTTGCCATAGATTTTAGTCTTAAATCATGATATCCGTGTCAAACTAGTTGTTTTTGGCATTCATAAGCATTGTTTTGAGACTTAGATTGTGTTTACATTCATTTTGTAACTTAATTTCATGTTTTCAAACTTGTTCTTGTGCTTTTGTAATTTTCAATCCATTAAATTTATAAAAGTACGTGTTTTGATATTCATTTCTCTTTATTTATCTCTCTTTTTGACATTAAAAAGTTCATAGAAATTTTAAGTCTTCTTAATTGAGGCAAAACTAGAACCAGTAATCTTTTATTCTTTTAAACCTCACACAGCTTCCTATTTTCAGAAGTCAGATTTTTTGAAGTACATTTTCATCAATTTAGGCATTATTGTCATGACATACCCGCAAATCACCAAAAAAAACTTCTGTATTTTAGCTAAAACTTGTGTTTTAGTCAAAAAGTATATTTTTATATTTTTTGCACAAACATTTTGGCATGTTCGGTGGTACCCATGGAGTTACTAAGGGAAAATGTCAGGAAGAGATAAAGGAAAGGATCTCGCAAGAGTCCATCACCTACCACCCCTGTTCCAGGAGGCGGAGTTGCAGACAGAGTGCATCCTATTTAGAGGACCCCAGAGAGAAGAGCTGATCCTCCTGTCCAACCATCAAGAGTTCAGAAGACTCTCATAGAAGATTTTGTCGCACCACCATGGAATCATCCTAACCCGTTGTACAATTCTCCAACAGTTGGTCTCTGGAGGGCAACATATGTCTGTCCAATTCCCCTGCTAATGCATCAGACATTTCCAGTTCAAAGCCACAACAACCTTCTTCTGTGCAGTGGGAGTTCTCTTGGGAGTTACACCACAGAACAGAAGGCATCAAGTATTGTTTTGAAAGAGCAAATCAAAAAATTTCTTATTTTTTATTGTTAACAACTGGTAGAGAATTGCATTGTTGTAGAAATCACCAACCTAGGGTGAATTGAAACTCGCTTTTGATCAATTAAATTATTGAATTCTTGAGATTTGAAAACCCATTGATGAATGGTGGTGTTATTGAACAGATTTTTTTGTTGGTTGATTGTAAATGCACGAGTTGCATTGTAATTTAAAAACTCGATTGAATTGAGAATTGAAATTTAAACTATTGTGATGAAAGTGAATATTGTTGAGATTCAAGAATTGAACATTGTAAAATTGGAAGTAATGATTGAGAATTGATTTTTGAGAATAACCCAAATGAGAATGGGAAATGTTGAGAAATGTAATTTGTAAATCGAATGTGGAATTGAAAACGGTATTCGAAACTCATGATTTATGATTTGAGAACTATAAATGTTTTTATAATAATAGTGAATCTGGGTAATGTATGGATAAGAATGTGATTAAATTGGCGAGAGAGTCCACGGTGAAAGACCAAATACCCGTAGAGGAGTAGGTACTAGTTTCCTTTCAACTAGTAACCAATAAAGTGGGGGTATGCTTAATGTAGGTATCAATTTCCTTTAGGTAGCGACCGGTAAAGTAAGGGTGATTAGGTGGTGCTTAGCGATGACTGCTGACAGATACATTGACCTTGGGATTCACCTTGGATAATCAAATGGAATTATTTTATACATTGAAATGAGACTTGTAGGAATGGAGAACTTTGTGACATTGATTTTGTTTCTTTGGAAGTTGAAAGGATTATTGGTATGAATTGAAAAGATTTAAATCCAGTTATATCTATATGTCCTGCATCATAATCATGTAGGTGTGTAGATTGATATTAATAGATATAAAGATTTTTCAACTACACATTTGGTTCATCCCTCGTTGTTTAAAAATCTTTTTAGGTGTTTGATATTGGACCATGACCTTGAGTCGATCGTGGCGATATGGATGTGAAGTTAAAAGGCTCTTTACTTGTTGGCCTAGGGCCTTGTTTTGTTAGCCGAAAGCCATTTTCTTTTGTAAGGGTTAAACCCTTTTATTTGTTATAAGACCAAGGGGCATCTCTTATTGTAATGAATGTTGCATTGTATATAATGTATATTCAATGAGCTAGGAAAGAAAAAAAATGAGTTAGGGAAGAAAAGAGAAGTAACAGTGGACAAAAAAAATGGATGAATGTTTATCACAATAGATTGAGAAAGAGGAGAGGTGGTGATAGACGATGGTAAAAGTGAGAAGTGGTTGTCGATAATAATGAAAGGAAAATAAAAATGATTAAATTGTTTAAATTACCTAATCTTTATAAAAGGGCAAGGTGTACATTCAAACAAATAAAAACTTAGATTTTATTTGTTACTTAGGTCAAACTTTGAAGGGATTTTTTTATTTATTTATAATTTTCTCAAAAATTTATTTACGAAACCATTCAAATGAAAGCCCAAAAACTTGAGAATGTTTCAAAACTGAAGAGTAATGATAATCTTGACAAATCAAAGCAAAAAGAAAAAGTGAGAAATCCAATTCCCAACCTTTCAACCTTGATAGAGCTTGAACCAAAATGCTGAGATTTTTTAACTTTTCAATCAAGTCAAAATCCACATCCCTTGTTATAGATGGAATAACAATAAAATGTAATCTTATCCCAATTTTTGGTGGAACAAGTGAGCACAATAATTCAGTTTGAAACACAAGCCTAGAATGTGGGTGCCTATGTTAAAACTCATTTCCTTCCCACTTAAAAGCTGACAAAAATGCCTTTTGTTTGAACATTATAGAGGTTATTACTTGAATATACAGAGAGATTTTGGTTTTTTCGTTTTAATCCCTAATAATAATAGTATAGATGGTATAGTTTAATTCACAAACTATGGGGGAGAATTATGTGCACATTTCTAGACTTCACTGCACAAAGAGTAAACCACATGGGATAAAATTAAATTTGCCCAACAAATAAACAAGCCCTCAAAAAACAAAAAAGACTAATGATATTGTTGTTTTTGCTTTCTTCAGTCTGCACAATCACATGAGCACATTGAAACAGCAGTGTCATTTATAATTTTCCCTTCTCTATTTTACTTGCATTGTTGCTTCAATCCACACTTACAACAGAAGATCTCTCTTTAAAAAGCTCCAAACAAGAGAAGTTCCACATTTTATGATTACTGGTTGTCGTATGAAAAAAAAAAAAGTTGACAAAGAATGCAACTTGAGAAAACCCCATCATCACTCTGCTCACTCATCTTTCTAGTAATAGACAAAATATTGCAGACGACAGGATACTACACTCTCAACCCTCCTCCCAATCTATGTCATCCTCATCATCATCACCTGATGCATCAGCTTGAACATTTAAGTCAACCTTGTAATTTTCACCTGTATTGCCTGTAACACACAGAATGAAACACAATTAGTGGCCACCAAACCAAAGATTATCAAGCATGACAATCCACAAAGAAAACAAAAAAGAAATCTTGAATCCCTAAAAGACCAATTATTACACAATATGATAAAATAGAAAGATCCATTGGGTTGTTGCTGGAAATGTGGCAAAAGATCCATTCCGAAGAATTTCAAGTTATCCACATGTTTTATCAAAGAATATTCATAGCTAGAAGAAAATTAATATATGGAGAATAACAACTAAAGTAACTGTTAGAATATAATATGTTAGTGCATAATATGTTAGCTGTAAATTACCAAGCTTTAATCATGTTGTTTTCTTAGTGCTTCCTTAGTGCACATTTTCTGCTTTGTTCTTTCGGCTCTTTTTTGGCTCCTTTGTACACTCTCCCCCTCTATAAAAGGAGAGTCCTCTCACATTGTAAATATACACTGAATATCAATCAAATATCAATAAAACAATTATTCTTTTCTCTATTTCTCTATAGATTAATTATTTCTACATGGTATCAGAGCTGGTTTAGAACCTATTATTTTCGCTTCACCGGCGGGCGGCAACCTCGCCTTAGTCGCCCGCCTCACCTCAACCTATTACGCCGGACCTCTACACATACCTTTACTCCGCTGCCCAAAATACATATCGTTATCAAAGCTTCCACCGGCGATACCTACAGTTTGCTGTGTTTTTTTTTTGTAGCTTCTTGTTGGAGCTTCTTGTTGAAAGCCTTGGCTGCCATGAAAACTTTTTTAGGCCTTTCCCAGCCTTGTCACTCTTCTCTCTCCACCCAGTGGATGCAATTCACAGGACATGAATCAACTGGCAGTGCTGAAGAAGCTGGGTTTGCTTTGAGATTGGGCCAAAACAGTCTTCTCTTGGCCTTGCTGACCAAACTTATGCTGAAACATACAATGAAGATCTTCTGCTGCCGCCAACATCCTCCATGTGCTCCGAAGTCGCTTCATCCACCATCTTCGATTCCGGAGTTGGTGATTGCAGAATCTCCTTCATTTTGGAGCTGACCACTTGGCTCATTTGTGCTCCGCTTGTCTTCACTCGTTCGTCCAGGCCTCTAACCTCGTCCCTGCCATGAGAGCCATCAACAGTGCTCTCGTCAAGGAAGGCCTCTATCCTGCGATTAAGGTCACCACCACTCTCCGCAGCCGCGGCGGTCGCGGCCGATCTGAGGACGATCACCCAGCTCTTGCAGGTCGTCTCCAGCGGCGGTGCTAAGCGAAGCTACAGCAGCTGCGACACCAGCATCATCGTCTCTGATCGCCACTCTTCCCTCGCCGATCTCACTCATTGCCTCTCCAAAACCCTTCTCCACGACAGATGCTGGAGGTGGCCTGATCAGAAGCTATAGCCATTTGGAGACTTCAAAGCTTGCAGAATCAAAAGTCTCTTTTGATTGAGGGAGAGATTGTGAGTGTTGGTTTGGATGAAGAAGAGAGATCTGTGTTTTTGGGGGTGAAGAGCTTCAAAGATGGAGGCTTTGGGAACCGGCACGTGACTCAGATCTCCGTCCACTGTCCCCCTTCTTGGGATATATGCCAACAGTCCACGAGACCTTTTGCCCACTTAACTTTGTGGGAAAATGAATTTAGAGACTCAGTGAATTCATGTTTGCAGGCCCTAAAATCCCCACAAGTTCCACAAACCACCTTATTTTATTCGCTTGGCCCAGGCTCTCTACTTTTATTTCTTTATTTTTTCTTTTCTTTTTATCTTTTTATTTTAAAACCGCCACTTGTGTTAACTTTTTTTAAAGCCACTGATGCACTCACATGGCCTTGTTTCATTCTCTTATTTTCCACTTTTCTTTAACCTTTTAAAAGGCAATTCAAAAGGCACATATCACGGTTGTTTCTTTAAACATTCTGTGATACACCATTCCATGATACCCAATTCACCAACTTTTGTCCCCTGCTTTTCCTTTCTTTTTATATTGTCCACTCACTCTTCTTTTATTTAAACACAAAATCACTCTTCTTTTATTGTCCAACTACTTCCCGTGGCCTTGCCCCTTGCTATCTCATTTAATTTCACTCTCAATTATGATTATTATTATTATTATTATTTATTATTTAAAAAAAAAAAAAAAAAAAAAAAAAAAAAAAAAAAAAAAATTCATAACAAACACACAACTTTCTGATGCCGTCCGGTTTGCACATAAACCTTGTTTTTTCTTCATCTGCGGGCTCTACCCCGATCCCAATTTTACATCACAAAAAAAAAAAAAAACAAAAAAAACAAAAAAAAAAAAACAAAACAATCCAACCACCATACATTTTTCGGTTCACTTCTTCGCCTCTTCAGCCGTTCTCTTCTTCTTGCCTTTGTCTTGGGCGTCCCTTGCCGGCTGCTGCCTCCGTGTTTCCCACGCCGCCGAGCACGTTCACTTCCCGTTGCTCCTCAACCGTCACATATGGCGGTCCTCCAAATCTGAGCATCACGGTGGCCTTCCGCTTCAGTTCCTTGTTTTCTGCCTTAAGCACACATATCTCTGCTCGGGCATCCGTATACATGCTCTGGAGCAGAGCCAGTTGGGCTTTTACCTGCTGCACCTCATTTGTTCTACTCTGAAGCCGGTGCGACAGGTTGTTGACCGCCGTCATGGTCTCAACGCATGACCTTAATGTGTAATAATTCGCCTCAATATCCGACTGAGCAGCCATTATCTGCTCCACTGACACAATCGGATAGTTCAACGACGCAAAACCAGGGAGGCTTGGTCCAGGGGCTCTTGGTTGAGGTTCAAGGGCCATATTCTGGGTTGTGGCCTCGTTGAGGTCGGGAAAGAGGGTAAGACCACGGGACGAAGAGGCTATGTTCTGGGGAGCAGAACGGGAAGAAGAAGCCATTTTCTGGGCAACAGAGTGACACAGTATCTCTCTCAGCAAAATGAAGAGGTTTTTCAGAGGATTTTTCAGCAGATGTTTTGTTCTGCATAAGCGGCAGCCTCGCCTTGGTATAAATAGGCAAGGCAGACATGCGCCTCACGCGCCTCTCAGCGCAATACGACAAAGCGGCGCGCCTTTTGATGGCTCGACTTTTGATGGATGTCGGGCACACCTTTTGATGGCACGCCTTTTGATGGCTCGACTTTTGATGGCTGTCGGGCACACCTTTTGATGGCACGCCTTTTGATAAGATTGGGCACACCTTTTGAGGGTGCAACTTATAAGGGTCCGACAAGACTCGGTAAACTGTCCCGACATTGATTCCGGTTAGCTTCTATATGGGTCCGACAAGACTCTGTAAACTGTCCCGACTTTGATTCCGGTTAGCTTCTATATGGGTCCGACAAGACTCTGTAAACTGTCCCGACATTGATTCCGGTTAGCTCCTATATGGGTCCGACAAGACTCTGTAAACTGTCCCGACATTGATTCCGGTTAGCTCTTATATGGGTCCGACAAGACTCGGTAAACTGTCCCGACATTGATTCCGGTTAGCTCCTATATGGGTCCGACAAGACTCGGTAAACTGTTCCGACATTGATTTCGATTCTCAGCTACAACGGTTCGACACAGCCATATAGTGTCTTCTACAACGGTCCGACATGACCCTGTAAACTGTTTTCTACAACGGTCCGACATGACCCCGTAAACTGTTTTTTACAACGGTCCGACATGACCCCGTAAACTGTTTTCTACAACGGTCTGACACGACCATACAGTGTCTCCTATCCACTTTTATTTTATTTGTCAGATTATTTTTATTTTCCTGTTTTGTTACTCTCTCCAAACTCAAGTTGGTTGGTTCCTATCCCCCTTGAGTTTGAGGGGGGCTGTTAGAATATAATATGTTAGTGCATAATATGTTAGCTGTAAATTACCAAGCTTTAATCATGTTGTTTTCTTAGTGCTTCCTTAGTGCACATTTTCTGCTTTGTTCTTTCGGCTCTTTTTTGGCTCCTTTGTACACTCTCCCCTCTATAAAAGGAGAGTCCTCTTCACATTGTAAATATACACTGAATATCAATCAAATATCAATAAAAACAATTTATTCTTTTTCTCTATTTCTCTATAGATTAATTATTTCTACAGTAACCACCAAAAGTTGAAGCAAATAGAACCAACAATGTACAGACGTAGGGATATCATACTGCATGCACACATGAAGAGAACAGATTGACGCCACAATGACAGGAATAACAGGGCTGATAACAAAACTTGAACAGTGGACTGCCTAGACTCAGAGTTCTAATATCTTGTTAGATCTCCAACTATCCTAAAAGCTTAAGTTGTTAGGAAATTACCCCAACAATGTAGTTGGCCTATCATATTCAAGTGGATGGTCAAAACATTTATTCCTTTTCTTTTTCGTGAAATTTGATGGATTTTCCACCATTCTCATCTTCATACACCCATCTTATCTCTAACAAGTTCTCTTTTTGTTTCATATAAAATTTAATAACAAAAAAATAAAACATTAAAACATCAAAATACATGTACGACTGTGAGGCCCCTAACTTTTGTAGACCCTATTAAGGCCCTGACTTTTGAGTTATTATAATAAAGCCTTTAGTTCCTCGTTTATTCACAAATTTAACCCTAGAACCGAAAACACATTGCAGACGAACCCGTACAAATCCTAATCGACCCTAATAGCTTAGTAATCGTTTCTAACACTCTTGTATTAATTATTTAACTCTTTGATTATAGATTAACCACCTAGAACCCTAGTTTCCGGTTTTCACCATTTTCATTTGATTATTCACCTTTTAATTCAAAGCAAGATAATACAAACTAAATTATTTTTCCCATCACTAACATAATTAATTCTACACTTGAAATATATATCCGAATTCATAAATTGAGTCCATGCCCTCACACTATATTAAAATTGCACTTTAGCCCCCAAAACCATTCTTCATATGTAAAAAGGTACAATCCATTATTATAATCTTTTTTTCACAAAAATATCTACAATATATATAAGATTTTGTACACAAAAATAAATTGAAAAATCTCTCAAAATCACCCCAAATGACCAGCCATATAGATATAGGTGTATTGGTATGTACTTTTTGGAACAAATTGTTTGAATCTTGGAAGAATATTGACTAAAGTACCTAGAATTTAGAAGTTTGTCTTGTACCTATATCAATCTAGACAAATCCACAACTAAATCATGCTTTAACACTTAATTAGACCTCCTAATCATCTTACATTCCAATACATTCAAACTAAATCCAAAACCATTTCATTCCATTAGAACTAATGGCACTTTAGACTTTTCACCACAATTTTCCTATAAATAGATCACCTCCCTCAACACTTTTACACACAAAAACACACAAATATTTTCAGCAAGAGGGAGAGAGAGAGAGAGAGAGAGCTTTGGAAGGAGGAGGAAGGAAAAGAGGGAAAGCTTGCATACACCACTCCTAGGCAAACAAGCCAGCCACAACACACACAATCTATCCTTTTCTTTTCCCTACTAAATACATGACAATATATGCTTAGAATATTGTTATCATACGTCAAAGTTAGATGTGTACCTAATCTTTCTCTTCCCAAACCCACATTAATGTGTACTAATTGGGCGTTGTTGTTTTTATGTTTATGTATAGGATACTTGTGAGAGGGGTTGAGGTTTGTTTATTACCTTGTTTGTATTCTTTCTTTGTTGAAGCAAAGTCACCAATTTCCAACCATTTCCTGTATCATTTTTAAAGGAACACCTTCAAACTAAAAATCTGAGTTATTAATATATTATTTATCATGTTTTCATCATAAGAGAAGTGGAAAATTACCCATGGTTGCCCCCTTTTCTTACAACTCTTTTTATTTCAAGTTTTGCGCACTAATAACCAGTATTTTCAGCCAACTTCCAAAAATTCTAGAAAAATCATCTTTAGCTCAATTTTACATCAAAACCTCATTAAAGTGTTGCCTTTCAAGAAAATTTGATTTTATTGAAAATGAATGAGTGGTTTGAGAGAAAAATTGATTTTCATAATAGTCGACAAATCTGGACAGAGCTAGAGTATTTCATTAATAACTAAAAATCTAGAAAAGTCATCCCACTTCCATAAATTGATTTTGAGACTAGACAAAATTGTCTACAAACACTAAATAAGACAACTTCTGAAAAATTCTAAAAATACCACATTGATAGTTATCTTTAAAGTAAACCAAATATGGAAATTTGTTCTTGTTAATAGTTTTATGTTCTTAATTGATTGAATATGCTTCTTATTGTTTGCTCAAACTTTAGTATGACATCTACATATATTTGTGGTTGTATTACTTTAAATTTGTGCCTTGAAATGCTTATACTTCTACAGTAAATGTTATTTCAGTAACTTGTTCTAACCTTAACAAAACACACCTAACTTAATGGGAAACTTAATAAGGGTGGTGT
The DNA here is from genome assembly GCA_030407325.1 of Camellia japonica. Lineage (NCBI taxonomy): Eukaryota > Viridiplantae > Streptophyta > Magnoliopsida > Ericales > Theaceae > Camellia > Camellia japonica. Next base: position 162,371,843 of record JAPPVO010000019.1, on the reverse strand, counting down.
TGGATTTTCGATTGCCAAAGAATTTTTTATAAGATAATCGGATTGATGAGACAAATGGACTAGTTATTTGGAAATGGAAGGAAAATGATGGATTGTGGGGTTAAGTCTTGTGCAAGTTGTGTTACGGTACTCAAGTTGGCAAAGGTTTAGAACATAGTCCTTTATGTCAGTCGTGCGGTGGTCTTGCAGAACACAAATGAGAATGCTTGTGACACAGATGAGAATTCTTGTGGTAGACCATAACACAAATGAGAATTCTCATGGCCAACGAGTTATGACTATCCTGTATTCCAAGATGACACGATCTGGGTACATAGCCCTAGGAGTGGGGCATTTGGAATGGTGAGCAGGAAAGGGTACTGGTTTGCCTTAAGCCAAGCTTAGAGTGTTAGGTAGGAATGGCATTCCGCAGAGAGTTGCCTAGAACTAACTAGATTAATTGTTGTTATTGAGAACTGAAATTTATTATAAGCTCTGCTAGATTATTGCTCCCGCTGTATGATATGATCATGCCGTCATTGTAATTGTGTATTGGATTAGGAAAAAGGGACGGGATGTGTGAATTTATTGGACATTCCAAACTCAGGGCGTTTCATGCCAGGTATTGAAAAACTTTATCCGGACGACGGTGCAACGGAAACATTTGAAGACATATAGCTCTCCGAGAAGGAACTAGAACTAGTTTTGTTAAGTCTCTTAGAAATCTTGTTTTGGGGTTGTAATATAAAAACTCTTCTTGTTACTTACAACACAAGTTTGTAATTATTATTTGCTTATATATCTATGTATATCTTTTGTGTAACCTACCCTTTATTTTTTGTCAACTTATGTAGACTTTGCGTTAATACCTTGTTAAGATCTATCAAAAAAGTAGCTTTGCTATCTAAGGATATTAGACTGACGGGAGGCTATTTTGACTCTTCCGATCTTTTTAAGATCTTACTTGATTATTGACCAAATGACTCATTAATGACGTATCGTTATTTATTATTGAACTTAAACCTTGGCAATACCCTATATTTCTTTGTTATTATATTCCTTGATGTTTTCGATTCTTGGGGCGTCACGACGACACAAATGAACTCCAAGCTCAAAGGTTTTAGTGATATGAGAATGTGAGAAAGGTCAATCATTTCAGATATAGTCCAAAAAATACAAAGAACAAAGAACCGAACAAAAGGAAAATGGTTGCCATTGGTTGCATTGCCAGTTTACAGCTTTTCCAATGACGGAAACAAGAAAAGCAAAAAATAAATAAATCATTTTTCTTTTCAACATATTCTCCTTTAGGTCTATGGAGTTCTTATGGATTGCAAGGAACTTTGATCACAAAGAACTTTACTCATGTTTTGCTCCTTCCAGATATCCAACCCAAGAAGGCTTTGCATGTTTTTTTCATAGTGCAGGCAGAAAATTGTTTGCCATCACAAGATTTTTGAAAACTCTGAAAAAAGAGGAAACATCAACACAACCAAATGTGCTGCAGAAGTTGGAACACCCCAAAACCAACATAATACTCATTATCTGGTTTTCTACACAAGAAGGAGAAAACTCCGGTAAAAATGCTAACAATCTTTGCTCACACACAATGGATGCTAATAGGACAGGTTAGCACTCAGAACTTTCATACTTTACATTCAGAATAATATATCAAGAATTGAAAAGAGCATACATAAAAGAAGTTAAGACACTTCCACAAAGTTTCAAATATATTCAACATGAATCATAAAGCATTTGTAATATGTGATGTATCATTTGATAAAATCTTATAACATGACATGACATCTAGATAATTAACCATAACTAGAGAGAGAGAGAGAGAGAGAGAGAGAGAGAACTCCAATAATGATAGCTTATCAATTCAAATTCTCTGAACTTTACTTTCCTACAAAAATAGTTAATGACTTCATGCTGTATTTGACCAAGGTTATTAAAATCAGGATCCTAAGTAAGATCGGTGAGAGGGTCTGGTGGATCGGATCGAGGATCGTAAGATCCTACTTTCTATTAAAAAAAAAAAGATAAAAATTAAAATTAAAATGCTACATATAAAAAAAAAGGTGAAAAATCATAAAATCTACGATCCTACTTGCGATCCTACCTACGATCCTATACGATCCCATATGATCCTACACGATCCCATGCGATCCTACACGATCCCATGCGATCCTACACGATCCTACTTGCGATCCTGTTGTAACATCGATCCTACAACGATCTGGATCGTTTTGGCAAAGTAGGATCGTAGGATCGTACGATCCGGATCGCGATTTTAACAACCATGTATTTGACAATTTCTCATCACAGATATAATTTGCTTATTTAAGAAGCTCACACAACATTCCAAATACCAAAAAGACTTTGAAAGCAGGGCAATGATTTTTCATATCTACCTGCAGGTGGAGCCTCTTCCCATTCAACATTTTCATCTTCATCATTTTCATCACGTTTGGACTTCAATCCAACTTGACGCTCAAATGTACCATTAAGACCATTAGAGATATTGGTGTTTAACAACTCCTGTTCTCTCTTGGCAGCTTCTTCTTGCTCCTGTTGCCTCTGAAGTAGAGCAGCATAATAGGCTTTAACATATTCATCCTATAACAAAGCATCAAAGAAATAAAAGGTGAAGCACACATGATTCAAATTAAGATAACAAAAAACTTAAGAATTCATGTCTCTGCACAGGCCTGTAAATTCTTTGCATCATCTTTTCCAGTTGTCGACTTTTTGTCTTCTGATAACTCTACAGCTGCTGAAGTGCCCTCCATCTTCGATTCCTGCTTGACCTCTCCACGCTGCTCTTTTGTAAGGTTCATCCCTTGTTTGATCATCCAAGGAGGCAAGACTTTCATAGGGGAATTTGCATTCTCAGATTTAATATCCTCGCCTTTTTCTTCAATTCCAGAGAAGGCAACTTCAACCTGCCAAGAAATGACCATAAATTGTTTGAATAAAATCCAGTTGACAATAAAACTTATATTATTTTTTCCTTTTCTGATAAGTAATAGTACATTTTCTTAATCATTTTGGGAAACTAAGGAATCCTATACTCAACTATCTGAGTCAATATTTCTCTTGAGAATATATGTTATCATAGGAAAGTCTACTGGATTTTTCCCAAACCACAATAAGACAAAGCTGAACACATGATGCCTCTGTTCACAAAGGAAAAATATAAAAAATTCCAAGTATACAAGACGTGTCAAGACTGACTCAAAAAGCAAGAAAAGAGTTTTGGTTACTGTCACAAGGCTATTAAATATCACACTCCACTCAGATTAAAAGGTTAATGACGGATCTACAGAAGACCTAAGAATGAACCTAAATGATGCATTATTTGAGGTTAAAGAGAGATTCAACCAAGAATAGACTCACAGAAGTAACCATGAACTCTATCATACGGGGTCAGCATCACTTAGAACTTTGAAGCACGCATTCCAACATGTTTCACATTTTTGGAAACCTCAGCAGGGAAGGATATTTGTCAAGGACATATCCTGTCGAAATTGCTTGCTGAAACACCAGACCTGACTTCTTATTTCCACAATCCATAAGTCAAGCTTTCATGCATCCTCTTCTTGTTTTCAATTCCAGAGTTAACTGTGATTATTTTAACTACAGGAGTAATACCGCTATCAAATACTCAGCTAGAGCAAGAATTGGAGTTAATTAAGTGTAAGCTCCAGTCTAATTGGGGTCCATACCTTGGGCTACACTATGCATTAGCATTTTAATGAACTATCAAATCAGATACGGACAACAGCTTTCGGAATTAGAATTGATCCAGGTCAATTTTAGATTCTACAAATAGGACCAGAAGTATCCCCTGCTGCTATCGGGGTCAGCTTTTGCATTTTATTTTCTGATAGAAGACAGCAACCTCCTAAAAGTGTTTTGAGTTTCAACACAGGTTATTCTTGGGCTTGATAAAGTTCTCACAGGACTCGGGATTCAGATGATCCAATAGGCTAAAAGTTAAAGCATTGGAGGAACAATTTTTATTGATAAAGCATATAACATTATACGAGCATCAAAAGGGGATGCCACCCATGTACAAAGGTTAAATCATGATAACCTATAAAATCCAAAATAAACTTGGACTATATACTCAAATGACAAAAGAAAAATCAATAGATTCTTACAAATAAAAAGAATCTACAAAATCAACAAAATAAGTCTAGGTTAGGTATAATAGCTCTTCAACTCCTTGAACGGCCTTGTTTCACTCTAGCAGCCACGCCTTTCGTCTCTTCTTTCCTACTCTAACTCTCCCCACCATACAAACATGACTCTTACCATGTCCCTAAAAAAAATCCCAGTTCATTCCAAATAAAGCCAGCACCAAACCCCTATATCAGTAGCCACCTTGCAATGAATGAGCAATGATCGGCCGACTCCATCACCTGAACACATGCAACACCAACAAAAAATAATTTGCCATCTCCTAAGAGCTAAGAAACACGGACACTTCTACATAGGAAGCATGTTGTGTCTGGTAGAAAGCATGTCGTGTCCGACACCGATACTCTTCAAACACTCCCAAATGCATGTCCGGCACTTCTTTAATGTTTCGTAATTCAAAAATCAAATTCACAATATTGGACACTTTATCAACACTACATGTACACTTCGGCGACACTTTTTGAACCCTCCGAACACGTCTTATGTGATGAATACCTTCATAATAACAATGTTATGCATTCTTCAAAACACAACTTACGCACTAAATATGTTTTGAAACATTTATAAGATGAATACATCATGTGTTAATAATGTTCTATAATTGTTTTGCATTTTTTAGAATGTAACTATATTTAAGTTATGAAATATATAATTTTTTAATGTAATTAGCATTATATTACATATTTTTCATTATCTTTGAATAAATTAATCATTTATATGATATATAACAAATTTGTAAAAATATAAAATTTTAACTTGTCCCAAGTGTGTCATGTCCTATATATATTTTTTTTTAAATCAACGTGTTAAGTGTCGTGTCAGGCCATGTCGCGTGTCCATGTTTGTGCTACTTAGCCTACGAAGTTATCAATTGTATGAATCTTCTCATGTGATGCATCACACAAAGAAAGAAATCTTGAATGGAACCCTAGTAACCTACTGCCCTTCGAAGGAAAATTCACTCTTCTACTTCCCAATAAGGCTTGCTGCACAACATGACTTCACTTCAACCCTCCCTTTCTTCATAACACTCCACATATAGTCTTCACCTTTTGCAATACCATGATACCCATAGAGCAGGTTGACAACATTATTCAATTGATCCACCTTTCAATCTTGCGAATTTCTTGTTAGACCAACATCCTATAAAATCTCACTGCCCGAACCCACGCATAACCACCAAAGCTTCTCTATCAATAGTAAGGAAATTGGTAGGAAAAGCCCTCTCAAGTGTCTCATTTCCACACCACTTATGGCATTAGAACTTCACACTATCACCCCTTACCACCTTGAAGCTAGAATGCTTTAAAAAATCTTCCCCAAACAAATTGACAACCCATTACAAAGCCCTCACCTCACCCATGAGACATGTTCACATCTAATGAAGTCCAATCACTCGAGCTGCCATACCTCCAAAATATATCCCTCTCATAAGAAAATTTCTGGAACCATTCTCCCAAAAAGGGCCTGTTAAAAACACCGAACTGCCTAACGCCATACCCCTTCCCTTGCTAAATTGTGGACCATGTCCAAATCTTCCCTTGCACCATCCTACTAGCTCAACACTTAACTAACATGGACAACAAATCAGATAGAAAAATCTCTTATCTCAAACCCCTTAGAGTAGAAAAATTCAGCATGTGATCCATTCACACAAACCTAAAACCAAACTTTAAAATACAATAATTCATCCTTCACCTTTATTTATCTCCAAAACCCATAAACCCAACCAATATAGCTTAAAGTCCCAACCTAAGAAGTACGGACACGGACACGCAACACAACACAGACACGCAGACACGTAAATTTTCAAAAAATGCAGGACTCAACATATTGGGGACACATGCAAAAAATATAATTTTATATATTTATTATATGTCATATTTTTAAATATTTAATATATATTTTATGTCAAATATTTAATTTTATCAAATTTATCATCTTTAGGTATGTTATTTTAGTAGAATTAAAATTTTTAATTTTTTTGAAAAAAATAGTCCTCAGCATGTCCTCGGTGTGTCCCCAGCATGTCCTTACATGTCCACAATGTGTCCCAAGTGTCCGACTCTTTCCAGCGTGTCGGACACTCGTACGTGACCTCCGGAGAGGTGTATGTGCTTCATAGGTCCCAACTAAGGGTGTTCACAAGTCGAATCAAGTCGGGTTCACCACATAACCGTCGCTCATACCGACCATCTTAGGTAGAATAGGAAGTCATCCGATTTCGACCAATTACACATTCGAAACCAGACATTGCGTTCAAAAAAGATCGGTTGGGGGTCGAAACCAACCACTCAGCTTCTTCCCTAATCCTCAAATGACCAAGATCAAAACCCTTTGGCATCTTTCAAGAACAAACAAAGCTCTTTGAGGTTGCAAAATCATGTTTCAGAGGGGGTAAGAGACAGAAACTGAAAGGGGAATAGGTGAAGGTGCTGATCTGATTGTCGTCGTTGTTGTTCTCATTAAGGGACTGATTTGATCATCGATGTCTGATGTCATGACCATCATCTGATTCCATTATCATCGATGTGGTATGTCATCATCACCTAACCTTAAACTTGAGTGGGAGAGACAGAGATAGTGAGGTATAAGTGTTTGAGAGAAAAAAAGAGAAAAAAATAGTTGAGAGAGAGAGAGAACAAAGAATAAAGTTTGAGAGATAGAGAGAATATAGAAAGTGAGAGTTGAAAGGTCTGAGTGATGGGATTGAGAGTACGTGGAGAGTTGGTGATAAGGTAGGTAAAAAGTGTAGTATGACAGTCCAATAAGAGGGTAGCACATGTAAATATATTACTTATTATTTTTTCAGTTGGTTCAGGTTTTGTGGGTGATGCGATATTAAACCTGTAAATCGACCATGAAACTGAAAATTTATAAATAAGCACCCGCAGCCAACCATTTATCTTATCAAAATCAACCGAATCTGATTTTGCTCGTCGGTTCAGTTGGGTCAGCTTACAAATCAGCCACACCTTAACACTACTTAATCTAGAGTCCAACACACTTATTGGCCACCAGAATAGGAAAAAAAAACTCCCATAACTCTTTGCCCAATCTACCTTGAAGTTAAATGCAAGATAGTTAGCTTAGGAACGACTTTTTGACTTGCAAGTTTAAGGTTTCAGATCTAATAAAAATTTCATCCCTTGATAATGATGTCCTACTATTAGCTTCATCAATGCCAACAATTGGATCCTTGTGCCAAATCCTACCCAAACCGAAACAACAAACCTCTTTGACCCCATACCTCTGTCAATGCAGAGGAATCCCCCACATTTATCTTTGAATTCCTTGAGGCTATGTTTTGAATCACAGGCTACGGAAATAGGAATGCCATTACTAGTAATAAAATTCCTGTGCCAATTCTATTCAAGCGTCCGGTTTCCTTAGGAATCTTTAATGGGAAAATGATAAAATTTTAAATAGTGAGCCTAATTATTGTTTTTTACTCTTAAATAGCTACCATTCTTCCAAGAATGTGAGATTTGCACGGGAAAGTGGGGGAATCAAATTCCTAATTAGCATGGAAATGTGATTCCTGGTGAAATAGAAAATCAGGAATCACTTTTCTATTCCAATCTGCTCCAAATGCTGGAATCATGGAAACCCGTAATCACATTCCATTTCTCTCTCAAGATTTCTATCATTCAAACATAGCTAGAAGATGATAATATTTCATAGATGCAACGATAGCCTGATAAGTCTAAACCAAACTTCCTTCAGCCCTGCTTCTGGCTCAAAGTAGCATACCCTCAGCGACCACCAGCCTGAGTACACTGGTTGATTGCCGAAAGACGAGATTTAGGGATGGTTTGGGATGTTCTAAATAAGTGTACTTTTTGACTTTTTATAATAAAAAAAATTGTGTAGAAAAGTAGAGAAGGTGGATAGAAAAATAGCGAGGAGATGTTGATTGATGTGACCCAAATAAATGTATGTATGCAAAAAAAGTACACTTTGGTAGAGTTTGTGAGTTTTGAGACAAAGGAAAATCAGAGGTTGCGTTTCGTAGAGTTTTTAGAATCATGATTTGAGTGTAGAAAACTTGTTTGGTTATGAATTTTGAAAAGAGTTTTGAATTGAGTTTGGAATAATTGGTGTGACATATGATATTTGATTCAAAAACTTACAACTCATAACCAAACATACAACCCAAAATTCTATTCAAAACTCATAAAAAATTTGAAAAATATTTTTTATTTAATATATAAAAAATTACAAGTGCCAATTGCCCCCCAAAAAAAAAATCACACTGTTCTGGTTAACCGGCCGGATGTCCGGGAGGACGACTAGGTAGGCCAAATTTCAAAATTCAAATCCCGCCTAAAACGAGTTTTCAAAAGTGGTGTGGAATTGATTTTTGGAAGTTGTAACCAAACACCATACTCAAATATGGGTGTAGAGTCATGATTAGAACTCCACACCAAACACAGCCAAATATTTCCATACATTGAAATACAAAGAAAATGAGAATCATGAGTGCACAGTGTGTGTGTGTGTGTGTGTGTGTGTGTGTGTGTGTGTGTGTGTGTGTGAGAGAGAGAGAGAGAGAGAGAGAGAGAGGAGTCATTACCACACAATCCCAAATTTGAGACGAAGATTGAAATACATACTGCAAGAACTACTAATGTTGAGCAAGAGTGAAAATGTAATATAAAAATTACATATCAACTTTGTTGGCTCAATTAAGATTAAAAAACCCAATCATTAACTATTAGTCCACTGTTACCTTACACAAACAAGAACATGGTACACCATGTATTCTAGATGACATTGTTGGTAAATGAGGTAGTTCTCATCATGAGTAGTCTCCTCTCTCTCTTAAATCATGAGAACTAGTGCACTAGTTGTTAATACTATTATCAAAATTTATTATATTGGATTAAATTTAAGAGGATTTGAACTAGTCCATCTTCTTTATATTGAGTTCTTGACTTGATATGGTCCTTCTCCATTATCCTTTCACTATATGAAAATTAAGATAACAGAACAGAATTTGGAATGACTTGACTTTCTTGAAATGAGATCACTAAATGTTTGTGAAACTGAAGGGCTTGATTCCACATGATCAACACATAGCTCCATCACCATATTTAAATTAGGAAATGACTTTCCAGAAACACAAAGGGCTGCCCAAGAACCCATTCAATTCCATGGGAAATTTTACTTATTGATGGCATATAGAGAAAAATCAAAGAAAGGACAGGTACTGACTACCAAAGATATTATAACATGCATAAGGCTTAATATCAATAATAAATGTTACCAGTAACACACAAATACAGAGCACTTCATATTGAGCAAACCTCTTTCCTGTTCTTTTTTATTTTTATTTTTGATACAAGAAGGATGATTAAAAGGCTACCTTTGTCTCTCCAACAAATGGCATAGGTGTTCCACCAAACCCAAGCCCCTGTGAAGATTTAGAGGAATCATTAGCATTAGAATCACCATTTGCAGCGCGAACAGCAGCATTGGCACGAAGTTCCCATGCGTGAAGATTTCCAAATTCAGGAGAAGGCAAATCTTTTACTCTGCTGAGTTGATCCATTAATGGCTTAAGCTGTTCCTGCACTTGTTAAGATTGACAAAAGAATGGAAGAAAACCAGGTAGAATCTGTAAATACAATGACCAGGAAGAATTTTCAGAAAGCATAAAGTTTAAGGTCAGTGTATCCAGAATCAGGGAAGAATTTTGCATAATTTAAACTCATGCACAAATATCTATCTAGATATGCTCATGTATATCCTAAATTATGGAAGGTGAGCATTCTGGAGCCTACTCATGTTAAGCATCAACATTTCATTTTTTCAGCACCATAAAAACGTATTAAAAAAGACCCCATTGCATAACTGTAGCACTAACTATTACCCCGTGATGGTCCTGGAGCGTATTCTGGACTCCATGCTAGGAGGGATACAGTGGTATAGAACTAACCTTTGGCATTATTTGCAAGAAGGATATTACTAAAGAACTAGCTTTTCATGCTTGACAGCCTGGGCTTTAACTGAAGCACCAGGTAAGGACCCCCACAACCAAACCCCTACAAGAGGAATATTTTGTGAGGTCATGTTCTCGTTAGATGTAGCTCATAGCTCCACTGTCTACCAGGAAAATTCAGCTTCAACAAGAACTACAACTCCATTAGGCTGAACTTGAGCCCAACTCCACTCTTTGGCAGGCTCAGGAGAGGCTTGGGCAACAATTTCAACCCTGATCTCTGTTTAGATTGGAATTGAGTTGAAGTGTAAGGCAACCAACAAACCCAAACCCAATTTCAATTATGAATATGATAAATCTTATCTTAATATTTTACATATCAAATTTACGATTGGTCAGTTGTGACATTATTTAAGAAAACAATGTCATAAAAACAATCCTTATTTGGGGCAATATGACAACCCTGAGCAATTTCATTCATTTGAGACCCAAGTAACTGCGCCATAACTGTCTTGTTTCTACTCTGCTCCATGGCTGTTGAGTTTCTACTGTCTCGCAGCATCAACCATACTCACTCCTCCAGCAAACTCAGACAATGCGCATTTCTGGGAATTTGAAAGCTCTAATCTAGTATTACAGGCAATTTTAGTGCTTCAGTAGCTATCCTCTGACCCAGGCTGCTCTGCTGTATCTTCCCCTTCTATCCTTCATGCCAAATGCTTAAAGAGATCTATAGGCAAAGCTAAGTATAGAAGCTCTTTCAATATCAGGCGTTTAATTTCTTCAATTATTCCTACTGCAATTTATAATATTTTCTGCAATCACTCTACACACTATGAAACACGGCTACAAGATTAAATAAATAAATAAATAAGGGTAAATTACACTGACCTCCCCTCCCCTGAGGTTTCTAAAATGACATTAACACCCTTATGCTTTGATTCTATGTTTCATATTTCCCCTAAATACACGTCTGTTAATAGAACAACTGAAAATGATGATGTCATTTATTCATTTTTCTAAAATGCCAAATTCACCCTTATTTATGTAGAAAAATAAGTTTAAAAAATTTGTCATTGCACCCAAACTATCCAATACAAAAAAGCCCTCATCTCCTTCACTTAAACCCACAACCAAAAACTCATCTCTCTCTTACTTTTTCATTCATTACCACCATGGAAGCACACACCACCACTGCGAAATCAAATATGCTTTCTCCAGCCTCATTTTGGTCACCAAAACTATATCCACTATGTATCCTCTCGTACCCTTGCTTATCCTTTCCTACATGACTGTTGAAAACTCCGCCTAGATCTTTGGATAAACCTCTTAAATTAGAAGGCCAACTAACTATCTACAAGTTGACAATTTAAATGAGAATGGGAAAATTTATAATCATGATCCAGCCCACATACTACAGCCCCAAGTGGCGAAGAGCCGACATCAAGGTGCCAAACCTTCAAATCAATGTTTCTCTTCTACATGTACTTGTTGCATTAACTCATCTAGTTGCTCCCAAAATTGTCTTTTAATATGTTCTAAATTCTAATCATAATTGGGGTGTATAGTTGCTATTCACATTCATTATGCTTTCCTCAATTCCAAGCTTAATTAGCATTATTCTATCTCCTATTCTTAAGACTATTACTACCTTATCTTTAAGATGATTAGCTACAATTATCCATACATTTCTATGTCTGTCTTTACTAGTACAGTAAATTTTTATACCCAGTGTTTCCTATTTCTTTTGCTTTATTACCAACCCACTTAGTTTCTGTAAACATGCTATACTAATCTTCCTACTAATCATAGTTTCTTGTAAAATATGTTACCATTATCATCTATTATATGACAGACGGTACTCGAGACCCTCCAGGCCCCCCAACCAGGAAATTATCAAAGACTAGAAAATATATGTAATTTTCTAGGTATTTCACGATGTAAGCAATAGTAGGTGTACTTGAATATAATCCAAAATCATCAAAATCTATAGTATCACTATATGTTCATTTGATGAAAAACAGGATAAATTCAGGAATAACTCAAGCACCTTGACGAGATGTGTGACACCAGCATGATATATTTGAAAATGTGATAATATGCAGCTGTTGCATTCCCACTTCACCATTATTTATAAAGAAAAATGTTGAATTTCTAATACACTGAAGGAGAGGACAAAACAATAACAAATAGAAAAACTAAATTCAAACAGAAGTTGAATCTCATGCTGACTAAAACAAAATGTGCCCAAAAATAAAAAGAATGGACATAACCCAGGTCAAAAGTTACACTCAAGTATCGCTCCAATGGACAATAATTCAACACAACACAATCAACACACTAACAAAAAGACCGTGCATTAGCTGGGCAAAATAAGCAAAGAATAACAGCAAATGTAGTGTATTATTTTAATAATAACAAACAATAATTCCATTCCATTTGATAAATATTACACTTTGATATCAAAGTTACAGCATTAGTTCTCAAATTCTTGTTTTTTTGAAACAAGAGTCTGGCCAAAGGAGGGTTGAATTCACAGCATTAATCCCGGAATAACAGTGTGATGTCCCGGGTTTTTAAACCAACTTAATTATGCTAGTTTCGGGTTTATTATTTCAACTCCAAACTATTATTTTCGTTTCCAAAAATTTTGAGGATCGTGTAACATCTCTACATTTGTTTCCAACCTTGTTTTATGTTTTTAAATTATCCCCGAGTTAGAATCTTCAACTTCCAAGCATGGGAACGGAACCAGAGACTGTGGAAATGCCCTGGAGGCATTTTTGAGCAACAGCCATTTCCGCACGTGCGGTTGGGGAAGCCCGCATGTGCGGATTGAGTCAAGCTAGCAGGATTGGTTTTCTAGGAAGGCTTTCCCACACGTGCCGAGGTGGAAACACACGCAGAAGTGAGGGACTTGAACTTAAACTCCCCTGAGAAGATCACTTGAGTAGCTTAAAGCCACCGCTTGTGCAGAATGGACCACCGCACATGCGGCCAAGGGGCCCGCACATGCAGACAGGCACGTCCCAGACTTGAATTCCGTACCCAATTTTACAAAATCTGAGGCAAACACCCCTTTCCTTCACTTATTCACTTCTCTCTCTCTCTCTCTCTCTCTCTCTACATTTCATCTTTTTCCTCTTTTCTCTCATCTCTCTCTACCTATGAAGCATGGGTACTTCGAAAAACATGTCGTACCCGTACCAGGTATTTACCAGAGTATGATACCTCGTATAGTACTTCTGCATACATCGGATACACAAAACACATACCCAAAATTTTTCTTCTTAAATTTTGGCGTACCTAAACATACCTAATATATACCCAAGCCGTACCATACCACAGTTGAAACAATATTTTCTTCTACTACAGAGATAAAACTCATTTTACTAGATTTCTTTTTTATTTTATTTTTTTTATACTTAACATGATTTTAAAATTAAATTATGGTTTGTAAATTATTTAATATATTTACATTTAATTTTGATTTATACTTTTACTTTTGACATTAAATATTAATTGTAGGTTGGACCTTAACAAATTAAACCATTTAATTAATTTTTACATTACTCTAAATTAAAAATAAATATTTTTTTACATGCATACCAAGGTATCCATACCCTATTTTTTTTTTAATTTACTGTATCGACATACCTGTATCGTACCAGTACTAGTACCCGTAACCATGCTTCATAGCTCTCTATATACCACCACAAACTCCTACTTCTTCTCTTGATCTAGCAAAATCCATTGATTTCTTGACTCTAGTTCTTGAGGTCATTTTGTTGAGCATTGCAAGGGGAACATTTTTGTGCAGTGAAGATCAGATTCCAACGTCGTGAAAAATAAGGGATTTTCTCTCCTTTCCTCTCCTAAGTTTGAGGTAGGGGAGGTAGGGATTTCCTAAGTTTAGTGTATTTGTTTTAACTCCATTATTTGCTATTTTGCGAATTGGTTGAATTTGAGATTAGGGTTTCTAATATCTATATTTGTTACTTAAATAAAAGGGGAATTTCTTAAGTTTCTTCTTGAAATTTTTATTGATTGTTAAAGATAATAAATGGTATTGAAATTTTGGGGAAAATATTATTTTTAAATGAGAAACCCATTTTTTCAAAACCCTAGAATGTGTTGAGATTGAGAAATTGGTTGTGTTGCTGAAACTCCATGGAATTTTGAAAAATATTGTAGTATGGAGAATTGTTGGGAGAAACATATGTTATTTTGGACATTATGAAAATTCTTGGTGAATTCATGAATTTCAATGAAAAAGGGAAATTGATGAAAATTTGGAACAACTTTATGTTTCTTGGTTGAGTTGAGAAAGAGGAGGTTGAACATATGATTGTTACTCCTATGTTGAATTTATTGAAGATGCCTGATTATGTATTATTTATTCTCTTGAAAATTATATTTTGAATAGAGATAATTATTTTGACAATCAGTGGAGGGTTGTATGGATTGTTGTAGACCTCACATGCGAGCTAGATAAATTGGAATATTTATAAATTCATGCATAGCATTGCTCATCACATAATCTCATGGTTTAAGTTTTTGCATTGAATTTGAGAAATTGGCTTTCAAAATTGATTTATTGAAAATATTCAAAATGTGTTGAGTTTGGGATAAATACCTTGGAGAATTCAGTGGGGGGTGTAGAATTGAGAATTACGCGGGCTTGAGATCCATGGTGAAGTCCAAAAACATGCGCGGAGTAGGTGTCAAGTTCCTTCCGGTTAGGAACCGATAAAGTGGTTTTGGTAGTGCCTTGAGGGCCTATTTGCAAACAACTTGCCTACGGATTACTAGTGCCGTATTTATCACCCTTGTTTATCAAATAAGTGATTGAGTTGATTATGATTATGTTTTCGAACAAGTGCATGGCATGGAAAGGTTTCGAAATGAGGAAAACCTTATATTTTCGGCATTAGCATTTCATATGCATTGCACCTCATGAGTCATGATATTGTTAAACTGCATGCACTTTATTTAGATTATCTCTGCTGGGCTTTGAGCTCATCCCTTAGTGGAAACCATTTTCAAGTGAGTGTGGCGTGCCTCCATCGAAGTGAAGGCATGGAGGATTTCTTTTGGAGCACAAGGCTCGATTTTTTATTTGTTTTGTTTTGCAAGCCATGGGCTATTTATGTATGGGTTTGAAAACCATGTTGTGTAGTTGGGAAAAGCCTTGGAACTTGCAGCCGTTGAGGCATTATTTTGTATTTAACTTGCTTTAACTTCTCTCTCACATGCTATGGATTCATGTTACAAGAATAGTGAATATTAACGCATTTGGTTTATTTTGTAAATCTTACCACCGGGTTATTATGAATAGAAAAGGAGAAGATTTAGGGTATGTTTGGTTTGGTTTTGAGAGAGTAGTTTTTAAAAATTGTTTTGGGGAGAGAGTTTAGAAATTTTTTTGGTTTGTTTGGTTGTGTATTTTAAAAGTAGTTTTGGAGTTTGGGAGTTCAGAATGATTTGATAGTTTGTTGTAATTGAGTAGATGTATGTGAGAGAAAAAGTGATTGAGAAGGAGAGAGGAGAAAGAAAAAGTGATTGATTGATGTGTAAGAAAGAGAGTGATTTTGGAAATTGTTTTGGAAAAATTACAAACCAAACAAGTTTTTTAGAAAATTTTTCCCAAAATCACTCTACAAAGCCAAACCAAACATACCCTTAATGTTTGCAGTGATGAATGAATCATCTAGACTATCTACTGTTCTCGCATGCTGATGATGGAAATGACGGGGTTTAAATTACGTTTATGAATTAATCTGGATACAGTCGGATGCCTATATTTAGGGGCCGTTACAATTCAATTTTGAAACAACAATCATAAAACATCATATTGGCAATGTTTAAATAGCATGCCTTAGATTCAAACTTTTTGGATTACACAGCAGTCTGTGAGAGGGAAAATACTGCTGAATCACAATTAAAAACCTAAATGGTTAAATACAGAAATATCAATTGGAACCATGATGCTGCAAGTAGCATGCTGCATTATCCCATGCTGAGATAACGACATACATGGACAATAATTCATACAAGTATCAAAGACAAATAAATTAGAAGGAAATTTTTTTTAAGGAAATGAAAGAAATAAACCAACCTCCATCTTTTGAAGCATGTCCTTCAGCTTTTCACGCCGCCGCCTCCTTGCATTATCATCTCCATCTCCCATTTCTTGAGCAGCTAACTTGTCACTCTCAGCAACAAGTTCTCCATTGCAACTTTCACAATGGAAATATTCATCCTCTGGAGAAACAAGTCGTAGTGCATCCAAAGCAGTATACCTGGACATTCGACAATGGGAAAATCCTTAACGTTTTTATCTAGAGATACACAAACCTAACAGCAGCAGCAACAGTAAAAACCTTTTCCCGCAGTTGGGACATATATACTCCTGAACTGTGTTCTTGTTCTCTAGTTCATCTTTTAGCTTTTTCTTCATTCGATGCAGTCTGTACCTCACAACATCATATATCTGCAACGCATCTTTTTCTTTAGAATCATTGACTTCATTTATTTAAAAAACATAACATAAACAAATCCCCTAAAAAACAGAATAGAAGGCTTAAATCAGAAATGCAATATTTATAATAAATAACATTAGAAAAAGACTTTAAATTATAAATGAAATATTTAAAAATAAATTGATGTGGATAAACAGGTAAGTTACATGAATCTAAAATATATAAGCACCATGGATCTACAAACAGAACCTGTGCATAATCTAAACAGCAGTAAGAGTGAGTGTGCAGCTTAATCTTTTCTTCTCCCTCACGCCCATTTTGCTGACCATCAGCTGTGGCAGCTATTGCAGCACTATAAATTTTTGCACCTTTTGCTGTCTGTTACAAAATTAAACATCAAATAAATATCATAATGATAAAATTATAAATGAAAAATATATCATTTTCCCACTATTAGCAAACTGTAATGTAAGCCTAGTACTAACAATTCAGAATATAAAGAACGACAGGAAGAGAATTCTCTCAACTATACATGAATCAAATTGATATAAAGCGCTGTCCCCTTTTGCTTTAAGCACATGTAATTTGATAACTAAGCATATGGTTTGGTAGCCGCAAAGTAGGAATGGCAACGGGGCGGGGCAGGGCGGGGATCACACTCCCGATCCCCGATCCCCGATGGCGGAAATTCCCCCGTCCCCGGCCCCGATCCCCGATGAGGAACCTATCGCTACCCCCGCCCCCGTCCCCTAACGGGGATTGAGTTTCCCCAACCCCGAAAATTCCCCAGCGCAAAAAATAAAATAAAAATTCAGCAACAACAGATCTGCGATTTAACAACACCACCAACAGATTCAATAACGACAACACCAACAGATTCAATAACAACAACCCAACAGATTAAAAAAATAAAGAGAGAGAGTAGAATAGAAATGGGGAGAAAGAGAAGGAGGGGAGAGGAGCTGCGATGGTGGAATAGTAGAGGCGGTGGTGGAGCAGCGGGTGAGAGAGGGAGCTGCGATGGTGGAATAGTAGAGGCGATCGACGATTATTTGCTTCGATCGACGTGGGTTTGAGAGGTTAGGGTTTCGATTGTGAGAGAGAAAGAGAGAGTAACAAAGGTCAGAGAGAGAGAGAGAGAGAGTGATCCAAATTGAAAGTGATCTCTAAATCTGAGAGTGATCCAAATCTGAGAGGGGTATGTCTGTATATATATATATATGAAAGGATGAGGGGTATAAAAGTAATTTTACTTCCGGGGTAAATTGGGCGGGGCCGGGGACGGGGCTACTAGAGCTATCCCTGTCCCCGGTCCGAAACTGATCGGGGATGCATTTTCGAATACCATCCCCGGCCCGTGGGGAGTATTTTTTAGGGAAAAACCATTCTAATCGGGGACGGGGAGGTCGGGTCCCCGTCGGGCCGAGTTCAAATTGCCATCCCTACCTCAAAGGCAATTGCAAACAGAAAAGGGATAGTCTTGCAAATGAAGATTTTAGAACAAAAACAATAAATAAATAAATAAATCTTTTTCTTTTTTAAGAACTGGGTTACAATTTTGAAAAAGGAAAATAAATATAAATTTACATTGTTTTGTTTTACCATTATATTCGAAGTTATTTTATTCAAACTTGTAATGTGTTTGTTGTGTTTTCCAAGTGTTGGACGTGTCCAACATGTCGTGTCTTGTTGGACATGGTGTCGAACACAACACTTGACCTTCTTAGAAGTGTCTGTGCTTCTTAGAGAGAGAGCACATATTTGTGTTTGACCTAACAACAAAGCCACAAGGCACCAATGGGCCTACACCAAACCAAACTGAAAGTAGGAGATCTTAATGTGACAACCTGAAATTTGCACTCGAAATCATAATACATAAATTACCAATGTTTACATAAATCAAAGTAGTATTTAAGAGTGATAGTAAATACAGCTACTAGATGAACTTTGGTATTCAAGTACAATTATTATTTAAAATCCCACAAATAGAATATTTTCATATCTTCAATACATTGGACTACAACATATTGCAGAAGAGTACACAGCAAATATATCAAGACCATAGTTATGAGCTCCCAAAGTGTAAATATAAACCAATACAGAACTGACCTCTCTTCTATGATCCCTGGTGACTAGCTTTTCTTCTTCAAAAAATCTCAAAGTCCGACGCAGTTGCTTTGAGTGTAGCTTCAAGTCCTTTGCCAAATCTTCCTCTCTAACCCACTGACGTCTGAATAAATTAAAATATATATTTCATCTACAAACAGACTAAAAAAGCATTGCATTTCAAAATGAATAAATGGGATGTAGCTTTAGTAACAATACAAGCAGAAATAACGGAAAAGTGAAGATCGAAAACCAAGAGATAACAAAGCCTAAGAAGGATGCACAGAATGGAATTACTGACAGCACAGAATGGCAACATAGAATGACTGGGACACAAGGCCAACACAGTGTTTGAAGCATGCGAGGACCACAGTGGCTGGGATGTGGGAGGCTTTCACCACAATTTTTCTGGAGAAGTGCTTCCAAATGTTGCAATAGAGTCGCCAATGGACAAGTTTACCTCTCTGATTCAGGTTACCTAATCTGTTACTCAGTACAAGGCCACATTCACGAGTTTATCTCAGTTTGCGTCAAAACCGTCAGTGTATGCAGTTTGAGCGAGGCTCAAGATCTCTGTTTGAGAGAATGTGGCAGCATCAAGGATCAGAGTTTATGTTGAGCTAGTTAAGGCAGCAAGTTTGGTTGAGGATCTCTGTTATCAGAATCTTACAATTCGCGATTCGATTCACAATTTTTGCAAAATCGATACGAATCTATGGGTGAATTTATTTTTGAAGCGAATATCTAGTGAATCGCACGATTCACAATCGATTCATGATTCGATTCACTTTTTACGATTCATGCAATTCTTAAAATCATTGTGTCCAACATATTTTCAACTCATTTTTTCTCTATCTTTTTAGTGAAAATGATATAATACGGCTTCTAATAGCGTTTAATACCAAAATAAGCAATATATATACATGATTAATTGTTATTTTAGTGATCATGGAGTTTTTAATAGGATCCAATCATCAGACACAACATATTTTTAACCTTTCTTCTCATTTTTTTCCCTTAAAAAAATCATAATATATCTTTTAAAGATGTTTAAGATTAAAGTAACTTACACCATGAATTATCTATTGCTCTTTTATTAAATTAAATATAGTTGAATATTACATGGTGAGGTAAATTATACTTTTTATAATGTTTTAGGCTTTAAAAAAAATATCTTAAATAATTCTTTCTTATTGTTTGGTCATTGTACTTGGAAAATATACTTATTATCAAAATATCAATACTATTGTAAAATTATTGTTACTTTGGAAATTGAAAGTTTGTCTTTGTTTACTATCTTTATTAAGAATGGTTGATAAGAAATATCTAAAAAGGTGAAGGTAAAGATGGTGATTTTACATAGGAACCTTTGTTAACTTCTTACCTATAAACTACGTGATCATCATTCAAAATAATATTTTCATTGATTTAAGTCTAAATATTTTATATTCATAAGATATATTTAACATCTAAGTGTGTTGTTATATTTTCTAAGTAATTTAAAAAGAATGACCGAATCTTTACGATTCACGATTCGATTCGATTCGATTCGCAATTCGATACAAGGCCATTTCGACTCACGATTCGAATCCCGATTTGACAACTATGAAATACATTACTAGACACAAGGATCAGAGACTCCAGACAATACCACACGAGTTCAAGTACTCATTCTAAGAGTCATGCATCCAAAAGGAAGAGGGGTTGTACTTCTCAATTTCAATCGTAGCAGCAGCGTAGGTCTACTCCTGCCTTGCCCACCATATCTTTTAATAGGAGAGCTACCAATGTCGTCGGCAGGGGCACATGCTTCAGAGTGTCCACAAAGGAGGCAATCTTAATAATTTTGTTAACCAAGACAGCCCCTACTTACCAAAGCATTTCCAAGCCTTAATAAGTATACAACATGGTTCTAATGCCTTGCTTGATTTTATCTTATTAGTGCAAAAACTACCTCAAACTCCCTTAGTCAACGATAAAACACATATGCTATAGTTCCATCAAGGCTACCATATTCCTCTTTTTTGTTTTTTTTGTTTTTGTTTTTTTTTTTTTGATTGGCTCCGAGGTGTCCAGATCTAAGCCCAACTAATTCCCAGGGCGCACAGGCCCTCGGTAAGGAGTTTCCTGCAAGTGCACCACCACGGTTAATTCAAAGGTTTTCTCTCAATCCGATGGCCTCAAAGAATTGTTAACACCTAAGAGGTTTCAATCCCTGACTCTTGGAGGGAGCACACTCCCAAGACCCAAGGCCTTGCCATCAGGCCAACCCCTTGGGGTTACCATATTCCTCTTTTTTATCATCAATAAAAGAAAATATTGTTAAAAAAATGAAAAAAATAATAATAATGTACAACGGGGGAAAAGAAGTATGCCAAAAAAACAAAAACAAAAACAAAAAAATTATGTCAAATTGGTCTCTAAAATAAACACAAATTAAAAGTTGGCTTTGATCATGGCACTTACTATATCCTAAGCCCCTCTAATCAATCAAAAACATGTGAAAACAAATAAAAAGCTATCATATTCTTCTCCTCCTAGCTTTCCCAAATGTTCTTCATTTAAGAGTTTCTCAAAATAATATTTTCACCTTCCCTTAATCTCCTCATCCCTTACTAACATCCTCGAATCCTCACTTTTAATACATTTGACCTAATTAAAGTCTCTTGTTTTCCTTTCTCTCAATTTAACAAATTTGAAAATGTTCTTTCCTCCATCTTTACTTTCTAATTTAGTATAAAGATCAGCATAGTCTTTTAACTTATCATCTCTAATTGGCGTTCTAATATCCTTATTAGCCAACTTATGTTTCTTGAAATTTTCTTCACTTTTATCCTTTTACCACTTTTTATACCTTTCCTGTATTCTCCACATATGATTTGTATCATCTTCCAAACTCCAAGTTGCTTCTTTAAACATTTCATACTTAAGTACTTCTACTTTCTCACCTTTCAAATTCCACCATCTAATTCATAAGTTTTTAATATCTTTTGAAAAAAGCTTGACTCCTAAAACCTAATAAGCACGGACACTGATACAGATGCAGACACAAATACGGACACGGGACACGGCGATTTCAAAAAAATGGGGATATGGACACAGTAGGGACACGGCAATAAAATATATTTTCATATATTTTTATTTGGTATATAGATTAATATTACATTCACAAACTATCAATATTAACAAAATAACTCTAATTCTATATTTATTTTTTATTTTTATTTTAAAAAAAACTGTTAAATTAACACTCACAATTTATATCTTTTTTTTTATGGATGATCTATTGAGTATTTAACGCTAAGAAAAAAATAATAAACATTCAATATTCATTAAAAGCACTAAAGAAAATGAGAGAAAAGATAACTTGGCATGTCCTTAGTGTGTCACCAAAGTGTCCCGACATGTCTCCTGAAAATAAATTAATTAAAGAAGGGGACATGCCATGTGGCATGTCCCATACGTGTCCCCGCCATGTCAGCATGTCCCCGAAGTATTCGTGTGTCCGACACAGATACGGCACTTATTTTGAAGTGTCGGTACTTCATAGCCTAAAACATGACCCCCTAAATTTACCTACAATGATGTGGATTACTCCATGTCAATTACAAATGGGTTTAAAAATCAACCACCTAAGACTCAACCCTTTGCCACATAATTAGGTGTGAATTTAAGGGTCCTGTTGGATCTCTAACATTTCTTTTTTTTTTTTCTTTTTTTTCTTTTTTAAATTGCCCTTTGATGCATATATCTAGAATTATAAACATATGCAGTCACGTTAAACTCTCTCTGAGATAACCTTACAATCTGTACATATTAAGCGGTCTACTCTTCTTATAAGAAAATATTTTCTTTTTGACTTAATTTTAAAAGTTATTAAGTGTTCTCTCACTCGTTAAAGGTGTTGGTTACTATAGGATTAAATACTACTATGAATCTAAATGCTCTCTCGAACCTTATTTCGGTCACAATATCATATCCACCATATACTTTCATACCTTTACTTATCATCTCCTACATTACCATTGAAATTTCCATCTATAATTATCTTCTCTCCTCCAAGTATTTCATGCATTAGCCATCCAATTGATCCCAAAATGGTCCTTTAATATGTTCCTCCAACCCCACTTGGAAAGCATAGACATAAATCACATATTCTCTTCAACAAGTTTAAATAGTATTATTATGTCTCCCTTTCTCCTAATTGTTACTACATTATCTTACAGATTGTAACTACAATTATTCCTACACCATATATGCATATATCTTTTCCAGTATAATAAATTTTATACCCAGTATACAATACTAAATTTTATTTTTTTTAATAGGGAATAGTTCGGTCTAGTTCAAATTGGTCTTTTATTTTTATTTTTTTATCAACAAGAAATTTTATTTAAAAATAAAAATATATGATTTTGACCTTTAATCTATGAACCGAACTGCAATCAACAGTTCTTAATTATTTGAAATGGGAAACTAATTGTTCCTTTAAAAAATCAAACCAAACCAAATGATACGATTTAAACCGGTCCAGATTAGTTTAGTGATTCCACTGTTTTTTTATCACTCCTAATAGACATCTTTAGCCACCCCCCCCCCCCCCCCACCCCCCCCCCCAAAACACACACACACAGAGATGTATGGAAGATTATAGCATAGCACAAGTGAAAAAGGTCAAGGTTGCCGCACCTTCAAACTAAATGAGTGGAGATAATTCAATTTCTAGAAAGTAATCAGAACAACTTATTTCAAATAGAATGCCAAACAAACTATTGCGGATTGGTCCCAGATAAAAATAATAATAATCTTTCACAAATGGCAGAGTTAGCTCAAATGGAGGAATTAGTTACGATAATTGTATAAACCAAACCAAACTAAGCCTTAAGTCCCATCAAATGGAGTCAACTACATGAATCATTCTTCTCCACTCGACTTTATCAACAGCCATTTAGTTAGTCAAATTAAGGCGATTCATTTCTCTATTTATTACACTAATCCACGTCAATCTAAGTCTGCCCCTTCCCCAAACACTTCCATCTACCATCACTGTATTGCATTTCTTCATTACTGCTTCTGTTGATCTCCGTTGTATATGACCAAACCATCTCAATCTATTCCCTCTCAACTTATCTTCTATCGGTAGTATTCCTATCCATTCACGAATATATTCATTCCTAACTCTGTCTTTTCTAGTCTTGCCACACATCCACCTTAGCATCCTCATCTTAGCAACACTCATCTTATCTACATGTTTCTTAGTTACTAAACATTCCATCCCATACAACATCGTTAATCTAATAGCCGCTCTATAGAACTTTCCTTTTAGTCTAGTGGGTACTCATTTATCGCACAGTACCCCAAACGCACTCCTCCACTTAAGCCACCCCTTAGTTGCACGAAACGGAAGCGGGAGCGGGAGAATGTAGCCACTTAGAGGAGTCGTAGATTAGGAGCGTTTATCTATTATTTTTATTAATTATATTTTTAGTAAAAATAATATATATAAATATATTGTGAGATATAATTTTTTTCTCCAATTAATATTTAAAATATATTATAATTATCATAAATTGTTATAAATTGTATTTTATTGTGTTGTTAGATTTTACTTAGAATTAAAATCTATTTATTTTGTAGATGAATTTTTTGTAGATATAAAAATTAACATTAATTTAATATATATATATAACCCATTACATTTATATTTATAAAGGTAAAATAAATAAATAGAGAAATTAACCCATTACATTTATATTTATAAAAGTAAAATAAATATATTTATAACCCATCTTCTTTATTTAATATTATATTATAATCAAAAGAAATAAAAATAAAAAAGCAAGAGAGAAGAGAGACTCAGAAAAGAGAGAGAGAGAGAGAGAGAGAGAGAGAGAACATATCGACAATAGGGAGAGAGAATAGATCGAAGAGAGAGAGAGAGAGAAGAAGAAGAGATGGATCGACTGAGAGAGAGAAGAGGAGATCGACAGAGAAGATCAATCGAGAGACGAGATCAAAGAATCGATTGGCACGAGACAGAGACGAGGTCAATCAAGAGACGAGATCGAGAGTGAAGAATCGATTGGCGTGAGATCGAAGCTGGGGACCAGAGGGAAGTCGGTGGCCAGGTTCTCCTTGCTCTCTCCTCTTTCGTTTCTTCTGTATTTAGGGCTATTTCATTTCTTCTATATTTAGGAATCGATCAGATTCACGTTTCTCTCGCATCAAACTCGCGATTCTTCTACGAATCTGAGTCAAAAGCGTAGAATCGCGCTTTTGAGGAAGAATTGTGAGCAAGTTGAACGATTCCTGCTACTAACAGCCACCCCGCCTTGATTCTATAGACCGCATCCGCTCTAATCTCCCCAACCGTTGTGATAATCGATTCTAAATAACGAAATTGTTCACTCTTAGGTAATTCATGCTTCTCAATCTTCACTTCTCCTATGCTTCCATTGTTACTGTTACTGTTACTAAAATTACACTCATGTACTCTGTCTGAGTTCTGGTTACAATAATTGTATAATGCGACTAATATTCAATCAATTAGAATTACCGAGGCATACTTTAAGGTGATGTTATTCTACTGAGAGTACATCATGTTGGGATGACAAAGAAAGTATGACACAATGTCATGTACAAATTGCTCAAGAATAGATTTAAAAAAAAAAAACAAGAGAAAAATGTGAAGAGAATTAAGCCAGCTCCAAGTGCACGACAAAAGGGAAAAGCGTGTTCAATCTGTCACCAAAACCAGCATTAGCACAAGTGCAAGCAGCAAAACAACCAAATCACTTAAAAAAGAAGAAAAGGACATATGGGATCATAGACTAGCAGAAAAATTGTGCTGGATCCTCAGGCAAAAACACAAGTGACAACTTCAATGATAACATGAATGCTTTAGAAGATTCAGTCCAGGATGAGAAACCAGCTCTGACCAGTTTTTAAGACTAAGAGAGACAAACGGAATGATAAAACACAGTTGATGTAGTTAGATAACAATTAAAGGCTTTTGAGAATCATATTTAACACTGGCTTGTAAATTTTAATGATTATGGAAAGAACAAGTCAGAGTCAAATAAATAGACAATGTGCTTCCAAATTTCATGACCAAAAAAAATGTCTATAAATTATACTGCTAAAACATGTGAATAAACTCAGCCTGTGGCCAATTACTGGAAAAGACAAGCAAAATGAATATAAAAAGGAATAGATGAAATTTCAATAGTTTATCCACAGAGTGTCAAAAATTTAGAGAAACAATATTCAAGGTCTCTAAAGAGGATCGGAGCACATGCTAAGATGTCGTTCACTAATTTCTACTCAAAAGTGGCTTCTCCAAATAGACTCATTTTTTAAGGTAAAACTTAATGTGAGCATGAGACAATCTGGGTTTCCTTCCCCTAAATTCTTTATGCATTTTTTGGAGGTTCTTTTTCTTAATCACTAGAGATTAAATATACTTGCAAAAAAGGCAAACATTCAAATGAGGTGTAATGGATGTTAAGTTTGTTGTGAGCAGAACATGTGTATTTTCTTGAATATGCTTAATATATCATGCACACAAACACAACCTCTAAGATGATCACCTAATTCCACTTACAGTGATGCAAATTTATTTGTTGTTTGCCTATAGTTGGTTATGGAAGAAGAGAGACTTTGAGGGAGATTTGGTTAAAACAGAACCCACTCAATCATTTCCAATTTGGTATAAACAACATGAACACCATTATGGTTGGAGTTTGTGATTCCGTTAGTTGGGTATTGCACATCTTTCCTTTTTGAGCAGAAGTAAAAAAATTGAGAACTGCTTTAGTAGAACAACACACAGTTTTGGGGAATGGTTTGAGCTCGCAAAATCAAGATCTTCCATTTTTGTTCCATTGGCCACCAAAGCACCAACTCCGCCACTGAATTTAGCCCCCTAAATTCAGCAAATCTAAACTCTATATAACATTACTTTTTAAAAAAAAATAGGGCTCTTTCAAACTAGGGACCTTCTAAAATCGGGGGCCTTTCAAAATCAGGGGCCTAAAGCCTTCGCTTCATTGGCTTTACATTAGAGCCACCCCAGTAAATAGCAAAAGGATATGACATATAGAATGATATTGAGCCTTAAATCTCCCAAGTATATCGGTATGTATGATGCCCTAGCACCAAAGTAGCTACAGTTTCAGATGTAAGCATACAGTTATGAATTTATGTGAAATATTAACTCCTGTGGGCTCATTTCAAAATCAACATCAAACTTTATATATTTCATTTTCCAGCTAAATGAGCGAAGAAGCAATTTCTAATCAAACTGCAAATCATTTTTCTTTTATCCTCCAGGCTACAATCAGAAGAGGTAAGAAAGAAGCATGCTGACCCCCAAAAAAATTAAAATTCAAATAAAAACTCCAACTACAATCTGCCCACAAGGCTTAAACTAATCAAAAACATAACCAAGGTTTCGAAAAGCGGTTGCGGTCACCGTAACAGTGGCGGTGGCGCGGTTGCAATTGCGGGGTGTAAAGGCCATAGTGTAACGGTTGCGGTAACCGGAACCGTGAATTTTTTTATTTTTCGCACAATTTGAAAAAAACTTACAGATACGCATTTTTTTTTCCATGATCATATTTATTGAGTTAAAAATAAATATTGATCAATTTTTGTAAATTTTTAAGTATGATCCAATATATTTCATATTTTAAAATCACTATAAACTGAGTTTTTTACATTTTATTTTAATAATTAATGACTTTATATTATACAAAAAATCAATCACTAACTATTATATATAAGATAAACAATGACAAAAGTACGAGAATAAATAAGAGCCTAAATATATATATATATACATATTTTAATCAAGCCAAATAGATAATGACCACACTTATTATTATTATTATTATTATTATATTATTATTATTATTATTATTATTATTTTCAAACAATATATAGATAGACACACACAAACAAAATGGTTGAGTGATAGTAGCTGAATAGAATAACATAGGTCTTACAGCTTCAACAAATCAATAACATATTCTTCATCTTCCCTCTTCTCTCTCTCTATCTCTATCTCTATCTCTATCTCTTGTTCCTCCATTTTCTCTCTTTATCTTCCCTCTTCTCTCTATCCCTCTTCCCCCATTTTTCAGCTTTTTTTTGTGTGTTTTTTCGAAAGAAACAGTTTGAAACCGTTATATAACGGTGCGTAACAGGCCATTACAGCTGTTACGGCACCGTTACGACTGCTACGGCAGCCGCTACGGCCGACACACTTGTGAATCTCAATCACACTGCAAAAGCGGCCGTAACGGGTGGCGGTAACCGCCAAAACCGTTACGTAATGGTTGCGGCCGCTTTTTAAAACCTTGAACATAACCAATTAGTGACTTTCAAAATCTTCAGTGATGCAGCAAAACATACATTCGAAAACACCCATGTTTCTAAATTCAACTATCCAAATCAAAAATGACAACACACACACAAATAGATCTGAAGTCACTTAAACCATCAATTGCTTTGTGAAAGCTTGAGCAAAATCACACAAACACTGAAATATCTTTGTTTCTGGGTTTAATAACCTACTTCTTCTAAGGTCATGTAATGCTCAAATACAACAGTATACACAAGTTCTGAAGTTGCAAAGTCAAATACTACAAAATTATTGAAGTAATATTATATTAAAAAGGAAAAATATAAATAAAATACCTAGTGAGAGCATCAAGTACCACCACAGCAATTCCTCTATTATCACTTCTCCCAGTTTTGGGCTGATTTTCTCCTTTTGTTGTGATGTCATCGTAGAAAGCCCTTGCTGCTAGCTTCACCAACCTATATAAATCCAAATTCCATTAACAAAAAATATAAATTAATCAACCAAAAACCGGTTTGTTTAGCCAAAAAAAAAAAAAGAAATCAAAAGTTGAAGAAACAACACAATTTATATACCTGTTAAATGGTTCTACGCTCATGTTCTATATCTGAAAATTTTGGTTAGAATTGCGAGAAATCGATTGTGGAATGTGAAATCGATTGGAAGAATGTAAGGGCAGTTCTATACACCTTCGCAGGTCACAAACGAAACGAGGGTCACAGACTGCCGAGTCACGATTGGGAGTCGGCCTTGAACCCACAAAGTCGAACTGAATCACGAAAATTCCAATCCAGTCGTGAAATCAAATCGCGAAGTTGAATCCGGGTAAAAGCTGCGAACTGCGAAGTTGAAGTCTGATTTTGTGCGTGTAAATCGAACTTGATTTGCCAACTAGGGTTCTTGAGAATTCATAGCCAAAAACAACGAAGGCCCAAATCAGTAACGAATTTAGCTGATTGGCTTCGTTTCGCACCATCACATTTTAGTTTAAACGTCAAAAAATAAATAAATAAATTATTATTAATAACAAATTTAAAATAAATTATTATTAATATAAAATTTAAAATTTAAAATTTAAATTATTAGGCCTCTTTTAACAAACTTTAACATTGTTTGGGTTTGACGGATTCACGGTTTAGAAAATTGATTTTTTTTTTTTTTTTGGGGTGTTATTTTAATAGTTTAAATAATTTTTGGGTAAATTATATTTGGAAAAAGATTTTCCCCCCGAATCCCCCCGCCCCGAATGCCCCGAGAGAGAGAGAGAGGGGAGAAAGAGAGAGAGAGAAGATCGGGGAAGAGGAGGAAGAGAAGAGAGGGGAAGAAGCTCGTCGCCTGGCATTGCCTCGCAGCAGCTCGAAGCTCGTCGCCCGACGTCGCCTCGCAGCGTTGCCTCGCCTCCGCCCCGCCTCCGCCTCCACCCCTAGTTTGTTGGCCCCTCCCCTCCCTCTCCCGCTCCCGCTCCCCCCCCCCTTTTCTTCTTCTTCTCTTCTCTTTTTCCTCCTCCTTCTGTTTCTCTTCTTCTGAAATGAAAAAAAAAAAAAAAAAAACACGAAACGACGTCGTTTCGTCGATTAGGGGCATTCGGGGGAAGAGGATTCGAGGTCCCAATCAAAACTCATTATATTTATACTCCTAAAGTTTAGATTTAATATATATTACACTTGATGTTTAGAAAATTACACTGATCCTCAGTTATTGCAATTATTTGAATGAAATTAACGTTGACATCAAAAAGACATTAAATTCATACACTGCTCTTTTTTTACTTTGTTTTACTTCTTTCTTTCTTTTTTTTTTTTCTTTCATTTGCTTTATTTTTTTTAAATATAATTTTTTCTGTTTTTCTATCAGGAATTGTTATCTTTTATATAAAATAAGGATTTGTGAAATGAGATTATTAACCATAGGGGTAGAAATGTAATTTTCTAAATGTCAGGGAGTGATATATATTAAACTCAAATCTCAAGGGTGTTAGTGTAATTTACTCATGTTTTTTAAATTTTTTATTGCACACAATAAATATATTTAAAAAGTATAATATTTATAAATAAAAAAATCTTAAAAAGTTCATTAAATATCAAAAATACAAAAAAAAAAAAAGAAAATTCAATATATTTTTATATTCTTGTGTATTGATTGATTTTTAAAATATTTTTTTAATAAATATTTTATTTTTTAGATACATCTACTTAGGTGTATCTAAAAAAAAATTTAAAAAAGAAAATTACTTAAAATTTTAAAATTATTCACTAAAAATAAAAAAAATAATAAACTCAATTTTCAAAAATTGAATTTAGAAAATTGAAACCAATAATTTTTTTTTCTCTTTGATTAAAATATGTGTTTAAAAAAAATAGTTATCTTGTTTGGTTTAAATTTCCATAATTTAAGGCTTTGTTTGATTTGTCCAATGGGAGTAATTTTTGAAAAAAAAAAAAACAAAATTCACAAATTTATTTGATTAAAAAAAATTGAAAAAAATTTAAAATCACTTTTTCCTTTATTACACACCAATCAATCACTTTTTTTTTTATCTCCACTCTCATTCTCTCACATCCTACATATCAATCATTCATTTTTTTTCTCTCATATCCACTTATTCAACTACAAGAAAAAAAATTAAATTAAATTAAATTAAATCATCCCAAACTCTAAAATTTCAAAACTATTTTCAAAACATGCAACCAAACAAAATTTCTAAATTTCTAAACTCTTTCCATAAAATTATTTTTCAAAATTGTTTCACAAATACAAACCAAACATGGCCTAATTTTATAAGAGATACGTTTTTTGTTTTTACTGAATTTTTTTAATATTTTAAGCAAATTTTTTACTTTTTAAATATGGTGTTCGGGCAAAAAATCCAATTTTGAATTTTGTTTGGGGAGAGGTCCAAGCATTGAATTAGCTTGTCCATAAGGACAAGTTTAGGTTAAATGACCAAAATACCCTCTATATATATATCATATACACTGCCAAATCAAAATTGGTCTCCTCCTCTCTTTATCTTTTCTCTTCTCTCTCTCTCTTCACCTCCTCATTCGTCGTCTCCTCCGGTGAACTTCTACTTCGTCAAGCTCACAATCACCTCCAACGTCATCAGCGTCTCCATTACAATTCATCGTAGTCGTCTCTGACTCCGATGGCCTCTCCATCACACTCCACTGTTCGTCGACATTTTGTTGCCGCCTATCAGCGCTGTCGCCGGTGGTTTGGCATCTCTCTTTTTCAATCCCTGTCATCTCTCTCTCTCTCTCTCTCTCTCTTCCTTATACTCTCTCTGTCACGACCTAACCCCAGTGCTTAGGGTGAGATTCGCAACTAGTTAATTTATAAAGTTACTAAGGATTAGTTCTAAATGATCAAATTAAATAATGCAGCGGGAAAAAATAAAAGGTGCACACGAATATTTAAAGCATACATTGAAACTTTTATTTATTTAATATGAGTCAGACAATAATTACAAATAAATAAATAACACGGTGTTTTATCTCAAGTCTTGGTCCTGTTTAATAGGGTAAATAATTCCTCCTTAAGTTTTTTCACATGAAAGAGGTTTAACAGCTATAAACACATGACAGAATGAGAAATATTATACTGATAAAATAAGGGTATAAAAGTTACCATGGATAATTATTTACACTAAACAGTGAATAATTTGGTTTGAATAAATAAATCATTTTGAATAATAGCAACATAAGACAGAAATCATATAAGCAAAATAATCGTGGTACAGAATAGAACAGAGAGTCAATGGATCCATGATAAATAAAGGGTCACAAAGTGACAAATTAGAGGGTCAATGGTTATTTAAGTCCCTAAGGCATTGGACCGTCAGAGGGTTACTAAAAAGACAATTCAGAGGGCCAATGGTTTTTTTAGTCCCCCAAGACATGGGACCTCCGTGGTAATACTTATAAAATAATTGCTCAAAAACATATTTAGTAAACAATTATATCCATAGGTTTTCATTTTTAAGCAAATAAGTTTCACAAAATAAATTACATGATTGAAATGTTAATATAATTTATAAAGCATAAGTGACAAAAAATAATTCATAAAATAATAAAATAATTTATGATCACTCAATATATAATATAACTCACATTAATATTAATTCATAACTTTACTTTTTCCTTTCGAAGCTTCTTTATTATGTTGATTCTATTTTTTCTTTCTGTGCTTCAGCCTCAACAGAAGTTCACATACTTATGTAGGTGATTCCATAGCAATGTTTGGGCACCAAGCATCGAAGCACCGACCCGGGGCAACTTAATTACCATATGTCATTGTCCTTATCCTTTACCTATTAGGTGAAGCTTATCCAAACTAATTGCCTAATTCTACAATGGCCCAAATACTAAAAGAATCACATTACCATTATTTTTTTATTATTATATTTTATCATATATAATTATAAAATTAAATATATTCTTCTTTTTCTTCCATAATTAGTTCTTATTAACGTGGTGTTAAAATTAATTAACATTTGGGGTGTCACACTCTCTCGCTCTCTTTCACTATTTGTTGCCGTCCATCAGGGGTGGCGCCGCTGCTGTCAATTTTGCATCCAGCATTGTTCAAGGTACAAATCGGCAGCGAGATCAAGGTCATGGAGGTCTAACCTGTTCATCATACTACAGATCTCGCTCAAGAATATCTATTGAAAACCCTAACCCAAACCTCTATTTTGGTGACGGAAAATGGGTGCTTAGCTGCGAGACCCTAACCTAACCCATTCTTATAGCCTTAATTCCCTCTTTTACTCACTCTTCTTCTTCTTCATTACAATCCAAACCCTAGCTGGAGCCAAAAATACCAGATTGCAAGAATATTTCAATTTTTATTTGTTGTTGTTGTTGATGAAAAAGAAGAAATAGATTGCAACAAATTGGGAGAGAGAAGATTAATTTGAAAATATGTTTAATTTTTATATTATTATTTGTTGTTGTTGTTATGATCATGATGATGAATATGAAGATTGTAACAAAATGGTGAGAGAGATGAGAGGTTTGAACTTATAGAAAGAAAAAACAATGAATAGATAGGTTTGGTTTGGCTTGGTATTGCAACAGATAGGTTTCAATAGATAGAAAAAATAAAACAAAAATGAATAGATTGAATTCAGATAAAAAATTGAACAGATAATAAAAATTTAAACAGATAAAGGGAAAATTTTGAATAGATAATCAAAAAAATTCAACAAATAATTTAAAATTTTGAACAAATAAATAAAAATTTAAATAGGTTGATGAAAAATTTGAACAAATTAAAATTAATTTGAACAGATAGTCAAAAAAATTCAATAGATAAAAAAAAGTCAACAGATAAATTAAGGAGTAAAATTGGAAATAAAATGTTCTTTAAAACAAATAAAAGGACCTCTCACTAAACTAATTCACAATAGGTGGATCTCTGTCACGACCCAAACCCGGCCCTATGGGTTTAGCACCGTAACTGGCCAGTAATCCGAGATTACTGAAGGCCTGCTGAACAGTAATACAGTTAAACAGAGTACAGGGCCTGGCGGAAGCCAATACAATAAGTAACTAGTGTCCATTGAGCTGTGTAAATCTGTATGCCAAAAACATTTTTCATGCATTCATACGGTTCAGAACAGTACAGTCTATACAATCATACACAAACATTCAGTACGGGGACTTAATCCCTCGATAACAGTACAGTAAAACAGTAGACGGTCTATACAGTAGTACAAAACAGTAAGGAGATCGATGGGGAACACAAAAACACCCCAAGCCATAGCATGGCAACTCGGAACCTCGCAGTGAGGCACATAGGCTGGCTTGACAAAACTAGGGACCAACCCACGCTCCTAGCTCTGGTCTGGCTGCTGAGAACCTACATATATATATATATAAACAGTGAGCTAAAGCCCAGTGAATAACATAAAGCGTAAAGAGGTTATGAATGAGATGTCCTTTCAGTAATGAAAACAGTTCATTAAACAGTATTTCAGTCTTTCAGACAGAACAGTTATTCAATCATATGTGGTACATCCATTAGCATAGCAGTAAACAGTAGGTCTTAAAGACCGAACAGTAATGATGGCCAGTCATTCAGTAAACAGTATGGTCCCACAAGGGAACCGACAGAGCTCTGTAACAGTAACAGTAAACAGTAAGTGCTAAGGATGCCACAATACAGTTCAGAATACAGGACATACATTCATTCAGTAAATAATATCAGTTCAATAAACAGTTAGTTCAGTATTCAAAAGATAACCATTTTGAACATATCTTTACACAATCGTTACTCACAGAGATTGGGCTAATAGCAGCTAGAGCGCGTCCCCGAGAGCCAACCCTAAACAGTTAACAAATAGAACACACACTAAGTTTCACAGTCGGGAAGGATGATAATTAAATCCCTAAATTTCCTCGGTGTGGTTCTACGTCTAAATCCTCATTAAGATGTCTTAAACTAGGCCTAAGAATGCCTAGGATGAGATGAGGATGCAAAAATACAGTTGGAAGGCATTTTTCAAAAGTTGCTGAAAACAGGGGTCTCGCTCGAGCGAGCCTTCCTTCGCTCGAGCGAGGTTGCAAAATCAAAGGTTTCGCTCGAGCGAACAATCCTTCGCTCAAGCGGTCTGATGAAACAGTAAAAGTACTGGTTGCTGGATTTTTACGCGCGATACTACGCTCGATGCTCGCTCGAGCGGAGCCCTGAATGAAGGTGCTCGCTCGAGCGAGGAATCCTTCGCTCGAGCGAAGAAGCCAAATCTGGAATTTCCAGATTTGCTTTCCCAGCTCAAACCAAGCATTCTCAACTCGATTCTCGACCTCTTAGGCCCAAATTCTGGAAAAATACATCCCAAAACAATGAATAACAAGTTCCAAAAGCTAATTTGTACATGCAAGGGCCAAGAGTTGGTCAATTAAAGTCATTTTTCAAACCCATTTCAAGAACAATCTCAAAACATGCAATGCATGAACTTTTAACCAAATTCAAGGTTCAAATCTTGCTCTAATGAGCTCAATAGTTAGAAAGCAAACTGAAAACATGGACTTTAATAGAAACATGAGCATGCATGTACAATCCATCATGAATTCCACTTCAAAATGCACCAAAATGGCCATGCATGCGTGAATTCAAGCATAATTCAACCTCTATGCACTAAACCATGGTTTGATTCTACAATGGAGCCTAGAACATGCAAGATGAAGCTCAAGACAACAAGAAGACAATGATTTCCTTACCTAAATCTTGTATTCAAGGTGTGAGAGTTCAATTTTGCCAATTTCCCACAAATTCTTCAAGTAATATCCTCAAGATTAAGTCAAAACTCTCACTCTCTCTCCAAACCTCTTCTATGGTCGGCTATGAGTAAAGGAAATGGCTGATCAAGTGTGTCTCTAGGTGTATAAGGCACAATGATAACAATAACAAAATGTCCACTATGGGTGGCAATGTGGTAAATAAGTTAAATTTGGCAATTAACTCCTTTTTAATCTAATTTAATCATTCCTAATCAATTTTCAGATAACTATACCATAAAATCACAAATATTCTACTGATCCCAAAACTCTAAACGGTTCCTAATTCGGCCGCCGATAAGGCCTTCAATTAGCAGTTTAAACATATGAATTCAAACAGATAATCAATCAATCAAACAGATGCAATATGCAATTCAATAGATAAACTTATTCAACTTCAGTTTCGATTTCAATCAGTCTATTCAGTACTTCAGTTAATTCAATTATCAGTCATTATCAGTTCAGTTTAGCAGTAACCAGTAGCTAATTCAGTAGTTTATCGGTAATCAGTACGAGGGTTGTTACAATCTCTTACCAATAAAAAATATTCATTGGATCTAATGCCTTACAGCCTCCTTAGGTTCGACTTTTTAACAATTAACCCTTTTAGATACACTTTATATAAATACAATTAAAAAGTGTAGTATTTGTGTATTTAAAAAAAAAAAAAACTAAATACCAAAAGTACAAAAAAAAAATACAAAAATTCAGTACATTTTCATATTCTTGTATATTTATTGATTTTTAAAAATATTTTTATACAAATATTTTACTTTTTAGGTACATCTAAGTCCGGTGCATCTAAAAAGTTTTTTTAAAAAAAAAACTTTAAAATATTAAAAAAATCACTAAAAACAAAAAAAAAATACAAAAGTTGAAAAGTTCAATTCTAAAAATTGAAACCAAACAACGTGAGCATGTTTGTGATCTTTTTTACTTTTTACAAAAAGACGTATAAAAGTAAGAAAAAAAAAAGTTAATATTTGATTTTTTTTTTTTTGGGTAGAGTTTATTGGTTTTTTTAGTCATTTTTTTAATTTTATTTTTAGGCTAAAATATTAACTTTCCAAATCCAAATCACAAATTGTAGAATCCAAATTTGATGCTCTAATACCAAAATGATGAAATAATAAGAACAAGGGAGAAAGTTAGAGAGAGAGAGGAACCCTAATATTCTAGAGAGAGAATATCTCTAATCAGACAATTATCTTATATCCAAGTTAATTATAAAATAGTCCTACTTCTCTATATAGACTATCAATTAACTGCCCATTAACTAGTCCCATGCTAGGCACATGATATCCTACATCATGTTCCTCTCACTCAGTAAAGGTGTTGGTTACTATAATATTAAATACTATTGTGAAATAAATTGCTCCCTCCTACCTTATTTCAGTCACAACATCATATCCGCCATGTACTTTCATACCTTTACTTATCATCTCCTATATTACCATTAAAATTTCCACCTATAATTATCTTTTCTCCTTCAAGTATTTCATGCATTAGTTCATCCAATTGATCTTAAAATGGTCCTTTAATATGTTCCTCCATCCCTTTTTGGAATACATAGGCGTAAATTACATATTCTCTTCAACAAGTATAAATAGTATTATTATATCTCCTTTTCTCCTAATCGTCACTACATTATCTTAAAGATTTTATGTACAATTATTCCTACACCATATATATATATATATTCCAGTATACTAAATTTTATACCTAGTATACAATACTAAATTTTATTTTTTTTAATAGGGAATAGTTTGGCCTAGTTCATTTGGCCTTTTTTTTTTTCCCCTTCTTTTTGGATCAACAAGAAATTTTATTTAAAAATAAAAATAACATAAATCCTTTTGACATTTAATCCATGAACTAAACTGTAATCAGCAGATCTTAATTATTTGAAATCGGAACCTAATTGTTCTTTAAATAATTGAACCAAATCAAAAGTTTAAACTAGTCCAAATTAGTTTATCGGTTCCACCAATTTTTCTATCACTCCTGTTGAAGGAAAAGATATGAGTCCAGGTCGAAAGGCCCAAAATTAGCTCCTTGATACCATAAAGAATAGTTGGATACAGATTCGAGCGCATGTGAAGATATCCTTCTAGAGTGAAAATCTACAAAATAAGGAGAGTCGTTGGATTGAGTTTCAATCCAACGGATGAGAATACATGTCAGGAAGCGTAGAGATATAAGCTAGGCCCAGTTGAAGGTAAAACCGTCTGATCAATCTCATATCACGGCTGTGATGCCCAGTAAGTTGGCCACTAGAATCTGATATGATCTTAGTCATCCCAACGATAAGGATCTAACGATCAAGGATATAAACAACTTGGCAATTGGTCTGGTCATTGTCAGACAAAGGCAGAACCCTCTGATCAAAAGGTAAAACGAATGAACAAGATTTAAACCAAATAACTATAAAAAGGATCAATAGGTAAAACACTAAAGGCGGACAGGAGGTAACCCAAGAAACGCATGTAACACAATCAATACATATCTTTCTCTATGGCCGATTAATATACTGAATTGATCATCGGAGAATCCTCCAGACCAAACCAGGTCGGGGGTGATCACTGACATTTGATTTCTCTTTGTAGAGTAAAAGGAAGGGACAAGTCATCTCGTTTTCCCTATGGAGATAACTTCAACTTCCACAACTCCTAATAGACATCTTTCATCCTAAAACTCTAACCTAAGGCCAACTAGTGCTGTAGCCACAATGCAGAGAGAGACAACTTAATGGAAGATTATAGCATAGGAAAAGTGAAAAAAGTTAAGGTTGCCGCACCTTTAGATTAAGGCCAAGTTTGGCATAACCTAAATAATACAAAAAGTCAAAAAGTCACTATCCTATTTAAGTCACATCATCTTATTTAAATCAAATCACCTCTCTAACACATCACATCAAACCCAATCCAAACCCAACCCATATAAGCCAATAAGTCAAAAAGTACACTTTTTTAGAACATCTCAAACCAACCCTAAATGAGTGGAGGTAATTCAATTTCTAAAAAGTAATTAGAACAACTTATTTCAAATAGAATGCTAGACAAACTTTTGGGTATTGGTCCAAATAAAAAATAATAATCTTTCACATATGGTAGGGTTAGCTCAAATGGACGAATTGGTTACGATTATTGTATAATTCAATGAAATATTCAATTAGCTATAATTACCATGACATACTTTAAGGTGATGTTATTCTACTGAGAGTACATTATGTTGGATAAACGAAGAAAGTATGACACAATGTCATCAATAGATAAAAACAAGAGAAAAATGGGACGAGAATTAAGCCAGCTCCAAGGGCACAACAAAAGGGTAAAGCGTGTTCAGGTGTCACCAAAACCAGCAATACCACAAGTGCAAGCAGCAGAACAACCAAATCACTTAAAAAAATAGAAAATGATATATGGGATCATAGACCATCAGAAAAAATTGTGTCAGATCCTCAGAAAAAAAACAACGATTAGCAACTTCAACAATAATATAGATGCTTTAGAAGATTCAATCCACATTGAGAAACCAGTTTGACAGGTTTCTAAGACTAAGAGAGACAAAGGAAAATAATGATAGCGCATAGTTGATGTAGTTAGATAACAATTAAAGGCATTTGAGAATCATATTTAGCAGGCTTGCAAATTTTAATGATTATGTAAAGAACAAGTCATAGTCAAATAAATAGAAAATGTGCTCTAAATTTAATGACCAAAAAAAATGTCTTTAAATTATACTGCTAAAACATGGTAATAAACTTAACATTTGACCAATTACTAGAAAAGATAAGCAAAATGAACATAAAAAGGAATAGATGAAACTTTAGCTTCAATAATTTATCCAAAGAGTGTAAAAATTTTAGAGAAACAATATTCAAGGTCCCCAAAGTGTATCTGGGCACATGCTGAGTTGTCATTCACTAATTTCTACTCAAAGTGGTTTATCCAAATAGACTCATTTTTGAGATAAAACTTAATGTGAGCATGAGACGATCTGGGTTTTCTTCTCCCTTTTTTTCTTTCTTTCTCTCCTCATTTACAAATCAAATGTAGTAGCAATGATATCTAAAAAAAATAATCCTCCTCAATATTAGGGAATGACTAAAAGCAAGGACGCTTTTAAGAAGATAAGGTGTTAGGTTGGGCACCGACATGACACGACATTCGTAAGACAGTTCCCAACACTTAGACAGAGCAAATTAAGTTGGAATCCAATGATAATGCAAAATGCAATATATATATATATATAAATTTATACATATTCTCCTTTTTTAGACTTAAAAAATTATTATATTTGACTTAAATATTCATACTTTTTTACTTAAATATTCATATATATGACATAATATAATAATTATTTATTTATCCTTATATATGACATATAATAAATATATATGACCAATATTTTGTACGTGCCCTTTATAATAATTTATTTTTAATTAGGCTACTATCGACTATATTTTGTTTGGTTTGTGAAAAGCGAGTTGAAAATGATTCAGACAGATTAACTAGTATGAACCCAAAATTGGTATCGTGATCCATAAAGTTTTAGGTCATGGTCCATCTTAGGGGGTGTTTGATAACTTGATTTAGTACTTAAAACTTAATATGTTAAGTAATAATCAAAACCACAATTGACTTCACTTAAAAATTTAAGTGCCTCTTAAAATATAGGCTAAAACTTAAGAAAATTTTAAGTCATATGAAATTTACTTAATTATGACTGAATTTATAAATACTAAACATAAATGTGTTAAAACAAAAACATAAATATCGATATAAATTATTATAAACACTACCACCATCGCCACCATCATTACCGTTATCGCTACCACCACCACTACCACTACTGCCACCACCACCACCATTACTACCAGTACTACCACCACTACCATCATGCCCCCGCCGCTACCACTACTTCCACTATCACCACCATCATTACTACTACCAACATCACCGCCACTGCCACCACCACTACCACTACTACACGAATGAAATGATTTTCTCAAGCAATTATGTGAGGAATTATATTGCTATTTATAAACTCTGTTCTTGTA
Source organism: Camellia japonica (assembly GCA_030407325.1). NCBI lineage: Eukaryota > Viridiplantae > Streptophyta > Magnoliopsida > Ericales > Theaceae > Camellia > Camellia japonica. Next base: position 162,331,420 of record JAPPVO010000019.1, on the reverse strand, counting down.
CATAATAAGAAATAGTAGTTAGAGATAGATACCAATAACTATACAATAGCCTGATAAGATATAATAATATGATGACCATCATGATCTCTTAAACAGATTGCTAACCATATAACCAACAGATCAACATTATCCAATATGCCCCCTCAAGCTGAAGCATCTTGTGGAAGGAGTTTCAGCTTGTCATGAAGAAATTGAAACTTGGAGGACGAAAGTCCCTTAGTAAGAACATCGGCAATCTGATCTGTGGAGGAAATAAACTAGACCTGAAGATCTTTGCGAGCGACCTTGTTACGGACAAATGACCCGGGGGTTACCCACACGCATCAATAGTTTGGACCCACGATCTCTTTGATCTAGTCTCACGAGTGCAATATGAATCGTAAATGAGAGTCCACATTTGACAACTTTTAGAAAATCCATTTTATTGCAAAAATATTTGCCAGAAATAGACTGCGTCATCAAATCTGAGAGTTGCCACCTAATATTTATTTTAGGAGAATTAGGAAATGACTCATGCCAAGGCCACTGTTCGTCGTAACCAAGGATGCTTGGCTCGGAACCTTAGATATGAAAGGGGAAGGTCATTAATTGAGCACCCCCGCTCACCAAATCAAAAGATTGGCCTTTACTAACCATGATATGATTTTTATTTCCTTTATGTGTTCATATTTCGGTTATTAATAAATCGTAAAATTTACTATGTGAAGCAAACACATATAGACTGTGTCATCCAATTGGAGCAAGTTGATTTCATTGTTTGAAAGTGTTTTGAATAGTGCAATCATGAAAATTAATTTTATTCCAAATTAAATAATACAACCTTCACCAACTGACATGCATAGAGTTATATCAAATAAGCACATAGCCACATGGTAGGATGCTAAACAGAGTAAAAAATCACACACAGGCGGGATGCTAAAGCATAAAACTTACATACTTACCGATGTCCACAAATAGGCACAAAAACAAAATTAGTAAACATGCATGATCCTATATACAATATCCTAATGTAATTCACTTATGAAATGCAACTACAAATCTGGCTTCTAGTATATGACATGTGAATCATTTCAAAGCATGAAGTAGCGCACAAAATCACATAATAAGCAATTAAACCCACAAATGTAAATTTAGCTGGATCTTAAGGCATAAATCATGGATGCAAGGCATGGATATGATGACAAAACAAAATATACAGAACATATATAGATATGGTAAGCAAATAAAAGAACGGGATAGAAAGAAGCAGAGAGGGAAAATTATTACATCGCTTTGAAAATTACAAATCTTAATAAGGGGGGAGAGGAAAATAATTACAACAAAATTAAATCCTCACAATCACTCTCTAATTAAACTAAAAATAATAAAAACAAAAGCTGCAGGGGGCCTCAGAGATCGTCGAAGACTGTTCTGCTCATCGCCAGGAGGCTGCTAGGTTCTGTCTTGGAGAATACTAGCTGGCCGGCCAAAAAAAGTAGTCAGTCTGCCAATAAGGCCAAACCAAGTGCTCTGTTTTGTTCAAACACCAGAAAAACAAATGGGAAATATACAAGTGGCTCAACTAACCACTGCCAATTAGCTTACAATAGGTTTATAACATGAAATCAAAGTAAGAAAAGCAATAGAAGAGAGAAATAAAAGAAAATGCAAGAAAATGAAAAGTGTGCACAATTTACCTTACAAGGAAAGGATTTGATTTCCAAACTTCCTTTTTCTTACCCTCAAGCTTATGGAAGTATGTTCTCAATTCTCAGTCCTAAAATTCGAAATTGTTGTTGGAATGGTGTTTTTGGGATGTTTAACAGTGTATGTGTGGGGAAGAGTGTGTGTGTGTGGAGAAGAGTTTTAACTCTCTGTTTTTCACTCAAATTCAAGAACACTCATTCTCTTTTGATCAAAGCTACTAGAGTTAGGCTATTTCAGAATTTATGGGATGGTTTTGATGTATGGAATATGGAATTTCAGTGTATGTTTTGAAGAAATGGAAGTTTTGGTTCAAAACTTAACTTCTCTTTTTCTCTCTATATATCTCTTCAATTCTCTCTCAATTCAATTCTTTTTTTTCATCCTTTGATCCTCCCTATGTCTATAAGCAATCAAAGAGGATTGCTAAGTCAAGGAGATGGGAGACAAGGTTGATGGATAGTTGAAATGAATTCATCCTTATGGAAGAGGACAAACCTCCTTTCGACACTGGTAACCAAATGAAGATAATGGAGGGTGAGGAAGGGTGTATCTCGTGTATACATGTACCAAGAAATATCTAGAATAGCAAGTTCCACTCATTTCTAGCAAGAATTCTTTCAAAACTGCCATGCTTCTAGGCAAACTAGCCTACCAACTACTTTTTTTGGTTGGCTAGCAGGCTGGCTAGCCAAACCAATGGTTAGGGCTGACTACTTTGCATGAAACATGATTTTTTGACAGAATTCTCATCATTTCCTCCTATTTTCACACTATTCTTTGCTTAATTTCCTGAGAAAATGTTTCATTTTGAAGTTTAAAAGTAAGCCTTGGAACACTACGAAAATATTCAGAATAAAGAGCGAAAAGAAAGGTTTTGAAAGAGAGTTTTGAATGGGGTTTCAACACTTGGCCAAAACAAGCTTAGGTTTGGAAATGAAGCACAAATTCCATCTTTCTTATTGAGAATTATGCGAGAAACACATTTCGATTTTCATCACCGGGTAATCAAAGGAAGAGCCCAAGTCTTAAGGCCGGTCAAAATAGGGTGTCTACAGGTAGCAACGACATTGTCACACCACAAGGTTGGAGAAGTGGAAATGGACACACCAAGTTCATATAACAATGATTGTAGCCAACTTAATTTTGCAACTGTATCAGCTAAAGCCTTATATTCAGATTCCATTGAAGATCGGGCAACGGTGCGTTGTTTGCAAAAGGACCAAGAAATGAGATTAACTCTAAGAAAAATAGCATAACCACTAGTAAATTGGAGATCATCAACACAACTAACCCAGTTAACATCTGAGTAAGCTTGCAATTGTAAGGCCGAGTCTTTGGAAAGAAAATACCATATGTACCAGTGTGTTTGAGGTAGTGCAAAATACGTTTGACAGCCTGTAGACACCCCATTTTGACCAACCTTAAGACTTGGGCGCTTTCTCTTGATTACCCGATGATGATAATTAGAATGTGTTTCTCACAAAATCCTCAGTAAGAAAGAGATGAAGTTTGAACTTTAGTTCCAACCCTAAGCCTATTTTGGTCAAGTGTTTGAGCCCCATGGGACACTGAGAGCGAAGTTGGACCAAACCGAAGTGAAACTGGAACGAACTAATGCGAAAACGGACCAATCCCACCTTGGCCAGTTGACCGGTTAACAAGGTCGCAGGCGCGGACAAGCCCATTGCGGGCGTGACTATGTTACTCACAGTCGCAATCTGTTCACAGTGGGCTCGAAATTTTGGTTGTGGGGCACTTTGTGATGCCATTTTTGACCTATTTTTGCACCAAATGCTTGCCTATTCATCCTCCATTGACTAGTGCTTGAGCCATTGAGGATAATGCTCTATTTTAGTGCCCCATTAGCTCCATTATCCTTCCTAAATGGTCCACTTTGTCTTCCACCATTGCTCCACTAGCATTGCCTATATAATGAGAGCTCTAGTCTTGAGTTTGAGAAGATAAATTAGAAGAAAAGTGTAGAGAGAATGCTCAATTTGAGTTAGAATTTTAGAAAAAAGAAAACCTTGAAAACAAGAGAGTTGTCTTGCCAAATTAGTGAAGTTACCAAACCTCTATACATCTCATCGTTCCTTGCAAACACCACTTAAGAATCAAGTCCTAAAGCTTTGATCAAAGATAGAGTAATCTTGCTAAGGTGAAGAAGAGTAAAGAGTGAACATACACTTGTCCAAAACCATTATTCTAAGTGCAAATTCGAAGCTCTTGAATTGAGGATTGAGATCAAAATTCACAACCTTGAGGGTGATCAAGAGGAAGTTTGGAAATCAAGAGGTTCACCCTTTCTTTGGAATGTGAATTTTCAATTCTTTTATTTCTATTTCAAATTCATTTTCTTACTTTTGTTTCATATTGTTTTGTTGTAAAGTAATTAAGTTTCAATTCCTTCATTTTCTTGCAACTTTCTATCTTATATTTGTTTTCTTACTTTAGTTTCATATTAGTTTTGTTGTAATCTAACCTGTAGTGGTTAGTTGAGCTACTTACATATTTCTTGTTTGTTCTTTTCTCGGTGTTGCAACAAGATAGGTTTTGTGAGGCCTATTTGGCTTGCCGGTTAGCATCTTTTGGACAAAATAGCGTAGTCTTTCGAGGTTGACCAACTTCCGGTGGTTTCCAAGGCATATGAAACTTCTTTTTCTTTTTTTTTTTTGAGTGTTTTGTGAGATTTTTATTTTGTTGTAATATTTTGCTCCTTCATCTCTCATTTGGTTTGTAATTATTATTTCAAGTGTTGTAATAATTTTTCGCCCCGTTTCTTTCTACCCCATTCTTTTACTTGCTTTCCTTATGTTTGCATAAGCATCATATTTTGGTTTTTCATTATATCTATGTTTTGCATTCATGTTTCATGCATCTTGATTTGGCTAAATTTGCATTTGTGGATTTAATCAATTCCCATGTGATTATGTGTGCTACCTCATATTCTTGAGATGATTCATGTCATGCCCCAAACTCGCCCCTAAAAGTTTGGGCATGACCACCTCAAAAATGGACATAAAACCTGATGAATATAATTTATGGGGCCTAAACGGAAGCATTAAATATCATATAACGGTGTAAAATAATATCCATTGAGCTACCACTACTATGCCAGGATCGCAAACAGAACATAACACATAAAGATAACTATGTACATATATATATAAACATTACATACACATCAATATTAACAGACATTTAGGGTACAAATTAATAATTTAGCAAAACTCCATAACTTGAACGGTCAACACCTAAGAGCTTAGATATTCCGGAATGGACAACTGGGTAACGGAAGCCACAGGTTAAGGTTGACCTCCAGGTTGAGTGCCTACAGAAACAGACATAAAATAAAGTGAGCCAAGCTCAGTGAATAATAGCACATAACAATTCAATGTACAACATGAATTATAATACATATCTGTGCATTTATCAATAAAGAGAACATATGGTTAATTTGTTTCTGTATGCATAGCAAGGTATCTTATTCAAAGAACTTGTCATATCTTGAACATTCGGAGTTTCGTAGCATATCTAGGCATTTTGGGAAAATTATCTAGAAAACGTATCATATCATAAACATGTCGAAGTTCATAGCATTTTTATCATTTCAGAAAATACTTATCATACTAAACATTTCGTAACCCAAAATATGGATTTCATTAAACACACTTTCATATACCAATGTAGAGTTCACATAACGAGTCTGAATTTGTATTTAATCATAATGGTCTTAGACCTTATCTTGGAACATATCCATAATTTCACAAATTGGCTCTCGGCCTCATTGATTCATAACTTCATAGCTTCACAAATTGGCCCTCGGCCTCTTAGATTCATAACTTCATAGCTTCACAAATTGGCCCTCGGCCTCTTAGATTCATAACTTCATAGCTTCACAAATTGGCCCTCGGCCTCTTAGATTCATAACTTCACAAATGGCTCCCGGCCACATAAGTTCATAGTTCACAAATGGCCCATGGCCACATAAGTTCATAGTTCACAAATGGCCCATGGCCACATAAGTTCATAGTTCACAAATTGTATCTTTCATAACTTCACAAATTATATCTTTCACAGAACGGCCGTAGGCCTCATAACGTTCACATATGTACGGACTCAAGAGGTGGCTCGTACGGATTCTAGAGGTGGCTCCCACTAACGTGTAGCACTTAGTTCCGTACAGCACTTTGTTCCATACCAGAAATCATCATAACATATTAACTTCATAATTATGCAGAAAGTACGTACATTCTTCCCATTATTCACATGCATTACCATCGGTAATATAAGTTTAACAGAACGTTACTGATATTTGTTAGCAAAAGGGAACCACATTCCAGAGATACGTAGATATTATAGTTTCATAATACACATAATCACATCAATAGGTCAGAACAGTTCATATCATAGCATGAATCATGTAACAATGTTATTGATACTTAATTCCTTTCTGTTAACCAACTTCACAGTGTTAATAGTTTGTATGCAATTCTTATGCAGAAGCCTGAGTAATTCGTAGGATGGTACATTAATAATAAACATTAGCCATAACCAAAATACAGAGGAGGTTCAGAGTCATACCGGTGTGTGATCACTCTTTTAATGTTCACATCAATTCTCAATCAACACACATGTTAACATATTAGCTCACGGAGGATAGAATGTCAATAACAATAATGATTAACGGTAAATAACATATGTTTGAGGTACTATTACTCACAGTGTTCAGATGCTTGGTCCACCCCTGTAGCTGACCCTACACAATACATCATAGTACAACACCATTCAATTTCCAATATTATTCAATACAACATTATCCAACAAAGTTAGCATCACTTGGTTCATCAATACCCTCTGCAACTTCACATAATTCACAATAAATCCTTGAATCCTATTTCAACATTCTAAAACCAAGTTCATATCATCTATATCCTTAATAGATTATTTCCCTAATTTTTCCTTTACATGATAGCATGAATTCCAACATTTATAATAAAGTTTCGCAAATTCTAAACATAATTTTCAACATTCCCAAATTCCAATTCAACTTGAACACACATAATTCAATACTTCAATTTCATTACTCCACTTTCAACTTGAGCCAATTCATTGATTATCATCATTAATCAACCTAGGGTTTCCAAGAAAATTGGGGTTTTCCTCTTTTCTTAGTGAAATCGCCAAATCAACAATTACTATATGCCAATATGCTAAAAACATTCAACATCCTTTAAGAAGTAGAGTGGGAGCCCCAATTGTGCATAAACATTAAGCCATAAGTGTCCCTAACCCATAATTAACTCAAGATTCCAAAATGTCAACAAAATCCCAAAGTACCAACAAAAATCACTTTGAATCATAAACATTCAAGGCTAAGAGAAACCCCTACCTCGAAATTAGAAGCAAAGAAGCTAGGTTGAACGCATCCTCTCGAAATCCCAAAATCTAATCGGTTGGAAAAGTTGATCTTCACTTCTTCTTTACCCTTGATGCACGATCCATGGTGGATTGTTGGTAAAAATAGATGAAATCAAAGGTTTGAGAGTTAGGGTTTCGGACTTAGGCAAGGAGGAAGGAAGAGGGAAGAAGAAAATATAAGAAATGACCCAAAAATCCCGTTTTTAAAGCTGCTGTCCCGTAATTCCCGCTCGAGCGGATGAATTCCCGCTCGAGCGTACCTGCTTTCAGCACAGATTACGAAACTTCGAACAGGTATAACTCTCCCATCCGGACTCCGTTTTAGGTCGTTCTTATGTCCAAATTGAAGCCCCGGAAATAAGCTTTCCAATGGTTCTAACCTCACATCCAAATTCAAAGTGTGGAAAAAGAAAAGGGCAAAAGAGTGGCGGCTGGTCGCAGACAAATTATTCTAATTAAAGCTTTTGGTCCAATCTTACTTTACCATCATATTACCACCTCAACCAATACTCCAAAATAAAATGAGAAAGTTCCAAATACACTAATAAAAATGTCCAAAAACGAACCCATGTGCCTCAGAAATACAACTCAACTTGGAGACCCGCTCGAGCGCCAACATTGCGCTCGAGCGCGAAGACCAACAAAGACGTCCGCTTGAGCGGGAAATCACAACTCCCAGAATCTCAAGCCGTCTGCGACATTTGCTGGGAACCCCAAATGTCCGCTCGAGCGTCAACTCCTCCGCTCGAGCGGAGGAAAGATTCTGGGTCGTCACAATTCACATGTCATATATTATAAGCCGAATCTTTAGTTGCATCTCATGAGTGAATTGCATTAGGATTTTGTATATAAGATCATGCATATTTTTCTAATTTTGTTTTGTAATTGTTTATGGGACATCGATAAACATGTAAGTTTTTATGCTTTAACATCCCGTTTGTGTGTGTTTTTCTTACTATGTTTTGCATCCTACTATGAGGCTACTTGTTTACTTGATATAACTGTATGAATGTCAGTGGATGGAGGTTGTGTCACTTAATTTTGAATGATGTTGATTTTTCATGTTTGTAAACTTAATTTCTTTGAGTTGTACATCTTCAAAGTTGCTCCAAAATAAATGACATAGTGTTTACTTGTATGCTTCACATAGTAACTTTTAGGATTTATTTTATAATCGGAATATGAACATATAAAATTAATAAAAATCATATTATGTTTTAGTAGAGGCCGATCTTTGATCGGGTGAGTGAGGATGCTCAATTAGTGACCTTCTCCTTTCATACCTAAGGTTCCGAATCATCTTTGGTTACGACGAACAGTGGCCTTGGCACGAGGCACGCATTTTCTAATTTTCCTAAAATATTAGGTGGCAACTCTAAGATTTGGTGATGTAGTCCATTTCTGGCAATGGTGTTGCACAAAAATAGATTTTCTATAGAAGATACCAAATTTGGACTCTCATATATGTTTTACATTGCATTCGCGAGACTAGATCAAAGAAATCAAGGGTCTAAACTGTTTAACGCGCACGGGTACCCCTTGAGCGATGCTACACAGCCATCTAGTGATCGTCGAAAGGAGAATGCATAAATTGGCAAGCCTTGTTAACAGCGAAAACAATATCTAGACGAGTGAAGGTAAGGTACTGAAGGGCACAAATAGTTTGGTGATACCGTGAGGGGTTAGCACAGGGTTTGCCACCATGTTAGGATAGTTTGACAGTAGAGGACATGGAAGTGATGACAGGTTTAGAAGAGGCCATCCCAGTTTTCTGTAAAAGATCAGTGATTAAGCGACATTGGAAGAGATAGAGACCTACAGGAGTGTGGAAAGCTTCAACCCCTAAGAAATAATGTATAGACCCAAGATCCTTAGAGCAAATTCAACATGTAACTTGGAAATAATGGAAGAAATACAAGAAAAGTCATTTCCCGTAAGCAAAATATCATCAACGTAAACCAACATATAAACCCGAACTGTGTTGTGACAATAGATAAACAAAGCCATTAGACTTGGAAGAGCGAAAACTAATGTTAAGCAAAAAGGTAGACCAACGGGGTGAACCAAGCTCGGGGAACTTGTTTAAGACCATAAAGAGAACGGTGAAGGTGACAAACAAAGTCAAGGTGGGTAGAGTTAACGAAACCAAAAGGTTGAACCATGTAAACTAGTTCAGACAAGTAGCCATTGAGGAAGGCATTGTTCACATCAAGTTGATGAACAACCCAATCGTGAGCAACGGCTAGGGAGAGCACTGTACTAATGGTAGTTGGTTTGACAATAGGACTAAATGTATCGAAGTAGTCTAGACCAGCTTGTAGATGAAAGCCCTTAGCTACAAGACGAGCTTTGTAGCGATTGATAGAGCCATTGGGATTTGCTTAATGCTATAGACCCATTTACACCCAACAACATTGAATGAAGGAGATGGGGAAACAAAAGACCAAGTACCATTTGAGCAAAATGGCAGAGATTTCAACACTCATTGTTTGGCACCAGTGAGGAGATTTGGCCGCAATAGAGTAAGAAGTGGGCTCACCAACATTATCTGCTAAGGAGGATGTTATATGAGCAAGTAGGGCGCGGGGTAAAGTAGACTTCATGGAGCGCAAGACCATATGGTGAGTGCGAGGGAGAATAGTCAGATATAGTGGGGAATAAGAAGGAGGAAGGGAGGGATTATTGAGATCAGCTACGAGTTGAATACCTAGTGGAGAGTGGCGTAGAAGAGAAGATGATGAACTAGTGGATGAAAGAGGGTGGAAAATGACCAAAGAAGGACTAGAGAGGACTGGTTAGAGAAGAATAAGAGAGAAGAGATAAGGCTGGAGGTGTTTGCGAAGAAGATTAGGACGGAGAGGCACAGGCCGAGAGGTGGCTAATTTGTGGGATGCAATAGCCCAACGAAAAGAGGGAGTGATGGAAGATAGTGTTGGACTGGGACAAAGAATGGATGGGCCAGAGAAAGGAAATGTGTGTTCATCGAACCAGACATGGAGGGAAACATATATGTGACCAATGTGGCGATCAAGAGAACGATAACCAAGATATGAGGGACTATAGCCAAGAAAGACACACAAAGCAGACTAAAACTCCATTTTATGACGATTATATGGACGGCAAAATGGGTAGCACAGACAACCAAAAACTTTAGGAACATTATAGTCTGGCTTTTTGTAGAAACGACTTTCATAGGGTGAGACATTGCTAGAAACTGAGGATGGCATCCGATTGATAAGAAACACAACAGTTTCAAAGGCAAAATGCCAATATTTATACAGAATAGATGCATGAGCCATTAAGGCTGAACCAGGTTCCATAATATGGCGATGACACCTTTCAATTTGGCCTTTTTGTTCATAGGTGTGAGGACAAGGTAAATGATAAACAATCCCACATTGACAAAAGAGAACATGGATAGTTTGTGTTGGTGATACTTACAAATAAAACACCAGAAAATACACAAAATAAAAGTTACAACAATTAATATAAGGGCTGAAGCGCGGGAAATTCGCTCTCTTTAAGGAGATTCAAGCCCTCTGCGGTTAGGCAAAACCTCACACCGGTGCAGCAGAAAAAAACCTTGACTTGTCCCCCCCAGGATACAACAGCCCGACTAAGTCGTATGGTTCACCAATACTGCACAATTGGTTGAACCCAAAGCTTTATCACACACACCCTTTTTTATTTGCCTGATAATCTCACATTAGACATAACAAAGCAACCCAAAACTTCTTTACCTCTCATGTCCCTCTAGATAGGACCTAAGCTCAAATATATAGGAGAGTTTATCTTGGTGGATAAGAAAAGAAGGACTTGACCAAGACTTGGTGACTTACCTGGAAGTCTTGGAATGGATAAGCAAGAGGAGACAAAGACCAAGACTAGGAAGACTTAATGGATAAGTTTTGCAAGGCCTTATCTTCTAAGGCTTTGGATGGATAAGCATGGTGGACTTGAAAAGGATAAGTCTTGGTGGACCAAGACCAAGACTTGGATAAGATAGGAGACTAAGAGGAAAAGAAAAGAAAAACCAACAAATAACACATTATCATATTAAAATACCTACTAACAGTTTGCAATATTCACCCCCAATCAATTTGGATTTGCTTAATGGTTGTGGAAAACTGTCTCTCAACCATAGCTTGAAATTGATGAAAAATATTATACACATTAGACTTGTGAGTGAATGGAAAATATTGTTGTAGACACCCCATTTTTGACCGTCCTCAAGACTTGGACGTCACCGCTTGAACACCCGGTGATCATCCATGTTTGTGTTCGTTTGGAGTTCCCGGAGGTCTCGGCTACGCGCCTTGCCTCAGGATCTCCGAACTCGACTGTTCCGTGTTTGGTTTTGGCACCAAACACTTGTGTTTTTGCCTTGAAGGGCAGGGAAGGGCTTGTTGGCCATCCCCACATCCCACCGGCCTTCCCCTAGCATCACCGGCTGTTTAGGGGTGCCACCGGCCATGGTTTCTTACAATCAATGGCCGGCCGGCACTTTTTTTTGCCGATGATCCCTTTTGCTGGCCGGTGTGACTCCTTTGAACCCTTGAGGCATAGTGCATGCCAGCTGTGCCAGCTGGAATGCACCATCACTTCTCCCCGTGCAGCTTGTGGCTGGTGTGACTCCTTTGAACCCCCTTTCCTTCTAGAAGCTTGCACCCTTTGGCCAAGCTTCTTGGAGAAGCTTGGCCAGCTGTCTTAGCTTCTCCAAGAAGCCAAGAGCCCTTTGCACCCTTTGCCCCTTTTGATATAGCTTCTTGGAGAAGCTTAGAAGGCTTTTGTTTGCCTATATAAGCATCCTTCCTCTCCTTTGTCTAGGGTTGGAGCTTTTGAATCAAAAGAAAGAGAATACATACATACATCTGATATATCATCCTCTCTCTCTATATCTCCCTCTCTCTCATCCTTAGGGTGTGTTTGGAAGCCTAAAAGTGCATTTTTACCTTACTTTTGCACTAATACACACACCATTACACCTAGCTCCGAGATTGAGAGGTTTTGAGGGTTGATTCTTGAGCTTTTGGACTGATTTTGATCAAAAGAAGAGGGCTGCATTGGCTGTTCTTGAGGTGTTCTTCAAGGGTAATCACTTTGCTTTAGTTTCCCCAAACTTGCACTAGTTTTCTACCTGTCTTGCTTGCTGATTTAGGCTTTGTGCATAACATAAAAAAATCTTATATTTTCATGCTTAAGAACTTTCATTAAGGGTGTTTTGTGGTTTGAGTTCAAACTCACCCTCTTAGGCCTTATTTGGTCTTTTTGGTGCTTCCTTTGTGAGGTTTTGTTTGCTAGAGTGTTTTAGTCTTCTCACCACTGAAAACCAGTGGATTTTCAGTGGTGAAGGAGATGGTTTGAAGTCTTGTATAGGGGAGGGACACCCCTCTCCCTTCATTGCCTTATTTGCTTGTCTTTTGGTTCATAAAGGTAGCATGTATGCCTAGCTTTGTTTGGCTTCATTTCAGAGTTTATTTGGGGTTTATTTAGCATGTTTTACCTCTGTCCCATGTTGGTTTGATAGCCCCTCTCATGCTTAATACACTTGCTTTGTATCCCCTCATTTTGCCTAGAAATGTGTCATGGCTTTTGGTCACTATGCTCTCATGTTTTGGCTTTGCTTTGTGAAGTTCTTGGCCATATTTTGTCTTGTATAAGGTCTGTTGGCCACTGATTTGGACTTGTTTAGCATGATTGATATAGTTACTTCGCATTTTGGCTTGTAAGCCTTGAGTATATTGGCCCCTAGCATGCTTAGCTTAGACCATCCTCATGATTTGGCATCATTTAGGATCGTATTTCAGTCCATAAATCATGTTTGTATGTTTGCATATGTGACCTCTTTCATGCTTTGAGGATGTGTCCTTTTATGCCTAGAAATGAGCTTTGGTGCATGCATCTCATTGAAGCTACTTAAGCTGCCATATCCGTGGGTTTTGGAGCCCATTTTTGCATGCTAGAATTCTGTTTTTGCTTGTCTAATTCATGCCATGAGTGGTCATGTTAGTGGAAGTAAAGTACTCCCTTTTGTGCCTTAGCTTTAGGCCCATTGGCTTGCATGTTGACATGAGAGTTTGTCCACCATTTTGGGCACTTTTGGCCACTGTTTTGGGGTGGATTGAGGTCTGCCCCTTTATGGTTTAAGTCCACCATTGCATGCTTATCTCATGTTTATTGCATGATTGCTTCATTAGGTGTTGTAACATGATGATCCTATTGCTTAGATTGTCCTTGTTTGCATTACATTTGCATCTTGCATGTCTAGCATTGCATACTTGCCATGATAGTTGCATGGCATTTGGCATGCCTTGCATCTTAACCTCATGTTGCATCTTTGAGCCATGTTTGCATAACATGCATTGCATTACTTGGTTTGGGGTGTCAAACCAAGTGTGAGGGTTAAGAAGTGTTCATACTACAAGTGATGTAACACGTCTTAACTCTCGGTCACCGAGGCCCTTGACTTCGACATGATAGGGTCTTGGTCCTCATTTGTTTGTTGCATGCATTTTCACATTGAATTGCAACCTTAGCTCCTTAGGCTATCATGCATCAAATGCACAATTGATAGCCCGAGGGCCAAGGGCCATACTCCCTTGAGTCCGTTACATGATTGGGAGAGTAGCCATGCTTACATGTGCTTGAAATTCTATGCCATGCACTGCCTGTCCTCTGTTGCTGTCAAAACTGTTTTCTGCAGGAAGATTTTGCCGACCGGCAACATTTAGTGCCGACCGGCCATTGGTGAATGGCCGATAACTTCATCAGCAGCCGATGGAAATTCTCTATGGCCGGTGGGCATTTCCTCCAGCCGATGGTATTCTACAGTGTGCAAGGAACATGTCCCAGGATTTTTGCAGTCTTTGGAGATGCAGGACAGTGTAAAACAGAGGCAGCAATAGCATGGCACGGGTTTTCCAGGCAAGACAGACTGAAGCATGCATCATTCACGCATTCCGAGGCGGGGGCTGCGGCCATCTTCTCTTTGCACTTAATTTAATTAGATTAGGAGTTTTGTAATAATTAATTCAGTATTATTCATTCGGCCTGTATATTTATTTGGTCCCTCCGAGTGAGGGCGCAATTGTGTAATAAGTGTGGGTGGGTGTGTGCATGTCTTCCAATCCCCACTTCTTTCTCCCTTTTACTTACCTGCTTTCGATGGTTAGTATTAGGGCATATTTAATTTAGCATACCTTATGCTGTGCATGCGTGCATCCATACATTTGTCTTACATACATCGGGCTCGGCACATCATGCTAACTACACTTGTATTTCAAATTCCAAGTTGAGTACTTGTTAATTGCAGCATTTCACATGCCATCTTTAGGATAGCCGAGCCTATCATAGTTGCATCCTGCATGCGTTCTATTAGCCATCTTAACATGAACTAGGATCATGCATATGATTACTAACTGGTTTCTGTTTTGGCTTGGAGTACTCTGTAAGTTCTTTCGCTTTAGCATCCTCACATGTGTGTGAATGTTGCCATGATAGCATAAATACCATGAGGCTAGCTGCTTATGTGATATAACTGCTTGAATGCCTGTGGATGGAGGTTGAATTACCTAAATTGGAATAAGACATTAAAATTGTGAGTTTTAAGCCCACTTGAGGGTGGCAAAAACCTGCATTTTAGCCTACTTGCGAGTAGCAAACCATTTTCAAAACAAACATGAAATGTTTTGTTCCAATTCAGGCGATTTGGTCTATACTTGTTTGCTGTGCGCATAACATAGTAAATCTAGGCTAATAACCGGAATAAGAACACATAACGTTTTCAAAATCGGATATCACGGTTAGTAGAGGCCGGTCTTCGGACCGGGCGAGAGGGGGTGCTCATAGCTGACCTTCCCCAATCGTACCCAAGCTCCCGAGCCGAGGCAACTTTGGTGATGACGGACACGTGGCCTTTGGCACCGAGTCAGGGTTTCCTAAATTTCCCCATTAAAAAATATTTAGGTGGCGACTCTGTATCTGGCAAAGCAGTCCATGTTTGGCACTTCTTTTCAAAAATCTGTTTCTCAAAACGATTTGCCGGATTTGGACTCTTTGGTTCAGATTTAGAACCGTGACACAAAAGGGAGTCCGAACTGTAGAGTGAAGCCCAAGGGCGCGTCTACAGTTTCTGGCGACTCTGCTGGGGAAATTTAGAGAGCTTGACTCGAACTCGTGATATCCTGTTTTGATTTCATTTATGTGTCTCTTTGCATTGCATGTGCATTGGTGCGCCTAGGACACCGTGTTGGCCATCTGCTATTCCTGAACGGTTTGCCGGAGGCTTGACTTTGTCAAAGCATGCCATAAGGCTGACCGGTTGCGGGCTCTGCCAGTATGGGAACACAAACCCCGGTTTTACCGGGGCACCCTTTTCGACCATTCGACCTAGTGCATATTCGGAATCCATAGTGACCATTCCAAACTAGGACAGGTTGCTTACCCGATGTTAGGTTGTTTGAAACCGCTGCGTGCGTAGTGAAACCCTAGCTCCTGACAAAATAGGACAGGGAAACCCTACCCCAACATAGGGGTGTATTGGCTCTCTTTTACATGCTATGTGCTTTTAGAGTGTATCTCTACAGGGAATGCATGTATCAGTTTGCAAGTCTGAGTATCAGGCCTATGGGCATCAGTATTTGGGGAATCAGTTCTACCTGAGGGTATCAGTTTTGGGACAGTTATTTAAGGAACAGTGATCAGTATTTGAGGAACAGTGTGTTCAGCTTATTGGCAGCATATTATGATACCCAACCGTGTGTTGTATGTTTATTTTACGCCGTTACGCTGTCCGATTGTCTGTTTATTTATACGTTTTATTTATCTTTTTGCTAGGTAGTTGAGCACAATTGCTTCTGATCCAGTAGATATTTCCCAAGCACTCTGGACTAGAGGTCGTCGACTCCATCGATCTGAGGATCTGGTAGACGGACAACCAGTGTACCACTCTCTACCCCCGGTTACCAGACGAAGGACCGTTAGGCAGAGAGCATCAGTGCAGCAGCCAGTTCAGAGGGCCTTATCTACCCCACCTGAGTTCAGTAGAGATCAGGGTCTTGTTTCGCCTACAGAAAGGGGATATATACCGGTAATTCAACCAGAGCAGAATAGTATGGCTAGCTTAGAGGAGATGGTGCGCCAGCTCCAAGAGGGCATGAAAATGATGCAGCAAGATGCTGTCCGACAAGCAGAGTTCGCCAAGCAGCAGGCCACGGTTATGAATGAACAAGCAGAGTTGATTATAAGGTTACAACAGCAAGCCGGAGCCTCTGCTTCGCAGCAAGTTCCTCCCCCACCAGGAGTTCCAAACCTCGGGGAGACAGCCAATGCTCAGAATGATACCGAACTTCCCACAGGACCACCTCCACCCCCGATCCTGCCCCAAATCCAACCTCAACTATCAAAGACACCCACCAACCTACCAGACTCTCCCTTTGAGTTTGAAACTGATCCCACCGCACTAAAGTTGAACAAGCTTGAAAAGCTGTTCAAGAGATCTCAGGGATCCAGGACCATCCCCGATATTGAAGACGGGTATACCGACACAGCTGTGACGCTGCCAGACAGATTTAAGATGCCCCATATTGATCGATTTGACGGGTCCGGGGACCCCATGGTGCACCTGAGACTATTTTCCGATATCTTAAGGCCGATGGGCCTCAGTAGACTGCAGAAGATGTCTTTGTTCGGCCGGACCCTGTCGGGTGTGGCGGCCATATGGTATGCTAAATTAGAGGATGATGTCAAGAGAAACTGGGACGAGATGGCTGAGGCCTTCATTGCGCAGTACTCATACAACACACAAATCGAGATTACAACCCGTGATCTCGAGACAACAAGACAGGAACCTAAAGAGAGTTTCTCAGAATTTGTAACCAGATGGAGGGCCAAGGCTTCGATGATGACCTTAAGACCTACAGACAAAGATCAGATTCGGATGATTGTGCGCAATCTTCAACCGAAGTTGATGCAAAAGATGATTGTACTCCCCTTTCCTACTTTTTCTGACCTGCATGAAATGGGGGTGCAGATTGAGGATGCCTTGAAGCAAGGCTTAATTGATAACGATCGGGAGCAACCCCGAAGGACTTTCAACCGCAACACTAATGCGGGCCCGAGTGGCACTACAACTACAAGAGCCTCCGAAGTGAGCATGGTCACCACCAACCCCCCTCCGAGAACCACGGCAGCTGCACCATTCTCCGGTGCGTCCGGAAGTAACCCACCAACAGCCAAATACCCACCCAAAAACACCAGAACCTTTGCTCCACTTTATATGCCCCTGTCCAAAGCTCTGGGGGTGCTAATCAGAAAAGGGCACTTGAAGCCCCTAGAGCCGCGCCCTTACCAGAAAGACTCCCCGCTACCCACAACCCAGCCAAGTATTGTGCATTTCACCAACAGCACGGTCATGACACCGATCTGTGCTTCCGATTACGTCATGAGATTCAAGACCTCATCGATAACGGGGTGATCTTGCCTCCCGAGAAACCCAACGTTACTACAAATCCCCTCCCCGCACATAACCAAACTCCACCACCCAAAAGAATCAATTTCATCCATACTGGGGCCGCGCCCTATGATCCCAGTATCTATATCACTCCTTCCCACCTGCCTAAGCCGGAGGTGTTCCTTCCCGATTGCGCCGATTTGTGCATGATGGACATCTCTATGACCCAACCTAAGCCAGCGGTGGTAACTGTCGAAGACAGGAAAGAGGAGATCCCAAAGGAGAAGAGGACTGTTGGGCCAGAGTCTGCGGAATCTGGAAGTTGTGTTGAGAAAACGTATAGTCCGGGTGACTACATTTTATCAACAGGCCAGGATGGGCCAAATGTGGAATTTCCAGCAGGAGGAGAACTGTGTGTGATCCAAGGGGATAGTCTGGAACAGGGAACGGATGATTTAACAGCTGTGGAAGAGGACCTTGTTGAACAGAACAGGGAAGTGGAGTCTGAGGACACCGAACTTGAAATGGGGGTAGCACTGGCATGTCTACTCTCAGATCCTTCGATCGACCAGCTGTGCTTGGGGGATAACTTCTCGGTGTCCATGATCGGGAATGAAACGGCTGCGGGCCTGCCATCAGCTATTTTGGATGCATCCATCGCACCCGCTCACCTGGCAGTACGAGGAGGGATTTTTATTTAGCAGCACCGGGTCAGGTAGTGAGCCGGAATCTAATTCCTCTGAATCTTTTGAGTCGGAATCAGGTTTCAGCTCGACTGAGTCTGAGTCCGGTATTCTTGGGGGTGATAACCCGGATGCCACAGTCCTGTCCAGGTCGTCTTTTTCTTTCTCTTTTGAGTCTGTTGTAACAGAAGAATCGGACGGTTTGGAAGTACATAATGAGAATGATATGAATGTGGTTTCCGAGTACTTTTCTGTGCCTTTGATTTATTGCTTAAATCAGGACTTTCAAAATTTTGATAAAAACGACGAGGACGAAATTCCTCCGGTTTTACAACGTTTAATTGAACAAGAGCAGGAGAGGTTTGTTAAACCTTTAGTTGATGAAATCATTACTGTGAATGTTGGTACTGAGAAGGACCCGCGGCTGGTCCAGATCGGGTCCACGTTGTCTTTAGAGGAACGCGAGCGATTAGTCGCTTTATTAAAAGATTTCAAAGATGTTTTCGCGTGGTCCTACGAAGACATGCCTGGAATCGATCCTGAGATTGTATAGCACCGGATCCTTCTCGATCCCGAGGCCCGACCGGTCAAACAAAAACTCAGGAGGATACGCCCTGATTGGGCTATTAAGATCAAGGAAGAGGTCACCAAGCAAATCGACGCAGGCTTCCTGCTGGTATCCGAATACCCGACTTGGTTGGCCAACATTGTTCCAATACCGAAGAAGGATGGCAGAATTCGGGTATGTGTAGACTTCAGGGATTTGAACAAAGCCAGTCCGAAGGATGACTTTCCCTTGCCACACATTGATGAGCTGGTAGATTTCACAGCGGGGCATGCTTTGCTTTCGTTTATGGATGGCTTCTCAGGCTATAATCAGATAGTAATGGCACCCGAAGACCGGGAGAAGACTGCATTCACCACCCCGTGGGTACATACTGCTACAGAGTAATGCCATTTGGGTTGAAGAATGCTGGGCTACTTATCAACGGGCAGCGACTACAATACTGCATGATATGATCCACAAAGAGGTTGAGGTGTACGTAGACGACATGATTGTCAAATCCAAAGAAAGAGAGGGTCACTACACCGCCTTGCAAAAGTTTTTCCAAAGGATCAGAGAATTTCGGCTGCGGTTGAATCCTCAGAAGTGCACATTCGGTGTTACAGCGGGAAAAATGCTAGGGTTTCTGATTACGCAAAGGGGCATCGAAGTCGACCCTTCCAAAATCAAGGCCATCTTAGAAATGCCACCACCAATGACTGAAAAAGAGGTGCGAGGCTTTCTGGGTAAAGTGCAATTCATAAGACGGTTTATTTCAAAATTAACCTTAACTTGTGAACCACTTTTTGGTCTCCTGAAGAAAGGAAAGAAATTCCAATGGGACGGCCGATGTCAAGCAGCTTTTGAACAGATCAAAGAATATTTACAAAACCCACCCGTGTTGTCACCACCGGAGCCAGGGAAACCGTTGATATTGTACCTTTCAGTAACTGAGACTACGATGGGCTGTATGCTCGCACAAGAATCAGAGGATAAGGTGGAGAGAGCCATCTACTATCTGAGCAAGAAGATGCTGGATTACGAGACCCGCTACACTCCGCTGGAGAAAGCTTGCTTAGCTTTGGTATGGGCTACCAGGAAGCTGCGGCACTACCTGTTAGCTCACTCCGTAATGCTGGTTTCACGACTCGATCCTATCAAATATCTTTTCGAGAAACCGGCACTTACGGGTAGGCTAGCTCGTTGGCTGCTGTTGCTTTCTGAGTTTGATCTAAAGTATGTGACGCGCAAATCCGTGAAAGGGAGAACAGTAGTGGAGTTCCTTGCCGACCACCTGGTTGAAGGGGATGAAGCAGTTGAGTACCTATTCCTAGATGAAGCCATTTTGTATGTTGAAGACGAAACTTGGACAATGTACTTTGACGGAGCGTCAAACCAGTATGGGTATGGGATAGGGGTGTTGCTGATAGCGCCCGACAATTCCCGTATCCCTCTAGCATTTAAGCTCCGATTCAAAGTCTCGAACAACGAAGCGGAGTATGAGGCGTGCATCGCTGGTCTAGAAGCAGCCCTAGAACTAGGGGCAAAACGGTTGGACGTCATCGGGGACTCGAACCTTGTTGTGTCTCAAGCAAAAGGAGATTGGAAAGTCAAAGAAGAAAAGATGATAATTTACCATCAGACCTTGGATTTGTTAATTCCTCGGTTTGAAAGTTAAATTTCACTCACCTAGTAAGAGAGAACAACAGGTTCGCTGATTCACTGGCAACTCTATCTTCCATGATAGACATTCCGTCTGGAGTCCGGATGCGTCCAGTCATCATTGATCAGAAGTTCGCACCAGCGTATGAGTCAATTTCTGCCATAGACGAGGTTCAGGACGAAAACCCCTGGTATTACGACATTTGGAACTTCTTGGAGAAGGAGGTATATCCACCAGGGACAAATGCCAAAGATAAAAGGGCAATAAGAAGAATGGCTGTTCAGTTCATCATCTGCGGGGTAAACTGTATAAGAGGGGTCATCTGGGAATGCATAAGCTGTGTGTAGAAGCTGAAGAGTCGAAGCGCCTGATGGAGGCCATCCATGGAGGAGAATGTGGTGCACATATGAATGGGGTAATGCTGGCACGGAAGATCCTCAGACAGGGTTACTATTGGTCCACCATGGAGGAGGATTGTATTGGCTTTGTTCGACGATGCCACAAATGCCAGATCCATGCAAACCGCATGAACATCCCGCCGTCAAAGCTATACAACATGACTTCGCCGTGGCCGTTTTCAGTCTGGGGAATTGATGTGATCGGGGCTGTTACTCCGAAGGGGTCGAATGGGCACGAGTTTATCCTGGTAGCGATAGATTATTTACAAAGTGGGTTGAGGCCAATCTTATGCGGTGTTGAAGGCTTCACATGTCGCGAAGTTTATCAGGAACAACATCATCTGTCGCTATGGAGTCCCGAACGAGATTATTTCGGATAATGGTTCCCTCTTCAAGAAGGAGGTGATTGATTTGTTGGAGAAATATAATGTGACTTTTCATAAGTCGTCCACATACCGGCGGCAGACCAACGGAGCAGTTGAGGCCGCCAACAAGAACATCAAGCACATATTGTAGAAGATGGTGGAAACCTATCAAGACTGGCCAGATAAGTTGCCGTTCGCTCTGTGGGCAACCGGACTTCAATCAGAACTTCTACTGGGGCAACTCCGTATTCATTGGTTTATGGGATAGAGGCCGTTCTACCTATTGAGATTGAGGTTCCTTCCTTACGAGTATTGGCTGAGTGTCAAATAGCCGAGGCAGATTGGCAGCAGAGCAGATTCGAGGAACTCATGCTCTTTGATGAGAGAAGACTGAAAGCATTGTACCATGTTCAGGGTTATCAGCGCAGAATTGCCCGGGCTTTCAACAAGAAAGTGAAGTCCAGGAATCTGAAGGAAGGAGATTTGGTGCTCAAAGACAACCGAGCTCCCATCCATGACCCAAGGGGCAAGTTCAGACCCAATTGGACGGGTCCCTACATCATCAAAGCTATCTGGTCGGGTGGAGCCGTGGTTCTGATGGACCTAGATGGCCTGGAGTTCTCACAACCGATCAACATGGACAAGTTGAAGAAATATTATCCTTGAGAGGCTCGCTAGGCCGAAAACCCGGAAGGGCGACCTAGGCAAAAGTTAGAGCACAGAAAATTAGAAAATAGAAAAACTGAGCTCGCAAGGTTGAAAACCCGCAAAGGGCGGCCTTGGCAAAAGTTAGAGCGTAAAAGGAGAGTGAGAATACTCGAGTGAACCCTAGCCGAACTACGTAAGGCTTGATTCCCATCTTTGGGATACGTAGGCAGCTTCATCTTGAAGTTCAGCCATAACCTTTTTCCCCGATCAACTTTGTCCATTTGATCATCTCAGTCATCTTTGTCCATCAGCATTCATCGTGATCTCCGGTGCAGTGCTTTTCAGACTAGGGGCAACTTTCCGTTGCCGTGCAGTGCTGCGGTGCTATTCAGACTAGGGGCAACTTTCCAGTTGCTGGGATTCGGGATTGTACATCTCAGTGACAAATTTCAGGCATGTCCAGTTCTGATCCATATCGAAAATGGTTTTGAAAAGTTTTAATAAAAGTTGACTTTGTTCAAAATTAATCTTTTTACAACTAAGACCATTTTTGGACCAAAGCGGAAAATTTTCAGTACCACAATCTTCAATTTCATTGATTTCAATACAGAGTTCTCCTGCTCTTGCATACAATTGAAGTTGCTTTTTATTACAATCATAAAGAAAACTTGAAAGTTCTAATAAAGCAATAAATCCGGGGCATAGTCAAGTCAGGTGTCCCTGCGCCCCCTCCCAGAGCTAGTCGAAGTCTCTGATGCCAAGCTAGGCCCATTCTGTGCCTCTTCATTGAGACAATCCCAACACTCATCAGACAAAGTGCAATTGAAAATGGGAGCGGGGGCCAGGAGCTCTCTGGTTCTCCATGCTGTAGCATATCGGGCAAGCTGTGCGCCTCGGATTGGGAATGCAGCTGGGTATTCTATCTCTTCTGGTGGACAAGTCTGGTCATGACCGAACTGACGCCGAATCCGAAACGGAAAGTAGAAAACACAGTGAGTCAAGCCAATCAGCTGAATCCCAGGTTGGCGAGTCATACTATAACTCATTGCCGGGAGATTGAGCCAAGGGCATCGCCAAGCAATGCGATCCACGGACAAGCTACACATCCAGTCAAACCACCAACCCTTATCAAGGACGTCGACTAGGCGTTGCCTGAAGAAGTAACCACGGGCTGAGTATGTTGAAGAAGTAACCACGGGCTGAGTATGTTGGGCAAGAGTCCACAACCTGCAACTTGTCCATCAACCATATCTGGGGAGGGATGAAAAATGAGAGAATAAAGAATAGAGAGGTGTACGATGAGAGAAAAGTAAGAAAAGGGTTTTGTGAGA
This sequence comes from Camellia japonica, assembly GCA_030407325.1. NCBI lineage: Eukaryota > Viridiplantae > Streptophyta > Magnoliopsida > Ericales > Theaceae > Camellia > Camellia japonica. The sequence continues at coordinate 162,308,231 of JAPPVO010000019.1, read as the reverse complement.
AAACCGAGCTTGAGAGCCGAGTGATGTGAGCAATACATATGAGAGATTGGGTGGGAAACTTTACCTGCAGTAGTAGTGGACTCCCCGCAAATTTGGTTGCTTCGCGACGATAGAAAGCATCCAAGCCCATCAGCGTTTCGGCCAACGCCATGGCAATACAGCTCTTTCCTTCTTTCAAACCTTGGGCAACTTCAAGCAATCGGACGCTAGATCCTCCAGAACCCGAGGCGAGTAAGAAATGAGATAACATACACAAACAGAGTGCGTGTTGCCGAAAACCTTGCCAATGACGGTCGCCGCGGTCACCAGTCTCAGAGAAACGGCAAACCAAACTCGGAATATCCAACATTCCATCACAAATCAGAGATCGAGCATCAGGTACGGAGAACCCACACATTTGTCCTAAGGCTTGGGCATGGCCAAAACGGGGTTGGGGCAGGATCTCTTCATTACGCTCAGACTCCATTAAGACTCGAAAATCTTCAAAGGTGGGACATACCTCTTGCCCGCCAAAGCTAAAAACATGCGTCACCGGATTCCAAAACCTTGCCGCGGCATGGAGAAACGGAAAGTGCAGCGGGGTACGACCCAAAGTGAATAGTGCGTTTATGCCGAAACCCCGGAAATTTAGCTTTTCCGAGCCATCCAAGTTGTTAATCCAAGCTGCAAGATTTTGGGCAAGAAATTCTTCCATTTGGAGTAAATCAGTGTGGAAATGAGAAAAACTACGAAGCTGGGGCCTTTTGTAGGGGATAAGGTTGAATGAGGGACAGGTGTCAGCATTCTGCTGGCTTCTTCCATTTGTTTTGCCGGCCGGCCAAGTAAGGTGCCGACCGGCCATCACTTTTGGCCGGTGGAGATTCCTCATGGCCGGTGGATTTTCCCCGGGGCCGGTGGTCCTCCCCTTGGTTCCCTGAGTTGTTTATGCTCAGAAGTTGGGGAATCCCACCATTTCCAATGCCCTCCAGTGATCAATTCTTGCGGGGTCGCGCCTATTTGTTTATCGAGTTGTTGTACATTTGTTTATCGAGTTGTATTTCACTCTCTTTAAGTCTTCGTGTTGCTTATCGAGTTGTACTCGCACTTAGTTAGCTTATCGAGTTGTCTCGTTTGCTTATCGAGTTGTAAGTCAGTTCGCTACCTGATTATTACGATGCAAGTGCTTAATTTTCAAATGATTTTCAATTTCATTCACATTGTTATGTGATGCCTTGCGATGCGATGCATAGAAAGCACAAATATAACATCTTTTGAATAAAATAGCAGTTTCATTTCCATCATGTGTTTTTGCAAAAATGCGCAGTTTTGAAAAATGGTAACAAACCTGCCTGAGGCAGTGCAATGTGCTTGAACTACCAGTAAAAAAGGAAAGTAAAACAAAAGAAGAGTAGGACAGCAGAGTATCGGGATTGCTACTAATAACCCCCATCATTTTCCTTGAGGTCGATGCACCGCCTATGCCCTCATTCAGGGTCAACTATATGATTTGGCACCTTCATTATTCAAGATATCGCAAGAAAGCGCACTTTTAAAACATTAGTAGGCTTTCGAGTTGACTTCAGGCCGTATCTCTTTAAGCGACGCTCCGTAAAGTGCGAGGAACATCCCTTCCCGTACCCTTTTGCATCTCGTGAACTCCACAGCATGCTTCAATTGTATTGTGTTGCAGTGTTTTGCATTACACGCCTCAGGTTCTTATACACATCGCTTGCGTAGACCGCATGTTTTATCATTACTTGCATAGACCGCATGCTTTACTTGCGTAGACCGCATGTTTTATCATTACTTGCGTAGACCGCATGCTTTACTTGCGTAGACCGCATGTTTTATCATTACTTGCGTAGACCGCATGCTTTACTTGCGTAGACCGCATGTTCTGTCATTACTTGCGTAGACTGCATGCTTTGCTTGCGTAGACCGCATGTTTTAACGTTACTTGCGTAGACCGCATGTTTTGTTTGCGTAGACCGCATGATTTTTTGTTTGCGTAGACCGCATGATTTACTCGCGTAGACCGCATGTTTGTAATCAATATCATTACTTGCGTAGACCGCATGTCTCGTTTGCGTAGACCGCATGTTTTGCTTGCGTAGACCGCATAACTTGTTTACATATGTTCGAATCTCTTTCTATACATATTATTTGCGTAGACCGCATGTTTGTAATCAATATCATTACTTGCGTAGACTGCATGTTTTGTTTACGTAGACCGCATGTTCTATCATCGCTTGCGTAGACCGCATGTTTTATCGTTACTTGCGTAGACCGCATGCCTTACTTGCGTAGACCGCATGTTTTATCATTACTTGCGTAGACCGCATGCTTTACTAGCGTAGACCGCATGTTCTGTCATTACTTACGTAGACCGCATGCTTTGCTTGCATAGACCGCATGTTTTAACGTTACTTGCGTAGACCGCATGTTTTAACGTTACTTGTGTAGACCGCATGCTTTACTTGCGTAGACCGCATGTTTTATCATTACTTGCGTAGACCGCATGCTTCGTTTGCGTAGACCGCATGTCTTGCTTGCGTAGACCGCATATTTGTAATTAAATCCATTACTTGTGTAGACCACATGTTTTGATTGCTTGGGCCGCATACTTCACTTACACGTGTTCAATGTTCATTGCTTGCGTAGACCGCATCCTTTACGTACATGTGATTGTACCTTCACGACATGGTCATAACTCCCACTTAGTTTGTGTTGTCACACATTGTCAATTGCATTATCTGCATGTTACTAATAAAATCGTACATGTTAAGTCTGTTTCCTTTGCAGGCACGATATTGTATGTACGGTTCATTTGCGACTGGTGGAACCAGACGAACCAGACAGGTATTGTATCCTCCGCGTGAGACGTCTCGAGAATTGCATAATTCTCTTACATCCTTTCTGCATTGTAGTGTAGTTTGGTGTATGCTAGCTTAAAACTGTCGCATGTGTGCTTCGTTACAGCTTTTCTTTGCATGATCATAAGTTATGCTCGGCTTCGTGCATTGTCTTGCATTTTGCCCCTGCCTTCAGGCGCATACCTTGTTTGTCTTGCATGTTTGTCTAAGTCTTCGGCCTTGTCAAAAATGGGTCGTCTCTGGGCTTTGACATTCACTCCCGTCATTGTTATGACTTTCGAGTTCTGTCAAAGAGGGGCAACTGTAGACACCCCATTTTTGACCGTCCTCAAGACTTGGACGTCACCGTTTGAACACCCGGTGATCATCCATGTTTGTGTTCGTTTGGAGTTCCCGGAGGTCTCGGCTACGCGCCTTGCCTCAGGATCTCCGAACTCGACTGTTCCGTGTTTGGTTTTGGCACCAAACACTTGTGTTTTTGCCTTGAAGGGCAGGGAAGGGCTTGTTAGCCATCCCCACATCCCACCGGCCTTCCCCTAGCATCATCGGCTGTTTAGAGGTGCCACCGGCCATGGTTTCTTACAATCAATGGCCGGCCGGCACTATATTTGGCCAGCCGGCACTTGTTTTTGCCGGCGATCCCTTTTGCTGGCCGGTGTGACTCCTTTGAACCCTTGAGGCATAGTGCATGCCAGCTGTCCTAGCTGGAATGCACCATCACTTCTCCCCGTGCAGCTTGTGGCTGGTGTGACTCCTTTGAACCCCCTTTCCTTCTAGAAGCTTGCACCCTTTGGCCAAGCTTCTTGGAGAAGCTTGGCCAGCTGTCTTAGCTTCTCCAAGAAGCCAAGAGCCCTTTGCGCCCTTTGCCCCTTTTGATATAGCTTCTTGGAGAAGCTTAGAAGGCTTTTGTTTGCCTATATAAGCATCCTTCCTCTCCTTTGTCTAGGGTTGGAGCTTTTGAATCAAAAGAACCAGAGAATACATACATACATCTGATATATCATCCTCTCTCTCTATATCTCCCTCTCTCTCATCCTTAGGGTGTGTTTGGAAGCCTAAAAGTGCATTTTTACCTTACTTTTGCACTAATACACACACCATTACACCTAGCTCCGAGATTGAGAGGTTTTGAGGGTTGATTCTTGAGCTTTTGGACTGATTTTGATCAAAAGAAGAGGGCTACATTGGTTGTTCTTGAGGTGTTCTTCAAGGGTAATCACTTTGCTTTAGTTTCCCCAAACTTGCACTAGTTTTCTACCTGTCTTGCTTGCTGATTTAGGCTTTGTGTATAACTTAAAAAAAGCTTATATTTTCATGCTTAAGAACTTTCATTAAGGGTGTTTTGTGGTTTGAGTTCAAACTCACCCTCTTAGGCCTTATTTGGCCTTTTTGGTGCTTCCTTTGTGAGGTTTTGTTTGCTTGAGTGTTTTAGTCTTCTCACCACTGAAAACCAGTGGATTTTCAGTGGTGAAGGAGATGGTTTGAAGTCTTGTATAGGGGAGGGACACCCCTCTCCCTTCATTGCCTCATTTGCTTGTCTTTTGGTTCATAAAGGTAGCATGTATGCCTAGCTTTGTTTGGCTTCATTTCAGAGTTTATTTGGGGTTTATTTAGCATGTTTTACCTCTGTCCCATGTTGGTTTGATAGCCCCTCTCATGCTTAATACACTTGCTTTGTATCCCCTCATTTTGCCTAGAAATGTGTCATGGCTTTTGGTCACTATGCTCTCATGTTTTGGCTTTGCTTTGTGAAGTTCTTGGCCATATTTTGTCTTGTATAAGGTCTGTTGGCCACTGATTTGGACTTGTTTAGCATGATTGATATAGTTACTCGCATTTTGGCTTGTAAGCCTTGAGTATATTGGCCCCTAGCATGCTTAGCTTAGACCATCCTCATGATTTGGCATCATTTAGGATCGTATTTCAGTCCATAAATCATGTTTGTATGTTTGCATATGTGACCTCTTTCATGCTTTGAGGATGTGTCCTTTTATGCCTAGAAATGAGCTTTGGTGCATGCATCTCATTGAAGCTACTTAAGCTGCCATATCCGTGGGTTTTGGAGCCCATTTTTGCATGCTAGAATTCTGTTTTTGCTTGTCTAATTCATGCCATGAGTGGTCATGTTAGTGGAAGTAAAGTACTCCCTTTTGTGCCTTAGCTTTAGGCCCATTGGCTTGCATGTTGACATGAGAGTTTGTCCACCATTTTGGGCACTTTTGGCCACTGTTTTGGGGTGGATTGAGGTCTGCCCCTTTATGGTTTAAGTCCACCATTGCATGCTTATCTCATGTTTATTGCATGATTGCTTCATTAGGTGTTGTAACATGATGATCCTATTGCTTAGATTGTCCTTGTTTGCATTACATTTGCATCTTGCATGTCTAGCATTGCATACTTGCCATGATAGTTGCATGGCATTTGGCATGCCTTGCATCTTAACCTCATGTTGCATCTTTGAGCCATGTTTGCATAACATGCATTGCATTACTTGGTTTGGGGTGTCAAACCAAGTGTGAGGGTTAAGAAGTGTTCATACTACAAGTGATGTAACACGTCTTAACTCTCGGTCACCGAGGCCCTTGACTTCGACATGATAGGGTCTTGGTCCTCATTTGTTTGTTGCATGCATTTTCACATTGAATTGCAACCTTAGCTCCTTAGGCTATCATGCATCAAATGCACAATTGATAGCCCGAGGGCCAAGGGCCATACTCCCTTGAGTCCGTTACATGATTGGGAGAGTAGCCATGCTTACATGTGCTTGAAATTCTATGCCATGCACTGCCTGTCCTCTGTTGCTGTCAAAACTGTTTTCTGCAGGAAGATTTTGCCGACCGGCAACATTTAGTGCCGACCGGCCATTGGTGAATGGCCGATAACTTCATCAGCAGCCGATGGAAATTCTCTATGGCCGGTGGGCATTTCCTCCAGCCGATGGTATTCTACAGTGTGCAAGGAACATGTCCCAGGATTTTTGCAGTCTTTGGAGATGCAGGACAGTGTAAAACAGAGGCAGCAATAGCATGGCACGGGTTTTCCAGGCAAGACAGACTGAAGCATGCATCATTCACGCATTCCGAGGCGGGGGCTGCGGCCATCTTCTCTTTGCACTTAATTTAATTAGATTAGGAGTTTTGTAATAATTAATTCAGTATTATTCATTCGGCCTGTATATTTATTTGGTCCCTCCGAGTGAGGGCGCAATTGTGTAATAAGTGTGGGTGGGTGTGTGCATGTCTTCCAATCCCCACTTCTTTCTCCCTTTTACTTACCTGCTTTCGATGGTTAGTATTAGGGCATATTTAATTTAGCATACCTTATGCTGTGCATGCGTGCATCCATACATTTGTCTACATACATCGGGCTCGGCACATCATGCTAACTACACTTGTATTTCAAATTCCAAGTTGAGTACTTGTTAATTGCAGCATTTCACATGCCATCTTTAGGATAGCCGAGCCTATCATAGTTGCATCCTGCATGCGTTCTATTAGCCATCTTAACATGAACTAGGATCATGCATATGATTACTAACTGGTTTCTGTTTTGGCTTGGAGTACTCTGTAAGTTCTTTCGCTTTAGCATCCTCACATGTGTGTAAATGTTGCCATGATAGCATAAATACCATGAGGCTAGCTGCTTATGTGATATAACTGCCTGAATGCCTGTGGATGGAGGTTGAATTACCCAAATTGGAATAAGACATTAAAATTGTGAGTTTTAAGCCCACTTGAGGGTGGCAAAAACCTGCATTTTAGCCTACTTGCGAGTAGCAAGCCATTTTCAAAACAAACATGAAATGTTTTGTTCCAATTCAGGCGATTTGGTCTATACTTGTTTGCTGTGCGCATAACATAGTAAATCTAGGCTAATAACCGGAATAAGAACACATAACGTTTTCAAAATCGGATATCACGGTTAGTAGAGGCCGGTCTTCGGATCGGGCAAGAGGGGGTGCTCATAGCTGACCTTCCCCAATCGTACCCAAGCTCCCGAGCCGAGGCAACTTTGGTGATGACGGACACGTGGCCTTTGGCATCGAGTCAGGGTTTCCTAAATTTCCCTATTAAAAAATATTTAGGTGGCGACTCTGTATCTGACAAAGCAGTCCATGTTTGGCACTTCTTTTCAAAAATCTGTTTCTCAAAACGATTTGCCGGATTTGGACTCTTTGGTTCAGATTTAGAACCGTGACACAAAAGGGAGTCCGAACTGTAGAGTGAAGCCCAAGGGCGCATCTACAATTGTAAAAACTCAGAATTATCGTCAAAAAAGATTACAAAATAATGATGACCATCAACAGAGGGTGCTGGAGCTGACCCCCAAACATCACTAAAAATCAAATCTAAAGGAGCTAAACTGATTGTTTGACTAACAGGAAGAGACAATCGACTCGATTTGCCTAATTGACAACCATGACACAAAGTTGGCAACGTAGATGATGAGCAAGACAACTTATTGGTGGCGACAATCAAATGAAGAACATGGCGGTGAGGATGGCCCAAGCGACAATGCCAACACACAGAATCCGCACGTTCAAAAAGATGAGCAGAAGGAGAGACAGCAGAAGAGGAAAGTTTGTAGAGTCCCAAATCATTCGTCCTTCAAAGTAGAGTTTTCCTGGTTACCTAATCCTTGATAAAAAACTGTAAGGGGTGAAATCCAAAAAATACACCATTATCTTTACTGAATTGGTGAACCAAAAGTAAGGATTTAGTAAGGGATGGGACATGCAGAACATTAAACAACCGAAAAAAAGAAGACCTAGTGTGAAGAGTAGTTTTACCAACATGAGAAATGGACAAGCCCTTACTGTTACCCACACGAAGTTGTGTAATCAGTATGATGAGTCAAGGCAGCAAGATCAGGAACGACATGATGGGTTGCGCCAGTGTCAGGAAACCAGCCGGAAACAGATGATGGAGCAACATAGTTGGCCTGAGGATGAGTGGTATGTAATCAGTATGATGAGTCAAGGCAGCAAGATCAGGAGCGACATAATGGGTTGCACCCGTGTCATGTAGAACAACGACAATAGTAGGTGAAACCTCGTGATGGAGGACTTCATGGCTAAGAAGGAAACTGTGTAACTCAGCAAATGGAACTAGTTTGGAGCGAGTAGCAAGTGTGGTAACAAGATCCCGAAAGTTAGAGTTCAGACCTTTGAAGATATAAAGATTGAAATCATGGGGAGAGAGGGGTCTGCCCACAGCAGTAAGTTCATCGGATAAACTCTTTGCTTTATGCAAAAACTAGGTGACAGAGAGATCACCTTGTTTAAGTTCGTGGAGTTGCAGATGAAGTTGAAGGACTTTGGTATGAGAGGCAGATGCAAGGCAACCTCCAAAGTAGTCTAAACAGCAGAAGAAGTGCAGAGACCAACGACTAAGGGAAGGATATCTTCAGAGAGGGAAACAACTAAGAGGTTGAGAAGAAGTTGGTCTTGACGGGTCCAGGTGATGAAGGATGGATTGGGGACTTCAACATTATCCTAAGTAAAAGTTGGAGAGGGACATGGAGTCGAGCCATCAATATAGCCAATTAAATCTTGGCCTCGAAGGTAGGGAGTGAGTTAGGCTTTCCAATAAAGGTAATTGGTGGTTGTGAGCTTGATGGAGAGGAAGTGATGGGCGTTGGTTACAAAAAGAGGGGAAACAGCAGATTGAGAATTGGTGGAGGAAACAGAGGAGTTTGTGACTGGCCATAACAGCTTTTTGGTGCTCTAATACCAAATTGGAATTTAATTACTCCACGAATGAAATGATTTTCTCACATAATTATGTGAGGAGTTATATTGCTATTTATACACTTTGTTCTTGTTCATGATAAGAAATAGTAGTTAGAGATAGATACCAATAACTATACACTAGCCTGATAAGATATAATAATATGATAACCATCATGATCTCCTAAACAAATTGCTAACCATGGAACCAACAGATCAACATTTTCCAATAATCACCATTGTAATTATTGTCATAAGCACCACCATTATTTTACTATTACTACCATCTATCACTACCATCAATATTGCTACCATTACCACCACCACCACCACCATCACCATCACAATATAAAAATTAAAATATACAATTTAAGAATAATAAATTTCAAATTTGATCTTATATATATCAATAACTTATTTTTGGTTCAGTACTTAAATTTTTATCAAATAGCTTTTTAGCTTAAAAAATTCAGCATTCAGTTTTCAATACTTAATTTCAGCTTTATCAACTTATTATTTTATATGTGGATATGTGATATGGAGATATAAAGCTTGTTTTAAGTTATTTGGATTCTTTAATGGGAGGGCCCAATGATTCTTTATTTAGACTTGATCCCTTCTCCCACTACAAAAAATTAAGGTTTTAGAGATCAAAATTTAGGGACAAAATTAATTTTTAGGGACCAAATATTTTTGTTGCGAAAAGTGTAGTTATTATATTTTTAGCAACAAAAAATTAGACATTAGTGATGAATTATTATCCTTTTGAGACCAAATTTTTTATCTCAAAAAATAAACCATTTTGAAACCAAATTATTTTGTTCTTAAAAGTCTATTTATTAGTGACATTTTCAAAATTTTGTCGCTAAAAGCCTTATTTTTGACTTTTCGGGACGACCTTTTAGCAACTATCCTCATGACATAGAAATTGGTCCCTAAATGTTTTTTTCCACAAATTTTTCACATTTAGAGACCAAAACATTTGGTCTCTAAAACTCTTATATATTGTAGTGTCCTATTCTATTAGGGTTTACATATATCTATATATATGTGGATCAAAGGGTTGTCAGCCCCATTGAAAAATAACATAAAGATTAGGAGAAAGAGGGAAAGAGTCGGTGCTAGGTTTTCCAATTATGAAGACCATTGTTTGATATCTCATGGTGATGGCAAGACCACAAGGCACGTATTTAAATTTATTTTAAGTTGTTTAGTTTAATCAGATTATTATGGTGTTTTAATTCCAGATATATAGATGCTATAAATCTTACATCATTTACGTCACTACAATAAAAACATACTTTAGTGGCACTATATTAGTGGCATGTTTTTAAAAAATGCCACAAAAATTAATATTTGGTGGCATGTGTTAGAAAAATGTCACAGAGCCACAAACATAAAGGTTCTAGTGGGATTTCAATAAAGAAGTGCCGCATCACTACAACAAGAATGTGATTTAGTAGCATCAACTTTATAACATTTTATAAAAGAATGACACAAAAAATTATTTTAATGACATTTATTAACATGTGCCACTAAACTTGTTAGGTGTAAGTAACTTTTTATGGCATTGGGTGAAAAGTGTCATAAATAAATAATTTTTTATGGCATTTTGAGAAATGCCACTAGGCTAAAATATTTCCAATCTCTAATGGCATTTTTTGAAAAAACAAAAAACGCCAATATACTCCCAAAATTTTTCCAAATGCACAAAATAAAAATAAATAAATAAATTGAACTCAATATAACATGTTTTTTTTAACTCTACTTGCCACATGTACAAAATTGATCAACGATCTTATATGAATTAATTGAAAAAATAAAAATTTTAACTGCTCTCCCATACAATGATACAATTACTTGAATTTTTAATTTCTGACATCATCAAAAAGTGTAAACTGACTTGATGATTTATTAATAAAATAAACCATTTATTATGAAATTGAAAACTTCAAGGGACGTGATACAAAATTGATCTAATTGAAAATGTAGAGACCAAAATTACATAAGGGGCAAAATGTATTGATTACTGGTGTAATTTGTCCTATATATTTTTTTTTATTTAAAATGTGAACAAACTTATTTTAAAAAATAAATAAATAAAGAAATAAATTTATTTTTGGTACACCATTTCCAATTCTTTACCTCATTACCAATTCTCTACTTTTTTTTTTTTTTAATAGATGAGATAAGGAAACATAAGGAAACCATTTCAAAACATTACACAAAATCAAAGACTCAAAGAATCAAAAAAGGTAGAGCAGCTGTGGGGTTAGTATAGCGTTTTTGGTTTAGACTCAATCCATTGTATGTTCTGGATCCGAGTTTTATTGTCTTATACAGTTGTTCATGTCTTGTTTTCCCTTCTCTCTCTTGGAGTTTGGCTTTTGGGATGTGTTGTTTACATTTGGAACAGGTTGGTAGCTTGTTTTTCAAGTTGTTGATGCTCAGAATTTTGTTTCTACACTCGAGCGACACTTCTTGCACTCGAGCGGTGAAACCTCCACTACTTTTGCAAGTCTGCAAAAATACTAGGAGTGTGTATTCTTTGCTCAAGTGACGCTTCTTGCGTTCGAGCAACGATCTTCTGTTTGTAAAACTACTGGGAGTTTGTATTATGTGCTCGAGCGGTAAAACTTATTGTGTCTGGTCGCTCGAGCGACACATCTTGTGCTTGAGCAAACTGCGTGTATATCAGTTCATAAAATCACTTTTCTGAGTCACTTTTTCACCTCTCTCTCTAAACATTTCAAAACCCTAATTTCTCTCTTTCTCTCTCTCTCTCTCTCTTGAAAATGCATCTATTTACTCAAATCCACCTAGATCCGTCGATCTTTTCACATGTGTCCCTTTGTTAAAAAGGTAGAGCGTAGCGAGGATTTCATTCTAATCGGAGCAAAGTTGATTTTTGGTGTCTTTGAGTTTACTACTCTCTCTCTCTCTCTCTCTCTCTCTCTTGTCTTCTAAGCTTGAGGTAGGGATATCTCCACTCTTTTTATGAGTTTCAACTAAGTTATTTGTTACTTCTAAACAATATGGAGATTTTGGAAGATTTGGAACAATCTAGGGTTTTAGGTAAAAATCAAAAGAGAGGTTTTTCAAATGGATCCTTGAAAATTATTTTTGATATGGAAAATAATATTGAGTTGGGAATGAATTGTTGATTTTGAATATTGGGATTGATTTTGGAAAGGAAAGTGATTTTGCCTTAAATGCCTCAAATGTTGATTATATATATATAAAGATTGATATTGAAATTGTGAAATTGGATTGATGTTGATGAGGATGGTGGAGTCAGATATGTATTATTACTCACCTCTTGAAAATTTGGAGAGTTTATCTTTATTGATAATTGTTTAACTGTTTAGAAATATCTATTTTGGACTATCGGTGTAAGATAGCTATGAATGTTGTAGAAATTGCATGTGAATTAGGAGAATTGAAACCATTTTTCTTATTAAGTTGCATTAAGCATTATCTCATGCATAATTAGAAATGTTTATCGTTTTGAGAAAATATGTGAACTTGGGAAACATGTATTGTAATGTTGAAATAAGTTGGCCTGAGTGTCCATGGTAAAAGTCCTAAAAATTGCATGTATACATGGGTGTCGATCCCGCAGACAAAATTTCCGTGAAATAGCAATAGTAGTGCTTGTATAGCCTACGTTTACATGAGTCTCGGTTTACGGTTTCCTCCAAATGAAATTTTTGGGAAAGGTTGTATTGTTTTGAAATTCCCAGAGCGTGATTCACTGCCCTATCTTTTTATTCCAAAGGAAGTGTGTTAGAAATGGGCGTCCATGTGGTATGACCCTTTGAATCTTTTGAACCTTATCCAAATGGGTTTTGAATACAAATTCAAACCTATTTGGATAACCACTCAGGATATATATATATATATATATCATATAATTGATATGGATAGATGATATATCTTATATTATCTCATATAACTGATATGGATAAATGAGATAAACATATTATATATCTGATGATATGGGATATGGGTGATTAAGAGAAAAACAACGTATATTTGAGCTTTTTCCCCTATACTGACTCTCTCCCAAAAACCAACGATAAAAGCTATTTGCACTGTGATTTGTGTGGGTGATATTCACTATTGTAATATCACTCCATTGCTGGGTTGACTGATCCGATTCAGGAAGCACGCGATTTACCCACGAGATCCTTCAATTCAGACTTTGTTCTAAAGGTATGACCATAATTTTTATTCCGTTGCGTTATACTTTGTTTTACATTGGTATCAGAGCATGAATGGGTATTTCCGTGTTTTCTTTAATCATGTGTATATTTTTATATGTATATGTATACATTATATACATGAATGTTTATAAAGGAGGAAAAATGTCTACTTTCATTAGATTAAGAGCATAAATGCCTATTTTTATGTTCATTAATGTCTTTTTTAATACCATAAATGGTTTTATTTTAAAAAAAGGAGTCTGGTAGTACAATAATTAGACCGGAAAACACCCTGGAAGGCGGAGCATGGGCCTCACGTGCCACCTGACGCCGTGAGCCGCTCCCACACGTTGACACGTGCTTCCACGCGCCAGACGCCCTGCCGACGCGCCTTCACGCGCCATCACGTGCGCGTCAGCGGCGCTGTCTGCGCCACGCACCTGCGCCGCGTGCTGAGCCGCGCCGTTGTCCTCCGCCGACTTGGCTGGCTTGGCTGCTGATGCATAAGGCACTGTTTGTTTTGTTTTTTAATTCTGAATCGTGTTAAATGGTCATAATTAATTCATTATAGATTTGTTTTATGCATGGTTAGTACTGTTAGACTCAGAATTAAATTTTCTATATTCTGTAAAATTTTGAAAATTTTATGAAAATAAAAAGTATTTTTCCTATGATTATAATTCATTATTTATGCTTTAAAATGCTTCTGGTATTGCATAAATTATTTTATGGGGTTGAAATTTTTATTGTAGACTTCTGAAATGTTTTACTATTTACTGGAATAATTTTTTCAGTTTATCAGATTCTAGAATTTTTTATTTCTAATTTAACGTGTGTTTATTAGTTATTTAGAATTCCAGAAAATTTCAGAAAAATTCCAGAAGATTTCAGAATGATGTACTTTTTATTATGGCATAATCTGAATATTAAATACAGCATATTTTTTAGGGTTTATAATATGTTGCAATTAAAGAAGCATGATTATTTATTTATTTATTTATTTGAATTCCATTATTAAATGAATATAGCATGAGTTATTTGTATATTTACATTAAGATGCTATTGTATGGAATTTATCATGCTTTGTATATGCCATAAGTAGTGGGAGATTGATTGTTTTTTGCGCATGGAATTAAATTAAATTTTGATAATTATCACTAGAGGCGCAAGAGATGATTACGAGCATAGCAAATTTTCGATCTTGAGACATGTGTAAAATTATCATTATTTAATTTAGATTCTTTTGCTGCAAAATAATTTTTTGTGTTGCTATCATTAATATCCCCTGCGCATTTGTTTACTCTGTATGTAGAAATGGCTGCTAAGACAGTGGTGGCAGACTTAACTAAGGGAGAGAAATTGGATGGCGACAATTATGATATATGGCGCCGTAAGATCCAATACCTCCTCAATGAGCAAGAAGTGTTGACCACACTTGAACAAGTGATGGTTGAGCCAGAGCAGGGCAATACAGCTCAACATCGTCGTGATCTTGAAGCCTTTCAGACTTGGCGTAACAAAGATCGGTGTGCGCGCTTTACTATGTTGAGCAGCATGCACAACGACTTGATTAGTGAGTTTGAGCATTGCCCGACTGCATTTGAGATGTGGGAAGCTCTCAAGCAAAAGTTTGGTATTACCTCTTTGGCAAAGCTACGTGGGCTGACTATGAAGTTTGACTCATATCAGAAAAGGGCGCATCACTCGATGAAGCAGCATTTGAGGGTCATGTCAGCCATGATACGTGAGCTTGCGGCTGCTGGGCACAATTTGACTCAAGAGCAGCAAGTACAAGCTGTGATTCGCTCTCTGCCAAATTCTTGGGAGCAGATGAAGCAGAACATGATGCATAATGAGAGTGTGAAAACATTCGAAGACATATCGCGTCATTTGGAGCTAGAGGCTGAGCGCCTTGAGGCGGCTAAGTCTGATGGTTCTGCTATGGTGGTTGAGTCAAGCTCACGTAGGACTTCTCAGTTCAAACGTGGAAAAGCAAAAGGTGCCCCTAAGAAGCAAGCAGCAGCTGCGCTTAAGCCCAATGGCGCTAGAAATTTCAAGCGTAGGGGCAAGAGAGGTGGTAAGAAGGCAAAGGCTAAATTGACATGCTTTAACTGTAACAAAGAAGGACACTTCGCTCGGGATTGCCCTGAGCAGAAGAAGGTACTCCTTACTTAATTTCTCGCATTCAATGCTTTGTGTCTAGTCAAGCATTAATTGCTCATTCTCCTCATTTTTGGGTTGTAGACTCCGGAGCAACAGACCACATCGCGAGGGACAGAGTAGGGTTCGTTGAGTATCGCCGAGTACCTGCTGGGAGCAGAAAAGTTTACATGGGGAACGAGTCCAGTGTGGAGGTGCTTGGCATTGGCACATTCAAGCTGGAAATGCGACGAGGGCGCACCTTGTATCTTCATGATGTTTTTATGCTCCGGATATTCGGCGAAACTTAGTTTCAGTTATTAGCATGATGAGCCTTGGTTTTAGCTTTTGTTTTGAGAATAATGGTGTTAGCATTTATTTGGGAACAATTTTTTATGGTTTTGGTTATCTTTCAGATGGTTTTTTAGTTTTGGATGTGGATGATTCTAGTCTTAATAAAAATGCCAATGGCTCTGTTTCTAATATTGCATCTTTTTGTGATAATGATTCTATGAGATGGCATGCTAGATTAGGCCACATAGGGCAAGACAGGATGACTAGATTGGCTAGAGAAGGTCTTTTAGGCCCACTCGCTAGAGTCACTTTGCCTACTTGTGAGCACTGTCTTGCTGGAAAGGCAACAAGGAAACCATTTGGGAAAGCCATAAGGGCATCTATCCCATTGCAACTTATTCATTCTGATATATGTGGACCAATGAATGTGAGGGCAAGGCATGGAGCCCCTTATTTCATCACATTTATAGATGATTGCACGCGTTTTGGTCATGTCTATTTGATTTCTCACAAGTCAGAAGCATTGGATTGCTTTAGACGGTATGTTAATGAGGTTGAGAATCAATTAGACAAGAGCATTAAGGCTCTAAGGACTGACCGAGGACGTGAGTATCTATCTGAGCAATTTAAAGTGCTCTGTGAGGAAAAAGGAGTTATCAGGCAATTGACAATTCCTAGGACTCCGCAACAAAATGGTGTAGCGGAGAGAAGGAATCGCACATTGCTTGACATGGTTAGATCAATGATGGCGCAAGCTAATCTTCCCATTTCTTATTGGGGAGATGCTTTGTTGACTGCTGCCTACGTCCTTAACCGTGTGCCCTCCAAATCAGTTCCTTCCACCCCATATGAGATGTGGACTGGCAAAAAGCCTGATTTGGGCAATTTGCGGCCTTGGGGTTCGGCAGCTTACATACACAACGCTTCTCATAAGTTTGGGAAGTTGGGCCCTAGAGGAAAGAAGTGTATCTTCATTCGCTATAGTGAGCATTCTAAGGGCTATGTGTTTGTTGGGGAGCATCCGGATGGAAGTGTGACTGAAATTGAGTCACGAGATGTGGATTTCCTAGAGGAGGATTTCCCTAGCAGAGGTGAGGTAACTAGAGAAGTAGAACTCTATGAGATGGAGGATCTACTTGAAGGCGCACCTAGTAGCCTAGTAGAGAATGAGGAGATAATTCCTCAAGCTCCTAGGGACAGTGGGAGCGATCTACCTGCCCATGGATTAGATCCAATGGATGAGGATTCTCAGGATTCTCAACTACGTAGAAGCAAACGTGGAGCTATACCCCGTCGTCGTTTTGAGATTGAAGGGGAAGCATTCATGATTGCTCCGAGTGATGAGATGGAGCCTAAGAATCTCAAAGAGGCTCTCTCATCCCCTGCTAGTAAAGAATGGAGTACTGCAATGGATGAAGAAATAGAGTCTATGAAGAAAAATCATGTCTGGGACTTGGTTGATTTGCCGCCAGGGCGCAAGACTATTGGGAACAAATGGGTTCTCAAAATCAAGCGCAAGGCGGATGGTTCCATAGAAAGGTATAAGGCTCGCCTAGTGGCGAAAGGTTACACCCAACGAGAGGGTGTGGACTATGAGGAAACTTTTTCACCAGTTGTAAGGTTTGCCTCTATTCGCCTAATCCTGGCCATAGTAGCTCAGTTGGACTTAGAGCTATATCAGATGGACGTTAAGACTGCATTTCTCAATGGAGAATTGGATGAAGAGATCTATATGGATCAACCAGAAGGCTTTGTGGCAGTAGGTCAGGAGCGCAAAGTTTGCAAGCTTCAACGATCTATTTATGGCTTAAAGCAATCATCCAGACAGTGGAATCTGAGATTTCATCGAGCCATTGTTTCTAATGGGTTTACGATGATTGATGAAGATCACTGTGTGTACGTTAAGCGGTCCAAGGACATTTTTCTGATATTGTCATTATATGTAGATGACATATTATTGGCTGGAAATGACAAGGAGATGATTGTCGCCACTAAAATGTGGTTGTTCTCTACATTTGAGATGAAGGACATGGGTGAGGCGAGCTATGTGCTCGGTGTTAAGATCCTTAGGGATCGCTCTAGGAGACTTCTTGGTTTGTCTCAAGAGACTTACATTAAGACTATTCTAGAGCGATTCCAGATGCAGAGCTGCAAACCCATTGACACTCCTGTTGCAAAAGGCGAGAGCCTAAGCCTTGATATGGGTCCTAAGACTCAAGAAGAAAATGAAAAGATGGCCCGTGTTCCCTATGCAAATGCTGTTGGAAGCTTGATGTATGCTATGATGTGTACGCGTCCTGACATTTGTTATGCAGTCGGATTGGTGAGTCGTTACCAATCCAACCCAGGACCAGCTCATTGGAAAGCAGTTAAGAGGATATTACGATATCTTAGAGGGACTGCAGATTACACACTTTGCTACCAGAGTTCAGATCTACATCTAGTTGGCTATTGTGATGCTGACTGGGGAGGAGACCTAGATGAGCGTAAGTCTACTTCAGGATATGCTTTCATGCTTAGCGATGGTGCTATTTCTTGGAGCAGTAAGAAGCAATCCTGTATCGCCTTATCGACTATGGAGGCTGAGTTTGTGGCTTGTTCATCTGCCGTTCAGGAAGCCGTGTGGTTGAGGAGATTCCTTCAGCATTTGGATGTTGTCACACACACTTCAGACCCTGTGACTATCCATTGTGACAGCATGGCTGCACTCGCTTACGCTAAGGATCCTAAATACCACGGCAGAACCAAACACATTGATGTGAGGTTCAACTTTATCAGAGACATTTTGGCGCAGAAAGAAGTGATCCTGGAGCACATCCCTACGAGTCGCATGGTTGCGGACCCTTTGACTAAGCCCATTGCTAGAGATGTTTATCTTACTCATGTTAGGGCTTTAGGACTACGTAGGTGGTGATATATTTATGTGTATTCAGTTGAACTCATATTTTTGGGATATTTATGCCATTAGTATTCATATTTGTTTCTATTACACATTTATGTTTACTACCTTTTGCAATGGTTTGTGAATTAGCATACACAAAATAATTAAATTGATGTTAGCAGGCAAGATTGGCTCACTCACACGAGCAATCGCCCTTAGCGCTAGGTAGCGAGTAAGGATGAGACTAGTGGCTTATTGTATTTGGAGCAAATAGAAAAGCCAAAATTATCCACTAGCTATGTCGCCTTGGTTGGAGCCAAGATGAGGTCTTGTTAGAGACCGACCATGGATATGAGAGTACCCACTTTTCCATGATGTGCCTGTTATGGATAGCCAGATGCGAGATCTCATTTGATGCCTGAGAGGCGAGCAAATAGAGAATTCGAGTTAGACGCTAGGAAGCGACTTGTGCGCTTAAGAGCGACTAGACTAAGATCTGTATGGTGTGTGAGTTTAACATCACTCTTTGGAAGAGTTACTCCACTATAACATGCATTCGTACTGCATGTGCTTATCGACCCGTTAGCGAGGTGAAAGAATGGATCCCTGCTTCTTCACCGTGTGAGTCCTAAAAGTCATTTTTCCCTAAATGACTTCACTTTGTGCCTTTTGTGACCTTTGACTATGTCATAAGATGAGGAGTTGATGTTCAGCTACTTTGGTATGTTGCCTGCGGTCATGTATGATTCGGCTTTAAGGGACATTACTGGGAAAGCGGTCAATTTCAAATTGAATGATATGAGGTGAAGGGAAGATCATCTAGTTCTACATCTCTGCTCTATATTCACTGTCGACAACTCACATCGCTCTTTATAGGATGCTGATTGGGTGTGAATATAATGCGGGACCTAGGAGAGTCAAACATGCTCTTTGAGGGATTAGAGATGTTTTTGGACTGATGTAGCTAGATGGGTCTGGGTACATGAGACACTATTTCTGTTCTTTTTGGGTTGATGTCTCTATACTGACTCATATTGAGTTTCTAGTATAGAGCTCCCACATGCAGGTGTTCTCAGCGGTCGCACGGTGCATTGGCTAGTATGAGATTGTTCATTTTTGGGGAGATTGAGATAGAGATGTGGCAGTGTCATGCCAACTCATGTGCGAGTGGGAGATGTTAGAAATGGGCGCCCATGTGGCATGACCCTTTGAATCTTTTGAACCTTATCCAAATGGGTTTGAATTCAAATTCAAACCTATTTGGATAACCACTCAGGATATATATATATATATATATCTATCATATAATTGATATGGATAGATGATATATCTTATATTATCTCATATAACTGATATGGATAAATGAGATAAACATATTATATATCTGATGATATGGGATATGGGTGATTAAGAGAAAAACAACGTATGTTTGAGCTTTTTCCCATATATTGACTCTCTCCCAAAAACCAACGATAAAAGCCATTTGCACTGTGATTTGTGTGGGTGATATTTACTATTGTAATATCACTCCATTGCTGGGTTGACTGATCAGATTTAGGAAGCACGTGATTTACCCATGAGATCCTTCAATTCAGACTCTGTTCTAAAGGTATGACCATAATTTTTATTTCGCTGCGTTATACTTTGTTTTACAAAGTGATTTATGATATTATTATGGCATTGCATGGTTTTGGAAAGAGATATAAAAATGTTTTGGCACGGGCATTGCATATGCATTCACCTTATAGCTTTGTTAAGATTCATATTCTATGTTGAATTATTTCTACTAGGCTTTGGCTCACCCTATGTAGGAAAAACATTTCAGGTGCTGATGATATGCCTCCGCCAAGGCAATAACTTGAGAGGACTTGGAGCGAGAGCTTCTTTTGTGTGTTACTGTATTTATTTTTGTACAAGCCAAGGGTTTTACCTATATTGGACTTAAGTCCACTTTTGTTGTACCCAAGCGTTATCTTGGAAAGATATAAGCCTTTAGGGCATTTCTTATTTATCTAACTTTCATTTTGTCTCTTTATTACATCACTCTTTTGTAAAGCTTAATTGTAAATCAATGAAAGATAACTACTTTGTTATTGTGATCACTTATTGATGTTGAGTATGGTTTATAGTAATTATTTCGAGGTGTTACAATTAGAGTCCAACAAATCTGAAATTGGTGGAGCAAAATTGATATTGGCAAGGCGGGGAGGGAAATAACGAACCAAGGGTTTATCATTCTTCATCTTTTACGCCATCTTTATCTACCATCTACACCACAAATTTGCAATGTTTTCATCTTCTACAATCTACTGAGTTCATTAGGTATTCTTTATTTATTTCTTACTCTCACATACACAAACAGACACACACAATACCTCTATCTTTATCTCTTATTTATGATCTTTAAGAGGGTAATTTACACTGAACTAATGGGCTGGGCTAAATCAGTATGGGCTTTAATTTTGGGTCAGGTTAAATCAGTATGGCCCTTAGTTTTGGACCGGCTTGGAGATTAGTTGACTTGAAGGTTTGGGCCGAGCTACAAACATTTGACCAGACAAATAGCGCGTGGGTGTTGACAGGGCATAATTGGCCCTATGACATTGACCAGACTGAAAGGCCAAGCTAGGTTTTTGACCAGTTTGTATAACATGGCGGAGAGGTGCGCCAAGCAAAGCGGTGTAGTATTTTTCTCAGTGGTCTTACTTGGAGTCAGTAAGGCTCAATGTGCAATCGAAATGACGGTTTGTTCAGCCCGGTTGTCGGCCAAGGAGTTGGGTCGTTTCACTAGAACTTTAGTGATAAGAGTGTTAAAGGATGGATGTCATCTTTTAGGAGATGGACTCCTGATAGGACTCTACGAATAGGAATTATAGTTCTACTAGAATTTTAACTCGCTGAACATACAAAAGGCTCAGAGTTAACCTAAATTAGGTAATGCAAATTTGTTTATAGAATACTTGAGACCTTTTTCCATATTGATCTTAAGAGAACTGACTTAAACATCAAAGGGGTGTTTCGGTATGCACCCGTTGGTAAGCTCACTTGAGTTGTGTTTTTAGGTCATGTGACATCATTCGAGGAGATTCAAGCTTGATCACAAGGAGTATGCGTGTGACGAATATTTTGTGCTCGTACAAGCTTCTTGTTTTAGGTATAAAGTTGATTCAATCTGAAAATCAAATCTTGTAACACATGGATAATCTTGTACCCATGAATTTCTTAATTTTCATCTTTTAAAATCAAGGGTTAATTGTGATTTATTATTCTTGTATTTATGTGGTGATTATTTATAATGCATTGCAAGTGTTTGTTTAAATGCCTTAGTGAAATCCTGTATTATTTTGTTTCTTTTTTTTCTCTTCCTTTTTCTATTTGTAAGGATTGATTTATGGAGTGAAGAGCTTGGATGTTTAGCTTGTGGTCCAAATAAAATTTTCACAAAATATGAGCGATACTTGGTAAATGGTTTTAGGTTCCATACTAAGGAGATTGAGCGAAAGAGAAGAAGTATGGTTTGTCTATCTACTAGAGAAATGCTTATCACTTTCAATTGTGATCATTTTCACTCTGGTACTTTGTATTAGTTTTTTTTATTATAAATATTATTTAGTAATTGTAAATACATATTTTACTTAAGTACTTATATCTTGATTTACAGGTTGGAGATATAGTTGTTCTAAGAAGTATTATTAGGCCAATAGAAACAGTTGCAATCAGAGTACTTAAAAGTACAAACCCATCTAAAGAAGTAGAAGGGGAAGAACTATGACCTAACTATTGGGAGGTACGTGTTCAAGTGCCAATCAAACCTAATGAGCTCTTGATCCGAACTTATGGACTAGTCAAAACAATTGGACAAGCTATTAGAGCTCATCTTGCTTGGTCTGCTCCATTTGTGATATATTTCTTTCGTAAATACTAATTTCATTAACAAATTTATGTAACTTAATACAGTTTCTAATAATTTTATATGTTTATCTTTTGGATGCAGTTTTCGCAAGTTATGGATGCTAGTCCAGAATACTTATATAAGTGACATTGAGAATTTGGAGACTAAGTTTGTTTTGGTAATTTGTCTCTGTGGAAGATGGATATAACTATGGTTTTTGAGAACTTATGTTTACTTTGTCCATGGTTGGAATATATATTTTTTTTGCTTTGACTTTGTTAGTATGGTAGAATGTTTTTATAATTTTGATTATGATTTTTATTGCAATATAAATAAATTTATATCTATAGACCAAAAAAATAATTGTGTTTTAAATTTTCTTTGTTTTTGATGTGATAATCTTATGGTGATAATATTTGTTTATTATTATGGAAATATTACAGGATGAATGGATGTCAAATTGTTAATGTAGGATGTGGCAATTAATATTTAATATTTTATAAAATAAGGAATAATTTTTACAAGCATTTACGTATGTTTAATTGTGGCTTTTAAAAGTGTCGCTAAAAAGAACATATAAGTGGCATTTCATAATAGTGGTAATAGCTTTGTAAGTGTCACTAGAATAAGCTTCAATGACACTTATATCCATTTATGACACAAATGAATTGTGAAGTACTGACACTTTGAGCTGCCACTAAAAACTGGGTTTAGTGGCATTTATAAGAGTTGTTAAAAATATCAATTGTGGCATAACAAGTGCCAGAAAAAAAAGCATATAGTGACATTTTTTAGATTGTAAGCCTTCTTTTATGGCGCTTGGTAGTGTCACGAATAGTGTCTACCATGACATCAAAGTGTCATTGAAAATCTTTAGCCTTGATGGTATAATGGCACTTATAAGTATCACTGAGGTGCTACTAATTTCTACCGTGGTATGGATATGAATGTCACATGTTCAAAACGCCACAAGACTATAAAACGTCATTAGAGGAGTACTTTTGTGGTACTTTTCAAGTGGCACTAAACTAAGAAAATATTGTAGTGTGTGTCATGTCTTACATTTTTTAAAAATTTTCGTGTTAGGATATACTTATAAAACATTACAAGCTAAGATTCCTAAATAGTCAAATATGGACATAGGTAGGGCTGCAAATGAACCGAGCTATTCATGAACAGTTCGAGCTCGGTACGCTTAATAATTGAACAAGTTCATGCCAAATTATTAAGCTCGTTAGCTAATCAAGCCGAGCTTGAGCTAACCACAACTCGACTCGAACATGTTCGCAAGCTGAGGCTTTTAAAATTTATTTAATATTTTTATTTATTTATTTATTTATTATTATTATATAATTGTGTGGGAACACCAACGTATATATTAAGAATGAGATGCCTTATACATTGCTGTTAGCCGATGTGGAAAAGTTTTTGGAAGCAGCAAAAGAAGAACAGCAGGTCTTTTACCTTGGCCTCCTTTCATTTTCATTTTCATTTGTACATAGCATATAGTGTAAGCAAGCAATACACAAACATACATATTGTAGTTGGACTAATTAATTAATACTTGGAGTAAACAATTAATAATTCAAAGTTATAAAGTAACTATAACTGATTGAAAATTCAAATATATTAAAGCTCTATTTGTTTCAATATAATATACTTTCTTTAAAAATAATTTACACAATTTTCATTGTTTGGTTAGATAAAAAGTAATTAAATTATTTTTGAAAAAATCATACTAGTAGTCCGTACATTTTGCCCCTTATATTATTTTGGTCCGTATACTTTCAATTGGCACAATTTTGACTCTTAATTTTAAATTTTGTGTCAATTTAGTCCAATTGATAATGTCATTAATATTTTTGACTGCAAATAATTATTGAATTAGTTCAGGTTAACTCATTGAGGTTAGTAAATTTATAATTTTACTCTAAAAAATACGGCACATGTCACTTATATGCATATATTTCGTAAAAAAATTGCTAAGAGTTGTAATCAATTAGATCAAATTGAAACAAAATCATACATTCAAAATCGAAATCGAGCCAATTAAAATTATAGAGATCAAAATGACACAAAAATCAAAGTACGAGAACTACTATTGCAACGTACCCATTATTTTTTATGGAAAATATTTTTCGTTATAGTTCTCAAAATGACTTACTATTAAAAAAATTGTAAGTTTATTTTGAAGTTCACTTTCAACTCCACCCTTTTAATACATTAATATTTTTAAAGGTAAAAGGAGTGGCTATTCATTAACTTCTAGCGAACACACGCAATAAAAATTTTTTGTTTCAAAGTGTCAATCAAACATCAAAAAATAATTTCGTATAAAATTAATTTATATTGCGTCGAAACAAATAGAGCCTAAGCACAATGTGTAAAAAGGAACCTTGTGCAAACTTACTACATTATGTTGTATAAATTGTGTGATAACATAAATCAAATAAATTCATATATTTAACAATCTGAATTTCATGCTGGAAATTATACATAGATAGAACAGAAATTCATAAACAATAAAATTGCAGAAGAAAGCAAACTGAAGCTTGCATTAGATAGTGTCCTTAAAACAGATTCGCCGCTTCACCGATTGGGTGCTGGAGGTTGTTCGACGTCTGTTTCCCAAGATACGACGGTTGGACCAGCTACGCAATGCACCGACTGAATAGCTTCAGCGAACAGAACTTTGCAGCACTCTCTCACAGGAAGAAAATAACAAAACTAGAAAACTATTGAAAGACTGGAATAACAACAATTTATGGTGTAGAATGCTGAAGAAGAGGGCCTCCTTTTATACACATGGAGGGAGAGAGGAAGAGGCTCCCCTGTAACAAATGCAAGAATTAATTTTACATTAACCAGAATTAATTCTACAAAACTAATGGGTTTAATTCCATCATCAATAGAGGAGATTAGGTTTTCCTACAGCCCACACATCTGACTTGGCCTAAAAAGATTAAGATGGGTGGGCCAAGCCCAACCCCCACACTCAATCCATTCCAGCAAGCCTAAGCCCAAGACCAAGTCCCAAGTCCTAAGGTCCAAGATCCAAGATCCACGATCCACGACCCACGACCCGTAGACCACGAACTCGGACCCGGACCCAGTCTAAGTGAGCGGGCGGCATGCGCACGTACGTGTGGCAATTTTTGCATAACCAACTTGGACCATAGTCTTGGCCCAAGTCCATTCTTGAAGCTTCCATAACTCCCTTCCTTCGGAAAATTTGGATGCCCTAAAGAGCTTGCACTGTCACGGCGCTAAACCTACCCGTCCCTATAGGTTTAGCGCCGTAACTGGCTAGTAATCCTTGGATTACCAAAGGCTTCTAAATAGATTAACATACAATAAGGGGCTACGGAAGCAATATATATGACATACATAGTCCATAGAGCTGTGTTGACATATATGGGACATAAATTTTCAAAATAAAACTTATATTTACACTTGTGACGCCATAGATATGGTAGGCTTACGTCACCCATATACACAAATAAAGTCAAGGGGACTAGCCCAAAATATAGATACAATAGTCAAAAGAAACTTGTTCATAATGTGCCACATAAACTTGATTTGATCACAAAAGGGAACCTCCTCGGGAGGCACAACAGCTGGCTGACAAAACAGAGACTCTAGGCAGCAGCTTAGGCCTGGTCACGCGCCTGCTCACTTACATACATAATATAAATAGTGAGTGGAAGCCCAGTGAATAATAACAGAGTAAAGGTTTTACTGAATGATGCTCATACAGAAACAGAGTCTTGTACAGATGTCAAAGCAGAAACAGATTCATATACATAATCATATTCGTATTCAAAGTTCATATATTTCACATGATAGTATGTGGTACATCCATTAGCGTTAACAAATCCGATGACCCATGAAGGCACGACCATGAAGGGATACCAATGACCCATAAATGGACGACCATAAGGCATTTTGATGACTCATGTGTCCAGAGACATTTCTGAGGACCCATAAAGGGACAGTCATAAGGCATTCTAATGACCCATAAAGGGACGCATATCATATGATGCAAAGTATGCCACGAATATATTTCAAAAACTTGGACAATCATTCATTCATTGAAACATAGCATTTCAGAAAACTGATCAGTTCATATCATTAGAAAATAATTAAAGTCGAACTTAACTTTACAGAGTTATTACTCACAGATGGCTTCAATAGTAAAATAGAGAAAGCGACGATTCGGATAGTCTATGGCGTGTGACCTACACAAAAGCATAGCAGATACACATTGAAACACACGCTCGAAATATACTAAACTCATTACGTTTTGTTCTAGTGTGTTTCTAAATCCTATCGTCATTATTATGCCTAAACTAAGGCTTAAGAATGCTTAGGATGCAATGAGGATGCTAAAATGCACTTGAAAACACTTACGCAAATATGCTGGAAACAGGGGTCTCACTTGAGCGCAATTCCTTCGCTCGAGCGGACGTCCAAACATGTGAGTGGTCGCTCGAGCGAAACTTCATTCGCTCAAGCGGTTTGTAAACTTTGCAAAAGTACTGGTTGCTTGATTTTTCCACTCGACGCACGCTCGACGGTAGCCCAAGCGTGAGACTGAGGTCTTCGTTCGAGCCCAACTCTTGTCGCTCGAGCGGTTTGCAAAAATGGTAAATTTCTAGGAGCATGCATTTTACGCTTGAGCTAACTTTTGGTTGCTCGAGTGGGAATGCTAAATACACAGTTGTCGCTTGAGCACAGGTTCTGTCGCTCGAGCGGAGAGACAGAGTCTAAAATTTCCAGATTGCTCTTCCATGATCAAAACTAGGATTCAACACATCAAAACTCATCCTCTTGGGCCAAAAACTTAAAGACACATGTGTGAACTTGGAAAACATTGGGAACTCAAGATCATTTTGCAAAATCAAGGCCCAAAAGCTTGCCAATTGTGCAAAACAAAACTCAATTCTTTGAAAACATAACATGCATGAGATGGTTTGGCTTCAAGGCTTCCAAGACATGATCAATTAATATAAAATGATGCAAAACAAGATGAATTCTCAAAACAAAGGCAGACTGAGTACATGCATGTGAGAATTACTTGAAATTTAACTCAAAAATGTGATAAAAGTGCATGCATGCATGAATGGCTAAATTTTCTTCATTTCTAGCTTAATTATTCCATTACTCAATTTAATCCTCTTGAATTCGTGGTCTAGACATCATAAGTCATAAGCCAAGGGTTGCATCCTTACCTCCACTTCTCAATTAAGTTCTAGATGGTGAATGCACTAAGGTGTCAAGCCAATTTCCTTGAGTTTCCTGGCACTTCCTCCCTTTCTTCTTCTTGAATTCACTCTCTCCCTAGGCTCTCACTCTCCCTCACGTTTTGTTTGTTTGAGAGGCTCAAAGAGGTGTAATGAGAGGAGTTAAAGCACATACTAGCCTTATATAGGCTTAGTTAATGGTGATTGGTTAAAGTTAATCAAATGGACACTAACTATTCTAATTTATTTGTTCCGAATTGAATTTTAATAAAACCTACCATAAAATTCTAAAAATCCCAAATAACATTGAAATCAAACCAATTTTGTGATCAGATGCTTATAAGGCCTTCAATTTGCAGAACAAAACAACAACACAAATAGATATTCCTATAGCAGACAGATATAAACACAAATAATGCAATACACATGTAATTACCTCAGAATCTCTTCTTAATTACGTATTAAGCATACTTAATCATGGATTATCGGCTAATCATAGGTTGAGGTTGTTACATGCACCCTTATACAAAAAATGGGTTTTAAATACCCATCAATACTCTCCTTTACAATCAATGTGGGATAGAGGTTTTATACCTTTCCCAACACCTCTTTTATAAGGCCAACTTAATGAGTTAATTTCTCATTCAAACCTTAATGGTTTTTGGTCATTCTTTTTATGGTGTAAAGATTACATTACAAAGAATCTAAACCCACTTTAATCCACATTAATTGAGGTTTTGGCACCCACTTTAATATTGCATTAAAGTCACCAAAAATGTTATTCTTCTAACAATCTCCCATATGAATAAAAATTGACCGAATAACAACAAACGGACAACGCTTCACAAAAAAGACTTGGAGAGAGTGCGACGGAATAACCCCGCATCGAAAAAGCTAGCTTTTAGCTTTGAACCCCTCCTAGTGAAGTCTATCGGATTTACTGGTTGTCTAGTGAACATGAAGTCTTGAACTGTTTTGCCGTTTATGTAAACCAAGACAACATACCACACATAGGAATTATTCCAACCATTGTTCTGTTCTCACTGTTGTGTCCGGTTTGGCATTGAAACGCTAGCCTGGTTCAGTGAGTGATTTAAAGAATTAGGCCCTGTCAATTCTTATAGAAGCAACCCCACTTCACACTCACATAGGTGACTCTACTTGAGTATCCTGCTATACTCTGCTCAACAGCTTAACACACTAGAGTCATTAAAAGCTCAGCTTAACCTTTACACTTGCAGCTATCATTGATAAAAGGAATGGCTGGAGGTTTAACCTCCTCAGTGATATACCACTGTTACACGCAATTAGGTTGTCCCATTGAACTTAGATCTTGGGATCTCCTGTCAACTAGGTTGGGTTTCTATTCCGGTAACACCTTACACTAAAGGCCTTAACCCTATTCCTTCTGATGACTTCTCTACTAATACTCAATTTAAACCTTTGGTTAGCGGATCTGTAATGTTGTCCTGAGACTTTACATAGTCTAAAGTGACAACTCCGTTCGAGAGTAGTTGTCATATGTGTAGCTCGACTTTTTTCGCGCCCCCTTTCGGAAGGTTTGAAAAGAATGCCCTACAGTTTGGACTCCCCTGGTTCTAAATCTAATCTCACAAGTGCAATGTGAAACTGATAAACACCAAAGAGTCCATATCCGGAAAATCGTTTTGAAAAATTGATTTTGAATCAAAAGTGCCAAAATTGGACTGCTTTGCCACCTAAATATTTTATTTTTGGGAAAATTTAGGAAACCCTGACTTGTGCCGAAGGCCAAGTGTCCGTCATCACCAAAGTTGCCTCGGCTCAAGAACTTAGGTACGATAGGGGAAGGTCATGAATTGAGCACCCCTGCTCACCCGATCAAAGATCGACCTCTACTAATCATGATATGATTTTTTTATAAACATTATGTGCTCTTATTTCGGTTATTAAACTAGCTTTACTATGTGATGCGCGCAAGCAAGTGTAGACTAGTTTGCTCAATTTGGAACAATTTAACTCATGTTTGTTTGAGAAAATGGTTTGAATTTGCCACCAAACATAGTGGGCTTAAAACATGATTTGCCACTCAACAAAGTGGGTTTAAAACTTACATTCGTTGAATTGTTCCAATTCAAACAACAAGCCTTCATCCACAGGCATTCAAGCAGTTTAGCAAGTAAGCACATAGCTTCATGGCAAGCATGCTAGTCATGGCAACATTCACACTTATGCACGTATGCTAAAGCGTAAAAACTCACTGAGTACTCCAAGCCAAAACAGAAACTAGTTAGAAAGATGCATGATCCTAACTATACAAGATGCCTAATGCAACACATGCAATATGCAATTAATAGGCTCGGCTACTAATATGGCATATGGATCGATTTGAACAACATGCGGTTAAACACGTATTCAAATAAGATATTGAAATAACAATGCAGTTTGAATGATACGCTGAGCCTCAGTGCATGCAATACGAATGAATGGATGCAAGCATGCGATATGCTAATTTGAAATATGATGCTCTTAATCTAACCATCGAAAGTGATTAAATAAAAGGGAGAAAGACGTAGGGTTGGAAGACATACACACACGCACACACACTTATTACAACATTACGCCCTCGCGAAGGAGGGTCTGAATGGATAAGAGCTAACTAACTAGCTACGCTAATTAAGCTAACTAAATATTACAAACCGAAACTAATTAACTATTCTAGTTAACTAATTAAATAATTACATCACATCTAATTAACTACTTAGCTAATTAAAGGATTACAAGTCAATTGCAATTAAACTAAGTAATCAACTACTTAGCCCTAGGAAGCGATGGATATGCATGCGCATGCTCGATTCTTCACTCGAAAAGCCACTGCCTTGTTGCTGAAAGCCTCTGTTTGCACATATGATCACTGACAAAGCTGTCCACTTCTAGAACACCTCTGCTCCACCTTACCAACACATTGGACAAATTTCACTGATGGCCGATAGGGGGCCGGTCGGCCACTGTTGATGGTTGTCGGCCACTGCTGGTTTGAACCTCCTTGCTGCAATAGAGAGCAAAACAGAGCAAAATAGTGTATTTCTCAAGGGTTTTTTGCACACTTTGTCTCTCCTTTTCATGGAAAAATCAAAGGAGGGACAAGCTTTGGTTCACAAACCATCAATCAAGCCATTTTATTGCATGATGGCTTGTGAAACCAATTGTGAAAGTTCAATAAATGCACAACAAAACCAAAAAGACCATCACCCTATCATGCATGATCAAGGGCAATGGAGACCAAGGAAAATGACACATTTCATCACTTTTGAGTATGAAATGTCCCATTTACCTTGTGTTCAAATTAACATCCGATTTGAAAACATGCAATGCAACGCAAAGAATGCTTATCTTGCCTATTTTACTTACCAATTTTGTTTACTCATTTTAATTACCAAACCATTCATTAATCCATTTGTCCATTGGTGAGTGTCCTCTAATGGAAAGAGGGCTTAAACCACAAGTTGCTTTGGGCATGAAAGAGGCATTACACTGTTGGTAATGAACCCCCTAAGGGATTAAACCATTAGGCGTAGGACCTCCATTTCACACTTAGGCAAACAAGTGGTTTGAAACCACTTTCAAAGCAAAACCAAAAAGTGAAGAAATGAGGGAGATTGCAGAGATTATAAGTGCTAAAATGAGTGATAAAAGCACTAAAAACATGCAACCAATTCACACCAATGATGGTTAAAGCTTTAAAACACTAAACTAGTGAAGGAATTAACACTATAACTATGTAAAGCAAGACTCAAACAAACTAACCAGCCCAAAACAAAGCTAAAACAGGTTATTTCAGAAGCTAAAACATGTTGGACTTGAGCTAAGTTAAGCTAGAAAAACATGCTAACATGTGAAGCTAACTAGGCATGCAAACAAGACACAAGAAGGGGAGGCTAACCCCTCCAATTTTGGACCTCAAATTAAGTTTTTTGCCACTGAAAAACCTCTGAAATTCAGTGGTTAAAAGGTCCAAAAAAGTTGATTTGAAAGTGATGAATAAGGGCACAAAAGCTTTACAAGTTAATAAGCAAGAAGGGTGAACCATCCCTTAACTAAAAAAAGGGTAAAACCACCACTTTTAAGCCACAAAAACATAACTTTTCTTAGTTTAAAACCACCCCCAAAACAGTAAGAAAAAATGGTAAAACAAGCTTGCAAAACAAAGTAAACAAAGCAAGTAAACTACCTTTTGAAGCAAAGGGCAACTCTAGGCACAAAACCAAGCTAAAACCACCTTTAAGAGCTCAAAGAGGACCCCAAGTAACCTTAGCTCAAAGGTAAGAGGATTTGATTAAGGATGTGTATGTAAAGGTATAGAGAGAGCAAGCACTTAGGCACAAAATTATAAGAGAGAGAGAGAGAAATCTAGAGAAAGAGAGAGAGATTTTTGCTCTGAATTTTCTAACCCTCAAAAATGGGGGAGGAACCTCCCTATATATAGAAAAACACCCCTTCAGCTTAGAAACATCCCACCATACACGTGTAGGCAGATGCAGCTCATTGTGCTAATAGCTGGCACAACTGTCAACAAATATCTAAAATATCTGGAAAAAGAGACTGGTGGTTGTTGGCCACACCAATGGCTAACAAGCACAAGCCATGGTCGACAGCCTCTGGTGGTGGCCGACAAGTCACCACAAGTTCCAGGCACCAAGTTTTGATCCAAAACAAGGCACAGAAAGGGACAAGGTCCAAAGGCTCAAAGACAGGGCATTTCGCCGAGGACTTCAGGCACTCAAAACGGATACAAACAAACAAAACGGACACAAACAAACACAATCATCAAATGCACAAGTGATGACGTCCAAGTCTTGAAGATGGTAAAAAATGAGGTGTCTACAGTATGGAATTATGTCTACGACGAATATGTCTAGACTTTCCATTATACATATTACTCTGTGCCCTCCCAATCGCCGATTAACTATCATAATGAATACAGATGGCTGGCACAGGGCTCGACCAACGTGGAATATATTCAACTTCTTCAGTTGCTTTATCTAAAGCAATAAACTTAGATTTCATCGTTGATCTTGATATACACATTTGCTTGGAAGATTTCCAAGACACAGCTACCCCTCCGAGGGTAAACACATAACCACTAGTGGATTTGGAGTCTTTTATATCAGATATCCAATTAGCATCACTATACCCTTCTAGTACCGCTGGGTATCTGGTATAATGCAGCCCATAACCCTGGGTGTAGCGTAGATAACCTAACACCAGCATAATGCCCCTCCAATGAGTAGCATTCAGATTACTCGTGTAACTACTAAGCCTGCTACCAGAGTTGGCTATATCTGGCCTTGTACAGCTCATCAGATATATCAAACTTCCAATGAGTTGAGAATATTCTAGCTGAGAAACACTCTCACCATTGTTCTTGGTCAAATATAGACTCACGTCTACCGATGTCCTAGACACACTTGTATCTGATTTGCCAAATTTCTCAAGTATCTTCTCAACATAGTGAGATTGAGAAAGTACAATACCATCAGAT
The DNA here is from genome assembly GCA_030407325.1 of Camellia japonica. Classification (NCBI taxonomy): domain Eukaryota; kingdom Viridiplantae; phylum Streptophyta; class Magnoliopsida; order Ericales; family Theaceae; genus Camellia; species Camellia japonica. The sequence continues at coordinate 162,275,476 of JAPPVO010000019.1, read as the reverse complement.
GTTCTGGTAATCTTAACACCCAAAATTACGTCTGCAAGGCCCATATCTTTCATGTCAGACTTAGAGTTTAACAATCTCTTGGTAGTTCGAATCATCTCATTATTATTACCAACAATGAGTATGCCATCTACGTATCGACACAAAATGACATAACCTCTGTCAGTGTCTTTGACATACACGCATTTGTCACACATCGATTTTGAACCCATTTGACAACATAGCATTGCCAAACTTCTCATGCCATTGCTTGGGAGTTTGCTTCAAACCATACAATGATTTGACAAGCTTACAGACTTTCTTATTTTGTCTTGGAGCTGAGAACCCCTCTGGTTGCTCCATGTAGATTTCTTCATCTAAATCTCCATTTAAGAGAGCTATCTTTATATCCATCTGATGTATCTCCAGACCACGTAAAGCTGCTATCACAATGACCATGCGGATGGATGTAATCCTTGTCACAGGTGAATATGTATCAAAATAATCTAGGCCTTTGCGCTGCCTGTATCCTTTGATAATTAGTGTAGCTTTATACTTATCAATTGACCCATTAGCTTTCATATTTCTTTTAAAGATCCACTTACTCCCCAAGGCCTTACTGCTTAGGGGTAGATCAACCAATTCCCAAGTATGGTTCTGCAAGATGGAGTCAATCTCACTCTTAATTGCTTCTTTCCACAAAGGACTTTCAGGTGAAGTCACAGCTTCATGGAAAGTTCGAGGTTCTCCCTCTAATATATAAATCAAGAAGTCCGGACAAAAAGACTGTGCAGTCTTAGCCCTCTTACTCCTTTTTGGCTCATTTACATCCTCAGTTTGATCATCAACATGATCATCTAAGTGATCATCTGTTTGATCAGCTATGTGATCATTGTCATCTTCAACCTCTTCCATGGAACTCTGAATCCCTTTTTGGAGACGACACGGAAACATATTTTCAAAGAAAGACACATTTCTTGATTCCATGATAGTATTCTTGTGTATATCTGGAATAATAGACCTATACACAAGAAATCGATATGCACTGCTATTATGTGCATATCCAATGAATATACAATCCACTGACTTTGGTCCTATTCGAACACGCTTGGGTGTAGGCACCGCCACTTTTGCAAGACATCCCCACATTCGTAAGAACTTATAAGAAGGCTTGATGCCCTTCCATAACTCATATGGGGTCTTGTCCACTTTCTTCCCCCACATGTTCTGTGTCAATCCAGAACATATCAACATTGCATTCATCATCTCCTTTAGTGTCCTATTCTTCTGCTCAGCAATCCCATTTGATTGAGGAGACTAAGGCGTTGTGGTTTGGTGGATAATCCCGGATTGAGCACAAATCTCAATAAATGGTGATTCATTACCACTACAATCACTTCTTAAAGCCTTAATCTTGCGGCCTAATTGATTCTTAACTTCATTCTTATAAAGAACAAACTTGTCAATAGCCTCATCTTTGCTTTTGAGCAAATACACATAACAATACTTAGTGCAATCATCAATAAAGGTGATGAAGTACTTATTGCCACCACGTAATTGTATAAACTTTAAGTCACACACATCACTATGCACTAAGTTTAACGGCTTTGAACTTCTTTCAATAAAATGAAACGAAGATCTTGTCAACTTCGCTTCAACACAAGTTTCACACTTGCGTTTTGGATTAATCTTAAAAGATGGTATGTGATCTAACTTGATTAATCTACGTAAAGATTCAAAATTCACATGTCCTAGTCTATAATGGCACAAATTAGAAGACTCAAGCATGTAAGCAGAAGAAGATGCATCTTTATTCATCTTTGGGATAACAATCATTACATTGAGTTTGAACATAACCCCCGACATATAACCCTTACCCACATACACTCTACTCTTGGTCAGAACGACCTTGTCGGACTCAAAGACCATGCGAAAATCATGTTTGCTGAGAAGAGACCCCGAGACAAGATTCTTACGAATGTCCGGAACATATAGGACTTCGTTCAAGGTTAGCTCATTTCCTGAGGTCAACTTCAACACCACCTTTTCTTTCCTCTTAACAACTAAGGTAGCAAAGTTTCCCATAAACAACTTCTCACCATTTGTAATCAGCTTGAAAGTTGTAAATAGCTTTTTCTAGGAGCAGATGTGGCGTGTAGCCCTAGTATCAATCCACTATTCTCTTAGGTTTGAACCCACCAGATTCACTTTAGAGACAACGGCAGACAAGTGCATGTCATCCTCATCATGGGAGTGCTCTTGCATATCTACCATGTGAGCACGAGGTTTAGTCTTGTATGGTTTCTTCTGCTTGTGACAGTCACTATCCCGATGCCTCTCGCTACCACAGTTGTAGCACTTCCCTAAGAACTGATAACCAGGTTCCTATGGCTTGTATGCCGGCTTATTTGTAACACCACTCCTTGGCCCCAGCTTTGAGCCCTTGTTCACAGGAGGCTTGTTCCTCACCCCAGAAGATTTGCCATGTTTAATGACATTGGCCTTTACAGAGGAGGTACTCCCTCATTTCTTTCTATTATCCTCCTCAATTTGGAGTTGGACAACCAGCTCTTCAACTGACATTTCCTTGCGCTTGTGCTTCAAGTAGTTCTTGAAGTCCTTCCAACCATTGGGAAGTTTCTTAATGATCACAGTAACTTGGAATGACTTGTTCAACGGCATCCCCTCAGCATGAATTTCATGCAAGATCACTTGGAACTCCTAGACTTGGCTTATGATAGTTTTTGAATCTACCATTTTAAAGTTCAGGAACCGGCCAACGACAAATTTCTTTGCCCCAACATTCTCAATTCTGTATTTCTTGTCCAAAGATTCCCACAACTCATTTGCTGAGCTCTTGGCACAAAACACATTGTAGAGTGAGTCTACCAAGCTGTTGAACACATAGTTTCTGCAAAGATAGTCTGTCTGCTTCCATGTGTCAAGTGCCATGACTTTCTGCCCGTCTGGCTCATTCTCTGCCACGGCTGGAGGATCCTCGCTCAAAATCTTTGCAAGGTTCAGCATGGTCAAGTAAAACAATATTTTTTGTTGCCATCTTTTGAAGTTCACCCCAGCAAATTTCTCTGGGTGCTTATGGTGATTGAGTGGTCCTTCTGGAACAACCGGAGTAACACCAGGGTTGACCACAGAGGTCGCAGCTGAGGTTGGCAAGTCAGTTGCCCTGGGGTTCAGATCCTTACCAACATTAGCAGTAGCAACATCATTGGTGACAGTTGCCATTTCTGAAAAAATACAACAGAATATCACTTTATGTGTTTCCAGAAATTAAACTTAACCCTTAGAAAATCCCACAGTTGGAAATTTAATTCAAAACTAGTCTCACCACTTAACCTAGAATCGAACATGGTCAAGAATGTTTCCAGGAAGACTAGAGGGGTCACATCGGTCCCACTTAAAACCCAGTTAACCTTTTGACAAAACTTTCAAGAGCATGTTGACTCCTAGTCCGTGATAAACAATTTTAAGAATTAAATTTTCCAAGGGATAAACTAGGTTAAAACAAACAAGTTCCAAACTTACAAGTAAAAAAAAAAAAAATGCTAACAATTACAAGCAATATAAAAATTGCTACAACAATACAAGCATATAAAATGCTTTAATATGCCAAGCAAATAACCTTGCTTCAAATATTTGGCAAGTAACCACTAGTAAACCTCAAGCAAAAAATGCTTAAATTATATAGTCCACAAAATTCGTTTGTGCAACCGAAATCTATTAATTTGGTTTGGGCCCTTTTTTTTTTTTTTTTTTCCTCCATTCCCTTTCGCATAGGTATTTTTGTGAAAAAAACATTAGCAGAAAACCACAACAAAATATAAACAAATAATTTAAGCAAAAAGTAAATATAATAAATTAATTGAAACCATCTAGCCAACTATTGAATAATAAAACCAAAGAATTAAAATCCTAGATAAGTTACCAAAACAAAATAAAATTTGTAACTTCACAATTAAATTAAAACTTTAAAATAATATTTGTAACTCCAAAATTAAATTACAACTTTAAATTAAAATTTGTAACTCTAAAATAAATAAATTTAAAAAAATTTAATAGTCACGAGTTATGAATGAAATTAATTCACAATAAACATTTAAACTAATAACTCCAAATAAATAAATTTAATTCAAAATTTAATTCACCCAAATAAATTACAAACCTTATAACTTTAAATATTAAATTAAAATTAATTTACAAGAGTTATATGAAATTATTACACAATATTCCTGTACATAAATTTAGACAAGTTACAAACTAATAACCATTTAGCAATTAAAATGCGAAGAATTTTATTAAACTAAAAATTTAGAAATAGACTTAGTCAAACAATTGTAGACTAATAAGCATGTAACACATGAATCAAAATCTAGAACAATTTGGAACGCGCATATTAACACATAAATTACACTAGAAAATTAGAATATGTCAATCTTAACTAAACAACTTAAAGACTCTTGAGTATGGACATTATAATATGAATCTATAAAATAAAGATGCATACATATCATGGTAGGAAATTATAAACCATACTCATAAAATAAAATTACACTAAACCACATAAGGATGTTGTTTTTTACTAGAGTTCTAAAATTAACATAACATTACATATATTAATTCCAATCATGCGTACCTAGAAAAATAGTGGCCAATACACTAAAACCGTGCCAATTAAAGTATGAATGAATATTTTATGTTCAAATACAAACAATTACTTATGTAACAGTAGGCACTCAAGATAAAACAAATGGCATTGAACCAAAGCAATTCACAGTGGCATGTTGGGAATTAAAATTACTTGATCTTAGATATTTTATGACTATGTCCAACGCAACAACAAGCAAAACAAAATTTTATTTTTCGTAACAAGAAGAATATTAAGCGAATTTCTATATGAATCTAATCAATCAATGTCATAGAAAAAATATATAAAAATCTGTTTTAAGTTTGTTGTATAAATTGTGTGATAACATAAATAAAATAAATTCATATATTTAACAATCTAAATTTCATGTTGGAAATTATACATAGATAGAACCAAAATTCATAAACAATAAAATTATAGAAAAAAGCAAACCGAAGCCTGTATTAGACAATATCCTTATAACAGATTCGCCGCCTCACCGGTTGGGTACTGGAGGTTGTTCGACGTCTGTCTCCTAAGATACGACGGTTGGGCCAGCTACGCAATGCACCGACTAAATAGCTTCGGTGAACAGAACTTTGCAGTACTTTCTCACAGGAAGAAAATAACAAAACTGGAAAACTATTGAAAGACTGGAATAACAGCAATTTCTGGTGTAGAATGTTGAAGGAGATGGCCTCCTTTTATACACAGGGAGGGAGAGAGGAAGAGGCTCCTCTGCAACAAATGTAGGAATTAATTCTGCATTAACCAGAATTAATTCTACAAAACTGATGGGTTTAATTCCATCATTAATAGAGGAGACTAGGTTTTCCTGCAGCCACACATCTGACTTGGCCCAAAAAGATTAAGATCTATGTGCCAAGCCTAACCCCCCCCACTCAATCCATTCCAGCAAGCCCAAGCCCAAGCCCAAGGTCCAAGATCCACGATCTACGATCCACGACCCACGAACCACAGACCGGTTTTGGCGGGTAGGCCGCGCGCATGCGCGCGCGTGTGGCAATTTTTGCATAACCAACTTGGACCATAGTCTTGGCCCAAGTCCATCCTTGAAGCATCCATAACTCTCTTCCTTCAAAAAATTTGGATGCCCCAAAGGGCTTGCACCCTTATGCAAAAAATGGGTTTTAAATACCCATCAATGCTCTTCTCTACAATTAATGTGGGATAGAGATTTTACACTTTTCCCAACACCTCTTTCATGAGGCCAACTTAATGAGTCAATTTCTCATTCAAACCTTAATGGTTTTTGGTCATTCTTTTTGTGGTGTAAAGATTACATTACAAAGAATCTAAACCCACTTTAATCCACCTCAGTTGAGGTTTGGCACCCACTTTAATATTGCATTAAAGTCACCAAAAACATTATTCTTCCAACACATTATATATGTATATACTTATTACAATATATCTATATATATAATTTAGATTAGAAAAATGGACAAAGGGGGCAACATTCATGTACTTTCTTTCAAGGGATGTTCATCTCCCATTTGTTCTGATATGTATTCCATCAGCTTTAGCTCCTAATATTTATTCCACTAATTTTATTCCTTAAGTCCCACATCGACTGTTCTATGCTTTCTATAGATACAAAAAGTCTATTTATGTGTGTCAGCCTCCATCTTCCACAAAGTGACTGGCAACTCAACATCTGCCTAACATGCTCAGATAGTCGAGCCAACTCGAGCTGAGCTCGAGTTTGGTCAAAAATTAACGAGTCGAGCTCAAGCTTAATTGTTGTGGCTCGATTCGAGCTCGAGTTGAGCTCAAACACTAATCACATGATCCAAGCCGAGCTTCAACATTATGAAACTCGACTCAGCTCGGCTCGGCTCGGCTTGGCTCGGCTCGTTTGTAGCCCTAGACACAGGACATGACACAAATAGCTAACACGATAATTTTCAAAAAACTAATAGATGTATTTTACATATATATGCTAAAGTAATAAAAACTTTACATTTTTACATTACAAATATTTTTATATATTAAAATATTAAGAAATCACTTTCCACGTTCTATTATTGGAATTGGAAAAAAAATATATGAACAAAAAGTCCTAATATCTAATTTAAAAAGCTCCATTCATAGACAAATTGAAAGGTTTAGGCTTTAGAGATACAAAAATTAAGGATGAAGGATTAAATGGAAAAAGAATCTACATATTTCTTTTTTAATTATCAATTCATCAGTTATTTTTTCAAATTTTCCATGAGAATTGTATATGTCTAAGTGACAGACAGGTGTGTCACCTAAGTATCCTAAGAGTATATAGTTATAATCTATAAACTATTTATTTATAAAAATAAATTAAAAAAAATAATAGGGCACGTATTAACGTAAACGTAAGAAGCGATGTCCAAGACGAATGCTATACCTTATTAGAATTGTTATTTTTTGATAACTACATATTTATTATATATTGAGCTGGTATTAGTACTAGTGCATCAATCTAAAAAATGTAGGAAACATCCACAAGATGAGATCACAATTATCATCAACCGATAAGCTGTATTAAGTTCCAGATATAGATTTTTCAATGATACATTAGAGTGATAACATTTTAGCTGAATTGTGGGGGGATACAATTATGTTATAGGTCTGGTCACTACAACATATAAGAGTTTTAGAGACCATATGTTTTAGATTCTAAAAGTAAAAATTTTGTTGCAAAAGACATTTAGGGACCAATTTTCATCGTCGTGAGGATAATCGTTAAAAGGTCATCCCGAAAAGTCAAAAATAAGGCTTTTAGCGACAAAATTTTGAAGATGTCACTAATAAATAGACTTTTAGGGACAAAATAATTTGGTCTCAAAATGGTTTATTTTTTGAGACAAAAAATTTGATCCTAAAAGGATAATAATTCATCACTAATGTCCAATTTTTGTTGCTAAAAATATAATAACACTACTTTTCGCAACAAAATTATTTGGTTCCTAAAAAATAATTTTCTCCCTAAATTTTGGTCTCTAAAACCTTAATTTTTTTGTAGTGAGTCAAAAAGCTTGTAAATAGCCAGCGGTAGGTCTGTAGACACCCCATTTTTGACCGCCGTTAAGACTTGGGCGCTACTGATTGATTATTCGATGGTGCAGGCTATGTTGTGCAAATGTTCGATTTCTTCGGCAAGGAGAGCGTCAAATCCAAACCTTATATCCCATTTTTTTTGGACCAAAACTATTTTGACCAAAATGTTTTTTTAGACCTTAAAACCCTCTCTTTGAAAAATATTTTGAAAAAGTTTCTATGATGTTTTGAGGCTGACATTTTGTTAAATGTTGTGCTTTTCGGTAAACTGAGCAAGGACAAAGTGGAAATAAATGAAAGAGAGGTGAACTCTTTAAAAAAATCTTTAAAACATCTTATTTAAAGGTTTGGAGTTGAAGAAAAGAGGAGAGGAGGGAAGAAAACTACCTGAGGAGCAGTTAGGCATCAATCCGTGAGGACCAAAACTGAGTAGTCTGCACTAAAAGAAGCATATCTATTAGCACACTTCAAATTTTGATGTGAGGTTGACACCATTGGAAAGAAGACTTCCGGGGCTTCAATTTAGGCTTAAGAATGACTTGAAAAAAAGTCCAGATGAAGGAGTTATGCCCATTTGAAGTTGGACCTGGAGAGCAGATTTTTGCTGTTAGCCACTGGTAGTGGCTAGTCGGCCACGGGTGTGGCTGCTCGGCCACGGGCGTGTACGGTCGGCCACCATTGGTGGCTGGTTGGCCACAAATGTGTACAGTCAGCCACGGATGTGTCCGGTCTGCCACCGATGATGGCCGGTCGGCCACTGGTGTCCAAAACTCAGATTTTTTGCAGATATTTCTCCTCTAGCTGTATCACACTGCTCCAGCTGTCTCTAATTCAGATATTTTTTACCAAGGCTTGTATTTTTCTATATATAGAAGCCATATCTCTCATATTGCAAGGTTAGAAAGTTTGGAAGCCTCTCTCTCTAAAATCTCTCTCTCTAGATTTCTCTCTCTCTTGAGCTTTTGTGCTTAGAAGCTTGTATCCTTCCAACTTTAACTTATAAACCCTTAACCAAAGTGGTTCATCTTTGTGCTGAGGTTGCTTGAAGCTCTCTTGGAGCCTCTTTTGAGCTTTAGAAGGGGTTTTGAGCTTGAATTTGTGCCTGAAATTGTCTTGTGCTTCAAGAGGTATAAGACTTATCTTTAGAACTTGTCTTGCATAACTTGTGTTGCCATCTTTTTGTATTGTTTTGACCAGGCTTGAAAATGGTAGTTTAAGTCTTGGTGCGTTAGGGGGTTGTCTCATCTTTTTGCTCTTTGGCTTGTGAAGCATTTTGTGCCATTTCTTACCACCTTTAAACCAAAATTTTTGGGCCTTTAAACCACTGAAATTCAGAGTCATTTCAGTGGTAAAAAGTATGTTTTGAAGTCCAAAAATGGAGGGGTTAGCCTCCCCTCCTTGTGTCTCTCTTGCATGCCTAGTTAGCTTCACATATTAGCTTGATTTTGTAGCTTGTGTTAGCTTAGTTCAAGTATGTTTTAGGCTCTGTTTTGGCATGTTTTAACTCTATTTTGGATTGGTTGGAGCATTTGTTGCTTGCTTTTTGTACTTGTAGTGCAATTGTGCTTACTAGTCTAGTATGCCTAATGGCTTAGCCTATTTTTGTAGCTTGTGTTGGCTTAAATTCAGCATGTTTTAGCTACTATTTTGGCCTACTTTAACTTTGTTTTGGGCTGGTTAAGTCCTTCGAGGCTTGTGTTGCATGGCTATAGTGTAATAGTCTTCACTAGCTCATTGTGTTAAGGCTTTAAGCATGTTATGCTTGAATTGTTTGCATGTTATAGCATCATTTTACATATGATTTTAGTGTATATAGCTCTGTCACACTCTCACTTATTTCACTCTTTCATTGCTTTTGAGAGTTGTGTTTTGAGTCTTGTTTGCAAGTTAACATGTGAGCATGTTTTTCTAGCTTTTTGTGCCTCAATCTCAGTATGTTTTAGCCACTGATTAGGTATGTTTTAACTCGGTCCAGAGCTGGTTTGGTCAGTTGAGCTTTGTGTTGCATGCTTATAGTGTTGTGATCTTCACTAGCTTAATGTTTTAGGCTCTTAGCATGTCTTGTATGTGTTGCTTGCATGATTTAGTGTCTTTTTGCATGCCATTTCAGCACTGAAATATCTGCAACCTCCCTAAATTCTTCACTTTTTACTTTGTTTGAAAGTGGTCTTCAGCCCCTTGTAGGCTTGAGTGTGAAATTGAGGCTCTCATACCTAATGGTTTTAATCCGCTCTTGAGGGTTTCTACTAACCAATAGCATGAGGCCTCTTTCATGCTCAAGGTACTTGTGGCTTAAGCCCTCTTTCCAATTAGAGGACTCTCACTTTGGACTTAATCGGTTAAAGGACTAATCGGTAATGTAAAATGTGTAAACAAAATGAACCAAGTAAAACTTGAGCAAGATAAGCATATTTGTGTTGCATTGCATGTGTTTGGATCGGACGTTAATCCAAACAGAAGAAAAATGGGATGTTTCATACTCAAAGTGATGAAACGTGCCACTTTTCTTGGTCACCAACACCGTTGATCATGCGTGATAGGGTGGTGGTCCTTCAAGTCTTATTTGTGCATTCATTGACCTAGTACAAGCTTGGTTCTTTGGCCATCATGCATTGAAAATGCTTGGTTGATGGCTTGAGAGCCAAGAGCTACACTCCTTTGAGCTTGAGAAATGATAAGGAGTGTAGCAGTACACACATTCCTTGAAAATGCTTTGTTTTGCCTCTGTTGCTCTCTGTTGTAGCAAAAGCAGAAGTCCAGAAAATGGGGGTGGCTGACTGGCCACTTGAAGTAGCCGACCGGCCACTTAAACTGGCCGACCGGCCACTTAAGGTGGTCAACAGCCACTTTTTGTAGCCGACCAGCCACTAGTGAATTTTTGTGCAAGTGTGTTCTTGTGTTGGAGCAGAGGCAATCTGGAAGTTGGTGCAATTTTCCAAGATCAAATGAGTGCAAACAGAGGCATCCGATGGCAAGGCAGGAGCATTTTCGGGAGCATTTTCGGACCCTCCTTCGCGAGGGCGTAATGTTGTAATAAGTGTGCGTGCGTGTGTGCATGTCTTCCAACCCCACATCCTTCTCCCTTTTATTTATCCGCTTTTGATGGTTAGATTAGGGATCATGTTTCAATTAGCATACCTTATGCTTGCATGTTTGCATCATTCATTTGTCTTGTATGCATCGAGGCTCGGCGCATCATTCAAACTGCATTGTCAATTCAATACACTTCCTTGAATACATGTTTCAAAACATGCTATCAAAGTGTTGCAAATACCATGATTAAGTAGCCGAGCTTATTAATTGCATTATTGCATGTGTTGCATTATGCATCTTGTATAGTTAGGATCATGCATATTTCTAACGAGTTTTTGTTTTGGCTTGGAGTACTCGGTGAGTTTTATGCTTTAGCATACTTGCATGAGTGTGATTTCCATATTACCATGTTTCGCATGCTTGCCATGAGGCTATGTGCTTACTTGATAAACTGCATGAATGCCTGTGGATGAAGGCTTTGTTGCTTGAATTGGAACAATTCGATGATTATGAGTTTTAAGCCCACTTTGCGAAGTGGCAAATCATGTTTCAAAGCCCATCATGTTTGATGGCAAATGCGCATTTTAGCCCACTTGAGGATGGCACCTTCAAACCATTTTCGAAAACAAACATGAGTTGATTTGTTCCAAGTCTTACGACTTAGTCTATATTTAATTGTGTGTGCGTCACATAGTAAAGTTAGCTAATAATCAGAATAAGAACACATGAGGTTTATAAAACAACATATCATGATTAGTAGAGGCCGATCTTTGATCGGGCGAGCGGGGGTGCTCATTTCAGGACCTTCCCCTCTCGTACCCAAGTTCCCGAGCCGAGACAACTTTAGTGATGACGGACACGTGGCCTTTGGCACGAGTTAGGGTTTCCTAAATTTTTCAAAAATCAAACATTTAGGTGGCGACTCTGTAATCTAGCAAAGCAGTCCAATTTTGGCATTATTTGATTTAAAATCAATTTTCCAAAATGATTTGCCGGATTGGACTCTTTGGTGTTTATCAGTCTCACATTGCACTTTGTGAGATTAGATTCAGAACCGTGACAGGAGTCCGAACTGTAGGACCAATTCAACATAAAATGATATTTTTTATATTTTAAATATTATTGTAAAAGAATTTATTTTAAATTTTGTTGTGAAATGGATAACCATCAAAAAGAGATACCATTGTGATTGTAGATAAGAAGATAAAATTGATGGAACTAAATAGAATAAGGTAAAAGATTGGAGAAAAATGGAGATGGAGATAAACTAGGATAAAGTTGAAATGAGATAAGGTTTAGAGATAAAAAGAAAAATGTAGAAGATAAGAAAAGGTTGGAGAAACTTTGAAGATAAGATTGTATTGGATTTTTCCCACCAAAGTTTGCCTATAAAAGCATATGTTTACTAGGTGTATTGGTGATGTATGAGAATCAAGAAGAATATTAACACTTATTCTCTTTTGACCCAAAGTTCTTTGTTATTCTTTTTGGCCCTCACTTTCCCTTTTATTGTTCTAGTTTTATAACAAGTTATCAGTATGAAATTCTGACCAACTGAGAACGAAATGTTGAATGACATACAAACAAAATTGGTGTGATCTTCTTACAAAATAAACCTACCAAGAATTATGAAGATAATTGTTATAGATGTGGCATGAAAGGACATTGGTTACTTACCTGTCGTACGCCCAAACCTTTGGTGGATCTTTATCAAGCCTCAATAAAAGAAGAGGGAAAGAAAATTGAAATGCACTTCACAGATCACTATGAACCAGTTGATATTACTCACCTTGATGTTTCTGATTTCTTTGAAGATCCTGAAGGAAAAGTTGGTCATTTAATTAGTGATGGAAATATCGACACTCATTAATCCAATCATGTTTTTGAGTTATATTTTGTATTGTCCTATTATGTTTTTTTTAGAGTCTGTATGTTTTTGTTTTAGTTAGGTCGTCAAACTTTGTCCTTTTGCATCTAATAGTTTGTATTTTCCTTTCATATAAGTAATGAATTTCATTTTTTTTTATAGGCATGGCCTTCATTAATACATTGACTAATTCCAAAATTATTGGTGATGATATATGTTTAGTGAACAGTGCAACAACATACACAATCATACATAATGCAAAATATTTTACATATTTAATCATGGCAAAAGCTAATGTTAATACAATTTCAGGGTGCTGCAAACCTAATTTAGGTCTCCGGAAGAGCCAATATTATGTTACCAAATGGAATAAAATTTTTGTATTGATGAAACTTTGTATTCTAGCAGATCCAGAAGAAATCTATTAAGTTTCAAAGATATACGTCGTAATGGTTATCATAGTAAAACTATAAATGAAGATCATGAAAAATATTTGTTTATTACTTCAGCTAATTCTGGCCAGAAGTTGGTATTAGAAAAACTTCTTGCATTCTCCTTTGAATTATATTATACGACGATAAAAATGATTGAGTCACATCTTGTGACGCACCAGAAGTGCTCTGACCCAAAAATCTTTATGCTATGGATGATCAACTCGGGCATCCAGGATTTATAATGATGTGTCAAATAATTAAAAATTCATATGGACATCCATGAAAGAACCAAAAGATTCTTTTACCAAGTGATTATCCATGTTTTGTCTGCTCACAAGGGAAACTAATTACTAAACCATCACCCACAAAAGTAATTACTGAATGACCATCATTTTTGCAAAGAATCCAAGGGGATATATATGGACCCATACATCCTCCATGTGGATCATTTCGTTAATTCATAGTTTTAGTAGATGCATAAACTAGATGGTCACATGTTTGTTTACTTTCTATACATAATGTTGCATTTGCCATACTTCTGGCTCAAATAATTAGATTACGAGCCCATTTTCCAAACCATTTTATCAAGACAATTCGTCTACATAATGCAAGTGAATTTACATCTCAAGCATTTAATAATTATTACACATCCATTGGCATTAATGTTGAACACCGTGTTGCACACACTTATACTCAAAATGGTTTAGCTGAATCTTTCATTAAATGACTTCAGTTGATTGCTCGACCTTTGCTTATGAAAAACAAATTACTTGTTTCAGCATGGGGCATGTGACATCACTGATTCATGTCAGACCAACTGCATATCATGAACTTTCACCATTACAGCTTGCATTTGGTCAATCACCAAATGTTAGCTACCTTACGTTGTTTGGTTGTGCTATATATGTCCCTATTATACCCTGACAGCGCACTAAGATGAGTCCATGACATAGACTTGGAATTTATATTGGTTTTGATTCTCCATCAATCATTAGATATCTAGAACCTTTGACTGGTCATGTTTCGATTAGCATACCTTATGCTTGCATGTTTGCATCATTCATTTGTCTTGCATGCATCGAGGCTTGACGCATCATTCAAACTGCATTGTCAATTCAATACACTTCCTTGAATACATGTTTCAAAACATGCTATCAAAGTGTTGCAAATACCATGATTAAGTAGCCGAGCTTATTAATTGCATTATTGCATGTGTTGCATTATGCATCTTGTATAGTTAGGATCATGCATCTTTCTAAGTAGTTTTTGTTTTTGGCTTGGAGTACTCGGTGAGTTTTATGCTTTAGCATACTTGCATGAGTGTGATTTCCATATTACCATGTTTCGCATGCTTGCCATGAGGCTATGTGCTTACTTGATAAACTGCATGAATGCCTGTGGATGAAGGCTTTGTTGCTTGAATTGGAACAATTCGATGATTATGAGTTTTAAGCCCACTTTGCAAAGTGGCAAATCATGTTTTAAAGCCCATCATATTTGATGGCAAATCCGCATTTTAGCTCACTTGAGGGTGGCACCTTCAAACCATTTTCGAAACCAAACATGAGTTGATTTGTTCCAAGTCTTGCGACTTAGTCTATATTTAATTGTGTGTGCGTCACATAGTAAAGTTCGCTATAATCAGAATAAGAACACATGAGGTTTATAAAACAACATATCATGATTAGTAGAGGCCGATCTTTGATCGGGCGAGCGGGGGTGCTCATTTCAGGACCTTCCCCTTTCGTACCCAAGTTCCCGAGCCGAGGCAACTTTGGTGATGACGGACACGTGGCCTTTGGCACGAGTCAAGGTTTCCTAAATTTTCCAAAAATAAAATATTTAGGTGGCGACTCTGTAATCTGGCAAAATAGTCCAATTTTGGCATTATTTGATTTAAAATCAATTTTCCAAAATGATTTGCCGGATTGGACTCTGGTGTTTATCAGTCTTACATTACACTTTGTGAGATTAGATTCAGAACCGTGACAGGAGTCCGAATTGTAGGACCAATTCGAGCTCTCTGAAAGGGGGCGCGAAAAAAAGTCGAGCTACAATTTCTAGTGACTCTACTGGGGATTTAGAGAACTTGACTCGAACTCATGATGTGTTGCTTTATCAACATTTATGTGTTTCTTTGCATTGCATTTGCATCAGCTCGCCTAAGTCACAGTGTTTGTCGTCTGCTATTCCTAAATGGTTTGCTGGAGGTTTGCTTGGAAAAGCTTGCCAAAAGGCTGACCGGTTGCGAGCTTTGCCACGATGGGAACACAAGCCTTGGATTTGGACTACCGTTGTACCATTTGATCCTCTTTTCACTTCTCGGTGTTAGGTGCGAGAGGTATATTAGGTAGTCTTGCTAAGGTACCCTTTTGACCAATCGACCTAGTTGCATATCGAAAACCGTGGAGACTGTTCCAAACTACGACAGGTTGCTCACCCGAATGAAGGATTGTATGAAACCGCTTGTTTGTGTAGTGAAACCCTAGCTCCTGACGAAACTAGGATAGGGTAACCCTACCCCATCATAGGGGTGTTTTGGCTCTCTTTAACTGGTATGTGCTTTACAGTGAAAATGTACAGGAATGTGCATATCAGTTGTGAGTTTTGTATCTGATTGTTGGGGCAGAATTCAGTAAAGAGTACAGTCATTCAGCTATGCTCATATCTGTTCTAGTGAAATCAGGCTGATGTGCTGTCTGTTTTCTCTTTTGCAAGGTAATCCTAGAACCATAGCTTCAGAAGGCTCCGATATCCCCCAGGTACACTGGACTTGTGTTGATAGACTTTATCAGGTTGGAGATTTAGTTCAGGGGCAATCAGTGTTTCCTTCACCGGTGGCAGGGCAAAGAAGGGCCAAACAGGGCCCATTAGTTCAACTAATCCTGTAGCCACCAGTTAGATCACCTTTGTTCAACTCAGCAGACCCTTGATGGCACAGAGTTTGGAAGAAGTTGTGGCCATGATAGCAGCATTAAACTAGGGAATCGCCATGCAGGATGAGACCAATGCTGAAATGCAACGCCCATGTGGGGCACCTACCACACATCTAGTCCCGAGACCCCAACCGAACTTTGATCCACTTCCACCAGATGAAGATTCGCATGGTCCGGATCCCCGAGAAGGGTTGGCTCGAGCTCGAGTTTCCAGACCCCTGGTGCAGCCTAATGAGAGGCTTTATTCCCTTGATATTAATGAGCTTGACCCGACCTCATTAAAAATTGCTAACCTTGAGAAGCAATTCAAAAAGGCACAGTGCCTTAACTCCATTCCCGACATTGAGGATGGGTACATCAAGGCTACTGTACGGCTCCCACACAGATTCAAAATGCCACACCTTGACCATTTCGACGGGTCTGGAGATCCTATGGTACATATCCGGCTTTTCTTGGGCGTCCTGAAACCGATGGTTCTAACTAAGCCGCAGAAACTCTCTCTATATGGAAGAACCCTGTCGGGCATAGCAGCCACTTGGTATGCCAAGTTGGAGGATACAGTAAAGCAAAACTGGAAGAGTTGGCTGAGGCCTTTGTCGATCAGTACTCTTATAATACCCAAGTTGAAATGAACACTCAAGAGCTTGAAGCAACCCACCAGAATCCTACAGAACTTTTTGTGGAATTTGTTGCAAGGTGGAGAGCAAAGGCAACATAGATGACCGATCGGCCTTCTGAGAGGGATCAAGTGCGGATAGTGGTGCAGAATCTTGAGCCTGATATGTTGCAAAAGTTAATAGTGGCTCCACTGTTCACTTCCAAAAGTTTGCATGAATTGGGGGTTCAGATCAAGAATGCGTTCAACAGAAGGATTATTCCCAGAACAAGTGAACCGACAAGGAGGGTGATTTCTGAGAGTACCAATGCTAGTGTAGCACTATTCCTAAACCCACTGAAATCAATACAGTCGCCACAGCTGACCTTTTTGCCAATGCCAACCCATAAATAGCTGGCCCAGCCCGAGCTTAAGGCAGAGCTTTCACCTCTCTCTATATGAGCCTAACTAGCGCACTAAAAGTCCTAATGGAAAGAGGGTATCTCAAACCCCTTGATCCTCAACCTCTGCCTGACCCACTCCCTGCCAGACATAACCCCACCAAATACTGCGTGTATCATCAGTAACGCGGTCATGGCACCGATCGTTGCTACCGCCTTCACCATGAGGTCCAGAATCTCATCGACAACCAGACGATAGCTCCACCTCAAGACCCCAATGACCAAGTACCTCATCCACACCTCAATCTAATCCATATACTGCCATCCATCTACAACCCCAGCATATACATTACCCCAGCCCATCTACCCAAGCCTGAGGTGTTTATCCCAGAAAGCATGGACTTGTACATGATGGATGCACTTGAACCCCAATCATCTCAAACCCGTGAACCCACTACTTCTGAGCTAATGAGAATGATTGAAGATCTTCAGAGAATAGTGGCAGATCTAGCCTTTGGAATATTAGCTCCGTCATCGACCACATCACATGTTAGAAATTTCATGCCAAAAGGCTCTCCAATCTTGGGGCAAGCTACAATTGAAAATGGCCAACCTAAAGCCATCCCAGGTCTAGGCAATGACATGTCGACAATAATTGGGCTCCGCTCTAATATAGCGACCCAATCCCTTGGCAAAGTGGAGGCAAGTGGCAAGAACAAGATAGGGGCAGGCATTGGTCCCTATGAACACCTTCAGTGGGTTGTTGAGGCTTTGAAAGTCAAAGGACTGAACAAACAACAAGTGCTTGCAGTTGTTGCAAAGACTGTGGATGACACTTTTGCCACTCAGGATGAGAGCATTCTGAATCAAGGGGCAAGCCGGAAGAAGGGCTGTCATACTAGAAATACCCCTTTCAGCTCCAACCCTACACTCAGAAGAGATCAACAAACCCAGTCAATACCTGCCAACCCCCTTTCCGGTACATCCAACACAACTCCACAAACCTCAAAGCACCAACCCCGAGGCCAGAGGGTCTTTAATTCCCTCTACATGACTTTGTCCAAAGCTCTTCAAATCCTTATAGGACATGGCCATCTCAAACCCCTTGAGCCTCAGCCTCTCCCGGATCCCCTTCCAGCTAAGCATAATCTGGCCAAGTACTGTGCCTTCCATTAACAAACCGGTCATGACACTGACATTTGTTTTCGTCTTCGCCACAAAATACAAGATCTGATTAACAATGAGGTCATCGTCACACCTGGTTTTGCAAAGTCTATCGGCACTGGATCGATGAACTTCGGGGATAATGTGACTATGCGATCGGGAGATGAACCACCTGTTGATGGCGCTCATTTTTACTCCAGATATGGTGGATGGCACGCACTGTTTTGAGCAATATGCACGTGTTGGTTATTTTACTTCCTAACTTGGCTATTGAGTCAGTTTTGTTATGTGGTATTGAGTTTGTCTTGTTGTATCGAATTAGTCCTGTTGTGTTAGAGTTGGGTGATTTCGGGGGTGTTACCTCGGATATCACTATCTTGTTTTGTGTTTGTCTTTTACACTCTTTCTTTTGCGTCTGTTTCTGTCATTGAGCCAGTTGCGCCAGAAGATCTGAATGAAATGGCAGTGATTTTCACCCACTTTTTTGTGCCTTGAAATCATTGCATTGACCTAAGTTTTTCAAAACTTTTCAAACGCTATGATGAAAACAAAGAGGGAGGAATTCCTCGGGATTTGTAAAAATTTGATCAAATTGAGAGGAAGAGAGGCATGCTAAGCCCTTAATGAATGAGATCATGTTTGTTAATGTGAGTACTAGGAAGGATCCTGGCTTGATCCAAATTGGTTCTGCATTGTCTTCGACCTGAGAGACTAGTCGCTTTATTAAAAGATTTCAAAAAAAAATGTTTTGCGTAGTCCTGCGAAGACATGCATGGAATTGATCTTGAGATTGTGCAGCATAGGATCACTCTCGGCCTCGAGACTCGACCCCTTTTGCTTTCAAACCTTGAACTTTGATTCAGAATGTTCAACGATCTAATAACAATATGAGGCTTGTATGGCCGGATCAGATGCAACCCGTGAACTAGGGGCAAGAAGGTCAGATCAAGAAGGTCAGATATCATCAAAGGAAGCTTGCAAAGCTAGATTAGAAGTAGCCCTTGAAATAGGGGCAAAAATGTCAGATGGGCTCAAAGATTCAAAAGATGGGTCATTCCGCAAACCAATGAAGACTGGCAAGAAAGCCAAATTCCAGCAGCTGGAAGAAGAAAATTTATTGTTAAAGGACAATCGAGTTCCTATCCACAACACTAGGGGCAAATTCAGACCCGATTGGATGAGCTCCTACATCATTAGCGAACAACAGCCATTCTCCTAGATTCAGATGGCTTCGAGATCTCAAACTGATCAACATGGACAAGTTACACTTTTCTATCCTTGAGAGGCTCGCTGGGCTGAAAACCCGAAAGGGCGACCTAGGCAAAAGTTAAAGCATGAAAAAAACAAAAATGAAGAAAATGAAAAGATGAAAAGAAAAAGAACAAAAGAAAAGAAAAACAGAGCTCGCAAGGTTGAAAACCCGGAAGGGCGACCTTAGCAAAAGTTGGAGCACAAAAGGAGAGTATTAACACCCGAGTGAACCTCAACCTGGAACTACGTACGGCCTGATTCCCATCTTTGGGATACGTAGGCAACTTCATCTTGAAGTTCGGCCCCAATCATTTTCAGCCTGCTTGGCTCATCCATGTTGATTGGCTGATCCTTGTTCAACTCGGCTATCCTATCCATGTCCAATTAGCTTATCTTCGTTCAAATTTGGGTGTCCTATTTCGTTAGAAAGATTTAGCTGCAAGACAATTGAAGTTCAGATATGAGGTTTGCATCTCGAGAGTAGATTCAGCATTGGTTGAGTAGTGGCCATTTGTGAAGATAGTTTTTGAGAATTTTTACTGAGGTTGACTAATTCTCTCGAAAATTATTCCATTTTTCCAAAACTGGACCATTTCTTGGACCCAAAAAAAGGAAAATTTTCAGTGCTCGCAACCTAACTTTCATGATTTCAAATCAGAAAATCAAACAAGCATGTTAATCAAACTCTCATATTAGTCAAAATTGTTTTAGTAGAAAGCCAAAACAAATAATGGTCAAAATAATGAACTAGGGGCACAATTGAGTCAGGTTGTCTGTTTTTTCCCCATTATCAATGTATTCGCCAGAATGGGCACAACTGAAGCTAACAGCAAAGGGCTGAAAGCTCTCATATCCTCCAAGCAGCAAGGTATCAAGCCAAGTGCGAAGCACGAAATGGAGCTGGATATTCGGTTCCCTCATCTGGGACGATCACACCCAAGTTGGCATCTGACCCGGAATGGGGGCATAGAAAACACGATGTGTGTGAGACCAATCAATTGTATACCTGGCCGGTGGGACATGTTGTAACTCATCTCGGTCAAGCTAAGCCAAAGGCATCGTCAACCGATGTTAGTTGTAGATCTGCTGCACATCCAGTTGCATCACAACCCCTCTATGGGAAAAGCTCACTAGTTGTGAGCCAAAGAAGGAGAATCTAGTAGAATACTAGGGGCAAAAGCCCATAACTTCCTGCTTATCCATCAACCACCCAGGGGAGGGATAAAAAATAAGAAAGAGTAAAGAATAGAGAGATGTGCGTTGAGAGAAGAAGTGAGAAAATGGCTTTTTCAGAAAACTAGAGATTGAGTGCCAGAGTGATGTGAGAATCACAAATAAGAAAGGGTGGGAAACAATATACGGAGAAACAGGCTCCTCGTGAATCGAGAGGTCTCCCACCGATGGATGGTAGAGTATCTGATTGTTGTGTTTGTTGTTTTTGGTTTGTCTCAATTCTTGTTTTGAGTCGTTTTGAGTGTCAATAGATGTGTTTCGGTTGTTTTACCTTTATTTTTCCTTTGTTGAGTCATTTTGACTGTGCTCAGTCGTAGGCTCAATACCCGGTTAAGAACTCATTCTCACTCTCAATTTCAAAAAAAAAAATTGTTTTGTGCTCAGAGTGCTGTGCCATTCTCCACATTTGTACAAAACAGAATTTGTTCTTTCATGAACTGCAGGGTTCAACCCAGGTCATCTGAGAACAATGAAACCTGGACTCAAGAATAACTATTTGGTACTCTAGAAGAGACTGTAACTAAATCTCTTGAAGAGATTATACCCATACATGAAAATACTCCTGAAGAGATTAGAGCTACAAAACAGGCTACAGTAAGTCTATCCAAATCTTCTACGGATATACCTTTTGAAGAGGAACCTCCAGAAGAGGGATCTCCTGAAGAGTTATCTCCTAAAATGGAAAAAGTACCTGAAAATAATGAGATCTCAATATATTATATAAGTACAAGAGATATTTGGAATAGAAATCAAACTATTGTCGGCAACATATTTTCATTTAAAATTTCTCTTGACATTACCAAAAGTAATGGTGAAAACATTACTAGAAGTGATGATGATAATGAACCACAAACTATCGAGGAATGTCGGCAGAGAAATGATTGGCCAATGTGGAAAGAAGCAATACAAACGGAGTAAAACTAGCTTACAAAATGAGAAGTATTTGGACCTGTAGTCCAAACCCCTGAAGGGATATGTAGACACCCCATTTTTGACCACCCTTAAGACTTGGGTGCTACTGATCGTTTACTTGGTGGTGAAAGATGTGCAGTGTAAAGATTCGATTTCTTCCCAAGAGGAGCTTCAAATCTCAACTTCACACCCCTTTTTGGACCAAAGCCTTTTGACTAAAATTATTTTGAGACCTTAAAACCCTCTCTTTCAAACTATTTTTGAAAATGATTCTACGATGTTCCGAGGCTTGCGTTTTGTTAAATGTTGCGCTTTTCGATAAACTAAGCAAGGACAAAGTGGAAATGAATGAAAGAGAGGTGAACTCTTTTAAAATTCTTTCAAAACACCTTATTTATGGGTTTGTAGTTGAAGAAAATGAGAGAGGAGAGAAGAAAACTAGCTGAGAAGAAGTTCGGCATGAATCCGGGTAGGATCGAAACTGAGCAGTCTTCACTCAAAGAGGCATATATCCTTGCACACTTAGAGTTTTGATGTTAGTCTTCCACCATTGGAAAGAAGACTTCAAGGGCTTCAATTTAGGCTCAAGATTGACCTACAAATGAGTCCAGATGAAGGAGTTATGACCGGTTGAATTCGGGCCCAAAAAGTAGATTTTTCTGTCCAACCATAGGTGGAGAATGCTGGCCATAAATGGGATTTTTTGGCCATGTGCTAGCCATGAATGGCCTATGCCAGCCCCTGCCATCCAATAGTGTCCCATGCTGGCCAACAATGATGTAGTGCCGGCCATCAGTGATCCAGTGCCGGCCATTGATTCAAAAAGGCAGTTTTTGGCAGATATTTATCTTCCAGCTGTTATAGCTGTCCCTTGTGAGATATTTTCGACCTAGAGCTACATTTTTCTATATATAGAGAGGCTTCTCTTTGGTTTTGAAGGTTAGAATAGGTTGGCAAGTTGAGGAGCCTCTCTCTCTAAAATCCCTCTCTCTCTACAAAATTTTCAGAGCAAAATTTCTGCCTCTCTCTAGAATCCTCTCTCTCTTGCCCTTTTGTGCATAGAAGTAGAGAAACACTTCTAGTTTGCCTATACATCCTTGATCAAAGTTGTTGATCTTTGAGCTGAGGTTCTAGAAGGCCTTCTTGGAGCTCCTTAAGGTGGTTTTTGACTTGTTTTGTGCCTCAAAGTGTACTTCCCTCCAAGAGGTATAAGATTCACCCTTTAAGCTTGTTTTCATACTTGTTTTTGCCATCCTTTTGTGCAGTTTTTGGGGTGGTTTTCAACTGCAAAAAACTTTATTTTTCAGTTGTAAAAATGGTAGTTTGAGCCTATTTTGTGTTAGGGGGTTGTCTCTCCCTTTTGTTCCTTAACTTGTGTAGCTTTTGTGCCATCTTTCATCACTTTTCAAACCATCTTTTCGTGGCCTTTTAACCGTTGAAATTCAAAGGACTATTAGTGGTAGAAAGTTGGTTTTGAGGTCTAAAATAGGAGGGGTGGTCCCCCCTCCTCATATCCTCTTTGCAAGTGTAGATGGCCTAACTTGTGAGCATGTATTTCTACCTCTTTGTAGCTTTATTCAAGTATGTTTTTGTGACTTTTTAGACCTCCTCTAACTCTGTTTTTGGCTGGTTTGGTCACTTGTTGCTTGCATCTTGCACTTGTAGTGTAATCATGCTTACTGGTTTAACTTGCTTAATGTGTTAGCCTATCATCTTAGCTAGTGTTAGCTCCATCTCAGCATGTTTTTGCTCATATTTTAGCATGCTTAAACTTTGTTTTGAGTGGTCTTGGTCATATGTGCTTTGCTTTGTATAGCTATAGTGTAAATGACCTTGACTAGCTTTGTGTTTCAAGGTCATTAGCATGCTTTGCTTGAGTTGTTTACATGATATGGCATCATTTAACATGTGATTTCTGTGCATGTATCACTGTCACACTCTCACATATTCCACTCTTTCATTGTGTTTGAGAGTTGTGACTTATGCCTTGTTTATGAGCCAATGCTTGAGCATGATTTTCTTACTTTTCATGCCACCATCTCAACACATTTTGGCCACTATTTTGGCATGTTTGAGGTCTGTCCAAAGTTGGTTTGGTCATTTAAGTTTGATATTGCTTGCCTCTTGTGTAATGCTCTTTACTAGCTTTGATGCTTAAGTCTCCTAACATGTTGTACATGAGTTGTTTGCATGTTAGAGTCTTGTTTTTCATGCGATATCAGCACTGAAATATCTGCCATCTTCCTCATTTCTTCACTTTTGATTTGCTTTGAGGGTTGGTTGGTCCTAAAGTTGTGCTTAAGCTTGGGATTGAGGCTTATGCTTAAATGGCTTTAACTCTCTTTTGAGGGTTCCTCCTAGTCAAAGGCATGGTTTCTCTCATGTCTTAAGTCATCTTTTGGATTGACCTCTTTCTCATTAGAGGACTTTCACATTGGACAAATTGGTTAATGAATGGCTTGGTAATCTTAAAATGTGTAAACAAGAATTGAGCTAGGTAAAACATGCCAAGATAAGCATGTTATGTGTGCATTGCATTGTGTTCAATCGGACGCTATATTGAACATGAGGAAGATTGGTTCATTCCATACTTGAAGTGTATGAAATGAACCAATCTCCTTTGTCTTCATTGCCTTTGATCATCCATGATAAGGTAGTGGTCCTAGAGTCTTGTTTGTTGTGCATTTATTGAATGTGTACAAGTTGAATCTTTGGCCATCATGCATTCAAAGTTCTTGATTGGTGGTCTTGGATTCAATGGTGCCTCTTCTTTGATGTTTTGAGATGACAAGGAGTGGTACAGTACAGATATACCCTTGGGAGACCCTCCCTTTTCCTCTGGTTTGAGCTTTGTTGCAGATTGGTGATGCAGCACACCAGTGGCCGGCAGTGCCTTAACAGTGGCCGGCACTGCTTCATCCCTGGCCGGCAGTGTCCCTCTTTGGCCGGTAGGTGGACGGCAGCAGCTTCTCATGGCCGGTAGGCCACTGGTGGATTCCTCAGAGTTATTTTGGTAAGGTGGAGTAGAAAGTTCCTAAAGACACCCTGCAAACAGAGCCTCTCCAAGAGCAAACCGGAGAGCTTTTCGAGACGAAAACCGAGGCATGCATGTTCAACTTCTTCAAACAGAGCTGAGGCAGTAGAAGTTTAGAGCTTTACTTGTTAATTAGCTTGATGTGTAATTTAATTAATTTGTTAATTAGTTAAAATTGTTGTAATAATTAGTAAGTAGTTTGCTAGTTATTCAATTTGTTTTGTAATAATTAGTCTAATTAGCTTAATTAGATTAGTTGATTAGCTTAGCTTAGATTAGCTTAGCTCTCATTCGGACCCTCCTTCACGAGGGCGCATTGTTGTAATAAGGGTGCGTGTGCGTGTGTGTGTGCATGTCTTCCAACCCCACTTCTTTCTCCCTTTTACTTAAACCGCTTTCGATGGTTAGTTTTAGGGCATTTTTCGATTAGCATACCTTATGGTTTGCATGCTTGCATCATTCATTTGTCTTGCATGCACCGGGCTTGGCACATCATTCAAACTGCATTATATTTCAATACTTACTTGAATACGTGTTTCAAAGCATGTTATCAAGTTGCTTCATATGTCATCTTAGATAGCCGAGCCTATTTAATTGCATGTGTTGCATTAGGCATCTTGCATAGTTAGGATCATGCATGATTTCTAACTAGCTTTTGTTTTGGCTTGGAGTACATTGTGAGTGTTATGCTTTAGCATACTTGCATGAATGTGAGTGTTGCCATGATAACATGCTTGCCATGAGGCTATCTGCTTAATTGATTAACTGTTTAAACGCCTGTGGGTGGAGGTTTTATTGCTTGAATTGGAATAACTCGATGATTGTGAGTTTTAAGCCTACTTTGCGAAGTGGCAAAATCATGTTTTCAAGCCCACTTGAGGGTGGCAAATCCACGCTTTAGCCTACTTGCAAGTAGCACTTTCAAACCATTTTCAAAAACAAACATGAGTTGTTTTGTTCCAATTCTCGTGATTGAGTCTATACTTGTATACTGTGCGCATCACATAGTAAGTTAGCTAATAATCGGAATAAGAACACGTGTCTATAAAACAACATATCATGATAGTAGAGGTCGATCTTTGATCGGGCGAGCGGGGGTGCTCATTTTAGGACCTCCCCTTCTCGTACCCAAGTTCCCAAGCCGAGGCAACTTTGGTGATGACGGACACGTGGCCTTTGGCACGAGTCAGGGTTTCCTAAATTTTCCAAAAATAAAATATTTAGGTGGCGACTCTGTAATCTGGCAAAGCAGTCCATGTTTGACACTTTTTTATTCAAAATCAATTTTCCAAAACGATTTGCCGAATTTGGACTCTTTGGTGTTTATCAGTCTCACATTGCACTTTGTGAGATTAGATTCAGAACCGTGACAGGAGTCCAAACTGTAGCAAGACTAATTCGCGCCTTCTCCGAAAGGGAGGCGCGCGGAGAAAGTTGGGTCTACAGGATACAACCTGTGGGATATAAATGGTATTTGTTCGAAAACGCAATGAGAAAAATAAAATTGTAAGAATAAAACACGACTTCTTGTGCAAGGTTTCTCGTGGAGACCTGGTATTGATTATGAGGAAACATATTCACCTGTAATTGATGCAATTACAGTTATATTTTTATTAGCTTAACAATCACAGAGAATTTAGATATGTGTCTAATGGATGTGGTTATAGCATAATTATATGGATCACTAGATAATGATATATATATATATATATATATGAAGGTCCTTGAAGGATTTAAGATACTAGAAGCATCTAATTCAAAGCCTAGAAGTGCTTATTCTATCAAGCTACAAAGATTTTTGTAGGAGTTGAAACAATCTGGACGCACGTGGTATACTCGCCTTAGTGAATATTTGTTAAAAGGGGGATACAGAAATGATTCAATTTGCCCATGCATTTTTATTAAGAAATTAAAATTCAATTTGTAATTATTGCCGTATATGTTGATGATTTGAATCTTGTAGGAACTCCAGAAGAGCTTACAAACCTGCAGAATATTTAAAAAAGGAATTTGAATTGAAAGATCTTGATAAAATGAAAATTTGTCTCAGCTTGTATATCGAACACTTGCCAAATAGAATTCTTGTACATCAATCAACATATACAGAAAAAGTCTTGAAGAATTTCTATATGGATAAAACTCATCTTTTGAGTACTCTTATAGTTGTTCGATCACTTGATATAAAGAAAGATCATTTTTGACCTGGAGAAAATAATGAAGAACTCTTTGGTCCCGAAGTACCATATCTTAGTGTAATTGGTACTCTTATGTATCTTGCAAATTGTACCAGGCCAGATATTGCATTTGTTGTTAATTTACCAACAAGATATAGTTACGCACCAACTCAAAGACATTGGAATGGAGTGAAGCAGATATTACGTTATCTCCATGGAACAATAGGTATGGGTTTATTTTATTCAAATGGCTGAAAGCCACAACTAATTCTGCATGTCTCTCTGATCCACATAAAGTCAGATCACAAACATGATATAGAGAAATACTATTGTATCTTGGTGATCAGCAAAACAAACCTTGACTACTACTTCTTCAAATCATTCGGAGATACTTGAAATTTATGAAGCAAGTCAAGAATATATTTAGCTAAGATCCATGATCTATCATATTCAAGAAAGGTGTGGATTATCATTAACAAAGGATAGCCCAACTATATTATATGAAGATAATGATGCATGTATCACACAAATCAAAGGAGGTTTTTATCAAATGTGACAAGACCAAGCACATTTCACCAAAATTCTTTTATACACATTAACTTCAAAAGAACGGTGATATTGATGTCCAACAAATCTGCCAGATTATCAATTGAACATATTTGCTGGACATCAATATTACCGTTCTTCTGAAACTCATGTGTATAAAAGAATTAAGGGGGAGTCATCTATTTAGTTAAAATTACAAATTGTACTCTTTTTCCTTTGTCTAAGGTTTTTTCTACTAGGTTTTCCTTTGCAAGGTTTTAATGAGACAATCTAAGAATATCACAATATTGTACTAATTTCGTATGGTTATCCAAGGGGGAGTGTTGTGAAATGGATAACCATCAAAAAGAGATAGCATTTTGATTGTAGATAAGAAGATAAAATTGATGGAACCAAATAGAACAAGGTAAAAGATTGGAGAAAAATAGAGATGAGGATGAACTATGATAAAGTTTGCATCCAAAGTTCTTTGTTATTCTCTTTGGCCCTCACTTTCCCTTTTATTACTAGTTTTATAACAAATTTAATTTTCTTAGCCTTTTTAGATGCAAAATTACCAAACCTATAATACTTCCGGTTTAGACTCGACCTCTTTCTTACTTTTGAATCTAGGAATCCATGTCCTTAGTTGTTGTTCATGCCATTTTCATCTTATTGCTAGTTGAGTTTGGTTGTTTGGGAGTTATTGTTGAGTTTGGAATAGATTGGGGTTAATTTTTCAAAAGAGTCGCTGTCAAATTTTCTTCTTGTTCGCTTGAGTGGTGTTTTGGTCGCTTGAGCAGTATTTGAAATCTCTCAGTATTTTTGCGAGTCTGCAAAACTTCTGGAAGTAGGGTATCTTCGCTCGAGTGGTGTTTCTGGCGCTCGAGCGGTCTTTTTGCAGGTCTGAACTTTTGGGAGGGAGTGATTGTGCGCTCGAGCGGTGTTTTGATTGCTCGAGTGGTGTTTCTGGCGCTCGAGCGGTCTTTTTGCAAGTCTAAACTTTTGGAAGGGAGTCATTGTGTGCTCGAGTGGTGTCACTTATTGTGTCTGATGCTCAAGCAGTCTGTGCATATATCAAATCAAAAAAAGGGAAATTTCATCACTTTTTCACTCCCTCTCTCTCTCTAAAACATTTCAAACCCTAATTTCTTCACTCCCTCTCTCTAGTTCTTACTTAAAACCTCAAATACACCCTCACCCATTGATTTCTCCACCCTAGTTTCTTGGGGAAAAAAAAAGGTAGAGCTCGTAAAAAACTTCGTTTTAATCGGAGAGGATATCGTTTTCAGCTCTGTCGAAGTTTCAACCCTTGCTCTCATCTTCTCATAATCTTGAGGTAGGGATTTCTCTAACCTTTGGTATGATTTTTACCCTAGTTATTTGTTCATTAAAAGAATTTAGTGACATGGGGATTTTGGGTTAAATTTAGGGTTTGATTTTGAAATATAAAAGAGGGATTTTCAAATGGGTTCTTGAGAAAGATTGTGGGGATGTGTTTATGGTTGAGATATGTTAAAATGTTGGATTTTCTTTACTTACACGTGATTTTGAAAGTAAAGGGGGTTTGTAGACACCCCATTTTTTATGGCCCTTATGACTTGGACGCCATCGCATGCACACCTGATGATAAATGTATTTGCTCGCCAAGTGCTCGAAGTCCTTAGCGGAATGCCCTAGCTTTGAGCCTTTCAAACCCTGCACCCTTGTTGCCTCAATTTTGGACCAAGCCTTGGTCTTTCAAGCCTACAGCTTCTAGTGGCCTGTCAACCACCTTTTGAGGCTGTCGGCCCTCACTTTTGGGCTACCGGCCACTGTTGTGGCTTGCCGGCCACCAGTGTATTTTGTAGATATTTTTATGCCAACTGTGCCAGCTGTTTGCATGCATTTATCCCCACGTTTAGGGCTGGATCTCCTTGAGGGAATTTCATGTTTTCTATATATAGGAGGCCCCTCTCTTATGTTTTAAGGTTAGAAAATTTTAAAATAAAAAATTTTCCTCTCTCTCTACCAAATCTCTACACTTTTGCCTACCATTTTTCAACCTTTACCTATACACCCTTAACCAAATCTCACCATCTTTGAGCTGAGGTACTTTTGAGCTTGGTGTGAGCTCTTGAGGGTTGCTTAAATTGCTTCTTCTTTTCAAGAGGTATAAGGCTTTACCTATTTGTTTGCTTTCTCTACTATTTTTCCTACTATTTTTCAATTGTTTTGGGCTGTCAAAACTCTGTGTTTTTTAGGCTGAAGCTTGGGTTTAAGGCCATTAAAGGTTAAGAGGTTGATAGCCCTTCTTTGTACCTTGTTTTGGAGGCCTTTGCCCTTGTGTTTCCCACCATTTTACTATCTTTTTCCAATCTTTTAAACACTGATTTTCAGTGGCCAAAATCATGTTTTGAAGTCCAAATTTGGAGGGGTTAGCCTCCCCTCCTTGTGTCTTTTTTTCTAGCCTAGTTGGTGCCATGTTTTAGCATATTAATCTAGCTTGTTTTAGCTCAATTCCAGTATGTTTTAGGACAAATTTTAGACTAATTTAGCACTGTTTTGGGCTATTGGTTGCATTTGAGCTTTGTTTTGTATGCTTATAGTGTAATAGTCCTCATGATTTTGGTGTTCTAGGCCTTAGACACCATCTTGTTTGAGTTAATAGCATTTATTTATGCCTTTCTCACTTATTTTCAGCACTTAATCATCTCTGCAACCTCCCTCCTTTCTCGACTTTTATTGTGCTTTGAAAGTGGTTCAAACTATTTGTTTGTTTAAAGCATGAGATTGAGATGTCATGCTCAATGGTTTAATCCCTTAGAGGGTTCATTACCAACGGCATGATGTATCTTTCATGCCTACAACAACTTTTGGTTTGAGTCTTCTTTCCATTTAGAGGACTTAAACTCACCATTGGACTTAATGGATTAAAGAATGGTTGGTAATGTAAAATTGAGTAACTAAAATTGAGGCTAAAAAAATGGTGTAAGATAATAATTGGTTATGTTCAATCGGGCGTTAATTGAACACATGGAAGCTTGAACCATTTCATACTCATTAGTGATGAAATGATTCAAGGCTCCAAGGTCACCACTTCCTTTGATCATCCATGATAGGGAGGTGGTCTTTAGAGTCCCTTTTTGTTGCATTTATTGAAATTACACATATTGAGTCACAAGCCATCATGCAATGAAATTGCTTGAGTTGGTGGTTTGTGGCTTAAGTTCACCGCTCCTTGGATTTGTTCATGAAAATGATAGGTGAGTTGTGCAAACAAACCCTTGAAATACCCTGTATATGCTCTGTTTGTCCTCTATTGCAGCAAGATGAACCTGTGTATCAGTGGCCGGCTGGCCATCGATGGTGGCCGGCAACCTTCATCACTGGAATGCCAGCCACTGATGAAAAATTGAGCAGTGTGTTTCTAAGGCCAAACAGAGCTGTTCTGGAAGTGGGCAACAGTGTTGGTGTTCAACTGTGCAAACAAAGGCATTCAGAAGCAAAACAGTGACTTTTCAGGTGGAAACTGAGCACATGCATGATCATCCCTTGCATTTTGAGCTTGTTTTAAGTTTAAATACTTAGCTTAGCTGTCCGTTGTAATTAATTAGTTGTAGCTAATTAATTTTGATATGTGTTGTAACTAATTAGTTAGTTAATTTCGTTTCGTAATTAGTTAGTTAACAAGAATAGTTAGTTAATTCATATTTTGTTGTAATAATTAGTTAATGAGTTTAGCTAGTTTCATTTGTTTTGTAATAATTAGCTTAATTAGCTTAGCTTTAATTAGTTAGTTAATTAGCTTAGCTCATTCGGACTCTCTTTCGTGAGAGCGCAATGTAATAATGTGTATGTCTTCCAACCCCACGTCTCTTGCCCTTTTATTTACTAGCTTATGATGGTTAGTTTAGGGACATCACGTTTCAATTAGCATTCTCCATGTTTGCATCCATTTGTATTACATGCACCGAAGCTCGGTTCATCATTCTAACTGCATCGTTAGTTTAATACTTCTTTAAATACGTGCTCAGACTGCATGCTATTTAATTGATTCATATGCTATAATAGTAGTTGAGCCTATTTAGATTGCACATCGCGCATTAGTCATATTGCATAAGTTAGGATCATGCATTTTTCTAACTCATTTTTCTTTTGGCTTTGAGTACTAGGTGAGCCTTTACTCGCTTTAGCATAATCGCATGTGTGTGTGATTGTTGCCATGTCTAGCATGCTTGCCCTAAGGCTAATTGCTTAAGTGATGAACTACTTGTATGCCTGTGGATGAAGGCTTATTGCTTGAATTGGAATAATTTGAGTAATGTTCATATGCGATCATTTTTTCAAGTGGTACATATTTCGAAACAATTTTCAAAACGAGCATGGGTCAAGTGTTCCAATTCTTGCAAAGGTAGTCTATACTTGTGTGTGTGCGCATCACATAGTAATGCTAGCCTAATAAACCAGAACTAGAGCATATAATGTAGATAAGAATCATATCATGATTAGTAGAGGCTGATCTTTAATAGGGCGAGTGGGGGTGCTCAAATGCATTCATGACCTTTCCCTCTCGTACCTAAGTTCCTGAACCGAGACAATCTTGGTGATGACAGACACGTGGCCTTTGGCACGAGTCATGGGTTTCCTAAATTTCCCAAAAATATTTAGGTGGCGACTCTATATCTGGCAAAGCAGTCTATTTTTGGCAATTTGATTCAAAATCGATTTTCCAAAAGATTTGCCGAATTTGGACTCTTTGGTGTTTATCAATTTCACATTGCACTTGTGAGATTAGATTCAGAACCGCGAGAGTCTGAATTGTAGGGCATATATTTTGAACTTCCAAAAGGAGGCGCGAAAAAGTTGAGCTACAGCTTCTGGCGACTCTGCTGGCAAAATTAGAGAGCTAGACTTGAACTTCATGATATGAAATTTTATCTACACTTATATGTTCTTTGCATTGTGTAGACACCCCATTTTTGACCGTCCTCAAGACTTGGACGTCATCGTTTGTGCACTCGATGATTGTGCTTGTTTGTGTTCGTTTTGAGCGCCCGAAGCCCTCGGCGGAACGCCTTGTCTTTGAGCCTCTAAACCTTATCTATTTTGTGCTTTGTTTTGGACCAAAAGCTTGTTGCCTCTAGTATGGAGGAGTGGGTGACCTGTCAGCCAGCCCCCTAGACTGTTGGCCACGGCTTGTTCTTGTCGGCTACCAGTGGTGGCCGACGGTCGTTGGTCTCTTTTTCCAGATATTTGTTGACAGCTGTGCCAGCTGTTGCTTACTGAGCTGTATCTTCATACTGTAGACACCCCATTTTTTACCATCCTCAAGACTTGGACGTCACCGCTTGAACACTCGGTGATCATCCATGTTGGTCTTCGTCTTGAGTTCTCGGAGGTCTCGGCCACGCGCCTTGCCTTAGGATCTCTCGAATCGGCTGTTTTGTGTTTGGTTTTGCACCAAACACTTGTATTTTGCTTTTGAGGAGCAGGGAATGGCTTGTTGGCCATCCCCACACCTCACCGGCCATGGCTTGAGGCCACCGGCCATATTTTGTTGCCATCAGCCAGATGTTTGGCCGGCCGGCACTCTAGATGGTCGGTCGGCCATTTATTTTGTCAAAATAGCATTTTTGGCTGGCCGATCACTGTGCATCTGCTTTTGCAGATATTTTTATGC
The DNA here is from genome assembly GCA_030407325.1 of Camellia japonica. Lineage (NCBI taxonomy): Eukaryota > Viridiplantae > Streptophyta > Magnoliopsida > Ericales > Theaceae > Camellia > Camellia japonica. The sequence continues at coordinate 162,242,583 of JAPPVO010000019.1, read as the reverse complement.
CAGCTGTGCTAGCTGGCATGCACCTTTGCCCCCCTCCATACACGTGTATGGAGGGATTTCACTCTTGCCAAGCTTGTTTTGTAAGCTTTGCAAGAGTGATCTTCTATAAAGAGGAGGCCTCTCCTCCCTCCTCTAAGGTTAGAAAAAAGCTCCAGAGGTCTGGTTTTTAGGGTTAGAAGTGTGTGTCTATTCTATCTCTATACCTCCCTCCCTTGTGAGTTAAGTGTGTGTTTGTCCTTACTATTGCACACAAACACCTACCATTACACCTTCCCTTAGTTGCTGAGGCATTAGAGGGTTGATCTTGGACTTTTTGAGCTGGTTTTGATCCAAGAAGAGGTCTGGTCTTGTGATCTTGGAAGTGTTCTTCAAGGGTGAGTGTTCTTGCCCTTTATTCTCCATTTTTGCATAGCTTTTTTGACTATCTTGCAACTGTTTTTAGACTTTGCATATAACTAATAAAAGTCTTGTTTTTCATTGCTTAAAATAGTTGTTTAAGGGTGTTTTGTTGTTTGGGGTTGTTTGACCCCTCTTAGGCCTTGTTTGGCCCCCATTTTGTGCATCTTTGGTGAGCTCCGGGACCACCTTGTTTGGGCCTCCTCACCACTGAAATCTTGAGGATTTCAGTGGTGAGGATGGTGGTTTAAGGTCCCAAGAAGGAGAGGGCCACCCCCTCTCCTTGTTGTCTTCAATATGTGCCATTTAAGCCTCATGTGTGAGCACCATTTTTGAGACCATGTTGGCCATGTTTCAGTAGGTATTTGGTAGTATTTTGCCATGTTTTACCTCTATTTTTACTTGGTTTAGACACACCATGCATGCCTTGCATACATGTCTTGTAATGCCATGTTTTAGCCTTAACATGCTTTGTGCTTTGAGCTTTGTTCTAGCATGTTTTTGGCCAAGCTTTGTGAAGCTTTTGTACTTGTTTTGATGTGCTAAAGGTCTATTTTTGGCATTTGGGTCATCCATGCTTTGCTTTGTATAGCTACCATGTAATCACCCTTGTATGCCTTGAGCATTGACCCCTCTAGCATGTCATCCTTGCTTTGTTTCAGTGGTTTGGAACCACTTTTCATGCCATTTCAGTCCATTTAGCATGCTTGTATGCTTGCATTTTGTGTCCCTTTAAAGCCTTAAAGAGTTCATGTTTAATGCTCCATGAATGTGCCATTGTGTATGCCATCATGTGTAGGCCTCTAGGATGCCATGTCATTGTGTTTTTGGCTTTGTTTTAGCATGCTAAGACTCTGATTTTGGTCATTCAATTCATGCCGTGTTTGGTTTTGTTAAGGGTAGTTCAATACCTCTTTGGTGAGCCTTAGACCTCAGACTTTGCTTGCATGCTTTGATTGCCTTGTTTAGATTGATTTGGCATCATTTTATAACATGATTTCAGAGTTTATAATGCATGCCATATGCCCATGATGTTCCTCTTTTAAGTGTGCTTAAAAGTTGTCTCTATATGCCTAAGTATTGGACCTTGTATGCATGCATGTTTGTATGTGTTTTGGCCTTCATTTCTATGGCTTTTGGCCACTGTTTTGGGCCTAGTTGAGAGCTGCCCAAATTAGTCTAAGTCCACTATTTACATGTTGTTACATGCCTTACACTTTGCATGCTGTGATTGCATCATGTCTTGCATGTCCATTAGCCTTGTATGTTGTTGCATACTTGGCCCATCACATGCTTGTTTGTGCGCTTCAATATCCTTATTACATCTTGTATGTTTGTTGGTTAGCATTGATGCTTCATGCCTTGTGTGCTTGTTTGCATAACATGTCTAGGTTACATGGCATTGGCATGCATGCTTTGCCTTTTGAATTGAGTATGATAGAGGTTGAGCTCATTGTTTGTTTGTGTGCATTTCATCCCACATTGAAAATGCATACTTGGTTCTTGGGCCATCACGCATTGAAATGCGCGATTGGTGGTCCGGGAATCGAGTACCATGCCCCTTTGAGTCATGAATATGATAAGGAGTGTGGTTGGTGCAAACATTGCTTGAAATGCATTGCCATGCCTTGTTTTGCCCTCTGCTGCTGTCAAAACAGGTTCTGCAGGAAGCTTTGGCCGGTCGACTACCCCAAGTGCCGATCGACCATTTATGGATGGCCGATAGCTCCATAGATGGTCGATGACCACCCTGCCATGGCCGGTGACCATTCCCCTTGGCCGGTGGTGTTCCACAATGTCCATAGAGTGTTCCTTGGGAATTGTGCCATTTTCAGAGGAGCAGAGCAGGGAAAACAGAGGCAACTTGTGCATGGTGGCGGATTTCCGAGCGAAACCGAGCATGCATGCATTGGACCCTCTTCCCGAGGCTGATTTTTACTGCTTAATTAGCTTAGTTAATTTGCTTAACTAGTTAATTGTCTGTAATATTTAATTAGCTTGATAGTTAGTTAAATTGTATTATTCTTTAGGGTGAATTTGTAATAAGTGTGGGTGCGTGTGTGCATGTCTTCCAACCCCCACTTCTTTCTCCCTTTTACTTACCTGCTTTGATGGTTAGTATTAGGGCACGTTTAATTTAGCATACCTTACGCTATGCATGCGTGCATCATTCATCAGTATTGCATGCACCGGGCTCGGCGCATCATGCTAACCGCATAGTATTTCAAATCTAACTTGAATACATGTTATTTGTTGCATTCCACATGCCATACTAGATTAGCCGAGCCTATTCTAGTTGCATTTTGTATGCGATGCATTAGCCATTTTAACATGAATTAGGATCATGCATATGATTACTAACTAGTTCATTGTTTTGGCACGGAGTACGATGTAAGTATTTATGCTTTAGCATCTCGCATGAGTGTGAATGTTAACATGATAGCATGCTTACCACGTGGCTATATGCTTATGTGATATAACTGCCTGAATGCCTGTGGGTGAAGGTTGGATTGTTTGAATTGGGAATTCATCGAAATCCGTATTTTAGCCTACTCGCGAGTAGCAAAATTCAAACCATTTTCCAAACAAACGGAAATGCGATGCTTTGTTCCGACTTAGGCAATTTAGTCTATACTTGTTTTGCTGTGCGCATCACATAGTAATTCTAGGCTAATAACCGGTTTAAGGGCACATAAAGTTTTCAAAACTAGATATCATGGTTAGTAGAGGCCGATCTTCGGATCGGGCGAGAGGGGGTGCTCATAGCTGACCTTCCCCAATCGTACCCAAGTTCCCGAGCCGAGGTAACGTTGGTGATGACGGACACGTGGCCTTAGGCAAACGAGTCAGGGTTTCCTAAATTCCCCCATTAAAAAATATTTAGGTGGCGACTCTGTATCTGGCAAAGCAGTCTATGTTGGGCACTTCTTTACAAAAATCTGTTTTCCAAAACAATTTGCCAGATTTGGACTCTTTGGTTCAGATTAAGAACCGTGACAATCGAGTCTGAACTGTAGCATTGAGGCCCACGCGGGCGCGTCTACAGTTTCTGGCGACTCCCCTGGGGATTTTAGAGAGCTTGACTCGAACTCGTGATATCTTGTTTTGATTGCACTTATGTGTTTCTTTGCATTGCATGTGCATTGGTGCGCCTAAGTCACAGTGTTTGCCGTCTGCTATTCCTGAACGGTTTGCCGGAGGCTCGCTTCGAGAAGCTTGCCATAAGGCTGACCGGTTACGGGCTCTGCCACGATGGGAACACAAACCCCGGTTGTCACCGGGCCACCCTTTTGACCATTCGACCTAGTGCATATTCGGAATCCATAGTGACCCTTCCAAGCTAGGACAGGTTGCTACCCGATTTTTGGTTGTTTGAAACTACTGTGTGCATAGTGAAACCCTAGCTCCTGATGAAATAGGACAGGGAAACCCTACCCCAAAATAGGGGTGTTTTGACTCTCATTTACTTGCTATGTGCTTTTAGAGTGTATCTCTATAGAGAATGCATATACCAGTTTGCAAGTCTGAGTACCAGGCTCAAGGGCATTAGTATCGATATTTGGGAGTTAGTTATATCTGTGGGTATCAGACTCAATTTTTGGGGCAGTGATTTTGGGGAACAGTGATCAGTAGTAGAGTACAGTTATTCAGCTATGCTCGTGTATGTTCTGATTGGGCCAAAATGCTGCGTGTTTTCTCTTTCAGTTCAGAGAGTTAGTACAGAATAGCTAGTGTTCTCTTTTGCTGAGGCAAGACAGAGATCTGATCCATCATCTCCGTTCAGTTCAAGAGGACTTATGATGACGCAAAGTTCAGAGGAAATAGTGGTTATGACAGCCGCATTGGATCAAGGGAACATCTTGCGGGATGAAACCAATGTTGATGTACCGCATCCGCCCAGGTCGCCTGCCGCGCGCCCGATCTGGGAACCCCAGTTGTATCAGGCTCGTGAGCCCACCACGTTCGAGTTAATGGGAATGATTGGCGACCTCCAGAGGTCCGTGGCTGATCTCACCTATGGGATGTCCGCTTTGCCACCAACCACATCATATGCTGAGAATTTTGTACCACAGGAGCCCCCGCTATTGGGGCGAATTGTGATCGAGCTCAGCCAACCTGAGGTTGCCCCGAGCTATGGCAATGACGTGTCAACAACAACCGGGTTTTGCTCTGATATAGCAACCCAAACCCTCGATCAAGCTGAGGCCAGAGGTAAGAACAAGGTGGGAACAGGTGCTGATCCCGTTGAACAACTGCTGTGGGCAGTCGAGGCTTTGAAAGCCGGGGGGATGAATAAGCAACAAATATTCGCAGTGGTGGCCAAAACTGTGGATGATGCTTTCCCCACTCCAACCGAGGGGAGTTCCAGCCAGACAGAAAATCGGGATAGGCCCCGTCATGCCAGAACAGTTCCGCCCAATCCCAACTCTGCACCGGGAAAGGGTCAGAAAGTCAAGGCGGCACCTGCCGATCCCTTTGCCAGTGCATCCGGCAAAAGTCAGCAAACTTCGAAGTATCTGCCCCGAGGGCGCAGAGTCTTCCACGCACTCTACATGCCTTTGTCTAGGGCGCTCCAGATCCTTGCCGAAAGGGGGCACCTTAAACCCCTCGAGCCTAGGCCTCTCCCAAAGAATCTCCCTCCCACACATGATGCTGCTTTGTACTGCGCGTACCACCAGCAAACCGGTCATTGCACCGACAACTGTTTTCGTCTTCGTCACGAAGTGCAAGATTTGATCGACAATGAGGTCATCCTCCCACCCACCTCAGCGAAGTCTGTCACTGCTGAGTTGTTAGATTTTGAGGATACTGCGAGTATGTGATCAAAGGGTTGGACCACCTGCGGGCGGCGCTGAGTGTATTTCAGATGTGGCGTCTGGCACGCACTGTTTTGAGCGTTTGCGGATGCTGTTTTTTTTGTAATTTCTGGCTTGGGTGTTGAGCCATTTCTTTGATTTTGTTTTGAGTCTGTCTCATTGTCTTGAGTCAGTCTTTTTGCTTAAGGGTCTGTCTTGTTGTACTGAGTCAGTCCCATTGTATAGAATGTCAGGTGATTCCAGGGTTGTTGCCTCGGATATCATGTTTTTGTAATTATCCTTTTGTTTTCTTTTGAGTCTGTCTCTGCTACGGAGCCAGTTGCAACCGGAGGTTTTGAATGAAACAGCTGCGGCTATCATGTTTCCGTGCTTATTGCTACTTTGAGCTAGTTGTGCCAGCAAGTTTAGAATGAACTGGCGGAGCATCTCACTTACTCTTTTGTACCTAAATCATTGCATTGACCTAAGTTTTTCAAAACTTTTTGAACACTGCGGTGATGAAAACGAAGAGGAAGGAATTCCTCGGGTTTTGCAAAATTTGACTAATTGAGAGAAAGAGAGGCGTGCTAGGCCCTTGATGAATAAAATCATGCTTGTTAGTGTGAGTACTGAGAAGGACCCTGGCTTGATCCAGATTGGTTCCACACTATCTTCAGCGCGAGCGATGTGTCGCTTTCTTAAAAACTTTCAAAAACAAAATGTTTTGCGCAGTCCTGCGAAGACCTGTGTGGAATCGCTCTTGAGATTGTGCAGCTTAGGATCGCTCTCAGCCTCGAGACTTGACCCCTTCTTCAAAGCCTTGACCTTGAATTCAGAATGATCAACAGTCAACCGCAACGTAAGGCCTGTGTGGCCAGATTTGAAGCAGCCCTCGAACAAGAGGCACCAAAGTCAGATCAAGAAGACCAGATGTCGCCAAAAGAAACTTGCGAAGCTAAATCAGAAGCACCCCTCGGACTAGGGGCAGAAACGTCCGATGTGCTCGAAGAGCCGAAGATGGATCCTTCTGCAAATCAATACAACAACCACTCTCCTGGTTACGGATGGCTTCAAAACCCTAAAACCATTTGGCATGGACTTGTTATACTTTTACCCTTTGAGAGGCTCGCTGGGCCGAAAACCCGAAAAGGCGACCCAGGCAAAAGTTAGAGCAAGAAAAATATATAAAAAAAAAAAAAGAGAAAAGAAAAAAAAAGAAAGAAAAAGGAATGAAAAGAAAAAAATTGAAAAAAAAAAAAGAAGAGAAAAAAAACAAAGCTCGCAAGGTTGAAAACCCGAAAGGGCGACCTTGGCAAAAGTTAGAGCGTGAAAAGTGAGGGTTAATACACGAGTGTACCTTACCGGAACTACGTAAGGCTTGATTCCCATGTTTGGGATACGTAGGCAACTTCATCCTGAAGTCCAGCCACAAACACTTCAAGCGACTGTGTCCATGTAATGGTTTTGATCATCCCTGCTTTCTCTGAATCCGATAGTTCGGTTGTGACACCGGAACTACGTAAGGCTTGATTCCCATGTTTGGGATACGTAGGCAACTTCATCCTGAAGTCCAGCCACCAACACTTTCAAAGTGACTGTGTCCATATATTGGTTTTGACCATCTTCGTCTTCTCTGTATCCGAGAGTTCGGTCGTGATCATCGCTAATGAGGATTGACTACAAAATGCCGCGGCGTTATCCAGACAAGGGGCAACTTTCCGTTGCCATGAGTCGCCATTCAAACCAGGGGCAACTTTCCGTTGCCATGCAGTGCCATCCAGACAAGGGGCAATTTTCCATTGCCTCCGATCCGAGGTTGTGCATCTCGAGAGTAAGTTCTGCGCTCGTTGAGCATTGACCGTTTGCAAAAAAATAGTTTTTGAGAATTTTTACTGAGGTTGACCATTTTCTCGAAAACCATTTCACTTTCCAAAACTGGACCATTTTCTTGGACCCAAAAAGGAAAATTTTCAGTGCTCATAGCTTGACTTGCATGATTTCAAATCAAAAATCGAACAAGCATGTTAATCTAACTCTCATTTTGGTTAAAATTGTTTTAGTAGAAAACCAAAAAAAGGTCAAAATGATGAACTAGGGGCACAGTTGAGTCAGGCTTCCTGCCTTTTCCCCCGTCGTCAACATACTTGCCAGAAGGGCACTCTACCTGCCAACAAAGGTACAACTAAGGTTAACAACGAAGGGCGGAAACCTCTCCCCAAATCCTCCAAGCAACGAGGTATCGAACCCAGTGCGAAGCATGAATTGGAATGGATCAAAATACTCCATTCCCTCATCCGGAACATTGACTAATCATCACTGGAGGAAATAGCCGCGAGCTAATAGTGTTGGGCATGAACGCCCAACCTCTTGTTTATCTATCAACCACCCTGGGGAGGGAAAAAAAATGAGAGAGTAAAGAATAGAGAGATGTGCGCTGAGAGAAAAGTGAGCAAAATGGTTTTGAGAGAAAAACCGAGCCTGAGGGCCGAGTGATGTGAGAATCACAAATGAGAAAGGGTGGAAAACAATACCCAAAGAAACTGGCTCCTCGCGATTTTTGAGGTCTCTCGTCTTTATAACGCGTTTGTGTGTCGTGTCCTTTGTTTTGTCTACCTCAACTCTTGTTTTGAGTCGATTCCGAGCGTGTCTCGATGTGTTTAGGGTGGTTTACCTTTTGTTTTCACTATTGAGTCTTTTCACTGTGTTCGGTTGTAGGCTCAATACCCGGTTAGGACTCCTTTTCTCAAAACATTTTGTGCTCAGAGTGCTGTGCCATTCTCCACATTTGTGCAAAACATGATTTGGTTCTTTCATAAAACTGCAGGGTCCACCCCCGATAAGTGTGAACAGGAAAACCTGAACCTATCCGAAGCTTTTGGGTTCCGGATTGCGAAGCAAGAACCCTTGGAGCACCTGAGTGTGTTTCAACTTGAGCAGAGTTCAGAATGAGCAGAGTTCAGAGTGAGCAATGTTCAGAATCAGATTGAACTGTGTGTATGGGCTGTGTGCCGAATAAACTGAGTACTGTGTTATGGGCTGTGTGTTCAGAATGAGCAGTTTTGTTGTATGAGTTGTTTTGTCGATAGCTGGTTCGTTATCTGGTTATTACAATACGAGTGTTTGATTTTCAGACAAAAGGTCAATCTCATTTACATTAAGGTGTAATATGATGCAATGCGATGCAATGTATGAAATGTACCAATGTAACACTTTTTCAGATAAAAAGTTTGTTTCATTTCATCATCTTTTCAAGTACAAAGTTTTGGAGAAAACAAAAACCTGCCTGCGGCAGTACAAGGTACTCAAGCTACCAGCAAAAAGTAAAGTAAAACAAAAAGAAGAAAAGCAGTAAAAATCTGGATCAGCATCAGTAGTCTCAGGCCTGAGGGTCTGTCCTCATCCTCTTCCTGGACGAAGGTCCAGGAGCATCGTCATCAGCACCACCATCTAAGCCTGAGTCTGAGTCGTCTCCAGCCTCCTCCTCAGATGACTCGGCCTCTGCCTCTGCCTCTGCCTCGACTCATCATCATCATCTGGGATCGGTGCCCGTGAGCTACTCCCCACATGAGTGCGCCCCGCTTTGGTGCGGGGGTATACTCTGCCATCTCGCCCTCGAGCAGGAACAGAAAGGCCAGCCGGAGCACCTCTTGTAGCAGGAATCTGGAATGGAGGCTGAAAAGCACAAATGGCAAACGCATCAGTATGCTACACAAAGCAGAGTACGAATGCCGAATACAGTGTTTGAGTACAGAGTATGAATGTTGTGAGCAGTGTATCAGTACAGAATACAGTGTTTGAGTACAGAGTATGAATGCTGTGAACAGTGTGTTGGTACAGAATGCAGTGACTGAGTGCAGTGTACGAATGCCGTGAGTAATACTGTGAACAGTCTGTGGGCTACAGTGTATCAGATGCCGTGAGGGCCGTGTATCGGGTGTTGTGCTGACAGTGCGATGCATCAGATTGTGTAAGGTTTGAGACTGTAGTCAGAAGAACATACCGGAATGCCGTAGATGGCCAGCAGGTCGAGGCTCCGCTGGAACATCCCCATCACGGAGGCGGTCAGCTCCAGGGACTGACGAGTGTACTCGGAGGAAGCCTGCAAAAGTGTTAGAAGCATCAGTATTCTGCGAAATATCAAATGAAATGGAATGACAATACAAGATGCAAGATCCAGTAGTACATACCAAAGGCAAGTCGCAGAATCCGACCAACTCATGATCAGCCGGAGGGGGAGCAATGGGGATCTGGTAAGTCTCCCCACCCTGCCCTCGACATGTCATCGTCGTGGGTAGTGCTGGCCAACTAGCCCCCCGTCCCCTCCGAGCTCCACTCCTGCCACGGACTCGAGCCGTCCTCGATGTCCCTGCCCCTGCTCCTGCTCCAGCTACCGGCGCCGCAGGCCTCTCTCTCTCAGCTCGACGGCCACTGCTCAAAGGCCGCATGATGTAGGTCCGGACGTACTCTGCGTAGTCGCCCTCGCCCCTGAAGCCCTCCGCATCCCAGCCGATCGTGTAATCAGCCATCTCCTCGGGAGTGAACCTCTCTGTCTCCCTCATGTGTGTAGGGGCGGACCCGGAACTATCTGCTCCGGTAAACCTAAGGTCTGGCGCAGGAAGCGCTCACCTAGGTACCAAGCCCGACAGACCGGGCCCTCCAACAAGATCCTGAACCGGGCAGTCTCCTCCGCACCGGCAAATCGCTCCCGAATCCCGGCTGGCAATGGAGCCCAAGGCTGCCAGGTGATCTGTAAGTGAAATGCAGTTTGTTATCTACTGTTATTGAAAATACAGTGCAAAGCGAAGCTGAAATAAACTCTAAAGTTGAACATACCTCTGCGGTGGTGATGGTGTCAAAATAGCGACGGAAGAAGATGAACGACTCCCGCGGTCTCCGCACACACCTCACATCGAAGCGTCGAGAGAATGGAACGCCGAGGGGAGTCTCCTCGTCAGGCACTGGCGCAAGCCTCGGGAAGTAGGCGTAGACCCACAACTGCAGGGCAAATATCAGTACGCTTATCAGATAAAGCAGAATGCAGAATAAAGCAGAAATGGTAGAACCGTGTGTTGTGCAGTGTATTGTGCAGAGTGTACAGTGTGTGCAGTGTACAGTCAGTGTAAAGCAGAGTATATGTGTGCCGTGTGTGCAGTATACAGTCAGCGTGCAGCAGACCGCAGTGTGTGCAGTGTACAGAGTACAGAAAATGTAAAGCAGAAATGTAAAAGAGGAAGAAGATGTACCTCCCAAGCTCGCCAGTAGCCTCCGAGCAACTGCCCGCTGCATCGAGAGGATGAGCTCATGTACTCGTAAAGTGTGGCCAAGGCTACCCCACCCCAGTCATAGCGCAGGATCCTGGTCACGTCCACCAGAGCGCTCAACAAACAGAGGGGCACAGTGTTCGCCCGGTCGGCGAAGATGGTCGTCTCCAGTAAGAACATGAGGAAGCCGCGCGCGTACTGCTCCACCTCCTCCTGAGTGGTCGCCGCCTGAATCCTGAAGTGGTCCTCGAACCACGAGTATCGAACGAACCCTGCCCGAGCAAGAGGCGGTAAGGTGCCGAGCAAGTATATCTGAGCGGCCTCCCACTCATCCATGTCAGTGTCGAAGGGGATCGGATCACCCCCTACCCTGATGCCAGTGAGCATTGAGAAGTCATAGGGAGTCATCGTCATGTCTCCCGTGGCAGAGAAATGGAAGGAGTCGGTGGTGTCCCACCACCTCTCCACCAGAGCGGCAAGGAGAGGCCTGCTCGCGGTAAGTCTGGAAAGTCCCTTGCAGAAGGCGCCGAAGCCTGCCTGGTCTATGATATGACGAACAGCGTCCGGCAGCTCCATATACCATCCTCGAGCGGTGACATTCCCATACTCCCGGCAGGTATGGGAATCCCCCTGTATCCAAAAACAACAGTTGCGAAGTAATATTCAATATACAGTTTTGAAGAATATTCAGAATTGATATAGCGTGTGTGCAAGTGTTCAGATTCAAACAGACATCGGGTGCCGGTGCGCTCACAATGAACTACAACATATGATGTGTTAGTGTGTTTGAGTGATTCAGAATTGATATAGCGTGTGTGCACGTGTTCAGATTCAAACGGACATTGGGTGCCGGTGCGCTCACAATGAACTACCACATATGATGTGTCAGTGTGTTTGAGTGGTTCAGTACAGATATAGCGTGCGTGCATATGTTCAGATTCAAACAGATATCAGTACAAGCGTGTTCACAGTCAATTACAGCATATGATATACCGGTGTATCCGGGTCAGACAGTTAAAGGCAGAATCGACTATGGCAGTTGTGTATTCTACTTTGCAGAAAATGAAACCGGGGAAAGAATATACCTCGGAAGCGCCATGTGAAAAGTGTGTCTCGGGCTCACGCAGAAGCAGCTCCGCTGGCACCCTCCTATCAAAGCTCCTGAACTGGCGAAGACCGTCAGGAGGCAGCTCGTGAATCGCCGGCCTGTAGGTCGCCGGGTCGAACGGGCGGACGCTCAAGGGCAAGAGCTCGGCCTCGGGATCCATCTCATGCTCCGGGGGAGTCCCGCCCTGTGGAAGATCGTCTGCCATGCCAAGAGTAGTGTGAAAATGGCCGGAAGAGGGAAAACCGGACTAGAATGCGAAAGGTCAACGGAAAGTCAACCCCGGGGGGGGCGGAAAATGGCCGGAAAAGCCGAAGTGTGGAAAAGGCACGGAAATCAAGAGAAACCCGAGGGAAACAAGCCCCGAGTGGTGAAAATCAAGAAAGAGACACCGAAACGAAGTTTCGTTCGGTTCAAAACGTTCGAAACGCAAAGGTATTCGCGAATCGAACGACGAAATGGGCCCTAAAACCGAGGAAAAAGGGAGAATGAAGGGAGGAAAATGATCTAGAGAGAGAGGGGGTGAGATTTCGAACAAGAGGAAGTGAAAAGAATAGGGCTAGAGGCCCTATTTTAAAAGACCCGAGGCCAAAAGACCAAACTGCCCCGATTCAGGCACTTTTGGCCGGTCAGCCACACTGTTGGCCGGTCGGCCAAATAGATGGCCGATGGAAGTTTTTGATGGTCGATGGACAGCCGGTGATCTTCTCCAGTAGCCGGTGAACCTCCTACACTCTTGTTTGAGTCAAATATGTGGTTTGGGGCCTCCATTGCTTAACACAGTGCAAGAGAGTGCATTTTTGAAGCTCAACCGGACTCCGTTTTGACCTCGGACCGTGTTTTCTGTGCGAAGCACTCGAGTACGTGCGTGGCGTATCCTTTTTGTATCCTTTTGTCTCTTAAGAGATTCAAAAGTTGCCCCACATGCATACGTTACAACGTTTTGTCGTGAAACGCGCGTTGAGTTATATGTCATTCTACTCACATTGTCATGCGTATGCCATACTTGCATTAGTATGCACATTCTTATGTCACATTGTCATGCGCACTTCACATGCATCGTCATGCATATCAAGCAACACGCGATGTAACGCGCATTTGAGTTCATTTGCATTGTCGTGCATTCCAATAATTTGCATTGTCATGCATTTCAAGAAACGTGCGTTGTAACGCGCATTTGAGTTCATTTGCATTGTCATGCATTCCAATAATTTGCGTTGTCATGCATTTCAAGAAACGTGCGTTGTAACGCGCATTTGAGTTCATTTGCATTGTCATAAGTTGCATTGTCATGCATTTCAAAAATCATGCATTGTCATGCATTTCGATTACACGCATTGTCATGCGTTCCAGTTCATGCATTGTCATGCGTGTCATAATTTGCATTGTTGTGCATTTTAATGATCATGCATTGTCATGCATTTCAATTCATGCATTGTCATGCGTGCCTCATTTGCATTGTCGTGCATTCCAATAGTTTGCATTGTCATGCATTTCAAAAATTTGCATTGTCATGCATTTCAGTAACTTACATTATCATGCATCTTTCATTTACATTGTCATGCATTTCAAACAACTCGCATTGTCATGCATCTTCCATTTGCATTATCATGCATGTCAATCTCTCGCATTATTGCATATTTCATGTGCATTGTCTTGCACCCCTCTAACTTGCATTGTTTTGAACTTTCTTTTTTTGAAACAACGGGATATGTCCCTATGTTTCCCTTTCTTTGGTTAAGAGCATTCGGAACATGTTCCAACGTAACTAACTTTTCTCCACTCGCGTGCCGCGTGTGGACGTATCTAACTTTTCTCCACTCGCGTGCCGCGTGTGGACATAACTAACTTTTCTCCACTCACGTGCCGCGTGTGGACGTATCTAACCTTTCTCCACTCGCGTGCCGCGTGTGGACGTATCTAACCTTTCTCCACTCGCGTGCCGCGTGTGGACGTATCTAACCTTTCTCCACTAGCGTGCCGTGTGTGGACGTATCTAACTTTTCTCCACTCGCGTGCCGCGTGTGGACGTATCTAACTTTTCTCCACTCGCATGCCGTGTGTGGACGTATCTAACTTTTCTCCACTCGCGTGCCGCGTGTGGACGTCACTAACTTTCTCTACTTGCGTGTCGCGTGTGGACGTAATTAACCTTTCTCCACTCGCGTGCCGCGTGTGGACGTCATTAACTTTTCTCCACTCGCGTGCCGCGTGTGGACGTAACTAACTTTTCTCCACTCACGTGCCGCGTGTGGACGTATCTAACTCTTCTCTATTCGCGTGCCGCGTGTGGACGTAACTAACCCTTACTGCCCCTTGCTAACCCCCTTGCTCCCCTTTTGTATTGTTGTACACATTGCATGCGTTGTCGCGTTATGCTTTACTTATATGTGTTCAAATTCCTATACACATTGCATGCGTTGTCGCGTTATGCTTTACTTATATGTGTTCAAGTTCCTATACACATTGCATGCGTTGTCGCGTTATGCTTTACTTATATGTGTTCAAATTCCTATACACATTGCATGCGTTGTCGCGTTATACTTTACTTATATATGTTCAAGTTCCTATACAGATTGCATGCGTTATTGCGTTATGCTTTACTTATATGTGTTCAAGTTCCTATACACATTGCATGTGTTGTCGCGTTATGCTTTACTTATATGTGTTCAAATTCCTATACACATTGCATGCGTTGTCGCGTTATGCTTTACTTATATGTGTTCAAATTCCTATACACATTGCATGCGTTGTCGCGTTATGCTTTACTTATATGTGTTCAAGTTCCTTTTTCACACATTGCATGCGTTGTTGCGTGTGCTTTACTCATATGTGCTTGCATTTCAAATCGCATTATTATGCACCACTCGGCATTGCGTTGTCACGCATGCCCTCCATGCATTGTTATGCACACACTCGGGTTGCGTTGTTATGCACCCCTTTTATCCGCATTGTTATGCACACTTCACCTGTGTTGTCGCGCACTTCTCACTTGCATTGTCATGCATGTTGCTAACAATATTGTACCTATTAAGTTTCTCTCTTTTACAGGCACGATATTGTATGTACGGTTCATTTAAAGCTGGTGCAACCAGACGAGCCGCACAGGTATTGTATTCTCCGCGTCAAGCGTATCGAGAATTACATAATTCTCTTACATCCTTTCTGCATTGTAATGTAGTTGGATTTGTGTTTGATTGCTTAAAACTGTCGCATGTTATGCTTTGTTACAGCTTTATTTGCATGATCATAAGTTATGTTCGGCTTCTTGTATTGTCAGTTGCATTTTGCCCCTGCCTTCGGGCGCATATCTTTATTGTCTTGCATGCTTTGTCTAAGTCTTCGGCCTTGTCAAAAATGGGTCGTCTCTGGGCTTTGACATTCACTCCCGTCATTGTTTTGACTTTCGAGTTCTGTCAAAGAGGGGCAACTGTAGACACCCCATTTTTGACCGTCTTCAAGACTTGGACGTCACCGCTTGAACACTCGGTGATCATCCATGTTGGTCTTCGTCTTGAGTTCCCGGAGGTCTCGGCCACGCGCCTTGCCTCAGGATCTCTCGACTCGGCTATTTTGTGTTTGGTTTTGCACCAAACACTTGTATTTTGCTTTTGAGGAGCAGGGAATGGCTTGTTGGCCATCCCCACACCTCACCGGCCATGGCTTGAGGCCACCGGCCATGTTTTGTTGCCATCGGCCAGATGTTTGGCCGGCCGGCACTCTAGATGGTCGGTCGGCCATTTATTTTGTCAAAATAGCATTTTTGGCTGGCCGATCACTGTGCATCTGCTTTTGCAGATATTTTTATGCCAGCTGTGCTAGCTGGCATGCACCTTTGCCCCCCTCCATACACGTGTATGGAGGGATTTCACTCTTGCCAAGCTTGTTTTGTAAGCTTTGCAAGAGTGATCTTCTATAAAGAGGAGGCCTCTCCTCCCTCCTCTAGGGTTAGAAAAAAGCTCCAGAGGTCTGGTTTTTAGGGTTAGAAGTGTGTGTCTATTCTATCTCTATACCTCCATCCTTTGTGAGTTAAGTGTGTGTTTGTCCTTACTATTGCACACAAACACCTACCATTACACCTTCCCTTAGTTGCTGAGGCATTAGAGGGTTGATCTTGGACTTTTTGAGCTGGTTTTGATCCAAGAAGAGGTCTGGTCTTGTGATCTTGGAAGTGTTCTTCAAGGGTGAGTGTTCTTGCCCTTTATTCCCCATTTTTGCATAGCTTTTTTGACTATCTTGCAACTGTTTTTAGACTTTGCATATAACTAATAAAAGTCTTGTTTTTCATTGCTTAAAATAGTTGTTTAAAGTGTTTTGTTGTTTGGGGTTGTTTGACCCCTCTTAGGCCTTGTTTGGCCCCCCATTTTGTGCATCTTTGGTGAGCTCCGGGACCACCTTGTTTGGGCCTCCTCACCACTGAAATCTTGAGGGATTTCAGTGGTGAGGATGGTGGTTTAAGGTCCCAAGAAGGAGAGGGCCAATATGTGCCATTTAAGCCTCATGTGTGAGCACCATTTTTGAGACCATGTTGGCCATGTTTCAGTAGGTATTTGGTAGTATTTTGCCATGTTTTACCTCTATTTTTACTTGGTTTAGACACACCATGCATGCCTTGCATACATGTCTTGTAATGCCATGTTTTAGCCTTAACATGCTTTGTGCTTTGAGCTTTGTTCTAGCATGTTTTTGGCCAAGCTTTGTGAAGCTTTTGTACTTGTTTTGATGTGCTAAAGGTCTGTTTTTGGCCATTTGGGTCATCCATGCTTTGCTTTGTATAGCTACCATGTAATCACCCTTGTATGCCTTGAGCATTGACCCCTCTAGCATGCCATCCTTGCTTTGTTTCAGTGGTTTGGAACCACTTTTCATGCCATTTCAGTCCATTTAGCATGCTTGTATGCTTGCATTTTGTGTCCCTTTAAAGCCTTAAAGAGTTCATGTTTAATGCTCCATGAATGTGCCATTGCGTATGCCATCATGTGTAGGCCTCTAGGATGCCATGTCATTGTGTTTTTGGCTTTGTTTTAGCATGCTAAAACTCTGATTTTGGTCATTCAATTCATGCCATGTTTGGTTTTGTTAAGGGTAGTTCAATACCTCTTTGGTGAGCCTTAGACCTCGGACTTTGCTTGCATGCTTTGATTGCCTTGTTTAGATTGATTTGGCATCATTTTATAACATGATTTCAGAGTTTATAATGCATGCCATATGCCCATGATGTTCCTCTTTTAAGTGTGCTTAAAAGTTGTCTCTATATGCCTAAGTGTTGGACCTTGTATGCATGCATGTTTGTATGTGTTTTGGCCTTCATTTCTATGGCTTTTGGCCACTGTTTTGGGCCTAGTTGAGAGCTGCCCAAATTAGTCTAAGTCCACTCTTTACATGTTGTTACATGTCTTACACTTTGCATGCTTTGATTGCATCATGTCTTGCATGTCCATTAGCCTTGTATGTTGTTGCATACTTGGCCCATCACATGCTTGTTTGTGTGCTTCAACATCCGTATTACATCTTGTATGTTTGTTGGTTAGCATTGATGCTTCATGCCTTGTGTGCTTGTTTGCATTGTCATGTTGCATACTAGCTCACATGTCTAGGTTACATGGCATTGGCATGCATGCTTTGCCTCTTGAATTGAGTATGATAGAGGTTGAGCTCATTGTTTGTTTGTGTGCATTTCATCCCACATTGAAAATGCATACTTGGTTCTTGGGCCATCACGCATTGAAATGCGCGATTGGTGGTCCGGGAATCGAGTACCATGCCTCTTTGAGTCATGAATATGATAAGGAGTGTGGTTGGTGCAAACATTGCTTGAAATGCATTGCCATGCCTTGTTTTGCCCTCTGTTGCTGTCAAAACAGGTTCTGCAGGAAGCTTTGGCCGGTCGACTACCCCAAGTGCCGATCGACCATTTATGGATGGCCGATAGCTCCATAGATGGTCGATGACCACCCTGCCATGGCCGGTGACCATTCCCCTTGGCCGGTGGCGTTCCACAATGTCCATAGAGTGTTCCTTGGGAATTGTGCCATTTTCAGAGGAGCAGAGCAGGGAAAACAGAGGCAACTTGTGCATGGTGGCGGATTTCCGAGCGAAACCGAGCATGCATGCATTGGACCCTCTTCCCGAGGCTGATTTTTACTTCTTAATTAGCTTAGTTAATTTGCTTAGCTAGTTAATTGTCTGTAATATTTAATTAGCTTGATAGTTAGTTAAATTGTATTATTCTTTAGGGTGAATTTGTAATAAGTGTGGGTGCGTGTGTGCATGTCTTCCAACCCCCACTTCTTTCTCCCTTTTACTTACCTGCTTTGATGGTTAGTATTAGGGCACGTTTAATTTAGCATACCTTACGCTATGCATGCGTGCATCATTCATCAAGTATTGCATGCACCGGGCTCGGCACATCATGCTAACCGCATAGCATTTCAAATCTAACTTGAATACATGTTATTTGTTGCATTCCACATGCCATACTAGGATTAGCCGAGCCTATTCTAGTTGCATTTTGTATGCGATGCATTAGCCATTTTTTTTAACATGAATTAGGATCATTCATATGATCACTAACTAGTTCATTGTTTTTAACAACCACTTGTTTTTCTATATAGGGGTTGTCCTCCCCCATTTTGGAGGGTTAGAAGATTTAGACCAAAAATATCTCTCTCTCTCTCTAGAATTTTCTCTCTCGATATTTTGCACACATTTGCTTACAAGTCCTTAGCCTTTGCATATCAACACTTAACCAAATACTCTCACCTTTGGGATGAGATTACTTGGAGCCTTGTTTGAGCTCTAAAAGGAGGTTTGAGCTTGGTTTGTTGCCTATTTTGTGCCTTAGCTTCAAGAGGTATAACACTTGTTATTTAAACTTGTTTTCAATACTTGCTTTGTCATCTTTTTCAAACTGTTTTTGGGCTAATTTTGAACTGTCAAAAAATCTGTTTTTCTGACTTAAAAATGATGGTTTGAGGCTATTTTGAGTTAAGGGGTTGTCCGCCCTTTTTGCTTCTTAGCTTGTTAAGCTTTTATGCTATTATTCACCACTTTCAAAACAACTTTTTTGGACCTTTTAACCACTAAATCTCAGAGGTTTTTCAGTGGTAAAAATCAACTTTTGAAGTCCAAAATTGGAGGGGTTAGCCTCCCCTCCTTGTGTCTTGTTTGCATGTCTAGATAGCTTCACATGTTAGCATGTTTTTCTAGCTTAATTTAGCTTAAGTCCAGCATGTTTTTGCCTCTAAAATAACCTATTTTGGCTCTGTTTTGGGTTGGTTAGTTTAGTTGAGGCTTGTTTTGCATAGTTATAGTGTAATTTCCTTCACTAGCTTAATGTTTTAATGCTTTAATCATCATTGCATTGAGTTAATAATATGTTTTAGTGTTGTTTTGCACTTCATTTCAGCACTACAATATCTACAACCTCCCTCATTCTTCACTTTTTCATTTGTTTTGAGGGTTGTTTCAACCTTAGGGCTGTTTAAGCTTGAGGTTGAGGCTCATGCTTAATAGTTTAATCCTCTTTTGAGGGTTCATTACCAACGTCATGAAGCTTCCCTCATGCCTTGAACTACCCCTTGGTTGACACTTCTTTCACTTTAGAAGACACCCACCAATGGACTTAATCAATTAAAGAATGAATCGGTAATGTAAAATGAGTAAACAAAATGAACAAGTAAAATAGGCAAGATAAGCATCTTTCGTGTTGCAATGCATGTGTTCGAATCGGACGTTAATTTGAACACAAGAAAAATGGTACATTTCATACTCAAAAGTGATGAAATGTGCCATTTTTCTTGGTCTCCATTGCCCTTGATCATGCATGATAGGGTGATGGTCTTTTTGAGTCTTGTTTGGCACTCATTGAACTTGTACAAACTTGGTTCCTTAGCCATCATGCGTGGAAATTACTTGATTGATGGTTTGAGAGCCAAGAGTTACACTCCTTTGAGCTTGTTTGATGATAAGGAGGGTAACAGTACAAACAACCCTTGAGAATACACTGTTTTGCCTCTGTTTGCTCTTTGTTGTAGCAAAAGGAAGTTCAGGGCAGCAGTGGCCGACGGCCACCAGCAGTAGCTGACCGACCACCAATGGTAGCCGACGGCCACCATTGGTAGCCGATCGGCCATCAATGAAATTTGCACAGTATGTTGGTAAGGTGGAGCAGAGGTATTCTAGGAGTTAGCAGCACTGTTAGTGTTCAAATGTGCAAACAAAGGCGTTCAATGGCAAGGCGGTGGCTTTTTGGGTGAAGAAACTGAGCATGCATGCATCCCTCACTTCCCGAGGCCATTTAATTGTTTTGCTTAGTTAATTAGTAGTAGCTAATTAATTAGTTTAATTGCTTTGTACTAAATTAGCTTAGTATTTAGCTAATTAATTGATTTGTAATATTTAATTAGCTTAGAATAGTTAGTTAAATTTTGTGTTGTAATAATTAGTTAGCTTAATTAGCATAGCTAGTTAGCTCTTATTCATTCGGACCCTCCTTCGCGAGGGCGTAATGTTGTAATAAGTGCGTGTGCGTGTGCGTGTGTGTATGTCTTCCAACCTCACGTCTTTCTTCCTTTTATTTAATCGCTTTCGATAGTTAGATTAGGGACATATTTCATTTAGCATATCGCATGCTTGCATCCATTCATTTGTATTGCATGCACCGAGGCCCAACGCATCATTCAAACTGCATCGTTGTTTCAATACTTCTTTGAATACGTGTTTAACCGCATGTTATCAAATTACTCGATATGCTATATTAGTAGCTGAGCCTATTAATTGCATTATTGCATGTGTTGCATTAGGCATCTTGTATAGCTAGGATCATGCATTTTTCTAACTAGTTTCTATTTTGGCTTGGAGTATTCGGTAAGTCTTTATGCTTTAGCATACTTGCATGAGTGTGATTGCCATATTGCCATGTTTCGTACGCTTACCATGAGGCTATGTGCTTAAATGTTAAACTGCATGAATGCCTACGGATGAAGGCTTGTTGTTTGAATTGGAACGATTCAACAAATGTGTGTTTTATGCCCACTTTGTTGTGGCAAATCATGTTTTAAGCCCACTATGTTTGGTGGCAAATCCGCATCTTTTAAGCCCACTTGAGGGTAGCAAATTTAAACCATTTTTGCAAACAAACATGAGTTGAATTGTTCCAAGTCTTGCGACTAGTCTATACTAACATGTGTGTGTCACATAGTAATGTTAGCTAATAACCGGAATAAGAACACATAATGTTTATAAAAAACATAGCATGATTAGTAGAGGCCAATCTTTGATCGGGCGAGCGGGGGTGCTCATTTTAGGACCTTCCCCTCTTGTACCCAAGTTCCCGAGCCGAGGCAACTTTGGTGATGACAGACACGTGGCTTTTGGCACGAAATTTCTCCAAAAATAAAATATTTAGGTGGCGACTCTCTATCTGGCAAAGCAGTTCAATTTTGGCATTATTTGATTTAAAATCGATTATCCAAAAAGGTTTGCCGGATTTGGACTCTTTGGTGATTATTAGTTTCACATTGCACTTTGTGAGGCTAAATTCAGAACCGCAGGAGTCCGAACTGTGAGGTCTTCTTTTCAAACCTTTCCGAAAGGTGGGGTACGAAAAAAGGTGAGTCCACACATTGCATTTGCATTTGGTGTGCTTAAGTCACTGTGTTTGCCATCTGCTATTCCTGGACGGTTTGCCGGAGGCTTGCTTGAAAAGCTTGCCAAAAGGCTGACTGGTCGCGGGCTCTGCCACGATAGGAACACAACCCTTGGATCTGGACTACCGCTGTACCGTTTGATTCTCCTTTCACTTCTCGGTGTTAGGTGTGAGAGGTATATTAGGTGGTCTTGCTGAGGTACCCTTTTCGACCATTTGACCTAGTTGCATATCGAAAGCCGTAGAGACTGTTCCAAACTAGGACATGATGCTTACCCGAATACAGGATTGTGTGAAACCGCTTTGTTTGAATAGTGAACCCTAGTTCCTGATGAAACTAGGACAGGGTAACCATACCGCCTCATAGGGGTGTTTTAGTTCTCACTTAATTGGTTATGTGCTTTACAGTGAAACTGTACAGGAACGAACGTATCAGTTGCAAATTGGGTATCAGTTTTTGGGGAAAAATTCAGTGTTGAGGGCAGTTCTACAGCTTTGATTACATCTGTGTGTTGTTAACATCTGAGCTAAGGTGCTGTGCGGTTTCTGATTACTGCTTTCTTTTGGCTTTATTTCTTTCTGCTAGGTAGTATAACACCATAGCTTCGGACAGTTCAGATATCCCCCAAGCGCTCTGGACCCGTGTCAAGAGGCTTTACAGATCCGAAGATCTTGTTAGGTGTAGACACTCCATTTTTGACCGCCCTTAAGACTTGGGCGCTACTAATTGTTTACTTGGTGATGAAAGGTGTGCAGTGCAAAGGTTCGATTTCTTCGGCAAAGAGGAGTTTCAAATCCCAACCTCACACCCCATTTTGGACCAAAACTATTTTGACCAAAAAGATTTTAGACCTTAAAACCCTCTCTTTCAAAATAGTTTTGAAACAAAGTTCCTATGATGTTCCGATGCTCGCATTTCATTAAATGTTGCGCTTTTTGGTAAACCGAGCAAGGACAAAGTGGAAATGAATGAAAGAGAGGTGAAATCTCTGAAAAATCTTCCAAAACATCTTTTTTAAAGGTTTGGAGTTGAAGAAAATAGGAGAGGAGAGAAGAAAACTAGTTTGGGAGAAGTTCGACATCAATTCGGTTAGGACCAAAGCTGAGCTGCTTCACTAAAATGAGCATAACTTTTTGCAGACTTGGAATTTTGATGTGAGGCTGCCACCATTTGAAAGCTTACTTCCAGGGCTATAATTTAGACTCAAGAATGACCTGAAAAGGAGTCCAGATGAAGGAGTTATTCCTGGTTGAAGTCGGGGACAGGGACTAGTTTTTGCTACCGGTCACTGGGGGAGGGTGCCGGTCACAAATGGAGCTTACCGGCCATATGCCGGGCAGAAGGGTTTCTTGTCAACCACTTGAAGTAGCTGACCGGCCAGAAAAGGTAGCTGACCGGCCACTTGTAGTAGCTGACCGGCTTGTTGTGTCCCAAACTTAGATTTTTTGCAGATATTTCTCCTCCAGCTGTTTTCACAATGTGCCAGCTATCCTAGCTCAGATATTTTGACCAAGGCTCTCATTTTGCTATATATTGAAGCCATATCTCATATATTGGAAGGTTAGTAAATTTTCGGAGCCTCCCTCTCTAAAAACTCCTCTCTCTCTAGAAAATTTGTGAGCAAAATTTCAGCCTCTCTCTCTACTAGAATCCTCTCTCTCTTCCTATTTTGGGCTTGAAAGTGAGATTTCTCTACAAATTTTCCAAGAGACCCTTAGTCAAATACCTTCATCTTGGAGCTGAGGTCCTTGGAGGTCCTATTTGAGGTCTAAAGCTTGGTTTTCGCTCAGAATTTGGATTGTTTTGCTGCTGTGCTTCAAGGGTAAGAACTTGTCCCTTTTAAGCTTTGTTTTTGTTTAAGTGTTTGACCATCTTTTTACACTATGTTGAGGCTGGTTTTAACCTTCAAAACACTCTGATTTTAAGGCTTTAAAATGTTGGTTTGAGCCTTGTGTGGTTAGGGGGTGGTTCCCTCCATTTGCTCTTTGGCTTATAAGCCTTTTGAGCCTTCTTTTAAGAGTTTTTGAGTCCATATTTTTTGGCCTTAAAACCACTGAATTCCAAAAGAATTTAAGTGGTAGAAAGTCTGTTTTGAGGTCCAAAATAGGAGGGGGTGGCCTCTCCTTCTTGTCTCTCTATGCCATGCCTTGTTTGCACTACAAAGTAGCATCTTTTTGTGGCTTGTGTTGGCTCATTTCAAGCATGTCTTTGTGACTTCTTAGACCTACTATAACTCTGTTTTTGGCTGGTTTGGCCATTGGTTGCTTGCCTCTTACACTTGTAGTGTAATCTTGCTCACTAGCCTTGTATACTTGATGAGTTAGCTTATTATTGTAGCATGTGTTGGCTCCATTCTAGCATGTTTTTGGCTCTGATTTAGCATGCTTTAACTCTGTTTTGAGTGGTCTTGGTCCTTTGAGGCTTGTCTTGCATGGTTGTAGTGTAAAGGGCCTTAACTAGCTTTGAGTTTCAAGGTCTTTAACATTGTTACATTTGAGTTGTTTGCATGTTTTGGCATCATTTCACACATGATTTCAGTGCATGTAGCCTTGTCACACTCTCACATATTCCACTTCTTCATTGCTTTTGAAAGTTGTGTGTTATGCCTTGTTTATGAGCCAACATATGAGCATGCTTCTCTTGCCTTTTGTGCCTTAATTTCAGCATGATTAGGCCACTGTTTTGGCATGGTACAGCTCTGTTTTGGGCTGGTTTGATCATTTGAGCGTTGCATTGCATGCTTCTAGTGTTGTGTCCTTCACTAGTCTTATTGTTTTGGCCCTTAACATGTTGTGTATGCGTTATTTGCATGTTGTGATGTTATTTCTCATGTCATTTCAGCATTAAAAACATCTACAACCTTCCCCGTTTCTTCATTTTTCAATTTGTTTTGAGGGTTGTTTGGCCTCAAGTTTGTGTTTAAACATGAGGAAGGATTTATGCTTAAATGGATTTAACCCTCCTAGTCAAAGGCATAATTCCTTCCATGTCTTAAATCACTCTTTTGGTTGACCCCTCTCATTAGAGGACTTCCACATTGGACTTAACCAATTAAGGAATGGCTTGGTAATGTAAAATGCGTAAACAAGAATTGAGCAAAGTAAAACATGCCAAGATAACATATGTGTGTTGCATTGCATGTGTTTGGATCGGACGTTAATCCAAACACAAGAAATGTGACACGTTTCATACTCAAAGTGATGAAATGTGTCGCGTTTCTTGGTCGTTGTCACCCTTGATCATGCATGATAGGGTGGCAACCCTTTGAGTCTTATGTGTGCATTCACTAAACTTGTACAAGCTTGGTTTTTGGCCCATCATGCATTGAGGATGCTTGGTTGGTGGCTTGAGAGCCGAGTGCCACACTCTTTTGAGCTTGAGACATGATGAGGAGAGTGGCAGTGCATACATTTCCTTGCGAATACATTGATGTGCCTCTGTTGTTCTCTGTTGCAGCAAAACCAACAGCCTGGAAAATAAGTGGCTGACCAGCCACTTGAATTAGCTGACTGGCCAGTTGAAATGGCTGGCAGCCACTTTTTGTGGCTGATCGGCCACCAACCAGTTTTGTGCAAAAATGATTCTGTTTTGAGGCAAAGGCAGGATTGGTTCAATGTTCGAAGGTCAAGGCGAGTGTAAATAGAGGCAACCTTTGGCAAAGCGATAGATTTCTGAGCGGACGCCAACCGAGCATGCATGTATCCCTCGTCCCTCGAGGCCGTTTAAATTTCTTTAATTAGCTTAGCATAGTTGATTATTCAATTTGGTCTGTACTATTTAATTAGCTTAGCTTTAGCTAGTTATTCAAATTCATTTGTGTTGTAATAATTACTTAGCTTAGCATAGTTAATTAGTTGGTTTGTAATAATTAGCTTAATTAGCGTAGCTAGTTAGCTTATTTATTCGAACCCTCCTTCGCGAGGGCAATGTTGTAATAAGTGTGCGTGTGTGTGTGCATGTCTTCTAACCCCATGTTTCTCCCTTTTATTTACCCACTTTCAATGGTTAGATTAGGGCATTTTTAGATTAGCATACCTTATGCTTGCATGCGTGCATCATTCATTTGTCTTGCATGCACCGGGCTCGGCGCATCATACAAACTGCATTGTATTTCAATACTTATTTGAATACATGTCCTAAAGCATGTTATCATATTGTTGCATTCATATGCCATCTTAGATAGCCGAGCCTATTTAGTTGCATTATTGCATGTGTTGCATTAGGTATCTTGTATAGTTAGGATCACGCATTGATTTCTAACTAGTTTTCTGTTGTGCTCGGAGTACACTGTAAGTGTTTACGCTTTAGCATACTTGCATGAGTGTGAGTGTTGCCATGATAGCATGCTTGCCATGAGGATATTTGCTTAATTGATTAACTGCATGAATGCCTGTGGATGAAAGCTTTATTGTTTAAATTGGGACAATTCATCAAATGTGAGTTTTAAGCCCACTTTACGAAGTGGCAAAATCATCATGTTTTAAGCCCACTTGAGGGTGGCAAACCCGCGCTTTAGCCCACTTGCGAGTGGCACTTTCAAACCATTTTCGAAAACAAACATGAGTTGTTTTTGTTCCAATTCTTACGATTTAGTCTATACTTGTATGCTATGTGCATCACATAGTAATGTTAGATAATAACAGGAATAAGAACACATGTGTTTATAAAACAACATATCATGCTTAGTAGAGGCCGATCCTTTGATCGGGCGAGCGAGGGTGCTCATTTCATGACCTTCCCCCCTCGTACCCAAGTTCTTGAGCCAAGGCAACTTTGGTGATGACGGACATGTGGCCTTTGGCACGAGTCAGGGTTTCCTAAATTTCCCCAAAAATATTTAGGTGGCGACTCTGTAATTTGGCATAGCAATCCAATTTTGGTATTATTTGATTCAAAATCTGATTTTCCAAAATGATTTGCCGGATTGGACTCTTTGGTGATTTATCAGTCTTACATTGCACTTTGTGAAATTAGATTCAGAACCATGACAAGAGTCCGAACTGTAGTAGCTAGAACCTAATTCGCGCCCTCTCCGAAATGGGGGCGCGCGAAGGGAGTTCAGGCAATCTACATTAGGGGACAACCTGTGTTTGCTTCGCTCCCACCGGTTACTAAACGGAGAAGAGTTAGGCATAATTCACCAGTCCAGCAATCACCTACATCTAGTCAGGCTCAATCTTCTACATCTAGTCCAGTACGAGATCATTCGCCAATTTCGATGACACAGTATCCCCCGGTTAGCATGGAAAAGTTGATCCACCACATTCAGTAAATAGTTGAAACCATGCAGCAAGATGCTGCTCGTCAAGCCGTGGTCACAACACATCAAGCTGAGGTCATCAATAGGCTGCAACAACAACAACCACAGTCGACAGCGGCTTCTGCATCTCATGCACCGCCTACGGGTATCCCAACACCTGGAGCCACAGTCCATACTGCTAATGCCCAGCCTGAGAATCAGAGCAACCCGGCAAAATCGATCCCACCACAAGCCTCCAAAGCGCCTGTGTATCAAACCGAGGCTCTATTTGAGTTTGAGGTTGACCCGACTGTGCTTAAAGTCAACAAGCTTGAGAAGCTATTCAAAAGGGCACAGGGTGTTAATTCTATTCCCAACATCGACTCTGCAGTGACTTTACCAGATCAGTTCAAAATGTCGCACATCAATCGGTTCGATGGCTTTGGAGACCCCATGGTTTATCTTCGGCTATTTTTAAATATTTTGCGGCCAATGGGCCTGACCAGATTGCAGAAGCTCTTGCTCTTCGACCAGACCCTATCTGGTATAGCTGCCATATGGTATGCGAAGCTTGAGGATTCTGTGAAGCAGAGTTGAGAGAAATGGTTGAGGCCTTTATTGCACAATACTCCTACAACACACAAATCGAGGTCACAACTCGTGATCTCGAGGCAACACGCCAAGAGCCGAATGAGGGCTTCTCAGAATTCGTAACAAGGTGGAGGGCCAAAGCTTCAATGATAACTACATAACCTTCAAAGAAAGACTAGATAAGAATGGTAGTCCGCAATCTGCACAGGAAATTGTTGCAGAAAATGATCATCCTACACTTGTTCACGTTCACCGAGCTCCATGAGATGGGAGTTCAGATTGAAGACGCCATGAAACAAGGCTTGATTATTGACGAAAAAGAGTAGGCCAAGAGGCCTTTTGTGTGCAGTTCCAATGCAACCACCAGTGGTAGCACAGCTGCACGACCATCGGATATGAGTGTTGTCACCACCACAACCAAGACCGCCTATCCCTTTGCCAGCACAACCCCACAAACTTCAAATAACCTGGCCCGATCCCAAAGGACCTTTACCCCACTCCACATGCCTTTATCCCAAGCCATGAGGGTGTTGATCAAAAAGGGACACCTCAAGCCGGTAGAGCCTCGCCCACTACCTGATCCTCTTCCACCAAAACACAACCCAGCCAAGTACTGTGCGTTTCACCAATAGCGCGGTCACGACATCGACCAATGCTTTAAGATGCGTCATGAGATTCAAGACCTCATCGACAACAAGGTGATCGCACCACCCTAAAAGCCAAATGTAACCACCAACCCTCTCCCAGCCCACAATCAAGTTCCTCCACCTCACAATCTAAACAAAATCCATACACTGGCCCTCCCTTATGACCCCAGCGTATATATCACCTCTTCCCACTTACCCAAACCGACAGTGTTCATCTCGGAAAGCACAGACTTGTGCATGATGGATACGTCCATACTTCAACGTAAACCTGTGGTGGTGACAGTTGCAGTAGAAGGGAGACCGACCTTAGAAGAGTGTACAAGTTCGTTGCCTGAGTGCTCTGAGGACTTGTCTGAGGGGGTGTACAATCCATGCTGCTACATTGTGCCAGTTGATCAAGCCAAGCTGGAACTAGTATTGCCAACTATAACGGAAGTCAATGTGGTTAGGAAGGATGGCCCGAACCAAGGGTTGGATGACCTGTCAGAGCTAGAGGAGGACTTAGACAACCTACAGTTTTTTGACGAACAAGATCAAGGAGATGTGCAGATTGACTAGTTTGATTTGGATGGGTCAGCAGACAACTCTGGGTGGTTAAGTGATGAACCGGACAGGGAAGAAGGAACTAAAACAAAACCAGAAGAAAAGGGATCAAGAATTGTTGCAATGGCCGAAATGGCTGATGAAAAGGGGAAATTACAGGAGAACACCGGCGTCGAGAATTCAACTCAGGAACTGGGCGCTGTGAGTACTGCGGACACAAAACAGGAAACTACGTTAAAGCAGTTTGAACAAGAGAGGGTTCAAGACAACTAAAAAGCTGGAATGGCCCGATACCCTGTGGGGGATGTCTGTGACATGAGAGTGATCAGAACGGAGCCGGACAATTGTTTGTCGATTGTCGGAGGGGTATGGTGGGAGGATGACGATCTATATCTAGCTCACACTGATTAGGACTGTGATGAATCCCTTCCAGATAACACGTGGTATGTTGAAGAGATAGACCACATGACGAGAAGTGGGTGGTATTTTAAGCCACCGCACTTAGACCAAGCTGAGGCCTCTGGGAAAGATAGAGAGGTTGAAAAATAGAAAGAGAAGCTGTTGGAAAAAGAGACAGTGTGTGGACTCATCTTTTTCCACACCCCGCCTTTTGGAAAGGTTTGAAAAGAAGGCCTCACAGTTCAGACTCCCGCGGTTTTGAATCTAGTCTCACAAGTGCAATGTGAAACTGATAAACACCAAAGAGTCCAAATCCGGCAAACCTTTTTGGAAAACTGATTTTAAATCAAATAATGCCAAAATTGGACTACTTTGCCAGATACAGAGTCGCCACCTAAATATTTTGTTTTTAGAGAAATTTAGGAAACCTTGACTCGTGCCAAAGGCCACGTATCCGTCATCACCAAAGTTGCCTCGGCTCGGGAACTTAGGTACGAGAGGGAAAGGTCATGAATTGAGCACCCCCGCTCGGCCGATCAAAGATCGGCCTCTACTAATCATGATATGATTTTTTATAAATATTATGTGCTCTTATTCCAGTTATTAAGCTAGCTTTACTATGTGATGCGCACAAGCAAGTATAGACTAGTTTGCTCAATTTGAAACAATTCAACTCATGTTTGTTTTTCGAAAATGTTTTGAATTTGCCACCTCAAGTGGGCTTAAAGATGCGGGTTTGTCACCAAACATAGTGGGCTTAAAACATGATTTGCCACTCAACAAAGTGGGCTTAAAACATATATTTGTCGAACCATTCCAATTCAAACAACAAGCCTTCATCTACAGACATTCATGCAGTTTAGCATTTAAGCACATAGCCTCATAGCAAGCATGCTAATCATGGCAATATGGCAATCACACTCATGCAAGTATGCTAAAGCATAAAAACTCATCGAGTACTTCAAGCCAAAACAGAAACTAGTTAGAAAGATGCATGATCCTAATCATACAAGATGCCTAATGCAACACATGCAATATGAAATTAATAGGCTCGGCTACTAAAATGGCATATGAATCGATTTGATCAACATGCGATTAAAACACGTATTCAAAGAAGTGTTTGAAATTGCAATGCAGTTTGAATGATGAGCCGAGCCTCAGTGCATGCAATACAAATGAATGGATGCAAACATACGATATGCTAATTGAAACATAATCCCTAATCTAACCATCGAAAGCGATTAAATAAAAGGGATAAAGACCGGGGGTTGGAAGACATACACATACGCACGCACACTTATTACAACATTACGCCCTCACGAAGGAGGGTCCGAATGAATAAACTAACTAACTAGCTATGCTAATTGAAGCTAACTAATTATTACAAACCAAAACTAATTAACTATTCTAGCTAAATAATTAAATAATTACATCACTTCTAATTAACTACTTAGCTAATTAATGGATTACAAGTCAATTGAAAGTAAACTAAGTAATCAACTACTTAGCCCCGAGAAGTGATGGATATGCATGCGCATGCTGGATCCCACACCCGAAAAGCCTTTGCCTTGCTGCTGCAAGCCTCTGTTTGCACCTTTGATCACTGAAAATTCTGCCAACTTCTAGAATACCTCTGCTTCATCTTACCATCACATTATGCAAAAATCACTGATGGCCGACAAGAGGGACAAAGGGCCGGTTGGCTACAAATAGTGGCCTGATGGTGGCTGTCGGCCACTGCTGGTTCACATTTCCATGCTACAACACAGAGCAAAACAGAGTATTCTCACAGGTTATTTGTACTGTTCACCCTCCTTATCATCACACAAGCTTAAAGGAGAGAAACTCTTGGCCCTCAAACCATTAATCAAGCAATTTCCATGCATGATGGCTAAGGGACCAAGCTTGTACAAGTTCAATAAATGCACAAACAAGAACAAAATGACCACCACCCTATCATGCATGATCAAGGGCAATGGTGACCTAGGAAAATGACACATTTCATCACTTTGAGTATAAAATGTTCCATTTTCCTTGTGTTCAAATTAACGTCCGATTTGAACACATGCAATGCAACACAAAGAATGCTTATCTTGCACACTTTTACTTGCCAATTTTCTTTACTCATTTTAATTACCAAACCATTCATTAGTCAATTAGTCCATTGGTGAGTGTATTCTAAAGTGAAAGAAGTGTCAACCAAGGGGTAGCTTAAGGCATGAGAGATGCTTCATGCCATTGGTAATAATCTCTCAAAGGAGGATTAAACCATTAAGCATGAGCCTCAACCTCAAGCTTAAACAACCCTAAGGTAGAAACAACCCTCAAAATAAATGAAAAAGTGAAGAAATAAGGGAGATTACAGAGATTGTATGTACTGGAATTGAGTGATAAAAGCACTAAAAACATGCAACCAACTCACATCAATGATGGTTAAGGCCTTAAAACACCAAACTCGTGAAGGAATTAACACTATAACTATGCAAAACAAGACTCAAACAAACTAATCAGCCCCAAACAGAGCTAAAATAGGTTATTTCAGAGACTAAAACATGCTGAACTTGAGCTAAGTTAAGCTAGAAAAACATGCTAACATGTAAAGCTAACTAGGCATGCAAACAAGACATGAGGAGGGGAGGCTAACCCCTCCAATTTTGGACTTCAAAACAAGTTTTTGGCCACTGAAAATACTCTGAAATTTAGTGGTTAAAAGGCCTAAAAAAGTTGGTTTGAAAGTGATAAATGAAAAGCACAAAAGCTATACGAGCAAAGAAGCAAGAAGGATGAACCACCCCTAACTAAAAAAGGGCTCAAACCACCACTTTTAAGTCACAAAAATAGAGCTTCTTATGGTTCAAAACTAGGTCAAAAACAATTGAAATAGATGGAAAAACAAGTATTAAAAGCAAGCTAACAAGACTAGTTTTCTACCTCTTGAAGCAAAGAATATCTTTAGGAACAAATTCAAACCAAAACCACCTTCAAGAACTCCAAGAAGGTCCCGAGTAATCTCAGCTCAAAGGTGAGAGGATTTGGTTTAGGGGATGTATGCTAACATGTAGAGAAACCAAAATACACACACAAATTTGCAAAGGAGAGAGAGAAATCTAGAGAGAGAGGGAGAATTTTGCTCCAAAATTGCTAACCTCTCAAAATGGGGGAGGAACCCCCTTATTTATAGAAAAACACTCTTTAAGCTTAGAAACATCCCACCATACACATGTAGGGAGATGTGGCTTATTGTGCTAACAACTGGCACATCTGTCAACAAATATCTGGAAAAAGGCATTGGTGGCCATCGGCCACCACTGGTGCCCGACCGGCCACACCCCTGGCCGACAACCATTATCCAAGGCCGACAGCCTATAGTGGTGGCCGACAGGTCACCAAAAGCTCCAGGCAAGAGACAACAAGGTTTTGGTCCAAAACAAGGCTTAAAGGCAAGGCACTCCACCGAGGACTTCGAGCACTCAAAACGAACACATGCAATCATAATCATCGAGTGCACAAGCAATGACGTCCGAGTCTTGAGGACGGTCAAAAATGAGGTGTCTACAAAGTGCTGAAGTAGTTGAAGAAAATTCAAGCCGACATTTCAATCTGAGGGCTGCCCATGGCTTCCCGGGTGCATCGACAAGCTGTATTATCAGCAATGGACAAAGCTAAGTTGTCCATTGACACTACTCCTGAACAGCTTGTGGAATTGGTCTTCCCTGGTGGTACCGGGCCAACCCTAACCTTCACTAACAAAGAACTCCCACCGGAAGGCTCAACACACAACAAACCTCTGTACACATCTGTTGAGTGTAGAGAAAAATGGATGCCAGTGGTGTTGGTTGATACTGGGTCGACTATCAATGTTTGTCCTTCCCGCAAAACTTATGTCATCAGCCTGAAACCAGCAAAGTTTGTGCCTACAACCCAAGTGATTCGGGTATATGATAATACCAGCAGGGAGGTGATGGGCACAGTACAAATCCGAGTTCAGGTCGGCCCAGCTCAACAGGATGTCGAATTCCATGTCCTGGATGTCCCAGCCACCTTCAACTTACTGCTAGGGAGGCCTTAGCTGCACCTGGTGAAAGCAGTCTCTTCTACCCTCCACCAAATGCTGAAGTACCCTTACGGGAAGGGAGTGGCGATTATGTTCGAAAATTAGTCCATACATCCTCCGCCAGAGGTAACTACACCAGTGCTGGAGATCGTTTATGGCGAGGAGGATGTTTTCCTCTCAGGGTTTAGTCTAGCTGAGGCTCGGACAGTGAAAACCATCTTGGCAGCAGATGAGGGCATATATTTCAGCGCCCAATCTGTTTATTTCATGAACAAACTACAAGACGTGCTAGGAAAGGGGCTTGGAAGAAGTGGCTGGAAACGCTTTACAGCATTGGCCGATGTGCCGCATAATCTACATGCCTTTGGTTTGGGATACATGCCCACCAAAGAGGATTGGGTCAGAAAAAAAGAAGAGATGGCAGGTAGAGCTAGAGCCAAGAAGGCTAGGAAACACTATGAGCTCGTTCACAGGCCGATCCGGGGAACGTTGAATGGCCACCTTGTTCGAAAGGGTGAAGACTTCCCCTTTTGCGGCTTTCCTGAGCCCTAGATAAATTCTGTGAAACAGCGTGTTCCTGGCTTCAAAATCTTCTTTGATCTGCAGTTGCAAGATAGTGATACCGAAGAAAAGGCTGAACCAAGTGCAAAAGCTAAACAAAGCGTGGAAAGTGACTCGGACAGTAGTGAGCTTAGAGTAAGGATAGCACTGGCATGTCTCATTTCCGATCCTCCGGCCGACTCAGAGAGCTTGAAGGATAACCTGACCGTCTCCCTGATCGGGGACCCACTAGGTGTGAACCCTTCTGACAGCATTTTGGATGCATCTGAACCACCATCTCTCGTTTGGCAACTGGAGGAGGGCTACCTGTCTAGTTCTGAGTCGGGTAGTAAGCTAGAATCTGATTCCACAGAGTCTGTGGAGTCAGAATCAGATTCTGATTCTTCTGAGTTTGAGTCTGAATCCAGTATTCCTAGGGGTGATAACTCGGATGCCAAGGTCTTGTCTAGGTCCTCTTTTTCTTTTTCTTTTGAGTTGGTTGTAACCGAAGAGCTGGATGAACTGGATCTTATGAATGAGAACGCTGCTGATTCTGAGTATTTCTCTGTGCCGCTTGTTTATTGTATTAACCAAGATTTTCAAAATTTTAATGAAAACGACGAGGGAGGAATTTCTCTGGTTTTGAAAAACTTGATTAATCGAGAGGATGAGAGGTTTGTAAAACCATTTATGGATGAAATCATTGCTTTTAATATAGGTACTGAGAAGGAGCGCGAGCGCTTAGTCACTTTATTAAAATATTTCAAAGATGTTTTCGCGTGGTCCTACGAAGACAAGCCTGGAATCAATCCTAAGATTGTACAGCATCAGATCCCTTTTGACCCCGAGGCCCGACCCGTCAAGCAGAAGTTGCGGAGAATACGTTTGGATTGGGCTTTGAAAATTAAGAAAGAAGTTACCAAACAGATTGAGATAGGGTTCTTGCTTGTGTCTGAGTACCCAATGTGGTTGGCCAACATTGTTCCAGTTCCAAAGAAGGATGGCAGAATCAGAGTCTGTGACAACTTCAGGGATCTGAATAAGGCTAGTCCGAAGGATGATTTTTCCCTACCACATATTGATGAGTTGGTAGACTTCACCACGGGCCATGCATTGCTCTCCTTCATGGATGGATTTTCCGAGTATAACCAGATTCTGATGGCTTTCGAAGACAGAGAGAAAATAGCCTTTACTACACCATGGAGAACCTACTGCTACAGGGTGATGCCGTTTGGGTTGAAGAATGCCAGGGTTACCTATCACCGGGCTGCAACCACCATTCTGCATGACATCATCCACAAAGAGGTTAAGGTGTACGTGGACGACATGATTGTTAAGTCCAAGGAAAGAGAAGGCCACTACACTGTCTTGAAGAAATTCTTTCAACGGATCAGAGAATACAGACTGAGGTTGAATCCGCAGAAATGTACTTTCGGTGTAACAGCAGGGAAGATACTAGGCTTCTTGATCACATAGAGGTGCATCGAGGTAGATCCTTCCAAAATCAAGGCCATCCTAGAAATGCCACCATCAAGGACTGAAAAGGAGGTGCGAGGCTTTCTAGGTAAAGTGCAATTCATAAGACGGTTTATTTCCAAATTAACCTTGACTTGTGAACCACTATTTGGTCTCCTAAAGAAAGGAAAGAAATTTCGATGGGATGATCGATGTTAATTCATTTTTTAGCAGATTAAGCAGTACCTTCAGAATCTACCTGTGTTGTTGCTGCCAGAGTCGGGGAAGCCTTTGATTATGTATCTATCAGTAACGGACACAACAATGTGATGTATGCTTGCTTAGGAATCTGAGGATAGGGTGGAGAAAGCCATTTATTAGTTGAGCAAGAAAATGCTGGATTACGAGACCCGCTACACTCCGTTGGAGAAAGCTTGCCTAGCCTTGGTATGAGCTACTAGGAGGTTAAGGCACTACTTGTTAAATCCCATCAAATATCTCTTTGAGAAACCAGCCCTTACGGGTAAGCTAGCATGTTGGTTGTTTCTCCTCTCCGAATTTGATCTGAAGTATGTCACTCGCAAGTCAGTCAAGGGGAGAGCTGTAGCGAAGTTTTTGGCAGATCACCCAGTAAAGAGAGATGAAGCGATGGAATACCTGTTCCCAGATGAAGCCATTCTACAAGTTGAGGAGGAGACTTGGACAATGTACTTTGACGGAGCGTCCAATTAATATGGTTATGGGATCGGTGTATTACTAATAGCACCCGACGATTCCCATATACCTTTAGCCTTCAAACTCCGATTCAAGGTGTCCAATAACGAAGCAGAATATGAAGTGTATATCCCTGGTTTAGACGCCGCCCTGGAACTAGGGGCAAAAAGGTTAGACGTTATCGGGGACTCGAACCTAGTTGTTTCTCAAGCAAATGGAGACTGGAAAGTCAAGAAAAAAAAAAAGAGATGAAGATTTATCACCAAACCCTGGACGTTTTGATTCCTAGGTTTGAAAAGCTAACTTTCACGCATCTACTAAGACAGAACAACAAGTTTGCTGACGCTTTATCAACTCTATCATCCATGATAGACATCCCGCTTGGAGTCCGGATGCATCTGATCATCATTGAGCAGAGATACACGCCGGCCTATGAAACTATCCCCACAATAGATGAAGCGCAAAACAAAAACCCTTGGTACTACGATGTCTGGAACTTCTTGGAAAATGAGGTTTATCCAACAGGGGCAAATGCCAAAGACAAAAGGGGAATACGGTGAATGGTTGTTCAATTTATCGTCTGTAGAGGTAAACTGTACAAAAGAGATCATCTGGGAATGCACAAGTTATGTGTTGAGAAAGAGGAATCAAAGCGCCTGATGGAGGCCATCCATGGAGGGGAGTGCAGAGTGCACATGAACGGAGTAATGTTAGCCCGGAAGATCCTTAGGCAAGGTTACTACTAGTCTACCATAGAGGAGGATTGTATTTGTTTTGCTCAGCGATGCCACAAATGCCAAATTCATACTAATCGGATGAATATCCCGTCGTCGAAGCTGTACAACATGACTTCACCATGGCCTTTTTTAGTCTAGGGAATTGATGTCATCGACGCAGTCACACTGAAAGGGTCGAATGGGCATGAATATATTCTGGTGGCAATTGATTACTTCACAAAGTGGGTGGAAGCTCAATCCTATGCCGTGTTGAAAGTAGCACATGTGGCTAAGTTCATCCGAAACAACATCATTTGCCGATACGGAGTCCCAAACGAGATTATATTAGATAATGGCTCCCACTTCAAGAAGGAGGTGATAGACTTGTTAGAGAAATACAATGTGGCTTTTCATAAGTCATCTACATACCGGGCACAAACCAACAGAGCTGTTGAGGCCACCAACAAGAACATCAAGCATATTTTGCAGAAGATGGTTGAGACCTACAGGGACTAGCTAGATAAATTGCTATTTGCACTCTAGGGCTATAGAATTTCAATTCGAACGTCTACAGGGGCAACTCCTTATTCTATTGTTTATGGGATGAAAGGTGTTCTGCCAATTGAAATAGAAGTCTCGTCGCTGCGAATTATAGCTGAGTGTTAGATAGCACAAGCGGATTGGCAATAGAGTAGATTTGAAGAGCTGATACTGTTTGATGAGAAAAGGCTGAAAGCATTGTACCACGTTCAGGGCTATCAGCGCAGGATTGCTAAGGCTTTTAACAAGAAGGTTAAGTCTTGGAATCTCAAAGAGGGGGATATGGTGCTGAAAGACAACCATGCCCTCATTCATGACCCTAGGGGCAAGTTCAAACCCAATTGGACTGGTCCTTACATCATCAAAATTATCTGGTCAGGTGGAGCTGTTATTCTCGTGGACCTGGATGGCCTAGAATTTTCCCAACTGATCAACATGGACAAGTTGAAGAAATACTATCCCTGAGAGGTTCGCTAGGCCGAAAACCCGGACAGGTGACCTAAGCAAAAGTTAGAGCACAAAAATTAGAAATAAAGAAAAACTAAGCTCGCAAGGTTGAAAACTCGGAAGGGCGGCCTTTGCAAAAGTTAGAGTGCAAAAGGAGAGTTAATACTTGAGTGAACCTGAACCGAACTATGTAAGGCCTGATTCCCATCTTCGGGATACGTAGGCAACTTCATCCTGAAGTCCGGCCATAAACACCTCCAACTCAACTGTCATGTCCATATGTCTAATCAGGTCATCTTTGTCCGTTCTTTATCTGAAAGTTCGGTTGTGATCTTCATTCTGAGAGAAGAGCCGGTTACAATACTGAGCAGTGGTGTTCAATCAATGGGCAATTTATGACCTTTGGATTTAGGGTTGTACATCTCAAGGATAGATTCCATGCGTGTCAGGTGGTGATCCTTTTCGAAAATGGTT
Source organism: Camellia japonica (assembly GCA_030407325.1). NCBI lineage: Eukaryota > Viridiplantae > Streptophyta > Magnoliopsida > Ericales > Theaceae > Camellia > Camellia japonica. The sequence goes on along the minus strand of JAPPVO010000019.1, from coordinate 162,205,016 downwards.
TTGAAAAGTTTTAATAAAAGTTGATTTTGTTCGAATTTTACCTTTTAAAACTTAGACCATTTTTGGACCAAAAGGAAACTTTTCAGTGCTCACAACTTTAATTTCATTGATTTCAACTTAAAGTTCTCCAACTCTCTAATACAAATCAAAGTTGCTTTTATTACATTGAAAAAAAAAAACTTGAAAAGAAAGGTCAAAGCAATAAAGTAGGGGCATAGATGAGTCAGGTGCTCCAGCGTCCCCCGCTCATGCTTGTGGAAGCTTTTGATGCCAAAGTGGGCCCGATCTATGCCTCGTTATCGAGCCAAGCCAGGCATTCACTAGAAAGGGTGTAACAGAAACTAGGGGTAGGGGCCAGAAGCTCTCTCGTCCTCCAAGCAGTAAGGTACCTAGCCAAGTGCGACGCACGGATGGGGAATGAAACTGGGTACTCTACCTCTTCCTCTGGGCGAGTCTGATCATGCCCAAATTGACGTCTAAATCGGAAAGGGAAGTAAAACACACAATGTGCAAGGCCAATCAGTTGAATGCTAGGCTGCCAAGCCATTTTATAACTCATCTCGGTCAGATTAAGCCAGGGGCAACGCCAGGCTATGTCAGCAGCAGACCTGTTGCACATCCAGTGGCACCACCATCCATCGTTCGGGAAATCCACAAGCTGGTGGCAAAAGAAGTAGCCTCGAGCTGAGTACTCAGGGCAAGAGTCCAAAACCTTCAACTTGTCCATAAGCCACACATGGAAAGGGATGAAAGAAAAGAGAGATTAAAGAATAGAGAGATCTATGTTGAGAGAAAAGTGAAAAAAGGGTTTTGAGAGAAAAATAGAGCATGAGTGCCGAGAGAGGTGAGAAACACATATTAGAAAGGGTGGGAAACATTACCTGAAGAAGTAGTGGACTCCCTGCGAATCTGGTAGTCTCTCACCGATGAAAGGCGTCTAAGCCCATCAAAGTCTCGGCAGCGCCAAACCAATACAACTCTTGCCTTCTTTTAGGCCTTGCGCCACTTCGATCAAGCGAATGCTAGATCCGCCAAAACTAGGGACAAGAAGAAAATGTGCAAGCATGCACAAGTAGAGGGCATGCTACCGAAAACCCCGCTAAAGAAGGTTGCCTCGGTCACCGGCGTCGGAAAATCAATGAACCAAACTGGGAATGTCCAGTTCTCCGTTGTGGGCCAGAGATCAAGCCTCGTGTAGAGTAAGCCCACACATTCGTCCCAAAGCTTAGGCGTGGCCAAAATGGGGCTGAGGCATGATCTCCTTATCATGCCAAGATTCCATTAACGCTTGAAATTCTTCAATTGTCGAGCATATTTCTTGTCCTCCGAAGCTAAAGACGTGTGTAATCGGGTTCCAGCATCTAGACGCGGCATGAAGGAATAGAAAACAAAGTGGAGTTCGGCTCAACAAAAAAAGTGCATTTATGCCAAAACTCCGAAAATTTACCTTTTCCGAGTCGTCTAAAGTCGCAATCCAATTCGAGAGTTTTTCGGCAAAAAATGGCTCCATTTTTGGAAGAATTTGAGGCTGAAATGAAGTTCTGAAGAGAAATCACGAAGCTGAACCCTTTTGTGGAAGCCAGCTGTCAATAATCTGCCAGTCACCTCTTGTGGCCGGCAGATGGCCGGCAGGCTCCTTATGTGGCCGGCAACCTCTTTTTTGCTCTGCCGTCCACCTGTGTGCTGAATAATACTGAAAGCATGTGTTTTGTTCTGCTCTTTGTGTGTTCTAAGGTCTTGTTTTGAGTCCTTTTCATTTTAGCAAGTTTGTTGAGTTGTAGTTGTTTTGTTTATCGAGTTGTATTTTGTATTTTGTATTTTGCATTTTGGTTGTTGGTCGGTTCATTACCCGACTAAGGATTTTGTTTCAATCAAGTGCTCTTGGCCAACCCAATTCCATGTCCATTTCATGCATATATGGTACTCATGATGCAAAAATAACAACACTTTTTATAAAAATAGTGAGCTTTTATTTCGATCATGGTTTTTACAAAAGAGGAGTACAAGTTTTAAGGCAAAATAAAACTTCCTAAAGCTATACAGTGTGCTAATGCTACCGACAAAAAAAACTAAGTAAAAAATAAATACAAAAAAAATCAGCGCCAGTCACCTCATGACCGAGAGGCCCTCTTCGTGCTCTTCCTCGGGGGAGAAGACTCTGGGGCACTATCTCCATCAGCTCTGCTATCTGAATCTGCCTTTGAGCCAGAACCAGAGCCGGCACTGTCTCCGCTCTCTGCTCCAAAACCCTCCTCAGCATCGTCACCTCCGCTCTTGGAACCCAAGCCGGCATCATCATCTCCGCTCTCAGACGACTCAGAGTGCTGACTTGCTGCCTCCTCCAAGCCACTGGTCTCAACATCGTCGTCCCTCGAGATAGGCTCTAGAGGACTGCTCCGAGCTCGGGTACTCCTGTCACTGCCTCTCCTCTCTGTTGCTGGAGGAGGTACTGCCCTGTTTTCTTATATAAAAGGATATTTTTTTCATAAATTGATATATAATCCCGGCATTGCATTGTTTTTGAGATGAAAGTGTAAAACATTTGACAAATGGCATGCACACACATTCACCTTATAACTTTGTTAAGATTCATACATTGTGTTAAAGTATCTTTACTGGGCTTTGGCTCACCCTATATGAAAAACAACTTTCAGGTGCTACTGATATGCCTCTACCAAGGGCATAGCTTGGGAGGACATAGAGCCAAGAGCTTCTTTTTTATTTCTTTGATGTAATTATTATTGTACAAGTCTTGGGCTTTAATTGTATTGAATTGAACTCCTTTTGTTGTACCCAACCATTGACTTCAAAAGATGTAGCCATTATGGCATAAAATTACTTGATTCTCCCTTTATTTCAATTCATGTGCACATGTCATATGCTATAGATTCAGGATCTAGGATTTATGAATATAGACACGCATATATCATCTTTTGCATAAACACGGAGTATTAATGGAAATATTAAATATGATGTTATTGATCAATTCTATGGTTATTATGATGTGGGTTATTGTTATTATTTTGGGGCATTAATAAATCCAACCAAACTAAGTCTTGTGTCCCAATCAAGTGAGTGGCAATTCATGATAACACATTTGCAAGACGATATTTTAAAGGCTTGCTTCTTAATGGGTTGGGTCTTCTTTAGTTGAAAAAATTGATAAACAATATAACTCCTAATTATGTTTTCTTTAAATAAATAAATAAAATGATTCACAAATAAATTTTGTGTGCATAAACTCATCAAAACTAATGTGGTAGTGATATTTTTGCAATAATGAAACACAATTCAGTGTTTTTGTTTAAATTAAAGGATTACAAAATTCACATCATTCTAGATAAAACTTTTGCACAAAAAATTCTTTATATAACAGAATTCAATTTTGCTGAATTTAGGGGGTTAAATTTAGTGGTGGAGTTGGTGTTTTAGTGGCCAACAAATCAAAAATGAAAGATCTCGATTTTGCTAGATCAAACCATTTCCCAAAATGTGTCGTTCTACTAAAACAGTTTTCAGATTTTTTACAATTGCTCAAAAATAGGAAACAAGTGCAGCATCCAACTAGCGGAAGCACAAACGACAACCATAATCCTTGATGTATACACCGAAAATCATGTTTTCCTTCTTGTTGCAGATCTTATTTGATTAAAATCTCGTTTGTAGTTTCTCTCCCGCTATAACAAAGATTGCACAAAAAAAAATTCGATGAACTATAGCAAAGGGATTGTAAATTTTAATTTTTTCCCACATCTGATTTTGCAAAATCCTGCCAATAAATCTCTCTCTTAATCCTATGTCTCTCAATTTAATTGACACACACATGGTATCAATCATCACCTCTACTATCCATCTCAAATCATAAGAAACTTGTTTATGGTCCTACTATAGTGATCCTCTTTGTTTAAGAATCAACAGAAATGGCATGCAAGCAATGAAAGTCGTATACAATCCGGTTATGATTCTCATCTATGTGCGCATCCAACTGTCAAACCTTCTTAAACTTAAATGTTATTAGGATATTGGGATATGTATCCAAAAGTATGATATGGGTATTAGGGCTCCTTATGGACATGTATATGTTAAATATTATATAATATTCTTAAGTAAAATATTGTGAATTATGTTGAAATGTACTTGACATTAAAAAAAAAAATTAGGAGAAATTTGGAAAAATATAAAATTTCTATCTTTTATCCATGTTAGAGGCTATAAATGTTTCTTTTCTAACAAATGTGAATTCCTTATTCTTCAAACATTGTAAAAAGCTAGAGAATTACATTAGGTACAAATGTCGAACAAATACCCACACCTTTACACTTGTCATATTCGGTGGACACAGGTACTTTAGGAAAAATAGAAGAATACGTGTAAAATAGATTCTCACACTGTTTGAGAGTCAAGAATTCTAGTCGTAGTCAATTGCTTATGATTTCTACAATGATTATGCACGTAGGACTAGTTTTAGTGTACATAAGCAATACATAAACAAAAATCCAATTACAAATGTTATAACTTCATGACGTTATTCATGCTCCAAAGTAAGTTTCCGCAAAGTATACAAACGGGACCGTCCAATAAAGAAGTAACGAGCACATACTAGAACCTAGCAAGGATCAATATTATGCTTAATCGCACCACAAAAAAGTATTATGTACCAAAAATTTTGGAGGAGTGTAAGCATGCAAAATTTCAGCCAATTGTAAATTGCCTTGTGTTATAAAGACCTAAAAATATGACAATTATTAGTAAATAAAACATTTCCATGTGTCAAAAGGTTTTAATTCTATATTACACGAATGGTCAAATCACAAATTGCCACATGTCAAAGTGACACAATCTTTAAGATGACAAACTTTGGACCAATTAAAATAAACCACATGGTACATAGACTTGTAGGAAAAGGAAATAAATATTTCCTCCAATCAAATTGAACTACATGTCCTCAAGATAAATATTGATTTTTATCTCTTTAAATAAATAAATAAAGAGATAATTATTAAACAAAATCCGTTCTCATCACGACTCGTCTCCACCCATGCCTATAAATAGGGGCAACTTACAATTAAATGAAGGATATAAATACATACATTCTTCATACATCAAAAGCAAGAGGAAGCTTTACAGATCAAAACTTCTAAGTTCTTGAAGAACTTCATCGTTCAAGTCTCATTATCGTCTTCTTTTATTAAATTTTAGAAGTTTTTGCCATTTGATTCAAGATCAAGCTATTAAGCTCGTGAGTCAATTGGTTCGTTTTCATCTTCTTCACTCTGTTTGGAGAGGATTTCTCCATTTGATTCGAGAGTACGCTGTCAAGCACTTGAGTCAACCTATTGAGCAGATAAATCAAAGGATTATTTTTCCTTGATTAGAAATTTATCAGAGATTGTACTCACTTTATTCAAAATCAATAAAGTTAAATCTTAGTTACCATGATTTTTTGTGTTTATTGAACACGAATTTTGTGTATACAAATTCTGGCACACCCGATAAGACTTCTCTGTCTCTTATTTATTTTTTTCATTAAATCAATCAAAGGAAAAACTCGCAATGGTTTTTAAGAACACTTTAAAGACTCTTCAAACCAAGGCTGGAGGGTCTAAACTTGCAACTGCTGCTAAGACTGGTTTGGACTCAAGCACTCAGGGTACTGGCTCGATGATGCGAAGCAAGATAAAAGTTATGGCTGAAACACTTGCACAAGCTTCACTTTTGCCTAAATCAACTCTTGTTTTTGGTTCTGATGCATCAAAAGCTTTACCAACATCTTCAATCTCCATGGAGGCAAAGAAAGATATTGCTATGGAAAATGTTGCTGAAATTCTCAAAAAGACTCTGTCACATCCTTCCATGTCTCAAGAGGCAGTTTCAAGTGCTAAGTCTCATAAGGATCTACATGAAGGAGATGATTTAGGTAGTACTGATTCTATATCGTCTCTTAACACTCCTCAATCAAAGCTCAATTTCCCTAATGTTTTTATTGGTTCTCTCGGCTCTACCATTATGCCTATTATGACAACAAATGCTCTTACTCTGGAAGAACAGGTTGCTATGTTAACAAAAATTGTTGAAAGTCTGTGCAAATCAATGAAAGATCGTGATGTCCAAATTGCATCATTAATGAATAATGTAGATAATATAGGAGAATCAAGTCAAGCCGCTACTAATCTACCAAAACCTCCAGATGCAGCTGAAAGTTCTGATAAGCAACTAGAGACTCAAAAAAACTTACAAATCATGGTTGATGGTTCAATTCTGGTTGATCAACTAAAGGACTTCATTTTAGGTACAATTAAGGGCAAGTACGAAGAAACATCAAAATCTTCTCTCACTTATGCAAAGCCCTATACTCGAAGGATCGATCAGTTAAAAATGCCTACTAGTTACCAACCACCAAAGTTCCAATAGTTTGACGGGAAAAGGAATCGAAAGCAACATGTTACTCACTTTGTGGAAACATGTAACAATGCTAGAACCGATAGAGATCTTCTTGTCAAACAATTCGTTCGAACACTTAAAGGCAATACTTTTGATTGGTATTGTGATCTTGAGCCTAGTACGATTAGGAACAATTGGAACAAGAGTTTTTGAATCGATTCTATAGTACTCAGCGTACTATTAATATGATAGAGTTTATTGGCTTCCGTCCATAGAAAGATGAACCTATGATGGATTTTATTAACATATGTAGAAACTTGAGTCTTAACTGCAAAGATAGGTTGTGTGAAACTTATGCAATTGAAATGTGTATTCAAGGTATGCATTGGGGTCTAAGCTACATTCGTCAAGGAATCAAGCCTAAAACCTTTGAAAAGTTGGCTACTCGTGCACATAACATGGAACTCAATATTGCAACAAATGGAAGTCAAAGATTGCCTGTCGTAGAGGCTCTCAAAGAAATGAATGAACATGACATCTGCAAAGGGGGCAAATTTTCATCTAAAACCGACAAGAAAGAATCAATGGCTGTGATTGCTACACCAGTCAAGATCTCCACAAGTTCAAGAAAAATGAAACATAAAACATTGATTCTAACCAAGGAAAGGAAAAAAAAAAAGCGCCTTAGTTTGAAAGAGAAGCAAGAAAAAAAAAATCCGTTTCTTGATTCTAAGGTTCCATGATTACTTGATAACTTGCCAAAATTGAAGTTAATTGAGCTTCCAGAGATAAAATGCCTTGAGGAGGCTAAAAAGGTTCAAGATCCAAACTACCATAGATGTCACTAACTAGTTAGTTATCCAACTGAACGATGCTTCATCTTAAAAGAACTGATTGTGGATTTAACAAGTCAAGGAAAAATATTGTTGGAAAAAGAGAAAGAAATAGCTGCAACTAATCAAACTGCCGTTGTTTTTTATCCTATGGTTCCCCGTGAAGAAACTTAGAGGATGATGATGATTCGATTTGGTTTGTTTGATCCAATTGATATACTCATGCCTACAAATGGAGGTGATCATAACTTAAAAGATGAAGGATAGACTCTTGTCACCCGTAAAAAGAAAGGTAATGTAATAACCCGACCCTCTCATATGCTTTCCATCCCTAGTTCTATGGGAAATTATATGTTTAATGTGAAATTTCATGCAGAGTTATGCTTACATGTGTGAATTGTTTGATTACGTTTTTCTATCTGTTGATTATTGGAAACATCTGTTAAAATTAAGATGTTAATTTGGAAATTTAAGGTCGTAGAGGCACGATAAACCAAAATTGAGTACGTGAACATGCTAGTGGGAATTTTTAAAGCTACTTGAGAGGTTTAATTGAAAATTTATTTTGTCTAATTCGCTAAGGCTCTTTTGGCAAGTCTTTTTTTTAAAGCTACTTATTATGTGTTATATAAGTTTTTTGTTTTTTTTTTTTTTTGAACTCATCTCCTTATATGTATGGAGTGGAAAATCCTGGAGAGTATCTAAGAGAGAGAAAAATAAGGGGAAAGAGAGGAAGAAAGGGAGCAAAGAAGAATTTAGAGATTGAAGACCTTGCTTAGGGTAATTGAAGAGGACAACTTAAAGTAAGTATGGATCACTAGTTAATTCTCAATTCCTCTTCAATTGGTTTGAATTAAGCTTTGAAATAAAGCATCCTCCATAAAACTAGGGTTTGATTGTGTAATCAATTTCCCAAATAATTGTGTACCACTTGAGTGTGTACGTTAGGGAATTTAATTTCTATATGATATGCTAAATCTCATTCTTTGTATCGTTGAACTTAAATGATACATATGTATGTATATTTATATACATATTTGTATGATGAGAATGAGGAAACTATGGAATTGGAAGTGTAAAAGCCCAAAGAAAACAAGTCTTGACCTTAATTGGCTAAAATCCATGTTTACATGTTTATATGTTCTGTCTTTAGGGTAAAATTTACCTTGATTCTAGCTATATGACTTTCCCTTGTGGCTTAGAATTGTTGAAGTTTCGGGCAGAAAACAGAGCAACTGACTGCACGTGCGAAGCCCATAGCCGTACGTGCGGGAGTCACAGCCGCACGTACAGGGCTCATAGCTGCACATGCGGAAAACAGGGGAGAAAGTTGGGAGTATTCTGCTAAAAAGGCACGTACGGCCCGCACAAGCGGCGCATCTTCCCGTACGTGCGACGAGGACTTCTGCACGTGCGGCCCAAGTTGGAAAATTCTGGAACCTTCTTTCGCTCTCTTCGACCCTCTAAACGTGTTTTTATATCTGTTTGATGTTCCTATAATGCATTTAATTACATGAAACGTAGCGAATCAAATAATGAGAATTGAAAGAAAACTAAGAAAGGATGATGTACTTACGGTTTATGTGCTATGTGTAGGGCATCTGCAGAAGGGAACCAGCATACCCACACCACTATAAGTGATAGTAGCATATTATTATGCTCTGTACACGTTTTGTGTTTATATATGTTATTAAAGATCTTATTCACTTTTGTGAGTACCTTATGTTATATGCGATATGTCTGATATATGTGTGAACTTTGACATGTGAGATATGGACCTGAGGTCATTCTGTTTGCTAATACGATGGGCTTAAGGCCGTTCTGCATTCTGTTAGGCCTAAGGCAGTTCTGCATTCTGCTAGGCCTAAGGCCATTCTGCATTCTGTTGGGCCTAATGCCGTTCTGTATTCTGTTAGGCCTAAGGTCATTCTACATTCTAGTAAAGACTTAAGTTGCACATGCATGCGACTTTCAGTACATATACAATAACCACGGACACATATATACATTTGTAATGATTATGATCCATGCCTACTTGTGCATTTTGTATGTATTGTAACTAATTGCTATGTAGATCATGGTGAGAACCAGAACAAATGATCCAGAAGATGCAACTGCCGTACGGTTGGATAGAATGCAAAGGATGATTATGGAGATGGTAAAAACTCTGAGGCAACAACAGCAGCAACAGCAGCAACCACCACCACCAAGGATACAAGATTATCAAGCTGAGGATCGGACAATTACACTTACAAAGGAATTCAAAAAGATGAAGCCGCTTTCATTCAAAGGAGGAATTGAACCAATGAAAGCAGAAGCATGGGTGTTAGGTATAGAAAAGTTATTCGGGGTTTTTCCTTGTACTGAAGCCCAAAAGGTGCAACTTGTTGCCTTCACTCTTGAAGACGAAGCACGGAGATGGTGGATGTTCACGAGAACTGTACATCAAGGATTAACATGGGCTAGATTTTTGGAGTTGTTCTATGACAAGTATTTTCCTCAAAGTATGCGAGATAAGAAGGTGACTGAGTTTGAGACCTTGAGACAGGAGAATAGGACTGTTGCGGAGTATGAGGCTCAATTTGCTGAATTGGCCCGTTTCGCCCCACATATGGTGGATACGGATTACAAGAAGGCAAGAAAGTTTGAAGGTGGGTTACAGACTGCTATTCTCGACCAAATTAATGTGTTGAAACTACCTACGTACGTCGACGTGTTGGAGAGGGCAGTGATTGTTGAAGGTAATGTTGCTGCTCAAAGCCGGGTCTCGAAATGGAGAGGGAAAAGACAAAATACTCAAACCTCTAGGGGCTCGGTGACACCGCCAAGTAAGAAGTTGAATTCAGGAGCTTCTAGTACATCCGCCTCTACCCGCGACTCGGCACCAATTTGTCCAGATTGTGGAAAGAGACACCGTGGGATCTGTTACCGGGTAACAGGGGCATGCTTCAAGTGTGGACAAACCGGTCATTTAGCCAGAGAATGTCCGCAAAAGAATCGACAGAATGGGAACAGAACCACCGCAAGTTCAGCTGGGTTAACCTTTACCCCAACTACAAAGGCAACTACGAAACCCACCAACGCTAAAGATACTGCCAAACAAGGAAGGGTGTTTGCGCTGATTCCGGGTGATGTACAAAATACCGAGGCTGTGGTATCAGGTATATTTTCTATTAATGGTCATTCTACGCATGTGTTGTTTGACTCGGGCTTTACCCATTCCTTTGTATCAAAAGCATTTGCTAGTCACTTAAATAGGCCAATGGAACCACTACCTTGTGTTTTGTGTGTATCTTCGCCGTCAGGGGAGTCCATGGTATGTGCGTCTGTGGGAGCTGAATATATGGCTGAATCTGAGGGGCAAACTTTAGTAGGTCGACATTAACCGGCTACATCCTGCAGACACTAACCGGCTGCGTCCTGCAAGACCAGGATGAGCCGAATACAATACATAAGCCGATTAAGAAAGGATCTTTGAGGCCGGATAAAAGAACGGGTAATGATTGAAAAGTAGGTCCAGGCCCCGAGGCCTCAAAAGGAACAGATATAAATAAAGAAGCAGCGATCTTGGAATGGTATGTAAGAATCACTTCACTAAACTTAGTAAACAAGCTTTCTCGAGTGCAAGAACTGACTTGCCCGTCGGAGTGCTAACCCCGGCACCCCCAACCGGAGTGTTTGCCCTTGCAGGTGACTAGCTGAGGATCAAGAGCGTCTCCCAGGATCTGAAGAGTATTTCCAAAACCACTTCCCCACAGCGTCTATTTATTTTGCATGTGAAATCCTAATCGGGGATGTTTGGGTAGATGCCAACTTATTACCTGTTGATATGGCTTATTTTGACATGATTTTGGGGATGGATTGGTTAAGCAAGTATCATGTGACTGTAGATTGTGTCTCGAAACAAGTTACGTTCCAACCCCCAGGACAATCTGAGTTTATTTTTAAGGGTCAGAGGGTAGTTTCCCCACCCTATCTGATTTCTACAATAAAGGCGTGTAAGTTATTGCAAAAGGGTTTTCAGGGGTATTTGTGTAGTATTTTGAGTGAACAACCAGTAGATAAGGGCATTGATGCGATTCCAGTTGTGTGGGATTTTCCGGATGTGTTCCCAGAAGAGTTACCGGGAGAGCTAATTGATCGTGAAATTGAGTTTACAATTGATGTTGTGCCAGGAACTCCACTCATTTCTAAAACCCCTTACAGGATGTCTCCCGTTGAAATGAAAGAGTTGAAGATCCAACTACAAGACCTCCTTGACAAAGGATTCATTCGCCCGAGCACTTCCCCTTGGGGCGCACCGGTCCTTTTTGTGAAAAAGAAAGATGAAACTCTTCGGCTGTGCGTGGATTATAGAGAGCTCAATAAAGTAACTATAAAGAATAAATATCCGTTACCCAGGATAGACGATTTGTTTGATCAATTACGGGGTGCACAAGTCTTCTCTAAAATAGATTTGCGGTCTAGATATCACCAACTAAAGGTTAAAGCTGAAGACATTGAGAAAACTGCCTTCCGGACTCGTTACGGACATTATGAATTTTTAGTTATGCCATTTGGAGTCACTAATGCACCAACAGCCTTCATGGATTTGATGAACCGAGTTTTTAAGCCCTACCTGGATGACTTTGTAGTTGTGTTTATTGATGATATCCTTATTTACTCAACAAGTGTGGAGGCTCATGAGAACCATCTACGGTTAATTCTTCAAACTCTTCAGGATAAGAAACTGTATGCAAAATTAAAGAAATGTGAATTTTGGTTACATGAAATGAGCTTTTTGGGACATGTGGTGACAAAGGAGGGTGTTGCTGTTGATCCGCACAAGATTGAAGCTAGTGTGAATTGGCCGACGCCTACAAATGTGTCAGAAGTGCGTAGTTTCTTGGGTTTGACTGGATATTACCGACGGTTTGTTAAGGACTTTTCCAAAATTGTGGTACCGCATACTCAATTAACCCAAAAAGGTGTTTCGTTTGAATGGTCGAAGCAACGGGAATCTGCCTTTCAAGAATTGAAGACAAGGTTAACTACAGCACCTGTTCTAACATTACTGTCTGGTAGCGAGGGATTTGAGATTTATAGTGACGCTTCTCACAAAGGTTTGGGCTGTGTACTTATGCAAAATGGGAGAGTTATTGCATATGCCTCTCGCCAACTTAAACCCCACGAAAAGAACTATCTCACACATGACCTTGAGTTAGTTGCAGTGGTTTTCGCTTTGAAAATATGGCGTCACTATCTGTATAGAACTAAGTGCGAGATTTACATTGATCACAAGAGTCTTAAGTACTTCTTCACTCAAAAGGAATTGAATATGCGTCAGAGACGGTTGTTAGAGCTTATTAAAGATTATGACCTGCAAATTCATTACCACCCCGGTAAAGCTAATACTGTTGCAAATGCCCTCAGTCGGAAGAGTACGGGGAATTTGGAAAATCTGCTTACGAGGCAAAAGGAGTTACTACGTGATTTGGAAAGAATGAATGTGGGAGTTATGTTACATGATTAAAATGCAACAGTAGCAGTGATAGCAGCCCAACCAGCAATTATGAAAGAAATTAAACAACGGCAACTGGAAGATGGATTTCTACAGAAAATTTGTAATGAACTGGAAACGAAACCAATACTTGGGTTCATAATTGAAAATTCGGTATTGAAATTCCAGGGTAGGTGGTGTGTCCCCAACGTGCCAGAAATCAAGAAGAGAATCATGGAGGAAGCGTATAGCTCTAAATTTACGATGCATCCTGGTAGCACAAAAATGTACCATAACTTGAAGCAGAATTTTTGGTGGTCGAGTATGAAAAGGGAAATTGCAGAATATGTCTCCAAGTGTTTGCAGTGTCAGCAAGTGAAAGTGGAGCACCAAAGACTGGCAGGTCTACTTCAACCCCTCCCGATTCCAGAATGGAAGTGGGAACATTTAACTATGGATTTGTTGTGGGTCTACTACGAACTCCTTGGGGCATGAACTCCATATGGGTCATTGTTGATAGACTAACCAAGTCAGCTCACTTTCTACCTGTAAAGACTCAATACAACGCAGACAAACTGGTTACAATATATATAGATGAAATTGTGCGACTACATGGCATACCAGTTTCAGTAGTGTCCGATAGAGACCCAAAGTTTAGATCAAGGTTTTGGCGAAGCCTACAAGATGCCTTGGGAACAGAATTGAAATTCAATACAGTCTTCCACCCTCAGATAGATGGTCAATCTGAGAGGACCATACAAACACTGGAAGACATGCTTCGAATGTGTGCTTTGGACTTCAAAGGAAGCTGGGAAACTCATCTACCGTTAGCGGAGTTCGCATACAACAACAGTTATCACACAAGTATAGAAATGGCACCCTATGAAGCTCTGTATGGAAGAAAATGTTGCTCTCCCGTGTGCTGGACTGAAGTCAGTGACAAATCGTTGATTGGGCCAAAAATTATGCAATTAACAACAGAGAAAATTAAGATTATTCAAGAAAGGTTAAAGACTGCACAGAGTAGACAAAAGAGCTATGCCGATCATCGGCGAAGGGACTTGGAGTTCGAAGTGGGTAATTATGTTTTTGTAAAAGTCACACCAATAAAGGGGCACGCAAGATTTGGTAAAAAGGGTAAGTTAGCACTCCGATACATAGGTCCGTTTTAAATCTTGGAAAGAGTAGGTCCAGTAGCCTATCGTGTTGCTCTTCCGTCGCATATGGAGCAAGTGCATAATGTATTCCATGTCTCAATGTTACGAAGTTATTTGCAAGAACCATCCCATGTTATAGACTACCAGCAAATTACCTTGGATAATAAATTGATTTATGAGGAGAAACCAATTCAGATTCTGGATCGGCAAATGAAACAATTACGAAGTAAAGTGATTCCTATGGTGAAAGTAGAATGGCAGGAGCACTATAGAAAAGAAGCTCCTTGGGAACGAGAGGAGGAAATGAGACAACGGTACCCATAATTATTTACAACCTAAGGTAACACAAGTTTAGGGACCAAACTTATTTAAGGGGGGGAGAGTGTAATAACCCGACCCTCTCATATGCTTTACATCCCTAGTTCTATGAGAAATTATATGTTTAATGTGAAATTTCATGCGGAGTCATGCTTACATGTGTGAATTGTTTGATTACGTTTTTCTATCTGTTGATTATTGGAAACATCTATTAAAATTAAGATGTTAACTTGGAAATTTAAGGTCGTAGGGGTGCGATAAACCAAAATTGAGTACGTGAACATGCTAGTGGGAATTTTTAAAGCTACTTGAGAGGTTTAATTGAAAATTTATTTTGTCTGATTCGCTAAGGCTCGTTTGGCAAGTCTTGAAGCGAAAGACTTATTATGTGTTATATAAGTTCCTTTTTTTTCTTTTTTTTTTGTTGAACTCATCTCCTTATATGTATGGAGTGGAAAATCCTGGAGAGTATCTAAGAGAGAGAAAAAGAAGGGGAAAGAGAGGAAAGAAATGGAGCAAGGAAGAATTTAGAGATTGAAGACCTTGCTTAGGGTAATTGAAGAAGACAACTTAAAGTAAGTATGGATCACTAGTTAATTCTCAATTCCTCTTCAATTGGTTTGAATTAAGCTTTGAAATAAAGCATCCTCCATAAAACTAGGGTTTGATTGTGTAATCAATTTCCCAAATAATTGTGTACCACTTGAGTGTGTATGTTAAGGAATTTAATTTCTATATGATATGCTAAATCTCATTCTTTGTATGGTCGAACTTAAATGATACATATGTATGTATATTTATACACATATTTGTATGATGAGAATGAGGAAACTATGGAATTGGAAGTGTAAAAGCCCAAAGAAAACAAGTCTTGACCTTAATTGGCTAAAATCCATGTTTACATGTTTATATGTTCTGTCTTTAGGGTAAAATTTACCTTGATTCTAGCTATATGACTTTCCCTTGTGGCTTAGAATTGTTGAAGTTTCGGGCAGAAAACAGAGCAACCGACCACACGTGTGGAGCCCATAGCCACACGTGCGGGGCTCACAGTCGCACGTGCGGAAAACAGGGGAGAAGGTTGGGAGTATTCTACTAAAAAGGCACGTGCGGCGCATCTTCCCACACGTACGGCAAGGACTTCCACACGTGTGGCCCAAGTTGGAAAATTCTAGAACCTTCTTTCGCTTTCTTCGACCCTCCAAACGTGTTATTATATCCGTTTGATGTTCCTATAATGCATTTAATTACATGAAACGCAGCGAATCAAATAATGAGAATTGAAAGAAAACTAAGAAACGATGATGTACTTACGGTTTATGTGCTATGTGTAGGGCATCCGCAGAAGGGAACCAGCGTACCCACACCATTGTGAGTGATAGTAGCATATTATTATGCTTTGTACACGTTTTGTGTTTATATATGTTATTAAAGATCTTATTCACTTTTGTGAGTACCTTATGTTATATGCGATATGTCTGATATATGTGTGAACTTTGACATGTGAGATATGGACCTAAGGTCATTCTGTTTGCTAATATGATGAACCGAAGGCCGTTCTGCATTCTGTTGGGCCTAAGGCCGTTCTGCATTCTGTTAGGCCTAAGGCCATTCTGCATTCTGTTGGGCCTAAGGCCGTTCTGCATTCTGTTGGGCCTGAGGCCGTTCTACATTCTGTTGGGCCTGAGGCCGTTCTGTCTTATGTAGGCCCGAGGCCATTTAGAAAAAGGAAACCGGGTGAGCCTATGAATTGTGAATATGCACTATTAGCTCATGTTTGTACTTTTAATTTATTTGTACAACTATCATTCATTATAGGCCTTGCTCACTCTACTTTCCTAAATGTTTTGTAGGTAACCAGCTTGCGGGTCAACCCTAGGTCAGCCCTGAAGCCTGTAGCTAAACTCGTTTTGCTAAGTCACCCAAAGTGACTCTTTTGTTATATTTTGGAAAATCCCTATGATGGCATGTTTTATTATCATTTTTGGGAACCATAAATATGTATATAGGTGTTGTCAAAACTTAACTTACAAGTTGATTCTCTTTTACGTTCTGTAATGTGAATGGTACCTGGAACGTTATGTATATATATATAGTAATGCAACATGATCCTGGCATCTAGACACAGCTCAATGAATGTTTATTCTTCTATTATTTTGCTTCCGTCCAGGCCCCAAGATTGAGTAACGTTTAAAATAACTAACTTAAGGCCTCGAGTCAGGCCGGTCATGTCCAAACTTTTAGGGGCAGGTTTGGGTCGTGACAAGTAAACCAAGGATATGTTACTCTCTCATTATGCTACCAAAGAATCATCCTTAAGAGCTAACATAAGAAAGCAACAAAGGGATAGAAAGATAAGAAAATGGCTTTTGTTCTACCCAATGAGTTATTCGGCCAAAAATTACACATTCCTATTTCTTTATGGAAATTCTTGCCAAAATCAATACGTGACGATAATTGTTCTTCTCTTCATGTAGCTTTATGTAATGTTGCAAGCTTTGAAGATTCTTCTAAATTTGAAGATGAATATAGTCCTACAATTGAGCACACATCAACCCAATTTGATTCTCAAACTTGTGCTAACAATTGCACTACTTGCATAACGACAATTACTGTCACGCCCCAAACCCAGGCATGACCGGTCGTGGCCCACAAGGACTAAGCCCAAGGCACATGTAAGCCTAAACATGAACCCAAAATCACAAAGAATAAATGTGACGATAGCCTAGAAATAAATAAATCAAAACCCAAACCAGTGACAAGTCACAAGTATAAATGGTAAAACCAGCCATAACCAAAACCATCCAAACTTATGGGATATAAACAACCCACATATCAAAATAATCTGAAAAGAATCTCAATAAAAAAATAAAGAAATATGCACAAACTTGACATAACAATCTAAAACAAAATAAATGAATGTCCTAGAGGTCCATGCAATTGAGTCCCGCTACGCCATGAGTCCACTCTAAGTCCTTCTAACACCTGGAAATAATAAACAACTAAGTCAGCTGATAGCTCAATGAGTAGCAACATGGATAGTATATACAGTTTTGAAAACAGGGATCAATTCCAAAATAAGATATATATCACAGAAACTAGATTGACATACAATTTTGACAAAGATAATCTGTTTCAAAAAAAAGGTTCCACAGTTCAACAGTTAAAATACTCATGTCTCTCAAGAACATGATAAATGACATTTTCCACTTAAAACAGATTACAACATGAACACCAATAATTTTTTGGGTACCAAGAATAACAAGTAACATACCACACAGTTCTCAAGGCAATAAGCCCGTTGGATCTAATACCGAACTAAGAGTCATCCTCGGGGTGGCAACCAAGGCCTTTTCTCTAAGACGACCAGATTGAAGGTCACCTAGCCTAGCCTAGGTCTTTTCCTTACAATCGTTGTGCACTAGAGTCATCACGACCCAACCCGAATCTGTTCCCTAGTGGCCAGAGCCACCACACACAATGGAATAATTTCCCTGGACAAAAATATACATATGGTCCCGATAATCAATACAATTCAGTTTCGCAAAATATGGTAGTTCACCATTATAAACATGAGACCATAACAAATAGTTTACAGCATGCCAAATTTACATATGTTTCATAAATAATTTAATTCCATTGATAATATAATAATTTATCAAAACAGTTTAGTCTTGAAACAACAATTTAATTTCCAACAGTTCAGGGTAGGGGAACATTTATAAAAATATGTAGCATGCAACTACTCACCTGAAAACGGAATAATGTAATCCTCGAATAGAGTATAAAAGTCCAACTAGTGCCCTAAACCAAGTATAAAAACTACACGTCATTACTAATTTAAAAATACTAAAAAATAAGAAACTAAGTAACCCTAAACTAAAGCGCACTAACACGGCTCAACCCCACTCACCGTTACTCTTAAATATTACCTAAGCTCATGTTCTTCAAGGTCTAAAATCACCCAAGACATGGGTTTAAATCGAAACTTAATTAAAAGTAACTTTAAGATAAAACAAAATTTTAAACACGTTTTCTCAATCTATTCGTTAACTTTGAAAATTACAAAACACACTCCACACTGTTTGAAAAATTCCAAAACCCTCCAGATATCAACGAATATATCCTAAGTTTCAAACCCAATTGGTTTTACTTGATTTGCTTATCAAAATAATTATTTACAATTAATTATATCCAAACAGGTAGTTTTCTACAACACTTTAAAGTAATTAATGGTTCTCTTAGTATACAGTAGCAATCAGTGCAAGGCCAAAAATGCAAGAAACTAGACTCATAACCGGTTCTATTGACACTAATTTGATAATTTTCGGATTTATACCCAAAGAGAACTACACTTCCGAAGTTATTGTTTTGTACTAGTTTTCTGGACAGATTTGAACGCACCAATTAATATAGATTTTGACTCCCAAAAAGTACAAGAAAATTCTGGTATGAAATTCAATATTTTATTAAGCTACTTTAAAAATTTTAGTTCAAAATTCATCTATTTGATAAGGTTTCTTGATTTTTAAAGTTTGTATTTGTGTACAAATTTTTTTTAAGCTAAGAATTATACCCATTATTTCTTATCACCAACCACTGACTTGGCACCCAAACAACATACCCCTTTCTCCTATTCCTTCCCAATGACAAGAAGATTACACACATGAACCATCACAATGTATAGATATAATAGGACAATACCTTAGAGGTGTTGACCACCAATGTTGCTAAAAGTTTCTCTCAAATCTCTCTCTCTCTCTCTCTCTCTCTTTTTCTCCCTCATGGCGTCTGCTAACTTGTGATGAACAAATAAGAGAGTAGGGTTTCTGTTATATTTTATTTTATACTAGTGGTGGGCACACATATGTCAAATAAATAGATAAATATACAATGTATATATTTATATATATATATATATATAAGTTATATGCAACTCAAATGGTAAGAGCCTTATTCATTAATTTTGTGGTCTAGAGCTCAAGTCACACCCTCTTCTCTATTTTTTTCTTTTTTAATAATAAATCTTGCCTCTAAATTAAATACTTTCACCATAAATTTATTTTAGGTTTAAAATTAATTAAAAGACCCTCCAAATATTTAATTTGCACTTTAAGATTCACCATCAAAATTATTATTATTTAATTATTTACTTTATTTTTATATTCGGGTTCTCACAATTACATTTTCAGACGAGCATTTGCTACTTGGTTCAACACCACATAACCACCCGCTCTTTGTCACTGGGAGTAATAGTGAACAAAAACTCAATATGATACTCTTGGATGGTGGTTCTGCTATCAACATTTTACCTCTCCGTACAATGAAGGAACTTGGTATCACTATGGATGAGCTTTCCTATAGTCGTCTAATGATCTAAGGTTTTAATCAAGGAGGACAAAGGGAAATTGAAGTGCTTCGCCTCGACTTACTCATGGATGATATAACATAAAGTGTTTTGCTTCATGTCATTGATGCGAAGACATCATACAACATGTTACGACGACCTTGGCTTCATGAAAATGGTGTTATCCCATCCACTCTTCATCAATGCTTTAAGTATTGTTGAAATGGGGTAGTCCAGAAAGTTGTAACTGACAATAAATCCTTTGCTAGAACTGAATGCATTTTGCTAATGCCAAATTTTACTTAGGAAACATTATTGTAAAAGAGTTACAACTAGTCGTTTCTTCGTCAAGTTATAAATCTCAAATGGGAAAGATAGTTACCTGTTCTAATGAAAATAAAGAACATGACCAACCTGCTAAAGACCATGTTGGTGATGAACAAGTAGAAAATGATACTCTGATACTTTGACATATACCTAAGTTGAAGAAAACTAAAGATCAAGCTCAGCACCACTGAAAGGGTTTGTTCGACCAGTACAGAGCCCTGAAGAAGAATATGACAATTTGCCTTTAAAATGGACAAAAGAGGGATTTGATCCAAATCATTACAAGCTTCTCGCAAAGGATGGATATAACCCTCGAGATTCAACAACTCTAGGAAAGCTATTACCTGAAGTTACTAGTGAGAAGGTACATGGCCTGAATTCAACTCAGAAAATGCTCAAGTTGAAAGGGCATGTGGTTCAGAATCCTCAAGTTGGCCTTAGGTATACTCCATCAGCTCATGTATGTTTTGTCATAAAGAAAAAAAGTAGTCATTATATCACAGTTGGCAAAGATGACTCATTAACCTCAGCCAAGCCCTCGATTTTTTATCGTTTAGGTGATACAATAATGCAACAAGCATCAATGTTCGATCAATTATGAACACAACATTATATCACAATTGCTAAAAATAACTCGTCAACCTCAACCAAACCCTCTATTTTTTATTATTTGGGTGATACGACAATGCAACAAACATAAGTGTTCAAGCAACTAGAAGCACCAAATGAAAAGTTTACATTTATCACCCCACGAAGATCAGTTCATGAAAGATTGGGTATGATAAGTAGTGGCATTAAAAGGACCTCTAACAAACAACAAATGGCTGATGTCATCTTGGATGATAATAAAAGGCTTAGAAGTGCAATACTATCTCGTATGAAATGATGCATTACGATAATGGTGACTGTTGCTAATGAAGTGCTAAAAATGAAGCGACAGACTCTAGTGGTTACCAAAACTCAGGATGAGACGTTAGATGTCTCTTTTGATGAAGACCTTGTTGTTTTTTCGTACCATATCATTGCTATTGATGGTGAAAACCAGGTAGAGGAAGAAGTTGAAAATGCTTCACCAAAACTAGAAGAATGTGTCAAGTCCACTGTTGATGACTTAAAATAAATTAATCTTGGCACTTTAGACAATTCACGTCCAACTTATATTGGTGCTCTTCTTACTCCTGATGAAAAAAAATGCCTACGTCGAGCTCTTGATAGAATATAAGGACGTATTTGCTTGGAGTTATAAGGAAATGTCAGAACTAGATCCTAGGGTGGCTATTCATCACTTGGCAATAAAACATGGGGTACAAACAATCAAGCAAGCCCAAAGGCGCTTCTGACCAGAATTGATCCCTAGAATTAAAACAGAAATCAATAAGCTCATCGAAGCTGGCTTTATTCGGGAGGTTAAGTACCCAACCAGGATTTCAAGCATCAGCCCTATTAAGAAGAAAAACGAAGAGATTTGAATCTGTATTGACTTTCAAGACCTTAACAACACATGTCCAAAAGATGATTTTTCGTTGCCCATAACAAAACTTATGGTTGATGCTGCCACTGGTCATGAGGTATTGTCTTTCATGGATGGGTCATTTGGTTACAACCAAATTCGCATGGCTCCATGAGATGAAGAATTGATAGCATTTCGTACACCAAAGGGAATCTACTATTTCAAAGTAATGTCGTTTTAGCTAAAGCATGCTAGAACAACATATTAAAGGGCAATGCAGAAGATCTTTGATGATATGCTCCATAAAAATTTGGAATGCTATGTTAATGATTTAGTTGTAAACACAAGGAATCAAGATGACCATCTTTAAGATTTGAGAGAGGTGTTCGATCAATTACAACGATATCAACTCAAGATGAATCTCTTAAATTGTACTTTTGGGATTACATCTGGAAAATTTCTTAGGTTCATTGTCCGTCACCGTGGCAAAAAAATTAACCAATCTAAAATTGGTGTTATCTTAAAAATACCTGAACCTCGAAATAAATGCAAGCTTAAAAGTCTACAAGGATGGTTGGCTTATGTTCGATGATTCATATTAAATTTGGCTGGCCATAGTCAACCATTTAGCCACCTTATGAAGAAAGGAGTTCCCTTTGAATGGGACAAAGCTTGTAGCAATGCCTTTAAAAGTATCAAGTCGTATTTGGTGAAATCATCGGTCTTGGCTACTCCTATTCCTGGACAACCATTAATTTGTACATTATTGCACAAGAACACTCAATTGGGGCTCTTCTTACTCAAGAAAATCACCAAGGAAAAGAGAATGCTCTTTACTACTTGAATAGGATGATGACACCAATTACGTTAAATTATTCACCAATTGTGAAAATGTGCTTAGCTTTAGTCTTTGCAATTCAAAAGCTAAGACATTACTTTCAAGCTCACACTGTGTGTCTTATCTCCAAGGCTAACCCTATCAAGTATATTATGACCAAACTTGTTTTGTCTGACCGATTGTGTCACGACCCAAACCCACCCCTATAGGTTTAGCATCGTAACTGGCCAGTAATCCGTAGATTACCAAAGGCCTCTTAAACAAAAATCAAATTATTAGGGACTAGCGGAAGCAAATAACAAATATACAATATCCATTGAGTTGTGCAAACTTATATGAGACAGAGGAATTTAAACCTTATATACATATTTACACATCATCCTTACGTCATCATATATATATATAGATAAACCAAAATGGGTCTTCGCCCAATACACAAACAGTACAAAAACTTGTTTAGACGAACAAGAGAAAAACAAAAGTCTTAAACAAGGTATGCCAATATTGACCACTTCTTAATTCGGGAACCTCCTCGGGAGGCACGGTGGTTAACTGACCAAAACAGAACTCCAAGCAGCAGCTTAGGCCTAATCCCGCGCCTGATCACTTATATACATAATTAAAACAATGAGTTGGAGCCCAGTGAATAATAACAAGGAAAGGATTAATGAATGATGTCCAGAAACATATTCAGATTCACATATTTATATAGAATTCATAGGCAGTTATATGTGGTACATCTGTTAGCTATTAGATCAGATTGGTCATAAGACCCACATGCATTGTCGGTATCGACGACCATAAAGGTCTAGATCCTTGTGCACAAATAGCCAAGGTATTGTTACCCCCAAGCGAGGGCCACGTGAACATAGGCCTCAGTATTGTTACCCTCGGGCAAGGGCTACATAAACATAGACTATGGTATTGTTACCCCCAGGCAAGGGCCACGTGCATATTGGTCACGGTATTGTTACCCCTAGGTGAGAGTCACTTGAACTAAGGATGCCACAAGTACATTTTAGAAAAATGGACATTCATTCATGATAAATATCATTCATAAAACAGATTATATCTTATCCTTCTGAAAATTCTTATAATCAAACATAGCTTTATAGAGTTGTTACTCATAGATAGCTTCGGTAGCAGAACAGATCACGGATAAAACAAATTGATCAGGCGGGTGATAACAAGTGACCTACACAAACACATGACAGATACACTTGAACACACATCTCAATGGTGTTTAACTTATCATTCAACTTCCTTAGTGTGTGTTTCTAACTCTTATCCTCATTATTGTAGCTTAAACATGGCCTAGGAATGCCGTAGATACAATGAGGATGCAAAAATGTACTTTGAAACACTTAGCCAAATTTATGAAAACAAGGCAGTTCGCTCGAGCGCAACTTTGGTCACTCGAGCGAACCCCTTGGTCTACAAAACTTTTGAGAGCTCTCATTTTACACTCGAGCACAACTTCTGGTCGCTCAAGCTAAGGCTCATGTCTGTAAAAGTACTGAAGCTAGAATTTTACGCTCTCGCGCTACTTTGGTTGCTCGCGCCAAGGTTCAAAACAAAGGGTGGTCACTCAAGCGCAACTTCTGTTGCTCGAGCCAACCACCAAACTCTACAAAAGTACTAGGAGCTAGCATTCTTCGCTCGAGCATAACTTTCACCGCTCGAGCGAAGAGTGTGAATTCTAGAATTTCCAGATTGCTTTCTAATTAAGCTCCAAAGCTCAAATTCAAAGCTATAAAACACATTCTTTGGGCCCAAAACTTACGAAAACATGTAGAAAATCATAAAACTTCATGAATTGAAAGTCGTTTCGCAAAATCAAGGCCCAAAAACAAGTCAATTCTTCAAAACCAAATCAAAACTATGCTCTTCCTTACATGGTATGCACATACATGCAATCATCGAAGTTCTTTGCTTTGAAAACATGATCAATTAAGACAAAATGACATATAACATGATGAATTCTCAAAACTAAGTTAGAATTGTTACATGCATGAGAGAATTTCTTAGAAAACATGCCCAAAATACAAGGAAATGCACGTGCATGGATGAATTGATTCTCAAGTCTACTCTTTAGCTTATTTCTTGTCTTCAATCTCTAATTTCCTTGAATTCGTGCATTAAACAACTCTATTACACAATTAAAAGAGTGAATTCCTACCTTAAGCCTTGAATTTTCAAGTGTTGAAGCTTAATTCTCTCAAGTCTTCTTTGATCTCAACTCTCTTCTATGTTTCTCCCTCTCTCTCATGTTTGAGCTCAAAAATCTTGATAAAATGTGTGTGTAAATGAAAGGTGCTAGAATTACACTAGCCTTATATAGGCTCACTAATTAATCTAGCTTAGCCTAATCAAATGTAATTAATTATTCTAATTATTTGATTCCGAATTGAATTTCAATTAAACTTATCATAAAATTCCAAAAATTCTAAATAACATGTACACGTAGTCAATTTCATGTTCAAATGTCGATAAGGCCTTCAATTCACGTATTGAAACAGAGAGTCAAACAGATATTCCTACATCAGACAGATATAAACACAAATAATATAATACATATGCAATTAACTCAGAATTTCCTCTTAATTACTCATTAGGCATTCTTTATTAAGGATGATAAGCTAATCACAAGTCGGGGTTGTTACAGATTGGCAAGATAGTCTCTTCTTCTATAAGAATTTGAGATCATTTACGTACCTCAAAAAGCAATTTAAAGGCAAGCTTTGGCTGATTCTTAGTTGATCATCCCATTCCTACTGACTGGGCATTGTTAGAAGAATTGCCCAGATGAAGACGTTCTCTTCATGGATATACAACAGCCATGGTTGATGTATTTGGCGCGACTTATCAAAATGGTACAAGAGCTAGTATAGTGTTTGTCACTCCAAAGGGAGATATAATACCTTACTCTTTCACTTTGGCATAAAACTGTTCAAATAATGAAGCTGAGTACCATGCTCTTATGCTTGGTTTGGAGATGGCTATTGATATGAAACAGTTGCAACTCAAGGTATACAACAACTCAAAGTTGATAATTAAGCAACTTATCAATATATACGAAATAAGAAAACCTAAGTTAGTACCTTATTGGCTCTCGACATGCTCTAACTTTTATCCTTAAGAACTAGGCATAGATTTTGCCTCTAGGTAGATGAAACCCAAGCTTGAAGCTCTCAACAATGGTGGAAAGTAAGAAAAAGAAGGAGAGAGAGAGAGAAGATAGAGGAAGGGCTTCTATTTATAGCGGAGGGGTAAAATGGGTCATGGAGCCAAAGAATACATAAAATATTAGGTTAAAAATCCAAAAACTGGGGCCCAAAAACATGGTTGAAACTTTCTGCACTTCCAATGTAGCGCCCCAGAAACCATTCCCAGAGAACAAATTAAAAGAACATGCTTCATACATCCAAACAACACAATTCCATTCTAATGTTTCTCTTTCTCATTGAACTATAGATTCAATTTACAAAAATTACAAGATACAGCTATCAGTTCAATCAGTTAGAGAAAATTACAAAATACATTATGCCTTTTAATACAAAAGACATAAGATTTCAAAATAATAGTAATAAAGAAGTTCAACTATTATATTACAACTTCAAAGTTCACCAAAGATTTTAATATTAAAAGAGATCGACATCTCCTTCTTCATTGACGGGGTTAGGGCTCTTCATGTCCTGAAAATGTTAATGAATAGGAATAAGCAATTGCCCAGGGAAGAATATATTTAACCAAATATATGAATATTTGATTTAAATTATGCATGATCTCCATCAATACCCAAGAATTTCATTGTTTAAAATTATATAACACAACACACAATTCAACATTCAATCTCTACATTTTTCTGTCCTCATACGGACGGCCAGTGGACACCTCAAACTTTCCACTTTTATTGTCCTCTCATGATCTGACAAGTGGACACCTCATAACATTCCCACATTTGTTATCCTCACACGAAACGGGAATATGTGAGGACGGAAAAATCCATAAAACACATCATCATCACAAAATCCATATATATACATCACCCACCTCAATAATCACCCATACCTTAAGATTTACACACAGTTAAACCAAAGTATAAACATACAAGGGTAAAGATATTCCTACATCAAGAGTTGCAAGTGTAAGATGAAGATCCACGCAATGAACTTCCAAAATAACACGATCTAATCGGTTCAAAACGTAGCTCTTGGTGAGAATAACAACTTTAATGAAGGCTCAAAGATAGATTCTTGTTATTGCTAGATGAATCTAGGGTTGTTAAGCTAGGGTTTTTGGGAAAAAGGTGGTTAGAAAGAGGAGTGTAAAAAAGAGAATTAGAAATTTGTTTGGATCACATTATAACTCTGATGCCCCAAACAGACCACTCGAGCGAACTTTCCATCGCTCGAGCAAAGTGCAAAAATACAAAGAGACCACTCGAGCGAACTTTCTATTGCTTGAGCGGTAAATGCATGGTCTTAAAAGTTTTGCAAAACTACAATGAAAATACTAGGAGCTTGAAATCTGCACTCGAACGAACTTTCCTTTGCTCGAGCGGTCTCGCCTGCAAACATGCAAGATACTGGGAGCTGTGAATCTATGCTTGAGCGACCGAATGACTGCTCAAACGATCACACAAAATTAGCTGTTATAGTTGATGAGTAAAATTGGAGGGTCCTTGTGATTCCTTGTGATGTGTTTAAGATGTTATTGTTTTGGAATGTGTTGAGGTGCCCACTTGCCTGGTTCTTGTGAGGACAACAAATGTGGGAATATGTTGAGGTACCCACTTGCCTGGTTTGTGTGAGGACGACAAATGTGGAAATGTTATGAGGTGTCCACTTGCCAGATTGTGTGAGGACAACAAAAGTGGAAAGTTTGAGATGTCCACTAGCCATCTATGTGAGGACGAAAAAATGTGGAGATTGAACGTTGAATTGTGTGTTGTGTTATAAAATTTTAAACAACAAAATTCATGGGTACTGATGGAGATCATGCATAATTTAAATCAAATATTCATATACTTGGTTAAATATATTCTCTACTAGGCAATTGCTCATTCTTATTCACTAACATTTTCAGGACATGAAGAGCCCTAACCCCGTCAATGAAGAAGGAGATGTCGGTCTCTTTTAATATTAAAATTTTTTGTGAACTTTGAAGTTGTAATATAATAGCTAAACTTCTTTATTACTATTATTTTGAAATCTTATGTCTTTTGTATTAAGAGGCACAATGTATTTTGTAATTTTCTCTAACTTATTGAACTGAGAGCTGTATCTTGTAATTTTTGTAAACAAAATCTATAGCACAATGAGAAAGAAAAACAATGGAATGGAATTGTGTTGTTTAGATGTATGGAGCATGTTCTTTTAATTGTTTTTTGGGAATGGTTTCTAAGGCGCTACAAATTTGGTATCAGAGCGAACCGAGTTGAATACCTAGAGCTCGTGGGAGGTTACTTTCGTCACATTGGGTTGTCATGCTAGGATGAGGGGTTGGTTGTCTTACTTGATTATGTGTTTATGTGATTAGGTGGGTATGGGGTCAATCCTCTAGGATATGACTTATGTCTACTACATTCATCCAAGTTCCTTTAAAAAGGCATCTGATCAATGCTTTTTCCACTAGGAAATCTTTTAGCATCGTGGAATGAGTTGATATTTTGGAAGAGGGATCCGTATGTGTTCTATTTGTTTATGTGCTTATGTGTTAAGAATGAGAATGAGAATTAAAGGGGAAATGATGTGAGAAGTGATGAACTAGTATGTGAATTTTGAGTTAATCTTGTCTACATCTACTCTTATATAAGATGTCTGGACGTGGTAGGGGTCGTGGCAAAGCTCGTCGAGGTGGTCGGGATATTTCGGCTCAACCAGAGATCCCACCTCAAGAAAAAGAGTGCGTCAAAATAATGTGGCTACTCCACCAGCCCAAGATGCTATGGGAATGTTGGCCCAAGAGATGGTCAGGGCTCTTAGGGAGTCAACGGATATTCTTAGGGCCGAGCAAGCGGCTAGGACTATCGAATGAGAGAGAAAGGCTTCATTTCTAAAGAAGGAATTCTTCTCTTCTAATCCTTTCAAATTTCTTGGGGGCGCTAAACCCTTAAAGGCGGATGAATGGTTTGAGAAAATCACCAAATCTTTTGAGATTTTGGACATTCATGAGAGTGAACTTTGGGTAGTGCTTGGCAATTATCAATTGAAGGGGGATGCTGACCAATGGTGGAAATATGCCAAGAGTCGAATTGAACACACTTTGAAGGCATTTTCTCATGCCTTACAGGAGAAATGCTTTCCTTCTACTGTGAGGGAACGTTTAAGGAGGGAGTTTGAGAAACTTGAACAATCCGACGCCACAGTGGCGGAGTTTGAGGCTACCTTTACATGCTTATCTCATTTTACACCGGACTTGGTGGCGATGGACGAGTGTTGGTGTCTAGAGTTTAAGAAAAGGCTGAGGCTAGGAATTTTGATGAAGGTAATGGGGAACATGATCTGGGATTATGAAAGACTAGTAGAGTCTGCGACACATGTTGAGACTATGCTTGAAGATGAAAAGAAAAGGCGACGTCTTAAGAGATAAGGGTTTTAAGAATCTCGAGGGAGTTCTATAGCATCCAAAAAGTCAAAGGGCTTTACATCTTCTCATCTATCGCCATTACCGGTCATGTCATCCATTCCTATGTCAGGGATAAGTACAGATAGTACAGGACAAAGTGGGATCACTTGTTATCAGTGTGGTAAACTAGGTCCCAAGTCCATTGCATGTCCACAAAGGGGTAACCAACAGCGTTAGACTTCTACTCGTTCTCAGAGTCAGACTTTGGATGCAGGTCAATCACCCATTTGTTATCAATGTGGCCAACCGGGTCATATGAAGAAGTGTTGTCCCTAGATTGCCGGAACGGCCAGTGCTTTAGGGTTTTAGGTAGGACAGAGCCAAAGGTAGACTCATCAACTAGTTCAGTCTGGACAGGCGTCTAAAACTGTACATGGGGCCACCTCCGTACAGTTTGTGCAACATGCCTATCATCAAAGAGGTGATCAAAGTGAACAAAGGCCCCAATGGAGAGTCTATGCAGTTACCGTATCCGAACAGTCAACTTGGCTAATGGTGATGCGAGGTACATATCTTATATATAATACTTGGGCCAACGTGTTGATAGATACGGGGGCATCTCATTCATTCATAGCATCTGTATTTTCATCCATGTTAGGGTTAGAGGCTAATCAGAATCATCTCTTGTGGTAGAATCACTAATTGGGGGTAAGATTGTTTTGAACCATGGGTGTTGCGGGTGTATGATCAAGGTCGCTGATCGCCGACTCCCTTTTAGTCTGGTGTTATTATATATAATGGGTTTTGATATCATCCTCGGTATAAACTGGTTGTCCTCTTATCGTGCCATTATAGATTGTTATCGCAAGAGAGTTACGATATGTACTGCTAGTGGTGACTGTTTCTATTTTCTGAGGGACAGAACTGATAGACTTTTACCGCCTTTGTACGACTCTCGTAGTCGAGGCAAATTTACTTCTTTTCTTGCAACTTTGACGAATGATGGGAACGGTGGAGTGCGAGGGGTATTTCCTAAGGCGGTTTGTGAGTATTTAGATGTCTTTCTAGGGGACCTCGCTGAATTACTGCCTCATCGTGAGGTCAAGTTTTTTTATAGACTTGGTGCCGGGCATAGCACCCATTTCCATGTCACCTTATAGATTCACTCCAACAGAGTTGTTTGTTTTGAAGGAGCAATTGCAAGAGTTGTTAGACAAGGGTTTTATACGCCTTAGTATCTCGCCCTGGGGAGCACCAGCTCTTTTTGCCAAGAAGAAGGATGGCTCATTGCAGCTATGTATTGACTACTGTAAGTTGAATAAGGTCACAGTTAAGAATAAGTATCTGTTGCCTAGAATAGATGATCTTTTCGACCAACTTAAGGGTTCTCGATGTTTCTCAAAGATCGATCTAAGATCGGGTTATCATCAATTATGTGTAAAAGAGGAAGATATTCCGAAGACGGCCTTTCGTACTCGATATGGCCACTTTGAATTCCTTATGATGCCATTTGGTTTAACTAATGCCCCTGTCATTTTTATTGATGAATCGAGTTTTCCGAAAATATCTCAACAAGTTTGTGGTAGTTTTTGTGGACGACATCCTTATATATTCACCCTCTGAGGAGGAACATGAGACGCACCTTTGCATTGTTTTGCAATTACTTAGGGAGCACAAGTTGTATGCTAAGTATGAGAAATGTGAGTTCTAGCTCTCCGAGGTGAAATTTTTGGGTCATGTTGTTTCCAAGGATAGAGTTACTGTAGACTCTTCAAATATTGAGGCGGTGCAGAATTTGGAACGACCTAAGAATGCTTTTAAGATCCACAGTTTCTTAGGTCTTGCCGGCTACTATAGGCGGTTTGTGAAAGACTTCTCTACATTAGCTTCTCCATTGACTAGGATAACTAGAAAAAGAGTGAAGTTTGTTTGGAATGATTCATATGAGAAATCCTTCTTAGAGTTAAAGACGAGATTGACCACTGCACTAACTTTAATCATTTCAGAAAGAGGGTTAGGGTATACTGTGTATTGTGATGCCTCAAGAGAAGGTTTGGGGTGTGTTTTGATGCAAGAGAGTAAAGTAGTGGCATATGGTTCATGCCAATTGAAAACCCACGAAAGAAATTACCCAACTCATGACTTAGAGTTAGCTGCGGTTATTTTTTCTTTAAAATTATAGAGACATTATTTGTATGGGGTGAAATTTAAGGTGTTCTCAAATCATAAAAGTCTTAAATATCTATTTTCTCAAAAGGATTTGAATTTACGTCAAAGGAGGTGGATGGAATTTTTGAAAGATTACGATTTTGAAATACAGTATCGCCCCGAAAAAGCCAATGTGGTGGCCAATGCTTTGAGTAGAAAATCTGCGAGTACCATTGCTAATCTTGCAAGTAGAGAATGGGAAATGTTGGGTGATCTGGGTGAATTTGATTTGTATCTTAGTGAATCTCCCGAACATGCCACCATGTTTTCCGTCCTTGCACAACCAACACTTGCTCTTGGGTTATCGAGGCACAATAGGGTAACTTGGAAGTTAAAACAATCAAGAAGAAAATTGCACGAGTGTAGACGCGCCCCGGGTGAGGGCCTCTGTGCTACAGTTTGGACTCGATATGTGTCAGTTCTTAATCTGAACCAAAGAGTCCAAATCCGGCAAATCGTTTTGAGAAAACAGATTTTTGTAAAGAAGTGCCAAACATGGACTGCTTTGCCAGATACAGAGTCGCCACCTAAATATTTTTTTAATGGGGGAATTTAGGAAACCCTGGCTCATTTGCCGAAGGCCACGTGTCCGTCATCACCAAAGTTACCTCGGCTCGGGAACTTAGGTACGATTGGGGAAGGTCAGCTATGAGCACCCCCTCTCGCCCGATCCGAAGATCGGCCTCTACTAACCATGATATCTCGTTTTTGAAAACACATGTGTTCTTATTCCGATTAATTAGCTAATCTTACTATGTGATACGCACAACACAAAAGTATAGACTAGATCGCCTAATTTGGAACAAAGCATTGCATATCCGTTTGTTTGGAAAATGATTTAAGATTTGCTACTGACAAGTAGGCTAAAACACGGATTTCAATGAGTTGTCCCAACTCAAACAATCCAACCTTCACCCATAGGCATTCAGGCAATTATATCACATAAGCATCTAGCCACATGGTAAGCATACTGTCATGTTAACATTCACACTCATGCAAGATGCTAAAACATAAAACACTTACAGTGTACTCCAAGCCAAAACAATAGACATGTTAGCAATCATGCATGATCCAAGTCCATGTTAAGTAGCTAATGCAACGCATACAGAATGTCACTAGAATAGGCTCGGCTAATCCTAGGATGGCAGGTGGGATGCAACAAGTAGCACGTATTCAAGTTAGATTTGGAATACTATGCTGTTAGCATGATGCGCCGAGCCCGGTGCATGCAATACTAATGAATGATGCACGCATGCATAGCATAAGGATGCTAAATTTAAACATGTCCTAGTACTAACCATCAAAAGCAGGTAAGTAAAAGGGAGAAAGAAGTGAGGGTTGGAAGACATGTACACACGCACCCACACTTATTACAAATACGCCCTCACTCGGAAGGACCGAAAGAATAATACAAATTTAACCAACCTACAAACTAATTAAATATTACAAACCAATTAAACTAGTTAAGCAAATTAACTAATCTAATAAAACAGTAAACAGCCTCGGGAAGAGGGCCCAATGCAATGTGTGCTCGGCTCCGCTTGGAAGTCCACTGCTATGCGCAAGTTGCCTCTGTCCACACTGTTTTGCTCTTCTGAAAATTCCAAAATTCCCAAGGTGCACTCTATGAACCCTGTGGGACACCACCGGCCAAGGGAGATGGTCACCGGCCAAAGGAAATGATCACCGGCCATCAATTGTTGGTCGGTTGGCACTAAGGATGGCCGGCCGGCCAAATCTTCCTGCAGAATCCTGTTTTGACAGTAGCAGAGGGCAAAACAAGGCATAGCAATGCATTTCAAGCAAATGTGTGCATCGACACATCCCTTATCATGCTTGTGACTCAAAGGGACATGGTTCTCGATTCTTGGACCACCAATTGCGCATTTCGATGCGTGATGGCCCAAGGAACCGAGTTGTGCACTTTGATTTCAAATGAAATGAAAACCAAATAAGCACAAAAGGGCCCAACCTCTATCACTTGATCTCAAGAGGCAAGGCATGCATGCCAATGCAATGCAACCTAGGCAAGTGAACTAGGCATGCAATATGAACATGAAGACAAGTAGACTAGGCACACAACCTAAGCTAGCAAGCGTGCAAGCATAGCCAAAACTCAAGGCAAGCCAAAGATGTATTGAACTATACTTAGCAAAAAACAAACATGGCATGAATTAAATAACCAAAATCAGAGTTTTAGCATATTAAGACAAAGCCAATAACACATCTAGATGGCATCTAAATCGCTTAAACATGCAAGCATGCACAAGGGCCTAAACAAGGGGCATAAGACAACAACCTTTTAACACATTAAAGGGGCATCAAATGCAAGCATGCAAGCATGTCATGAGGACTGAAATCACATGTTAAATGGTTCCAAACCATTGGAATAATGCAAGTAATGCATGCTCACGGTTCATACACTTGAGGCTTACAAGCCAAGAATGCAAAGAGGCTAAACAAAGCATGGCAAGCATGGCTAAGACAACCTACATCAGACCTTAAGCATGGCAAAACAAGCCTAAAAGCTTCACAAAGCTTGGCCAAAACAAGCAAGCATGGTAATCTACATGCTAAGTACATGTTAAGGCAAATGATGGCATTACAAGACAGAGCTATATGGTGTGCCTAAACCAACATGAACCTAAATAAGACAGAGCTATATTATGGCAAAATAACACTAAATAGCAGCCAAGATATAGCCAACATGAACCTAAATAAGATGCTCACTCAAGAGGCTAAAATGGCCCTTTTCAAGGACAACAAGGAGAGGGGGTGGCCCTCTCCTTCTTAGGACTTCAAGGCACCATCCTCACCACTGAAATCCCTCAAGATTTCAGTGGTGAGGAGGCCCAAACAAGGTGGTCCCAGAGCTCACCAAAAATAGCACAAAATGGGGCCAAACAAGGCCTATGAGGGGTCAAACACCTCCAAATAACAAAACACTCTTAAACAACTATTTAAAGCACTCAAAAACAAGACTTTTATATGTTATACACAAAGTCTAAAAACAGTTTCAAGATAGGTAAAAAAGCTATGCAAAAATGGGGAAAAAAGGGACAAGAATCTTACCCTTGATGATCCTCTTCAAGAACAGCACTCCAGCTGTTTCCTTAGCTCCAAACCAAGCCAAGAACTCCAAGAACAGCCCTCTGGTCCCTCAGCAACCAAGAGATGGTGTAGGACTAGGTGTTTGTGTGCAATAGTAAGACTAAACACACACACAAGGCAAAAAGAGGGAGATATAGAGATGGAATAGATACAAATTCCAACCCTAATATCAGAGCTCTTCTGAAAATTTTGTGTAACCCTAATGGAGGGAGAGAAGGCTCCCTCTTATAGAGCTCCCTCTTGTAAAGCTTTCCAAACAAGCTAGTCAAGAGGGAGATCCATCCATGTGTATGGAGGGGAGCAAAGGTGTATGCCAGCTAGCACAGCTGGCATAAAAATATCTGCAAAAGCAGATGAACAGTGGTCGGCCAGCCAAAAATGCAATCTGACCAAAATAGATGGTCGGCCAGCCACAAATAGTGCCAGTTGGCCAAACATTTGGCCAGTGGCAACGAACCAGTGGCCAGTGGCCTCAAGCCATGGCTGGTGATATGTGAGGATGGCCAACAAGCCATTCCCTGCCCCTCAAAGGCAAAACACAAGTGTTTGGTGCAAAACTAGACACAAAACAGTCAAGCCGAGAGATCCTGAGACAATGCGTGTAGCCGAGACCTCCGGGAACTCAAGACGAACACAAACAAGGATGATCACCGAGTGTTCAAGCGGTGACGTCCAAGTCTTGAGGACGATCAAAAATGGGGTGTCTACAATGAGGAAAGGAGGAACAGGGTTTGGGGGTAGATTTCGATTTTAATGTCTGATATCTAGATCGTCTCTTTGTATCTGAGTCGTGTAAGGATGAGGTGCTTCGGGAATTTCATCACTCCCGCCTTGCGGTACATCCGGGAGGCACAAAAATGTACCATGACCTTAGCGGACAATTTTGATGGAGGGGTATGAAACGGGATGTGGCTTCATTTGTGTCCAAGTATCTAACTTGTCAACAAGTCAAGGCTAAACATGAACGGCTTGTCGGGTTATTACAACCCTTGCTTATAGCTAAATGGAAGTGGGAACACATCACTATAGACTTTGTTTCGGGCCTTCCTAGAACACAAAGGGGTAATGACACAATTTGGGTTGTGGTGGATCGACTAACTAAGTCGGCTCATTTCCTTGCTATGTCTATGGGTGACTTGGTTGATTACCTAGTCGAACTTTACGTTAAAGAGATTGTCCGACTTCATGGAGTTCCAGTGAGTATTGTCTCAAACCGAGACCCTTGTTTTACCGCACGGTTGTTGTAACGCCCCAATTTTTCATGCCCAAATGATAATACCATAATCACGGTTCTTTAAAGTAAAATTGAAAATAAATCTTCACACTTGCAATACATGATACAAATAATCCTCGTGCGATAATACATTCACCTCAAATCAAGATGACATAAACAAATAAATACCCTCATAGGTTTACAAGTTTCCAAGGCTTAGGCCCGGTTACACAAATCGGTTATTCAAACCACACAAATATAGCCCTTGGCTTACAAAACAGAGTCACGCAAAATGAGAGCGTTGTACTCCCAACACACACATTTCCACACCCTCAGTTGGGCGGAATCACCACGTCTTTTCCTGCACAATAATCCCATAGGGTGAGCATAAAGCCCAGTAGGAAATTCTTAACAAAGTATATACATTTTATACAAGTCTCAAAAGCTATATGCATATGCCATGCTATGTCTTTTTGCAAATAAATTACATCTTCCTCTTTTAAAAATCATCATGCTCAATGATGCAATGCTATTCCATTGTTCAAAACTTAACAATTTCATTCAAGGGACGGTAAATACAACTCTGGCAATCCTTAGGTCGGTGTTTGCAAGTAGACTATATAAGTACTACCAAATTGTCATTTTTACCGGTATTAACCGAAAGCTCGACACCTATTCGCGCGACTTTCTGGTCTTTCACCAAGGACACTCAGGCCAACTTAATTAATTTCGTCTACACCACCTATCAAGACTCACCACTGTATTTTCCCCAAAACCATTTCATGAAAACCCGTTTCCAAACATTCTTTTCTCAATGCAAGGTTTTCAAATCAACATTCAAAGCTCAATGTAACCAAATGAATTGATATGCCAATGCAACAATAATCAATACAATACAACAATTCTTCCATTTCCAATTCTTCCACACAATTCTACCATTCTGATCAAAATTCCCATTTCTCCTTTCCATGCAATTTCACAAGATGAATAAGTATACATTTATTTCAATTCATCCGAGGAATAACACATCTTCCATATTTCGAGCATTTTCAACAAATTAGCCATTTCAAGACTAAATCAACATTTTGAATATCAATTTTCAAAATGAACAAATAACTCCCATATTTCTCAAAATTTATCATTTATGCAATATAAACAAGAAATTTTCCAAACATCACTTATTTTGAGTATTCAAAATAAATATCACAATATCAACCATGGATCTTCAACTTCTTTTAAAAATCCCCAATTACTTAGTTTTTCTCACCAAAAACCATCCATCTTCAAGTATTTGAGAAGATCTAATCAAACATCATACTTTCATCAACATGGTTCAAAAACCCCCTAATTTCTAACACAAAGAATCAAATAGTAAACCCACTTTCAAAATCACTCTTTTTCTTGAATCAACAACCCATTTTCAAAGCAAATCAAAGGATGATTTCAAAATCATCTAGATCTTGCAAAAACCTATATATAACTTAAAGAATATCCCTACCTCAAGTTTGAAGAAGAAATGAGTTGGAAACCCCAAAATCAACGACAATGAAACTCGATCTCCACTGCACACAACGTAGCACTCGTCTAGACAACCAACTTTGATGAAGAATTTAGATCTAAATCCCAATGGATTTGGAGAAATCAAAAATCTTGTGAGGTTTTTGGTAGGAAATGTAGAGAAAAAGAAGAGGG
This sequence comes from Camellia japonica, assembly GCA_030407325.1. Taxonomy (NCBI): domain Eukaryota; kingdom Viridiplantae; phylum Streptophyta; class Magnoliopsida; order Ericales; family Theaceae; genus Camellia; species Camellia japonica. The sequence goes on along the minus strand of JAPPVO010000019.1, from coordinate 162,168,092 downwards.
AATGTTTCTAGAGAGAGATACAGAAAAGAGACACTCAATCAGCCCAAAAAAGAAGAAAAGAGAACAAAAATTCAGATCCACCTACCTCTCGCACGTGCGGAGCCTATTCCCGCACGTGCAGCCAACACTTCCACACGTGCGACCCTTCTCTCCCCGTACCTCAGTCACACCTGCTTATTCAGCAGTGTGCTGCAAACCTTGCCCCTGAAATCCGCACGTGCGGCCGCACACCTGTAGACACCCCATTTTTGACCGTCCTCAAGACTTGGACGTCACCGTTTGAACACTCGGTGATCATCTATATTCGTGTTCGTTTTGAGTTCTCGAAGGCCTTGGCTACGTGCCTTGCCGTAGGAACTCTCAACTTGACTATTTTGTGTTTGGTTTGGCACCAAACACTTGTTGTTTTGCTTCTGAGGGTAGGGAATAGCTTGTTGGCCATCCCCACACCTCACCGGCCTTGGCTTGAGGCCACCGGCCATGTTTTCTTGCCACCGGCCATTTGTGATGGCCGGTCGGCACTCTTGGTGGTTGGCCGGCCACCTTTGGTGGTCAAATGGCCACTTTTGTTGGTCGACCACTGTTTATCTGCTTTTGGCAGATATTTTGTGCCAGCTGGCACCCACAATGCACCCCCTCCATACACGTGTATGGAGGGATTTCACTCTTGCTTAGCTTGTTTTGTAAGCTTTGCAAGAGTTGGAATTCTATAAGATGAGGGCTTCTCCTCCCTCCTCAAGGGTTCCAAGAAATTCCAGAGCTCTGAGATTAGGGTTAGGGTTTGTGTATCTATCCATCTCTATATCTCCCTCTCCTTTTAAGTTGTGTGTGTATAAGTGTGTGTTTGTTCTTACTTTTGTGCACAAACACCTACCATTACACTATACCTTGGTTACTGAGGTGCCAAAGGGGTGTTCTTGAAGTTTTTGAGCTGGTTTTAACCTAAAGAAGGGGCTGGAATACTCTTTGTGAAGAAGGTCTTCAAGGGTAAGAACTTTACCGCTTTATTCCCCATTTTTGCTTAGGCTTTTAGCCATCCTTGCATCTGTTTTTAAGCTTTGTGTATAACTAATAAAAGTTCTAATTTTGAGTGCTTAAAATAGTTGTTTAAGGTTGTTTTGGTGTTTGGGGTTGTTTGGCCCCTCTTAGGCCTTGTTTGGCCTCATTTTTGTGCATTTTTTGTGAGCTCCGGGACCACCTTGTCTTGGCCTTCCCACCATTGAAATCCAGAGGGATTTCAGTGGTGGGGATGGTGTTTTAAGGTCCTAAGAAGGAGAGGGCCATCCCCTCTCCTTATTGTCTTCAATACTTGCCATTTTAGCCTCATGTGTGAGCACCTTGTCTAAGTCCATGTTGGCCATGTCTTAGCTGGTATTTGGTAGTATTTTGCCATGGTTTACCTCTGTTTTAAGTTGTTTTAGACACACCATGCATGCCTTGCATACTTGTCTTGTAATGCCATGAAATTGCCTTAACATGCTTTGTACTTTGAGCCTTGTTTTTAGCATGATTTTGGCCTAGCTTTGTGAAGCTTTTATGCATGTTTTAGTATGCTTGAGGTCTGTTTTTGGTTGTTTGGGTCATCTATGACTTGCTTTATATAACTACCATGCAATCTCCCTTGTAAGCCTTGAGTGTTGGCCCCTCTAGCATGCTCTCCTTGCATCATTTCAGTGGTTTGGCACCACTTATCATGTCATTTCAGTCCATATAGCATGCTTGTATACTTGCATTTGTGGCTCCTTTGATGCTTCAAAAGGTTTGTGTTTTATGCTCCATGTTTGGACCTTTGTGCATGCCTTTAGATTTAGGCCATTTAGATGCCATCTAGGTGTGTCTTTGGTCATGTTTAGACCTGCATTGGGACTATTTTAGGTCTCCATGGCCCTTTGGGGCTTGCTTCATATAGCCTTGGTTTGAGTCCCGTGGCTAGTTTTCAAGTTTGAACCTTGCTTGCATGCTTTGATTGCTTTGTTTAGTTGGTTTGGCACCATCCTTAACATGATTTTCAAAGCTTATAATGTATGCCATTTGTCCATGTTTTGTCCTTTTTAAGTGTGCTTAAAAGTTGCTCTTTGATGCCCAAGTGTTGGACCATGTTTGCATGCATGTTTATATGTGCGTTTGCCTTCATTTCCTTGGCATTTGGCCACTGTTTTGGGCCTATTTGAGAGCTGCCCAAATTGGTATAAGTCCATTGTTCACATGTTGTTGCATGCTTGGCCTACCGCATGTTGTTGCATGCTTGAATCACATTGCATTTGGCATGCACTTCCTTGATTAAGTTGCTTAACATGTTACATGTCTTGCATACTTACATGTTCACATTGCATCTTGCATGCTTGATTAACTCGCATACTTGGTACATGCTTGTTCGCTTAGGTTGTGTGCCTAGTATACATTGCTTGTTCACATGTTTGATAGGTTATCACATGCTTGCATGTTTGCATGTTTGTCCCCATGCTCATGTTGCATACTTAGCTCGCATGCTTAGGTTGCATTTTGCATGCATGCCTTGCCTCTTGAATTACCATGATAGAGGTTGGGTTCATTGTGTGTTTATGTGCATTACATTTGACATCAAAATGCACAACTCGACACCTTGGACCATCACGCATTGAAATGCGCGATTGGTGGTCCGAGGGTCGAACACCATACCCCTTTGAGTCATAAACATGATAAGGGGTGTGGTGGTGCAAACATTGCTTTGAAATGCATTGCCATGCCTTGTCTTGTCCTCTGCTGCTGTCAAAATAGGATTCTGCAGGCATAGATGGCCGACCGACCACATTGAGTGCCGGCCGACCACAAATCTCTGGCCGAGAGCCATACCAATGGTCGATGACCACTTTCCCATGGCCGGTGACCATTCCTCATGGCCGGTGGCACCCCACAGTGTTCAGAGAGTGCTCCTTGGGACTTGTGCAATTTTCAGAGGCATAAAACAGTGAAAACAGAGGCAGCTTGTGCATGGTGGTGGATTTCCGAGCGGAGTCGAGCACGCATGCATTGGACCCTCTTCCCGAGGCTGTTTTATCGCTTTATTAGCTTAGTTAATTTGCTTAACTAGTTAATTGGTTTGTAACTATTTAATTAGCTTGTTAGTTGATTAAATTGTATTATTCTTTCGGTCCCTCCGAGCGAGGGCGAATTTGTAATAAGTGTGCGTGCGTGTGATGCATGTCTTCCAATCCCCACTTCTTTCTCCCTTTTACTTACCTGCTTTTGATGGTTAGTATTAGGACGCGTTTTGATTAGCATCCTTATGCTATGCATGTATGCATCATTCATCAGTATTGCATGCACCGGGCTCAGCGCATCATACTAATTGCATAGTGTTTCAAATCTGACTTGAATACATGTTATCTGTTGCATTTCACATGCCATCTATAGATTAGCCGAGCCTATTCTAGCTACATTTTGCCTGCGATGCATTAGCCACCTTAACATGAACTTGGATCATACATTTGATTACTAACATGTTCCTTGTTTTGGCTTGGAGTACTAGGTGAGTGTTTATGTTTTAGCATCTCGCATGAGTGTGAATGTTAACATGAAAGCATGCTTGCCATGAGGCTAACTGTCTAGTTGATTTACTGCCTGAAAGCCTGTGGATGAAGGTTGGATTGTTTGAGTTGGAATAACTCGTTGAAATCCGTGTTTTAGCCTACTTGCGAGTAGCAAATTTCAAACTGTCTTTCAAACAAGCGGATATGCAATGCTTTGTTCCAAATTAGGCGATCTAATCTATACTTTTGTGTTGTGCGCATCACATAGTAAGATTAGCTAATTAACCGGAATAAGAATGCATAATGTTTTCAAAACTAGATATCATGGTTAGTAGAGGCCGATCTTTGATCGGGCGAGCGGGGGTGCTCATAGCTGACCTTCCCCAATCGTACCCAAGTTCCCGAGCCGAGGCAACTTTGGTGATGACGGACACGTGGCCTTAGGCAACGAGTCAGGGTTTCCTAAATTACCCCATAAAAAATATTTAGGTGGTGACTCTGTATCTGGCAAAGCAGTCCATGTTTGGCACTTCTTTCAAAAAAATCTGTTTTCAAAAACGATTTGCCGGATTTGGACTCTTTCGTGATTTATCAATCTCGCATTGCACTTTGCGAGATCAGATTAAGAACCGCGACATTGAGTTCGAACTGTAGTGACCCCAAATGAACAAAACGGGATTCCCTCCCGGGACGTTCGGGAACGTCTACAGTTTCTGGCGACTCTGCTGGGGAGTTTAGAGAGCTTGACTCGAACTCGTGATATCTTGTTTTGGCTACACTTATGTGTCTCTTTGTATTGCATTTCCATTAGTGCGCCTAAGTCACAGTGTTTGCCGTCTGCTATTCCTGAACGGTTTTTCCGGAGGCTCGCTTCGAGAAGCGTACCATAAGGCTGACCGGTTACGGGCTCTACCATGATGGGAACACAAACCCCGGTTGTCACTGGGGCACCCTTTTGACCATTCGACCTAGTGCATGTTCGGATTCCATAGTGACCATTCCAAGCTAGGACTGGTTGCTTCCCGATTATAGGTTGTTTGAAACCGCTACGTGCGTAGTGAAACCATAGCTCCTGACAAAATAGGACAGGGAAACCCTACCCCAAAATAGGGGTGTTTTGGCTCTTGCTTGCTTGTTATGTGCTTTTTGAGTTGACCTCTACAGGGAATGCATATATCAGTTTGCAAGTCTGAGTATCAGGCCTGAGGGCATCAGTATCGGAATTTGAGAATCAGTTATATCTGCGGGTATCAGATTCAGTTTTTGGGGCAGTGATTTTGGGGAACAGTGATCAGTAGTAGAGTACAGTTATTCAGCTATGCTTGTGTCTGTTCTAATTGGGCCGAAATGCTGCGTGTTTTCTCTTTCAGTTCAGAGATTTAGTACAGAATAGCCAGTGTTCTCCTTTGCTGAGGCAAGACAGACACCTGATCCGTCAGTCACCGTTCAGTTCAGCGGACTTATGATGACGCAAAGTTCAGAAGAAATAGTGGTTATGGCAGCCGCATTGGACCAAGGAAACATCTTGCGGGATGAGACCAATGTTGAAGTACCATACCCGCCCAGGTCGCCTGCCGCGCGCGCCCCGTCTGGACGCCACAGTTGTATCAAGCTCGTGAGCCCACCACGTTTGAATTGATGGGAATGATCGGCGATCTTCAGCGATCTGTGGCTGATCTCGCCTACGGAATGTCGGCTTCGCCGCCAACCACATCCTACACCGGGAATTCTGTGCCACAAGAGCCCCGGCTACTGGGGTGAATTGTGATCGAGCTCAGCCAACCTGAGGCTGTCTCAAGCTATGGCCATGACATGGTAACAACAACCGGGTTTCGCTCTGATATAGCAACCCAAACCCTCGATCAAGCTGAGGCCAGAGGTAAGAACAAGGTGGGAACAGATGCCGATCCCGTTGAACAACTGCTGTGGGCAGTTGAGGCTTTGAAAGTCGGAGGTTTGAGTAAACAGCAAATATTCGCAGTGGTGGCTAAAACTGTGGATGACGCTTTCCCCACTCCAACCGAGGGGAGTTCCCGTCAGACGGAAAATCGGGATAGGCCCCGTCATGCCAGAACAGTTCCCTCCAATCCCAACTCTGCACCGGGAAAGGATCAGAAGGCCAAGGCAGCACCTGCCGATCCTTTTGCCAATGCGTCAGGCAAAAATCAGCAAACCTCGAAGTATCTGCCCCGAGGGCACAGAGTTTTCCACGCCCTTTATATGCCTTTGTCTAAGGCGCTCCAGATCCTTGCCGAAAAGGGCCATCTTAGACCCCTTGAGCCTCGGCCTCTCCCGAAGAATCTCCCTCCCTCACATGATGCTACCTTGTACTGCGCGTACCACCAGCAAACCGGTCGTGGCACCGACAACTGTTTCCGTCTTCGTCATGAAATACAGGATTTGATTGACAATGAGGTCATCCTCCCACCTACCTCAGCGAAGTCTATCATTGCTGAGTTGTTAGATTTCGAGGATACTGCGAGTATGTGATCAGAAGTTGGTCCACCTGCGGACGGCGCTCAGCTTACTTCAGATGTGGCGTATGGCACGCACTTTGGAGCATTTGCGAATGCTAGTTTTGCACTTTCTGACTTGGGTATTCAGTCAGTTTTGTTATCTTGTGTGTATATAAGCAGTCTTTTTTTTTTTTACTATGTCGGTCGGGTCTGTCTTGTTGTGTCGAGTCAGTCCCATTGTACAGAAGTTCGGTGATTTCGGGGGTGTTACCTCGGATATCACTATTTTATTTTGTGTTTATCCTTTTGCTTTCTTTTGAGTCTGTCTCTGCTGTGGAGCCAGTTGCAACCAGAAATCTGAATGAAACAGCTGTGGCTGTCATGTTTTGTGCCTATTGCTACTTTGAGCCTGTTGTGCCAGCAAGTTTAGAATGAAACGGCAGTGCATTTCACCTGCTCTTTTGTGCCTTGAATTCATTACATTGACCTAAGTTTTTCAAAACTTTTCGAACACTGTGGTGAAAACGAAGAGGAAGGAATTCCTCGGGATTTGTAAAAATTTGATCAATTGAGAGAAAGAAAGGCATGCTAAGCCCTTAACGAATGAGATCATGCTTGTTAGTGTGAGTACTGGGAAGGATCCTGGCTTGATCCAAATTGGTTCCGCACTATCTTCAGCGCGAGCAATTTATCGCTTTCTTAAAAGATTTCAAAAAATGTTTTTGCACGGTTCTGCGAAGACCTGTGTGGAATCGCTCTTGAGATTGTGCAACCTAGGATCGCTCTCAGCCTCGAGACTCGACCCCTTACTTTCGAACCTTGAACTTAGATTCAGAATGTTCAATGGTCAACCACTATGTAAGGCCTGTGTGGCCGGATCAGAAGCAGCCCTCGAACTAAGGGCAGGGAAGTCAGATCAAGAAGATCAGATGTCGTCAAAAGAAGCTTGCAAAGCTAGATCAGAAGCACCCCTCGAACTAGGGGCAAAAGATGCCAGATTGTGCTCGAAGAGCCGAAGATGGATCATTCCACGATCAATAAAGATCGGCAAGAATGCCAAACCCCAGAAGGGAGGAAAGACGAAGACATTGCTGAAAGACAACTGAGTTCCGATCCACGACACTAGGGGCAAATTCAACCCCCATTGGATGGACTCCTGCATCGTCAGCGAACAGCAGCCGTTCTCTTGGATTCAGATGACTTCAGGATCTCAAAAACCATTTGGCATGGACTTGTTACACTTTTACCCTTTGAGAGGCTCGCTGGGCCGAAAACCCGGAAGGGCGACCCAGGCAAAAGTTAGAGCAAAAAAAAAAAAAAAAAAAAGAAAAAAAGAAAAAAGAAAAAAAAAATGAAGAAAAAGAAATGCAAAAAAAAAAATCTTGAAAAGATGAAAAAGAAAAGAAATGAAAAGAAAAAAAAAAGAAAGAGATGAAGCTCGCAAGGTTGAAAACCCGGAAGGGCGGCCTTGGCAAAAGTTAGAGCGTAGAAGGTGAGGGTTAATACACGAGTGTACCTAACCGGAACTACGTAAGGCTTGATTCCCATGTTTGGGATACGTAGGCAACTTCATCCTGAAGTCCAGCCACCAACACTTTCAAAGTGACTGTGTCCATATATTGGTTTTGACCATCTTCGTCTTCTCTGTATCCGAGAGTTCGGTTGCGATCATCACTAATGAGAACTGTTCACAGTATGCTGCAGCGTTATCCAGACAAGGGGCAACTTTCCGTTGCCATGAGTCGCCATTCAAACAAGGGGCAACTTTCCGTTGCCATGCAGCTCTCTTCAAGCAAGGGGCAATCTTCCTTCAGATCCGAGGTTATGCATCTCGAGAGTAGGTTCCGTGCTCGTTGAGGGCTGTTTGCCAAAACGGTTTTTGAGAATTTTTATGAGGTTGACTAATTTCTCAAAAATTATTCCATTTTTCAAAACTGGACCTTTTCTTGGACCTAAAAAGGGAAAATTTTCAGTGCTCATAGCCTGACTTGCATGATTTTAAATCAAAAATTGAACAAACATGCTAATCTAACTCTCATTTTGATCAAAATTGTTTTAGTAGAAAACCAAAACAAAAATGGTCAAAATAATGAACTAGGGGCACAGTTGAGTCAGTCTTCCTGTCTTCCCCCTGTTGTCAATGCATTTGCCGGAAAGGGCACCCTACTCGCCACAAAGGGCACAACTGAAGCAAACAGTAAAGGGCTGAAAGCTCTCTCACCCTCCAAGCAACGAGGTATCAAGTCATGTGCGAAGCACGAATTGGAATGGATCAGAATACTCCACTCCCTTATCCGGGGCATCGACTAGATGTCACCGGAAGAAGTAGCTGCGAGCTAACAGTGTTGGGCATGAATCCACAACCTCTTGTTTATCCGTCAACCATCCAGGGGAGGGATTGAAAAATGAGAGATTGAAGAATAGAGAGATGTGCGATGAGAGAAAAAGTGAGAAAAGGGCTTTTTCAGAAAAACAGAGATTGAGTGCCAGAGTGATGAGAGAATCACAAATAAGAAAGGGTAGGAATAATACCCGGAGAAACTGGCTCCTCGCAAACGGAGAGGTCTCTTGTCTTTGTAACGCGTCTGTGTGTCGTGTCTTTTGTTTTGTTTACCTCAACTTTTGTTTTGAGTCTTTTTCAAGTTTTAGTCGATGTGTTTAGGTCGTGTACCTTTTGTTGAGTCGTAGTATGCTGTGTCCAGTTGTAGACTCAATACCCGGTTGAGAACCCTTTTCTCATTTTCAAAAAATCGTTTTGTCCTCAGAGTGCTGTGCCATTCTCCACATTTGTGCAAAGCAAGACTAGTTCTTTCAACGGCCGCAGGGTTTGACCCAGGTCATGTCAGAATAGTAAAACCTGGACCTATCTGAAGCTTTTTTTTTGGGGTTCCAGGCTGCGAAAGCAAAAGAAGAAAGGGAAAATTTGGAGCATCTAAGTGTGTTTCAATTTCTGCCAATTTCACCTTTGTATTCCGTCTTTTCAGATTGGACTGTTTGTTCAGGATTCGCCATGTGCAGAATGAACCAAACGCTGTGTTATAGGCTGTATGTTCAGAATGAGTAGTATTGTTGTTGGCTGGTTCATTATCTGGTTATTACGATGCAAGTGTTCCAATTTTCAAACAAAAGATCAATCTCACTTACATTGTTATGAAATGTGATGCAATGTGATGCGATGTGATGTACAAATGTAACACTTTTTTCTTCAAACAAAAAGCTTGTTTCATTTCATCATCTTTTCAAGTACATAGCTTTGAAGAAAACAAAACCTGCCTGCAGTAGTACAATATGTTCAAGCTACCAGCAAAAAGAAAAGTAAAACAAAAAGAAGAAAAGCAGTAAAAGTCTAAATCAGCGTCAAGTGGTCTCAGGCCTGAGGGTCTGTCCTCGTCCTCTTCCTGGACGAAGGTCCAGAAGCATCATCGTCAGCACCATCATCCGAGCCCGAACCCGAGTCATCTCCGGTCTCCTCCTCGAACGACTCTGCCTCCGTCTCCGCCTCTGTCTCGGACTCATCATTGTCTGGGATCGGTGCCCGAGAACTGCTCCCAACATGAGTGCGCCCCGCTTTGGTGCGGGGATATACTGTGCCTCATCGCCCTCCTCCTCGAGCAAAAACAGAAGGTCCAGCTGGAGCACCTCCTGCAGTCGGAATCTGGAATGGAGGCTGAAAAGCACAAATGGCCAACGCATCAGTATGCTACGCAAAGCAGAGTATGAATACTATGAGCAGCGTATGAATACAGAATGCAGTGTATGAGTACAGTGTATGAAAGCCGTGAGCAGTATATCAGTGAAGAATGCAGTGTATGGGTATAGAGTATGAATGCTGTGAGCAGTGTATGAATACAAAATACAGTGCAGTGTATGAATGCCGTGAGCAATGCTGTGAACAATCTACGGATTATAGTGTGTCAAATGCCGTAAGGGCTGTGTATCAAGTACTGTGTTGGCGGTGCGAAGCATCAGATTATGTGAAACAGTTTATGTAGAGTTTGAGACTGTGGTCGAAAAGGAACTTACCGGAATACTGTAAATAGCCAGTAGATCGAGGCTCCGCTGAAGCATCCCCATCACGGAGGCGGTCAACTCCAGGGACTGGCGAGTATACTCGGAGGAAGCCTGCAAAAGTGTTAGAAGTATCAGTATTCTACGGAATATCAAATGAAATGAAACGAAATGACTGTGCAGAATGCAAAATGCAGAAGTACATACCGGGGGCAAGCCATGGAATCCGACTAACTCATGATCAGCCGGAGGAGGAGCGATGGGGATCTGGTAAGTCTTCCCACCCTGCCCTCGGCATGTCATCATAGTAGGCAGCTCGGGCCACCTAACCCCCCTCCCTCTCCGAGACCCAGCTCCCTGCTCTCTCCGAGACCCTCGGGACCCACTCCCGCCTCGGGCCTAGGGTGCCCGTGACGCTCTTGCCCTCGCTGCTGGTGCCGCTGGTCTCTCTCCCTCAACCCGGCCAGCACCCGTCAGTGGCCGCATGATGTAAGTCTAGACGAACTCTGAGTAGTCGCCCTCGTCTATAAATTGCTCATAACTCTGACCAACCGTGTGGCAGGTCAGCTTCGCCAAGGTATACCTCTCGGTGTACCTCGCGTGGGTAGGAGGAGGTGCTAGAACCCGCTGCTCGGGCACACCCAACGTCTGCCACATGAAGCGCTCTCCAAAGTACCAAGCCCGGCAGACCGGGCCCTCCAATAGAATCCTGGATCGGGCGATCTCCTGAGCGCCCTCATACCGCTCCCGAACCGCGATAGGCAATGAGGCCCATGGCTGCCAGGTGATCTGTAAATGAAGTACAGTTTGTTATCTACTGTTGTTGAAAATGCAATGCAAAGCGAAGCTTAAATGAACTGTAAGTTCTAAAATACCTCTGCAGCGGTGATGGTGTCGAAGTAGCGACGGAAGAACATGAAAGAATCCCGAGGCCTCCGCTCGCACCTTACGTCGAAGCGATGGGAAAATGGGATCATGGGAGGCATCTCCTCCTCCGGTACTGGGGCAAGCCTAGGAAAGTAGGCATACACCCACAACTGTATAGTGTGACAGAACAGATATGAGTAGTATATAGATATGAGCGGTATACAGATAAAGTAGTGTGCAGATAAAGCAGAAAGCAGTGTATTGTGCAGTGTGTGCAGTGTACAGCCAGTATAAAGCAGATTGCATGTGCGTAGTGTATGTGGTGTACAGATAATGTAAAACAGAAATGTAAAACAGAAAAAGGAATGTGTACCTCCCAGGCTCACCAATAGCCTCCAAGTAACTGCCCGTTGCGGCGGGACAATGAGCTCATGTAGCCGTAAAGAGTGGCCAAGCTGGCGCCACCCCAGTCATAGCGGCAGATCTGTGTCACATCCACCAGTGCGCTCAGCAAATAGAGGGCGACGGTGTTCGCCTGGTCGGCAAACAGAGTGGTCCCCAGCAAGAACATGATGAAACCCCGGGCGTACTGCTCCTCCTCCTCCCGGGTAGTCGGCGCCTGGATCCGAAAATGAGCCTCGAACCAAGACTATCGCACGAACCCTACTCGAGCGAGAGGTGGCTGGGTGCCGAGAAGGTAAAGCTGAGCGGCGTCCCACTCGTCCATGTCTGTGTCAAAGGGGATTGGATCACCCCCCACTCCGATGCCTGTGAGCATGGAGAAATCAAAGGGAGTCATCGTCATCTCCCCGGTGGCAGAAAGGTGGAAGGAGTCCGTGGTGTCCTACCACCTCTCCACCAGAGCGGCAAGAAGGGGCCTGCTCGCAGTGAGGCGCGAGAGTCCCATGCAGAAGGTCCCGAAACTGACCTGATCAACGATCTGACGAACTGCGTCAGGTAGCTCCATATACTATCCCCGGGCCTCGACGTTCCCATACCCTCGAAAGACATAGGAATCTCCCTGTGATTAAAAGCAGGCAGTCGCGAAGCAATATCAGATATACAATGTTTTTTTTTGAAAGCATACAGAATGCATACAAGACAGCGTGTGTGCACGTGTTCAAATTCAAACGGACATCGGGTGCCGGTGTGCTTGCAGAGAACTACAGCATATGATGTGTCAGTGTGCTTGAATGGTTCAATGGAAAGACAGTGTGTGTGCACGTATTCAAATTCAAACGGACATCGGGTGCCGATGTGCTCGCAGAGAACTACAGCATATGATGTGTCAGTGTGCTTGAATGGTTCAGTGGAAAGACAGCGTGTGTGCACGTGTTCAAATTCAAACAGACATCGGGTGCCAGTGTGCTCGCAGAGAACTACAGCATATGATGTGTCAGTGTGCTTAAATGGTTCAGTGGAAAGACAGCGTGTGTGCACGTGTTCAGATTCAAGTAGGTATCGTGTGCGGGTGTGCTCGCAGTGAACTACAGCATCTCATGTATCGGTGTGTTTAAGTGGTTCAGTGAGAAGACGGCGTGAGTGTATGTGTTCAAAGATCAAACAGATATCGAGTGTAGGTGTGTTCACAGTGGACCACAGCATACGATATACCAGTGTATCTGAGTTAAGCAGTTAAAGAACAGTATTGACTAGCACAGTTATATGTTCTACATTGCAGAAAATGAAACGGTGAAGAGTGTACCTCAGAAGCGCCGTATGACAGATGTGACTCTAGCTCGCGCAGTAGAAGCTCCAGTGGCACGCCTCGCGCGTAGCTCCGGAAGTGGCGGAGGCTGTCAAGAGGGAGCACATGCACCGCCGGCCTGTAGGTCGCCGGATCGAACGGTCGGACGCGGAGAGGGAAGAGCTCGACCTCGGGGTCCACGTCCATCTCCGGGGAACCCCCGCCCTGTGGAAGATCGTCTGCCATGTCGAGTAGGGTGCGAAAATGGCCGGAAATGTGAAAATCGAGCGAGAATGTGAAAAGTCAACTGAAAAGTCAACCCCGAGGGGGCAGAAAATGAGCGAAAACGTCGAAGTGCGGAAAAGGCACAAAAATCATGGTAAACTCAGGGGAAACAAACCCCGAGTGGTGGAAATCAAGAAAGAGGCACCGAAAACAAATTTTGTTCCGTTCAAAATGTTCGAAACGGCGAGGGTTTCGCGAATCGAACGTTGAAACGGGCCCGAAAACCGAAGAAAATGAGGGATCGAAAGGGGAAAATCACCTAGAGAGAAGGGGGAGAGATTTTCGAGCAAACAGGAAGTGAAAAGAATAGGGTTTGAGCCCTATATTTAAATACCCGTGGCCGAATTGACAAAACTGCCCCGAACAGACATTGTTGGCCGGTCGGCCACATTGTTGGCCGATGGACTTGTCTTGTGGCCGATGATGGCCGGTGACCTTCCCTGGTGGTCGGTGCACCTCCTACACCCTTGTTCTGGGTCAGATATTTGGTTTGGGGTCCCCATTGCTCAATACAGTGCAAGAGAGTGCATTTCCGAAGCTTGACTGGCCTTCGTGTTGACCTCGAGCCGTGTCTTCTGCGCGTGGTACTTGATACGTATGCGGTGTATCCTTTGTGTATCCTTTTGTCTCTTACGGGATTCGGTAGTTGCTCCACACACGTTGCATTACAACGCTTTGTCGTGAGCGCGCGTTGGTTATATGTCGTTTCATTCGCATTGTCATGCGTACCTCACATGCATCATATGCATTATCATGCATCTCAAGCGACGTGCGTTGTCGCGCATTCGAATTCACATGCATTATCATGCATCTCAAGACGGATGTCGTCGCACGTCCGAGTCCATTTGCATTGTCATGCATTTCGAAAGACGTACGTCGTCGCGCATTTGTGTCTCATTTGCATTGTCATGCATTTCAAAAAAACAAAAAAAACAAACAAAAAACAGTCCATGCATATCTCATCACATTGTACATAGCTTGCATTGTCATGCATGCATATCTCAATTCCATTGTAAATATTACATGCATACACTGTAAATATTGCATTTACATACATACACTGTAAATATTGCATTTACACACATTCATTGTGAATATTGCATATTACATGCATCCATTGTAAATATTGCATTTACATACATACACTATAAATATTGCATTTACACACATTCATTGTGAATATTGCATATTACATGCATCCATTGTAAATATTACATGCATCCATTGTAAATATTGCATTTACATACATACACTGTAAATATTGCATTTACACACATTCATTGTGAATATTGCATTTACATATCACTGTAAATATTGCATTTACATACATGCATTCATTATTAATATTGCATTGTAGATTGCATGCATTTGCTGCATCCTCCATCTATGGCTTGCGCCTTTCCATGATTGAGCTTGGTCTGGTATGTGCTCATACTCTTCACGTTGAAGCACGGTTATGATATTATGTGTACGCACCTAGTGTTGTGGGTGACGGCACCGTTTCCGTGTTAGACGCGGTTTGTATGTGTCCATGCCTTTCCTAGGCAAGATTTGGTTTGGCCGCGTGCCTCATCCATTGTATATATCGCATTACAGCATACATTACATGCACATTATATATATCGCATTGTAAATAAAGCATTGCATGCATTTACTGTATCACATCCATCTATGGCTTGCACCTTTCCATGTTGAGCTTGGTCTGGTATGTGCCCATACTTTTCACGTTGAAGCACGGTTATGATATTATGTGTACGCACCTAGTGTTGTGGGTGACGGCACCGTTTCTGTGTTAGACGCAGTTTGTGTGTGTCCATGCCTTTCCTAGGCAAGATGCGGTTTGGCTGCATGCCTTATCTATTCCATCCATTGCATATAGAATATATTGCATTGTAGTTTGCATACATTTACTGCATTATCCACCTGCATTGTCATGCATTCTTCACTTGCATTGACACGCATGCTTCGTTTCCACCTACATTGCATCCATCCAGTGCATGTTTAGTCATTACATTGCATTGTACATAGAAAGCATTACATGCATTTACTGCATCACATCCATCTATCGCTTGCGCCTTTCCAAGTTGAGCTTGGCCTGGTATGTGCCCATACTTTTCACGTTGAAGCACGGTTATGATATTATGTGTACGCACCTAGTGTTGTGGGTGACGGCATCGTTTCTGTGTTAAACGCGGTTTGTATGTGTCCATGTCTTTCCTAGGCAAGATACGGTTTGGCCACGTGCCTCATCCACTGCATTCACTACATTGTAGTGTAGTTGATTGCATTCAGCATTTAGGATCATGGTCGCTCCTGAGTAGAGCATGCCTCACTTATGTCATTCCACCCAATTACCTGTATCTTGTGTTCCGTCTACACACACATAGTTCTGCATGTGTACGCGCCTATTCCACTGATGGGATTGTGGTTTGAGGGTGTCGGCACCTTTTCTATGGTAGACGGATTTTGCATCTCCATCATCTTTATGACATTTGTGTGGTTTTGTACTGCCTGGGGTTTGATCATCTCGAATGCATTGCATATCATTTGCATTGTTTATACATAGTTTTGTAAATATTGCATTGTCATGCATCCATTCCGCATTGTTATGCGCCACGCATAGGTCGCATTGTCATGTAACTCTTCACTCGCGTTGTCACGCACTTTCAATTGCATTGTTATGCATACTTCTAACAATATTGTACCTGTTAAGTTTCTTTCTCTTTCAGGCACGATATTGTATGTACAGTTCATTTAAAGCTGGCACGACCAGACGAACCGCACAGGTATTGTATTCTCCGCGTCAAACGTAGCGAGAATTACATAATTCTCTTACATCCTTTCTGCATTGTAGTGTAGCTTGGTGCTAGCTTAAAACTGTTGCATGATTTGCTTCGTTACAGCTTTCTTTGCATGATCATAAGTTATGCTCGGCTTTGTGCATTGTTTTGCATTTTGCCCCTGCCTTCCGGCGCATATCTTTGTCTGCAGCTTGTATGCTTTGTCTAAGTCTTCGGCCTTGTCAAAAATGGATTGTCTCTAGGCTTTGACATTTACTCCCGTCATTGTTATGACTTTCGAGTTCTGTCAAAGAGAGGCAACTGTAGACACCCCATTTTTGACCGTCCTCAAGACTTGGACATCACCGTTTGAACACTCGGTGATCATCCGTGTTCATGTTCGTTTTGAGTTCTCGGAGGCCTTGGCTACATGCCTCGCGTTAGGAACCCTCAACTTGACTGTTTTGTGTTTGGTTTGGCACCAAACACTTGTTGTTTTGCTTCTGAGGGCAGGGAATAGCTTGTCGGCCATCCCCACACCTCACCGGCCTTGGCTTGAGGCCACCGGCCATGTTTTCTTGCCATCGGCCATTAGTGATGGCCGGTCGGCACTCTTGGTGGTCGGCTGGCCACCTTTGTTGGTCAAATGGCCACTTTTGTTGGTCGACCACTGTTCATCTGCTTTTGGCAGATATTTTGTGCCAGCTGGCACCCACAATGCACCCCCTCCATACACGTGTATGGAGGGATTTCACTCTTGCTTAGCTTGTTTTGTAAGCTTTGCAAGAGTTGGAATTCTATAAGAGGAGGGCTTCTCCTCCCTCCTCAGGGGTTCCAAGAAATTCTAGAGCTCTGAGATTAGGGTTAGGGTTTGTGTATCTATCCATCTCTATATCTCCCTCTCCTTTTAAGTTGTGTGTGTATAAGTGTGTATTTGTTCTTACTTTTGTGCACAAACACCTACTATTACACTACACCTTGGTTACTGAGGTGCCAAAGGGGTGTTCTTGAAGTTTTTGAGCTGGTTTTGACCTAAAGAAGGGGCTGGAATACTCTTTGTGAAGAAGGTCTTCAAGGGTAAGAACTTTACCCCTTTATTCCCCATTTTTTCTTAGGCTTTTACCCATCCTTGCATCTGTTTTTAAGCTTTGTGTATAACTAATAAAAGTTCTGATTTTGAGTGCTTAAAATAGTTGTTTAAGGTTGTTTTGGTGTTTGGGGTTGTTTGGCTCCTCTTAGGCCTTGTTTGGCCTCATTTTTGTGCATTTTTGGTGAGCTCCGGGACCACCTTGTCTTGGCCTTCCCACCACTGAAATCCAGAGGGATTTTAGTGGTGGGGATGGTGTTTTAAGGTCCTAAGAAGGAGAGGGTCATCCCCTCTCCTTATTGTCTTCAATACTTGCCATTTTAGCCTCATGTGTGAGCCCCTTGTCTAAGTCCATGTTGGCCATGTCTTAGCTGGTATTTGGTAGTATTTTGCCATGGTTTACCTCTGTTTTAAGTTGGTTTAGACACACCATGCATGCATTGCATACTTGTCTTGTAATGCCATGAAATTGCCTTAACATGCTTTGTACTTTGAGCCTTGTTTTTAGCATGATTTTGGCCTAGCTTTGTGAAGCTTTTATGCATGTTTTAGTATGCTTGAGGTCTGTTTTTGGTTGTTTGGGTCATCTATGACTTGCTTTGTATAACTACCATGCAATCTCCCTTGTAAGCCTTGAGTGTTGGCCCCTCTAGCATGCTCTCCTTGCATCATTTCAGTGGTTTGGCACCACTTATCATGTCATTTCAGTCCATATAGCATGCTTGTATACTTGCATTTGTGGCTCCTTTGATGCTTCAAAAGGTTTGTGTTTTATGCTCCATGTTTGGACCTTTGTGCATGCCTTTAGATTTAGGCCATTTAGATGCCATCTAGGTGTGTCTTTGGTCTTGTTCAGACCTGCATTGGGACTGTTTTAGGTCTCCATGGCCCTTTGGGGCTTGCTTCATATGGCCTTGGTTTGAGTCCCGTGGCTAGTTTTCAAGTTTGAACCTTGCTTGCATACTTTGATTGCTTTGTTTAGTTGGTTTGGCGCCATCCTTGACATGATTTTCAAAGCTTATAATGTATGCCATTTGTCCATGTTTTGTCCCTTTTAAGTGTGCTTAAAAGTTGCTCTTTGATGCCCAAGTGTTGGACCATGTTT
This sequence comes from Camellia japonica, assembly GCA_030407325.1. Lineage (NCBI taxonomy): Eukaryota > Viridiplantae > Streptophyta > Magnoliopsida > Ericales > Theaceae > Camellia > Camellia japonica. The sequence goes on along the minus strand of JAPPVO010000019.1, from coordinate 162,150,308 downwards.
GCATGCATGTTTGTATGTGCGTTTGTCTTCATTTCCTTGGCATTTGGTGTAACAACCCTCACCACTGTTTACCGATTAACCACTGATTACTCCTAAACTGAGACTGATTATGATAAGTAATTGAATCGACTGAAATACTGAACTGACTGACTGAAATCTGGAACTGAACTGATTGAGTATATCTGTTTAATTGTATGTCTATCTGTTGACTGTTAAAATTATCTGTTCATATTTTATGCTTTAAACTGCAAATTGAAGGCCTTATCGGCGGCCGAATCCGAAATTAATTGATGTTTTGTGTTAATCGTAATTTATGTGATTTTATGGTATATTCAGTTAAAATATGATTTGGTATGATTAAATTAGATTAATTATTGATAAATTGCAAGTTGGCCTTATTCACAATTTTGCCACTTAAGTGGCCCATCATCTAAACATTTGAGCCTTACACACATTTGATCACATAACACATTTCATCAGCCTCTTCCCTTGTTATTGCCGACTAGAGAGAGAGAAATAGGAAGTTGGAGTGAATTCATCTTGTATTACTTGGAATTGAGAAGATTGGAAGAGCTTGTGATCAATTGAGCTTCTAGACTTGGATTTGAGAACTTAGGTAAGGAGTTCATCCTTTTAATTGTGAATTTAAGTTAGTCCTTGCATGTTTCATGCTAATTTGAAGAGTTGAGCCTAAAATTGGTTCAAATTGTTGCATTAGAGCTTGTATCATGCATGCATGTGTGCATTGTTGAGTTTGGAGGTTTGATTCCATGGAAATCTTGCATGCATGTTCATGTTTATGTTAAAGTTCATGATTTCCTCATGTTTTTGAAAGAATTGGCTCTTTAGAGCAAGTATTGGAAACTTTGAATTGGTTTAAACTCATGCATGTCATGTTTGAATTATGTTCATTAAAATGTTGTTTGAAGTTGGATTTAATTGAGCTACCCTTGGGCTTTGATTTCTTAAATTGAGCTTTGAATCATGTAATACTATGAATTTACAAGTGTTTTCCAGAAAATTAGCCCAAGAGGATCGAATTTGAGGCATTTAAACTTGGATTTGAGCTTGAGGTTCAAATCTGGAAATTCCAGATTTTGAACTCACGCTCGAGCGAGGTTACTGGCGCTCGAGCGTGAAAATCTTGCTCCCAGCATTTTGTTGTGTGTTGAAGTCCGCTCGAGCGGGACATTGTGTCTTACGCTCGAGCGGGTGTCGAGCGCCCAATCGAGCGTGATTTTCGCACATCCAGTACTTTTGGCATATTTTACAGTCTGCTCGAGCGGGGTAATTCGCGCTCAAGCGGAATATTTTGTTTGCCTTTACACTCGAGCGGGGTAACATGAGCTCGAGCGGATCCCCTGTTCTCTAAAAATTCTGAAAAATGTTTTAAAGTGCATCTTTGCATCCTCATTTCATCCTAGGCATTCTTAGGCCTAGTTTAAGGCATCTTAATGAGGATATAGATGTAGAACCACACCAAGTCTAAGTAGGGATTAAGTCTTTGATTCCCGAATATGAACTTAGTGTGTGTTCGTTCTGTCACTGTATAGGGTTAGCCTTTGGAGACACGCTCTAGCTGCTTATAGCTCAGAACTCTGTGAGTAACAATGTTGTAAAGATATGTTTGAAAACGAATATTTTCTGAATGATTAACTGAACTGTTTTCTGAACTGTTACTGTTGACTGTATGAATGTTTGTCCTCTATTCTGAAATATATTATGGCATCCTTAGCAACTACTGTTACTGTTACTGCTACTGTTACAGAGATCTCTGTCAGTTCCTATCTAGGAACTTCTGTTTACTATTTGATGGCCATCATTGACTGTTCGGTCTTTTAAGACCTACTGTTTACTGTACTGCTATGCTAATGGATGTACCACATATGACTGTTATGACTGAATGACTGATATACTAAATCAATTGACTGTTTTCAATACTAAAAGGACATTCATTCTTAACCTCTTTACACATTATGTTATTCACTGGGCTTTGGCTCACTGTTTATATATATATGTAGGTGTTCAGGCACCAGACCGCAGCTAGGAGCGTGGGCTAGACTCCCCTTTTTGTCAAGCCAACCACTATGCCTCACTGCGAGGTTCCGAGCCTGCCAAGTTATGGCTTAGGGGTGTTTTATTTTCCCCGTCTATCTCTGCATCTGTTTTGTAACACTGTACAAGCTGTATTACTGTATTGTACTGTTATAATAGGGATTAGGTCCCTGTTCTGAGTGATTGTACATATGTATAGACTGTTTCGTTATGAATGTGCATATGGATGAAAAGTCTTTTTGCATACAGACTGTCACAGCTCATTGGACATTGTTTATTTACTGTTTTGGCTTCCGCCATGCCCCTGTACTCTGTAATACTATCTTACTGTTAAGCAGGCCTTCGGTAATCACGGATTACTGGCCGGTTACGGTGCTAAACCCATAGGGACGGGTTTGGGTCGTGACATTTTGCCACTGTTTTGGGCCTATTTGAGAGCTGCCCAAATTGGTATAAGTCCATTGTTCGCATTTTGTTGCATGATTGGCCTACCGCGTGTTGTTGCATGCTTGAATCACATTGCATTTGGCATGCACTTCCTTGATTAAGTTGCTTAACATGTTACATGTCTTGCATACTTACATGTTCACATTGCATCTTGCATGCTTGATTAACTCGCATACTTGGTACATGCTTGTTCGCTTAGGTTGTGTGCCTAGTATACATTGCTTGTTCACATGTTTGATAGGTTATCACATGCTTGCATGTTTGCATGTTTGTCCCCATGCTCATGTTGCATACTTAGCTCGCATGCTTAGGTTGCATTTGGCATACATGCCTTGCCTCTTGAATCACCATGATTGAGGTTGGGTTCATTGTGTGTTTATGTGCATTACATTTGACATCAAAATGCACAACTCGACACCTTGGACCATCACGCATTGAAATGCGCGATTGGTGGTCCGAGGGTCGAACACCATACCCCTTTGAGTCATAAACATGATAAGGGGTGTGGTGGTGCAAACATTGCTTTGAAATGCATTGCCATGCCTTGTCTTGTCCTCTGCTGCTGTCAAAACAAGATTCTGCAAGCATAGATGGCCGACCGACCACATTGAGTGCCGGCCGACCACAAATCTCTGGCCGAGAGCCATACCAATGGTCGATGACCACTTTCCCATGGCCGGTGACCATTCCTCATGGCCGGTGGCACCCCACAGTGTTCAGAGAGTGCTCTTTGGGACTTGTGCAATTTTCAGAGGCATAAAACAGTGAAAACAGAGGCAGCTTGTGCATGGTGGTGGATTTCCGAGCGGAGTCGAGCACGCATGCATTGGACCCTCTTCCCGAGGCTGTTTTATCACTTTATTAGCTTAGTTAATTTGCTTAACTAGTTAATTGGTTTGTAACTATTTAATTAGCTTGTTAGTTGATTAAATTGTATTATTCTTTCGGTCCTCTGAGCGAGGGCGAATTTGTAATAAGTGTGCGTGCGTGTGATGCATGTCTTCCAATCCCCACTTCTTTCTCCCTTTTACTTACCTGCTTTTGATGGTTAGTATTAGGACACGTTTTGATTAGCATCCTTATGCTATGCATGTATGCATCATTCATCAGTATTGCATGCACCAGGCTTGGCGCATCATACTAATTGCATAGTATTTCAAATCTAACTTGAATACATGTTATCTGTTGTATTTCACATGCCATCTATAAATTAGCCGAGCCTATTCTAGCTACATTTTGCCTGCGATGCATTAGCCACCTTAACATGGACTTGGATCATACATTTGATTACTAACATGTTCCTTGTTTTCGCTTGGAGTACTAGGTGAGTGTTTATGCTTTAGCATCTCGCATGAGTGTGAATGTTAACATGAAAGCATGCTTGCCATGAGGCTAACTGTCTAGTTGATTTACTGCCTGAATGCCTGTGGGTGAAGGTTGGATTGTTTGAGTTGGAACAACTCGTTGAAATCCGTGTTTTAGCCTACTTGCGAGTAGCAAATTTCAAACTGTCTTTCAAACAAGCGGATATGCAATGCTTTGTTCCAAATTAGGCGATCTAATCTATACTTTTGTGTTGTGCGCATCACATAGTAATATTAGCTAATTAACCGGAATAAGAATGCATAATGTTTTCAAAACTAGATATCATGGTTAGTAGAGGCCGATCTTTGATCGGGCGAGCGGGGGTGCTCATAGCTGACCTTCCCCAATCATACCCAAGTTCCCGAGCCGAGGCAACTTTGGTGATGACGGACACGTGGCCTTAGGCAACGAGTCAGGGTTTCCTAAATTCCCCCATAAAAAATATTTAGGTGGCAACTCTGTATCTGGCAAAGCAGTCCATGTTTGGCACTTCTTTCAAAAAAATCTATTTTCAAAAACGATTTGTCAAATTTGGACTCTCTGGTGATTTACCAATCTCGCATTGCACTTTACGAGATCAGATTAAGAACCGCGACATTGAGTCCGAACTGTAGTGACCCCAAATGAACAAAACGGGATTCCCTCCCGGGACGTTCGGGGACGTCTACAACACCCGGCAAGTGCGGCCCATCTCCCGCACGTGTGGCCCAAGGCCCCCGCACGTGCGGCCCTGACTCTCAGCCCGAAATTTCCTCGGTTCAACTCCCAATGCTCCGGACCGACCTCAGACAAGCAACATCGAATGCGTTTTGCATTTTTCTTTTGAGGGGCGCTGCCCCCTGGACCCCCACGAGCTGACCGGGCAGCTAGACCCCGGCCAGGGCGTTGCCCTTGGACCCGCGAAGGGGCACTACCCCATCGACCCCCGACCGGCCCAGTCAAAGTGGCAAAACATAAAATGAGGATCGAAACCGGGATCGCTATAGTTGTGGCAAAGTTTACAAACTATTATGGACACTCAGTTAACCTTTAGCACCACCTATCACTCTCAAACCGATGGACAGTTTGAGCGCACTATCTAAATCTTGGAAGATATGTTAAGAGCGTGTGTACTAGACTTCAAAGGTTATTGGAAGAGATACCTACCTTTAGCGGAGTTTGCCTACAATAATAGTTTTCAAGCTAGCATTGGGATGACACCTTTTGAAGCCTTGTATGAGTGACTGTGTAAATTGCTGGTATGTGGGATTAAAGTAGGGGATTCACCTATTCTTGGACCTGAATTGGTTCATGAGACCACCAAGAAAATAGCTCTCATTTGAAAAAGGTTAATTACGAGTCAAAGTCGACAAAAGAGTTATGTCGACCGGAGGAGGAGACCTCTATCATTTGATGTGGGTGACCATGTATTTCTAAAGATATCACCTAGAAAAGGTTTAATGAGATTTGGGCGAAGTGGAAAATTGTCACCTAGATCCATTGGCCCTTTTAATACTGTAGAACAGGTGGGAGAGGTGGCCTATCACCTTGCTTTTCCACTGCAGTTATCCGAGGTACACGATGTGTTTCATAGCTCCATGCTCCGCAAATACGAGCCTAATCCTTCTCATGTTTTAAACTAGAGAAATTTAGAGGTGAATGAGAACGCTTCATATGAAGAAACACCGATGAAAATCTTGGACACCCGAGAACAAGTTTTGAGAGGCAAAGTCATTCCCTTAGTCAAAGTGTTATGGCACCACCACGAAGTGGAAGAGGCCACTTGGGAACAAAAAGCTGAAGTTCGTGAGAAATACCTAGATTTATTTAATGATAAGTAAACTAGCTTGCTTGTTATTTCAAATTATATGTATGGTGGTTTATAGAAGAAAGTAAATGAGAAGAAATTTGAGTCTTCATGCTATTGTTTGAATTCAGCTTTAATTTCGTTTTGATTTGTGAGGTTATGATGATTGAGGTTATTGTTATGCGGTATTCCTCTTCCTTGGGAATTGCTAGAGTTGTTTTGGCAGGAACCAGGAAATTTTGAGGATGAAATTCTTTAAGGAGGGTAAGCTGTAACTGCTGAATTTGGGTGACCGCTCGAGCAATCATTCGGTCGCTCAAGCATAGATTCGCAGCTCCTAATATCTTGCATGTTTGCAGGCGAGACCGCTCGAGCAAATGAAAGTTTGCTCGAGCGCAGATTTCAAGCTCTCAGTATTTTCACTGTAGCTGTGCAAAACTTCTGTGTCCATGCATTTACAGCTCGAGCGATAGAAAGTTCGCTCGAGCGGTCTCCTTGTATTTTTGCACTTCACTCGAGAGATAGAAAGTTCGCTCGAGCGGTCTGTTCGGGGCAGTAGAGTTATAATAAGATCTAAACACATTTTTTCATACTCCTTCTCTCTCTAACAGCCTTTTCTCCAAAAACCCTAGCTTAAAAACCCTAGATTTCATCTAGTAATAGCAAGAATCTTTCTTTGAGCCTTCATTAAAGTTGTTACTCTCACTAAGAGCTACGTTTTGAACCGATTATATCATGTTATTTCGGAAGTTCATTACATGGATCTTCATCTTACACTTGCAACTCTTGAGGTATGAATATATTTACCCTTGTATATTTATACTTTGGTTTAAGTGTGTGTGTGTATACCTTAAGGTGTGGGTGATTATTGAGATGGATGATGTAGATACATATATATATATATATATATGGAATTTTGTGATGATGATGTGTTTTGTGTGAAATTGATGATGGGTTGGGTAACCAATTATGGAAGATTGAGTAAATAGACATGAATTAAAGGAAATTAATATTTGGAAGGAAAAGCCCCAAAATTTAATGTGTAACCCTAAAGGTTGTTCTTTGATTTTGACTTAAAGGGTAATTGATGAGTAAAATTGAAGGGTCCTTGTGATTTCTTGTGATGTGTTTAAGATGTTATTGTTTTGGAATGTGTAGATGTGCCCACTTGCCCAGTTCGTATGAGAACAACAAAAGTAAGAATGTGTTGAGATGTTCACTTGTCGGATCGTGTGAGTACAACAAAAGTGAAAAGTTTGAGGTGTCCACTGGCCATCCGTGTGAGGACGAAAAAATGTGGAGATGGATATTGAATTGTGTGTTGTGTTATAAAATTTTAAACAATGAAATTCATGGGTATTGATGGAGATCATGCATAATTTAAATTAAATATTCATATACTTGGTTAAATATATTATCTACTGGGCAATTACTCATTCCTATTCACTAACATTTTCAATACATGAAGAGCCACAACCCCGTCAATGAAGAAGGAGATGTCGATCTCTTTTAATATTAAAATCTTTGGTGAACTTTGAAGTTGTAATATAATAGCTAAACCTTTTTATTACTATTATTTTGAAATCTTATGTCTTTTGTATTAAGAGGCACAATATCTTTTGTAATTTTCTCTAACTTAGTGAACTGAGAGCTGTATTTTGTAATTTTTGTAAATTGAATCTATAGCTCAATGAGAATGAGAACATTGGAATGGAATTGTGTTGTTTGAATGTATGGAGCATGTTCTTTTAATCGTTCTTTGGGAATGGTTTTTGGGGCGCTACACTAGAAGTGCAGAAAGTTTCGGCCATGTTTTTGGGCCCACTTTTTGGATTTTTGACGTAATATTTTATGTATTCTTAGGCCCCATGACCCATTTTACCCCTTCACTATAAATAGAAACCCTTCCTCTATCTTTTCTCACTCTTACATCTAGCAAGTGTCGACACCTTCTAGCCAAGTGTCAACCTTATAAAATAGTAGGCAAAAGAAAAAAAGGAAGAAGAAGCAAGTGTCGACACCTTCTAGCAAAGTGTCGACACCAAGAATAGAATTTCAAGGTTCCGAAGTCACCTTCTAACAAAACTAAGCACAAAGGAACGGTTCTAACAAGTCTAATCAAATCGTGTTATACCAATACAATGATACAACAACTCAAACACCCAATAACGAGGAGTAATGGAAATCAAATATACTTTAAAAATGTTTTAAAGAACACGAGTGTTACAACTGTGGTGGCAAAGCAAGACGATAAGCTACCTTACCAACCCTATCAATGATATCAAATGGCCCAATGAATCTAGGTGAGAGTTTGTCACACCCCGAATTTCCATGATCTGACCCACGAGAATTAGAATAAAATAATGAGGGAAAAGCAATGATAATCTTAATAAAGCGGTATCTCTCATGTAAATTGATATGATAGTGTCATTTATTACATGAGTTTTTCCGTTTACATACACCTTATATTCAACATCTAGGTGGAATGAATGTACAGTATGTAAAGTTAAAAGTAATAACATCATAAGTAATCAAAATGCCCACAGGCTTACATCCATCATATACAAGGGTGTAACCCTTACAAAAATAGTATGCTTCCTACAAAATATATAGCCTAAAGCCTACAAGTCAGAAGAGCTATCTTTCTCAGTTCAAGCTCATAACCAATGCCTTGCCTCCATATCAAGGCACACCATCAATACCTGAAAAAGATTTCAGCCACGTACGATGAACATATAGTTTTGTAGAAAACATTTTAGAAGCCAACATAACTTCACAAGTATGAACGATCATGATGCTATATTAGTATAATATGCTCAAACATTTTGTTTAAATAAACAATCCATTTTTCCATTATCAGTACTAAGATTCGACGAATCCTCTCAAGTACATGTATCTGCCAGTGATCATCATTATGCACTATCTAGATCAGTGCACTATATGAAGCTACACTCTGCCAGTGACTATCACTAAACGTCACCTTACCCACCTAATTTACCGATTGCTAACTGGAAGGACCTTGACACCTGCACCACGCGGGTTTTCAGTCTTTCATTATGGACTATCAATCCAAATTAACTAATCACAATCTCAACTATACATGACTCGGATTCACCCTAATCGTTCAATTAAAACCAAGATATTTTAATGCAACTCATGCAACAATGTGATTTTCAATTCTTGTAAAACGTGCTATGTGCACCTCCGTTTAACACGGGTTTCAATCTTATAAAATCAACCATTCGATAATATAGTGAAAATGATTACCACTATTTTATTGTATTACTATTAACAACCATGACATCATTATAATCAATGTCCACAATCACCTTTACAACAATATGGTTTCATAATCCAAGTCATCAATTTCCCAATTTCATCATGATGTTCCAAACTCCAAATTAAGATTTCAAATCTCAACATGGAACCACCAATTTCAATATTCCAACATTAATTCTTCAATTCACAAATTTTCTATTTCTAGATTTTTTCCACAATTTAGGGCTTTCTCAAGTAAAAACATCCTCCATGTAATTTATATAGTGAATATAGGTTTAATAAGAAAAAAAAAAAAAAAAACACACCCAAATGATTAAACCCTAACTTTCATATCATGCTCCCTTTTTAAACCAACAACAAGAAGAAGATATTTTGTACCAAAATACCACAAATATACTAACAAACCCATATTAAGTCAATGAAATAGGACATTACCTCTTGAAGCGAAGAAGAGGTAACAACTTTCAAGACGATAACTGAAATGACTTTTGGCCAAGATTAAATCAACGCCCTCGTCGAGCTCTACAATATTAGTGCTCGGATTGGAGATCAAATCTCACTCTAAGAGCTTCAAAAGCTTGGTTGAAGATAAAGGAAAATGGTGGTGAGTGTGTAAATATAGAGAGATAGAGGAGAGAAATAAAAGAGAGGGGGAGAGAGAGAGAGAGAGTTATGTGTGTTATGAGCTAAGGGTTTCAGTGGCTCAAAAAATATCAAAAAAGGGGTCCCAAAACACTAGGTTGTAGTGCAACCACGTCTACACATCGCAGCTCTGACCGCTCGTGGGCCTTTGTTAGCTGCTCTAGCGTCGGTTTGGTCGCTTGTGCAATGCTTGGCTTGGACTCCTTTGCTTAACATGGACTCCTTTGCTTAACAGCTGCTCATGCAGCCCATTTTCGTCGCTCGTGTAGCTAATATTCACCGTTCATATGGCCCTCCCCGCCGCTCGTGCAGCCCAATCTAGGACAGATTTGTGCTCTAAATGGTTTTTAAGCCTCGGTTGTTCACCCTAATGTCCGGAACAAGTTTAACAAAAGTGTTAAACAAATGTAATATCAATTTAACCAACTACACATCAACCCAATCCATTAATTTACAAGCCTGAAAATGGGTTGGTGCATCCATACACATAGTTTCAAGTCGGGTTTTAGAACCGAGATATTACAGAATTTGCCACTATGCCCAAATCTAATCAAACCCCATTTCGGTGAGATTTTCAAGAACATGTGATCTCCCACCTCAAAATATAAGGGTTGCCTCCTTCGATCCACATAACTCTTCTAGCTACTCTATGCAATGATAATATATTACCAGATAAAGGAGATTTTCTCAATGATTTCCCTCACTAACTCTAGTCCCAATATAAGTGTGTCCTCAAGATCGGTCTAACAAATCAGTTATCTACATGGCCTACCATACAAGGCCTCAAACGATGTCGTCTCAATACTCGCCCGATAACTGTTGTTGTAGGCAAATTCCACTAAGGGTAAGTGCCTCTCCCAAGAACCCCGAAAGTCAAGTACACAAGCTCGAGGCATCTTTTCTAAAGTCTAGATGGTCCGTTCGGATAAACCATCAGTCTATAGGTGAAAAGTCGTACTAAAGGTTAACTAGGACCCAAAAGCTGACTGAAGACTCTGCCAAAGTCGTGCCATGTACCAAGGATCCCTATCTAACACAATGGTGACTAGAACCCCGTGAAGTCTAACAATGTGCCAAATGTAAAGCTCACTCAACTTATCTACTGTGTCACTAACTCTCATCGAAATGAAATGCGCTGATTTAGTCAAATGGTCTACTACAACCCAAATAACATCATTACCCCATTGGGTCCTCAGAAGTCCTACAACGAAATCTATAGTAATGTGTTCCCAGTTCCACTCGGTCACAAGCAATGGTTGTAACAACCTCTCCTGTCTCTGATATTCGGCTTTCACTTGCTGACAAGTTAAGCATTTAGAGACGAACATCGCCACGTCTGTTTTCATACCCCTCCACCAAAATTGACGACTCAGGTCATGATACATTTTGGTACCCCAGATGCACTGCTAGGCAAGAGTAGTGAAACTCTCTAAGGATCTCCTTTCGACACGGTTCTGGCACAAACAATTGGTCCAAGTATCTAAGCATGGGTCACTAATTATTATTATAACTTAAAATAAATGCATACACAGACTGAATATTTTGAGTAAATGAAAATAGAAACTTCCATCGAAGAAGTATATAAACCACTATAGTTCCATTGTTTGATTTTACACTCCATTTGGATCATAGGATGAGAAAAAAAATAAATAAATGATTGTGTTTTTTCATTATCATATTTGAATGAGTAAGAAAGCAAAACATGTAAAAGAGGGTTATGAACGAGATTTAATTTTTCATCATTTGTATTTTAAGTAGGAGTGATCATGGATCCGTCCAACCCGCTCAACCTGAACGATTCGATCGAACCCGATTGATTTTGGGCGGACGCATGTCTTTTGGCAAATGGATACGGATGAAATATTTCAAAATCCACTAATACGGTTCGGATGGCGGGTCAACCATCTCACACTCGCATGAACCCGATCTATCCGTAGATGAAGTTCAAAACAAAAATAAAAAAATAATTGCTAGTAAATAGCAACATAGAGTAGAAATAATAAAATATACATTTTTGTAAAAATGGAAAATAATACCTTAAAAATATGCATGCATAATGCCATGGCCTATTATAGATAAATAACACTTTTTTTTTTTCAAATTACTAATTATTAGAGATTGTAAAAATAATTAATTATAATTCGAAAAAATATCAAAAATTTGTACAGTTCAAACTGCCAAGCATATCGCATTCATCCACCAATTCGCATGGCTCGTTCAATCCTCAATTGCCAAATCAGCAGATGGATGCGGATTGATTTTTTGCAATCCACCTAGTTTCGAACGAACTGATAGGATGCCACCCGACCCAACCCGATCTGCGATCACCCCAAATTTTAAGGGACAATCTTGATGTTATAAATATGGATAAATTACAAAAAAAAGGCTCTAAAATTTACTTAAAATAAAAATTACCCTTGCAGTTTTAAAAATTACACATGTCCCTTTTCATAATTTTTTATTCAACAGAATTAACAAAAAAAATAAAATTCTGAACTACTATCTTATACAACAGTAAAATTATCAAAATTGTTAGTTGAAATACATTTTTTAACATAATTAAAAGCTGTTAATTGACTTAATGATTTATTAATAAAAAATAGTTATTTGTTATGCAATTAGAAATTTAAATAAATGGAATGTAATTTCTAAAACTACAAGGGACAATACGTATTTTAAGCAAATCATAAGGAGTGTATTTGTAATTTATCTACAAATTATTTCGATAACCAAAACAACAATGATAGAGACCCCCTTTTTGGAGGACCCCCACAACTTCCAAAGTGATCTACACCACTCATGATGTGGACCCCACATATACATGAGTGGGCCCCATACATCATGAATGATGTGGATCACTTTGAGGGTTATGGAGGTCCTCCAAAAAGAGAGGTCTCACTCATTTTCCATAACCAAAATTGTTATTAACTCTTTTTTTATTTTTTTTAAATTAAAATTACATGAATTCTTAATTGAAATATATTTCTGACATCAATAAAAATTGTTAATTAACTTGATAATTTATTAATAAAAGGAGGTCATTTGTTCTTGCAATAAGAAACTTGAAGGGGTAAGATATAATTTTCAAAACTATAAGAAGCAATCTGTATTTTAAAGAAACCTGAAAGATGTATAGTTAATTTATTCTATAAATATTTGGAGAAATTAAAACTTAGTGACAACTTTAAAAAAAATTACAAAATAACAATATAAAAAGTTTAAATTTTTAATTATCAAAATTTATTATTGATTTATAATTTTTTTTTTTTTCTAAACCTACACTTTAAGGGTGTATGTGATGCGGTTCGGACGATTTGATAGTAAAATTATAAACCAAATCATACATGGCGGATTGACAAATAATTAAACCACAGTGTTTCAATTTGTTAGTTGATTGAAGAATATTTTTAAACAATTATCAAATATTTACATAATATATAATACTAATTTACATAATACTTTTCATATATATAACACAAATGAATTTTATATAATATTTTTATATAACTATTAATTTGTAATAAATTTTAGGGTAAATTACACTTACACCTCCTGAGGTTTGGGTTTAATACATATCACCTCCTGACATTTGGAAAATTAACTAACCCCCTGTCATTGTAATTATTTAAACATAATGTAAATATTGAACTCATGCACTCTCTCTTTTTTTTGTTTTACTTTACTTTCTCTTTTTTTTCCCTTTTCTTTATTTTTTTTTAATGTAATTTCCTCTATTTTCTACTAGGAGTTGTTACCTTTTATAGAACAGGGGTTTGTGAAATGAGAAACCACAAAGGTGGGATTCCAAAACGTCAGGGGTGAGTAATAATAATTGGACTAAACCTCAAGGGATGTCAATGTAATTTACCTTAAATTTTATAATTTAAATTTTTTTATACTTATTTTTATTTTGATATTTTATAAAAAAATTAAAAATTATATATATACATTAATTATAGCGAATAGAGTGATTCCAAAAACGAGTTATAAACTTTAAAATTTAATTGACGAGAATAGATTGGTACAAATTAATACAAATCTGTACAATTTTTAATTATAGCAAGCAGAGTGATTTAAAAAACCAGTTATAAATTTTAAAATTTAAGGTGCAAATTAGTACAAATCGATACAATTTTCAGAGATCATGTGGTAATTTGGATCGCGCTATCTACACTAGTAAATATTTAACAATAAGATTGAACTGTCGAACACATTAAAGCTGAACCGGACTGCTAGTTGTTGCCCTAGCATTAAGCAATTGTGGTGCTGCTGCTGCTGGGAAATAGTCGAATTGTTCGAGGGATTTATAGGCGAGTCAATACTTCAATTGCTCCACGATTGTTCGATTTTTCGATTGTTCTCTCACCTTCCCAGGCGAGGTCGCTCTCTCTCTCTCTCTCTCTCTCTCTCTCTCTCTCTCTCATGCAATGTATTTTGTGTATATAGATAGATAGATAGACAATTTTATTGATAACCCTAATTGTTGTTATGTTTTTGATCTTCCTCTTTTTTTGTTTGGTTGTAGTATAGTATCTGGATGGTCTTGGGTTGGATTTTATTTTTGTTGTAAAAATTTACATGAAATTGGAGCATGATGATGATGGGCGCCAGCAGCTATTCTTCGGGAAAAGGAGCCATGGATTCAAATGGGTCTATCTACATTTCTAACTTGCCCCCTGGCACTGATGAACAAATGCTTGCTGAATACTTTGGCACTATTGGATTGCTTAAGGTAGTGGATTCTAATAATAATAATATACATGTCTTTTCAATTAATTCATCTTTTATCTTATCTTATCAATAATATATGGGTAATTCTATTTACATACACCAACAAAAACTATATATAACACCATTTATATCATTTGGTTATGTTCGGATATAAACTTATGAACAAAAATTAATTGTTTGGATACAAACCGGGGGAACGGAATATATATTTGAACAAGTTATTTTTGTTCTTCGGTTTATGTTTGAACATTTGCCTTCTGTTTGAAATTTTATGTCTGAACAAAACAAATGGTGTGTACTGAGATTTCTTGTGGTATGTGAATAGAATTTCTCATAATATATATAAATCAGCAGTTGCTTGCTAACAAGAGTTTTATGCCTATTTTGTGGTTTGTTTGATTCTAAATAAATAGAAAGACAAACGAACTGGTGGACCGAAAATATGGTTATACCGAGACAAGATGACAAATGAGCCAAAGGGAGATGCTACGGTGACATATGAGGATCCTCATGCTGCACTAGCTGCTGTTGAATGGTTTAACAACAAGGATTTTCATGGAACAACGATAGGAGTTTCTATAGCAGAGTCAAAGAGCAAAGATGATCACTCGTATAACTCAGGAAACCATGACCATGCTGGAGATCCAAGTTTGGCTAGTGATTTTGGTGGTGAGCTGGAGGAAAGCGCTACTGAGGATATGAATGGAGGAGGTGGCGGCGGAAGAGGTAGAGGACGGGGTGATGCTTCAGGGAAAGCATGGCAACAAGAGGGAGACTGGCCGTGTCCTAATACAAGGTCTGTGATGTGATATTGGTGAGCAGCTCTTTCTTGTTCTTTTTCTGACATAGTACTAGTACTAGTATATTTTAGTTTATTACATTCATTATGCAAATATGGCTTCCTTATGTTTTATCTTGGCAGCAGTTGTTCGAATGTAAACTTTGCGTTTCGTGGTGTGTGCAACCGTTGTGGAAGTGCGCGACCTGCTGGTGGCTCTGGCAGTGGAGCTGGTGCAGGTGCTGGTGGTCGGGGAAGGGGCCGAGGTAACCCTGATTCAGTTGGCCAAGGTCGACCAATTGGTGCTGGTCCACCATGTCTTTTTGGTCCAAATGATTGGCCTTGCCCTATGTAAGACAATTCCTTGTACATCTAAGATTTATATTTTGTTTCTGTGCTTGTGCTTGTGCAACAGCTTTTGAACGATATTTGTCAACTGATCTACACAGTAATATTTTCAAAAAATAGGTATTTTAATTTTTTTTTCTATTAATTTTTATATCCTTTTATTGTTTGAAATTGTCGTGTTAAAAATTATAGCTGAATTCCCGTCTCCTGTACTTTTTACTCTGTTAAGCATGGTTTCCTGAAGTCTTAGAAACCTAATTTTACCTGTTTTTTTGTTTAAGTTAGAACTTGTTCAGATTACACTTAGCTTGGGCTAGCCCTTTTCTCTGCTTGTAACCCTTCAAGATCCACTTTCAAAAGCCCCTGTTTTGTATTTTCCCCATTAGGATTGTACTACTATGTCGTTTTTAGTTTCGACTCGTCCTTCTACTGTGAAACAAGGGCTGGCTTCCTTTCTGAGAATCCAAGGCTCGTGAAGCCGGAGGTTAACTGCAACTATTTGTCATCAAAAAAGGGGGAAAAGGAGCGAAAAGAGGTTGCATGCTGCTGGTTCCCAGATACCAAAATGCCTCTTTATTCTTCTTCTAGTTTTCTCGTTCTTGGCGCTACATCACAAGCACTTAATAGAGAAAAAAAGCTTGGATCAAGTTTCCAGTTTGTCAAGGGAAATAAGATTGATGTAACTTTAGTGCATGATATAATTACTCGCTGCCAAGCATCAATCACCATGTAATTGGAAACCAGAGAAAGTGGGGCAGTATCACTTTGTTTTCTCCATTTTCTGACTATGGTAGGATATCTTGATGAAGCTCCTTTTCATATCCAGCAGGTGGCAAACACAACAGGGAGCTTCTACATCAAAAAGGGTACTAGAAATCATTTACAACAACACAAACAAACACAAAATAAAAAACATCCAAAAGAGGAGCATTGAAAGATTGCATTGCAATAGGGGATCACAATCCCAAACAAATTTCTCAATCTTTAATAATCAATATTCAAAATCTTAGTTTAGTCTCCAAAACTATTATATGAAGCAATATATATAGGCATCCTAGAAAACCCTAATTAAATCCCAAGTTACCAAACATAAAACCTTACAAATAATATAATAAAAACTAGCAATAAACCAAATAAGGAAACGTAAGGAAAATAGAATAAAATTCGTATATTCTTCAATTTATTGTTAACTAATGACTTTGCTGAGCTGTCCCCTGTCAGCTTGCTTTATTGTCAAAAAACTTCTGACTTCGGCCTACAAACCAATAAGCTAATTGGCTTCAGAAGTTGAACTCTGGAGAGAGGATAATGCTGATCGGGAAATAAATAGAACTGAATGGTCAGTTGCCTCACATCAAAATTAAGGGATATGTATATTGTCCCAAATTAAGCTTAATTTTCTTATGCTTTTTAGATACAAGTGTTGCATTATCTTTTCCTTTTGAAATATTACTTATTTTGAAACTGGTTTCTTCATTCAAAACCATCCTCATCCAATTTTGTTTTGGTATTTTTATGGGTCGATAGATGCCTAGTATGATCATTGTTTTTAGATCATACTTGTTTTACCACATATTCTTGTTAATGTAGTTGGAGTAGGCTATTATATGGTTGACATATTGCAATGAAGTCATAGCAGATAATAAAATTGAGTTTTCATCTAGTAAATTCTCTCTAGCTTGTATATTAAAAGAGTGTAGCAGCAAAGGCTTTTTCATGTTGTGTTGAGATGAATCTTATGGTCTTGCTGGTTCTGACAAGCACTGGGTACATAAGACAAACCACTTGCAATACATTATTAACTTACTGTTAATGTTTATTCTTCCTTATCCCTTCAACTTGTCACTGCAGGTGTGGCAATATTAACTGGGCAAAGCGCACAAAATGCAACATATGTAACACTAACAAACCTGGTCACAATGAAGGCGGTGTGAGGTACTGCTTCCTGGCTTTATTGACATGTCAGTATGTAACTAGAAAATAAAACACTGATTGGCTAACAGTCGTCGTGATTTTTCGCCATGTTATTGCATGATTCCCCCCCCCCCCCCCCCCTTCCCTCCTCCTTTCCTTTATTTCATTCAAGTATGTGCAGTGATTTTTCATTATTTTGGGGGCAATGAGAAAGGGTATATAAATGGTTAAGGCCTCTGAAGCTTTTAGCTATTCTGAACTTGGAATCTCATTCGACGAAAAATAATTGCTGACCTTCACTATCTATTTCCTTGTATGTTTTAGGAAGGGTTGTCAAATTATTTATTTTCTTACTTTAATGTGTAGCATTTGAGCGTTGGTTTTTTTTTTTTTTACATGTTGTAGTTAATTTGTGTAATAGGATATGCGCCAATACATGGCTATCTTGCCATGAGCTGTAAAAAGAATCTCATAAATTCAAAATCATCACTGTGTAAACATGTTGTCTGTGTTAAGTATTACTTTGTAGTATTCTCTCGTACCCTTAAACCTTAATTTCTATGTTAGTGTTTTTGAAATTGTTGATTTGCCATTCTAAATTAATGTTCAATTGTTGATTTTTGTTTCCCCTTTATTTGCTTGTAATGGTTATAGGAAAACTTGTCTTCTACTTGTGCTAGTAAATCACAATTTGTGATGTTGACGAAAGCAAACAACTATTGTTTAATGGTTTGTGATTAATAAAATAATATTTTTTTATATTGAAAAAAGTTTAAATTACAGACAGATTGAGTAGTTTTTATTTTTATTTTTTATAATGTTGAATTAGTGTTAGTTTTTCATTACTTTTAGCTATTTGTGGGTGTAATATTCATATGCATAGCAAATAAAAATATATAATTTTTCTTTGTCGTATCTTGACGTGTCCCTTATCCTTATTTTTTAGAAATCCTCATGTCGTGTGTCTGTGCTCGTATCCATGCTTTCTACTGTACAAGTGGTTGATGATGCGTGCCTTACATATGTCGCCCTAATGACACACATGTTAGCCTTCAAGGGACATGTATTTGGATGACATCATCAGTGTGCATTGCATATGTAACTGTTTCATCTGGGATGACTGATCTAAGAGTATAGAATAGAGGGTGATGGTGGTGGATAACAAAGATAGGAAAGAATGTTCCCTACCTAACCCCTATACTAAGAGCTATAGGCTGGCATCTTCTATGTGCTTAAGTCGTGCAACGGAAGTTTATGCCGCATGCTTGGAGTACCACGTTAGTCAAATTGCGAGCCCCAATACTTGACAAAGACAAGTAATCTCATTTATTTTTGCAGTTGTGTACCTTGCCAAGTTCATCTCACTAACACGGTCATTGTACCACATCTTTCCTCTATACCTAAGGCAAGAGGTAGGGGCATTATTTTAAATTGGGGTATCAGGACATGTAATGGTAACGGTCATAGTGTAACCATATCGGGAGTAGCGAGGTATACATATCTGGAATCAAGTGATGCTGTCATGATTTTTTTAAAGTAATCAACAAGATCTCTAAAACTCAATGAGCACATGTTTAGAGAATTTTGATCTTAACTAATCACACTAAAAACAATTTATGACATCTATTGATATGTTTTGCTTATTGTATGAATAAAAAGGTTAATTTTAATAAAAGGAAAACTGGACCCTTTTGGCATGTAATATATCAATTTTAAGGCATCAATTAGTTGTCACCAAAATTAATATTTAGAACTTCAGCATTTCAGTTTTTACACCCAAAGTAACATTTTATTATATAAAAGTTTCAATGCATAGCAAAATCGATGTCATAATTTAAATCCCACATTGAACGACAATGAAACATGAGGGCACCAACCATAGTATATAAGCCGCACGCATAGTGCACTATGTATGTTGCAATCTTCAGCATACATTACGGTACTCTGGCTTCTTATGGCTTGTTGGTTAGAGATAGATGTGATGAAGATCATGAAAGAAGAAAAAGGGCAAATCTGGAATTTCATATGAAACATGTTTAGGGCATCAAAGATTGAAGTTTTGGAATAATTTTGAGTCTTTATTTGTATTTATTGTAATTATAGTTGTTTTTAGCACTGGGTATTAAGGTAATTTCTATCATTGTTGGACATGGGTTGTAAGGGTCGTCCATGGATTTTATTGGGTCAAGTTATTACATGGGTCATTAAATATGGGTTTTATTATGTCTAGAATAATCTCGGTCCGAGTTTCCTATTTTGATGTTGGAGTAGAATTAGAGTCATCAAAGTTTCCTATTATGGTTATAGTGGAATTCGAAGTCATAGTTGATCTATGAATATTAGTAATTGTCAAATATTCAATAGGAGGGCTTGGTGCTTGGACCCTTTGGCGTTGATGCGCAGCATTTGGAGGGAGTGCAATAGGCAAACTTGACGGAGTTGAGCCTACTATTTTTGTTTTGAAGAGTAGAATTTTGGCCTTTTTGTGTAGTTGTTTCTCGGGTGGAGTTGAGCCATCGTTGGAACATATTTTGAATCTTATAGAGCATTTAGATTAGTTTGATGAATAGGTGTTTTTTGTGTTTTTTCTTTGTATACAAGCAGCACCTTCTTGGTGCCTTTTTTGGATTTTGAATATAAAACTTTACTTGTTACAAAATATATATAGACAATAATTAGTTTACCTAATGGTGCATAATTGAATAAAGATTTTATGAATTTTAGTTTTGTGACTAATTCAAAAGGTCATGCACTCATTTTAGTACTTTCACTTGAGTAACAGTTTGTTATAATTTGTTTTTAATTGTTGAATTCTTCTCTGTTTTTTCTTTTTCTTTTTTTGGGTAAGAAATTCTTGTTGTGCATATCACGGTTTAACATACCTCAGGTCAAACTCACCGAATGTATTGTTGAAATAATTAGGGATAAAATTTACTAATACAGTTATTTCCTTTTACACAGAGGAGGTCGGGGGGGTGGTTACAAAGAACTTGATGAAGAGGAAATAGAGGAAACTAGAAGACGCAGGCGGGAGGCTGAAGAAGTAAGATCAACTTGAACTAACAGTACAGGAACTTGTGCTATTTGTTCAATATTTAACCATATTTTTTATCCAAACCCAGGATGATGGTGAACTATACGATGAGTTTGGCAATCTCAAGAAGAAATTTCGTGCTAAAACACAACAAGCTGAACCTGGTCAGGCAGTTCCTGGTGCTGGGCGTGCAGGATGGGAGGTTGAGGAACTAGGTATCATCCTATGTTCTTATTATTCTGAATGATTGTTTATCCTTTCTTAGGGAGTTTGGAACTTCCCAAAGTTTGTTTTTGGAGTATATCTGTCATGACCTCATCCCACCCGAAGGTGAGATAGAGTAGTGACTGGCTAGTTGTCATAGACTACCAAAGGCCTAAGTAAACAAACACATAGTACTCCTGAAAAAATTGGGGAAAAACTGCTTTGGATAGTGGAAGTCACTAAATTATAAAAACTGATTATTTCACAACATCTATTCAGAGCAAGTGCAACAGTAAATGAAATGAAATATACATTATTCTTTATTATACCTTTCCATAATCAAACACAAGGAGTACATATTTTACAAGAGAAGAAGAACGTGTTCCTTCCAAAACGGAGCGTGTACAAAGCTTAATACTTCAGGTCTTTTGTCCAACAACTATGCATACAAACTTTCTTGTCTATTCACATATGTACTCAGCGTCAAACATGAAACCTTCATGCTTTATCACCATCACCAACATATATAGGAAAAAGGGGTAAGCCAAGGCCCAATGAATAGTGATGCAACAAAGCTATTTAGAGACTAGGATATCTCCATTCTAATTGATTACAAACAGTCCAAAAGCTTAAAAGCTAAATTAGCATTTGAAACATGTCTTATACATTTTCATTGGAAACATAATGATAACATTCATCCGGAAGATACAAAACAAAACTTAACTAGGTTGATTCCAATGATGTCAAACCACATTCTAAAGTGACATTTACAATATTGATACTATTAGTAGATTAACGTCCCCCCATATTTGCTGGGATGAAAGCTCATATAAAGGATTCAAGAGCTGACTCATGTAGATTCTAGAGGTGGCGCCCATTGTATTTTCACAATGCAATGTAACACTTAGTTCTATACAGCACTTTGCTCCCAAAACGTTCATAACTAGAACCAAAACCACGGATGACATCTTTATACATTGAATATAATCACCATATGATATCTTTGAATAATCAAACATTTCATATATGAAGAATATAGTATTGATTTACATTCCAAAGAAGTCTCAACAGAAAATAAACTATGATATATCACTACTCACCTCTTTCCTTGCAAAAGATAGGTTAGTCCCACAAAGTAATTCAACCTACATAGGCATGAAAAACACAATACAATTGATGATTTTTACTCTAAATGCATCAAAATCAAACGTTTATAAATGTTGAAGGTCTTTTCCTTCGAAACAAGTCATTTTGGAGAATCTACACTTTTCGGAAATCTTATTTCTCACTTATTTTTAAATTTGATGCTGAAAATAGATTATGCAGATCATAAGGTGTTCAAAATAAGCAAAATTAGAAAAATGATGGAAGCTATCCACAACCGCTCAAGTGTGGGTGATGTCTGCTCAAGTGGCCTGCTCCCCTATATTCTGCACCGTTTTGAACTATTTTTGGACTGTTTTGCTGTCCCAATTCAAAACTAACATTTTGAAGTCCAAAACACAATTTAAAGCATTCTAAAACCATAAAAACAAAGAAAAGTTCTTCGTTTCTCATTTCTACATGTAAATTCTAAGCTTTTCCAAACCAAATACTTCAATTCTATGAAAACAAGTTTCAAAACTCAAGTTCTTTAATTCTTGCATCAAAAATCATTTTCCAATAAAAATCAACCAATTAAAAGTTCATAAAGAGGTATATTAAGAACATAAATTTTATGTTAATTTCAAGTTAGAACCAAGTCTAGGTCAAGAATGAAGCTTTCCCCTTTCCTTTTCTTTCTTTTCTTCTTTTTTTCTCTGCATAATTTCTCTCTTTCTATTTTCTTTTGTCTTTATTTTATAAGAGAGACACTTGTCTCTCTTTTATGTATACTTGTCCTCCAAGTATGAGGTGGCACACTCCTAAGTGAGGTGTGTGTTGGTTGTCTCTACTAATGACACTATCATCCTAATGTCATTTTTTGCTACTGTTAGTTTTGTGATGTGGTTACTCGATTTATTGAACACTTTACTTGAGGGTTCGATTCGCTTTGTTGATGTGATATTGTGAAGTGACAACAGGGGTGAGTGACAGAGAAAGAAGCAGAGACAGGGAAAGGGAGAGAGACGGGAGGGGAAGCAGCAAGAATCGAGATCGAGATGACAGGGATAGGCGCCGGAGCAAAAGTCGAGAGAGAGACAGGGGAAAAGATCGAGAACGAGACTACGATTATGGTCGAGACAGAGAATATGGGCGGGATAGAGACCGTGATCGGGACAGGAACAGGTATCGTCATTGACGATGGTACCGAAGTGTCTGAGTACTGTTTCAGTTTTCAAACAATTCAAGTTTCCCAGATGTTTTTGGGTGGTGTGTGTCTGGCGCTTGATTTGAACTGCAGTCTGCGGTTGTCTTTAGTTTGGTTTCTCAGACTCTTCTTTCTGTATTTCATTTTTCTGGATAGTTTGATTGGTTTTGTCATTCAAGGTTTCTTGTTATCCGTAATGTTATATTGTTGTTGCAGGCTTGGGATGGAGAAGAGTAATTTTGTTTTTTGTTTTTTTAAGGGAACAAATTTGGTTGTCTATCTGTACAAATTGAATTGATTCGACATGCCTCCATTATGATTTCGGTGCATTTTGCTATTTGAATTTCCTTGAGTAGCTAGCCAGCTATTAAGATCTTGTTTGGGTCATGTATTTAGGTCAGGGCCGGTCCTGAGGTGAGGCCACTAAGTGCCGTTTTGGGAAGCCTTAAAAAACGTTGCGTTTTTTGATCAATCAACAAAACGCAGCAGTGTGCAAAAAGCTGTTCACGCCATTCGGCAACTTCCCAAACCGTAGCTTGGCTAATTACAAAACTATCCTCAGCTTAGGTAAATTTCTTCAATTGGCTGAGGGTATTTTGGTGATTTTGTAGTGATGTGACACTTTTTAAAAATATTAAATTAAAAAGTAAAAAAGTTAGTTTTTTACTAACTTCCCAAATCACTATCAAAAAAGTCAAAAAGCTTGGTAAAAAGTCAAAAGTCAGTTTTTTACCAACTTTTCAAAACATCCCTAAGACGGTCGCCTCGGGCTCTCAATTTTGAACAAAATTTAGGACTCCTAATTAGGGGAGTGTATCATGTCGTGTTATTTTATAATTACTTTAATATTAGTTCAATTCATTTATTTTCATGTTGTTATATGGTGTTATTTTGATTCGTGTCCGATTAATATTTAATGTGAAAATTTTTACTTGTAGTTAAAAATAACTTAGCAAGTGTATAAAGAGATTAAAATTTTTTACATACTTTTTTATTCAGTTAGATGGAGTTAAATAAAATATTAAAAAAATGTCATAGCATCTCTTAGTGAACATTAAAATATATAACTAATAATTTATATTATTGAATTGTGTCATACTTAGATTCATGTTGAGAAATAGTCAATCTGAACTTATGAATTTTATATATTGCTTGAGTTGTGTTGAAGATTTTCATCCTTACCTCCAATTAATTTTAGTTCTTATTGCATTGGTAAGCTAAAAATAAAGATTCGATTCAACTAATTAAGTTCAACTATTTTATATATATATATATATATATATTTGTTATGTAAATTTTGTTAAATTATAATGCAATAGAAATAAATTTTTATCCTTTTTGTTTTATCCAAATAAATTTTTTTTAAGATAATGATACATGAAGTGTCCAATTTAAAAAATTCGCTTTAAGCCACTAATAACTCAGGGCCGGCCCTGATTTAGGTATGGATTTATAAATAAAAAAAAAATGGAAAAGAAATACAAATTGTAGATGAATTACATTTTTCTGTTTCCTTTTCAAATTTATATACAAATTCATAAGTAAACACAGTGTTTTGCGAGGAAAAGGGGAGTCAAGAGCCTCTCCTTGCAGGCTTGTGCTTGCAACCGTCCTTGCAAGCCTTCGGGTCTACTTTTAGGTCCAATTTTGATAATCCGAACCGTTCATATTTTATGATTTATTCAGTATATTATACCTGTAAAAAATCAAATTGATCGGATATCGGGAAGCATATGTTCAGAAAACTGTTTATTAAATTATTTAAAAAATAATTTTTAGTTCAATTTTTTGAACACATACTTCCCGATATCCGATCAACTTGATTTTTTACAGGTATGATATACTGAATAAATCATAAAATATGAACGGTTCAGATTATCAAAATTGGGCCTAAAAGTAGACCCGAAGGCCTGCAAGGACGGTTGCAAGCACCAAGGCTGCAAGGAGAGGATCCTCTCTCGGAAAAGGGTGCATCCTAGGGTTCTTAGCAAATTAGCAATAAATTTGTTAGTTCTGCCTTGAAGGTAGGTAGGTAGGTAGGTACTTTATAAATCTTACAAAATTTGTGAAGCGTTGTTAAGGATTTTTGCATAGGGTTGATTTGTTGTTACACTTTAATATCCACACTTGTCATAAGTAAATAGAGAAGTATCAAGACAAACTGATGTGTATTTTGAAATCCAAAACAAGTGTAAATATTTACCCAAGCTCCTACATTTTCGTTTTACATGGCATAAATTTTTTAGATAGTGTGAATATTTTTTAAAGAGTGAAGATTCAAACTAACTTTTGAACTTTTCAAAAATTTATGCTAATATTTTATTAATTGAAAGTATGAATATTCATATATATATATATATATAATTTTCATACTTATTAGAAAATTTTCACTAATATATCTATATATATAGGGTGATTCTACTTACACAATTACTTCACCACTTTACACCTTCCAAATGAGTTTTTTTTTTCTCTCAATTTTATCCATGTATGAAATTGCCTTTGCAGATAAAACACTAAAATTAAATATATTTTGTTATCTTCTTACATCCCTTGGTCTTTAATCTCTACTCCTCTTTTTCCTTTCTTAATTTTTATTTTCTCTTACACATCTCTTTTCAAAAAGTGAGAATCATTATAGTTTGATCATTAAAGAAAACAACGGATGAAGAACGGTGGTGAAGAAACATCAAAAAAGTGAAATGATGAGTTTTTTTTTTTTTATTTGGTAGGTTTCTGTTTCGTTTTTCTGGACTGATGTTCGACTTTTGTTCGGTGGTTCGAAATCAAACAAAATAAAATAGTCTGGTATTACATTGCCGAACAAAAAATATAAGTCTGATAATCAACTACCGAATAAAAGATACATTTCCGGTAACCTCAAATCAAATTTTTTTAATTTGTTCAGCTTCTCATTACCATGTATTTTCAGTTTCGTTTTTTTATATTTTTTATTATACTTATACTCTTTGCAACAACGCAAGTACTGCAATATTAGTGGACTTTAGTCATGAATTCATTACAGACGAGGTTTGTTAAGTTTTTTTATAAATACGATTTTTTCTTATTTTTAATTTGGATTGAGTTTTATTAATAATTTGACGTATAAATGTATTTATTATCTTTAGATTTTTCGTAGTCCTGAAGCATTAATTAAATGGGCTTATGACGTTAGAAAGAAGACTAGATTTGTCATTGTTATAAAGACATCAGATGCGGGAGGCAATGACAGAAAACCAAGACTTACACTTGCTTGTAAAAGAGATGGTTA
This sequence comes from Camellia japonica, assembly GCA_030407325.1. Classification (NCBI taxonomy): domain Eukaryota; kingdom Viridiplantae; phylum Streptophyta; class Magnoliopsida; order Ericales; family Theaceae; genus Camellia; species Camellia japonica. Next base: position 162,124,164 of record JAPPVO010000019.1, on the reverse strand, counting down.
CTACAGAGACAACATGAAGATCAATGAGAAATGATTGAGGTTCATAGGTTCTAAAAAGTGTGGATGTCTATTTCTATTAAAGGGGGAAAAATTACCTACAGATTACCAAGAAGAATTGTGATAACATGTTTGATTGATGGATACAAAGAATGACAGATTTTATGGATACTTTATGGATATTCGTACACTTGATGTTTTTATGAATAATTTTATGGATACTTTTTATGTATGATTTTATGGATGCGTGTTTGATTTATGAATTTTTTTATGGATATTTCAAGGAAAGAGTAAATCTTTCAATGTACAGCGACGGGGGCCTAGACAACTCTATTGTAGTTTGGCAACATGACACTGTTGGAAAAATATGATTTTATAGACTTATTTTGGGCTAACTTTGAGCCTAAATTTGGATGGGGCCCACGTCTTTTGGGGTGGGTCCGAAGAGGTGACGTGTTCCTTGCCGCATGGCGAGTCACACGGTGAAAACGGTTCCTCAAAACCATTTATGAGTGAATGGGAAGTTGACGTCGTTTTCGAGTTCGTGGAATGGACAAATTAAAGAATAAAATATGGGTTTCCTTACAAGACTTGTCCCACATTGAAACTTTTAGAGAGCTTGTGTATATATATAAGCTCTAGGTAGCAACACTTGGGTTGGGCCCCAAGGGGCACCCCAAGTTTATAGAAGGAAGGAGTTACAGACAAAGTGAACCTTGGCTCAAACCACCACACAAGAGCGCACGTGCCGCGCGACGTCCGGTTGAGCCGAGCAGTGTGGGGTGTGGGTCGGTTCTAATGTTAATTTTTTGGACAAAATTCATTTGAATTTTTTCAAAAATTCTTGTCGGAAATTAATTCCAAATTTGAACCAAATTTGAATTCAAATTTTTTATCCATAATTGTGTCTCTTCCAGTCTAAAATTCCCAACAGATAAACTTTTTTTTAACAGGTTTAAAACTGCTAGCAGTTATACAGATTCAAACTGTTGTAGATCTGTTCAAATTTGAACTGTATCTGGTCATTCAAATGTCATACTTGTTCGGTTCAAAATCGCATCTGTTCGGACAGATCTGTTTGGTTACCAATCTGCTATAAATACCAGGCCTTTCCAGCAGATTTCTACATCCTAAAAAAATTTGAAATTCTCTTGGTTCCCTCTTGGTTTTGCTCCTTCGCATAAATTCTCTTTATACTAGTTTTTAGGAAAAATTAAGAGAGTACAGAACATAGGTTTTGTTCGTCATACAAATTGTTTGGAGTACTACTACAATTTGTGTAGATCATTGTATTCTGGGAGATAGACGACACTTATACGTAAGTACCGTAGCGGGGCGAATCTGTCTTAATGAGAGAGTGTCACACACTCGACTTGATCTAAAAGTTGTATCGATAATAAATTCTGTAAGTAATTTATTTTTAGTTATTTGATTTGGTTTCATATTATTTATTTTACAAAGAAGATTGTTCCTTCAATCTTAAGACAGATTCGAATTATTCTGTTTATGCATAATTTTTCTTTTGTTTCCTTTTCTCTTTCTTCTTCTTACAGAAATTATTTTCTATGGTTTTACAAAATAATATTCTGGTTGGAAAAACAAATAGTAGTAATATACTGTTTATTTTCTTTGGTAACTAGTAGTAATATACTAGTAGTCATTAACAATTCAGAATATTTATTTGTGAAATTGGTCAGAAATTAATTTTAGTTTTCATGAATAATTTTTGAAGTGTTATAGAAATTTAATTTTCTGTGTGAAATTAATTTGTTTAAATAAAATTTTATTTTATTTCAAATTAATTGAAAATAAAAGTTACAATTCTTATTTCTTTTATTTTTACAGAATTAAAATTTTGTGTTTATGGTTTAAATTTTATGTGTAGTATAAAATTCTAATTCTAATTTTGTTTTATAATTTAGAATTCATGACTACTGAAACTAATGCTCAAACAAGTACTGATATGGTGACTGCAACTGCGCTAACCCCTCTTTCTGTTGTGACTGTACTAGTCAATCACGGTGAAGAGCCAGAGAAGTTCTTAGGAACTGATTTTAAAATATGACAATAGAAAATGTTGTTCTATCTTACTACTCTTGACCTGGCACGTTTTCTCCGTGAGAATGCTCCTACTCTAAAAGAGGATAAAACCAACCGGCAAGTGATTGCTGCTGTCGATGCCCGGAAATATGCTGATTTTCTTTGCCGGAACTACATCTTGAATGGACTTGACAACACATTATACAACGTCTATTGTCACGACCTAAACCTGCCCCTATAGGTTTAGCATCGTAACCGACCAGTAATCATTGGATTACCAAAGGCCTCTGAATAGAATAATGTATAATCAAGGGGCTGCGGAAGCAAATATATAAAATACAACGTCCATTAAGCTGTGCAGACATACATGGGACAAAATAATTTTAAACTTTATAAGCATACACATGACATCACATAAGTACAGTAATTATACGTCACCCCATATAAAAATAACCAAAAACAAACTGTTCATAAAACAAGAGAAAACAAAGTGTTGAACGTTCAAAAAGACATGGCCACATGACTTGACTTCTTCCGGAACCTCCTCGGGAGACGCAAAAGGTGGCTGACAAAACGGAATCCCAGGCCATTAACTCTAGCCTTGATCACGTGCCTGGTCAACTACATACATAATATAAGTAGTGAGCGAAAACCCAGTAAATAATAACAAAGTAAAGGGTTTCTATGAATGATATCCCAAATCAACTCTAGAAGATAGATTCATATTTATTTCAGAAACAGAAGCAGATCCATATTCATAATCATGTCCAAATCATACACAGAAATTACAGTTCATGCTAAATCATACGTGGTACATCCATTAGCGGTAATAGAACAGATACAGAACAAATGCAGAACAGATGGTAGTTATGAGTAACCAGTTCCACAAAGGAACCTTGGGATCCGGGTAACAGATAACAGATATACTGAGCTCCATGATGGAGCCTCCGGTACGGGTAACAGATGACAGACATAATAAGTTCCATAATGGAACCTCCGATACCGGGTAACAGCTAACAAATATCACACAATGCTAAGGATGCTACGAATACATGTCAGAATTTGGACAATCATTCATTATATAGAACATAACATTTCAGAAAACATATCTTATTTCATCATACAGGAAATAAATAAAGTTGAACATAAGTTATTACTCACAGTTGGCTTCAGGTGCAGACAGACAGAGCAAACTAATCAAACGGTTTACGGCACGTGACCTATATCAACACATAACAAATACACATTTGAAACACACGTTGGAATATATCTAACTCATTGTGTTCCGTTCTTAGTGTGTTTCTACATTTTACCCTCATTATTATGTCTTAATCTTGGCTTAAGAATGCCTAGAATGCAATGAGGATGCCAAAATGCATTGGAAAACACTTGGTCAAATTTCTGAAAACAGGGTTCCCACTCGAGCGTAGCTTTCTTCACTCGAGCGGACATGCAAAATGTGAGGGGATGCTCGAGCGCAACTTCCTCCACTCGAGCATTCTGCAAGCTTTGAAAAAGTACTGGTTATGCGATTTTTCACGCTAAATGGTCGCTCAAGCGTGAGACTCATGTCCCCGCTTAAGCGCAACTTTCGCCGCTCAAGCGGTCTGCAAAAACATGAAACTTTTGGGAGCATGCATTTCACGCTCGAGCGAACTTTTGGTTGCTCGAGCGGAGATGCAAAAACAAAGGTGGCCACTCGAGCACAGGATCTGACGCTCGAGCGGAGAGGTTGAATAATGGAATTTCCAGATTCACCTCCAAGCCCCCAAACTCGAGTTCCACACATCAAAACTCATCTTCTTGGGCTAAAATTTTGGAAAATATCTAAGAACTTGTAAAACATCATGATTTGAAGTTCATTTCATGAAATCAAGGCCTAAAAGCAAGTTAATTGTGCAAAAATTCAACTCAAACTGTAAGAACATGCTATAAACATGATATGCATGTATTCATTTGACCTCGTAGCTTCCAAAACATAATCAAATACGGTCCAATGGTAAGGAATGTTATGAATTCTTCAAACCATGCTAGGATTATAACATGCATGAGAGGAAATCTTTGAAAACAACTTCAATTTGCTATGAAAAGAGCATGCATGCATGATATGGTTTTCCTACCAACTCATTAGCTCAAGATTTGCTTAATTCAACTAAATTCTCTTGAATTCTTGTAACAAGTCTTACCTAAAATCCTCAATTCTTTGAATTCTAGGTGAGTCTTGGTGAGTCCTAGCTCAATTCTTCAATTGCCTTTTAGTTGCCTAGCAATTCTTCATTTTCTTCTTGAAATCAATTCTCCCCTTTAATTCCCTCTTAATCTCACGTTTGTGTGTATAGGCTCAAGAATGTGTTGAAATGTAATCAACAAGGATGAGTGGGAGTATAAAAGGTGCATTTTGTAGGCTTGGATCAAGTAATTCATTAATTACGCTTAATTGGGCATTAATTTTCCTAATTTAATCGTTCCGAATCGAATTTTAATTAAACCTACCATAATGTTCTAAAAATTCCAAATAACACATAAATCAAGTCAATTTCTGAATCGGATGCCGACAAGGCCTTCAATTCGCAAACCAAAACAGAAACATGAACAGATTTTCCTACGTTAAACAGATATAAACACAAATAATGCAACACACATATAATTAATTCAAAATTTGATCTTAATAACTTATTAGACATATGAAATCATGGATTAATGTTAATCATGGGTTGGGGTTGTTACATCTACAATCTTATCAAGACGGCAAAGGAACTTTGGAAGTCTTTGGAGAAAAAATACAAGATAGAAGATGCTGGCTCGAAGAAATTCATAGTAGGCAAATTTCTGGACTTTGTGATGGTTGATTCTAAGACTGTGATCAGCCAAGTTCAAGATCTCTAACTCATTCTGCATGACATTCATGCAAAAGGTATGTCTCTTAGTGAATCCTTTCAAGTTGTTGCCTTAATTGAGAAATTACCACAAGGCTGGAAGGAATTCAAGAACTACCTCAAACACAAGTGCAAAGAAATGCCTTTAGAGAAATTGATTGTGCGTTTGGGGATTGAGGAGGATAACCACAAATCAGAGAAGCGGGCTGGTAAGCATCCAATGCAGTCTAAGGCAAATGTGGTGGAACATGCTCCAAAAGCAGAGAAACGGAAGTTTTCTGGAGAAAGTTCCTCATAAGGCTCTAAAGGAGGAGAAACTAAGAAGTACAAGTTTAATGGCAAATGTTACATCTGTGACAAAGAGGGACATCGGATCAAAGATTGCCGTAGCAAACGCAAAGGCAAAAGAAGATCAAGCAAGAAACCTACTCAAGCCAATATGACCGAAGTGAACAAAATTTCCAATGGTGTAGATGACATAAATCTTTCTGCAGTTGTTTCCAAGGCAAACCTTGTCAAAAATCCTAAAGAATGGTGGGTGGACACTGGTGCTACTCGTCACATCTGTGTCGACAAAAAAATGTTCACATCTTATTCTATAGTGAACAACAGTGAACAACTTTTTATGGGCAACTCCTCAACTTCCAAAGTTGAAGGATAAGGAAAGATTATTCTGAAGATGACATTTGGAAAGGAACTCACTCTCAACAATGTGCTGCATGTACCAGACATTCGCAAGAACCTTGTTTCCAGTTCTTTGTTGAGTAAAAATGGGTTTAGGCTAGTTTTTGAAAGTGACAAGTTTGTACTTACCAAAAACGGGATGTATATAGGAAAAGGTTATATGTTTGATGGCCTTTTCAAAATGAATGTAATGACTGTTGTACCCTCTGTTATTAATAATAATACATCTTTTTCTTACTTGCTTGAGTCTTCAAATTTGTGGCATGGTAGACTAGGACATGTTAATTATGGATTTTTTTGTGGATTAATTAATATGGAATGTTTACCTAAATTTGACATTGATTTAAATCATAAATGTGAAATTTGTGTTGAAGCAAAATTATCCAAAACTCCTTTTCATTCAATTGAAAGAAGTACAGAACCACTTGAATTAATTCATAGTGACATTTGTGATTTTAAATCAATTCAAACTAGAGGTTGGAAAAAATATTTTATCACTTTCATAGATGACTATACTAGATATAATTATGTTTATTTAATTCGAAACAAGAATGAAATTTTGGAAACTTTCATTCAATATAAGAATGAAGTTGAAAATCAACTTGGTAAGAAAATCAAAAAACTAAGAAGTGATAGAGGTGGTGAATATGAATCACATTTTCGTGAGTTTTGTAAAAAACATGGAATAATTCATCAAACCACCGCTCCTTACTCACCTCAGCAAAATGGAATTGCTGAAAGGAAAAATAGAACTTTAAAAGAAATGATGAATACTATGTTAATAAGTTCTGGATTACCTCAGAACTTGTGGGGGGAAGCAATTCTTTCTGCTAATTATATTGTAAATAAAGTATCCCGAAAAAAAGTGAATCAAATACCTTATGAAATGTGGCATGGTAAAGTACCATCCTACAAATACTTAAAAGTGTGGGAGTGTTTAGCTAAAGTGGCTATTCCTAATCCTAAAAAGACTAAGATAGGTCCTAAAACTGTTGATTGCATTTTCATTGGTTATACCAAGAATAATAGTGCATATCGGTTTTTGATTCATAAATCAGAACATTCCGAAATGCATGTAAATACTATTATTCAATCTCAGAATGCATCGTTCTTTGAACATATATTTCCAAACAAGACTGGACGAGAGACTAGTACTAATAAAAGATCTTATAATGCTATTACTAGTCATGATCAAGAACAAGAGCAAGAGATAGATCAAAATGAGGAAGAGGAACCTAGGCGTAGTAAACGTGCTAGAACCTCAAAATCTTATGGTCCAGATTTTCTAACATTTTTGTTAGAAAATGAGCCTTTAACTTTTAAAGAAGTTATGTCCAGTCCTGAGGCTCCTTTATGGAAAGACGCTGTAAACAGCAAAGTTGAATCCATTCTGCAAAATCACACTTGGGAATTGGTGGATTTGCCACCAGGTTGTAAACCTCTTGGGTACAAGTGGATTTTCAAAAGAAAAATGAAAGTGGATGGATCAATTGACAAATACGAAGCAAGACCTGTGGTCAAAGGTTTTAGACAAAAAGAAGGTCTTGATTACTTTGACACATACTCACCAGTTACCAGAATAACATCCATTCGAATGCTAATTGCCATTACATCTTTATATAATCTAGAAATTCATCAAATGGATGTGAAAACCGCTTTCTTAAATGGTGAGTTAGATGAAGAAATTTACATGGAACAAGTAGAAGAATTTTATGTTCTAGGAAAAAAAAAGAAAGTGTGTAAACTGATTAAATCATTATATAGTTTAAAACAAACGCCAAAACAATGGCATGAGAAATTTGACAATGCAATGATGTCAAATGATTTTAAAATTAATGAATGTGAAAAATGTGTTTATATTAAAAACACAAGCAAGGGTTATGTTGTAGTATGTCTTTATATGGATGATATGCTCATCATAGGTAGTAATAATAACATGATTAAAACTACCAAGAAAATGTTGAATAAACATTTTGACATGAAGGAAATGGGGATTGCTGATGTAATACTTGGTATGAAAATTACCAAAACATTAGAAGGTTATGCTTTGTCAAAATCACATTACATTGAAAAAATACTTGACAAATTTAGCAAAGATGATGATCATCTTGCTAGAACACCTGTAGATGTTAATTTGTTTCTTTCTAAGAATGTACAGGAAAGTATTCCTCAATTAGAGTATGCCCAAATTATTGAAAGCTTAATGTACTTGATGAACTGCACTCGCCCAAATATAGCCTATGCAATAAGTAAATTAAGTAGATATACGAGTAATCCAGGAGTAGAACACTAGAAAGCAATTATAAGGGTTCTAAGATATCTCTAATTTACTCGTAATATTGGGCTTAATTATACTAGATATTCAGCAGTACTTGAAGGATATTGTGATGCAAATTGGATATCAGATACTAGAGACTCAAAATCCACCAGCGGGTATGTCTTTACTCTTGGTAGGGCGGCTGTATCTTGGAAATCTTCCAAACAGACTTGCATAGTTAGGTCTACTATGGAATCAGAATTCATGGCTTTAAATAAAGCTGGGGAAGAAGCAGAATGGCTTCGTCACTTCCTTGAAAATATTCCAATGTGGCCAAAACCGATGCCTGCTATATGTATACATTGCGATAGTCAATCAGCAATAGACAGAGCAAGAGTCATATGTATAACGGTAAGTCACGACACATTCATCGTCGACATAACACCGTGAGACAACACTCTCTCATGGAATTATTTCCATTGAATATGTGAAGTCTAAAGACAACATAGCGGATCCACTAACCAAAGGGTTAGCAAGAAAGTTAGTTAAGAATTCATCGAGGGGAATGGGACTTAACCCTATTAAATAATTGTTACCACAACGACAATCCAACCTAGTTGACTGGAGATCCCAAGATCTAGGTTCAAAGGGACAACCGAGTTGTGTATGATTCATAAAGATCACTGGGGAGTCAAACTTCTACCCATTTCTATGATGAAATAGTGATGTCTGTAGCGTTTTAGGTTAAGTAATACTTTTAATGATTCTTATATCTAGGTATACCTAGTGGAGTATGGTAAGATACTCTTCATAAGAATCACCTATATGAGTGTAAACTGGGCCGGTTCTATGAGATTTGTGAAGGGCTACAATTGTCTAGAACACTCATGAAAGACCAGGTTGTTTAGGGCCAAAATGAACACAATAGTGAGAATTAAACTGTGTTTGGTAATATACTGTGTGAGTTCTAATGTCTTGGTTTACACAAACAGCTGAATAGTTCAAGACATCATGTTCACTGATTAGCTAGTAAATCTGATAGTGTCTCATAAGGGAAGGTTCAAAGCCAAAAGCTACCTATCACTTGCAGAATATTCCCAATTTCTGTATTCTATGTAACTAGATCATGTTGTTGCATTTTCTCTCCGTCAAATTCCATTCATGTGGGGGATTGTTGGAAAAATATGATTTTATAGGCTTATTTTGGGCTAACTTTGAGCCTAAATTTGGATGGGGCCCACACATCTTTTGGGGTGGATCCGAAGAAGTGACGTGTTCCTTGCCGCATGGCAAGTCACAGGTGAAGACGGTTCGCCAAAACTATTTATGAGTGAATAGGAAGTTAACGTCGTTTTCAAGTTCATGGAATGGACAAATCAAAGAATGAAATGTGAGTTTCCTTGTAAGGCTTGTCCCACATTGAAACTTTTACAGAACTTGTGTATGTATATAAGCTCTAGGTGGCAACACTTGGGTTGGGCTCCAAGGGGCACCCCAAGTTTGTAGAAGGGAGGAGTTATAGACAAAGTGAACTTTGGCTCAAACCACCACACACGCGCGCACGCCGTCGTCGCCGTCGTCCTTCTGACCGGTCGGCCGAACCAAGCCGTGCTGGGCATGGGTGTGGGTGTGGGTGTAGGTGTAGGTCGGGTCGGTTCTAATGTTAATTTTTTGGACAAAATTCATTTGAATTTTTTCAAAAATTCTTGCTGGAAATTAATTCAAATTTTGCACCAAATTTGAATTCAAATTTTCAGTCCATAATTATGCCTCTTCTAGTTCGAAATTCCCAATAGATAAACTGTCTTTAACAGGTTTAAAATTGCCAGAAACTGCAAGCAGTTATATAGATTCAAACTACTGCAGATCTGTTCAAATTTGAACTTTATGTGTTCATTCAAATGTCATACCTGTTCGGTTCAAAACTACATCTGTTCGAACAGATCTGTTTGGTCACCAATCTGCTATAAATACCAAGCCTTTCCAACAGATTTCTACATCCTAAAAAAATCTAAAATTCTCTTGGTTCCCTCCCGGTTTTGCTCCTTTCCATAAATTCTCTTCGTACTAGTTTTTAGGAAAAATTAAGAGAGTATAGAATATAGGTTTTGTTCACCGTACAAATTGTTTGGAGTGCTACTACAATTTATGTAGATCATTGTATCCTGGGAGATGGATGCAAGTTATCTATAAGCACCGTAGCGGGGCGAATCTGGCTTAAGGACAGAGTGTCACACACTCGACTTGATCTAAAAGTTATATCGGTAATAAATTTTGTAGGTAATTTATTTTTATTTGTTTGATTTGGTTTCATATTATTTATTTTGCATAGAAGATTGTTCCTTCAGACACTAAAGTAATCCCATTTGTATAACAATGTATCATTGAACATGCATTTCACAAGTGACCCAAATTAATTTCTTGTTATCATCTAATTGGACGGCAAGATAATGCTGGGAAAAAAAATATTGTCCGGTAACATGGCACTGGAGTAATTCAAATTAATTAGCGTTGGATTACCGAACAGGCCCACCACAAATTAAAAAATCATTGTTTGGAAGAAAGTGTCTCCGTAAATGTATAGCAACAAAATACTGGAGAGATCTATTTTTTCCGGCAGCATAACACTAGAATAATATAAATTGTTTAGCACCGTGTTACCAAAATTATTGGTGTAAAGAGATGAAATAGTTAATTTAGGGTTAGTTTTGGAAATATATTGGAAGTGTAATGAGAATTGCATTTTTTTAGTGGTGTAATGAGATGGAGGGTGTGAAGAGGTTAAATAATGTATAAGTAGAATCACCCATATATATAAGAATCGCTTACTTGCTTGAGATTCGTCATTTTTTTCCAATTTTATTCTTTTATTTTGAATAATTTACTAATGGTGGCATATATGTTGAGTGATTTTTTTTTTGTAATTATGCAAACATTCTTGGTCAATTATGAAACAAGTTTTTTCGTAATTATACAACCATTTTCTTGGTCAATTATGAAACATAAATTTTTTTTAACAAATTAAAAATACACCTATAAGGTTTGTTTAAAATATGAATTAGCCTTATAATATTAGAAATTACAACTATCGTTTGTTATAAATTTTAATTTAACATAGTAAAAAAAAAAACTATTCTCTCATGCAATAATAAATTATCAAATTTTTTTATTGAAAAATATTTCTAATATCATTAAAAATTATTAATTGATTTAACGATTTATTTATTAACAAAATGGTTAACTGAAAAATATTTTTCAAATCATTAAAAATAATTAATTATTTAATGATTCACTTATTAATAAAATTGGTCATTTGTTATGTAAGTATGATTTATGTATTAATAAAATTAGTCATTTGTATATATATATATATATATGTGTGTGTGCGCGCGTGTGTGTGTTTTCTTCTTTTTCTTTATTAGTTCAATGAATTATCTTACTATTTTTTTTATATTTATCTATTGAGAAAAGTTACACACCATAATTTATTTTTTTATAAATTCGGAAGGAATACATCATTAGGTATATAACAAATCAAAAAAAAAAAATACATATCGTACCACATAATTCTATCATATATCTAATAATTTATTATATTCAATTTCATAGAACAATATTCTAAGAGTAATGCTAGAGACCCCAAAAATTCTACCAAATGTCTCACATGGGTGTGAGGCCCACATGTGTGGGTCCCACACCTACGTGAGACATTTGGTAAAATTTTTGGTAGAATTTTTGGGGTTTTTAACATTTTTGATATTCTAATTTTTTAAAAATTATCAAAATATAAAACTTAAACATATTAAAATAATAGTATGTGCATTGCACGAGCCTTTTTAAACTAGTATATATATATATATATATATGCACGGATAGGAGTTTCATGACAACATTTATCAAAAATGTGAAATTATAAAAGTGAAAGAATTTGATACTTTCAAATAATGAAAAAAAAATAGTTAAATTTTTGGTTTTTTCATTTGACATAATTTTATATTCAATTGAAATATTATTTGATAGATCTTATTGAGTAATTTTCAAAAATCTATATTTTATAGGGGAAAAAAAAAACAATATGTATTTTGAAAGTTATAGAATTTTAAAATTTCGAACAAAAAAAAAAATTATCATACGAACATGTTGAGCCAAAAAAGGGTAAAGTTGTCATGATTTTTTTTTAAAAATTTAAAATATATGATAAAAAAAAAATTGCCATATAAGCATGTTGAGCCAAAGAATGGTAGAGTTGTCAAGAAAAAAACAACTAATTGAAAAAAAAAAAAGAAATCTCTTAAAATACAACTTCAAATAGAGGACCACTATTAGCACCTGCATAAATTTTTTAGACCCCCCAAATTTTAATTTTTCTTTTGTTACAATTATACCATGAAATAAAATTACATTAAAATACATCAATTAATGGAACATCCACCTACCAAATAAGAACTAACACTATATAAATATTGTACCTCCACCTCCACCTCCACCTCCTCCTTTAGCTATACGTATTCCACCTTTCTAAACCCTAAACCTATTACTCTTCATAACCAACCAACATAAACCTTAAACATGTTACACTTCATAACCATCTTAAACCCTGAGTGTATCTTCTTAATCACCATCATAAACCCTCCTGAACCAGAAACCTTGAATCAGAAAGCTCTTTTTAAGTGTACCGTATTACTCTTCATCAATTATTTCACCTTATAGAATAATGGAGGGTGATGACAACAATTCTGATGAGACTGGCGTTCCATTAACATTCTCGGTCATTGTCAATTGTTGTTGTTTTGTTCGAGCTGTTCAATACTGGCTTGCCAACTATTAAGATTATGTTTGGTAACACAGTACTGAACAATAACATTTAGTTCAATATATGGGTTCCGAACAATAATGTAGATAGTCGGTACTAGTGTGCCGAACAATTTAATTTTTGTATCAACACCAGATTGTGTTTTTCGTGAAGGTTTTTTCCCGCTAAAACTTTCTTTTTACGCTGAAATAAACCAAAAAATAAAAATGTGATAGGAAGAAAATAGGCAATATTGTTGATAAGATAGGGAGTCGGTATTTATTTAAGAGGAATTTCGAGTTTTCTGCAATGGTGGACAAGAATTTTCAATGAGTTTTCGACGATATTCTTTGGACACCGTTGAGTTGATTCCTCATTTTGTTGAGAGTCGACATGAATTTCAATGATGAACCGTCGATGCAATGCTCTTCATTGAGGCAATGGTGTTTACTGATGCAATGTCCGTCGATATTCTTTTCAACAGGAGATGGACGATCATCAAAATGAGAAGGAGAGAGGGTGTGAAAAATTAGGTGGGTGTACCTTGGGTGTGAAAATATTATCAATGAGGATAAATTTGATATTCAATGGGGTGTTCAAAAAAATCTTATTGAAATCTAAGGTTTATAGTAGGGCCTCAAAGAAATTGAGGGTCCAAAAAATCTAGGCAAGCGCTAATAACAACCTTCTTTCAAATATATAATTTATCGAATCAAATGGGTTTTTCCACTAATTCTCCATTCAATTTACACAACAATTGTACCTTATTGCACAAATTTTCTAATGACACTTCCTTAAAAAATTAAAAAAATCTTAGGGTGATTCTAAATGCACACAACACAAACTCTTAGTACACACCAATCTCTGAGTTCATACCACACATTTTTTCAATTATTTGATTTTTTCTCATTTCACACCATCAATTTTTGAAAAATCCCAAAATACCCTCATCTTGTCCAACATTCCTAAATCTTATCTACCAGCTGTCACCACCCCCGTCCCAGCAGCCTCGTCGTCTTCCCCTTCAACCTTCCTCTCTTTTTGTCACCGTCGTCATCATCATCTTGTCCATCAACCCCGTCTCGAATCTCTCTCTCTTGTCGCATGATGTGGGTTATAATGGCGATGGAGGGCTACAATGGTGGCCGAAGAGGAAATTCGTTGTCGTCGTTGTCGTCGTCGTCGTGGTAGCTTAGGGACAGTAGCAGAGATGAAAAGCTGGTGGAATCGACCTCCGTAGCCACTACAACCGTCATAGCCTAATTCCTTATTCTTCTTATTATTTTCTAGATTTGGGTTTTTCATATCTCACTTTCTCTATTGGTGATGGCGATGAAGATTGCTAGTGATAGTGGTAGCCGGCGGTAAGGACCAGACAATGATGGTAGCCAAAAGAGGATGCAATAATGGTGGTGGTTTAGGACGGCAATCGGAAACGATAGAGGCTAGTTGAGTGACTGGTGGTGATGATGATAATGGTGTGTATTGAGAGATTAGGGTTTAGAAAGTTGTCTAAAAATGTAATTTTAGTGTGGGTTAAAATTGTAATAAAAAAATTTAGGAATGCTGTGTATTGAAAGTATTAAAGGTGTGTAAATAAAATTACCCAAAATCTTATTTCATCTCTTTATACAGTCCTTAATTTCACCTATACGACCCTCATTCCTAACCTCCTATATTCTCCTTACACCCAAAATCTTTCAAACTCCAACTCTTCCATCTTTAACTACTATAGTCGTCGCTGCTGCTTTCGAGCACTACCCCGTAGCCCTATCGCTATGGCCATCACCTTGTAACCCCCATCACTGCAATCATCATGCTGTAACCTCTCTCGCAACTACCAGTTTTGCAGTTTCTTTTTAGCATTCATATTTTGTTCGACGAATCAAAGTTGAACAAATTTTTTTCATTTTGCGGGACACAATAGAACAAACTTAGTTATTCAGTTGGAAAAGGACGAACAATTTGTTCAGTCATGTCCCAACAAATGGGCCAAAATTGATTAATTAGGCATGCTTGGCTATAAAACTATGAACAAACTTAAGTTGTCCTGTTATTGAAAATCAAACAATCTCAATTTAATTGGTAAACTACAGTTGGAAGAAGTTTTGAATCCACTTTTTCAATTAACATGAAACTACATCAAAATGATCAAAAATCATTCCCAAACATCTTTTAATCACAAAAATCTTGTATATATAGACATTTTACTTCAAAGGTCTGAGGCTTTTAATCTTTAATAGTAATTTTATAAAAAAATAAAAATGTAACAAAAAAAATTAAAAAGAAATGTAATAAAATAAAAGTGTTGTGTAAGTAGGAATTTTCAATTAATAAATTTTTTTAGCCATGGGGAAAGATGATGTTTTACCCCTGTCACAACAAATAAGATAAACTTCACTTTACTCCCTTAATTATTGTTCTGTATCACTTTACCCCACTTGATTTATCTTATTGTAACACTTAACCCCTGTCATCTACTATTTATTTTTTTAAGTTTGGATATTTATGATAAAAATACTGTTTTAGCTACTCCATTGAACTATCACCCAATATCGCTTTACTCCACAATTAAAAATAATACATCACTTTGAATAATAAATTGAAAAATGCTAGGGAATCAAAAAGTTTTATCAAATTTCTACTAAAAAGTGACATGGGTGTGAGACCTACACGAGTGTGGACTCCACACCCACATGAGTGTTTGGTAAAAAATATATCAATATATTTGATTTAATTTTTAGTAAAAATACAAAAAAATATACCAATATTTTATTTTATTATATGCATATATATATATATATATATATATATTTGTTTTAGTGAATTCTTAAAATTTGATTAAATAATTTTTTTAGTTGAGGAGTAGAGTGACATCGAATAATAGTTCAACAGTAATGTTACGGATTTAGACATAAAAATTCAGAAATTACCAAAATTTTACATCAATAGTTCAGATATATTTCATATGTAAACCCCACACTTCATCAATTCAATGTTTACTGCACATACCCATTTTCGGATCCCAAATTCTCGAACTCTAGCTTTTTTTTATAGTGAATGATATGAGACAATAATAGCGCGGTGTAAAATGTTAAGGGAGAATTGCTGCATTGACAGAAAAAATTAATTATTCATTAATAAAAAAGTTTATAATATTAATATTAATATTTATAATGTTATTCACCTAATACAAATATTTAGGCACTATTTGACATCTCTTAGGGTATTTTTATTTTATTTTATATTTTTTAGAGCACATCATCTCTCTATTTTTATCATATCTTTTTATAAAAAATCGAGTTAAACCCTTCCTGTGTGGGCAATCAAAGTATTTAAGTATTGTGGAATATATAGAAGAGGGAACAATTACTATTACTACACCATCAAAGTACAGAAAAGGGCATAGGTCCTTCAACTTCAATAAAGTTTTTGGGCCATCTGCAACCCAAGGTTTATGAGGTTCTGACTTTGGGCTTTTATGGATCCTTACTTTTTAGAATTTCTTTAACTTTATCCCTTTGCCTTGTATTTCAACAGAGGTTTTTTCAGATACCCAACCAGTGATTCGATCTATTCTTGATGGGTATAATGTATTTATATTTGCATATGGCAAAATTGGATCAGGAAAAACTTACACAATGGTAAGATATGCTAACAATTATTTCTAAAACATCTATATCATGAGATATTTGTGTAGCCAAACAAATAATTGATGATTTCTTTTTTAATACACAGAGTGGACCTACGGATCTTACAGAGCAATATCAAGGTGTAAATTACAGGGTATTGGGCAATTTGTTTCTTCTGGCAGAACAAAGAAAGAACATCGTTAGCTATGATGTTTCTGTTCAGATGATTGAGATATATAATGAGCAAGTTAGAGATCTACTCATTACTAATGGTCTTAACAAAAGATATCCTTTAATATTGGTTTTGTTCCATGCATTTTCAAATTGTCATTCAAACATATAAATCTTCATAAAAGATATCCTTTAAGATAAACTATTGATATTAAAAAACTAACTAGCATTTAAGACTCGGATTTTGTTTTAGTCTCTCCACACCATTGTCTACACCTCACAGGATTTCCTTAACCTATTAACACATTAAAAATTCGCAACAGTTCTCAAACTGGACTCAATGTACCAGATGCAAGCCTTGTTCGAGTGACATCAACATCTGATGTTATTGATTTGATGAACTTAGGACAAAAGAATCGTGCAGTGGGTGCAACAGCCCTCAATGACCGTAGTAGTCGCTCTCATAGGTGTGTGTGGATTTATTCCTCTTATGCATGCCTCTAAGCATATCTCTTTTGGTATTGCTGACTTTTACTACTAATCAATTTGCAGTTGCTTGACTGTTCACGTCCAAGGAAGGGACTTGACGTCTAGAACTATTCTTCGTGGCTGTATGCATTTAGTTGATCTGGCAGGAAGTGAGAGGGTAGACAAATCTGAAGTTACAGGACACAGGCTAAAAGAGGCGCAACATATAAACAAATCCCTTTCTGTTTTGGATGATGTGATCTCTTCCCATGCTCAGAAGAATTCACACGTCCCTTACAGGAATAACAAACTCACACAATTGCTCCAAAACTCACTTGGTAAGCCTAGACAAATGCATTTACCATAACCTTCACTCTTGTTTCATTGTCTTTTATTTATGTTTTGTGGTTGTATTTTCATTTTAGGGGGCCAAGCCAAGACACTAATGTTTGTTCACATAAGCCCCGAGCTCGATGTTGTTGGAGAAACAATAAGTACACTCAAATTTGTTGAGCGTGTTGCCACCATTGAACTTGGCGTTGCCTGTGTAAACAAAAATAGTGCAGATGTTAAAGAGCTCAAAGAGCAGGTCCTTACATTGTCTTCGATTGCATAAGAAAATTTGACTCTTCTTTGGTTCTTTCATTTCACTAAATATTTTGAATTCTAATTTCAGATTCTTAGTTTTAAAGTAGCCTTGGCAAGGAAAGAAGGGCAAGTCAAGCCTTTGCAATAGCAGAAAGTGTCTAGTAGCCAATGTGGCACAGTGTGTAGGAATAATCTTCTGTGTAAATAAAATAAATTGAAACAATTCAAACAAAATAAAATAAAACTTACAGAATTTATTTTGTAGAACCGAATAAATAATTCTAAGACCAAGTCGAGTGTGTGACACCTTGTCCTTAAGATAGATTCGCCCTGCTACGGTACTTACGGTTATGTGGCGTCTATCTCCCAGGATACAATGATCTTAACCAATTTATAGTAGCACTCCAAAACAAATTGTTCGGCGAACCAAACCTGTGTTCTAACTCTCTGAATATTTATTCTAAAACTAGAATGAAGAAAAATGCACAAAGGAAAATCTAGACAGCAAAAAGGCAATGTTCAGACTGATTTTCGGATATCTCTCAGCGTGTAGACTGCTGGAATAGATTCTCTATTTATAGACAACATAGTGACAGTTAATAAAAATGCTGGACAGTGCTGGTATATATAGAGCTGAATAGGTGCAGAAATTTGAACTGAACAGATGTGGTTTCAAAATGAATAGGTGCAGCCCAGAACTGAACAGATAACTGCTGGAAAAGTTGATCTGTTTGAACTGTTTGAATCTGTTCAAACAGTGCGGTTTCGGAAAGAAACTGCTAGGCAGTTAAGAGCAGTTTTATTCAGTTAAACTGTTACAAATTCGGACTGAAGGAGACTCAAGTGTTTGGACAAAAAATTTGAAATTCAAATTTGAATTAAATTCTCGTAATAATTTTTGAAAGAATTAAAATGAATTTCGTCCAAAAAATTAATACAAGAACCGACCCGACCCACAACCCACACTCACGCCCGGCTCGGCCAGACGGCGGCGGCGGCGCGCGCGCGTGTGTGGTGGTTTGGGCTAAGGTTCACTTTGTCCATAACTCCTCCCTTCTACAAACTTGGAGTGCCCCTTGGGGCCCAACCCAAGTATTGTAGGCTAGAGCTTATATACACAAATAAACTCTCTTAAAGTTTCAATGTGGGACAACCTTTTCCAAAGAAACCCACATTTACTTCCTTAAATTTCCTATTCCATGAACCCGAAAACGACGTCATGTTCCCATTCACTCATAAATGGTTTTGACGAACCGTCTTCACCGTGTGACTTGCCATGCGGCAAGGAACACTTCACCTCTTCAGACCCACCCCAAAAGACGTTTGGGGCCCACTCAATTTTGGGCTTAAAATCGACCCAAAATAAGCCTATATAAACCAATTTTCCAACACAGTGTCCTCACCTTATCATCCTAGGCCACAGAATAGAGATATATTGGCTGATCAGAAAAGTGACAGTAACATTTGAAGAAAAAACAAATGTACTAAATGATTCATTATTTAGTTTATTATATCATAGCTGTGTCGTGTTTTTTAGGCCTATTTTGAGAAGTAGGAAAAATGTCAATTTTTTAATTTTTTTAGTATTTTTTGAAAGAACGTACAAAAAAATAAAGAAATGATATAACCTAAATAATTTAATAAGTTAATAAGCTATTTTTTTTTTAATTATCAAAATAAACCTTAGTTACCATGAAATACTATATAAATATTATAAAAAGGACAAAATAAATAAATATTTAACACGTCACAAAATACATATTCAATTCAACAACAATTAAGACGTCATAGAGGAGTTGAAGTGAAGTACAATTAACAATCATGCTAGTACCACTCTCAATTTCATGACACTGAACTTAACAAGTATAAGCAATATATTAGCAAACAAGTTTATTGACTTAATAGTTACATTACAACTTGATAGAAATGAAAATAATAACAAAAGTAGTTAAAATTATTTTCTTAATAATATTAAAAATACTAATTAATATATCAATAAACATTATTTACTAGACATAATGTCTGATGGGTTCCACACATGGGCAGAACCAAAAATTATGTTTAGAGGGGACCAAGATGCGTGTCTAAAAAAAATTTGAGTTAGTTTGGTACACTAATAATTAAAATTAAAAAATATATTTTAAAAATTTTTGGGGTTGAGGCACCCTTCAACTCTTACCTAGTCTGCTATTAGCTCGACGCTAAGTGATGAATTTCACATGTATATTTAATATCTTAATTGATATGTCTATTGATATATTAATTATTATTTTTGATACTTCTAATTATTTATGATAGTTCTGCATATGACATTTCAGCCATTGATTGGTAAAAAGGGAAATTACCACTATGTGGTATTCTTAAAAATTATTTCACATTTATAAAAAAAATTATAATTATAATTATTAATAAAATTAATCACTTTTTTGTAATTATTTTTTAAAATTTATACTAATTTCTAATTTTCACATGAAAAAATTGATAATGTTTTCAGTTTTAAAACTAGTTGAATCAAATCAATAAGTATAAGGGAAAAAACGTTTAATCTCATGCTCTCTTTTTTTATCAGTTAGTAAAATAATTATCTGGAACATTACTATGCAAAATTGATAATGTTCTTAGTTTTAAAAAATTTTAAAAAAAAATTGATAATATTCTCAGTTTTACTAAATAGGACTTATTGGTTCAAAAAATCTTAAATAGGACCTGAGCTATCATAACATTTATAAATAACACTTTAAGGTAATTAACTCTAAAAAATACATTATTGTATTGGATTTTAAGTTTATGTTAGAGATATAGTTATATATAACAAAATATTTTTATGCCACGTGATTGTTAATGTGTCATTTTCTATCTAATTTTTAACAAAAATTAACTTTAGAGATGAGAAAAACTTAAAACATGAAGGGTCAAAGTGAGAAAAAATAAAGTTTAAGCATCAAAGTGAGAAAGTAATCAAATATAAAAAAGACAAAGTGTAATTTATCCTATTATTTATTTATTTATTTTTAGATTAGAGATGTCTCCTAAAACCTACTCATACAATATTTGAATTGCAGTGAAATAGTGCCCACCAGTTATAAGTGGTAAATTAACATCTAATTGTCAAATTTAACATTTTTATTTATCGTTTTTATGTGAAATTTTATTCTTGATATTATGGAAAGCTAATTTTTAACATTGGTTTTACCAATAAGCCCCTCCAGCAACATTCTTTTAAAATATAATATATATATATATAGTATATATATATATATATGGGACTCATCAATAATAATTATGGTGCTAAAAAATAGGAAATTAAACTATTTGAGGATGACTTTTCTTTAGTGCAATGCACCATCAAGTCCACTGGTTGTGAGAGAAAGCAAAACCCATAATTGTGGGGTTCACTATCCTTTACTACTTAAGAATGGACTTAGATGGGATTAAAAGGAGGTGAGCACCTCTCTATCAAAAAAGGCAAAAAAAATAATAATAATATAATAGTATTATTTATTAATTATATACAAATTATGCAGGCTTGCTTCTAAGTTTTTTGTTTTTAATTTAAGGAATTGTTTCTCTATAACTATGAGAAAAATGGGCTAGGGCTTGCCTCCAATCCACCATCTGGATTGAAGAGTCTAATCCGACTCATTGGGCCTATTTTTGGGCCCATTTTCGATAATTTGAACAGTTCACATTTTAGGGTTTGTTGAGTACATTATCTCTATAAAAAATCACATCGATCAGATAACGGACACTATGTATTCGGATAACTTTTTTTATGAACCGTTAATTTTCTGACCATCCATTTTTTTTCAGGCAAAAGTGATCCAAATACATAATATTCCTAATCCAATCGACATGATTTTCTATAGGAATAATATATACTCAACAAACCCTAAAATATGAATAGTTTTGATTATCGAAAAAGAGCCCAAAAATGGACCCAATAGGCCGAATTGGACCGGACTGTCTCAGATCTAGACCAGAGATAGTCCAGACCCAAAAAAAGGGGTCAAAGTGGATAATTAAAAAACTTGAACAGAATATAACTAAATAAAAAAAAATAAAAAATAAAAAGGTGAGAAAGGCTAGAGACCCCTAAATTCATATCTAATGATATAGAGTTATTAATTTTTAAACCAATCAATCCATGTCATTGTAAATTTATGATTCCTACTTTAAGAATCTCAAACGTTTCCAAAAATAAATTAATTGCTCATACTATTGATTATATTGCCCTCCCAATAGAAGAGAAGATGAGAGAGGTTTCAACAAATTATTTGGTCACTTCCATCGACGAAGGCATTTTCTGAAGTTTCAATCAATACTATCATAAATATTTTTGTCCTCAAAAAATATACTTATTTAAATCATTCTAAATACTCTCTTATAATATTTATCATTATTATATATATATATATATATATTCTAACATCCCATTGTCATTCCTTAAATAATAGAAAATTGAAATTTTTTATTTTTCGTGATTCTTTTTTTAGGAAAAATTAGTCTAAGATCCCAACCCAACTTTTGATAGAAGGAGAGGTCCACAATAATATATTTTTGATACCTAAGGTCCCTCAACCTTATTTTATGTTATAAAATACCTAATTTACCATTCTTTATAACATAAGTTTGTTTGGATTTTAGCAAACTGAATATTCTATTGCTATTTTGTAAAAGATTTCAAGGGGATGGGCTTCACGGTGGAGATTTCGTAGGGATTTTACAAGTGTTGCAGTGGACTTGATGATGGAGATTACAATGATCATGTAGGTGTTACAGTAGTGTTGGACGTGTAGGTTTTTCAGTGGAGTTGAATCAGGTATGTTTTCAATGGAGATTCCACATGGATTTCGATTTTTGTTTTGAATTTTATGTAAGGATTCTGATTTCATATTAGTTTTTGGAGTGTATTTTTGCATTAGGTTTTTGTTTTCAATTTTGATCAATTTAAAAGAGAGGCTCTCTCAGTGAAGCTGTTTATGATTTTTGGAGTTGATTTTTCATTCTCTGTTATTGATCAATTTTAGAAAGAGGCCAACTTGATAGAGTTGATTTTGATTTTTAGAGTTCATTTTTCCTTCTCTGTTTTTTGATCAATTTCAAAGAGAGTTGACAGTGGATTGATTTTGATTTTTTAAGTTCATTTTTCATGTTTTGTTTTTCATCAACATGCTTATCAATGATAAGTTTTGTTCTTTATTTTTTCAAACTAGAGAAATTTCTTTAAACTAGAGATAAGTGTAAATTTCTTATCATTTTTTGTTCTCTAAGTTTTGTTCTCTGTTTTTTCTGCACTTTTGTTGATATAGTCCAAAGAAAATTGTAAGTTTGTTATTATAATCCAACAAAAATCATAGAGAAAATTATAAGTTCATATATATAACGCCCCGAAATAATTCAACATTAACTAACGTTCACTAAACAATGACAATAATCCTTCCATCTTTACATAGTTAATAAACGAGTTTATACAAAAGTTTCACATGCAGATTATACATTCATTGGTAAGAAAAACACATGAATCTATAGCATGTGAAGCATATAGTTCTCAAAACAAATAAATGCCCTTATGGGCTACAACTTCCAAAGCTTAAGCCCAGTTACACAAAAGTGGCCTCCCAGACCCATACAAAAATAGCCCTTGGCTAGCAATTAAATCACAACAAAATAGAGCTATGTACTCTTCACAATTGTCCATGCCCTCAACTTGGCGGGATCACCACGTCTTTTCCTGCACCAAAATCCCATAGGGGTGAGCATAAAGCCCAATAGAGAAATCCCTAACAAAGTATATACATTTATGTAATATATCCAATATTAAATGCAAGTGCAAATGCCATGCAATGCCCTTTTCAAAATAGTCTCATGTCATGCTTTTCTTAAAAATCAGCATGTTTTTTACAACATTTTTGCACTCTCATCAATTCCAATTTTTCCAATTTTAACCATAAGGGGTTGTAAATACGACACAGGTGATCCCTAGGTTGTTGTCTGCAAGTAGACTCAACAAGCACTACCAATAACCCCACTTTACCGGTTGCTAACCGGAAGGGAAGTGGTACGTCCTCCGCGCGTGTTTTCGGTCTTTCACCCCGGACACTCAGGCCAACTTATTATTTCGTCTACACCTCCTAACCAGACTCACCAACGTATTTACCCCATACACATTATCGTTGTTTTCATTACCATATATGTATGTATATATATTCCTTTCTTGAATGTAAATGTTTCCAATCTAGATACACAATGCATAATAATTAGTTGAAAGAATGTGAAATGCAATGATAATCCATGCCTCATAGCATTTCTCAAATTCCAAGCTATTCCAACAACATTACCATAACAATTACATTCCTCATTTTCCCTTTTCCATGTTATTTCATAAAATGGTAAAAAGTTGCTATCATGGATCTTTATACAACAATAAACCTACGATTCATATACTTTCACATTCTAAATATTTCCAAAGCTAGAGCAAATGTTTGAACAATAATTTCCTTTCACAACAATACTCATATATCACAGAACACAACAATATACAATTTATAATCACATGTGTATATGTAGATGTAGACCCGACTTTCTTCGCGCGCCCCCCCTTTCAGAGAAGGCGCGAATTGGTCTTACTACAGTTCAGACTCCTATCACGGTTCTGAATCTAATCTCACAAAGCGCAATGTGAGACTGATCAACACCAAAAAGTCTAAATCTGACAAATCGTTTTGAAAAATCGATTTTGAATAAAAAGCGCCAAACATGGACTACTTTGCCAGATTACAGAGTCGCCACCTAAATATTTTATTTTTGGAAAATTTAGAAAACCCTAACACATGCCTAAGGCCACGTGCCCGTCATCACCAAAGTTGCCTCGGCTCGGGAACTTGGGTACGAGAGGAGAAGGTCCTGAAATGAGCACCCCCGCTCGCCTGATCAAAGGATCGACCTCTACTAAGCATGATATGTTGTTTTATAAACCATGTGTTCTTATTCCGGTTATTTAGCTAACTTACTATGTGATGCGTACAGCATACAAGTATAGACTCAATCACGAGAATTGGAACAAAACAACTCATGTTTGTTTTCGAAAATAGTTTGAAAATGCTACTCGCAAGTAGGCTAAAGCGTGGATTTGCCACCCTCAAGTGGGCTTTAGAAAACATGATTTTGCCACCTCGCAAAGTGGGCTTAAAACTCACAATCATCGAATTGTCCCAATTCAGGCAATCAAGGCTTCACCCACAGGCATTCAAGCAGTTAATCACTTAAGCAAATAGCCTCATGGCAAGCATGCTATCATGGCAACACTCACACTCATGCAAGTATGCTAAAGCGTAACACTTACAGTGTACTCTAAGCCAAAACAAAAAGCTAGTTAGAAATCAATGCATAATCCTAACTATGTTAAAATGCCTAATGCAATACATGCAAAATGCAACTAAATAGGCTCGACTATCTAAGATGGCATATGAAGCAACAATTTGATACACGTATTCAAAGAGATATTGAAATACGATGCAATTTGTATGATGCGCCGAGCTCGGTGCATGCAAAACAAATGAATGATGCACGCATGCAAGCATAAGGTATGCTAATTGAAAATGCCCTAAAACTAACCATCGAAAGCGGTTAAGTAAAAGGGAGAAAGACGTGGGGTTGGAAGACATGCACACACACACGCACACTTATTACAACAATGTGCCCTCTCGAAGGAGGGTCCAAATAAATAAGCTAACTAGCTACACTAAGCTAAGCTAACTATGCTAAGCTAATTAATTATTACAAACCCAAATTGAAACCAATAGCTATGCTAAGCTAATTAGAATATTACAAAACAAATTGAATGATTACTTATACAAACTAATCATAAGTAGTGAAATGGCCTCGCGGGCGAGGGAGACATGCATGCTCCTTTGGCGTCATCCCGGAAATCCATTGCTTTGCCGTCAATTGCCTCTGTTTGCACTCACCTTAGTTTCTGAACATTGAACCAACCTCCACACTGCTTCTACTTCAAAACAGGACCATTTCTGCACAAAAATGGACTGGTGGCCGGTCGGCCACAAAAAGTGGCTGCCGGCCACCTCAACTGGCCGGCCGGCTAGTGAAAGTGGTCGGTCGGCTACCTCAAGTGGCCGGTCGGCCACCTGCTTCTCCAGACTTCTGGTTTTGCTGCAACAGAGAACAACAGAGGCACAGCAATGTATTTGCAAGAAAATGTATGCACTGCCACTCTCCTCATCATGTCTCAAGCTCAAAGGAGTGTGGCACTTGGCTCTCAAGCCACTAACCAAGCATTTTCAATGCATGATGGCCCAAAAACCAAGCTAGTACAAGCTTAATAAATGCACAAACAATACACAAAAAGCCTCCACCCTATCATGCATGATCAAGGGTGTTGGCGACCAAGAAATGTGACACGTTTCATCACTATGAGTATGAAACGTCTCACATTTCTTATGTTTGGATTAACGTCCGATCCAAACACATACAATGCAAACAACATGCTTATCTTGCACGAGTTTTACTTGGTCCATTTCTTGTTTACTCATTTTGCATTACCAAACCATTCCTTAATTGATTTGGTCCAATGTGAAAAGTCCTCTGATGAGAGAGGGGTTAACCAAAAGAAAGGTTTAAGGCATGAGAGAGATCATGCCTTTGCCTAGGAGGAACCCTCATAAGAGGGTTAAAGCCATTTAAGCACAAACTCTATCAAGTTTAAGCACAAGCACAAGATAAACCAACCCTCAAAAAACAAATCAAAAGTGAAGAAATGTGGGAGGTGGCAGAATTTCAGTGCTAAGGTGGCATGAAAAACAACACTCTAACATGCAAACAACTCATAGACAACATGTTAGGGGATTTAAGCATTAAAACTAGTGAATGACACAACACTAGAGGCATGCAATACAATGCTTAAATGACCAAACATGCCCAAAACAAAGCTTAAACATGCCAAAACAGTGGCTAAATCATGCTAAAATTAAGGCATAGAAAACAAAAAAATCATGCGCACATGTTGGCTTGCAAGCAAGACACAAAGCACAACTCTTAGAAGCAATGAAAGAGTGATATATGTGAGAGTGTGACAATGATATATGCACTAAAATTACATGCTAAATGATGCTATGGCATGCAAACAACCCAAGCAAAGCATGTTGGAAGCCTTAAATTACAAAGTTGGTGAAGGCATTTGCACTATAGCTATACAAAGCATGAGCCATATGATCAAAGCAGCCCAAAACAGAGCTAAAGTAGGCCAAATCAGTAGCTAAAATGTGCTGGAGTCAAGCTAACACAAGCTAGAATAATAGGCTAACTCATTAGGCATGCTAAGCTAGTAAGCAAGATTACACTACAAGTGCAAGATACAAGCAACAAGTGGCCAAACCAGCCAAGAACAGTGTTAAAACATGTTGAAATAGAGCCTAAAACATGCTTAAACTAAGCTAACACAAGCCACAAAAACATGCTACTTTGTAATGCTAACTAGGCATGGCATAGAGAAGCAAGGAGGGGAGGCCACCCCCTCCTATTTTGGACTTCAAAACACACTTTTTACCACTGAAATAACTCTGAATTTCAGTGGTTTAAAGGCCCAAAAGGTTTGACTTTTACATGCTAAGAGATGATACAAAGGCACATACAAATAGGCAACAAGAAGGGGGAGACAATCCCTTAGCACAAAATGGCTTTAAACCAACATTTTTAGGACTGAAAAATAGAGTTTTTTATAGTTGAAAACCAGCTCAAAAACAGTTTGAAAAGATGGAAAAACAAGTGTTCAAAGCAAGCTTAAAGAAGGTAAGTATTATACCTTTGAAGCAAAGAGCACTCTAGGCACAAATGATGCACCAAATCAAGCTAAAACCACCTTTTGGAGCTCAAACAAAGTCCCAAGGAATCTCAGCCCAAAGACAAGAAATTTTGGTTAAGGATGTCTTGGCAAACTAGTTGTGTATCTCTACTTCTATGCACAAAAGGGCAAAAGATAGAGAAATCTAGAGAGAGATGGAGGATTTTGCTCACAAATTTTCTAGAGAGAGAGAGGATTTTTAGAGAGAGAGGCTCCCAAAATTGCTAACCTTTCAATATATGAGATATAGCCTCCATATATAGCAAAAAGAGAGCCTTTGGTCGAAATATCTGATTACAGGACAGCTGGAGCTTGTGTAGAACAGCTTGAGGGAAAAGATCTGCAAATTCTGAGCTTTCTGGACATTTGTGGCCGACCGGCCACTTATGGTGGCCAACCAGCTACTTTTTTGGCCGACAAGAATCCCTTATGGCCGGCATATGGCCGGCAAGCTCCATTTGTGGCCGGCACACTCCCACAGAGGCCGACAGCAAAAACTAGTCCTTGTCCCCGACTTCAACCATGCATAACTCCTTCATTTGGACTCCTTTTCAGGTCATTCTTCAGCCTAAACTGAAGCCCCGGAAGTAAGATTTCCAATGGTAGTAGCCTCATATCAAAATTTCATGTGTTCTAAGAGATATCTCTCTTTTAGTGAAGACTGCTCAATTTCGGTCCAACCGGATCAATGTCCAACTTCAACCAACCATATCTCCTTCATCTGGCCTCGGCTTTAGAAGATTCTTGAGTGAAAAATGAAGCCCCAGAAGTCTTCTTTCCAACGGTGATGGCCTCATAGCTGAAATCCAAGTGTACAAATGGATAGGCCCAATTTAGCGAGGGCTGCTCGACTCTCTCTTAACAGTTCATGCCCATCTTCTTCTCCAACTTGGTTTCTTCCCTCTCCTCTTCTTTTCTTCAACTCCAAACCTCTAAACAAGATGTTTTAAAGATTTTTTCAATGAGCTCACCTCTCTTTCATTCATTTCCACTTTGTCCTTGCTCGGTTTACCGAAAAGCGCAACATTTAACAAAATGCGAGCGTCGGAACATCGTAGGAACTTTGTTTCAAAAAAATATTTTGAAAGAGAGAGTTTTAAGGTCTAAAACCTTTTGGTCCAAAAATGGGGGTAAGGTTTGGATTTGACACTCTCCTTGCCAAAGAAATCGAACCTTTGCATAGCATAGCCTACACCATCAAGTAAGCAATCAGTAGTGCCCAAGTCTTAAGGGCGGTCAAAAATGGAGTGTCTACAGTAGGTGACCGATGAAAAATTCGGTGAGGTTTCCAACCTTTATACATCTAGAATTTATTACATAATATCAACATTATGACATTCTCACTCACCCTTTTATTCATTTCAAGAAAAATCCCTTGATTTCCCCCATTATTCCCAAAACCCCCAAGCTTCTAGGTTTTTCACCAAAAGCCCTAACCTTTCCTCATCTCATTTCAAAAACCCCTCTAAACACAACAATCTCAACCTCATGATTCTAAATTTCAAAATTTAGAACTTACAAAAGACAAGGATTGATTTCTCCTACAAAACCATCCATTTCTTGAAACAAAAATCCATTTTCAACATACTAAAGGAGAGCTCACAAATCAATCACAAACTTACATAAACATATATATAACTCAAGGAAATCCCCTACCACAATGTTTGATGAAGATATGGAGATGAAACCCTAACTTTAATGGAAGATTCTTCAACTTCCCACAACACCAAGAGGAGTCCTAACTTGGATCTTCAAGATTGGTGAGGAAGGATAATGATCTAGACCCAATGGATAGCAAGAATCAAGAACTTTTAGTGTTTTGGTGAGGGTTTCTAGCGAGAAGAAGGAGAGAAATGAGGTTTAGAGTGAGAATAAAGAGCCCCAAATGTGTTACAAATTCGGCCAAAAGAGTAAAAAAAAATAGGGATTCGGCTGCCCAGATTGCCGGACGTGCGGCGTCCTTCCCCGTACGTGCAGAGCACCCCTTCCGCACGTGCGGCCTTCACCCCTGCACATGCGGTGCTCCTCACCCGCACCTCACTCCGCTCGTGCATATTAGATAGAATGCAACCCCAAGCCTCCTTTGCATTCCGCACGTGCGACTTAGCCTTCCGCACGTGCGGCCCTCTCCTGCACGTGCAGCCTGTGGTCCCCGCACGTGCGGCTAGGCCAAACACCCCAGAAAATTCCCAGCTCAAGTCTTGGCACTCCGGACACTACAAAAAATTGCACTTTTGGCAACAAAAAAATTAGTCGCTAAAAGCTAATAGTTGGTCACCAATACCTTTCGGCAACAAACAAATTTTGTCGCCATGTTTGTCGCTAATCCTTCCTCGCTATAAGTTTTTGGCAACAAAAATATTGTTGCCTCTGAAAATTAATTTTGCCAACAAAATAGTTTGGTCACCAAAGATGATATTATTTTATTAGTTTATTTGATTTGTCGCCAAAAAAAAACTATTGCCAACAAAATATTCGTTGCCTAAAGAGCCTTTTTGCGATAAAAAATTTTGTTGCAAACAAGTACTTTTGGCAACCAACTAAATTCGTATCCAAAAGCTATCAATTGCAACAAATTAATTTTATTGCTTAAAATAACTTCTTTTGGTGACTAAATAAAGTCGTCGGCAAAAGTAATGAATTGTAATAAAATTATTTTTTTATGAAAAAGTGAATTTTGTGTGGTGATTTCATGATCGACCATTTTTGTTGTCAAAAGTCATTTATTTTTCTAAATTACTATTACAAAATAAAATTGAATTTTTTGCCATTCTCAAGCTATGACCTGTAATTGCAATACTCATTCATCCAAACAAATTATAAATTTAGACTGTAACAATCAATTAAACTCAAGCATTTCTAAACTCAATACTCATCCATCTAAACAAAATATAGGTTCATTCAATTCATAAATCCACCCAAAATATCTAATCATATCCATATTCTGCAAAAGTAAATATAAAATCCATCAATGACCAAAAAATAAAGACAAAGTAGTCAACACAAACTTCATAACATCCAAATAAAACAACTAATAAATCCAACAACAAACAATTCCACTGTCCATCTGTAAAAAAAAGAAATAAAATAACAATTAGTGTTTATTGAATACACTTATAACAGAAGTTATATAACTCTTCAAATTTACAAGGATAATACTAATTATGTAGTCGGGCATCGTATTGACTAGCCATTAGCTTTACCAACCATGTTGTTTCTTCTTTTTTTTTTCCAGCAAAATGAAGATAATTTTATTGATGATAACTAGAATACATACTGATAATACATCAAAGTGATGGGTACAATTTGCATCATAGCAACACAATTCAATCTCAACTAGGTTGGCACCAAAATATATGCCCAATCATGTGCAAACACACCAAGGATTGGTGGGATGCCAACAAAACAAAATAGTAAACATCTCATATCGGTACAACTAAGTAGAAATAAGAAGAAAAACAATAGGCTTTGAAACAAAGCATAAAAATCATCATACCAGGCCACATGTATAGACCTGCAGGATAGCAATGAAGAGATGGCAGCAAGCATAAGTAGCTAAATGAAATAGAGCATAACAGTGGTGGAGTGATTAAGAGGGTTTGGACGGCTTCATTTAATGCAAACTTTCACCTTGATATTCTTAAGTCCATTCAAAAACAAAAAACAAAAAACCATTAATTGAGAAATTCACCCATGTTGCCACTTTGATCTTTATACTTTCCACAAGCTTTGCCCAAAACAGGTTCTTTGTTATTGGAAAATTTTCCATTTCTTGAAATCCAGAGAGTCCAAAGGACTGCAAGTGGAATTACTTCCCAGATTAGCTTTCCCAGATGCTTAACTTTGTGACCATACCACCAAAGTAACAAATCTGACACTAACTCTGGTGGCTGTTTTATAATTTCACCCCCAAATGATCCATTTTCGTTTAATTGTTCACATTTTTTGCTCTAATTCTCTACTGGTACATCGTATAGACACGCCTTCGGCTCTTGCAAGTTTGATTATAGTTAGGTGAAGTGCTTATGCTGTTTCTTGGGCTATTTGGTGGCTGGTTTAAAATTTTGCCCCCAAAAGGCTCATTTTCGGTTACATTTTCACATTTTTCTGTGCTAATTCTCCATCCATATGTCCTATAGATGTGCCGTCGGCTCTCGCAAGTTTGATTATAGTTAGGTGAGGTGTCCATGCTGTTTCTTGCGCTGTTTGGTGGTTGCTTTAGAATTTTTCCCCCAAACGGCTCGTTTTCGATTACATTTTCACATTTTCTATGCTAATTCTCTATCCACACATCCTATAATGTGTCGTCATCTCTCGCAAGTTTGATTATGGTTAAATGAGGTGTCTAGGTTGTTTCTTGGGTTGTTTGGTGGCTGTTTTAAAAAGTTTGCCCCTAAACGGCTCATTTTCAACTATATTTTTATATTTTCTACGCTAATTCTCTATCCGTACATCCTATAGACATGTCGTCAACTCTCCCAAGTTTGATTATAGTTAGGTGAGGTGTCGATGTAGTTTCTTGGACTGTTTGGTGACTGGTTTATAATTTTGCTCCCAAATGGCTCGTTTTTGGTTACATTTTCACATTTTTTGTGCTAGCTCTGTAATCATACGTCCTATCAACATATGTTAGCTCTCCCAAGTTTACAAAGGCTTAGGCAAGGTGCTTATGCCATTCATTGGGCTATTTGGTGACTGTTTCATAATTTTTTCCTGGAACAACCCATTTTTAGTTAAGTTTTCACATTTTCTGCTCTAATTCTCTAAGCATATGTCCTATCAACATACCATTAGCTCTCCCATGCCGTTCCTTCAACTATTTGGTGCCTATTTTATGATTCCTGCCCCCCTCCCACCCAAAAAAAAATCATTCATTGTCAAGTACTTTTTCACATATTTTTTTATAAACTGAATTTTCTAAGATATATATATATATACGTACAAAATAGACGGTCCACCACGACGGTGTTTTAAGTACTGTAATTTCAAATGTATTGTCTAATCATCTTGCTATAATTTCTACTTGATTAATTGTAGAAATCTTGTATGATACATTTATGTTATTTCATTAGATACTTTTTTGGTGGGGTTTAGGCAGGCAATCATTCCTGAACACTTCAAAATGGATTGAGGAGGTTCGCACTGAACGAGGCAGTGACGTTATAATAGTCGTTGTTGGGAATAAAACTGACCTTGTGGACAAAAGCTAATGATTGACAGTTCTTGTTTTAGATTATTCAGAATGCATTTAGCATTCTGTAGTTAGTCGTTTGGTTTATATATCTATATATACCTAGGACATATTGTAGATAGAATAAATTTACGATTTACACTTATGCAAGATGCACAATGAGAAGTAACATTCACTATGCAGTTCAGCTTTATTGATGTGGCCTAGCTGTGATGCATGAATATGAAAAAAGATGAAATTTTAGCATTTATGTAGGCCTCAAAAAAGCAACTTCAATAGGGTTCCATCATTGTTTCATGGAGGCAGCTGAGAATGGAACATGCATGACTAATAACTTAATCCATTTTCTACATCAGATTTGTCTCTTTGGAAATAGGTTCATGGTAACATGGTCTTTAGGTATTGCTTATGTTAGTTTTTGTAAACCTTGGTTCTTTTTTTAAAAATTGTTGTACTTTTTGTACTTGTAAGTAAAAGGTATTGCTTATGTTAGTTATTGTAAACCTTGGTTCTTTTTTTTTAAAATTGTTGTACTTTTTGTACTTGTAAGTAAAATGTTTTTCTAGAATATTTGGTAGGTGAAAAAAGTGGCTAAGAATTGACCATATCAGTTTGGTTTTGGGTTAAAAAAAACAGAGACAAAAATAGAAAAAGCCCTTTGTTATTGTAGTTCATCACAAAGACGTTATGAAGTTATTATTCTAGTTGGATATAATGTTATGTGGTTTCTCACAACAAATGAAGAATTGCAAAACATATTAATTGTGCTGTATTTTATCACTTAACTATTTACAAAAGGTGGGTCAGAATTAAATTTCTGTTTAGTTATTAATTAAGTGTACAAAGTCATATGCTAGTCCAGCACTACTAAATTGCAGTGCAAGATTGATATAGGCTACATTTAGAGTGCATCATAAGAGCATGGTCCTAATAAAATCTATGTTAATGCTTTGGGTCTTATCCATTTCTGAAAACAACACTAGAAAGTTTAGAGTTAAGTTGGATGATCAATTCATAACATTTCACATACAACTACAAATGGAATTATCTTCAAAGACAATTCACAAAGTTCAACAGTATGTTTCCTTCGTATAAACCAAAACATTAGATTAACCATAATACAATTCTCTAACAAGAAAGCCCAATTGAAAGGGTTTCCCCCCCAAAAAAAATAAAAAATAAAAAAAGGGAATTAAAAAGGCAATCCCATTTATGGTAGCAAACTGTGGAGTGTGGTAGATCAATCAAGCATGTATGAATGCTAATTGCACTTATTTTTGGAGTGATTTCAAAGCATCAATGAACAAGACTTGGGAAATATCTCAAAATTGAAGGGAAATAACTAGTAAACTCTATTGCAAAATCCATAGCTATTTTCGGTCTGAATTCTCGCAATGTAGGTATAAAAGATTCAATCTATCCAAAAATCCACAATCCTTTGAGGTCTTTCAACAAACATCTTGGTGGCATACTAGAGTTCATTAAAAAACCACTTAATAGACTAATAAAAATCATGATAGCAATGAAGAAAAGAAAAGAAAAAATCACAATTGGGTCAAATTAATAAATAAAACAAGAAAAAACAAAACTCTTAAAATAAAATTCTAGTCAAAGGGTATCAAAGATTACAGTACAAGTCCAAAACAATTGAGGGACTTTTACAGAACAATACATAAAAGTAAGACCAACCCAATTTATAAAACTATGAGCAGATTAATGGGTAGAAATTAAAATCATAAGAAATTCAGATTATGGCGTTCAAACTATTTGCGGCTATTATGGGTGATTTTTGTGCAGGTATTTGATCACCAATATCCCCCAACAACTTAGGGCTCAACAATTGAGGGGGAAGAGAGAGAGAGAAACAAACCTGGGTTTGCTGGTTGTAGACGGACTGAGCGAAAGAATGGAAATGGCAATAGATGAAGGCAAACGGTGAAGAAGTGAGAGCATCGTGTGCGATGTGAGAGAGTGAGCGACTCAATATGGGGGAGAGAGAGAGAGATAATCAGTCGTGTGTTGGGTAGAGAGGAAACTAGGGAAAATATCACATCTTTGGCAACCAAGGGTTTGTTGCCAGAGAGATTTTATAAATAAAACTACGTAGTTTTAATAAGAATAATATTTGTCAACAAATTTATTTTGCCTCCATTACAGTTAGCAAAAGGCGCCAAAAATTTGATAGTGCGCCAAAATAAAAAATATTTACAATTGGCAACAAAAAAGTATTTAGTCGCAGTAGAATTACCATTCGCAACAAAATATTTTGTTGCCATTCATTTCTTATTTGTCACTAAATATTTTCCTGCCATTTGGAGGGAAATGAGAGCTTGGCGCCAAAATATAGCCAGCGAATTATCATATTTTGTTGCTAAAACTTTTGCCTTCCACAACAAAACTCATATTGGTTGGCAAAAATTTACTTTCTGCAACAAATAATTTGTTTTGTCCCTAATTTTGGTTGCCGAAAGTGATTTTCTTGTAGTGGGACTCGACCTCACACTCCCCGGAACAAGTATAGTTCAACACTGAACACAACAAGAACAATGACTTTATTTAGAGAACCATTTCCGGGCCTTTCAAACCCAATGAAGAAAAGAAAACAAAATAGACCCAGTCGTCACAATATAGACATATTATTATAAGTTTCTAATGCAGATAGAATCACAGAGAAAATTGTAAGTTTGCAGTTCAGTGAAAATCACAGAAAAAATTATAAGTTTGTAGTCTAGTGAAAATCACAGAGAAAATTGTAATTTGTTATGGACATGTTATTATAAGTTTGTTATTTTTTATTTTTTAATTTCTCAATTGAATGCTTTGTGAGCATAACAGATCTTCTCTATGAGGTTCTCTATGTTTGTGTGGAATAGTTAGCATTTTTGTCAATTTAATGTTAATGTGTTTTTGTTTTTGTGATCTTGAAAGTGAATATAAGTTCTTAAATTTCTCAGGACTTTTATTTGTAGTTCAGAGAAAATTATAAGTTTGTTATTCACTTTCAATTTGTAGTTCAGAGAAAATTATAAGTTTGTTATTCACTTTCAGTTTGTAGTTCAGAGAAAATTATAAGTTTGTAGTTCAAAGTGAATATAAGTTTTTGTTTCTCTAAGTAAAAGTTATTTTTTGTGTTTTTTTTTTCAGTTTAGATGGACAGTGCAGTGTTTTTTGTTATCTTGAAGGTGTATATAAGTTTGTAAATTTCTCTAGATTTTGATATGAGTGCAATATTGCACAATCACACAGAGAAAATTGTAAGCTTGTAGTTCAGTGAAAATCACAGAGAAGCTTATAATTTCATAACAGATCTTCTGTGTGATTTTTGTCTATGATTATGTTTAATAGTTAGTAGTAAATTTCTCTATGATTCTCTTGAATTCATTAAGTTTGTTTTTGTTATCTTGAAAGTGAATATAAGTTTGTAAATGTCTTTGACTTTTATTTGAGTCCAGAGAAAATTATAATTATTAGAAATTTCTCTGGACTTTTATGTTGTTCTTGTGAAGTGTTTTTATATTGAACAAATTATTTTTCTTGTTTTTTCTTTCAATTTTGATGGACAGTGCAATGTTGTTGCTGCGCAAATATGGGAATGATGCTATTGTCATTAATGTTTCATGTGAATTGAATTTTGAGGAATTGGTTGGCATTTTGTGTAAAACATGGGAGAATTTGAAACATGAGACGATGTGTATTTCATATTCTATTGTGGGCCATCCGAATTGTATGGTTTGAAATAATATTGATTTTCTGAATATATTGAGGGTTGTTTCTGCACGTGGTGTTGATATAGTTGATGTTTCAGTTATTAGGTGTAGTACTTCTGATCAAAAGGATGAAGTGGGGTCTAATTTGATAAATGTTGTGCATGGTGAATGTGATTGGCTCATGGATATTGAAAGGAATTCACTCTTTGAGTTTTGTTCTCACCAAGAAAAGGTGTTATTGTCAGTTGGTTGGCGAAATAATATTACGAGTGTTGGACAAAAGTTTGAGGGTGGTGTGGTTGAGTTCCGTACTGTTTTATGCAAGTATGCTATTGAGGTTGGTTTTCAGTTTACGTATGTTAAAAATGACAAGCTGAGGGTTACGGCAGAATGTGCATATAAGGAATCAAGGGAATGTATGTGGCGTGTACATGCTTCAGTTGAAAAAACAAATGGGCTCTTTTACATAAGAACTTTGAACAATGAACATACGTGTGGTGTGGCGATCCGTACTAGTAAACATGCTAGGATGACTTCCAGCTTAGTTTATGGGCTGATACTTGAAGAGGTAAGTGCAAAACCTTTAACTCATCCAGTGGATGTTGTCAAAGAAATGAAAGACAAGTATGGGTTCTTAATCAGTTATAACTGTGGTTTGGTTGGGGGTTAAAAAAGCAAAATGTGTTACATATGGGGATTCTTGTTTGTCATTCGATAAATTATGGTGGTATTTTGATAAGGCATTGAAGAATAATCCAAGTAGTCGTTTTGAGTTAGATTTTGAAAATAACAAGCGTTTCAAAAGAGTGTTTGTGGCTTTTCATGCATGCATTGCTGGTTTCAAATATTGTCGGTCATTGTTATTTCTTAATGGAACATTTTTTAAAGGACGATACAAAGGAGTTATGTTTGGTGCGACGGGAAAAGATGGAAATGAAGGTAATTGTAAATATATCTAATTTTATCTAAGTATGTGAATTTTCTATACATGTGGGAATTGAGTGAATTTTTCTATTTTTGTGCTTATGTTTTGTGATTTTTCTTTGACACTTTGAATTTTCTCTGGTTTTGGCTACTGTGTGAATTTTCTCTGGATTTTGGTCAGTGTGTGAATTTTCTCTGGATGTTGTCATTGTGTAAATTTTATCTGTAGTTGGTCACTAAGTGAATTTTCTCTGGATATTGTCATTATGTGAATTTTCTCTGTAGTTGGTCACTAAGTAAATTTTCTCTGAATGTTGCCAATGTATGAATTTTCTCTGGAGCTGGTCACTAAGTGAATTTTCTCTTGATGTTGCCAATGTGTGAATTTTCTCTGGAGCTGGTCACTAAGTGAATTTTCTCTGGAGGTTGCCATTGTGTGAATTTTCTCTGGATTTGGCCACTGTGTGAAGTTTCTTTGGATGTTGGCAGTGTCAAATCTCTCTGGTTGTTTATCGTTCTAATTTTCTCTACATATGTATATCTAATATGCTTATTCCTATTTGTTTTGTAGGTTTTTTTCCTATAGCTTTTGCCGTTGTTGATGATGAGAATAAAGACAATTGGTGTTGGTTCCTTGAACATTTATGTAAAGTATTGGGATTGGAGAGAGTGATAAGTTTCATATCAGATCGACATTGTGGTATTATGGAATGAATTGCTAGGTTTTTTTCTAATTGCTATCATGGATTTTGTCTTGAACATCTAAAGAAAATTTGAGGGATGGGTTATCATGTGGAAACATAAATTTGGTTAGGGAGATGATTGTGTCCAAGTTTTCAGAATGTGCATATGCGTCAACAAAGGCATCATTCCATTTCAAGTTAAATGAATTAAAAAGTAAGGGAGGGGACATTGTGAGTGTTTTCTTGAGAAATTTACCATATGAAAATTGGAGTGATGCCTATTTTGAGGGGAAACGTTATGGTGAGATGCATTCAAATGTTGCTGAGTCATTCAATTCATGGATACGAGAAGCTTGGCACTTGCCAATAACAAATTTGGTGGACATGATACGGTTACAAATCATGAATATGAGATCTGATAGAAGGCTACTCTCTAGTAAATGGAATAAAGTTCTCTGTCATTGTATAGATAGTGTATTGAAGAATGCTTTCATGGATGGGAGGACATGGAATGTGAGTTTATCATCTGATAATGTGTTTGAAGTGCATTATTTTTTTTCGGTTATGGTTGATCTTGGGTTGAGAACTTGTTCATGTCGAAAATGGGAAATAAATAGGAATCCATGTCAACTTGCTATTGCTGCAATTTTTAGGAGTGGAAAAAATTTCAATTCATTTGTTGAACCAATTTTTCATGCTGATATGTATTGTCAAGCATACTCGTTTTCGATTGGCCAAGTTCCAACTGTTGAAAAACCTGTGTGTAGCGTTGATGATGCTATGATTTTACCTCTATTGAGTAAGAGACCAACTGGAGGCCAAAGAAGAACAGAATTACTTCTATTGGAGAGTTTAAAAGGGTGATGAAGTGTAGTCGATGTGAGAGTATTGGTCGCCATAATAAGAGGACATGTAAGTAACCTTTGTTAAATAGTTGATGATAATACATTTTATTGATTGAATAATACATTTGATGATTACTTTGTATATTTTGTTTTGTGAAATATATTTTTTGGACAGTGTGTATATAATACTAGTCAAATTCATCCAGAGAAATTTTCCAATAGCAGTGAAAATTGCTTTTTGTAATGTGCTTTTAGAAACATACTTTGGGAGTGCCTTTATAATACCAGTCAAATTCATCCAGAGAAATTTGTGAAAAGCAGAAAAATTTACTATGGGCATTGTTTTTGTTGAAATGTGCATTGTGTTTTGTGAGATCAAATTCATCTAGAGAAATTTGCCAATAGTAGAGAAAATTACGGTATGCATTGTGTTTGTTGAAACATAGTATAGGTAGTGTGTTTATAATACTAGTCAAATTCATCCAAGAAATTTGCCAATGGCAGAGAAAATTACTGTGTACATTCTGTTTTTTGAATTTGATGATTGTTTTATACCAACACAGTGCATTATAGATTACATGATCATATAGGTACCCTCTTGGCACTATACGAGTTAAATTTCTCTGTGAATTTCTGGTAACTTCATACCAGTCAAATTCATCCAAAGAAATTTGCCAATAGAAGAGAAATTTACTATGGGCATTGTGTTTGTTGAAATGTGCATTGTGTTTTGTGAGGTCAAATTCATCCAAAGAAATTTGCCAATAGCATAGAAAATTACAGTATGCATTATGTTTGTTGAAACATGCTATAGGCAATGTGTTTATAATACCAGTCAAATTTATCTAGAGAAATTTGCCACTAGCACAGAAAATTCTCTGTGCATTGTGTTTGAAGCTTCAAATTCATCCAGAGAAATTTGCCAATAGTAGAAAAAATTACTGTGCGCTTTGTGTTTTTTGAATTTGATGATTGTTTTGTACCAACACAATGTATTACAGATTACATGACTATATAGGCACCCTTTTGGCACGATACGAGTTAAATTTCTCTGTGAATTTTTGGTAACATCATACTAGAGAAATTTCTGCAGACAATTTTTTCTGTGTGGATTGTGTTGACAATCACCACTTAGCATGCATTATAAAAAAATATATATTTAACTATTGATAGCCATTAAATTTACATTAGTCAAGAAAAGATATATGCATATATGTCAAACATCATCATTCCTTCAATGTATGAAAAAACAAATTGAAGGATTATTCCTAATTACATTGTGTGCATTGTCTTCTTTTCACTAGTGTGCTTTCACTATTATACTTTTGGTTCTTCTTCTGGTGGTATTTGAATTGGTTATGTCCATGACTGGCCAACTTTGGTCACAAATCTCTCTATGATTTTTGCCCTCATCAACCTTATGTCATGTGTCGACAATTTCGAGCTGATAGGTTCATGGTTGCTATACTGTCTCATTATGTAGCATACAAAGAGGCCACAATCCACACTGCATACAAATTATAGGTATAGTTAGTTTTAAGAAACATTCAAATTAGATTATCTCATTTATAGATGTTGTATGAAACTTAAGAATCACTGTCTTGTTGTGGAGCATTGTTGACATATTCAAAGTCATAATTTGTGTTTTGTGAGTCTATCTATTTGAAAAAGAGTTGTGATTGTGCATCTCTTTCAAGGCAAGCTTTCAAAAAATTCTCCACATAATCTTGCTGCAAAAAAATAATTTTCAAATAACAGAGAAATTTATATACAAATTAATGGGATTTTATGAAAATTATCATCACATAAACATTATCATGGATCAAAGAAATTTGCACTCGTTACCAATTGTTTTGCATCTTTGATATATTTGTCTTGTGCATCACCCCTCTATAGACCGCCTGAACTTCGCTCCACGCGCGAGGGCGCGAATCGTTGTTCTTGCTACTACAGTTCGGACTTCTGTCACGGTTCTGAATCTAATCTCACAAAGTGTAATATAAGACTGATAAATCACCAAAGAGTCCAAATCCGGCAATTGGTTTTGGAAAATCGATTTTAATCAAGAAGTGCCAAACATGGACTTCTTTGCCAGATTTCAGAGTCGCCACCTAAATATTTTATTTTGGGAAATTTAGGAAACCCGGACTCGTGCCTAAGGCCACGTGTCCGTCATCACCAAAGTTGCCTCGGCTCAGGAACTTGGGTATGAGAGGGGAAGGTCCTGAAATGAACACCCACACTCGCCCGATCAAAGGATCGGCCTCTACTAACATGATATGTTGTTTTTGAAAACACATGTGTTCTTATTCTGATTTATTAGCTAGCTTACTATGTGATGCGCACAGCACACAAGTATAGACTAGATCGCCTGAATTGGAACAAAACAATTCAATATTTATTTTTCGAAAAGTGGTTTGAAGGTGCTACTCGCAAGTAGGCTAAGTCGCGGATTTGCCATCCTCAAGTGAGCTTAAGAAAACATGATGATTTGCCACTTCAAGTGGGCTTAAAATGCACATTTTGATGAATTGTTCCAATTCAAGCAATGACGCCTTCATCTATAGGCATTCATGCAGTTATAGCAGTTAAGCAAATAGCCTCATGGCAAGTATGCTATCATGGCAGTCACTTACATACATGCAAGGATGCTAAAGCGTAAACACTCACAGTGTACTCCGAGCCAAAATAGAAGCTAGTTAGTAATCATGCATGATCCTAGCTATGTCAAGAATGCCTAATGCAACACATACAAAATGTAACTAAGATAGGCTCAGCTATTCTAAGATGTCATGTGAATGCAACTTGATAACATGTATTCAAATTGGTATTGAAATACAATGCAGTTTGTATGATGCGCCGAGCCCAGTGCATGCAAGACAGGTGAATGATACACGCATGCATAGCATAAGGATGCTAATTGAAAATGACCCTAAACTAACAATCGAAAACGGTTAAGTAAAAAGGAGAAAAAAATGGGGGTTAGAAGACATGCATCACACACACGACCACTTATTACAACAGTTGTGCCCTCTCGACGGAGGGTCCGAATAATAAGCTAACTAGCTAATCTAAGCTAATTAAGCTAATTATTACAAAACGAAGCTAATTAACTAACAAGTTAACTAATTACAACCACAAATGAATAGCTAAGTGCATTAATTACTTAAGTACAGAACCAAATAGCTAACTAGCTAAGCAAAACAATAAAATAGGAGCCTCGAGGTGAGAAGTGCATGCGTGCTCGATCGCCTTGTTTGGAAATCTATTACTATGCCCCAACTTGCCTCTATTTGCATTTGATTTCAGAACACTGCACAAACTTCCAGATAGCTTCTGCTCCATCATGGAGACCTCCAGGAAGGCTGCCGACCACTTTATGGTGGTGTAGACCACTTGTAGACCACTTACACATGCTGCAGACCAGAAAATTCTGCCCAACTCCAGTTTGCTACAACAGAGAACAAGAAGGGGCACAACAATGTATTTGCAAAGTATGTGTGCACAACCACCCTCCATATCATTTCTTAAGCTCAAGGGAGTGCGGTTCTCGACTCTCGGGCCACCAACCGAGCATCGCAATGCACGATGGCCGAGAAGCCAAGTTTGCACAATTCAATGTCAATGAATGCACAAATAACAAATAAGAGCCTTAACCTCTATCATGCTTGATCAAGAGGGTCGGCGACTGAGGAATGAGACACGTTTCATCACTTCAAGTATGAAACGCCCCTCGTTTCTCGTGTTTGGATCAACGCCCGATCCAAACACAATGCAACACATACAACATGATCAACCTATCAATGCTAATGGCATGCACAAGATTCCAACATATGAACAATGCATGCATGGCAAGTTTAGAAGCTTAAGGCATCAAAGCTAGGAAAGAGCATCTCACAAGAGGCATGCAATACAATGCTCAATGGACTTAAACCGACTATGGACAAACCTCAAGGTCTCCAAAACAGTGGCCAACACACCAAAACTTAAGCACAAAAGGGCCAAGAACACATGCTCATGTGATGGCTCATCAACTAGGCATAAAAACACAACTCTCAAACATGATCAAAGAGGGATATGCATAAAAATAAGGTGATGCTATATGCCCTGAAATAACATGTTAAATGATGCCAAATCACATAAACACACAAGTATGGCATGCTAGGGTCCTTAAAACACAAGGCTAGCTAAGCCCATTGCACTACAGCTATGCAGTACATGAACCATATGGCTAAGGCAACCCAAAACAGTCCTAGAGCATGTCAAATCAAGGCCAAAACATGCATGGACTAGAGCTAACACATGCTAGAATTAGAGGCATGAAGCATGGAGCATACAAGGCCAAAGAGTAGGATTACACTACACCTACCAAAACCAAGCGTGAGATGACTTCACCAACAAAAATCAGAGTTGTATCATGCCAAGATAAGACCAAAAACACACTGATATGGTAGCCCAAAAGCTTAGACAAGATAGCATACGTATTGGCTCATGTTTAAGGCATAAAGCACCAACTCTCCAAAGCATTGAAAGAGTGACACATGTGAGTGTATGACAATGAAACATGCTCTGAATTCATGTATCAAATGATGCTAAATCATGCGAATAGCCCAAGCAATGCATGCTAGTGGCTTGGAAACTCAAAGCTAGTGAGCAAGAATGCACTATGGCTATACAAAGCAAGGCATGCATGACAAAAACAACTTAAAACAGAGCTTAAGCATGGCAAAACATAAGTAAAAGCTTGCTGGAGTGGAGCCAAAAACATGCTAGAATGATGGCTTAAAACATAAAGCATGTTAGGCTAGCAAGAAGGATTGCACTATGAGTACATGAAGCATGCAACAAGTGATCAAACCAACTCAAAATAGAGCTAAGACATGCTGAAATAAGGTCTAAGACATGCTAAGATAGAGCCAAAACATGCTAGAAAGACATGCTAAAACCTTAAGCATACAAGGCTAGTTTGCAAGGATTACACTACAAGTGTATAAAGCATGCAAGGGCGGCCTAAACTAAGCCAAAAAAGAGGTATACCATACTGAAATAAGGCCAAAAATAGGCTGAGATGGAGCCAAAACAAGCTTAACAAACATGCTACTTTGATGAGCCATCAACACGAGCATGCAAGAGAAGAGGATGGGGGACAACCCCCACCCATTTGGGGCCTCAAAACCAAGTTTCCACCACTGAAATTCCTTTGAGTTTCAGTGGTAGGAAGGCCAAACAAAGATGATCACAAAGGCCTAAAGTGATGGCACAAAACAAAGCCAAACAAGCCACCAAAGGGGGTAAACCACCCCCAACACAAACAAAGCCTTAAACAAACATTTTAAGCACTTGAAAATGAAGCTTTTTACAGTTGACAACTAGGTCCAAATAAGCATGCAAAGATGGTTAAGTTAAGTAACTAAAACAAGCTTTCAAGGATTAAGCCTCACCCTTGAAGAAACAATACAAAGCAATCAGCAACTTCTGAGGCAAAACCAAGCCTTTGAGCTTTAAACAAACCTCCAAGAACCTCATCTCAAGGTGAAGGTGTTTCACTATGTGTTTGTGTGCAAAAGTGTGAAGAAATGGCACTTTTGAACACAAAATGAGACAAATATAGAGAGGAGGAGCAAAATAGAGATAGAGATATATGTATAACCCTAATGCAAATTTTTGAACCAGAGACAAGAGGGAGGAGGCTCCCTTTTATAGAAATCCATGCATCAAGCTTGTTCAAGCTTGAATCAATCCCTCCATACACGCGCTTTCTGTGCCCAACAGCTGGCACAGCTGGTATGGAAAATATCTGCAGAAAGTGCAGGAAAGCTGCTGACCAGTTGAAGTGGTTGGCCAGCTACTTGCACTGGTCGGGCGACCAGAAAAAGTGGTCTACAGGAAGAAAAGTGGTCAGCAAGGGGGAGGAGTGGTCTGCACAAAGAAAGCAAGTGGTGGCATGGCTGCCAACCACTTTTGGTGGTCCACAGACCACCAAGACCAACTAGCCGACCAGAAAACTGGCTGGCAGGGAAGAAAAGTGGTCTTCAGGGAGAGAAAATGGTCTACAACCCTTATTCCACCCTCCAAGCAAGGAAAACAAGGTTAGGTTCAAAACCAAACCAAAAAGTAAGCAAGACAAAAGTCCGCGGGACAAGGCACACAG
The DNA here is from genome assembly GCA_030407325.1 of Camellia japonica. Lineage (NCBI taxonomy): Eukaryota > Viridiplantae > Streptophyta > Magnoliopsida > Ericales > Theaceae > Camellia > Camellia japonica. Next base: position 162,079,302 of record JAPPVO010000019.1, on the reverse strand, counting down.
CCAGGAGCCTCGAAAACTAGTTTACAAGTACAAAAAGTGGTCTACGAGAGGGAAAGGTGGTCTACGACCACAAAAAATGGTCTACAGATCTCTGTTTCCCTCTAGGCAAAGGCAACAAGGCATGGTCCGAAAACTAGGCCAAGAGGAGAACGTTAAGAGGTCCCGAGACAAGGCGCTCGGCCGAAGGTTCCGGAAACTGAAAACTAGCCTAAAGGAGAGAAAAGTAGTCTACAACTATAAAAAGTGGTCTACGGACCTCTCTCTCCCTCCAGGCAAAGGCAACAAGGTATGGTCCACAAGTCAAAGCCAAACACAAAGAGTTCAGAGGCCGGAGGCAACACTCAGCTCAGCCAAAACTCCGAAACTCGAAATAAGCACAAACATGCGCGATCATCGAGCGCTCAATCGATGGCGTCTGAGTCTTAAGGTCGGTCAAAAATGGGGTGTCTACACCCTCATTGGCCTTAGTGAGTTGTAGTATCTCCATAAATTGTCTTGTTTGTCCAAGACTAGCAAAGTCCTGTGATTTTCATCTGTTGACTTCTCATTGCTCCCGGTATTTATTGGGAAATAGAGGAACCTATAGTTCCTCCATGCTGTTTCAAGATGCTTGTCAAATAATGAGACTCAGAAAGTTTGATTTTCTGGCATCTTGATGAAGTTCTACGGTTAAAAAAATCAAAAAATGGTTATGAGAAAGTTGAAATGACAGAAATTTCATAAATATACACACATAGAAAATTTAAATGCACACAACTAGCTAGAGAAAATTAGATTAGTGACACAACTAGCTTCAAGAAGTATCTTAACAAGAGAAAGTAGTAAGTAAATTCTAGAGAAAATCAAATAAAAGAGTAGTAACATACAAAGCTCGTGCATGTGAAAAAAAATGAAGTTGGTTGTTGTCCTTTTCTTTTTTGGTCAGCAAATAGGATCTCTCCATAGCCATCAATGACCTGAAAAATATCATTTATAATTGTAACATTGGTTTATAAAGGCTGATGGAACATTGCAGAGAAATTTTGATGAAAGACTTGCATTGTTGACAATTTTTTTTTCCTTTATTAGGTTTCCAATAGCTTCAAAGGTAATGAGATTCAACTCACTTGTCTAGATTAAAGTCCTACAAGACGACAAAGAAGGGATTTACTAGTTGTTAATGCAATATAAGTTATTAAATTCTTATTTGTTATCTTATATTTTATTTGTTGTACTTACTCGATTCCAGACACATTCGATATGTGTTGCAAGATGTCTTTTACATGTTCTTTTACTAATTTTGAAACCTGTAGAGTTTGTGGAAAAACCCAAGATTTTCTTATGCTTGTTGGTTGAGGTAAGACGTACTCATCGGCATCAAGTACTTCTTTGTCTTTAGTGGTTTGCTCTGTTTGCTTTGCAACTTGCTTTGAACCTCTAGTCACCTTCACAACTTTAGGATATTGAAATTCTGGATCTTGCTGCTTTTCTTTCCTTTCTTTTGCCTTTAAATTTTTTATCATTGATGTAGGATCTTTTTTCACTGTAGACAGTGAAAATATCAGTAAAAATTAAATTTCTCTGAAGTAATAGATCATATTTCAATATGTAAATTTATTTGATTCAATATTTTCCAGTTACCATAGACTTTTGTCTTTTGTTTTGGTTGTTGTTTGTGTGCCACTTGTTCTTGTTGGGTTGTTGATTGTTGTTCCACTTCTATTCCAACTATACACAATAAAAATCAAACAAGCCCCAAAAATCAAATAATCAAATAGACAGAGAAAATCAAATAAGCAGCAGAAATTAAACTGGCCAAACTAATGTGGTCAGAGAAATTTAACTTCCAGAGAAAATTACCATTGACAAAGAAAATTGTAATAAATAGAAATTTCTTTGAGTTATATTGACACAAGAACATAACTTTTTGTGGCTCAAGATTTTCACTGACCTTGGGGTTGAACTTGTATTGGTGTTTGGTAAGGTTGTGTTGCTAGTTGGACGGATAGTTCTTGAATTTATTCATGCAATCTAGCATTTTTAGTTTCAAGCTTTGAAATTGAATACCTTAACTGTTGAATTTTTTTTGTATTATCTTCCTTTTGAACCTCCAACATCCTTAGATTCATTTGGTTTATCCTGTCTCTTTCTTGAAGTTCCGAGTTATATGATGTCAAGGTTCTTATTGCAATGTCCTTTTCTGCAAATAATTTATTCCAATTTTTCTCTTATTCTATTTTGGATTTAGAAAGTGCGTTTAGTCTTTGATGTAGATTAGGAATTTGAGCATCCTTTGATTCCTCAGATTCTTGAAGCTGATGCATTGTTGAGCCACAAATGCTATCATGATGTTGGTCCATCGGCTCATTATGTTCTTCTTCATTCATTTCCTCATTGTTTTCTTCTTCCTCTTTAGATTCAGTGCCTTCATCTTCTTCTTCATTGTCTTCTTCTTCTTTCTGTTCATTTTCTTCTTTGTCTTCTACTTCTGCACTGCTTGCTTGATCTTCATCTCTGTTGCTTGCTTCTTGTTCTTCTGTGTTGCCTTCTCCTTCTTCATTCTCTCATTCTTCTTTAGATGAATCTTTTAATGTCTCCTTGAATTTGACAAATGCCTTTTTTGATTCTTTCTTCTTCTTTTTACCAAGACAAAACTCATTTGATGAGTTTTTAACTAGCTCCTTGTTATCTATCTGTAACAGGAGGCTCGTTTATTAGAGAAATGTTAAAAATTCACTGAGAAAAAAATTCAACTAAGGTAGATAAAATTCATCTAAATCATACTAATTAGAAACAAACTTCAGAGAAAATTGTATGGACTAGAGAAAATTACACACAATGAGACATAATTTTATGGGTCAGAGAAAATTATGAAACAAACAACATAATTTAGATATTAGAGAAAATCAATCAATGCAGATAAGTTAATGTCACTATAATTGTGGTCAAAGAAATTTTGATTCCAGAGAAAATTCATTAGAAGGGCCGAAATAAACAATGTTAATCAAAGAAGCAACACAAATTGAAATTTCAAAGAAAATTGATCTCAATCAGTCAAGGCACATAAGTTATGGACTAAATAAAATTATACAAAGGAGAAATAATTTTATGGGCCAGATAAAATTATGAAACAAACAACATAATTTAGATACCAGAGAAAATCCATCAAGTCATATAAGTTAATGTGTTACAATTATGGTCAGAGAAGTTTAAATTCTAGAGAAAATTCATTACAAGGGTAGAAATAAACCAGTGGTAATCAAAGAAGCAGCATAAATTGAAACTTCAGAGAAAATTGATATCAATCAGTCAAGGGACATAAGTTATTCCATATAAGATATCGCATCGCAGAGAAAATTGATCTCAATCAATCAAAGCACAAGGAGGGAAACAAACCAGTGGTTAGAGAAATTTTAGAATTTCACTGAGAATGCAGTGCGATAGAAATCTAACTTGTCGAGGTGAAAAAGAGTGGACTGGTGTCTTCTGCAACTGTTTGGTCAAGCTTTGCAGGTTCCACTTGGTACATTTTGGGAAGTCAGTTGTGTTACTGTCTTCCCAATCAATGATATTCGCATGTTCACATAGCCAATACTGTGATGGAAATCGAAGTAATTAAATTTTTCTGAACACATAAATTTGTAAGTATCATAACTGTAAATTTGAATGGAAATTCTACTTACCAGCAATGCAATGACATACCCCGTAACTTTTTCTAGAGTTTTGTGCAATCTTGTTATAAAATCGATCAATGTTGCTGTGATTGCTTCTGACCAATCATACTGCTTCATTGATTCAAGAGGTTCCACATACTTGATAAAAACCCACCCTATTGAATTCCCACTTGTTGCAAAAAATAGGGTGAGACACAAGTATAAGGTAACAATGATTACTATATCTTTGAAGTCAGTTGGTTACTTGCCTTTCATTGCTTTGACCAAGGCATTCTTAAGAACAGGACCTGTGAGCCTTGTATCCATTGGGAATCTTCGCCTTAGGAATGCAGTCTTTGGCCTTTTTGAGTATCTTAATGACATGGCTGCTTTACCACCTTGCAAATCAAAAATCAAGGTCATGTCATTGGTTGTAAAGGTCAAGTTTTTTTAACCAACTGTGAATGCTTTCGTTTTTTCATTATAACGTTGGATTATTGCAACTACATCATCATCAGATTTCCTAGACTTCCTTGGATCCATCATTCTAGTGGTTAGAGCTTAGATCAAATACCAGAATTGAGTCTTTTGAAGCTCTTCAAGTTGGTTTGAATTGAATTTAAGGATTTGAAAAAATGAGACAATAGATGAGAAGTTGGATCGATATTGGATGTTGCAATGAGCTCTCATTCTTTGGAGTTTAACAGGTTTTTTCCCCTTGAGCTTGAGTTTTTTTAAGTTGGGGTATTTATCTTGACGCTTGTTGCTTCATCACTTAGACTTGTGTTTTTTGGTGAGGAGTTTGTGGTGTTTTGCTGCTTTTTGATCTAAGATCATAAGAAGATTCAGAAAGTTTCTGTTTCTTTTGTAGTGTTTCTGGTGTTTTGCTGCTTTTGCGTTTCGCCATTCCTAGACAATGAAAACATAAAGATGTCAACATTAAATCCTAGAGAAAATTAAATATGCTACAGAAAATTGAACATGTCAGAGAAAATTACACATAAGGGAGAAAACTAAGGTGGCCAGAGAAAATTATAAATGTTAGAGAAAATTATACATTGAAAATTAAATGTCAGAGGACTAATTGTTTTCTTGTGGAATACATCTAGCCACAGAAAATTTCCATTCCTAGAAAAAATTAAAAAAAAAACAACATAAACATGCCAGAGAAATCAGCAAGGGATAAAAGTAATGTGGCCAGAGAAAATTATAAATTTCAGAGAAATTTTGACATAGACAATTGAATACTAAGTGTTTTCGTGTGGAATACATGTTGCCACTAGGAATGGCAATGGGGCGGGGCCGGGGATCACACTTCCCGTCCCGATCCCCGATGGTCGATTTTTCCCCGGCCCGGCCGATCCCCGACGGGGATCCTATCACTGCCCCGACCCCGCCCCAACGGGGATCGGGTTCCCCGACCCCGAGCATTCCCCGGCTAAAAAAAAAATTCAGATGCCTCACACACACAGATCTGAAACAAAATTATCATCTAAATTTCAGAGGTAACAAAATTTTCAGATGCCTCACACACAACTCAACAACAACATCATCTAAAAACAGATCTGAAACAAAATTATTAATGGTCTGAAACAGATTTGAACTTTAAAAAAAAATACTATGTTTTATCATCATCAACAAATACAGATTTAAACTTAAAAAAAAAAAAAATTAATCACATATCAGATCACTCACACACATATCAGATCACTCACACACACAGATCAGATCACACACACATATATTGTCATCCCCACACACAGATCAGATCACACACACACAGAGAGACAGATCTAACACAGACAGATCTGAGCGACGCCGTCGGTGGGTTCGGTGGTGGTGACAGAGATCGAGAGTGGCTGGCGGTGGTTGTGGGTTCGGTGGTGGTGGCAGAGAGACAGACGTTGTGCGGCGGTGGTAGTGATGTCGCCGTCGGTGAGAGAGAGGGGGAGTCGGGGCCAGCGGTGGTGCTGACGTCGCCGTCGGTGACCGCGAGAGAGAGAGTTGACAGCAAGATGAACGAGAGAGTGAGAAAGAGTTGAGATGAGAGTGAGAGAGAGAGAGATATATCTTAGTTACAGAGTGAGTGTGAGAGCAACATAACAGGAAGTGATATATAAAAATAATAAATCTAATGCATTGGTTTGGTTTATAATAAATATAATATATACGGTTTGGTTTATTATTATATATATAAATATAAGGGGTATAAAAGTAATTTCACTTCGGGGAAATTCGGGGATGGAGGCGGGGATGGGGACGGGGACGGGGATGGAGCCGGGGATCAAACACTGATCACCGTCCCCGGCCCGTGACAAATCGGGGATTGATTTTCAAATACCGTCACCTCCCCGTCGGGGGTATTTTTCGGGGAAAAACCGCTTAAATCGGGGTCGGGATCGGGGATCCTTGTCGGGTTGGTTTCAAATTGCCATCCCTAGTTGCCACATATAATTTTCATTCCTAGAGAAAATAAATAAAGCATAAAGCAACATAAACGTGACATAATTTTTTTAAAAAATTGATAAAAATTACAGATAGATGTCAAATATAGTTAGAAAAAAATCAAGAAAGAAACATAAATCTAGTAACCACAGAAAATGAAAATGCCAGAGAAAATTCAAACACATTCTAAAGAAAATTACACATTCCAAAGAAAATTTCCATTCCATAATATTAAAATGCTAGAGAAATTTACATACACAACTAGAGAAATCTAAACATGACAGAGACACACAAGGAAGAAAAGTGATGTGACTAGAGAAAATTATAAATGCCAAAGAAACTTAGACACGGACAAGAGAGTAATATTATATATAGATGTAAAACATAGCCAGAGAAAATTCAAGAAAGAAACATAAATCTAGCAAGCACAGAAAATGAAAATGACACGTGCTAGAGAAAATTAAACATGGCAAGCCAGAGAAATTTATAGAGCAGAGAAATTTGAATGAATTGTATTTGAAAATTACGCAGGGAAATACAGATAAATTAACCATGCCAAAGAAAATGGGGGAATAAACATGCCAGAGAAAATTCAAAGAAGAAACATAGATCACTACGCCAAAACAAGGCATTAACGGCAGTTTTTTTAACGGCGGTAACAAAAACCGCCGTTAAAGGTACTATTAACGGCGGTAACGAAAACCGCCGTTAATGTATCGTTAACGGCGGTTTCGTTACCGCGTTAAAAAAACGGTCACTAAAAGTGTCTTTAACGACGGTAATGAAACCCACTTTTAACGGCGGTAACAAAATCGCCGCTAATGCCCAACCATTACCGCCGTTAATGACGGCGGTCTTTGCCGGCGGAGCTCCGGCGAAACTCCGGCGTGCTCCGGCGAGTTCCGGCGAAACCATCTACAATAAAGTAAAAGTAATGTTTAAATATTTATTTAGGGAATATATTTCATGAAGAGTGGCTGTGGCAGAGTGGTTGGTGTAGGTGGATGAGAGGTTTTGGGTTCAAAACTTGGGGAGTGCAAGAAGAAAGAATTATTTTTTGAAAAATTTGAACCTATTTACGGCGGTAAAAAACCGCCGTTTTTGGTCCTATATTACCGCCGTTTTTGGTCGACCTTTAACGACGGTAATTTGCCTTTTTACGATGGTTTCAATTTTTCCGACACGCGCATAAACGGCGGTAACGAAACCGCCGTTAAAGGCTTTAACGGCGGTTTTACAGCCTTTAACGGCGGTAAAAAACCGCCGCTAAAGCCCAATTTTGGCGTAGTTGATTAAGCCAATACCAGAGAAATTTACAGACAAAATCACACAAACATCTTCAAGATTAAGTTCAAAACTTAGAGAAATAACATTTTCAAATTCATGTAGTTTTTTATTACGAAATTGAAACCCTAACAAATGAAAGGCTAATATAATATGCAATTAATTGTGTTTCTAGAGAAAAACTCGTTGGATTGTAGAAACTTACTAGAGTGATAATGAAACCTTAATTACGAACTGATATGCCCTGAGATGAAGATGCAATGAGATGAAGATGAACTGAGATGACAATGAACAATGAAAATAGGTCAGAAAAATTTGTAAGGAGGGAATGGAAAAGATTTTGGTAGAAGATAATGAAACCGTAATGTCGATAGTGAAGATGATTGTGAAACCCTAATTCTCCTATTTTTTTGCTCGTGAAGATGGTTGGATTTTTGGAATGGAACTAAGCCATCGGAATTGAGTGGAGTGTTCTCAGTTGATTTGTGAAGGGTATTTTGATCAAAGAAAGAATTAAAAATACACGTGTTTAGTTGAGGGATCTGATACATCATCCATTTTTTTGGTGTCCTTTATCCTTTAAATTACTATTATTAGGGACCATAAGAAAAAATTCCTCTTTTTTTATGTTCACTAAATTTTTTAAATATTTTAACTAATTTTTAAAATTTTTAAATACATCTAACATAAATACACTAAAAAAGTATAATATTTATAAACAAATCTATAAAAAATTCACTAAATATCTAAAATATATATATCAAAAATGAAAATTCAATACATTTTCATATTTTGATGTATTTATTAATCTTTTAAAATAATTTTTTTATAAATATTTTATACGTTAAATACTTCTAAATAAAATATATCTAAAAAAATAAAAAATTACTTAAAATTTTAAAAACATTTATTAAAAATAAAAAAAATTACGAACAACTCAATTTTCAGAACGTTTAAACCAAATTTGGCCCCAACAAAAAGTGTACTCTCGAAACCTGATCGTCTATTTCTAACAGGGAAGAAAAGAAAAACACAATCGGAGCGTCCTGCGACTATTGACCTCGCTCGCTCTCTCTCTCTCTCTCTCTCTCTCTCTCTCTCTCTCGATTATGGTCGTCGTCGTCTTGGTCTTCGATCATTCGTACCTGAATTTAGCGTTTCACTCTTCCAGCAGCTGACAATGGAACAATAATTACAAAGATTTCCAGAGAGGAGAGGAGAAGAGAAGCCATTTTTGTAAGTAACATGTCGCGGCAGCCGGCAATGTCCGCTTTCCACAAGCCCAAGACTCTCGACAACAAATACGTAAGAATGCTTCTTTTTGTATGTGTTTTGATCTTTCAATTTCTCTAGGGTTTTGGTTTTCGGACAAAAATTAGAAAATAACATGCAATTCTGTTTCAATTTCATGTGCATTTCACGATTTGGATGACATTTTCTTTTGTTTGTTAAGCCTGTTTTGATCCCTATGTTCTTTTTTCATCTCAAAACATTATGTACAAAGCTTAACAAAAACGCAAGTCTTCTTTAGCGGAGAGGGTTGCTATAGCCCAATGAATTAGTATTATATTCAAGGTGTAAGATGAATGAATATCAACAAGTTTTCCGAAAACATTAACATTTATAAAAAGCCCTAGCAAGCTCATTCATATCTTTTCCAAATGTATTATATTTCCAAATCATTATAATGCATATCCATCAAAACATACAAGACATGAGTATAACCCACCCGGGTACCGTTTACACAACCAACCCCTCGGTGGCATAAGAGATCTCAACTACCGCTACTAGCACGTTTACCATCCTTCAGTAGCTTGACTAAATCCGAGGATGCCATCTTTCTACTTTTCATACATGAACATAGGATATCCATTCATAACAAATATTTCAGTGTATTCCAAAGTGTGTCATAATTTGAGTTTAAAAAATATAAGAGTTGAACGTAGCTTTAAAATAATACTACTCACCAATGGCTCTTACAAATGGGGATGATCCACAAGAGTTTGAACATACACAAGCACACGAAATAATATCCGTTGAAGCTTTGTTCTAACTTGCACAAATTCTAAGTAGTTTGAGATTAATTTCAGTGTCCTTCCAATTCCAATTCATTTACCTTTAGTACAAGGTTTAGGATATTAATCAGAGTCTTTCCTAAGTCTTAAAACAAGTCCCAAGTGTCCCAGAATGTGTTATCAAGGTTTCCAGGTGTTCGAGTCCGCTAACAGAAGGCTGAAAATCAAATTTTACTCTGACCGGTTGACTGGCTAGTCGTCCTCTTTGCTCTAGAATGCTCGCTTTATTTGTGAGGTTAACTTCAAAAGGGCATATTTTCCTCATTCGAACTCGAAGCCAAGCAATATTTATATCTAAATTGAAGCTCTGGAAGTCTAATTTCTAGTGGTAGTGGTCTCACGTATTCCAACTATTAAGAGAGATATGATTAGGATTTTGGATCATATAGTAACACACTAAGTTCAAAAGAAGACTATCCCCTAACTCTTAAAACAAAATAAGGAAGCTCACATGTTCTAACTTTCTGAACTACAATATTTTTAAGTTTTATTCTAAGCATTTCTTATCAAGGCTACTAATGCAAGATGCAAACAAACAAACATGGATAATGTATGTTTATGCCATGGAAGAATGTCTCGGTTGTTACATTAATGCTATTGTTTTCAATTGAAGATTTTTGGAGATGAGATTGGGAAAGGAGCATATGGTCGAGTTTACAAGGGTTTGGATTTGGAGAATGGAGACTTTGTTGCAATTAAACAGGTTTCTTTGGAAAATATTGCGCAGGAGGATCTCAATATTATCATGGTACAATATTAGTCACTCCTACTATCTGTCCTTTTGCTTTCTTTCTTTCTTGATTATTTATGTTATGTTAGGACATTTGGATTTGAAAAATGATTTATATTTTTCTGGGCATCTTGACCCTGTTGTTTCATTTGTAGACTCGGTACTTGTCATATTTATAATTTATTTGGCTTAAAAACCTAGCTGAATACCCCTTGATGTTTATTATTGGGAATGAAAACTTACAACTATAGATTTTTATTTTTAGATTGACCAGTCTTCAAGTAGTGAATTCATTAGGATTACAAAGAGGGTCTTGATTCATGGCTATTATTTAATTGTAAATATGGGTGGAGCTTTTTGGGTTGAAGTTAATAAGTCAAATTCAAATATGATGGTGGTTAAGGAATTCGAAAGGATTTAGCCTAATGGTAACTGAAGTGCCCAAAGTGACATGGGCTCATTAATCAATAACAAGGTCCAAATTGAGGAGCCTTTTCATTCTTGGTGCATAGTGCTTTGGGCCATGCTTCACAATGATAAAGGGGGTTTAGCCATTGGTAATATTGTGCATTACATTGCCATGCTTGGTAATTGTTGGGCTTCAATGTCTTCTCTTCTCCTTTTAAAGGGATATTTTATTTTATTTTATTTTTTATTGGCTAAAAGATAAAATTGTATTAGTGAAGGTTTCGAGGGGACACAACCTTATACAATCGAATCATTTTACGGGGATGCCTTTTTTTTTTTTAAAAAAAAATTAATAGAGATTGGAGAGATATTGTGTGACATGCAATTTTGCTTTTGTTTTTTTCTTCTCTTTTAGGGACTCTGCACCCCTGTTGTGCCCTTTGGTATTTTTCATTCTGGTTTATTGAATTGCATATCAAAAAAAAAAAAAAAAAAAAAAGGAAAAAGATTTCTTATACCTCATTGGCAACTCCTTAGTGTCTGGACTGACTGATAATTTTGCTTGCCTTTTGGAGCAGATGTAAGTTAAACAGAGAATCTCAACGCTAGCTCTGAGAAGCTAGATAAATAGTTAATATCTCTCTCAATTACTCTATTTCTGTGTCAAATTCAACTGCAGTTTCAATTTTCCTTGATGTAGTGCATGTTCACATATTTGTGCATGTATTATTGTATTATGAAATGAAGCTTGTGATTCCCGTGGGATTAGTTTGCAGTTTGGAGCACTGTGGTGATATTTCTTTACTGTTAAAGCCAACATATTAGTCCCTTTCGATTATGTACATAATTTTATAATGTGTAGCATTTTGTTTCTTCTTTGAATCTAACAAGTTGTTGCTTTCCTTTTGAATTCTCTGTTGTTGATGGGATGATTTTACTTCTCAGCAAGAGATTGATCTGCTCAAGGTAATTTTTCTTCTTACATTGCTATTAAAATTTTGTTCTTTATTGAATTTCTGAAATATAATGTGTGTTTCTGTTGGAGAAAAATATTCACATTTGACTGGCTTTTGGGCTAATACTTAACTTTCAAATGTTACTGCTGTGAGATATGCTGAAACTTTATTACTTAGCCTCTCGGTTGGGGCTATGTGGAACTCCTTCCCCCCCTTCCCCGTATTTAGAACAGTTACAGACTTACAGTGTTTGATTCTAGACTTACATATATGAAAGCTACTGGTGTTATTAAAATTTTGGTATATTAAATATTCGTTCTGCAACTTCCTTGTGCTCGTATATGGTGTTGTTAAACTGTTGTTGGATAGCTATATGTTGTACTTGAGTATCTATTCTGCTAAAACTAGATGAATTGAGTTTGAGTTGCATAACAACAGTTCTATTTGTTTTTTAAATTAAAAGCACATTAAGAAACAACATGAAGGGGGTGCCACTTGTATATGTTACACTAAAGGAAAAGCAAAACACAGCACCTAATGTAGAGACCTGTGTTACATGGACTCAGGTACGGGTGTCGGGTGCGAGTATGTATCTAGAGGTCGTACTCATCAAACTATAAATTTAAGGGTATGCAGACTCAGCAAAAAAATGTCATAATTTTATATTTTTAATCAAGTATGTGAGATAAAATGGTGCTCTATGTAACTTACAATGTCAAAAAGACATTTATAGCAATTATACAACAATACGTACACATAATAATAGTGTTATATACAATGTGGGTGTTTGGGAAGTGGCTATTTTAGAGGTTTTTTGACTTTTTGACTATTTTAGTAGGCTATTTTAGTTTTTGTGTTTGGGAAGTTGGGTTGGATTTTTATTTGAGTTGTATTGAAGAATGTGTTTGAAATGATATTTAGATAAAAAATAATTAAATTATTCCCCAAAAGTCGTGCATGACGTGATGGAGCTGTGCCTGACTTGGATTATGATTATGTTGGGATATGAAATGACTAAAGTGCCCCCGTGGGTTGGAATGCTAAGTTGGTGAGTTAGTCAAAAAGTAAAAGGGCAAAATCGTAATTTCAAATATACACTGCACAGCAAAATCGTCAGTTTCTGATTAAAAAAAAAAAAGAAAAAAAAAAAGAGCTACAGTATAACTTTTTGGCTATTTGTTTAAAATGAGGCTAAAATAGCCTTTTAGCCTCTTCCCAAACACCGCCAATTATAGAAGAAGTATCCGTTGAAAATTATCCAACACATATCCCATACCCTTGTTTGAGTGTCGGGTGTCTGACACAAGTATTTGATTTATTTTGAAGAGTTCTTGTAACATAGGTAGAGACTCAGGGTGTGTTTGGTTTGTGTTCGTAAGGTAGTTTTTGGGATAAAAAGTACGAAAACTTGTTTGGTTTGTTTTTTTTCAGAAATGGTTTTGGAAAATTGTTTTGGGGAGAGAGTTTTAAAAAAAGTGGTTGATTTGATGTGTATGAGAGAGAGTGATTTTGGAAAGTAGGTAACCAAACAAAATTTTGAGATTTTTTTTGAAAAAATTTGTTTGGTTTGATTACTTTTGAAAATTTGTTTGTAGATAATTTTTTCCAAAATTTTTTCTGAAAAACAAACCAAACTAGGCCTCAATTTTTCTATTTATGGGGTTTGCGATAAATTTGGAATCTCTGGATGTTCAGTATGCTATTTATGGGACTTTTGTAAATTTCTGTTGTGACAGAATTTGAACCACAAGAACATTGTGAAATATCTCGGATCCTTGAAGACGAAGACTCATCTTCACATAATTCTTGAGTAAGTTTAGTTGAATTCCCTTTCCTTTAACAGATTCATTCCTGACATTTTAGACAAACTATGTGTTGAAAACTTATGTGATCATGTTTTGAATTTTGTTTGCATAGGTATGTAGAGAATGGCTCACTTGCAAATATTATTAAGCCAAATAAATTCGGACCATTTCCAGAATCGTTGGTGGTCGTGTATATTGCTCAGGTATACTTGTAACCTTATAGTTTAATGCCTTCATCCTGTGCTTAACTTTGATAACTTTGTGCTTGTGACCAGGTATTGGAAGGTTTGGTTTATCTGCATGAACAGGGTGTAATTCATCGGGATATCAAGGGTGCAAATATATTAACAACCAAAGAGGTATTGTTCTGTGGTTTTCTTGAAATATTTGGTTGGTGATTTGTTTATTCATTTTTTGTTCAAGGGTGATGGGCTACAGAATAGCTGGTAGCCTGCACCGAGCCTGCGAATCCCTCTATCCCTTCCAAGCCAAATAAAGATGGGACTCAATTCCGGGTCTTTGGTGTGCCTGGCTAGCTTAGCTGGCACCTTCCTTTGGTTGCTGTTTCAGCTTTAGTTGGCTAAAAGACATGTCTCATTACTCTCTCTCTCTCTCTCTCTCTCTCTCACACACACACACACGCACATGCACACGTGCACGCACACACACAAACCCTATTTTATCATTCAATTTGATATTCTTGTGTCAAAACTCAATTCATTTAATTTTAATTTTTAAATTTTTTTTTTTAATATCATTTTCATCTTGCATGTTCTACAATGGCAAAAACTTCTGTGAGAGGTGCGATCATCGACTTCTTTTTTTCACATGTATTGTTATATCTGAGTCTTATATATTTTACTTTTGTAGGAGCTGGGTCTTATTTATTTCATTGTTTAAGGAGGTTTGATGTGCCACTTGTTTAGGTTGCTAATTGACTGCTGATTATTTTTTGCTGCAGTGAATGGTTGAGTAGATGTTAATAAATTTATAAATTTATAGGTGCAGGAGGATGTTAAGGGTTAACTGGGGTGGCAGTGATTTATGAATTAAAATTTTGGTTTATTGCAAATGAGGGTTAATAGGAATTTTAAGTAACCTTAGATCTGCATTAAGTCCCCATCTCATGCATTAGGTTTTAATAAATTAAATTTTTAGAAGTTTCTCCAGCAGCCTATTTTTGCTCAGAATATTCACTTTCATTCGGAAGTGCCAGTCCTGAAGCTTACTTTATGTACTTTGCTCATTGATTTTGTTTTATTGGATTATTTAAGATGGTGTAGTTTTTTCCATTTTTTTCTTTTAGATGGCTTTTGCAGAGTACTTGGTTGAACTAATTTATGCTTTCAGGGTCTTGTGAAACTTGCAGATTTTGGGGTTGCAACAAAACTAACCGAGGCAGATGTTAATACACATTCAGTTGTTGGAACACCCTATTGGATGGCCCCTGAGGTACTACTTGAATAATCTCTTTATCAGTATTCCAGCTTGATTTTTGATCGGAATGATGATGGGAGCATTCTTGTTTTTATCTTTTCAGCCAGAGTTTTAATTTTTTTCCGTTCCTTTCCTTTCCTTTCCTTGGGTTTGATTTTGATATCTTTTGTCCATTGTCCACAAACACTGAATCTTCAAAAGCATGAAAAAGGTTTTGTTTCTGCATTCTGTTGGGGACCTGTAACCAGTGATAGATCGACATATTTTGTGGGGCGGGTGGGTGGGTGAATTTTCATGTATGCACATGGTTGTAAGAAATTATATTCTTACTAACAAAAATTTGGAAATCAATTAAAATCATGCATCCCTTTTGTTTGTTATCTACATATTCTTACTAACATCTCTTATCAATGAATATATATATATATATAATTTTTTCACAAGGTTGATTACCGTAAAAATTGTTTGTTCAAATTTCTCCAGTTTTCTATGGTTTCTTATAAAAAATATAAGGAACATAAAATTATAGTTTGTTTTCCATTCTAAGGATTTTTTGAGGTGGTTTCTGGTCTTGGGGTGAATATGAATGGAAGTACTATTGTGGCTGTTAAATTGTTGGCTACTGTGTTAGGGTGTCTTGTTGAGTCCTTGCCTTGCACGTAGTTGGTGTTACTGTTGTTAAGTGGTAAACTTAGGTGTATTGATTTTAGAGTCCAATCATTGAGAAGATTGGGAAAAGATTGTAGGGTTGGAAGAGAGTTCTGATTTTAGGGGAGGTAGGCACTGTAAGTTTTCTGAATGAAACTGCATATTCAATTGTATATTTACAAAGTACATAAATGTTTATTTAGCCCCAAGACCAAGATAAAAAAAGGAAATAGAATCCCTATACAAAGGGATATCAACATGCCTAATATAAATATATACAGAATATATACTAATATACAGAATAGATACGAATATATTCTCACACCCCCGCTCAAACTCAAGGTGTTTTAGTAGAAAACACGGAGAGTTTGTCTTGAAGAAACCGAAACCGAAACCGAGCAGTGGTGCGAGTTTTGGTAAAGAAATCAGCATGTTGCAATGCGGAAGTGACAAATGGAAGTGAGATAGAGTCAGACTACAGGTGCTGACGGAGAAAGTGACAATCAATCTCAATGTGCTTCGTCCATTAATGAAAAATAGTGTTATGAGCGATTTGAATAGCACTATGGTTGTCACAGTAGAGAGATGTTGGCGAAGACTGAGGGACAATCAAATTAGATAAGAGACAACGAACCGAGACAACTTCAGCAGTAGCATGAGCTATAGCATGATACTCAGCTTTGGCAGTAGAATGGGCAGCAACAGTTTGTTTCTTGCTTTTCTAAGAAATCAAGAAATCACCAAGAAACATACAGAAACCAGAAGTGGACTTACGATCATTAACATCCCCAGCCCAATCAGCATCAGCATAGGGCATCAAATCCAAGGATGAAATAGAAGACAGCAGCAAGCCTTGGAAGATAATACCACGAAGATAGCAAAAAATCGGAAGCAAAGTAGCCCAATGGGTAGAGCGAGGAGCAGAAACGAATTGGTTAACCATATGAACAACATAGGCAAGATCAGAACGAGGAACCGTCAGATAGACTAAGCAACCCATAAGCTTTCGATATAAAGTAGGATCATTTAGAGGGATACCATTAGTAGTGTTGAGCTTCACATTAAGCTCAATGGGGGTATCAGAAATCTTAGTGCCAATAAGACTGGTATGGTGAATAACTTCATTGGCATACTTGGCTTGAGACAGAAAGTAGCCCTTGGGAGAACAAGCCACCTCAATATCAAGAAAATATCACAATGGTCCCAGATCCTTCATTTCGAAGTACGGAAGAGATGTTGCTTGACCTTAGACATAGTAGAAGAGTTAGAGCCAGTGATTATCATATTATCCACATACAGTAATAAGGCAACAAAACTATTAGAGGTGTACAGGAGAAACAAAGCAGAGTCATGGGCACAAGGATGAAGCCCAAGCTCAGTAACATCTGTTTGAAAGCGATCATACCAAGCACGAAGAGATTGCTTCAAACCATACAGAGCACGTCGAAGATGACAAATTTGTCTAAGAGGAATGGTGAAGGCTAGGGAGAGGACGCATATAAACCTCCTCAGTGAGATAGCCATTAAGAAAAGCATTCTTAACATCCATCTGATAAAGAGGCCAATGACGAATAGCAGCAACAGAGATCAAAGTACAGACAGTAGTCATCTTGGCAACAGGGGCAAATGTCTCCTCATAATCAATACCATACTCTTGTGAAAAACCTTTGCAATTAGGTGAGTTTTATAGTGCTCGAGAGAATTATCAGAATGAGTCTTGACTTTATAGACCCATTTTCAACCAATCAGATTCTTGCCTCAGCAGGCAGAGGAACCAGCTTCCAAGTATTGGTCTCCTGCAATGTAGACAACTGTTACTCCATAGCTTGAATCCAATTAGGATCCTGACAGACCTCCTTGTAAGATTAATGTTCTGAAAAAGAGTGAGTAGCAGATAAAAACGTATAATATGAAGGAGAAATGCATGTTCTAACAAAACTAAGTTTGACTACCTGTTTATGGATGCGAAGGGAATACTTACGGTTAGTAAGATTAGAGTCGTTAGAAGCAGGGCAGAGACAATTGGTGGAGGGAGAGTCTTGCGATGAGAATAGACTAACAATGGAGGAGGAGAAGGAGCAGGTGGGGGAAGAGGTGGAGAGGATGAAACAGACTCATGGGGGGGACAGTGGAGAAGGACTCAGCAGAAAGGGTAGTAGGAGGAGAAGAAGGAATGAACAAGCTCATAGAGAACAATAGAGATGTACTCATTAGGAGGGACCTAAGAAGGAAATGGATCAATCCTTTTTAGAAACTGGAGCAGTGAAAGGAGGAAGCTGAAAGTAAGCTAGATGTTCCAGGAAGGGAACATGCCGGGAGACATAAAGGCTGCAGGAAATAGGATTGTAACAACGATAGCCTTCTGAGTAACACTGTAACCCAAAAAGACACACAGGATAGACTGGGCACTAAGTCTTGTCCTATCTTTTCGGGGAAGAAGGATAAAACATGCAGACCCAAAAACATGGAGGAGAGAGTAATTGAGGAGTTGGGAAAACAGAGTCTCATAACGAGAACGGTCAGAGAGTAGGGGGTAGGCATATGGTTGAGAAGAAAAGCAGCTGTAAGAACGGCTTTCCTTTAAAAGGGAGCCGGAACATAAGCTGAAAGGAGAGATCTAGCTGTCTCAAGGAGATGATAGTGTTTACGCTCAGCACGACCATTTTGGGCGGGTGTATCAGTACAAGAAGTTTGGTGAATAGTAGCCAAATTGGCTAGATACTCCCATAATTCAGTTTTAAAATACTCCCCACCTAAGTCAGATCGTAACAATTTAATGGTAAACCCAAATTGTGTAGTGATCATAGACTGAAAATTACGGTATATTTGGTAGAAGTTAGATTTGAGTCATAAGATAAGCCCAAGTATAACGGGTGAAATCATCAACAAAAGATACATAATATGCAGAACCTCCTGTAGTAAGAACATGAGAGGGTCCCTAGACATCAGTATGCACAAGAGAAAATGGAGAAACAGAAACAGAAACAAAAGTAGAAGTACTTTTATTAAATGGTAAAACTAACATTTTGACAAGTTTATACCCCCGACATTCATCAATTTGACTAGGAGAAACTTTACTCAACAACCCTGACTGAGCTAAAGACCATAAACGGTCAATAGACAAATGACCTAGGCGAGAATGCCATAAATAAAACTGATTCGATTGAGAATCTAATCGAAACGAGGAAAGTGCAACTGGAGAGGTGGATAAAAGGAGATGTAAGCTTTTTACCACACAGAGATCTCTAACTCTACGGTCGGTCCCAATCTGCTTCTTGGACACCCAATCCTGCACACAACAGACAGAAGAGGAAAAGATAACATCAAAACCAGAAGCATCAAGTTGACTGATAGATAATAAACTGACAGATAACTGAGGGACATAAAGAATAGAGGGAATAGTAATAGCAGACATGGCAGAGGGTAAGTCAGACCCAATAGATATAACAGACATACTGGACCCATTAGCAGTAGTAATAGTAATAGGAATGGGTGAGGGGATACAATTTTGAAGTAAGGAAAGGTGAGGAGTCATATGATGAGAGGCACCAAGATCAAAAAGTCAGATAGAGGAAGGGATATCTAAAGAGGACTTAAGCAAACCTGAATGAAGAGAGGTAAGAGCGAAGGCGGATGTGGATGGCTGAGAGGTGGACATAATATGTTGAAGTTGAGAGTTGAGCAATTTGATCACTCAAGGAAGCCAAGTCGGGATTGGGAGCTGAAGTAGATGCAGTATAAGCGGCAGGAGGTCGGAAAATACTCGGAGTAGGACCACGGAACTGTGTTTGAGAAAACGGAGCAGGCTGACGTCCCTTCTTGGGACAGTTGTTCTTCCAATGATTTTTTTGATGGTAGAAAGCATACTCATTTGGACCTAATAGTCCTTTCTTGGGTTTCGTAATGACCTGAAGCTAATGAGGAGGTGGGGTCGATAATAAAGGAGGCTTAGCAGGAGCTAAGAAGACAGAGGGAGGCAAAGTCTGACTAGCCGTTTTAAGACGGGTTTCCTTGGAGAGGAGCTTATGAACAATAGCATCCATAGAGGGAAGAGGAGACCGGTGAAGGATGTCACCTCGGATAGCCTTATACTGAGGGGAGAGAACCGTTAAGAACTGTACTAAATGACCCTGCTCTCGAAACTCAATATAAGCTTCTAGTATCTTGAGATTAGGTGGTTCTATAAGAGCTAACTGATTTCAGAGATCTGTCATCTCAATATAGAAGTCCTGAATAGATTGATCCTGCTGACGAGCACTTTGAATAGCTATTTCCAACTCATATTGCTTGGCAAAGTTGGACTGTTGATAACCACTCTGTAAATAATCCTACACCTCCTTGGCGGTACTATATTTGGAAAACATCATTCAAATACGGTCATCTATAGAGTTATGAAACCAGGTCAAAACTTGGGCATTATCACAATCCCAAGAGTCACAGGAAGTCAGATATCCTTCTACTTTTGAGTACGATGGACGAGGAACAGGACCAGAAACATAGTTCCATTTTTTCTTGTCCAAGAAGAAAACTCTTCATAACACTGGTCTAATAAGCATAATTGGTATCAGTGAATTTGCATTTAGTGGCTTGAATTTTGGTGTTCGGCATTATAATAAAACAGAACTAATGGATTGAAGTATAATGACACAAAAAAAAGATTTGTTCCAAGTAACCAGATAATCACAAACAGAGGGGCTAAAATGTAAATAAAAGTTTTATAACCACATCAACACATTGAATCAGCAAAGGAGGAAAGGAGGAGAGACCGCAATTGAGACAGAGAGAGAGAGAGACGAATCAGAGAAGTCGCGATGGGTCGCGAATCGTGATAGAACAGGGAGAGAGATAGAAGCTTCAATCAAGACCAACGACCCAGGAGAGAGGTGACTGCTTCGATCGATACCAACGAACTAGAATCAGAGACTAAAGTCTTCAATTGAACAGAAATGATGACCCACGATGAGTGCCGAGTCGAGTTTCTGAACTAGAGAAAGAGATGACGGCCCTTGCGATTGTGATCATGCATAGAATAGAGAGTCGCGACTTCAACCTAGAGACAAGAAACTGTTGCGACTTCGCAGAACCACCGAGAGAACTTCGAACAAGAAGTTTGAACGAGGAGAAAGAACTTCGAATAATCAAGGCCAGACCTAAGGTTTTGGTTCTGATGCCATGTAAGTTTTCTGAATGAAACTGCATATTCAATTTTATATTTACATAGTACACAACTATTTATATAGCCCTAAGACCAAGATAAAAAAATGAAATAGAATCCCTATACAATCAAAGGGATATCAAATATGCCTAATATAACTATACACAGAATACATACTAATATATAGAATAGATATGACTATATTCTCACAGGCACACTTTGGTTTAATCAGTTTTGACTAATGTTTTTGTTTATTACCTATATTTAAGATGTTGATGAGTGTGGTTGACAAAATTGAAAAATTGCCGAGGGTTTTTTTTTCTTTTTTTGTGTGTGTGGTGTATGAGAGGGTTGTGATGAGGGAAGTGGGAGTATTTAGACCCACCAAAATGTAAAGCGGGTCTTACCATTGGAATCATTATTGCTAAGAATAAAGCATCATTAGGCAAATGGTTATGGAGATTCCCTAACAAGAGAGATGCTTCATTATTCACCCAAAAAAAAAGAGAGATGCTTTATGGCATGCCGTGATTAAAAGCAAGTAGGAGACTCAATCTAGTGTTTGAGATTCTAATGAGGCTTATTGGGGAAATTCTAGACATCCATGGAAGTACATTTCTCAGAGAACTGATAATTTCTCACAATTCATTCGTTTTATGGTTGGGAATGGGGAACATTCATTTTTGGGAGGATACTTGGATTGGGGATGATTATTTTTCTCATTTGTTTCTTAGTTGCAGGAATCGTGCATCCAGGCTGCGTTTCTTAGGAAGAAACGTGTAAGAAATGACTCTTTTGGGAGAGAAATGCGTTTCTTTCCAGATGGAAACGGTGGTGAAATCCAAAAGCAAAAAAAAAAAAAAGTAGATATGAAGATCCATTTGAGAGAAGAAAAAAAAAAAAAGAATCTGATATCAGATATGGAGTAGAAGAAGAAGAAAGATGGCATACCTTTTGAAAATAGTTGAAGCGAAAGAGACCGAAGGAGAAGTCGAAGGAACCTTCGAATCAGACCAGTCTTTGAAGAGAGAGAAGACAATAGAGCTGCCAACTTTATTTGCTGGATTTATCCTTCTCTCTTTTTTTTTTTTATTTTTATATATATTTTTAAACATAGTATTTTTTTTTTATTTTGACCTAGATGGTCGTGGGCTTTCATTTAAAAAGTTCAATGGGCTTCGTTGGGCCTATAGTTGGTCTTAGCTTGCAGATTCAAAAAATATTGGATACTAAATACTAATTATATTACAATCAAAGCCCATTAAAAAACAAACATATTATATAAAAAATATAAAAATAAATAAAACAATGAAACTTTAATATATTTGAATAATGCCCCCCAAAATATGTTTTATGCATGTCAATTAAAAAAAAAAAGTTTATATAGATAAATTAAAAATATTATCGATAAAATAATACATAAGCGCTCCTAACCTACGATTCTTCTAAGTGGCCATGCTCTCCCGCTCCCACTCCCGTTTCGTGCAACTAAGATTTGTTTTGATGTTTGTATCGTCTACCTCGTTCGCATAATGTGTCTATTGCTTGTTTTCTTAAGGTTCCCATTTCTTGGATTTTCAATTTGTTTTAGAAATCTAAATGCCAGGGAGTCCTGTGTCTAAACTTGAGTGTGAGTCTAGGCTAGTGATTTGGTATTCTTGTTCACTATTATTCATAATTTTCTTTGAGACATGATTCTATGGATAGAAGGGTGTGGTCCACTCATTCCTCCTTTTGATCCTTGTGATTTGGAATGCTTGTGCCATTTTAATGTAAGAGTGCTTCCATGGTTTTTGGCTCTTAATAAGATTTAAAGCAAATGGTTTGTTTCTAAGGAGACCCAATTACTCTTTGCTCCCATAATGGTGCATTTTGTGTAGGGGGGATGAAGAAAGCATTGATCATCTTTTCTTGCATTATCCCGTGAAATTTTACTTAAGAAATAATGAGATTAGTATGGATTTAAAGGGACATTTTTTCTTTTTCATTGGTTTTGGTTAAATGAACAACATAGTTTGATTGGTTCGAAATTCTTTCTTTCCAAAATATTTTGCTATGTGGAGTCTCTGCATTCTTGTTTGCATGTTTTTCTTTTGTTATTGTTTATACAATAGTTTGATATTACTTGTTCTGATATTGTGGAATTCATTTTTAATTTTATTTTTTTAAAGAAATAATTTGGGAGTCCTTTGTGTACTCTTTCCCCCCCTAGTTATTCTTGGACTTGTTGGACCAATTTGATTCTATGATTACTTGAAATTATTTAGCTAAGTCTTTTATGTGCTTCGATTTAAACTAACTTAATATCTGTGGTCCCCTTTGTGTGTGCAATCAAGAATATGTGTGGTCAGTGTTGATTTTGTCATATATTTTGTATACTCTTTTTCTTAATTTAGTGATTTGCATCTTATGTTTCAATTGTTGGTTGCAGTTATTATAGTTTTGCTTTTGTCAGTTTCATATTAGTTTGCACAATGAACTTAAGAAACCACATTCAAATGTTTTAGGGACATCATTATGCAAATCACGGTGTCCGTTTCAGCAATCAATAGGATATATGCTTTTAGTATGCTTTAAAGTCCACATTATTCATGTTCATCTAATATTGTGAATCGGAAAGATAAATGGCTCAGATTTGTGATGTGATCATGAAGGTGTATCAATCCTTATCACTGAAATTGACAATGCTTCAGGTCATTGAGATGTCTGGGGTCTGTGCTGCATCTGACATATGGAGTGTTGGCTGCACTGTGATTGAGCTTCTTACATGTGTGCCTCCGTACTATGATCTCCAACCCATGCCTGCTCTCTTCAGGATTGTGCAGGTTTTGTTAAAATTATTTTTTATTTTTATTTTATTGTTCTTCAGCAGTTGCTTGTTATGTCATATCATGATGAGGAAGTAATGCCGTGTTATGTGATGTTATTTGATGATCTTTATGTCTTTTTTTTTCCCCTTCTGATGTTCTGTTTTTCCTGATGGATGGGTGTCATCCTGATGTATTACTTTCTTCCTTCGGAATTCAACTGGAGAAGATTTAGATTCTTGATTAATTACATAATCTCTGAAATAGCAAACAGA
The DNA here is from genome assembly GCA_030407325.1 of Camellia japonica. Lineage (NCBI taxonomy): Eukaryota > Viridiplantae > Streptophyta > Magnoliopsida > Ericales > Theaceae > Camellia > Camellia japonica. The sequence continues at coordinate 162,055,645 of JAPPVO010000019.1, read as the reverse complement.
AACTTGAATTTTCTTCTTGTTCTTTCAGGATGAGCATCCTCCAATACCAGATGGTTTATCTCCTGACATCACTGATTTTCTGCAGCAATGCTTTAAGAAGGTGAGGTAGAAGAAATATCAAATTGAGGTTTATTAGCTTGTCACTTTTCAAGTCATTACTTTAATTTATTTTTACATGCGTTATGACAGTTGCATGGACCTTTTTGCGCTTTTTTGTGGTTCTTTTTTAAAAAATGTGAAAAAAACAAGAAGAATAGGGGAATAATACAATGGTGATCTCTTTAGGTAGAAATAAACCAATGAACAAGAGAAAAACAAGTTAAAATGAACGAAATCATTTTCAATAGAAATATAACAGGATGTCAGGTATTCTAAGGTTTTCTGATGTGAGTAGTTTTTGTTGTTAGTATGATTTGAGGCTAGTCTTTGTCTATAAATAGGTGGTTAGGTGTTGTCATAATAACTTTTGACATTTGAGAATTGTAAGTTTCAGATCTTTGCTTGTGTCCCAATTTAGGAATATTCTCTGGTTAGAAATTCAGCTATTTCTGATTTTCAAACTCTGTTTGGTATATCAGAGCTTTAGGCTCAGATCTTGCTCGTAACTATAGCTTGCAGAGTTTGCGAACCTATGCAAGTGGATCGTGTATTTGATTCCAGGTAGCTATACCTTTGATTGAGCTTCGACGTTGACTACGAGAAGATCGATATGTCTATCTGTCTTTGATGCCTGCTCGACATGACTTTCGATTTTGATCTTGACTCCGCCTGAGGGTTGACCTCAATTGGACATCGATTCTAGATCTTTAATCAATCTCCGACTTTGATTGCATTCAATTCGTTGAACGTTAATTGAAGTTTCGATTTCAATTGCATATTCATCTCTATTCTTTCAACTTCGACTAAAGCTGTCTCCAGCTTTGATTCTGGTAGGTTTCGGACCTGCAAGAACTTCAATCAAACTACTTGATTGAGGAGTGATTCGAAGTTGCGAATTTTGACCAAGCCCTAATCAAGCTTCTTTGAGTTCGAGCCTGTCGTTGATTTTGATTCTGTTTTGCTTTCAACATTTGGACCTTATTTGGCATGCTGGATTCTAGTTGATTGATTGGAGCCAGTTTGCTTTTGGTTCAATTTACCGTCTCTGTGTGGCTAGGTTCATTGAGATAGTCAGAATTCTGTTGTGATTGATTCTGAGGGTGTTGCAACATTAATGCTTAACTAGGTAGAGGTTGAAGAGGTGGCCGAGGCAGGACTTTTGCTGCTAATTTGGGAGAAGAACCTGAGGTGAAGCTTCCATTTGGACGAAACAATGTGAATCCACATCAAAGAGATGAGATTGATGAGTTGAGAAAGCAAATTGTCGTATTAACCAATTCTGTGCTTTGCAAGCTCCTACCGATGGTAGTGATGCTTCTGAGGAAACTTAACCTCATTTTGAGAATCATTTTGGTGCTTTGCAAGGCCGCTGAGCCGATCCAGGACGTTTTGAGTACAAATAGGAGAACACCATCAGGGTTTAGCTTCCATGGAAGTCTCAATCAAGATGAGTTTGTGGATTGGATAAACACTATTAAATGAGTGTTTAAATATTGTGATGTCTTGGAAGAGAAGAAGGTGAAATTGGTATCAATAAGCCTCAAGGGGAGAGCTTCCGCTTGGTGGGAGCAAATGCAAATTAGTAGACAATGATCAGGCAAGGGAAAGATATGAGATTGGGAGATAATGAACTCAGAGCGATTTTTGTCTTGTAACTAGATGCAACTTTGTACAATATCTTGCGTAACTTCAAGCAATTGGGGGTGCTGAGGAGTATATAGAAGCATTTTATCAACTTGTTGTAAGAGTTGATATCTCAATGAGAGCGTAGAGAAAATGGTTGCATTCCACGTAAGTGGCTTGAAGCTTTCCATCCAATAGGGCTTTGGCCATTAAGAAACAACAAAGTAGAGTTGTTTATAGAACGAGACAACCTTGCTAAGGTGGTTTTAGGCTGGGCCAATCTTCGCTTCTCTGTTATTTCTACTTCTACTATCCACTAAAATTATACCATATATTCAGTTTTATTTCCTAGCTGCCTGGCAAGTCTTCTCTCCATATTTCTAATTTAGTGTTAATCCCTTACCTATCTAGACCCACTGGTTTACCAGCTTGATAACGTTATATTGCATGTTAATTCAACTGTGTTGATAATCGAATAATAATAATGGTAAACAATCTGATTTTAACCTGTCACCAATTTGATTATAATCATATTATTTTTACTTGTTATTCTTTGTTGCAAAAGATAATTCAAACCATTTTTTTGTGTGGTTGTGAGGTGGCAAGTGATGAAAGTATGGTATGTACAAACGTAAGATTGTATAAAGATGCCTTTTAAGGAAATGCCTATAATAGAGAAGAGAGAGAAGGAAGATAAGAGATGGAAAAATAGAAGCTAGAGGGGTATTAAGGTTATTTTACTTTCTTCATTAGCAGCGTTAGCGTTGCCCTTTAATTCAAAACCACTAGAGGGCTTTTTGGCTTTTTTTTATTTGTTAGGGGTGAAGTGCTCAGGGGCCATACTGGGGTAAAATTGATTTTGCCTTTCTTATTGTAATTATGTAGAAATTGTAATTTTTTAAAAAATATATTTATTTATAGTAGATATTACTTCTTGTTAACTTAAACTATAAGATATTTAAAGTTTGTAAAATATGCTGTTCGTAGGTATTACCATGGTTTAAAATATTGCCAGTCCATAACAGTATTGTAACGGTAATTGTAACCTTTGATTCGGATACACCTGCTTACATCGGAGCCAAAAATTGTCCCAAAACATTAGTCCCTTTTCAGAAATCAAGGACTAAAATAACACGAATTTCCTATTTTGCCCTTCTTTTAAATTCATTAACATTATTTTTGAAGTGTAATAATTGTACTACCAAAGGGTAGTTTTGGAAAGGTAATATTTGTACTACCAAAAAAAAGTTAGATTCTCCAAAAGGGACTAATATTTTCGGACGGAGGGAGTATATATATATGTAACGGCTTGGAACGTGGATTGTTCTAGCATGTAGAACGGGAACAAGAACATAGTACACCACATGCTCAAAATGTGGGTAGACTTGTATAGATTACACTATATAAATTTAAGGTAATTCTAGAATAATTTTCTTTTAATAATTAAGTATCCAATAAATATATATATTTTTTATTAGAAAAAAAATCATATAGTAACACATTTTTATGGGTGTTGACTTATAACACATTCTTGATGTTTTGTCCAGTCAAAACTTAACTCATCTTAAATTTTAGCTTGGCCTTTAGGAAACAAATTGGATAAAGCTTTTGTAATCACTTCAATAATGTAATTCGCTAGGGTATTAGCATTTTTTTGGTAACACTAGGCTAACAAATTTTCATATCGATGCTGTATGGGGCCATATTTGGCAATGCAACCATTACTTTAATTGATACAGCTGCTACGATCATTAATTTAATTGATAATCTCTTTGTTAGCATCTAGCACCCACAAACATGATCTAGGTCACATTTCACACTTTTTTCTTCCTTTTTTTATGTGCTCTTGCTCGTCATTTGTTTTTAAATGGATTGTTCTACTCATTTAAAGCTTGAAAAGATTCAAGCTTGATGTTTCATCAATAAATTGTGAATTGTTATTGAATGTTTAATTGGTGCCTCGTTTCCATGTAGTAGAATGATGGATGGCAGTATGTTGCTATATTAGAGCATATATTAGCCGTTAGTATTGTTGTATTATTTGTATGATCATATAAAAAGGGTAAATTATAAATACACCCCAAGATGTTTGCTTAAAATACAAATTGCCCCCTGTGATTTTAGAAATTACAAATACGCCTTGTCAGAATTTGTCATTTAAAAGATTTAACAGAAAAAATAAAAATTTCCGCTATGCTTCTATACAACAATGAAATTACCAGAGGCGTTAATTGATTATATTGCTAATGTCATTAAAAAATGTTAATTGAGTTGGTTGATTAACAAAAACGGTTAATTATTATGTGATTAGAAATTTTAAGGGGCTGATGTAATTCCAAGAATAATAGGGGGTAATTTGTATTTTAAGCAAATCTCATGAGGTGTATTTGTAATTTACCGTATAAAAAAATATTGGCGTATGTTTGATTTATTATTATGAATTATAAATTTATAAATTATATATTCTAGTAGCATTTCTAATTATCCAAGATAATGAAATTCCCTTACTAGAAGAAATTCTCCCACATTTTTTGCGTTAAAACTTAAAAAGCAATATAAAATTCAATATTACTTTCCAAAAATATGTTTTTAGATGCCACAACATTGATTAAAAACCGTTACCAACATTCAAATTGTGATAAATATGGTTAGAATATGTTTAGTGATGAGTTTTTGGCATTTGTTAGTGCTTAAAAAAAAATTCAGAAGTTCAATTTCTGATTCTCTTTATAAGCCGACAAGGAATTCCATTAATAACTGGCCGTTTTGATCCTTTGGAACAACTCGATGAATTTAGTCGATCCTTTTAGGAGGCCCCAATGACCATAGATCGAACTTATCCAATTTATATTAGCAGCAAAGACTGCTCTAGAAAAGTTTGTTAGGGTAGACATTTATTATTGTTTGGAAGCAAACTTTTAATTGTCTTTTTTCTTCTTTGGTGAACTTTTTATTTATTTTTTCAATTTTATTAGGTCCTTTCGACCAAAAAATTCTAAAAGATAAAAAATTGAAGAAACATGGAAAAAACGTTATTGAACATGAAAAAATTGACTAAAAAAAAGCTATATAGAGCTTAAAAGCTTCTTTTTTCAAATAATATAAGAAAGCACACTTAGTAATATCTCTAATCTATTTCAAATATTTCTAATAATTTAAATTTCTCAAATCATAAATAAAAGAGAAATTTTATATATTGATACTATTGTTTTGACAAAAAATTATATTAATAAAAATAATATAGATTGCACACTACAATGTTCAATTTTTTAACATTGAACAACAAATTGCCATGGTCTTGCAAAGGTTGGAGAAAAGAAAAAATGTTCAATTTTGCTAAAGATCGGTTAAAAAAGATTTGACTCTAAACTTTGATTGAGGTGGGCTAGATGTAAAGCCGGTGTTAAAATTTGGTGGAATAGTGATGGGGAACGATAAGGAATGTAGATTAAGAATTTTTTATTGTTATTTTCTTATTTATAATTTTATTTATTTATTTTTTTTGTTTTGTTTTGTTAGTCTTTAATTGTAGTAGTTTTTAATTTTGGTAACTTTTAATTAAGTTGATCTTTTATATAATGGTTTCGCATATTATTGTGAGAACATTAGTATATATTTGAGAGATTGTGTGAATATTTTATATTCTTAGGATTATTCTTGTTTTCTATTTACTCTTAGGCCTAGAATTGCTATATAAATCAAATGTACTCTTTGCATTGATACACAATTGAATATACAAGTTATTTAAAAATCTTACATGGTATCAGAGTTATATGCAAAACCCTAGTCTGAAACATGAAAACCTGGCATCGTTGATTGTAGACTCTTGGTTTTAACCTCTGAGTATTCGAAAGCCTCTTGTTCGTAAAAATCTCTAGTTACCCATCTTCTCTGTTCAACCTCTCTATTGTGGTTCTTTGAAGTCACGAGTGCTCCAACATTGCGATCAGCCTTTGTCACGATTAATTTGGTTCGTTATCACGATCCATCTTTAGCCCAATCACGACCCAGCTGGTTCGCGATCCATTTCCTCTACATCAGTCATTGGTTCACATCTTAGTCTTTGGGTATCTCTCTCTCGTCGTGACCTTTGAGTCGTTTGACTCATCTGGCTTATCTAAGTTCGTTTGTTCGACCCATTTGGTTGGGTCGTCTGGTTCTAAAGATCCATCTGGTTGTCTCGTCACATTTGTTTATGGTTTTCTTAATCATCTGTTCAAGATACCCATCTGTTTGTCCCATCTGGTTGTTTGCATCTGTTCGTGGTCTGTTTGTGACTTGCAATAGTTTTTTTTTTGTTCGTGGTTTTTGTTACATCTAGTTGCTAATTTGTTGTTCACTATTGTTGACTTGGTAAAAGCTTATATCTACATTTTAGCCCATTTGTTTGTGATCATTTGGTCACTTGGTACCAATGTTTTGAGTTATTATACTTCAAGCCATCAGTTCTGTTTTTTTTTGTTTTATCACGATGTCAGATACCTATCAGCTTCAGCCTCTTGCAAAGCCCAAGAAAGGGCCACTAGCATAAGATGAGTGTGCATTTTTTCATCAGAGGGGTCATTGGAAGTACAACTGTCCCACGAAGGGACGTTCATCTGCTCTGCAGTTTACTTTTCGGCCTCTAGCTGCTTACACTCCGTCTACTTTAACTCATGATCTTGACTTGGCTTCCTTGAGTGCTCAGATTGCTCAGTTTCAGCATATGTTGTCCTCTACTTCCTAACCATCTTCATCTGCCTTCACTCTTTTACTTCAGGTTTGCTTGGGTCTTCTTTAGGCATTTCTAATTTTGTTTGGATTTTTGACTCTGGTGCCTCTCATCATATGACTCCTTATCTCTTCTTACTCCACAACTGTATTCCCTATTCCTTTCCTATTGCTGTAAATAATGCTAATGGATCTGGTATGTCTGTTTTAACTGTTGGATCTGTCCTGCCTTCTGCCATATCTGTTATCACTATTCCCTCTGTCTTTTATTACCACAGTTGTCTATTTGTTTGTTATCTATCAGTTAACTCGATGCTTTTGTTCTTGATGTTATTTTTCCTTCTTTTCTCTGTAGTGCAGGATTGGATGTTCAAGCGGCAAATTGGGACTTGTCTTGGAGTTTAAGACCTATATGTGGTGGAGAGCTCGTATCTGCCTATGACTACCTCTCCGACTGCTTTTTGCTTTTTTTAGTTGGATTCTCTGTCGACTACTTTTTATTTGTGGCATTCTAGATTAGACCATTTGTTTGCCGATCGCTTATGGTCTTTAGCTTAGTTAGGCTTATTGGGTAAAGTTTCTCCCAGTCAACTTACTGAGTGTCGAGATGTAAACTTGCCAAAATCACATCCTTACCTTTTCATAAAAGTACTTCTATTTTTGATACATCGTTTTCTTTAGGTTAGACTAATGTTTGGGGTTCTCTCCAAAGGGGATTCTGCATATTGTGTGTCATTTGTTGATGATTGCACCTGTTATACTTGGGTTTATCATAGGACTCATAAGTCGGACTTCTATTAGATATACCATATTTTTTAGTCTATAATCATTACACAGTTTGGGTCTACTATTAAAATCTTGTGATCTGACTTGTGTGGGTAATAATGCTTTCAAACTGAATTTTACGAGTCTTTGGCTAATTTGGGTACCATTCACCAAACTTTCTGTTATGATACACCCATCTAGAATGGCATGGCTGAGCGTAGACATCGTCGCCTACTTGAGACTGCACGGTCTCTTGCTTCATTTTGCCTCTGTTTCGACCCATTATGGGGTGAGGTTGTTCTTACTGCTGTTTTTCTTCTTAACTGAATGCCTACTTCCCTTCTCTCTAGTCGTTCTCCTTATAAGGCTTTGTTTTCCTAAGTTCCCAATTACTTCCTCCTTCGTGTCTTTGGGTCTACCTGTTTTGTCGTTCTTCCCCGTAATGATAAGACCAAACTAAGTGCTCGGTCTGTCCTGTCTTTTTGGGTTACAATCCTACTTAGTCGTCTTTATATCTCCCGCCATGTTGCCTTTCTCGAACGCCTGTCTTTCACTTTCCTTTTATCACTGCCCTTGTTTCCAAAGAGGATTTGGTTCACATTGATCCATTTCCTTCTGAGGTCCCTTCTGATGAGTACATCTCTACTGTCCCCTATGAGCTTATTCCCACTTCTCTCGCTCCCCCTCTTGCTCCTTCTCCTCCTGTATTGTTAGTTTATTCTTGTTGAAAGGCTCTTCCTTTACTAGCTATTTCTGCCCCTACTACTAATTCTCCTGGTTCTGATGACACTAATCATTATGCCTGTCAGTATCCTTTTCACCAACGTAAAGCTGTGGTAAACCTTGGTTTTCTTAATACATGTTTTTTTCTTTCATATTGCACCTTTTGTCTGCTATTAATTCATTTTCAGAACCCCAGTCTTACAAGGAGGTCTATCAGGATCCTAATTGGGTTTGAGCTATGGAGAATGAGTTGTCTGCATTGCAGAAGATTACTACTTGGGAGTTGGTTTCTTTGCCTGTTGGCAAGAATTTGGTTGGTTGCAAATGGGTTTATAAAGTCAAGACTCATCGTGATGATTCTCTCGAGCGCTACAAAGCTCGTCTAGTTGCTAAAGGTTTCTCCCTGGAGTATGGTCTTGATTATGAGGAGATTTTTGCCCTTGTCGCCAAGATGGCTAATGTCGTACTTTGATTTCTGTCGCTGTTGTTCGTCATTGGCCTCTCTATCAGATGGATTTTAAGAATATTTTTCTTAATGGCCATCTCATTGAATAGGTTTACATGCGTCCTCCCCCTGGCCTCTTCTTTCAGTTGGATAGGTTTGTTTTATTCGGCATGCTCTTTATGGTTTGAAGCAATCTCCTTATGCTTGGTATGATCGCTTTTACTCAGTTTGGGTTTCATCCTTTGTGCCTAGGATTCTGTTTTGTTTCTCCTCCATACCTCTGCTGGTTTTGTTGCCTTATTACTTTATGTTGATGATATGATCATTACTGGTTTTGACTGTTCTTTTATCTTTAAGGTCAAGTAGCATCTCTTCCGCACCTTCGAAATGAAGGATCTGGGCCCATTGCGGTATTTTCTTGATATTGAAGTAGCTTCTTCTCTCAAGAGGTATTTTCTATCTCAAGCTAAATAAGCAAATGAAGTTGTTCACCGTGCCGGCTTTCTGATACTAAGCTTTTTGATACCCTAATTGAGCTTACTGTAAAGCTTAACATTATTGTATTGATGGTGTCTCCCTAGATGATCCTACTTTATATCGAGAGATTGTGGGTTGTTTGGTCTATTTGATTGTCACTTGCCCTAATCTTGCCTATGTTGTTCATGTGGTTAACCAGGCTCGTTCTACATATTGGGCTGCTTTGATTCGGATTCTTCGATATCTCCGGGATACTATATTTCAGGGCTTACTATTGTCTTCTACTTTCTCTTTGAACTTGGTGGCGTATACTGATTCTGATTGGGCTACTAATGTTAGTGACTGCAACTCCACTTTTGAGTTCTGTATGTTTTTTGGTTATTCCTTGATTGTTGTTGCGTGTTCTACTGTCGAAGCTGAGTACTGTGCTATGGCTTGTGCCACTGCAGAGATTGTCTGGTTTTGCGTCTCTTGTCTGATTTGGGCATTCCTCAGTCCTCTCTGATCTTTCTCTACTGTGACAACTGTAATGCTATTCAGATTGCCTATAACACTATCTTCCATGAACGAACGAAGCATATTGAGATTGATTGTCACTTCGCCCATCAACATCTGCAGTTTGGGTTTATTTCGCTCCCTTTCATCTCTTCTACTTTGCAACTTGTTGACATCTTTTCCAAGACTCACACCACTGCTTGTTTTAGTTTCGGTTTCTTTTTGACAAACTCTCAGTGTTTTCTGTAAAACACCTTGAGCTTGAGAGAGAGGGGGGGTGTGTGTGAGAATCTTAGTATATATTTGAGAGTTTGTGTGAATACTTTATATTCTTAGGATTATTCTTATTTTCTATTTAGTCTTAGGTCTAGAATTGCTATATAAATTAGATGTACTCTTTGTATTGAGACACAATTGAATATACAAGTTGTTCAGAAATCTTACAATTATAATATTGAATTGTATTTTTGATAATGAGATCAGAGAATTAAGGTTTCTTTCTTTTGTGTGGCCTTTATTTTCTTTTCTTGTGACTTGACGTATAGTTCTTGACAGAGTGGTTGGCAAAAAATGATTTGTATAGCCGACCTCACTTCATTGGGACACAAGGCTTAGTTTGGTTTGGTTGTTCTATTTCCACTGGTTGTCCGATATCGACTATCAGAGCAAACCTCGATCGCTACCACAACTTGCCTTGTGTCCAATCTTTTCTGGCTAACATGAGAACACATCGTGTCTTATTGTTGCATCCAAAGTTTTTGATGGCGAAAGTGAAAGGCGAGGTGTTTTACCCTTAATGAGGCGAGGCGTAAGCGTTTTGAGTTTTTATTTGTATATAATATAAAATTCATTAAATATAACATTAAAAAAAAAAAGAATAAAATTTCTAAAAACCATTCTAGGCATAAAAACAAAATGAATTAATAAATTCAAGCATTATAAAAAAAACACAATAAACTGTAGAGAAAAAACCTTAAAAGATGGATACCATTGAAACTTTAAAACACAACTAAGACCAATGTAAAAATTAATAATAATAAAGGCTCATTATCTTTCTAATAAATGATGGCCTTTTCTTCTGGCCAAACAGAGAGGCAGAGTTAGAGTCCCAACGAAAGAGAGGATCCCACCAAAAAATAGATAGACAACGATAGAGAGAGAAAATGATGAAAAGAGGGAAAACAAGAGAGAGAAGCAAGGGGAATGAGAGACAGAATGAGAAAGATAACTTGAAGGTCGATCGTCTCTGTGGAAGTTGATGTCAAAGCCTACATTGTTTGGAGAGGAGGAGCTCAGTCGAAGGCCAAGGTGTGAAGGTGAGGAAAAAGATGATTGATCGTCTTTGTTGAAGTCATTGAAGAAGGGAAGGTCGATTGTCTCTCCAAGTCGCATAAGAGGTACGATTCAATTTTTTTTAACCATATCACATAATGTGTAAGCCTCCAGCGATTATGCCTGAAAAACACATGATGTGCATCTGAGGCGAACGCCTCATCCAGTGAGGCTTATGCTTATTTGGTGTTTCACACAAAAAATCACGCCTTGATGCATTTTTGGCATGCTTTGCCTTAGTGCACGGCTAGATGCCGTGCCCCATGAATGCGTTTGAAAACTTTGGTTACAACTTGCTACTTGGCATCATCGTGCTTCCATCCTCATTCATTTCTTGTACATCTTGCCCTTGACTAGTCTTGTTGTTTGTTAGGCCTCCGTTGTCTTGCGCTATCTTAACCATCAAGTCATCAAGATCCCTGTTGGAATGTGTCCCACGTCACTTGGATTTACCCCATCTGTGCTGGTTATAAGGCTCTAGTTTTCCTCTCCTTAGTACCTATTAAGGAGAAGTGTAGGTTGGGCTTTTCAATTTGGTATCAGAGCTTGGTTGGGCCTGTGACTGGTGTGTCGTTTGTCCGGCCACTGTATGTTGTGGTCCAGGAGGGTGTGTTGGAATGTGTCCCATATCGCCTGGAGTTCTCTCTAATACCAAATTGAAAAGCCTAGTCCGCACTTCTCCTTAAAACCTAAGTACTAAGGAGAGAGAAACTGGAGCCTTATAACTAGCATAGATGGGGCAACTCTAGGCGATGTGGGACACATTCCAACACCAACCTGCATCACACCATTGCTACTGTCCTTGATGGAGGACATCAATGAACAAGGCCGAATGCTGCACCATCTGCGTTGACTCATTGCTGCTTGCCATCACTGTTGCTGTGTTGCATCATCATTGCCATTTTAGCCAAAAGCAAACCCATCATCAATACCTTGCCAGAAGGTAGTTACTGTTGGTCATGCCTACTCGACTATGACAACCTTTGGTGGCCCTTTGTTGGGGTTTATTTGTCAGATTTGCTACACTTTCGTGAAGCCTTCTTTGATCCTCGTTTGTAGAGGAAGAAAATGACGTTGCAATAAAAGTGTTATGTTAGTCCTAACCCAAACCAATTTCCTGACCCAACATATTTAAGTCAAATCAACCCACTTCAGTTAGAAAAAAAAATTAAAAAAAATACAACGTACTATAGAATCCATTACAAGCAGCCAAATCAAAGCCTTCAAACCTACCCCGATCAATTCCTTAAGCCCATCACTGATCTAGTCGTTTAAACCGAAACCCAACCATATAAAGCAACCCAACAATTTTGATCTAGAAGCTCATTTCAAACAACCCAAATTGAAACTCACAAAACCTGTATCTCATTCAAAATCATTGACCTAACCTAATGAATATCAGGGGAAGAAGAAAAAGGGTAAATCTAGAATTTCATATGAAGCATGTTTAGGGCGGCATTAAGGATTGAAGTTTTGGAATAATTTTGAGTCTTTATTTGTATTTATTATACTTTTGAGTCTTTATGTCATTATAGTGGGTTTTATTAGTTAAGGGTATTATAGTAATTTCAATATTGTTGGACATTGGTTGTAGGGGTTGTCCATGGATTTTATTTTGAGTCAAGTTATTAACGAAAGTGATTGAGACCCCCTCAAGCCCCCACCCCCACCACCCCCACACACACGTGGGGGCTGGTGATTGAAAAAAAAAAAAAAAAAACCCTGGCCAATCACAGGGCAGTGGGGGTCCGGATCTTTTTCCAGTTATTAAATGGGTCATTATATGTGGGTTTTATTATGTCTAGAATAATCTTGGTAGTAAATAAAGGAAAGTTTCCTCTTTTGATATTTTAGTTGAATTAGAAGTCATCAACGTTTTCTATTTGGATTGAAGTGGAATTAGAAGTCATAGGCTTAGGTGGCCTAGAATATTTATAGTTGCCAAATATTATGAGTTTCCAAATTTGAGTCATAGTCCTTGTAGAAATAGGAGTGTCTTTGCCTATACATATGTGTAATTTCAATGATTCAATAGAATAGTTGATGATATGAGAATTTGAGATTGTGTGTGTGATTGCCCTAACCCTTGCGAGGGTGAAGCACCTTTTCTCTCTCTTCTTCTACTTCTTCTCTTTCTCATTATTTGCTCACATACCCAAGTTATTATTCGCGGGTTACTATTCACAGCCCACTAAAAGTGCACTTCTCAGTCCCAAAACCCTATCCTATCACGTCCATATCGATCCTAATCCCTTCCCTTACCTATTGGCCTTCAATTTAACCATTCAAACCTGAAATTACTCACTGTTTGAGCTGTTAAATAACCTTTGTTTGAAAATCCAGCAAGTTGTCCTACATCATAACCTCTTTTAGCCCAATCACTAGTCCAGTATCCGTTGGCTCCAGCCTAGTGTCTTAGTTGGCCTAGAATATCTTCATTCCACATGAAATCTTTCCATGAGAACCACCCTTAATGCCTGCATCCTTATGCCACACGAAATCTTCGTCCAAGCCTCCACTTAGCTCACAATGCTTGCCAATCTACCTTGTGCATGAGTTTGGGCCATCTAGTGGTTCCTATTTGCTTCAAGAGGTACACATATTTTCCTTTGAAAGTTAAGGTTAAAATTTTCATTCACTGGAAAGTTAATAAATTTTGCAAGAAGTCCAACTTTGTGTTTATCTTCGGCTTCCTTCAAAAAAGTAAAAAAGAAAAAAAGATATGTCATGCTTTGAAGATATCTTGACCACTAATAAGCTCTCTTGAGTTTGTTTTGATGAAAACATTAAAAGCATTTAAGGACTCATGAACCACATTAGGAACACCGTTGATGGTAACTTGGATGCCTTTAAAAAGTCGATAACTGAAATCAATGCCAATATTGATACTCAAAACTGTAGACAACAGACTGAAGTAGTCATTGAATTCACTACCATTGAGCTTGCTATTAAATATCAACTACTTCTAAGTGTATCTCTTCTCATGAGGTTGTTGATCTTGTCTCTTCCCATTAATCAGGATTCAGTATAGTTTGACCAGTTGATCAATCTTAGCAACAAAATTTTAGTGTCTTTTGATTACTATGTTGAATTTAAGTATCTCTTAAAATTATCTGACACTAGTAATGACTCGTATGTTGGTAATCAATTTATTTTGGCATTACAACCTGAAATTAGTAGAGAGATGTTAACGACCTCATATAGCACTTTAGAGAATGCGTATGAAGATTCTTTAGAGGTTGAAATTTATCTGGAGGAAGAATATCACCATAACAATTGTTATGAAGTGACCGAAAATGTAGAGCTTGAAAATTGAATCACCACATATTGTGCCACTTGAAGAACAACCTGTTGAACCATGACTGTGCAAGTTGAGAATTTAGTCATTGATTCTGTTGATGACCTCACTTTTACACCTAAGGTATCATGTGCTTTTGAGCCTATCCTATCTCCATCTCCTTGTGAGCCTGCTGAAATTGCTTCCTCTACTCCTGTTGAGCTTATTCCTCTTGATGTTTAATTTGAGATTATTTCTGATGAGTCACTCCTTGAGTTTGTTAATACTGTGTGTTTTTTTGGTATTTATAATTCTCTTGAGGATATTTGTGATTACTTTGCACATTTGGGCTTTGTCAATACCCCTCTGCACCACATTTATTCTCCATATAAATATTTCTTAGTGGCGCATCTATTGGAAATCTTTGTACTATTCTTGAATATGGACCTAGTGCAGGTTTTACTTCTTGAACATTGAATTCAAATATTTGTCCAATATTTCATGTGGTGAATATGGTAATATTTGATCGAGGCACTTCGAAGCCCCTTGTATAATTTGAATGTGATTCTTCAGGAGTTGCTGCTTTTCCATTGACTGCTTGCATATGTGCTGCATATCAATCATCTAGTCGACATGTTATGGATGATATCAAAAGTCGAAGCATCGTTCTTGTACATGGGTCTTTTCCATATCATCTTCTTGATGATGTATTCCACTGTGGCAACACCCCTGATTGTCTAATGCTCCTGATACCCATTACACGCAATTGTGACCATTACACTGGCTGATACAATTTAAAATCATGAGTATTACTATACACAATTAATATTTGGAAATTGTAGGATAATAATGAGTTTGTTAGTCGAAGTTAAATACTGACTGGTGTTGGCACATGAATTTCAACTAAATTTATAACACGTATAGAGCCTATGATAGAAAAGTTGTAGGTATTCACTTCCTAAAAAGATCAATATGATCCGTTGAAGTGTATAAATAAAACGACATTGTATCTCAACGACGTTATTCAATATGCTCAAGTGACACGTGGAGCTTATGAAAGATGACACCTGTAGAGCCTACAGCAAGGACACCACGCAGGATGAAACCCCAAAGATCAATCCGGTTAATCAGATATTCGATTAATCAGATAGCACTATTATTCAAAATTCAAATGGCGATATCATTCAATTTGAAATTCAAATTGAAGATGAGGCATTCCTATCACCTGATGGCCCTCTATAAATATGAGGACCATCACACAAGGCGAGGGATCAGAAAATCAGTAGTGAAAAGATCAGAGAGAGAGCGAAAGAAATTGAGAGCTAAAGAAGTTGTTACAAGAAAGAAGAAGAGAAGCCTAGAGAACTCAAGAGCCTACGCTAATGGCGATGAATAGGTAAATGGTTCCAAATCCAAGAATTGTATTTTATATTCGAGGGTTCAAAGCCATAACAATTTCAATAAAATATTTATTTTTCTTAAATTGTCTTTTGTTGTTTATTTTGTTCTTTATTAATCGGAGGTTTCATTTGTATAAAATGTGTAATTAACGATCTGAAATACAGATCGGAAATAAGAACATGCTATTTAAATAATCAACACTGTTTAGTCCAAAAACTAAACAATGGACATTTGTAACATAAAATTTTGAAATGTGTCGAAACACTTCATGTTTTAAAATTTGTGTCTACAACTGGTCCCAAATTTTTGTTACGAGTCATCAAATTTCTAGAATGCTTATTTTTTGACCTATTGGCGCCTCTGGGATCCTTGTTAGTGATTAGTCAAAATCCATCTCCCGATTTGTTACTTTCTTAATCTGCAGTCCCCTATTTCATTTGATGGGGATTTCCTAATCTGCAGTCCTAAATTTATTTCCTTCTTTAGCAGTGTTGTTTTTTCCTTCAAATAAGCCTTAATTCTCATGAAAGATCACATCTCCATATTTTCTGCATTTCAACTGTAAAGAACTATTTATTTGGTCTTTTAGCTTTTGTTTTGGTTATCATCTCTGCAAAGATATTTCTGGCACTACATGGATGAATTATATTTTGCGATATAAACTAAATATGAGTTCTCTCTCTCTCTCTCTCTCTCTAAATGCATTTACTTTGATTTTCGAATTTTATATATTCAAGCATGAATGAATCAGGTAAATGCGGAAAAATAATTTATTCAGGTTCTGTATTATTTGTTTGTGGGAGGGAATTAAAAAGTCATCAGTTTGATCATTAACTTTGAAATAATGTCGGTAATTCAAAATTTGTTAAACTGATGTATCCCATCTTATGGACTCAGTACTGGTTTCAACATGTAATTCAGTGTGTAATTTTTAGTTATCCTGTCAACGGCTTCATTTGACATTAAATATCATGTTTCAGGATGCTAGGCAGAGGCCTGATGCAAAAACACTGCTTTTGCACCCTTGGATACAGAACTCAAGGCGTGTTCTACAGTCTTCTCTCCGTCATAGTGGAACATTAAGGTACATAGTAGGAGTCTTTATGGTTCCATATTGTATTATTATCTTTTTACGGAGCCTCAAAGTGCCCCGGGACAAGGGCTTGCAGGCTTATATCATTAGTACATTTACAGCTATGCAAATTTATTGTGTTACCTATGTGAGTTACTCAAAGAGTTTGTCTGATAATAATTATCGAGTAATCTTTAGCTTTCTTAGTGACCATATTTTTTAGTTTACAAGTTGATTTAACTGCTGGCCTACGTCTTGTCAATTATATATTTATATTCTGATATATGCTGTATGAGTGTCCTTGCTGCGAGTTTGCTTGTACACTTGCATGCATATGTACATATAAACACATGTATGTTTGTATTTGTGTATCATATATTTGTATATTTGCATTGATGTGTATACATATGTAAGCTGCTCATAAGTGCACATAATAAAAAAAAAAAAAAAAAAAAAAAAAAACATAAAATTGATAAGTATTACTATTTAAATTAATAAAAATCAAATTGGGACACCATATGTATTTATTTGAGTAGTATTAAATAATTTATTTCTAAATACTCACATGGTTTACCTATAAATATATATATATATATATATGTATATATATAAAATTTATTGTATAATTTGTATTACTTACGTACAAGTTCTTGTATTTCTCATTTGGCTTCAATAATTCATACTAATTTGTTTACCTAAAAAATGATTAATTGATTTCTTTTTATTCTTAATTTACGGATAATCACTTAAAATGATATACAATCCAAACTGAAATCCCCCTATGTGTGTTAATCTAACAACTAATCACTGGCTTTTGCCCACCCCTCCCCCCCCTTCCTCCCAAAAAAAAAAAAAAAACTCAGAACCGTTAGTCAAACTAATGGTCAACTAATGAAAAGAGGGAATCTGTAAATCAAAAGTAAATCTTAGGGGAGGTTAGTGTAATTTTAGAAAAAGTAGGGGAGTCAGTGTAATTGTCAGAAACTTCAAGGGAGGTCACTGTAATTTACCCAAAATAATATAAAACATTTTCTGTACGTTTTTGAGTTTTGTAATCTTTTTTTTTTTTGGGGGGGGGGGGGTGGGTAAATGATACTAATCTCCCTTGAGGTTTTCAGAAAATATATCAAGCTCTACAAGTTTGACGTAATTACATGGAGCTCCCTTAAGGTTTTAATTCACGTAACACTTAGATCCCGTTTGTTTTCAGAGGTAGAATGGAGGGGATTGATAGTGAGGGGATTAAGTAAAATTGTATTTGTTTTGATGATAGTTGTTAGTGTAGGGATTGTTAAATTATTTTTATATAAAATAATAAAACAAATAAAAAAATACAAAAAAATTAAACATTAATGTTTTTAAAAAATGCCTAACATGTAAAAAATTTTTAAAAAATAAAAATAAAAAAAAAAATTTTCAGAAAAAAATAAAACAAATAAAATAATGATTTTTACTTAACAAAAAATACAAAAAAATTAAACATTAATGTTCAGAAAAAAAATGCCCGACATGTAAAAAAAAAAAAAATTTCTAGTTCGCCGGACTATTTTTTTAATACCAAGTCCTGGAGGCCCATCTGAATCCCTTTGGGAAGGCCCATCCTAATCCGGAGCTCACTATCAATCCCCTCCCCATCTCTCAAAATAAACACAATATTAGTGGGTCCCACCTCACTACCAATCCTAATCCCCCCTCTAACTCTCCAAACAAACGGGGCCTTAGCCTTTTCCATTCGTTAGTCGTATGGATAGAAAAATGATGTTTTCATCTTTTTACAATCAAATGCATATTTTACCTATCTCTTATAAAGGGGGTCGGTGTAATTATGTCAAACTTGTGGGGCTTATATTACCTTCCCTCCCTCCCCCCCCCCCCCCCCCCCCCCCCCCCAAACATCCTTATTCTTCTTGGTTACTTCTTCTTTTAAAATCTTTTTAACTATAATATAATGCTTCTCACTTGTGCCATTTATGGTAAAAAACTTTATTTTTCCATTTTTTTCTGGCTTGTTGAATTTGTGCTTATTCGCTCATTACTTGCCTATGGAGTATAGGGTGAAAATTTGTTCTGTCTTCATTTTGTCCTTCGGGAGTGCCTAATTTTCCATTTCATGTGCTATCTCAGTATTGTTCGAAGGTTGCCACATATCCAATTAAATAATTTTGTAAACTCTTTGATATTTTGAATGTGTTCTCAATTTGCTAATACTCTTGTTGTTGTTCTACTATTGAAGAATTCTGTCACAACCTATCTTCCCCAAATTGTAATAGAGTTGTGATCAACCAGTAATCAAAGAGTTTACAAAACATATCTACTCAAGGCGTGACTGAACAAAACATAAGTGCTCCTGTGATAATCGGGGTAGAATGAATTTTTAAGTAGCAGGAGACATTAAATTCTTTGATTTTGACCATTTATAATATCTACTCAAACACAAATTTCCATTCTATTAGCATATATACAAATCTTCAACAAACAAAACCCTTAATGCCACATCTTCACCTATATACATATAAAGGAAAGGGCAGGCCAAAGCCCAATGAATAGTATTATAACAAAGTGGTATAATGAATGGATATCAACATTTATTCAGAGTAGTGGCATATCTAAACAAAAAGTTTTATCCAGCTTAAATCAGATCTTAACCATAGGCTTTGCATATCCAAAACATGATAATGCACATCCATCAGAATAAAAGAAGGAATAACTGGCCTGGGCACTGATTAGACAAACTCACACCCATGGCAAAGGAGATCTTGACCGTCTGCAACTAGAACACTTATTGTCCCGTAATAGCTGGGACTAACCGAGTATGCCATCTTTATACATTTCATACATAAACATAAAATATCCATTCATATTATTTACTTCAATATTATACAATCTAAGCTCCAAAATAAGATTTTGAACATAATTTTGAAATAATACTACTCTTGTCAAACCCTTAAAGTAGGTTAGTGCACAGTTTATTGGCCTATATAAGCGTAAAAGAGACAACACCAATTGATACATGATTCAAATATGACAAAATTAGAGCATTGTTCCTTATTAGAAATCCCCAAGACTAATAATAATAAATCATCTTAAGCGAGTTAAGGTCCAAAAATGTTAAAATCTCAAATAAGTCTTGAGATTATGTTCTAAGGGTTAAATACGGTCTTGTAGCCAAAATAACGCATATTTTGATTCTGCCATTATCCATACATGCGCCTAGCTCTAGTAAGGTAGACAGACTTAAGGGGCCAACTTCAAATCGGCATATCTCCTTTTAAACTCGGAATTGGGCAAAATTTGTCTAAATGGAAACTTCAGAAGTTCAAATATCTTTCTTGTTTTGTCCACTAAATTGAGTTTCCTTCGCTATTATAGCAATTTTGATAATATAAAAGAATTCCTTCTTCTATTTTCAAGGCGTGTTTGTCCATAAATAAATCTGAGAATGTTTGCTATCAGAGTAGTCAAAGTACATGCCTTGCTTGGAATCATTATGTGTGAATATCTTGAACAGCCCTGTTTCTTGCAGAAATATAGAGGAAGATGGTTCATTGGAAGCAGAGATTTTAGATGGAGATGACCAGAGCACTAGTGAAAGACCTTCTGCAGAGAAAATAAAAGTAATTGCCTGAGTTTGAAACCTGGGAAATTTTATCATCTGAACCTTTCGCAAGTTCTATTCATTTGCTAGATAATATTGTCATTTCACAATTATAACACGAGGATCAGCTGACACTGTTGAATTCTTTGTGTTCCATATAGTGACTGACTTTTTGTATTTCAGGTATCTGAAAAAGAGTTGTTATCAACAGATGTTGCTGATATTGGCAAATATGATGAAAATAATGGCTCAAGTAGTAATCTTGTCGAGGAAATAACAGATAATCTTGTGGATGATAATTTATCTGATCAAGTTCTCACCTTTGCTATCCATGAAAAGGTTTCATTAAATATGGGCTCTGTTAGATTATCAGGTGATAATGACGTGCCTCCCTCTCATCCCTTGGAGCTCCACAGGCCACCACACATTGGTGACGAGGGGGAAGTTCTGTTGAATGGCAAGGTGGGATCTTTTGATTCAAGAAGGAAAAACATCCCAGCTAAAAACCTTGAAGGAAATGGAAGTGCTTCCCATGTTGAGCATAAATCATTTGGTTTTGGAATGAAAAACCAAGAATACAGCCCTCGAAAGGTAAAGCTTCACTTGTTACTGCTGGCTTCTTTATTGTACTTGCTGTGCAAAGGATTTGGTTGTTGTTGTTGAATGCATATATTACTTTTCGGCTCTGTTACCAGAATCTTACGATTTGCGATTCGATTCACAATTTTTGCAAATTCGATACAAATCTATAGGTGAATCTATTTTGGAAGTGAATCTATAGTGAATCGCACGATTCACAATCGATTCACGATTCGATTCACTTTTTATGATTCATATAATTCTTGAAACTATCGTGTCCAACATATTTTTGACTATTTTTTCCCCCATCTTTTTAGTGAAAATAATATAATACAATTTCTAATAGCGTTTAGTACCAAAATAACCAATATATATACATGATTTGTTGTTATTTAGTGATCATGGAGTTTTTTATTGGATCCAATCAGATTCAATTAGACCTAATATGTTTTTAATCATTTTTTTTTTCCTTAAAAAAAATTATAATACATCTTCTAAAGATGTTTAAGATTGAAGTAATTTACACCATGAATTATCTATTGCTATTTTATTAAATTAAATATAATTGAATGTTACATAGGGAAGGTCAGTTATACCTTTAAAAAATGTTTTAGGTGTTAAAATAAAAGATCCTAAATAATTTTTCTTATTAGTTGGTTATTGTTACTTAGAAAAGTATGTATGCTTATTGTCTAAATATCAACATTGTTGTTAATTTATTCTTACTTGGAAATTGAGAGTTTGTCTTTGTTTATTATCTTTACTAAGAATGGTTAATAAAAAATATTTAAAAAAAAAAAAAAAAGTTAAGATGGTGATCTTACATAGAAATCTTTGTTAACTTCTTACTTATTAAACTACGTGACCATCATTCAAAACAATATTTTCATTGATTCAAATCCAAATATTTCATATTAATAAGATATATTTAACATCCAAGTGTGTAGATAGATTTTTTTAAGTAATTTAGAAGTGACTGAATCTTTACTATTCACAATTCGATTCGATTTGATTTGTGGATTCGGTACGAAGTCATTTCGATTTACGATTCGAATCTTGATTCGACAACTATGCTTTTCGGTTTAATGCTCAAAACAATAGGATCTCATGTCAATTCAGAGAAGTGTAAATGAGAATGGGGGCTAATATATGAGGGCAGTAAGATGGTGAGGATAAATGACATGGGTAATGCTGAAGATTGGTCCGTTGATGAAGATGATTATTGATTAGTATCTCGAGATTGTTATATTCCACATTTGTATTTTGGATTTCATTGGAAATTTTTTGCCCAAGGAGTCTCTTATTATTGTAAATGGCTGTTACCAGGGTTGCAAATGAACCAAAGTTGTGCATGAACTTGGCTTTGGTTGGTTTTTGGTTCGTTGAAGCTTTGTAATTAAGTTCATGGAATGTGAATGAACCTTATTTTGAATGTCGTTTTATAGCTATGCCTAGCTCGGCTTCGTTGGGTACATGAACACGGAGCTCCTGATAATTCGTATTCAATTCTTCAATTTTCATGTCTCAGTAGTTATAGTTTTGGATATTCATGAGTTTCTGATAATTTGTATTCAATTCTTCAATTTTCATGTCCTAGTAGCTTTAATTTTGGATTTTCATGAGTTAATGCTGCATTTTTATTAGAACAATATACTAAAGGAAAAGAATACTGTCTGCATGCCTCTTGTTCCTTATAATGCATCTTTTGTTTATTACACACAGTTGTTAACCCTGAGAAAAAGGCTGGCACTTCCTTTCATGAAACATTACCTCAGTCACTTTCAGTCTCGTATTTGTGAAGTTTTAAAACCTCTAACCAATGAAATAGTCAAAATTATACGTAGAAATTTAAAAGTAAAAAGAGAGAAGAAAACAAGAGAGAAAATGATTTGGAGGAAAGAGGCATAAAACATGGAAACATGCTACATGGCATGGTAGGTGACATCCCCAACTGCCAAAGGATTTGAAATGCTGTCAATTCACTGATTGTGTTAACCCACAAGCCCACACTGCCAGTAGCATTCGGCCCAAGTCCAGCCCTGCATTTGCCCACACAGAGCATCACTTGTCTTTGGGTCCTGTGGCATTGCCACTGCCACGTATCACCGTGCTGTCTAGGCATGCCTCCCTCATGCCATGGTCTGGTTGACATGGGCACAAGGTGCCACCATATGCCAACCATGCAGCCCTCAAGATGAAGGTGCTAAGAATTAGGCTTTTCCTCTCTATTCATGTATTTATACTTACAAGCAAGTGGGTAAGTACAAAACCACCCTCCATAACAGAAATCAACCGGCCTTTTGAAAAGAGCTGAGCTGAATTCATATCAGGTTTTCTAAGCTCTGATGAACATTATCTGTCTCCATATTCACTTTCTCTGCTACGTTTCTCACTCCAGTTTTTATTTTTTAAATTTTCTTTAGCCCAACCAAGCTCAAGTTGACAAATACTTAGCCCGGCTTAGTTTATTTGCAGTCCTAATCACAGTAGCACTTATGACTATTTAGACTCTGTTATTTTATCTATCTTTGTGGCCTCTCTTGGGTGGTTGTTAATGTTTTTACTATGTACTTCTACTTCTTTGTTTCTTCTTTATCTTATTTTTCCCTTTTGTCTCTTGCTGTAAACTGGAATGAGGCCTCTGTATCAAGTAGTCCTGGTCCAATTGAAACAAAACATGATTGTGTGCCTATTGACTTTTTCCTGCTATAAACATCAATGAATTGAAATTTGTGGTTACAACTAATCACATTGGTTTTGTAACTTGTTGATCCCATCCATTTCTTCATTCTAGCTCATAAAAAATTATTCTGCTGAAGAATAATTATTACCAGAACTTGTTCTGTCCATCTTACATGCACCTTAAGAATGTAGTGGTACTAAGTGCTTACTTTTTCCAGATGATATGTTTACACTGTGTGCTCAATGTGGTTATATCCTCTTTTGACTTTTTGGTGGAAAATAGTCGTCTTATTGATTTTTTGATTGATTTTCTGAAATTTTAGTTTTTTTTTTTTTTTTGTTTTTAGTGATTTCTTTTAATATTTTAAGTAAAATTTTTTACTTTCTAGATGCATCTAACTTAGATGCACCTAAAAAGTAAAATATTTATGAAAAAATATTTAAAAAATTCAATAAATACACAAGAATACAAAAATATACTGAATTTTTGTATTTTTTTTTTTGTATCTGATGAATTTAAAAAAAAAAATCATAAATATTATACTTTTTTAAATGTATTTAGGTTAAGTGTATCTAAAAAATAAAAAAATTTCTTAAAATATTAAAATTTTCAACTAAAAAAAAAAAAAAAAAATACTAAAAACAAAAACTTAATTTTCTGAAAAGTGGGCTCAATTTTCCATAGCTTGCAATTTATTTCTCTCCATACTATAGTTTGTTGTTTATGCTCGTTTTGTACTTATTTGTAATTTGTTAAGGCTTTTGCGTTTAGGTTCTATATAATCTAGAATGTGCTTCAAGTAATTAAGTTCAATATGTTTTCCCATGTCTGATGGACTTATTGAACAACTTCTCTTGAAGGCTGCTAAAGTACCGGTCACTTTGGGGGGAAATGAATTGAGTAGATTTAGTGACACCCCTGGAGATGCTTCCTTGGATGATTTATTCCATCCATTAGAGAAAAGTATGGAGGATAGGGCAGCTGAAGCTTCAACATCTGCGTCTTCGTCTCATGTGAATCAAGACAATGCAATTGTAACTGATGATGGAAAAAATGATTTGGCAACAAAGTTAAGGGCTACAATAGCTCAAAAACAGTTGGAGAGCGATACAGGGAAGACAAATGGCGGAGACCTTTTACGGCTAATGATGGGTGTTCTAAAGGAGGACGCAATTGACATCCATGGTTTGGTATGTGTGATGTAGTGGTTGACATGGTTGATGTTTTCGATATTTATGCCTGACTTCTTTTTTTGGCCCTTCCATTTTTTGTTTTCATCAGGGTTTCGATGATAAATTGCCTGCGGAGAACCTTTTTCCTGTACAGGTATTTATTAAGCATTTCATTTTCTTGTGTTTGTAGTTTACATTTTTTTAAATAATTGTTTCGAGGGGTAGTTTGAGTGCATCCTTTGGCTATGAGACTGGGAATAATTTTCATATTTACCAATATGTTTCCTTCCTTGAATATGTCTAAATGAGAGCCTTTTTTTTTTTTTTTTTATTTAAAATTTTATTATTGAAATTTAAAAAATTATATATTTATAATCTTTCTATTAGGGAGAATGATATTAGTTTAGATTATTAAGATTTATTTAATTTTAATTATCTTGCTTTATTATGGACACCATAAAGTACTTTTTCATTTTTTGGTTACTCGCACATCCACTTAAGTGGTGACAAGTGTCTCGTAGGGTAGAAGGGAGATTCTTAGAATTAGCTTTAACTTATCTTGTGTGTGTATGTAATCAAGCGCCATTGAAGACCTCTGCCACATGGCACTAACGTGGATGGCTTATATATATATTTTTTATATTATTTTTACAAAATTCTTTGTTGTCCATTAGTATACCCTAATAATTCCACTAATTACTTCTCAACCTGAATTTTTTGTTCAGTAATCGTCGTGGTCGTAGTTTTTAGAGCAGTTATTCGACAAATCTTGTGATATTCTATGTGCTATCCTGCCATTTTTTGTAAAGAAAAAGGTTATAATGGGTTAGATGACAATTTAAATAATTAAATTATGCTTCTATCCCACTCACCCTTATTCCAATAATTTAGTTTCCCTCTATGCGCATTGTACATGGTAACCCTCATCTATTTTTGAAGTCAAATGTATTTTGTTCTTTCCGTTATTAATATATGAAAAATGCTATGGACCCCAAATAATTTACCAAATATTCTACCAAACCTCTCACATGGGTGTTGGACCCACACAAACTTGTGTGGGTCCAACACCCATGTGAGAGGTTTGGTAGAAAATTTGATAGATTATTTGGAGTTCCCAGCATAACTCTTAATATATTATATTTGCGCATATTACAATTTAATATTTAGATAAAATTATGTTACAGGGACTCTAAGGCCTCGTTTGGCAACAGGCCGGTTTAGCCAAAAAATCAAAAAATTACTAAAAAAGCCAAAAAGCCAACAACTCATACCAAAAAGTCAAAGATTCTTTTTTCTCTCTACTTTTTGCACATCTTTTCGTAAAAAGCCAAAAAGTCATCCCAAACATACTAGTTTTTTTTAGCTCATATTTTAGCCAAATAGCCAACAAGTTACTAAGGCCAAGTTTGGGAAGACTAAATAAGTACACTTTTTGACTTTTTATAAAATATAGGTTGGATTTGGGTTGGGTTTGAAGTGATGTGTTAGAGAGGTGATGTGACTTAAATAAGATGATGTGACTTAAATAGGATAGTGACTTTTTGACTTTTTGGATTTTTTTGAGGATGCCAAACTTGGCCTAAATTAGCCTGTTCCCAAACGAGGCCTAAATGTAAATGTATGGAGTACACCTGCTGGACGCTTCACACCTTGGTTTAGGGAATGTTATGTGTGATGTGTCCAACAAATGCAGTTGGAGATTGTCACGCCCCACTTTTTATTACTTGAATAACATTATCATATCCAGTAACATAAATTCATTTCCATTAAGAACATGCGGAACCATAAATACATTACATCATTGTATATATATATGGAATGCAACAGAATTACATTTAAACGAAATGCCCGGTGGCTTATATCTTTACATTAAAAGTAAGGGTTTAACCTTTTTACAATAGTGGCTTTTTGCCAACAAGTATAGGTCCCGTGACCAATAATTAAGGAAGATCACCGATCTTGAATCATGTCTTAACTTGCACCTAAAAAATGATTAGCAACGTGAGATGAATATAAAGTCCAATAGAGATCCCAACATGATTCGAAACAATAACAACATATAGATATCTATAATCATGAATGCACCATGGCGTACAATATAAATAATGTGACAGTTTAATATTTAAAATATACGTATATAAGTACATTTTCTGCAAAAAACATCCATCTGAACACCATAAGGTAAACATCCTTAGTAGCATTCGTGCGCACAACCGGAACCAAAACCAATAAAACCCCAAAATCCCGAGTTTAAAAACTCCTTGGAAGCAAGCAAGGTGGTAGAACTAGAAGATGGCTTAGAAGCAACCTTCTCCGTCATTGGAAGCAATGTAAAATGGCTATCATCCTTGATAATGGTGCAAGTGTTCTGTTTGCCATCATGCAAAGATTGACGGTTATATTGCCAAGGACGTCCAAGTAGAATGTGACAAGCATCCATAGGCACTACATCACACCATACCTTATCGAAATATTTTTTCCGGATAGAGAAAGAAATCAAACACTGTTTGGTTACCTCGATCTTATTGCCTTAAAAGCTGACTTTTTGGCCTTTTTTTAGCTTTTTTTGAAAAAAACGTGTAAAAAGGTATAGAGGTGATGTGAACCAAAATAGGTTAAAAGCCAAAAAGTGGCTTTTTACCCACTTGCCAAAACAATAAGGATGGGGATGGTCCTACACCGGAAGATTGAGTTTAGCTACCACCTCTTAAGAAACCACGTTCTCAGAACTTTCACTATCAATGATCATGTTACAAACACGTCCACCAATGTTGCAAGTGGTAAAGAAAATATTGGTGCACAACCAATCTTCTTGGCTCTCTAGCTTTGGTGATAGAAGTGTCTTCTTTAACAAAAGAGCAAGATCCTCTTCTTCATTACTATCTCTGCCAATTTCAATATTGTTTGAAATGTTATAAATTGGAGCACTCTCACAGTCACCATGTTCCTCAACTTCTTCAATAAAAAGTGTCTTGTTCCGATTAGCACCCATATTTTTGTGGCAATCAGAAGATCTGTGGCTTGGTTCTCCACGCTTGAAACACTTGAAAGTTACACCTTGTGGTGGATTTCGGTTTTTGGAAGCACCATTAGGATGAGGAGCTTGAGAGAAAGAAGCACCCTTGTCCATAAACTTGTAAGGAAGACTAGCTTTGGCAAAGCTAGAAGAAGCACCCGGCCTAAAACCACCTCGAAACCCTTCTTGGGAGTGTTGTCCCATTTGGGAAGCACGGCAACTTTGTTGCTTTTCACAGCTAAAGCTCGATTATAGGCTTCGGAAACATTACACAATGTATGCAAGGCAAGAACATCTTGGATTGAGGGTTTCAAGCCACTCGCATAATGAGCCACCCATTGTTCTTCACTCATTTAAATCAACCCTAGAATTGAGTTGATAGAAAGATTCAGTGTACTCGCCCACATCTCCAACTTGCTTGAGAACATGAAGTGCTTGGTAGACACTTTGGAGGTAGTTGAATGGTAAGAAATGACCTTCAACTTCTTCTTCATTTTTTCTCAATCATGGATTTTCTCCTTGCTACATCGATGACAATTAAGTTGAAGTTGTTCCCACCATGCGGAAGCTTTTCCCTTTAATCGAATGGCAACAAGTTTAACCTTCTTTTCGTTGGAAATCTCACCATAATTAAAGATCTGCTCGATGGTATTGAGCCAATCAATGAATTCATCGGGATTAAGGCTTCCATGAAAGTCGGGAACTCAATTTTGATATTGTTCTCCCATTTGTGTTCCATCCTACCCACATTTGCTCGACGCCTTTGCGGAGCCCAAAAGAGATTATCAAAAGAATGACGAGTACCATTGTCAATATCATTGGAACCATCATTACCATCGGTAGGAGGAGGAAGGAGACGTTGTTAGAATGACAATTTGCCGTCTCATCTCAGCTATTTCATCTCTCAGATATGGAACCCCATTACCCTCAGTATCATCACCCAAATTCGGGCCCCTACCATGACCACCCCTATGACCCGGACCCCGATTTGCCATTGAAATTCCCAAATGTTCAAAGTCACAGTAGTCACAGCCCAAACAATGTTCAAGAATCACAATGTATATTCAAAACAATCAAATTACAAATTCCAAGTATAGACCAAAACCAAAATCGAGTTCAAGAATTAATTTAACAAGAAGAATTCAAAATGATACACAGGAATCTGAAGTCAAGAATTGATTCTAAAGCAGTTCTTTATAATGGATTCAAAATAGTCCAAGAGTGGAAAGGGATGATCGAATTACCTGTGTGACACTAGAATCAAAGTCGAGCAAGAATCACTCAGAGAACAACTGGAGTCGCGATGATTAGAAGTCCCCTTTGAACTTAGCACCACACTCTTGATGACCTTAGAGAACAACCCAGGTAAGATTTCGACTCAAGAGAACAACCCTAGTTTTGATTTCGATTGGTCAAATCAGGACATTAGCGAAGTAGATCGTTTCGAAATCAAGACCCAGACTGTCGCAATCAAAGGCAGACTCAAATCACGAAGTCGCACTTTACTAGTGGATCAAATCGCAAGCCGACAACTCAAATCAAGTCGCAAGGAAGACCCAAGCCCAACTTGCGAAATCGATTGTTTGGATATCAAGTCGAACCACTAGGGTTCTTGAGACGGACTTTCAGTGATGAACCCAGACAAAGATTCAGTCAACGGAATTAGGTACGTGAATCTGCCAAGCTAACTTTCAAGCAACAACAACAAAGGGCCAAATTAGATATGTGAATTCCATGGTAGGATCAAAATCTTGGCTCTGATACCGAATGATAAGTCCATTCAAGAACAAGAGAGAGAACACTAGGTTCTAGAGAGAGAATTTTTCAATCAATCAATGTTCAATATCTAAAAATTGGTTACAAAGTGGTTATGTCTCTTCTAGATATAGACTACAATTTCCCTCCACTAACTATCACATGTTATGCACATGATATCCTACATCATCTACTCTAGGAAAACTTCAAACGGGCCTATCTTCCTCATCCGGTCTTGAAACCAAGCAAAATTTATGTCAAAATTGAAGCCCGGAAGTCTAATTTTTAATGGTGGTGATCTCACATCAAAATTCCAACCGTGGCGAGAGGTATGGTCAAATTAGTGAAGACTGTTCATGTTTTCTCATGTTAACAGCATGAATTCCTACCAAATCAAGTCTTCCCCTTTCAATTCTTTCTTTCTTCTTCTTCAAATCTATTTTCAGTATGAGTTTTGTTAATTATAAGAGTTGTACCATGAAATAAGATAGAAGTCTTCCCTTAGATTCATCTAGGAACAATTATAGGTCAAGGACTTGAGGTTTCCTCTTCCTTTCTTCTCCTTTTTCTCTTTCCTTCTTTTCTTCTTTTGCATCTTTCTTTCTCTCCTCTCGTCTCTATTTTTGCTCCAGCAGAAATCTCCCTCTCCTAGAACTCATTTTTTTCCTTTCATAAAAATAGAGAAACACTTGTCTCCCCACCTATCCATAGTCATCCTCCCAAGTATGAGGTGTCAAGCCACCTAGTGTGGTGTGTGCTTGCTTCATCCTTTCACTAATCCTCCAATTAACTTAATTAATCAAGTTTAGTCCTAATTAATCAGGGTTAAGCCTTTAAATCCCAATTAGTCTAACTAATCTTAATGAATATAATTAATCCCACTTAATTATCACTAATTCTGATTAGGATATTACATCATTCATGAAATCATTTAGCACGTTAGTTCAAAAGCATTAAGCACCTTGATTAGGATTTTGAAAAATACATACCTGTATTTTGTGCTATAAAAAGGACTACTCTTTTTATCCCCCAACTCCCAACACATAACAAGAAAGTCCACATCTTGAAGGCTTTCAAAACTATTAGCATTTCTAAGTTCAGTCTAGGACAATGCAATGCAATGCAAAGAAATCAAACTTGAAAAAATGTTTGCCCATGTCTTATAAGAATGTCTCGGGTGTTACAAGAAATATAATAAAATTCTGTAGTGTGTAGTAGGGTGTGTGTATTACTTTATTTCAAATTTAACATGATTATCTAGGTAGTCCAGTTGTTGGAGGCAGCAATTTTTCACCTTAGTTGAGCCTTAAGATAGTCCAGTTGTTGGAGGCTCCAATTTTCACCTCAGTTGAGCCTTAAGAGTCTTGCGGCAATAACAAAAGGGTGATTGAGGGTAATTGAGGGCCTTTCACCTTAGTTGAGCCTTAAGATAGTCCAGTTGTCAGAGGCACCAATTTTCACCTTAGTTGAGCCTTAAGAGTCTTGTGGGCAATAACAAAAGGGTGATTGAGGGCCTGAGGCTTGCCCTAAAGCAAGGCCTTGAGAGGCCAAGATGTAAGCAGCAATACCCCAAGGCCCTTCTTAAATTTTACCTCTTCTACCAACAGCCAACCTGCCCCACACTGTGGATTCGAAAATCGTATATGAGGATTTTGTGCTATTTTGTATGTGCCAAATTCCTTGGTTTCCCACCAATCTGCTCTATGATAGGTGGATTTCAAATTCTAGGTCTTGAATAAAGAGGATTTTTATTGTTTCATGGCACCACATTTCCACAAGACACTAGAAATTCTAGTAGGCCTTATGCAATAGCTTTTGGAAGTTCATAGCAACAGACAGTGAACCTAGCTGATATCAATATTTGTTTGACCTTCAGACGAGTACCGCTGGCTACCTGCTAGCAGCTATCGGAAATGAAAACATACTATGAGTTGCAAAGACCTTTTGTCAATGATTGACGCCTTTAGGCGATGTCAATCAGTTATGACTGTTGCTTATGGGCGTCTATGTCTGGCGTATAATCAAAAAGTGAAGTAATGTATGTAATGCATCGTCTCAGTCCTTCCCTCTATTCTAGGTAGGTAGGAACATTCAATTTTTCCGTTATGGGAAAATTCAAGTTGTAATGACCCCACTTTTTGTAATTGTTGGAAGCTAATGATAAATGCTTGTACTATTGATATGCAAAAGCATGTGAAAGGTTGGGAAAATTCCTAGGATGGTTCAATATGTAATTTATACCATGTGAGCTCATCATTAGGATGAAAATTTTCAAAAACTACACAAGGTTTTCAAATCTAATGGTCCAAAATCATTTATTGGTTCTAATATCTGACACTAAGGATCTGTGAATTAGGTTTTGTTGTGGTTTTCCAGAGACAGGATGTTACTTGACTCTTGATAGTGCTTGGGATATAGAAAGCACTTTTGCTTCTGATTTCTTACAGTATTTGGGCTGTGTATTTTGTGTTAAGGTGCAGCAGAAAAACAACCGAGGTTCAAAAACAACACACCACACATCTTCTAACAATGGAAAGAAACAAATATGTAATCAAGACGATTGAACACACAAGATTTATGTGGTTTGCAAAATCCTGCCTATATCTACGAGAGGAACTATCTTCACTATGAGAATAAAATAGTCCTAGAATAAACTAGAGTTTGAACACCCAAACCTGTACCACTTGTACACTCTCACTCTCACATTCGAAGAATACACTCTCCCACCCGACACCCAAGCTTTTGCATTTACACTCACTTCTCGCATGTTCACTTCTTTTTCAGTTTACCCACATTTATTAGAAACACCCCTCTATATACACATAACAGGGGTAGATGAAATGACAAAATACAATGAATGTGAACACTAGGTACGTGAACAATAATAAATGTGCACAAGTCTCCCAAAAGCCTTTTTGGGACTTCAAACCAAAATCTCATTGGAACATGAAGCAACTAGTTGGAATACAAACCTAACATTATTGGGAACTTGAACCATCCCAACAATCTCCACCTTGGTGAGAATTCTATGCATCAATTGCGCCACCACCAAAGTAGAATCCTGCACTTGCTCCAAATTCATGGTGTGCTTACCATACAGCAAAGTGGTTACTAAAGTATTGTATGAATCAGGAAGCAAGCTAAGATGTAAACGGGCCTTGTCTTCTTCCTTAATTTTAAGACCAACTTTCTGCGGTTGATCCAAGTAACCGTTGAATACATTCTAGTGTTCCATGGGATTCCCGCCATCTTCCATCTTTAGCCTATATAATTGCTTCTTCAGATGCAATTTGGCTTTGCACTTGCACTTCTCACACCACTTGTTCACTCCATTTTCAGTTTACCCACACTCATTAGAAACACCCCTTTGTATACACTTAACAAGTGTAGATGAAATGACAAAATACAATGAATGTGAACACCTAAGTACATGAACAAGAATAAATGTGCATAAAAGTCCAAAAGCCTTCTTGGGACGTCAAACCAAAATATCACTGGAATATGATGCAACTTGCTGGAATTCGACCCAACATTATTGGAAACTTGAACCATGCCAACATTTTGATGGTGCTTGGGATACAAAAGCACTTTTCTTTGTCTTAAGTTTCATGGTATATCGCTTCGTTTCAAGAAGTTGTTATCCCAACTCTTAAATTTTGTATCGTATCTATCCTCTATTAATATGTCTGAAGTTTGTAAGCAAATCTAACGAGTATTCCAATAGTTATTTAAAACCAATTTTCTTGTTTATTTTGGCCCTGATTGGTAAACTCATTATGTTTTTGTATGTATGTATTGTAGGCTGTTGAGTTTAGCAAATTGGTTGGGTCATTGCGACCAGAAGAATCAGAAGATGTGATAATGTCTGCCTGTCAGAAATTGATAGCTTTTTTCCACCAGCGACCTGAGCAGAAAATTGTTTTTGTTACACAGTATGGTTTGCTCCCATTACTGGAATTACTTGAGGTTCCACGAACTCGCGTATGTCAGCTCTCTTACAAGGCTTTCTGGATTGTATTCTTTTACATTACTATTTAAGTTGGAAGTTAAAAGCTGTGTTCTTTTCTTTCTAACTACTACAACAACAAAATTTACTCAAATTGCAGGGTACATGTTCAGTACTTCAAGTTCTAAATCAAATAATCAAAGATAACACTGATTTTCAGGAAAATGCTTCTCTTGTTGGCCTCGTAAGTACTCTACATTCAGGTTTTTATATTCTCATGTTGAACTATTGTCAAGGTGAATAATGCAATAACTGCAGCTCAAATTCATAGTTGCATGCATGGTAACAAGCAGGTTTATTAGATAAAAATTGACTGTTGGGATTCCCATGGCATGTATATATTTTTTTAAAATTCCTTTAACCTTCAAAAGAACATTATTTTTTGGGAAGAACATATAGCAACGTCCTATTTATCATATTTCTTCTAGATAGGATTCATTTTAATGTGATTGTGCTAATATTTTCGTCCCTTAATTTCA
Source organism: Camellia japonica (assembly GCA_030407325.1). Taxonomy (NCBI): domain Eukaryota; kingdom Viridiplantae; phylum Streptophyta; class Magnoliopsida; order Ericales; family Theaceae; genus Camellia; species Camellia japonica. The sequence goes on along the minus strand of JAPPVO010000019.1, from coordinate 162,021,941 downwards.
CATTTTGTTCCCCTTTCTTGTTTTTTTTCCCCCTTTCAATTTTTCGCTTTTCAAAGCATTGGGACTAGAGTATATGTTCTTGTAATTGGTATTAATTTTTTAGTTACGGCACAGATCCCTGTTGTGATGAGTTTTGCGGGACCTGATCATCCCCGTGAAGTTCGTATGGAAGCAGCTTACTTCTTGCAGCAGCTTTGTCAGTCCAGGTATAGGTTTTTTTCTGCTGAGTTCTCGTAAATAACTTTCATCAGAATTTAGGATTGTGAGTTAACTTTGCAGACTTCTTTTGTTACAGTCCTTTGACATTGCAAATGTTTATTGCTTGCCGTGGGATACCTGTTCTGGTGGGTTTTCTAGAGGCTGATTATGCAAAATTCAGGTTTGTAGTTCTTGCAAATGAAGCAGTTGTGTTTTGACATATGGGTTATGAAATTAGTTTCTTATTGTTGTTTAGGTCATTCTGGGAGTAGAAACTTGTCAAATGTATGGAGGGTGAAGGTTGGCCTAACATATATTAGAGATTGAACCTGTATGTGACTTCATTGTCCTACTACATCTGTAGCTGATCAACAACTAAATAGTCATTTGAAAAATAATTGACCATATATAGCGAAGATACGTTACATGAAATGGTATTTCTTCATACAATGAGTAAATATACAACTTAATGGACGTGCAAAAGTGACATATTGAAGTATTGGTGGTGCTACAATGTGGAAAAAATGACATTTTATCCAGAAAGCTATAAAGCATGGGTACTTCGAAAAATATGCCGTACCTGTACCGGGTACTTACCGGCGTACCGTACCTCGTATGATACTTCTGCATACGTACCGGGTTCACGAAACACGTACTCAAGTTTTTTCTTCTTAATTTTTGACGTACCCAGACGTACCTAGTATATATCCAAGCCGTACCGTACCTCAGTTGAAACAATATTTTCCTTCTACTACAGAGATAAAACTCATTTCACTAGATTTCTTTTTTAGTTTTTGTTTTATGCTTAGCATGATTTTAAAATTAAACTATAGTTTGTAAGTTATTTAATATATTGACATTTAATTTTGATTTATACTTTTCCTTTTGGTATTAAATGTTAATTATAGGTTGGACCTTAGCAAATTAAACCATTTAATTAATCTTTGCATTACTCTAAATTAAAATAAATATTTTTCTACAAGCGTACCTAGCCGTACCCGTACCCGTACCCGTACCCTATATTTTTTTTTGAATTTTACCGTATCGACGTACCCGTATCGTACCAGTATCAGTACTCGTACCTGTACCTATGCTTCATAGCCAGAAAGTAAAGCTACATAGCCCTGAACTGACTTGTGATGAAGATCCTACTTGGTAATTTAGGTTGCCACTTAATAAGGGACATGGTCATATAAACTAGGCATGTACATTTGTGGGTTTCAGAGTAGATCTATAAATTTACAGCATTTAATGTGAATGTAATCACTATTAAATAAGAAATATGAACAAATTGTGTAGTCTGCAAGACTTTGAGCTGGAATCGAGGCAAATTTTCTGTTTAGCTCTGCATACACCTTTTTTTTTTTTCCTCTTCTTCTTCCTTGTTCATCTTCTTTCATGTTCATGACACTACACTTTTGACATGCAAATTCTTCAGTGGTTTACATTGTTCCTCATACCAAATTCTCTTTTACTTGAGCTCTTCATTACAGGATGTATTGATTCAATCTTTTTATATCTAGGGAAATGGTTCATCTAGCTATCGATGGCATGTGGCAAGTCTTTAAGCTTCAGCGGTCAACTCCAAGAAATGATTTTTGTCGCATAGCTGCAAAATATGGGTTTTTGCTAAGGCTTATCAACACTCTATACAGTTTGAATGAAGCAACTCGATTGGCTTCCATATCTGGTGGGAGTGGGTTTCCAGTTGATGGTTTGCCTCCACGACCACGTTCTGGTCCATTGGATCCTAACAATCCTGCTTTTGCTCAGGGTGAAACATCACCTTCTGGAATTGATCAGCCTGATCTCCTCAATATTAAGCATGGAGTAACGGATCGTCCCTTGTCCACAGGAACACAAGAACCTTCGCGCTCTTCAGCTTCATATTCTCCAGATTCCCGATTTTTTCCCTTAGATACTGATAGACCTCAATCCAGCAATGCTGCAGTGGAAGCTTCAGTTGCTTCAAGATTATCAGATCCAACATCTTTGGACAACGTGGCTAATGTTGCAATTAAGGAATCTTCAGGAACAGGTTCTAAAGAACGAGAAAATTTAGACCGGTGGAAAATTGAACCTTCTCGAGCAGAAGTTGAACTTAAACAGCAGCGAGTTGCTAATTCAGCTAATAGAACATCCACTGACAGGGCTCCAAAATTGACAGAAGGTGCATCAAATGGCTTTCCTACTACAATAGCCACTCAGCAAGAGAACGTTCGACCTCTTCTAAGCTTGTTGGATAAGGAACCGCCTTCGCGACATTTCTCTGGTCAGCTTGAGTATGTTCGCCACCTCTCTGGGTTGGAAAGACATGAAACTATACTGCCTCTTCTACATGCATCTAATGAAAAGAAAGCAAATGGGCTAGATTTTTTGATGGCTGAGTTTGCAGGTAAATTATTTATTCATCTACCTTATACTCTACTGTCTTTCGAGTGATGAACATCATCTACCTGGCTGGATCCCCAAATCATAATTGATATTATCTTGTATTAACTTCTTTAATTTAGAGGACACATGCTTGATTTGCATGACTTCTCATTTTATTTTATTTGTGTTTTTGGTGAACCTCTTATTCTATGTTTTGACCTTAGTTGCACTGTGTGATGGGGATTGTGAAGTCATTGGATGAAGATAAATTGAAGAATATAGGAATTTTAATATAATTAGCAATTATGGTTTTAATATGATTTTTTTCTTTCTTTATTAGCCAGTTTCTTGTTCCTTTTTGTTTCTCAATTGGATAATGCTTATGCTTATATATAAGGTTTGAGTGTAATGAATTTTATTGGAGTTTTTGGCATTGATTGAATACTGTAAGAATTTGTAGTGAATTGGGTTTATGTATCCCTTTTCTCCTCCCTCTTGTTCTGTTCTCCTTGTTTTCTTCTTATTGTTCTCCTACCATTCTGCATCAATTGGTTTATTTGTTTTTGTTTGTGCAATCATTGAATATTTCTGTGCTAAAGGATATAAGTTTTGTTCATGCTTGCACAGAGGTCTCTGGGCGCGGAAGGGACAATGCAAACCTTGACTTGCCTAGAATTTCCCATAAAACAGTAAATAAGAAGGTAGGCCCTTTGACATCTAATGAGGGAGCAGCTTCTACATCTGGACTTGCATCTCAGACGGCATCTGGTGTACTTTCTGGGTCTGGCGTTTTAAATGCTAGACCAGGGAGTACAACATCATCCGGATTACTTTCCCATATGGTATCAACCTTTAATGCTGATGTTGCCAGGGAATATTTAGAAAAGGTGGCAGACCTTCTACTTGAGTTTTCTGGTGCAGATACAACTGTAAAATCCTACATGTGTAGCCAAAGTTTGCTTAGTCGTCTTTTTCAGATGTTCAATAGGATAGAACCCCCTATTCTTCTGAAGGTATATATAAAATTTAATTACTGGCATTAATTTTCTTTTCTTTCTTTTTTTTTTAAAAAAAAATTCTTGCTACATTCTTATCGTGGTGCTCTTTATTATTCTGTAGTTGTTGAAGTGTATTAATCTTCTATCAACCGATCCACATTGTTTAGAGAATCTTCAGCGGGCAGATGCAATTAAATATTTGATTCCAAATCTTGACCTCAAAGAAGGGCCTCTCATATCCCAAATACATCATGAGGTGCACTTTCCTAACTTTGCATCTCTTGTCCACTATGAAGCACAGATGCTCCAAAAAAGGCCATGTACGTGTATCGGATATGGATTCGATTATGGATACAGATATGCAGTTGATACGGCTGGATATGTATCGGATATGACTGAAGAGTATCCAAAAATTATTTTTTATTTTTTCAATTTTGGATGTGTCTCTGATACGAGAGGGCTATGTTCGGGATACGGTTGAGGCCAAAACATGATTTTTGAAAGATTTTAATGACGGTCAAACTATAAATTTATAAATTTTAATGCAAGTAAAAAATACGGAACATATACTACTATTTGAAGTACTTATGAATGATCAGGCAAAGAGAAAAGAAAGGAACCTTAGCCTTTGTAGGAAGAAATGAAGAAATGAAGCAACACCATCGACCTTTGTTGGTCAATCCTCTCTCTCTCTCTCTCTCTCTCTCTCTCTCTCCATTTTTACCAAAATACCTCTCTCTAATGAAGAGGAACAAGCGGGAGTTGATATTGAAGATTCTTATTTCTTATATTAGCTTGCTTTTGATTTTGCCATGTTAAGAATCAATGTTTGATATTAAATAAATGAATCAGTCAATTTTAGTTTTATTTTTATACATACTACATTATAAAAAATAAAGAACATATACATATATTTGCAACCGTATCCCTGCCGTACCCGTATGGGTTTTTGTTGTATTGCCATATCTGTAGTGTATCATGTCCATATCTGTATCATTGCTTCCTAGCTTGTCCACAATTATATGTGATAGTTATGCAACAAGCAACATTTACCTTTTCTATTAGGTTGTCAGCTCAATCTCATCTTGATTCATGAGAATTTTGCTGTCTTATTTTTTTGTTTTCCATTCCTTTAAGGTGTTTTTTACATATGTTTGTCTATGAGATGGGGTGGGGACCAAGTTTGTCTTGACAGTATCCTAAAAATATTTCAATGGCATATCTCTTGAGTTTTGAAGTTGAAGAAATAACAAGAGGATTGTTAAGCTTTCATTGATCTTTGGAACACTAATTGTGAAATTCTGAAGACTTTGGATGTGACACCTTCATCTCTCTTTTCCAAGTTGCTTTTATAGTTAGACACTCTAGTCTTGTTAACTATAATTTTCATGTTTTTAAGTTTTTGATTTGCTGAATAATTGCATTTCATTCACTTGTTGGAAGGGGAAACAGAAAAGCAAATATTAGAGCATCAGTGCGTTTGGATGCTTACATGGCAATTTTGTCCTACAATATACAGGAAATTGTTCTGTAATGTAAAGGACAATTTTCTCGTGGCCATTTCTTTGTTGGGCACTGACGATACAACGTCTACTTCTGGGCATGCTTGACTCTTATTTGATTCTTGTTGGTGTAGAACTTGCGATATAGTTTTTAGTGTTACATTGATTGACTCTAAAGGCGGTTCTACAGACACTTGTAGTGATAGATCACAGAACCTTCACATGGCCAACACCCAGTGTCGAAGTTGACTTGTTCTATTGTATACAGATCATAGGTTTACTGGGACCTTTTACTGTATAAACAAATTTATGCTGTTGTATGGTTTTCCTATTCTCACTGGTTGAAGTAGTCATTTTCATTCTTTTAGTTCATATTCAATGAAACAAACTTGTTTTCCTTTACATTGAGTCAAGACTAGATCTAGTTGAAATATGTTGGAATACATGTTTTCTTGTGGATGCATAAGAAATATGTTTTCTGTTGCAATTGACTCACTTTTGGGTGCTTCCTCTCTGATTTTTGTTCAATGAAGGTCCTCAATGCACTATTCAACCTCTGCAAGATAAATAAGAGGAGACAGGAACAAGCAGCGGAGAATGGAATCATTCCACACTTGATGCATTTCATCATGTCAGATTCACCCTTGAAACAATATGCGCTGCCACTGCTATGCGATATGGCCCATGCATCACGTAATTCAAGAGAGCAGTTAAGGGCTCATGGTGGACTGGATGTGTACCTAAGTCTACTAGAAGACGAGCTTTGGTCTGTGACAGCATTGGATTCTATTGCTGTTTGCTTGGCACATGATAATGACAACCGGAAAGTAGAACAAGCTTTACTGAAAAAAGAAGCAGTTCAAAAATTGGTCAAGTTTTTCCAGTGCTGTCCAGAACAGCATTTTGTTCACATATTGGAACCCTTCTTGAAGATTATCACGTATGTTATTTTCAATTCTCATTTTCGTGTTTTTAATTTCTACTCTTTTATTTGTATTGATAAAGGTCGTATATTCCAATCCTGACTTACATTAGATTCTACGAAGTTGATCGATAAAGCATTGGTGTACATGATGCACATCCAAGGTGTATGGGTTTGTTTGCCCTTGACCCATTTGTCGTGCAAACAAATGTATTCTGGATTAAAAAGTCAATCTTAAGTGGTTCTTTAAATCTAGGTCCAGGTTGTTAGATGACCAGTTGTCTCAAAAACTTAAGCCTTTAGGGGATGTGCCGAACAATGTATTATCACATACCAATCAATTGTGTATCATTGTAAGACTATTGTAGGAACTCTTTCAATGCTTCTCAAAGATTAGAACTGTAACTTTTTTATGAAACCTATCATTTCACATCATCTCTTATACGCCTTGTAAATTGTTTCTTTCTACCAACTAAAATTATTAAATTTAATCGTTATATTTGTTTTTCTGCAGAAAATCATCACGGATAAATACAACTTTAGCTGTCAACGGCTTGACACCATTGCTCATTTCAAGGCTTGACCACCAGGATGCTATAGCTCGTCTCAATTTGCTCAAACTAATAAAGGTTGGCCACTTGACTTTTTGGTGTCTTGAACGTTGCATGGTATTTATTATTTTTTTATGATGTTCACAAGTCCAATGGTTAAAACTTGGCCTACTAACCTTGAGGTTATGGGTCTGAACCTGGTGACAACCACTTTGTGCAAATTATGCCAAAGGTTAGGTCTGTACCCAGTCTTCCTCTCGCAGACCTCTATCAAATGGGGATAAACTCGGTGTAGTTTTTAATTTTTTAGCTAGTGAGTTATGCACAAGAAAGTGTTGTTGAATTGAAGCCATGACAAATGTTTGCCTTCTCTAAGAAAGGATGTTGGGTCTTTGCATTAGTTATTACTTTGGAGCTTTCTATTTTGAGGAAGCTCCTTCCCAAACCAAGCCAAACCAAATTAAGCCTTGTGTCCCAATCTAGTGGGGTCAGTTACATGAATCTTTTTTTGCCATTCAAGCTCTAGCAAGGGCTATATGGTTAGTTAAATTAAATAAATCCATATCCTTCCCATAATTAAATTTCTTAAAAGAATTCAAGTAAGGGTGGGTATAGGAATTAGAATAATTGGCATTGCATAACATAGTTTGATTTCCAAAATATAAGTTCGAACATAACTTTCAAATAATACTACTCACCAATGGCTCATAAGAATGGGGTAATCTCCAAAAAATGCAACCTACATAAGTACAAAATGCAATCTTCATTGAGATACAATTCAAGCCGATGCAAGAGTAAGTTGCTTGTGCCTATTTCAAGTGTTTCATTCCTAGTTCAATATCTTCCCTTTAAATATAGCTTTTTAGGTTCATTTCTAAGCCTCCTATAGGTTCATTACAAGTTCTAAACATCCGAATTGAGGCTCGGTGTGTCAAGGTATCCAAAACAAGGGAAATAGGGCTATCCAGTCTGTGCCGCACGTGCGGATTGCTGCAAGCCCTTCAGAGCACTGGGACGCATGTGCGGGGTTTGAGCCGCACGTGCAAAGCCTTTGGGGTGATGTGCGGCTGCACGTGCAGCAACCTCTTTCTGCACGTGCAGTTTTGTGCAGTCTTGCCCACTTGTTTCTACTGCGAATTTCTAATTGCACAAAACCAAAGCTTCTCACTCTAAGGCATAAAAGCATGAACTATAAAATCCTCAAAAATCATATGGAACTCGAAAGTTAAGATTTCTATACAAAAACTTTAGATTTCATCATTCAAAAGCATGGGTTTTCACTCAGTTCTTCCTAACCTAGCATTTTTTCATCTTTTCTTCCATTTCTCTCATTCAATTCTTATTCAATCTTAACATGGATTCCCTTTTGTGTGATGATATCTTCATGAAATAGGGGAGAAAATCTTACCTTGGAATGATTTTTAGTTGACTTTTGAGCTAAGATTTGAGCCTTCTTTCTTGGTTGTTCTTCTTTCTTCTTCCTTTTTTCCTCTTCCTCTCCTCTTCTCCCAGCAGATTTTTCTCTCTTCTAACTATTTTCTTCATTTTATAATTTAGGAGACACTTGTCTCTCTTGGTTTCATCTCTATCCTCCAAGTAGGAGGTGTAACTTTGAGGTTTATACTTCACCTCCCTATGTGCTTCACCTACTAGCTTCCCTAATCTTTCTCATTAGCTTAGTTAATCAAGCTTAGTTCTAATTAATCAAGGTTAGTCTCTAATCTTCATTAGTTTAATTAATCATGCCTAAGTCTAATTAATCATACTTCATTACCACTAATCTTGATTAAGTTTGGCACATTGTATGGTAAAGTTCTACTCATTAGAACTAGGTCATTAAGCTCCTTGATTAAGGTTTGGGATGTCTCATGGCATCTAAATTTCAAGTTGAACTCATTCCCCCAACTCCTAGTGTTCTTCAAGAATTCCTACTCTTGAGGTTGCTTATCAAGGCATGCTCTAACTTCTAAGTGCTCTATTCCTAACACATACACCTTTTAAGTTCTCTAACTATTGCATAAATCTTCTAAGTTGTCATCCTAGCAAATCATATCCTCGTCTCTAATGCAATGTAAGGTAATTAAATTAGGTTAAGTGTTTGTTTGTGTCGCGTAAGAATGCGTCCGGTGTGGTACATACTTGTTTTCTAAGTTCAAAAGAAAACTATTCCTGAACTCTTGGTAGTTAACAAGAAAATTCACGCGTTCAAGGCTTTCTAACCATGTAGATTTTATGTTTTACTTTTAAGCATTTGTGCAACGAGGTAGCTAGTTCGGCTTAGGGAATTCGAAGATGGATATGAATATAGTTATACGACGTGGCGTTATTTAGGGTGTTAAAGGGCAAGGGAGAGAAGGATCGTGGTGGTAGAGAAAGGGCAGGGAGGTGGTTAGGAAGAGAAAGGGAAGGGTGGTTGTGCTAAATATGGGGGGGCAAAATATTTTTTTTTGGGGGGAGGGGGGGGGATTTTATCAATATTAAGAAAGCATATGACAGAGTGCCTTGGGATATAATTTGGTAGGAGTTAGAGAAGAAAGGGGTGACGAAAGGTTACATTGATGTGATTAGGGACATGTATGAAGAGGTGGTGACCACTATTTAGATTGTCTGCTAGAGAAATAAATGAATTTTCAATTACTGTAGGGTTACACTAAGGATCTACCTTATCTTTTTGCTTTAGTAATGGATGAGTTGACGAGAAATATTCAGGATGATGTGCCATGGTGTATGTTTTTTGCAGATGATATGGTGTTAGTGGATGAGACTAGAGAAGGAGTTAATACAAAGTTGGAGATTTGGAGAGAAGCACCTGAATCTAAAGGATTTCGACTATGAAGCACGGACACGTCTCTGGAGGCAGCGTATGGGTGTCGGACACGTGTCGGACACGGACACGCGTCGGACCGCGTTCGACATGCGGTAGACACGTGTCCGACACTCGACCTAACGTGTCAGTGTTTTTTTTTTGAATTTTTGCAGGCGGACACTCTTTCAGACATGCTTGACACGTCGTGGACACGTTGGAAACATAAATAAACCCTAACCAGGAGACAGAGGAACCCTAACCTATTGAAGAGAGAGAGAGAGAGAGAGAGAGAGAGAGAGAGAAAGAGGAAGAACCTGTTGAAGCCTAGATCGAGGCCTCTTCGTCTCTGATCGAGGTATTTCTTTCGCGTCTCTGTTCGTCTCCTCTCTCTCTGTGTTCGTCTCTCATCGTCTTCATCTCCTCTCTCTCTGTTCTTGCCTCTCGCTCTCTGATCGTCGTCTCTGATCGAGTCCTCTTCCTCTCGTCTCCCATCTCCTCGCTCTCTGTTCTCGCCTCTTCCTCTCTCCCATTCTTTTTGTTTGACTCTCTTCACTTTTTCTCCCCTCTTCCTTTATTACCGTCACTCCCTCTTTTATTCTTTTATTCTTTTTTCTTTTTTATACCTGTTTTTTTTTGTAAATAAATAATATAAATAAATACAAATAATATATTTATTTTTTAATTTTACATATAATAAATAAAATAAATGAATAAAAATAGTATATATTTTTTAATTTTACATATAATAAATAAATAAAAATAAATAAATATAGTATATATTTTTTAATTTTACATATAATATATATAAAAAATTATATATATTAACGTGTCCCCAGCATGTCATGTCCCCTATTTTTTAAAAATTTGCATTTTTACATGTCCGTGTCGTGTCCCGTGTCCCGTGTCTGTGTCCGTGCTACATAGGATTTCGGATAAGCAGAACTAAGACAGAATATATGGAGTGTAAATTTAGTAATAGTAATAATGAAAGCAGAGAAGAAGTGAAAATTGAGAACTAAGAACTACTTAAGAGTGAATATTTTCGTTATTTAGGGTCTATTATCACAACGGCAGGAGAGATTGATGCGGATGTAGTCCATAGAATTAAGGCGGGTTGACTTAAGTGGAGAAGTGCGTCTGGGTATTGTGCGATAAATGAGTATCCACTAGACTAAAAGGAAAGTTCTATAGAATGGTTATTAGACCATCGATGTTGTATGAGATAGAGTGTTGGGCAACCAAGAAACAACATGTAGATAAGATGAGTGTTGTTGAGACAAGAATGCTAAGGTGGATGTGTGGCGAGACAAGAAAAGGCAGAATTATGAATGAGTATATTTAAGAATGGGTAGGAGTAGCACCGATAGAAGATAAGTTGAGAGAGAATAGACTAAGATGGTTTGGTCATATTCAACAGAGACCAACAGAGGCAATAGTGAAGAGATGCGATGCAATGATGGTAGATGGAAATGTTAGGGGACGGGGTTGATCTAGATTGATGTTGGCTAGTATAGTAAATAGAGATACGAATTTACTTAATTTGACTAACGAAATGGCCTTTGATAGAGTCGCGTGGAGAAAAAGGATTCATGTAGCCAACTCCATTTGATAGGACTTAAGGCTTAGTTTGGTTATTTTAAAAAAAATCCCACTTACAAAACAATTACAACTACTCATTTGTTTCATTTTATTATTATTTTTTTAATCATTTTTTATACATTTATAAAAAAAATAATAATTTGGCACACAGTATGTGTGCTTTCTCTTCTAGTAAATAACATGGCAACACTAGATATTGGAAAAAGGATACCAAAAAGAAAGAAAGAAAAAAGAACAATGAAGACAATAAAAACAATTACAATAAGAAGGATTCAATTTTATTGATTAATTTGTTTTAATTTATGAGATTGTTAACATGTTTAAGTATTTAATATTTTCTTGGAAATATACTAAGAACAAGTGAAAAACTAATTTTTGTTTAAAGTAAAGTATAAGAATTAACCACGGAAAAGGAAGAAAATATATATTGTGTTGTTTAGGAGCTTCTTGTTGAAGATTTAAAATTAAAGAAATATAATATGTATAATTTTTGTAATACTATTAATGGCAAAGCAGCCCGATGGTGAGGCTTTTGAACTACTTTTTCCTTCAAATTGGTGTGTTCCTGTTTCTTTGATTCTGGAAAGCACCTACCTAGCTTGTTGGCAGTTGGCTTTTGGCTGGACGCGATGGACACGTACTCCTAACTTGTGTTACCCCATTTTTTAATGGGAATGCTTTAGACAACCTGCTTATTACCTGCTGCATGGATCGGGCATATCCGGATCCTCTGCTACATGGATAGAATGGAGATGTTTATTTCATGACCATCTATGGTTTGTGAAAGATCCATGTTAACATATCTTTATTTCATATTAAAAAATAGTTAAGGTAGATTTTAAAATTCAAATTAACATGACAGCTATAGACCTTTGATTTTGGATTTTAATGATGTGTACCTTATGCATTAGAATGAAGATCTCTATTCCAATCATGTAATCAAGAGTATCTGAATTTGGGTTGGGGTAGTTTAGAATGGGTTTTAGGTGGATTTAATTGAGCATGTATTGCTGGGTCCAAAATGAACTTGCCATCCCTCCAGCAATGGCATTACTTGGTAAATGCTAGCATTAAACTTCTCATTAAATTTGTCTCTCCTCGTCATTGAAGGCAACTTTTTATTTGTTGTAATTAATGACATTTGGAAAGTATAAATAGCTTTTCCATATTACAGAGCTGTGTATATGTACATTTGAGGTGGATTAGAAGCCGATAAAAAAAAAAATGTCGATAAGATGGAATCATGTTGGGTGGTTTGTAGTTAGTATGGGGCAGTTATGGTGAAAGAGGTACTTTTAGTCCTGATGCACTAACTTTGATGCTAATGCAGTTGTGTATTGTGATATTGTTTTGTTGTTGGGATACTTTGTGGAACTTGCTTTAGAAGATTACTGGTTTCCAATCATGTTTGTCAATATATTAGAATGATTACATGATTCATATTGTCTTGGATTCACCTCCGAAAGAGTTGGTTAGCCATCTACTTTACATCAGCCAGCCTAAACTGTAGACATCAGGTGCTGATTGTATATTATTTCCCAAGATGCTGAGTTTCTCTCAATCTCTAATTTAATGTGGTTTAAGTACCCTGTTTGCATCTGTGTAAAGCTACCCTTAACTTGCTCTACTATTGAGCTCATTTGTATAGTTGATACCTGAGGCTTGGATTGTTGCAGTACATGGTATGCATGCTATGTGCTAAAAAATGTGGTATTATAGGAGTTATAGATTACAACTGTAGGAATTTTAGGTGTGCTTTTAGAGCATTTTTCTTTTAACAATTAGATACATGATAAAATATAGTATTTTTTTTTTTCTTTTCAAGTTAATCATATAAAATCACAATCTAGGAGCATTGTGGCTTATTTTTTATGTTGTACTGTCAAAACTCCACTCTTCTAGATTTTAGTTCATTATATTGGATTAGTTTTTCTCCTAAGGAATACTTTTGAGGAAATAAATAGGAAACAATTTATGATCGCTTTGGATCTCCAAATTCATCGTTTTGGAACAGAAATGTAACCATATTACAGAATATGTGTTCCAAAACATAAATTGCTAGGTTGTTACTGTTTTCAGGATACACTGGTTGATCCGTATGCATGTATATGATTAACTTTTTGTTCCAGAATGTTCTGAAGTCTAGTTGCTCATTCAATATTTGTGATTTAGCATTTGTTGAAGTGAGTTGGGTTTTACATATCCACGGGCAAAATGTACATATGTTGTGTTATTGCAAGGTAGGATGGTGACTGGAGTAATAACCTTGTTGGTGGAAAGGTTGATAAGATACATACTAGTTAAGCAACATCATTACAATATTGTAAGATTTCATATCTTTAAATGGTAAACCTGCTGCTGTTGCTGTTGCATGTGTTAAAATGTACAATTGGGTTTTTACCAAGATTCTTGGTAACGAGTTTATTGACTCTTCCTATTACTATTAGATATTGCGTCAAAAGTAAAGGTAGAAACTGCAGAATTTGATATCTACTGGAATTGCTCACTTTGAGCTTATATTTTGTCAGGCTGTGTATGAGCACCATCCGCGCCCAAAGCAACTGATTGTAGAGAATGATCTACCACAGAAACTGCAGAATTTGATTGAGGAGCGCAGAGACGGGCAGCGCTCTGGTGGCCAAGTTTTGGTGAAACAGATGGCTACTTCACTGCTTAAAGCTCTTCATATAAACACTGTTCTGTGAATTTAGGTGCCCAAGTATCGTTTATCTGTATATTCGATTGTTAGGAGGAATTGTACTTGGGTCATCTTTTATTTTGTTTTTCAGTTTCGTGTTTTGTTTTCTTTAGTTTGTTATTGTTCCTGTTTGCAATGTCCTTTTTTTTACGGGCTGTCGTGATCATATCTGAAAAAGATGTTCACTGTTTGTTTCTCTCCGAAAGAGCTAGTTGCAAAGATAGATGGCTCTAACGTCTCTCTTTCACTCAGCTTTTAGTTATGAAGCTGTTTGTTTCTCTCCAGAAAGCTAGCTGCCAAGACATGGCTCCTCTTTTTTTCTCTTTAACTCGGCTTTTAGTTATTAATTGGCAGGGGGAAGTGTTGTGGAGGGTGGCAGTTGCATTGGGGAGTGGCAGGGTGGATCGTGGGGAGTGGTGGGATGTGGGCAGGATGGGTGGGAGAGGGGCTGGGGGTGACTGGAGTTTGTAGAAGCTGAGAGACAAATACAAGAGGGCATTTTTGTAATTCAAGAGGGATTTCACCCTATTGTAATTATTTTTGTTTTTTTCAAGAGAAATTCTATTTGGGTGATTTTACTTGTACCACTATTTTGTCTTTACACCATTCTTTTGAGTTTTTTTTCCTCTAATTTTATCTATGTGTGAAATTGCTTTCAAGGATAAAATATTAAAATTAAATATATTTTGTTATCTCCTTACATTCTTTGGTCTTCAATCTTTACTCCTCTTTTTTCTTTCTTAATTTTTCTTTTCTTTTACATATTTCTTTTTAAAAAGTGAGAATCATAGTATTTTGATCATTAAAAAAAGCAATGGATTAAGAAACGGTAGTGAAGAACTATCAAAAAAGTGAAATGGTGAGTTTTTTATTTTTTTATTTTATTTGGTAGATTTTTGTTTCATTGACTTTCGTTCGGTGGTTCAAAATCGATCAAAATAAAATAGTTCGGCATTACATTGCTGAACAAAAAATATAAATCTGGTAACCAACTACTGAATAAGAGATACATTTTTGGTAATCTCAAACCGAATTTTTTTAATTTGTTCAGCTTTTTATTTCTATGTATTTTCAATTTTATTTTTTTATATTTTATATTTTTTTACCTGGAAGGATTATGCTTATATTCATTGCAACAACGTAAATACTAATATATTAGTTCTAGTTATGAATTTATTGCATATAAGGTTTGTTAAGTTTTTTTATAAATACGATTTTTTGTTATTTTTAATTTGTATTGAGTTTTATTAATAATTTAACGTATGAATGTATTTATTATCTTTAGATTTTTAGTAGTCGTGAAGCATTAAATAAATGGGCTTCTGACATTGGGAAGAAGACCGGATTTGTCATTGTTATAAAGACATTAGATGGGAGAGGCAATGATAGAAAACTAAGGCTTACACTTGTTTGTAAAAGAAGTAGTTACTATAGAGGCAACAGGAAGATCAAGGGAGAACGATTGAAGTCAACAGGTTTTAAAAAATGTAGATGTCTATTTCTATTAAGGGGGGAAAAATTACCTACAAATTACCAAGACGAATTGTGATAACATGTTTGATTGATGGATGCAAACAATGATAGATTTTATGGATATTTTATGGATATTCGTACATTTGATGTTTTTATGAATAATTTTATGGATGCGTGTTTAATTTATGAATATTTTTTATGGATGCTTGAAGGAAAAAGTAAATCTTTCAATGTACAACGAAGGGGGCTTAGACAATTTTATTGTAGTTTGGTAACATGACACTGGAGTAATTCCATTTGTATGCACTTCACAAGTGGCCCAAATTAATTTCTTGTTATCATCTAATTGGACGGTAACATAATGTTGGAAAAAAATATTGTCCGGTAACATGTCACTAAAGTAATTCAAATTAATTAGCGTACCAAACAGATCTACCACAAATTAAAAAATCATTGTTTGAAAGAAAGTGTCTTTCTAAATGTATAGCAACAAAATGCTGGAGAGATCTATTTTATCCGGTAGTATAACACCGGAATAATATAAATTGTTTAGTATCGTGTTATCAAAATTAGTGGTGTAAATAGATGAAATAATTAATTTAGGGTTAGTTTTGGTAATATATTGGGGGTGTAATAAGAATTACAATTTTTTTAGTGGTGTAATGAGATGAAGGGTGTAAAGAGGTTAAATTGTGGTGTAAGTAGAATCACTCATTTTATTTTCCTGCACCTAGTTACTTTAGAGCACACACTTAATAAAATACAATTTTAATGGCAATTATACCCTAAATTAAAATGATCATAATGGACATTCACCAACACCCATAATATTATATGAAAATATTCTATGTACACATTTTTTAAAAATAAAAAAATATTAATGTACACATTTTGAGTAAAAATAAAATAAAATTAAACCTTAGTTTTTTCATTTTTGTCACATTACTTATTACGCAATCTATATTCTTATATTTCTTGCAAAACAATACTCTCATAACTCTCATATTGCTTTAATTTCTAGATTTGTACTCATTAGTGATGATTTATTTATTTATTTTTTCAGTCGGACAACTAGTGCCGAATTATTTCATTATATTCGGATATCAACTGCCGAAGTAGTTTTGAATTAAATGTATAATTTTGTAAAATCAGTGTTGAAATCCCCAAACCGAAGAACTTCAAAAAAAAAAAAAAAAATCTAGGGTTTTATGGCAATGGGGTGCACAAAGATTTGGAAATGGTAAATGCAATAATAAAATGGAAAGATGTTTCATCTTCAACAATATTTTGGAGGGTTTTTAATGTTGTTTTCAATGGAGGTTCAATAGGGTCTTCAATGAAGGATTTTGTCTTCACTTCACTTCACTTTACACCGTGGTCTTGAATGGTTTTTACGTGGGTTAACAATGGGTCTACAAATCTAGAAGCATGGTCACTCAACAAGTGTGGAAAGGAGGGTTGAGTGGTGTGTATACAATGGTTATTAGTGAAGGGTATAATTGTAACTTTTAGTGTGTGTATTGATAAAATTAATTAATAATCAAATTAATAAGTGTGTATTGAGAGTAGATGTGTACTGAGATAATTAAGTGTATGGAAATAGAATTTTCTTCTTTCCACCTTGCAATTATTATTATTAGGATAAATTACAAATATTCCTTATGAGGTTTATTTAAAATATAAATTGCTCCTAGTGTTTTGAAAAATTACAAATACATCATTCTTAGAACTTTTTATTTAACAAAATAAATTGAAAAATGAAATTCTTAATTACTCTCTTATACAATAATAAAATTATCTGAATTATTAATTGAAATAAAAATTTGACACTATTAAAAATTGTTAATTGATTTGATGATTTATTAATAAAAAGAATTATTTGTTATGAAATTAAAAATTTCAAATAACGAGATATAATTTTTAAAATTATATGAGACAATTTATATTTTAAATAATTTTCAGGAGGCATATTTGAAATTTACCCTTATTATTAATTTTCACTGATTTGTAGTAAGTTGTGTCAAATGTGGTTGATTTGTGGTATTACCTTTTTTCTCTAAGACCATCTCCAATGGTTTACCAAAAGTGATATCAAATTTAAATTCTGATGAAAAGGCTACTGTTCACAGCTCCAACGGTTCACTAAAAGTGATATCAGATTGAGATTTCATCAAATATTTCATCAGACTGAGGACGAAATACTGAAATCACCAAAACACTGTTGCGGACCGTTGGAGGGGGACCCGGTCGACCAACCGGTTGCCCGGCCGGTTGACCAACCGGTCGTCCAAGAAAAGGTTCAAACAATTCCAAGAAAAGGTTCAAACAGTAAAAAAAAAAAACAAAAAATATTTTTTTTTTGCCTTACCGGTCGACCAGCCGGTCGACCACTAAAAGGTTAAAAAAAAAAAAAAAAATTTAAAAAGAATTTTTTTTTTTTTTTTGCGTTAACCGGTCGACCACCCAGTTGTTCCGGTTGCACAAATTTGATGAAAGTTCACCGTTGGAGCGAGTGATATCAAATTTGGTGAAATGGGTTATTTTTGACTCAGATTTGATGAAAAATAAAATACACCGTTGGAGATGCTCTAAGTAGCGAGTTTTATTTTATTTGAGGGTATCATTTTTTGAACTGGTTTAAGGATATCTTAATAATAAGAATTAAAATATTAATAAGTGTGTTTGGTTTTAGTTTTTTAAAAGTTGAGTTTTTTGTTTTTTGTTTTTCGTAATTTTTATTTTTATTTTTAGTGAATATTTTTAAAATTTTAAGTATATATATATATTTTAACTTTTAGATGTATCTTATTTAGATGCATCTAAAAAGTAAAGTATTTGTGAAAAAATATTTTAAAAAATTAATAAATACACAAAATATAAAAAAATATAACGAATTTTCATATATATATATATATATTTATATTTTTGGTATTTAGTGAATTTTTTAAAGATTTTTTTTCACATAAATTATACTTTTTTAAGTGTATTTATGTTAGGTGTGTCTAAAAATTAAAAATTGCTGAAAATATTAAAAAAATAGTAAAAACAAAAAAATACGAAAAATAAGAAAGTAAAATTTTCTGAAAATATTTTCAAAAAATTAGAAACAAACATGATGAATAGTATAAGAAAAAAAGAAACAGAAAAAATTGTTCCTAAATTCATTTTTAGGGGGTATATGGCATTAGGTCTAAGTATTATTTTCCTTTGGTTTTAAGGACATAATGAATAAAATTATTTGGTGAGGAAGATATTATTATTTTGAAGGATTTTTTTTTCTTTATTTCTTATCCACTGGAGTCAGATAGCTGGTCACTTGGAAAGTCATCAGAAAAGTGGTCGAAGGTGGCTAGTGGTAGTGGTGATGATAATATGGGCAAATAGGTCAATAAATAAGTGGATAGATAGGTGAGTCGTGAACAAATAAGCGACACTAGATAGATAAACATATAGGTGGAGTAATAGATAAATAGACAAATAAGTAAGAATAATATGATTTCTTAAATTATAATTGTCTTTACGGCTCCAAAAAATTAGAATTTAGGGCTATTGTTTTAAAAATTTAAAAATTTAATTTATGACTCGTGTGTCTGAAAAAAAAGAATCTTTTAAGTCATTCATTATTTTATATGATTTTGAAAATTATGAATAAATTTTTATCAGAATTTGTCATTTAATAGATTCAACCGAAAAAAAATAAAATATCATTATTATGTTACCAAAACACCAAGACTATAAATTAATAAATCAAATCAAACCAAACTAAATTTTAAATCATATCAAATAAGATTGACTATATGAATATTTTTTCTCCACTGGACTATTTGGTTAAAAACTATAAATTAATAGAATCCCTGAATTTCCAATAGTACTATGTTAATTGCCTTTAAGTTAATTACCACTAGACCACCCCTAGTCCGCATAATGTGTTAGTTGGGTTTTAAACTAATTTAATATTTTTTCCCTTCAATACTCCACACAGTTCTTCTACCTGTTTTCATTCTTAATGCATGAGGAAAAAAAAAAAAAAAAAAAAAGAATTTTTTTTATATTGTTGATAAAAGCTATTTATATTAGGATGGTTAAAAAAACAAAAAGCTAGTAGAATCATTAAACCGACCCGGATTAGTCTTAACCATACATTTTCCTCCCATTTTTTGATATTATGATTAGGTTAGAACCTTTTATTAGGGTTCAATTCTCGAATAAGGACTCAAATGAACTAAACAAAGAGGAATTGAACCTTTCTTTATTTATAAGATTTTTACATATATTATTGAAAATTGAATTTATGTATAATTTGATGTTTTAACACATTCTATAAATGATGGCCAGAAAATATTATTAAATTTGAAAGTATGTTTGTGAATTTTTTGGAATGCTTGTATATGTCTCAACTTTTTTATGCACTAGATGATATGGATAGATTAATGAATTTTCTAACCAAGAATAAAACCAAACCAGAATTGAATTACCTTTTACGGTTTGGTTCAATTTCAAAAGTTACATGATTTACTTTATTTTTTAAAATTTTTATACATAAACATCTTTAGTTTTTGATTTACCTTAAAACCAAAACAAGCCGGTTCATAAGCAGGTGCCTATAATTTTATAACCTTCTTTCTATGGCAATGGTCTCCATCTCCATCTCCACCTCCGCCTTTACCTCAAATATGAATTTGTGCATATACTTTTTTAATGTGTGAACAATATACAAAATATGATTGACCCAAATATATAGATTTTATATCCAAAAAAGTGTAATGACCTCACTCAAAATAGCCTCACTATTTTACACCAATCAAAATGTGTGTATTGTGTGTGAACAAAATCAAATTTCCATTACGTCCCTTGTTCTATTACTTCGGCAACCTGAGGTGATGGAACCTATATTGTCTGATTTCCCAACATGTTGGCTAGACAACATGCTAGAGATACCCTCCAACCGAGATCATGACTCGTCGGCTTCAAGAAATAAGGACTTGCATGTGTTCACTTGTCAAAATCCATGTCCAAAACCAAGAACTAAAATGTTCTTTCTCATCCAAGTACATCTCAATCGAGATCACACTATTAGCCGAGATCATGACTCGTTAGTTCAAAAACATCAAGAACCTAAGACGTGTGTGAGCTGCCATCTCTTAACAAACTCAACCGTCCCATCCACGTGTCACTTCCTTACTGGATCGTATATGTTACGCCACAAACGTGTTGTTTCACTTGTACCGCGCCGCCTGATGTCATCTTATGTCAACCAGGCAAGTCTCCCAAGACGTTTGAAATAATTTTGTTGCCGTCTTTTGCATTCCAACAAAGCTACCTCCCCTTTCTCTTTGCCTGTTTATTCTATCATTCCAACTCTCTCTTCTCTCTCTAAACCTCCATTAACGAGCCTTCGAAGATCTATGCAACTGCTTCTATTCATCACCTCTGGTGACAAGACCACTATTATGTTCCGATCATCCCAAGCGTCTCACTCTAGCGAACGTGATTCTGGTGTCCATTTTGGCATTCCTGACATGTAAGTCCCGAAACTCTTCATCTTCAGTATTCATTTCTTGTGTTCTTTCAAGTTCTTTATGTTCTTGAGCATGTCCTTCAAGTTTCTGCATTTTTTATTCACTTTTTCCTTGAATCCTGAACACTTGCATACATTATGACCTTATTAACACATTCAAACCCTTGATTTGCCATGCTTATGAGTTTCGGCAACTTAATTCTCCCTATATTCTGCATATTCTAAATTTGTCCTCTGTATTTCGAATTGCTTATGTTTTGGTGTATGTTCTTGGAATACATGCTTGTTCAACTACTAAATCTTGTCCTTCGTCCCAGCTATTTCTAGATTTCTTACCCATTATCATTATATTTCCTAGATCTAGGTTTTTGAAATTGTTAGAACTTTGGGAAAACTAAAACAAACTGTAGCCCACAACCTCTTGAATCTTCAACCCATAATCTTCAACTTAGATTGTCTTTGGATCATTTTGGAAACCCTAGGTCCAGATTACCTAAGATATCAGAGTAGCCTTAGAACACACAACCAAGATAATGGGAATGCACAAATGGAGGGTAGATTCCCCATCCAAGCTAGAGTATTTTTGTCAAGAATTTGATATACCAGCCGATATCCATCTTAGGCTAGTGAACAAAGCCGATACACGCACCCTGGGGAAGGATTTCATGTCCTTTCCCGTAGTATCCATCCTTGAGGGTGGGGTTAGATTCCTCCTCAATCCTTTGTTTTGCGAACTCCTCCATTTTTACAAACTTACCCCTATGCAGCTGGCCATCAATACCTTTAGAATAGTAAATGGTATAGCCAAGCTAGGTATCTGGCATAACACTAGGATAACTCTAGAGGACATCTAGTATTACTACACCATGTGTAAATTCACCTCCAAACAAGCATCACATACTACCCAAAGTTGAGGTCTACTGACTACAAAGTCATTGCCGACCTCATAGACTCCAATAAAGGTGCTGGTGAGGATTACCTGGTTGTATCGGGCAACTGGGAGTTTGCTTAAGATGATAACCAATGCCTTTTCTGTCTGCTTAGAGAACCCTTAGAGAGTGACGAGGGTAAGTGTCTTAGCCCTAGACTTCCCATACTTCCATGCTTTGATCATGTACCTTACACTTACGAAATTTCCTAAACATTCCTCATTTGTTTTGCAATTCTCAAACAACCAAGTAAGGCAGTAAGAAGAAACTCTGCTTCACAGGCCGACATAAGCAGGCTCTTTGAGCTCTCCTTGAACCTCAAAAAGGCTTCCATCCTCCTTAATTACATCCCAACTTACAAGTCCCCTTTGCCCGACGTCTCCTCCAAGAGAAGAGAAAAACTCCTCCTTCCATAACCACTCTATCATCATCAACATGCCCAGAGTAGGACTCCATTTATGACCTAGTCGATCAACCATCCACATCGGCATAAGAAATTCCCTCTTCTCAATACCGACGCTGTCATCAACCATCCAGTGTTCCTGCTGCAAGAATAAGGAGCAAGAAATGGTGAGGTGCCGACTTGTCGGCGTACGATCTTGAGAACCCGCCTGTAGCTTTTTGTGCCATCAAACTTGGGATCGGAGTCACCATCACCGCCACTTCTGAAAAAATGGGTCGCAAACTAGTCATTGCCGATGACCTACTCGCCAGCATCCCCGATGTCGTCATTATCCAATCCTCTCATTCTCTTTAGACTGTTGAGAAGCCAAAGAGGGTGAAGAAGGCCAAAGCCAAGACAAAGACAGCCATCACTCCTTCTTCGGAGGAGGACCCCAAAGACTCCATGCCAATCTTCCAGATGACAGCGTCCGAAAAGTGGCTAGTGTTTGTGTCTACCGATGCCCTCCAGGCCAAGAGATTTCGTGATTTCCACCCCGATGCCTTTGACGACCACCCGTGGTGGCCTAAGATCATGGTGAACAACAAACCGAAGAAGGTCGGGGACAGCGCCCAAAAGGATCTTGAGGTTGTTGCTGCCCTTTCTATCGGAGTGCTTCTACCACCATATGTGGACAATATCAGTGAATTCAACGAGTATGAGCACTTCGCCATGATGATGTGGAGTTCAATTGTGGTAAGCATTTTACTTTTGAAATTCCAATATTCAATACTTAGAAATTTTTTTTTTTGCATAGCTAATGATTTGTTTGCTCTTGCAATCAATTTATCATGCCCACACCTTTGCTTACAAGATCGAGACAATGAAGAAAGATCTGACAACAAGGACGCAGGAAACGGTCGAGTTCCTTTGTAAATTGAACCAATCCGAAGAGCTGGTGAGGAAGCATTTAGATAAGGCTAGGGTCACTAGACAGGCTGCTAATAAGGTCGAGGTTGCTGCAAAGGCTGTTGAAGAGAAGGCCACTATGGCTATTCAGTAGCTGGCCGAGGTCCAGGCCATAAAAGACAAGGAGATTAAGGAGGCCAACGAGAGGGCCTACGAGTAGGGACAAACCAATGTCCATGAACAATACAAAAAGTGAGTGAGCCAAGCCTACAACAAAGGTTATCAACTCGGCTGGGCCACTCTACTCAGCACGCTGTCTTGACCCGAGGATTCGCCACTTCGGGATCTGACCCAACGGAATCCGCCATTCCCTCATTTTTTAGCTCAGTCTAAGGAGGAGAAGGAAGAAGAAGAATAAGATGAAGTTGATGCTGCTAGGGCCAAGTCTCTCATTCTAAATGACCAGGTCCTAAACCTAACGGGAAAAGATGAGGACAATGTCTCCAAAAGCACTTTCTCAAAGAAGACGGGTGCTTCCGAGGCCAACATCACTGTAACCAGTAGGAGCTTAGATGAGAGACTAAAGGAGATCGACGAGGTTGATAAAGCTATAGCACTGTCTCTTGAGGTTGACACACTGCTCAAACTACCCAACCTGCATATAAATGGGCAGTTTCGCAAACATAATGCGGGCAAATGCGGTTTGAAATATGACAAATTTGCGGGTTGCGAGTTAAACCTGCAACCCGTAAAAATCGTCCGCATTTTAATTATTATTATTATTATTATTTATTTTTTTATATACCAACTTTGTAACTTTAACAGGAGCACCATTACGTAGGGCTGAGCAAGGAATCCGTGAAATCCGTAATCCGATCAAGTCCAGTCCAATCCGATAGGTTTGGATTGGTTTTTTGAATCCGCGGTTCGGTTCCGGATTGAAGAATTAAAAATCCGTAGTCCACGGATTGGTTCCGGATTGAACCCCACGGTTTCGGATTGGAACCGATCCGGACCGCATACAAATAGTTTATATTTTTATTACACATCCTCCCCCATAGTATCTTCTCTTATTCTATATAAAATCTAAACTCAAACCTAAAACCGTATAATATCTTCTTTTATTATTTTTGTTTGTTAGTTTTTAGTTTTAATTTGTAATGGTCTAAATGCTTATGGTGAAACCAGTTTTCTGATGGTTATTTAAATTCTAGAACAGTATGTCGCTATTATAGAAAAACATGTTGCTATTGTGAAACTAATATAGCGCTATGTTTATATTTTTATGAAATTAAAGTGTCATATATATATTTTGTTATTTAATTATGTGAATCCGTGGTCCTAAACCGATCCAATCCGTATTTAAATGGATTGATTCAGATTGGTTTCATGATTTAAACGGATTGGATTGTTCCAATTTTTCAGAAATCGTAAATAACGGATTGGTCCTGGTTTTACCCCAATCCGGTCCAATCCGGACCATGCTCACCCCTACCATTATGTTCTATATGACATTAGGATCCTTATTTTTAAGTATTTCTCAACTTTCTTAATGCCGTAGAATTATCAACTCCTAAACTTGGTTTCTTATATGATTTTCATTGGTGACTCATCCACTTTTTCCTAATAAAATTTTCCTTTTGGTGGTCGATGGAGCTTCTAGTTTGATTATTGATTACTGAACTGACAATTCTAATTGAGTACAACCTTTAATGCATTGATATACATTTTTTTCATGACAAAAATGTTAGTGTAGGGTCTCTTTGTTTTGGGTACTTTCATTTAATGCATTGATATTCAATTTTTATTTGTAAACTCATCAGAAAATTGTTGTCAAATGATGACAAATATATAAAATGAATCTGATGCCTAAATTCGATGGGAAAAAAAAAACTTAAAAATTAATTTTTAAAGAAAAAAGTGTAAACCGCAAACCGCCTGCAACCGCCCGCACATCTGCAAACCCTATCCGTACAAACCACAAATCATACTGCGGGCGGTTGCGGGTTGACTTTTTCCCAAACCGCATAGATACGGGCGGGTCAAAACTGAACCGCAAACCGCATAAAACCGATTCGCGAGCACCCCTACTACCAATCGTCGAGGTAGCACAGTCAGAGAGACCCTTGCCCGAGATCCAATATCTAGCACTTATGTGTTTTTTCTTTTCCATTTGCTTTTCAATTGTACTTTTTCTTTGTTTGTGCTTTAATTTGGAACAATTTTCTGCTTTTGTAAGGTTGAGGAGCCTTTAGATGTACTCGAACAACTTTCTTTTGGTGAATGCATGCAGTTTCTTCTTTATGACTAGGTATATTCCTTCTTTACTTTCACTGTCTTTAATACTTCGCTTCTCATAAATTCTTCTAAGTACAAAATCTTAGATCTCATCTCGGCTAATCTACAATGAACTCATCTCGGAAAGCACAATCATCTTGGATGAATTTATCTCAGGTATACCGAACTCGAAAATTTTAGAACTTCTTGCCAAGTGATACATATTAGCAACTTGTCCCAAGTGTAACTCATCTCGGCTCCTTGCCCCCTAATGTGAATGTAAATTATAACTTGGGTTCACATTAAGGACACAACATCTCAAACTTGCATAAGTCTGACTTAGACATCCATGACCAATGTCATTGTTTTAACTCGTTGTAGACACCCCATTTTGACTGGCCCTAAGACTTGGACACTTTCTTTTGAACACCTGATCATGAAAATTGGAATATGCTATATTATGAATTTCTTAGTAGAAAAGTTAGATTTAAGCTTTAATCCCAACCTTTAACTGTTTTGGCCAAATTATTTTAGACCGTGTTTGTACATATTTTTGGTATTTTTATATAAATTATTTTTATATTTAAAAAATAATAATAATAAAAAGAAGAAAAAGCAAATGCGTGGTGTAGGCGCACCTAATTCAATCATGCATATATATATATATATATATATTTTATATATAAATAAAGAAAAGGACGAAGTGTGTGGTTGAGGTGCACTTGATTCAATCATGTATATCTTTATATATAATAATTAATATAATATATATATATATATATAAGTATGTTTCTTTGATGATGGGTGTCGGTCGTTTTGTTTCTTTTTTATTTTTTGCTTTTACTTTATATGGCTATAAATGGTGTAAGATTTCAGAAGAAAATGGGAGGGAGAGATGCTCAGAGGGGGAAGAAGAGAGAATAAAGAGCTGTAGGAGTTCAACACGGAGAGGAGAGAAAGGAGAAAGAAAAGAGAAAAAAAGGAAGGAAATAAATTGTTTTATTCTGGAGGGAATTGATCAAAAATTGTTTTAATAAAAGCTGTGTAATCTTTCTTTACTGATCCTGATCCTATTGTTTAAATATTATTTGCGGAGAAATTTAACACAAGACGCAGTTTGGCTAACTGGTTAAGGTCTTGGAGGTTGAAGCTTAGGTTAGGGGTTCAAACCCCCATTGATATTTGTCTTTTTGTCTCATTTTGTTGTATATTACTATTTATGGATGATTACGCCAGCATAACGTACCGCTGACATCAGCAAACAAAATATTCCTTGGTGTTTCACGAAATATTCTTTGGTATTAATGGAATATTTCTTGAATTTTGAAAATTGCACTCCGGCCCAAAATTTTCAAATAATTGTGGTGCGGCCGACTTTCTAGGAGAATTTTTAGTAAGGCCCCTGCAAATGTAGCGAAGTTATTCCTAGCTATAAGAACCGTTTCGGACACAATTGTGAAGTTAGAATTGTGAAATTTTGAATGATTTTTAAAGATTGTGGGATTAAGCTTTAATTTTGGCCACAAACAAAATGAGATAATTTGTTAATATTTTTTAGATTTTTCCATTGATAATTTTTGTGTATATTATATCATTTCTCTTGGAATGGTTTTGTTTGCTTTGTTTTGGTCTGGTTGCATGAAGATTAGTCACTTTGTTAAAAGATTTCAAAAAAATATTTTTGCGTGGTCCTATGAAGACAAGCTTGGAATTGATCTTGAGATTGTACAGCATATGATCCCTCTCGACTTGAGGTCCGACCTCCTTAGCTTTCAAACCTTGATTTAGAATGTTCAGTAATCAACCAAAGTATAAGGGTTGCATAGCCGGAATGGAAGCAGCCTTGAACTAGGAGTAATAAGGTCGGATGTGATTCAGATTGGAAGCAATCCTTGAATTAGGGGCAATAATGTTGAATATGACAAAGATTCAAACTGGATCGTTTCTCAAGCTAATGAAGACTGGAAAAGAAGTCAAATCCCAGAATATAAGAGAATGAGTTTTATTACTGAAGGACAATCGAGTTCCTATCCACGAGACTAGGGGCAAATTCAGACCTAATTAGCCTAGTCCGTATATCATCATGTCTATTTGGTCAAGTGTAGCAGTCATTCTTATAGATTTAGATGGCCTAGAGATCTCATAACCAATCAACATGGACAAGCTAAAACGAAAGTACCACCCTTGAGAGGCTTGTTGGGATGAAAACCTGGAAGGGCGACCCAGGCAAAAGTTAGAGCAAAAAAAAAAAAAAAAAAGAAAAAAAAAAAAAATGAAAAAAGTAGAAAAATGAAAAAATGTAAAGCTCGCAAGGTTGAACCCGAAATAACAGCTTTGGCAAAAGTTAGAGCACAAAAGGAGAGTGTCAATACCCGAGTGAACTTTAGCCGGAACTATGTATGGCCTGATTTCGATCTTTGGGATATGTAGGCAGCTTCATCTTGAAGTTTGGCCTTAATCATTTGTCAACTCACTCATCTTGTCCATGTTTGATTGGTGTATCTTTATTCGACTCAGCTATCCATATTTGATTGGCTTGTCCCCATTTGATTCAGTTGTCTATTTCTTCTTCATGACAGGTTCAGCTGCAAGACGAATGAAGTTATACATCTCAAGGATTGATTTCATGTTGATCAGGTAGTGGTCATTTGCGAAAATAGATTTTGAGGACTTTTAATGAAGTTGACTGATTTTCTAAAAAATATTCCATTTTTGCAAAACCCAGACCATTCTTTGGACCAAAAAGAGAAAATTTTCAATGCTCACAGCTTGACTCACATGATTGCAAAATGGAGAAGTGGAACATGCATGCTAATCAAACTCTTATGTTGATCAAAATCTTTTTAGTCAAAAAACCAAAAGAAAAGGTCAAACCGATGAACTAGAGGCACATTCAAGTTAGGTTTTCTGTCATTTCCTCACACTCTCAAGTCCTCATCACCAAGGTGACATTAACTTGTACTTTTTCTTTCAGTCGAACACTCGCCGAAATATGCACGATAGTTGCCTCCGGCGATGTCTTTCCGTTGGGTGGTCGATCGGTGATGTTTTGTTTTGTATCCATTTTATTCCAGCAAGCATAAACGGGTGAGTTTGGGGTTTTTTTTTTTTTTTTTGCTTTGTTTTCCTTTCATTGAGTTATATTTTGTGTTTTGGTCAGTTATAGGCTCGACATCCAGTTCAAAATTCATTGAAATGCAGCTATTCCCAAATTCAAAATTTAAAAAAAAGCTCAAGTGTTGTGTAATTCATGCCATTTGGATTTTCAAAACAAACCCCTTTTATTAAACTTCAGGGATCAAGCCCCAATCAAATTTGTACAAAAGAGAGTTGAAGCTATAGGTGCCATTTCCAAGCATATATACAAAAAAAAAGATGGGATTTTCTTTTTCGATGAAAGCCACACGCCGACCTCACTTACTCGACTCTCTCGCCGATCTCTTCATCTTGATTTCATCTTGAGAGATCCTTGGAGACCTTGCCTCAGTGTTTACAAAACCTCCGAAGGAGATTATTCCCCGCCAGCCATCAAATGTGGAGTGCGAAGGTACTCCGAATCAGGCCATAGAGGTGGCCTGCCGTTTTAGCTCTTTATTCTCTTTCTTTAGTGCACTAATCTCTCCTCGTGTATCTTTGTACATACGTTGAAGCAGGGAGAGTTGCGTTGATAGTTGATACACTTCAAACGTCTTGTTCTGCAGTCAATGGGACAAGTTAGAGATCGCAATCACGGTCTCCACACATGACCTCAACGTATACGAGTTAGGCTCGATGTCAGACTATGTTACCATTATTTACTTAACTGACATCGCTGGAAAGCTGAGAACAGGAGAAGGAGAAGGGGCACGCGGTTGAGGTTTAAGGGAGTCAGAACCGATTATCTCTATCATGGACTTGTTGAGGTCTGGAAAGAGAGTGAGAGAACCTCGGGAAGAGGCCATGTCAGAGAAAAGTGATGCAAAAGAAAGGGGTTGCAGAGTGGTGGTAGAGAGAGTTCACAGCTTTTTACTCTGCCTCGCTCACAGGCCTCGGTTTAAGAAGAGAACGAGGAAGAAGAAGAAGACAAGGGGGTGAAGGTGTCGAGGCAATCGTTGAAAAAAATCAGGAAGGGTTTAGCTCTATCGGTCAGGTGACGTATTTGTTGAAGGAAGAGAGAGAGACAAAAATAGGAGAGGAGAGAGAGACAAATATATATATACATATCTATATACGTATATCTTTGTATGTATATATATCTGCTTGTCTATACTTTGTATGTGTATGTATATTGATGTATATGTATACTTATGTTGTGTATACTAATGCCTTTGTACATCGTTTAAACCTGGTTAAAACCTTTCCCCTTTCTGTATGAGATACGATGAGGTATGCTTGTTGGGTACACCACATTTTCACTTTTCACGTCACAGGCCTCAGTTTAAAGCAGAGAACGAGAAAGGAGAAGAAGACAAGGGGGTGAAGGTGCTGAGGCAATCATTGACAAAAAATCGGGGGTCTAGCTTTGTCGATCAGATGACGTATTTGTTGAAATCACGCGCTAGACACGACACTCAAAGTAGAATAAGATGGAAGAGAAGAAGAAGACAAAGATGGAGAGAGAGCCGAGGTGATCATTGATGAATCAGGGTAATTGGTTGCCAGCCGGCTGATGCAAATGTCGAAGTCGCGTGTTAGGCGCGACATTCGAAGGGAGAGAGAGACAAAAACAGGAGAGGCGAGAGAGTTGCATGCATATGTGTATATGTATTGTATGCCTATGTATTGTATGTATATTTGTTTGAATATTTTGTCACAAGAGCGGCTTGGTTAGGTGGTCTGGTTCGGCGGTTAAGGACTAGGAGGCTGATCCTGAGATTGGGGGTTTGAACCCCCGTATCAATGCATTTATGTTTCTTCCTTATTTTTACATGTTTTGCGTACGCTGACATCAGCAAAAAGAGTATTCCTTGTCGATAACAGAATATTCCCTGAATGTGTATATGTATATTGTATGTACATATCTGCATGTATTTTGTTTGTATATGAATATATGTATACCGTCTATATATATGTCTGTGTGTGTGTGTGTGTGTGTCTTCGTATATGTATATAGTTTGCCTGTGTATGCCTGTATATGTATTTGTGTTATGTATATGGCATGTATAGGTATACGATATTTGGTATTTATACAAAAAAATGAAATAAAAGAAGAAGAAGAATTTGAAAACAAAAGAAAAAGAAAAGAAAAAAAAATCGTTTTATCGTACCTCCTTCTACTTGCGTGAGATGCGTTTGGACTTTGAATTTACAATTCCTCCTTTCGTGTGAAACGCGTTAAGATTTCAAGTTTACTAGGGTAAAACCTTTCCCCTCTCTGTATGAAATATAGTTAGGTACACCCGTTGGTTATACCATCTTTCCGTCTTTCACGTGAAACGCCTTAGGATTGCAAGTTTACTCGGTTAAAACCTTTCCCCCCTTCTAGGATTGCAAGTTTACTCGGTTAAAACCTTCCCCCCCTTCGTATGAGATACAATTAGGTACATTTGTTGGTTACAACACCTTTGCTCCTTTCATGTGAAACATGTTAGGATTTAT
Organism: Camellia japonica; assembly: GCA_030407325.1. Lineage (NCBI taxonomy): Eukaryota > Viridiplantae > Streptophyta > Magnoliopsida > Ericales > Theaceae > Camellia > Camellia japonica. The sequence continues at coordinate 161,991,229 of JAPPVO010000019.1, read as the reverse complement.
TGTTTACTCCGTTAAAACCTTCCCTCTCTCTATATAAAATACATTGAGATACGCCTGTTGGTTACATCATTGTTATTCTCCTCGGTTAAAACCTTTCCTCTCTCAGTATGAAATATGTTGAGATACGCCTATTGGTTACATCATTGTTACTCCACTCGGTTAAAACCTTCCATCTCTCCATATGAAATAAGTTGAGATACGCCGGTTGGTTACACCATTGTTATTCACCTTAGTTAAAACATTCCCTCTCTCCGTATGAAATATGTTGAGATACGCTTGTTGGTTACACCATTGTTGTTTACTCGGTTAAAACCTTCCCTCTCTCTGTATGAAATACGTTGAGATACGCCTGTTGGTTACACCATTATTATTCTCCTTGGTTAAAACCTTCCATCTCTCCGTATGAAATACATTGAGATACGCCTGTTGGTTACACCATTGTTATTCTCCTCCGTTAAAACCTTCCCTCTCTCCGTATGAATTATGTTGAGATATGCCTGCTGGTTAAACCATTATTATTGCCCTCGGTTAAAACCTTCTTTTTCTCTGCATGCAATACGTTGAGATATGCTTGTTAGTTACACCATTGTTATTCTCCTGGGTTAAAACCTTCCATCTCTCCGTATGAAATATGTTGAGATACGTCTGTTGGTTACACCATTGTTGTTTACTCGGTTAAAACCTTTACTCTCTCCGTATGAAATACGTTCAGATACGCCTGTTGGTTACACCATTGTTATTCTCCTCGGTTAAAACATTCCCTCTCTCCATATGAAATACGTTGAGATACGCCTGTTGGTTACACCATTGTTATTCTCCTCAGTTAAAACCTTCCATCTCTCCGTATGAAATACATTGAGATACACCTGTTGGTTACACCATTGTTATTCTCCTCGGTTAAAACCTTCCCTCTCTTCGTATGAAATACTTTGAGATATGCCTGTTGGTTACACCATTGTTGTTTACTCGGTTAAAACCTTCTCTCTCTTTCTCTCTCTCTCTGTCTCTCTCTCTCTTTCTCTCTCTGTATGAAATACGTTGAGATACGCCTAGTGGTTACACCATTGTTGATCTCCTTGGTTAAAACCTTCCCTCTCTCTGTATGAAATACGTTGAGATACGCCTGTTGGTTACACCATTGTTATTCTTCTCGGTTAAAACCTTCGCTCTCTCTGTATGAAATACGTTGAGATACGCTTGTTAGTTACACCATTTTTGTTTTTCTTGATTAAAACCTTCCCTTTCTCCGTATAATATACAATTAGGTATTGTAGACGCGCCCCGGGTGAGGGCCTCCGTGCTACAGTTCGGACTCAAATTGTCACGGTTCTTAATCTGAACCAAAGAGTCCAAATCCGGCAAATCGTTTTAGAAAACAGATTTTTGTAAAGAAGTGCCAAACATGGACTGCTTTGCCAGATACAGAGTCGCCACCTAAATATTTTTTAATGGGGGAATTTAGGAAACCCTGACTCGTTTGCCCAAGGCCACGTGTCCGTCATTACCAAAGTTGCCTCGGCTCGGGAACTTGGGTACGATTGGGGAAGGTCAGCTATGAGCACCCCCTCTCGCCCGATCAAAGATCGGCCTCTACTAATCATGATATCTTGTTTTGAAAAACATATGCGTTCTTATTCTGGTTAATTAGCTAGAATTACTATGTGATGCGCACAACACAAAAGTATAGACTAGATCGCCTAATTTGGAACAGATCATTGCATATCCGTTCGTTTGGAAAATGGTTTGGAATTTGCTACTCGCAAGTAGGCTAAAACACGGATTTCAATGAGTTGTTCCAACTCAAACAATCCAGCCTTCACCCACAGGCATTCAGGCAGTTATATCATTTAAGCACATAGCCTCATGGTAAAGCATGCTAACATGGCAACACTCACACGCGTGCAAGGATGCTAAAACATAAATGCTTACTGAGTACTCCAAGCCAAAACAGAAACTAGTTAGTAATCATATGCATGATCCTAGTTCATGTTAATATGGCTAATGCAACACATGCGAGATGTAACTACAATAGGCTCGGCTATCCTAATATAGCCTATGATGATGCTACAACTATCACGTATTCAACTTGGAATTAAAATACAATGCAGTTAGCATGATGCGCCGAGCTCGGTGCATGCAACACTGATGAATGATGCATGCATGCATAGCATAAGGATACTAATTTAAACATGTCCTAATACTAACCATCAAAAGAAGGTAAGTAAAAGGGAGAAAGAAGTGGGGGTTGGAAGACATGTACACACGCACCCACACTTATTACAAATATGCCCTCGCTCAGAGGGACCAAAAGAATAATACAAATCAATTAACCTACAAGCTAATTAAATATTACAGACCACTTAACTAGTTAAGCAAATTAACTAAGCTAAGAAAGCAGTAAAAGGCCTCGGAAGAGGGTCCAATGCACGCGTGCTCAGGTTTGCTCGGAAATCCGTCGCCATGCACAAGCTGCCTCTGTTTACCCTGCTCTGCTTCTCTGAGATTTGCACAAATCCCAAGAAACACTCTATGGGCACTGGGGAACACCACCGGCTAGGGGGAAACATCACCGGCCATGGTAGGATGGTCATCGACCATTAATTGAGCTCTCGGCCAAACATGTTTGGTCGGTCGACAATAGAGATGGCCGGCCGACCAATTCTTCTTGCAGAAACCTGTTTTGACAGCAACAGAGGGCAAAACATGGCATGGCAATGCATTTCAAGCAAATGTTTGCACAACCACACCCCTTATCATGTTTGTGACTCAAAGGGGTATGGTCCTTGATTCTCGGACCACCAATCGCGCATTTCGATGCGTGATGGCCCAAGAAGCCAAGTGTGCAATTTTAATATGGAATGAAATGCACAAAACAAATAATGGGCCCCAACCTCTATCATAATCAATTCAAGAGGCATGGGATGCATGCAATGCTATGCAACCTAAGTATGCAAGCTAAGCATGCGAATGTGCAATGTGTCAAACATGCAAAATGCAATATAACAAACATGGAACAAGGCCAAATATGCAACAACATACAAGGCAAGCATGCAACAACATGCTAGGATGGTCTTGAACCGAAGTGGAAAGCCCTCAAGTAGGCCCAAAACAGTGGCCAAAATGATGCAACAAAAGCATGAAAACACACACACAAGCATGCATGCACAAGGGCCTAAACATGGAGCATAAGCCATCAACTCTTCAAAGCATGAAAGGGATGGAAAATGCAAGTATGCAAACATGGAACATGGACTGAAATATGGTCTCCAATGATGCCAAATCATGAGAACAAGCCAAGTAAAGCATGCTAGTGACCCACACACCCAAAGCTAACAAGCTAGAATGCAAAGAGACCATACGAAACATGTTGAGCATGACCAAAGCAACTGAAAACAGAGCTAGAGCATACTAAAACATGCATAAAAGCTTCACAAAGCTTGGCCAAAATCATGCTAGAACAAGGGTCAAAGCCTAAAGCATGTTAAGGCAAATTCATGGCATTACAAGACAAGTATACAAGGCATGCATGGTGTGTCTAAACCAAGTAAAACAGTGCTATATCATGGCAAAATAAGCACAAATAACACTTAAGACATGGCCAACATGAATTTAAAAATGGTGCTCACACATGAGGCTAAAATGGCACTTTTTGAAGACAACAAGGAGTGGGGATGGCCCTCTCCTTCTTAGGACCTTAAACCACCATCCTCACCACTGAAATCCCTCAAGATTTCAGTGGTGAGGAGGCCCAAACAAGGTGGTCCCGGAGCTCACCAAAAATAGCACAAAATGGGGCCAAACAAGGCCTAAGAGGGGGTAAACAACCCCAAACACAAAAGTGACCTTAAACAACTATTTAAAGCACTCAAAAACAAGACTTTTTTCAGTTATAAGTTAAGCTCAAAACAGCATGAAAGATAGGCTAAAAGTGTGTGCGAAAACGGGGGATTTAAGGCTTAGAAACTTACCCTTGAAGACCTTCTTCAAAACCAGCACTCCAGCAGATTTTTCTGAGTCAAAACCAAGTCTTGAGCCCCCACAAGACCCTCCAAGAACCTTAGATGAATGGTGGAGGTGTGTGCTTAGGAGTTGGGGTGCAAAGGGGTCAAGAACCAAGCACTTTGGAGGCTTGGATGTAGAGATATCAAGAGAGATATATGTTTTTTGTCTTGGACAAATTTCTTGGAGACCTTAAAATGGAAGAGGAGCTCTTCTATTTATAGAGCAAGGCAAAAGGCCTAAGCTTCTTGGAGAAGCTAAGGCAAAAGGGTCAAAGGGGGCAAGCTTCTAAGGGAAGCTAAAGCAAAGGAGTCAAGCTTCTCTTAGAAGCTTGTAGCAAAAGGGCCAAGCTTCTTGGAGAAGCTAGGCAAAGGGATCAAGCTTCTTGGAGAAGCTAGACAAGGGTTCAAGCTTCTTGGAGAAGCTAGACCAAGGGTTTAAAAGGTTCAAGCTTCCTCAAGAAGCTAAAAACCAAGGGTTCAAAAGGTTCAAGCTTCCTCAAGAAGCTAAAATAGGGGGTTCAAAAGGTTCAAGCTTCCTCAAGAAGCTAAAACATGGGGTTCAAAAGGTTCAAAACCCCCCTCAAGAAAAGGTCTCGGCTAGAAAAAGTGGCTAATCGGCCAACAAAGTTGGCCGACCGACCACAAAATGTGCCGACCGACCATCAATAGTGCCGACCAGCCATCACCAGTGGCCGGTGGCAAGGAAACAAGGCCGGTGGCCTCAAGCCATGGCCAGTGAGGTGTGGGGATGGCCTACAAGCTATTTCCCACCCTCAGAAGCAAAACAACAAGTGTTTAATGCAAAACCAAACACAAAACAAACAAGTCGAGAGGTCTTGAGGCAAGGCGCGTAGCCGAAACCTCCGAGAACTCAAGACGAACACGAACAGGGATGATCATCGAGTGTTCAAGCGATGACGTCCAAGTCTTAAGGACGGTAAAAAATGGGGTGTCTACAGGTATGCTTGTTGGTTACACCACTTTTGCTTATTTCACTTGAAACGTGTTAGGATTTGACGTTTATCGAGCTAAAACCTTCCCCATCTCTGCATGAAATACGGTTAGGTACGCCTGTTGGTTACACCACCTTTACTCATTTCATGTGAACCGTGTTAGGATTTGATATTTATCTGGTTAAAACCTTCTTTTTTTCCGTATGAGATACGGTTAGGTACGCCTGTTGGTTACACCACCTTTGCTCATTTCACGTGAAACATGTTAGGATTTGACATTTATGCGGTTAAAACCTTCCCCCTCTCCGTATGAGATACAGTTTGGTATGCTTGTTGGTTACACCACCTTTGCTCCTTTTATGGGAAACGTGTTAGAATTTGACGTTTACCTGGTTAAAACCTTCTCCCCTCTCCGTATGAGATTTGGTTAGGTATGCCTGTTGGTTACACCACCTTTGCTCCTTTTGCGTGAAACGTGTTAGGATTTGACATTTTCCCAAATAAAACCTTGCCTCCTCTTCGTATGAAATACAGTTAGGTACGCCTGTTGATTATATCACCTTTGTTTCTCTCATGTGAGACGTGTTTGGATTTTGAGTTCACCTTTTCCTTTCTCGCGTGAGACGTGTTTGGATTTTGAGTTCATCATTTGTGTTGTGTACATTTTTATGCGATGTACCCCTCTATCATTTGTGCGGCATGCACATTTGTATGCAATGCACCCCTTTCTTTTATCTCTGTGGTATGCATATTTGTATGTGATGCACCTCCCTCTTTCATTTGTGCGGTATGCACATTTGTATGCGATACACACCCCTTTTTCATTTGTGCGGTATGCATATTTGTATGCGATGCATCCCTTCTTTTATTTGTGCTTTATGCACATTTGTATGCGATGCACCCTCTATCATTTGTGTGGTATGCACATTTGTATACGATGCACTTCTCTCTTTCATTTGTGCGGTATGCACATTTGTATGCGATGTACCCCTATTTTATATGTTCGGTATGCACATTTATATGCGACAAACCCCCTTCTTTCATTTGTGCGGTATGTACATTTGTATGCGATGCACCCTCCTTTATTTCATATCATTTTCATGAGGCTCGCCTCACCATATATTACATCTTGCATTGTACACATCATGCATTTCCAAAAGAAAAGAAGAAAAAGAAAAAATCAACTTTTACTTGCATTAGCATATCATTTGCATAGTTACACTGTTGCATCACTTGGCTACAATCTATTCACATCACCATTTGACACAGTTTATGCTGGCTCCCTCTTTTTTGGTTGTAAAAACCACTCGTTTGTATTGGCTCTTTTTCTAGATGATGAAACTATTCCTTTCTCGGGTTGGTAGTCCAAGCCATTATTGGTTAATACCTTCCTTTTCCTGGCTTGTTGGTTAAGACTATCCCTCAGTTAAAACCTTTCTTGTTTTGGGCCCATTCATCGGTTACATTTTGTTCTCTTATATGGATGTGTTCGTGTTGTATCCCTTGTTATGCTTCATATTACTTGTTGCATTGCATTAGTCATGCACTTTTTCAAAAAGGAAAAAAAGAGAGTTCAATTTTCAATTGTATATTGTTTGCATACTGCCATTGAATTACGCTGGCTTGATTCCTTGCAAAGGGATACGTAGGCAACCTTCAGGTTCAACCAACTACATTTGCATTGCATCTTGTTTGTTTGCCCAAGTCTTACGGCCTTGTTAAAAGGGTCGTCCTTGGGCTTTGATATTCACTCACGTTAAGAAATGACTTAGAGTTCTGTCAAAGAGGGGCAACTGTAGACACCCCATTTTGATTGGCCCTAAGACTTGGATACTTTCTCTTGAACACCAGATGATGAAAATTGGAATATGCTATATTACAAATTTCTTAGTAGAAAACTCAAATTTGAGCTTTAATCTCAACCTTCAATCGTTTTGGCCAAATTATTTTAGACCCTATTTGTACATATTTTTGGAATTTTTATATAAATTATTTTTATATTTAAAAAATAATAATAATAAAAAGAAGAAAAAGCAAATGCACGGCGCATGCGCACCTAATTCAATCATGTATATATATATACATATATTATATAAATAAAGAAAGGAAGAAATATGCGGTTGAGGTGCACTTGATTCAATCATGTATATCTTTATATATAATAATTAATATATTATATATAAATATATTTTTTTGATGATGGGTGTCGGTCGTTTTGTTTATTTTTTATTTTTTGCTTTTACTTTATATGGCTATAAATGGTGTAAGACTTCAGAAGAAAAGGGGAGGGGGAGATGCTCAGAGGGGGAAGAAGAGAGAATAAAGAGCTAGAGGAGTTCAACACGGAGAGGAGAGAAAGGAGAAAGAAAAGAGAAAAAAGAGAAGGAAATAAATTGTTTTATTCTTGAGGGAATTGATCAAAAATTATTTTAATCAACCTTTCTATCCATTGATATACACCATCCACAACCACATTAAAGCTACAATTTGACATATCTTGCTGAGATTTCAAAGAATACTCCATAACCGTGAGGGTATAATGAAGAAAGTTTGACAATAAAAAAATTCATCATTTTCTCCAAAGGTAAATTTTTATAATTTTCTCATTTATTTTCTTTCTATTTCTCTTGTTTTAAATATGTGATTTAGGTTGTTAAAAATATTTTTCTTGTTTTAAATCTATGATTTAGATTGTTAAAAATGATTGGCTGAATAATTTGTTTACTAATTGTATATATTTTTGGTGCAGTGGGTGAAACCACCACGCACATCATGTTTCATAAAATGTAAAAAATATAAAAGTTGTGTAATCTTTCTTTACTGATCTTGATCCTAGTGTTTAAATATTATCTGCGGGGAAATTCAACACAAGACTTGGTTTGGCTCAGTGGTTAAGGTGTTGGAAGTTGACCCTTAGGTTAGTGGTTCAAACCCCTATAGCAACATATTTGTCTTTTTGTTTCATTTTGGTGTATATTGCTATTTGTAGATGATGACGTCAGCATGACGCACCATTGACATCAGCAAACGGAATATTCCTTGGTGTTTCATAGAATATTCTTTGGTGTTAACAGAATATTTCCCGAATTTTGAAAATTGCACTTTGGCCCAAAATTTTTAAATGATTGTGGTATGGCCCGACTTTCTGGGAGGATGTTTAATAAGGCCCCTGAAAATGCAATGATGTTATTCCTAGCTAAAAGAACCATTTCGAACAAAGCTGTGAAGTTAGAATTGTGAAATTTTGAATGATTTTTAAATATTGTGGGATTAAGCTTTAATTTTGGCCACAAACAAAATGAGATAAGTTGTGAATATTTGTTAGATTTTTCCATTGATAATTTTTGTGTATATTATATCATGTCTCTTGGAAAGGTTTTGTTTGCTTTGTTTTGGTCTAGTTGCATGAAAAACAGGAATTTCCAAATGATTTTTCAAAGGTGAAACAGAGCAGCAAACAAATTTTCGGTGGATGATCTCCAAGGTCTATGCAGTTTCTGTTTTTCTTTTTAATTTGAGTGTTTTATGAGGTTTTTATTTTGTTGTAATTTTTCTTCATCTCACTCATTCGGTTTGTAATTATTTATTCAAAGTGTTGTAATAATTCCTCGCCTTACTTCTTTCTGTCCCATTCTTTTACTTAGTTTCCTTTGTGAATATGCATCATATATATATATATATATATATATTTTATTATATTCATGTTTGCATCCATGTTTCATGCATATTGATTCGACTAAGTTTGCATTTATGGATTTAATCAATTCCTATGTGATTTTGTACGCTACCTCATGTTTTTGAGATGATTTACATGTCATGTTTTAGAAGCCGGATCTTTAGAAGCATTCTTGTGTATGTATTGCATTAGGATTTTGTATGTAGGATCGTGCATATTTTACTAATTTTGTTTTGTAGCTGTTCGCTGGACATCAGTAATATATGTAAGTTCTTGTACATAATTTCCTTTATTATGTTTAGCATCTTACCGTGTAGCTATTTGCTTACTTGATATAACTGTATGAGTGCCAGTGGATGGAGGTTATGTCGCTTAATTTAGAATGATGTTGATTTTTCATGTTTGTAAATTCAATTTATTTAGGTTGTACATCTTCAAAACTCTTTCAAAACTACATGAAATCAAGTTGTTCCAAAGTGGGTGACATGGTTTATACTTGTATGCTTCACATAGTAATTTTTTTAGGATTTATTAAATAATCAGAATATGAACACATAAAGGAAATAAAAATCATATCATGGTTAGTAAAGGTCGATCTTTTGATCTGGTGAGCGGAGGTGCTCAATTAATGACCTTCGCCCTTCATATCTAAGGTTCCGAGCCAAGCATCCTTGGTTACGACAAATAATGGCCTTGGCACGAGTCACGGGTTTCCTAATTTTTTCAAAATAAATATTAGGAGGTGACTCTAAGATCTGATGATGCAGTCCATTTCTGGAAAATATTTTTGTAATAAAATGGATTTTCTAAAAGTTGCCAAAAGTGGACTTTCGTCTACGTTTCACATTGCACTTGTGAGACTAGATCAAAGAGACGAGGGTCCGAACTTTTTAACATGCACGGGTCTCCCCAGGCATGTTACACTCATCTAAGCAGAACACACTAATTACGTCGACTTTTCGTACAAACTAGCCAAATCATGGTTGGTTTCGTCTTGTTTCTCATTGAAACATTCCTTTAACTTAGTTTAGCTTTGCTATCTTGACAAGCCTAAGTTAAATGTCTTGTTCCTCTTTGGAACATCACATTGGCTTAACACTTTCTGTCTTATCCAACAGTAACTATTTAACAACAATTTGCAAAGAAAAAAATCGAACTATTAATTTATTAGTCAATACTTTGGTAAACATCTACAAAATTAATCAAAAAGAAAAATAAAGGAAACTAGTGATAGAAAAACTTCAAATTACTAGTGTTCCGTGGTCTTGGCAATTCCTTGTCATCGCTGTCTTGCAGCCGATATGCCCCATTGCTTGCGACTAAGATAATTCTGTATATTCCTTCCCAGTTTGGACCAAGCTTACCCTCATTGGGTTCTTTCCTATTGTCGACGATTTCCTCAAGACGAGATCCCCAACTTGGAATTCTCTAGGGTTTACTTTCTTGTTGTATACTTTAGCCAATCTCTGCTAGTATGCCCCCAGCAGAATTACTGCTTGCTTCATTATCTCTTTTATTAGATCTAAATCTTGGGCTAAGAAGGTCTCATTTGTCCCATTTTCTACTGCCTGAGTTGTGGGGACATATTTTTAGGGCTGTCCACGTGGCCTAGGTTGTTGGCCAAGGTGCCATGTGGGGAATCGAGGGGTGCCGAGGTGCCATGTGGGGAACCTAGGGATATCGATGTATGATGCAATTATAACGGAATCCGAGATATTTGGATAGAGGACAAAAGTCCTAGATGATGTTAGACTACTTGGTTGGGTAAGGTTGAACAGAGAGTTGATCCTAATTTAAATAAGAGGAGGCTTCGATAAGTTTCTTGTAAAGGATAAAGTCATATGAAGTAAGACTTCTAGGGGATGCGAGCACTGCTGACTATAAAAGTAAGGCACCCCTGTGGGTCTAAGGTATGCTTTAATTGAGAGTTATTTTACTTTTTTCGATATCTTTGTGAGATAAGTGACTGAATTCATTGTTGGAGTGTCTTCAGGAGGAAGAGCCACCGTGGTATTTGTTGTCTTCTTCTGTGTTGGTGCTTGGCTTAACCTATTCTTCCCTGTGCTTTACTGCTAAGATCCCTAGATCTCGATAGGGAGATTTGGTTGGTTGTAAGGTTGGAATCAATACCCATAATTTGGTGCCGTTTGTGGAATCTTAGTTTGAATAGATAACCATCATTGTGTAAGATCAACGTATCATCGATGACGAGCTCAGCTAAGATAGAGAATGTGTCAACATTGACAGAATGAAGACCATTCCATAAGGGATGAATGCAAAGATAGGAGGCATGAGTGCTCCTGAAGAGATGAAGATGACCTTCAAGTATGAAAGGATCGACCTAGGTGAAGCAGATCCCAAATGGAAGAGTACATCCTAGGTAAAGTAGATCCCAGATGGAAGAACTCGGCCTAGGTGGGCAGATCCCAGATGAACGACCTCACCCTAGGTAAGGGGATCCAAGAAAGCATGACCTCAGCCTAATGAGTAGGCCCGAGAAAAGAAGACATCGACCTAGGTGAAACAGATCCCAGATTGAAGTGCACAATCTAGGTTAAGTAGATCCCAAATGAAAGAGCATGGCCTAGGTGAGCAGATCCCAAATGAACGACCTCACCCTAGGTGAGTGGATCTAAGAAGGCACGACCTCGACCTAGATGAGTAGGTTCGAGAAAAGAATACATCGGCCTAGATGAGCAGATTTCGGCCTAGGTGGGCAGATCCCAGATGAATGACTTCGTCCTAGGTGAGTGCATCCAAGAAGGCATGACCTCGGGCTAGATGAGTAGGTCTGAGAAGAGAAGACATCGACCTAGGTGAAGCAGATCCAGATGGAAGAGCTTGACTTAGGTGAGCAAATCCCAGATGAACAACCTAACCTTAGGTGAGTGGATCCAAGAAGGCATGACTTTGGCCTAGATAAGTAGGCTGAGAAGAGAAGACATCGGCTTAGGTGAAGCAGATCCTAGATGGAAGAGCTCGACCTAGGTGAACAGATCCTAGATGAATAACCTCACCTTAGATGAGTGGATCCAAGAAGGCATGACCTCAGCCTAGATGAGTAGGTCCGAGAAGAGAAGACATCGACCTAGGTAAAGTAGATCGCAGATAGAAAAGCACGACTTAGGTGAGAATATCCTAGATGAACGGCCTCACCCTAGGTAAGTGGATCCAAGAAGGCATGATTTCGGCCTAGATGAGTAGGTTGAGAAAAGAAGACATCAGCCTAGGTGAGTGGATCCCAGATGGAAGAGCTCGACCTAGGTGAGTATATCCTAGACGAACGACCTCAGCCTAGGTGAGTAGATCTAAGAAGGCATGAGCTCGACCTAGACGAGTAGGTTCGAGAAAAGAAGTCATCAGCCTAGGTGAACAGATCCCAGATGGAAGAGATCGATCTACATGAGTAGATCCTAGATGAACGAGCTCACCCTAAGTGAACGGATCCAAGGAGACAAGACCTCATCCTAGATAATTTGGTCTGGGAAAAGAAGAATCGGCCCAGGTGAGTAGATCCTAGATAAACGAACTCACCTAGGTGAGCAGATCCAAGAAGGCATGACCTCAGCCTAGATGAGTAGGTCCTAGAAGAAAAGACCTTGCCCTAGGTAAGCTTGTCCAAGAAATGAAAAGCGCGACCTAGGTAAACAGATCCCAGAAGAAAAGGCCTCAACCTAGGTGTGTAGATTCAAGAGGAGAAAGCCTCAGCCTATCTGATATGAACGGAGTTTGACCTAGATAAACAATTTTGAAAAGATTAGAGCTTACCGGAGGTCAACAGAGTTGAGATAAAATAAAGCCTACCAAAGATTAGAAGATCTTGATGGTAAGAGATTGTCAAGGCCTTGGAATGTGGCTTGAAGAAATTTGGAGCTCGGCTCTAATGATGTTGATAACCTTAGCTGAAGTTAAGAATAAATCGAAGTGAATGACTATTAAAATGAAATTGAAGGAAACGAATCTTTATCAATAGAATGACCCCCGAGTGGGGAATGACCCCTGAACGAGTTAACTTAGGCTTGTCGAGAAGGTAGAGTTGAACTAAGTTAAAGAGTTGTTTCAATGGGAAACTATGCGATTAACTTAGGCTTGCCAAGAAGGTAGAGTAGAAACTAAATTAAAGTGATGTTCCAACGAGAAACTGTGCATTTAGCTTAGGCTTGTCGAGAAGGCAGAGCTAAACTACGTTAAAGTAATGTTTCAACGAGAAACAAGATGAAATTATCCAAGACTTTGCCTATGGGGCAATAATGTTGGTTTGCCAACGGTTAGTTTGTGACAAAAAGTCGAGGTAGTTAGTACTGAAAAATTGGTGCACTAAGGTTAAGCCTTAAGTGTTTTGTTTAGATGACCTAAACACGATGACATCGGTCATAGATGTCTAAGTCTGCAGGACTTTGGCAAGAATGAGATGCCGACTCATTAATGTGAATATAAGTTGCGTTTAGATTGACATTAGGGGGCAGAGAGTAGAGATGAGTTAATGAAGACTGAGTCAGTGATTTGAAGTGATACTTGGTGAAATTTCCAGGCAAATTTAGTGAGGAGAAGGTATCCGAGATAACACTTATATTGGAGATAACACTTATACCCGGGATGATGGTTTTATCTGAGATGTGAGTTTGATCCAAGATGTATTTCTGAGTATTGGAGACATAAAGGTAAAAGTAGACCTGCATCAACAAAAGTAAAGGAGACATCCAACACTTAGCAAAAAAACAAACATTGTATTCACAGAAATGAGTTACATCACGAGAAGACACGTTAGCCTTGCCAAAATTGATGGAATATTGTTCGGGAAATCATTGTTCACAAGAAGAAAAAGTATTGAAGAAAAAGTCAAATGAAAGAACATGACAGATTTCGAATCTTGATATTCTTGAACCAGCGAGTTACGATCTTGACTAGTTATGCGATCTTGGTTGAGATATTGGACTTGGATGAGAAAGAACATGCTAGTTCTTGATCCTTGATGAGTGGACACTTGAGTCCTTGTTTCTGGAAGCCGACGAGTCATGATCTTGGGTGGATGGGTATCTCTAGCATGTTGTTTAGCCAACATGTTGAAAGGACAAATAATGTAGGTTCCATCACCTTAGGTTGCCGACGTAATAGAACCTAGGGGTCAGTTGTGGGGACATATTTTTAGGGTTGCCCATGTGGCCTAGGTTGTTGGATGAGGTGCCACGTGGGGAACCTAGGGGTGCCAAGGTGCCATGTGGAGAACCTAGGGATACCGAGGTATGATGCAATTATATCAGAATCCGAGATATTTGGATAGAGGACAAGAGTCTTAGATGATGTTAGGGTAAGGTTGAACTTTTAAGAGAGTTGATCCTAATCTAAATAAGAGGAGGCTTCGATAAGTGATATCCTTGTAAAGGATAAAGTCATATGAAGTGTACGAGCATGAAATTATCTTCTCGTATAATCCTGTTGATCAAGTCTGCGCTCCTCCAAACGTCGTCGCTTTACTCCCTGAAAACACAAACGTGAGCTAGCTGGCGGGTGTATGCCGGATACCTCTTCGATGCCTAAGTCAGCAAAATAGACAAATAGACAAAAGCTCTGTGTATTTGAGAATCAAAGTTGTGTTACCTCTTCCAAAGGTTCTGTTATGAGCTTTTATAGGTTCAGCGTGGCACAATCCTAGTAGGACTCTTATTCCTCCATGTAAAGTCCTCATAGGAATCACACTTCTGAAAGATAATGCTTATCCTTCAACACCCCCCTCACTGCTTAAACCAAGTGAGATGGTTTTACCTCTGTGGAATGAAATTATAACCGAACTAACAATATCTCTGTCATACTCAATCCAGTACCTTCATATGCAACTCATAGCTCGGCTCTTGTTCATTTGCACTTCGGTTAACCGTTGAGACCGAGCTAATTACAACAAGCTTTGACCGCGCTAACCAGAGCAAGGTCCACCATAAGAAGCCTTTATACCTCGGTTCCAAACACTATGGCCGAGCTAATTACCACCCCTGACTGGGGTGATTGAGCTAACTAGAAGGCCATTTTTGGACTGAGCTAACTCCAAGGCCCTTTTACTCAGCTTTCTTTACTGTGGCCCACAGAACGGCCCATTACCACGCCTTGGCCTAGCTCGGCCCTAATGCACATAAAAACTCCCTCTCATGAAGTAAGATTTCTAGGGGACGTGGGCACTGCTAGCTATAAAAGTAAGACACTCTCGTGGGTTTAAGGTATGTTTTAATTGAGAGTTGTTTTACTTGTGCCAATATCTTTGTGAGATAAGTGACTAACTTGATCATCGGAGTGCCCCCGGGTGGAAAAGCCACCGTGGTATTTCTTGTCTTCTTCTGTGCAGGTGCTGGGCTTAATTTATTCTTCCACGTGTTCTACTGCAAAGTTCCATAGATCTCGGTAGGGAGATATAACTAGTTGTGAAGTCAGAAATCAACACCTACACTTGTATATATCTTAAGTTTTTTATGAACTAGATGGTATGGATAGATTAATGAATTTTCTAGCCAAGAATAAAACCAAACCAGAATTAAATTACCTTTTACGATTTGGTTCAATTTCAAAAGTTATATGATTTACTTTAGTTTTAAAATTTTTTAAACATAAACATCTTTAGTTTTTGATTTTCCTTCAAATCAAAACAGGCCGGTTCATAAACATTCTAAAAAAATTTGCTTGAAGCAATAAAACAATTTTCATGTATGCATGCGCCTATAAATTATATAATCTTCTTTCTATGGCAACGGTCTCCACCTCCACCTCCACCTCTACCTCAAATATGAATTTGTGAATACACTTTTTTAATGTGTGAACAATATACAAAATATGATTGACCCAAATATATAGACTTTATATCCAAAAGAGTGTAATAACCTCACCCAAAATAGTAAGCCTCGCTATTTTACACCAATCAAAATGTGTATTGTGTGCAAACAAAATCAGATTTCTTCTACGTCACTTATTTTACTTATTTTAAAGCTTTTGTGGGAAATTTTACTAGGAATAGCATAATAGAATTCCAATACCCAATCCAAACTATGTCCACAAATATATATATATACTAGCAGTTAGGCACACGCGATACTTGTGCAATTAAGTAACTGAATTAGTTATATGTATTTTTGAACGTGGGGTAATTTTGTGAAGATAAGAATTTTAAACTTTACTAAATCCATTTAAATTGTTAAAAAATAAAAAAAATGGTATTTGAAAAAGCAAAGGCTTTAAGACACCAACGAGAGCGTTTGCTTTATATAGCGGTTGATCCGTGCAATGGACGGGATAAAAGAATTTGTTGTAAGTTACAAAATATAAATTTTCACTTACAAAATAGTTTCAACTATGTTATTTTTTTAAAAATTTTTATATAATTTTTTTTTCATTTTTTATTAATTTAGTACACAAAATGTGTGCTTTCCATAATACATGGTGGCATTTCCGCAAATAATTTCAAATTTCAATGGCATATACACAATCTATCTCTATTTCTTTCCCAGGTGATTTTATTTACACACTATTAATACTCTCAATACACACTATTTAACCATTAAATTTATATGATAATAATATCCTCAAGCAAAATGACTATCAAGGACAATATGTGTGTGTATATACTCCTTATAACAATTCAAATATGAAAACACAAATATCTCTATATACACCATCACCTAGAACAAATTTCTTTTCTATTATTTTTCAAACTCAAAATATATTGTTTTTGTTGGATATACCTCTTTAGTGGAATATGTGCCCCAATTGATTTATTAAAAGAATCTTAATTTGATTTAGGGTTGGTTATAATATATTTCTATATATTATATTTGACTTTTGGAGGCTTAATGGATATTTAAAAATCAATTTAGTGACAGCTACGACTTTGATAAAAGGGTATGGCTTCTGTCCAGTCCTTAATCAGACTGGACCGTGCTGTTGGGCCTGTGGGGGTCCACCACGGGTCCCGTTTTAATAATCTGAACCGTTAATGTGTAGAACTCGTCGAGTACTATAGGCCTGTAAAAAATCACGTTGATCAAATATCGGTAGCTATGTGATCAAATCAGTTTTGTATAAAAAAAAATGGACGGTGAATAAATTAACGGTTGACAAAAATCTGTTTTGATCACATAGCTACCGATATCCGATCAACGTGATTTTTTATAGGCTTATAGTACTCGACGAGTTCTACATATTGAATGGTTCAGATTATCAAAACGGAACCCGTGATAAACCCTCAAGGACTCAAAAGCACGGTCCAGTCCGATTAATGACTGGACAGAAGCCATACCCTTGATAAAAAAGCTCCAGAATCAACCATATTTTTTGTATCATTTATTTCGGAGGTGGCAACAACTAATTGATCTTCTGTGATATAGTGCTTGGGGTATGATTTATTCGGAGAGTTCAAGTGCTGTGTGATATACTTGTTTCTCAATCATTAATTCGTGTATTGCCAAATTTGGTGCTGGGTGTATTTCTAATTGGTGGCTAAGATTGGTTCAAGGCTTTGTGCTTGATTTGATTCTATTTCGAAGCTCTGCTTTTGTCTGTTTCAGAGGACTACTTAAGCTATTTTTGTTTACCTATTTAGTGAGGTCTTTTTTCTTATTTATTTGTGATTATTTAGAATTCATTTAAGGGTGATTTGTGAGACCATTCGTGTCTTGTTTGTAATCGTTTGAAAACTTTTGGTTGATAGTGAAATCGGATTTCGATCCCATGGATGTACGTCACATTGAAAAAATCACGTAAAAATTCTTGTATCGTTGTTGAATTAGTTTTTCCGCATTAAATTTATTTCCATTGATCGATTTTCTTGTGAGAAATCATCTATTTTCCCTAATAGTTTTGGAAGATTTAAGGTTTTAAAACATTGAAATCAATTTATTTTAAAGATTTACATACTATAGATGACATTAATTTGGAATAAAACAACAATGAAAATGTCACTTTACTTTGTAAATTATCTTGTTTGTATTGATTTGGAACAAATGACAACTGTTCATCTTTACAATAATGGCTTATTCATTCCGTGCACATAAAGAGTTGAATATTGATAAAATGTTCAATTATTTATATTTCAATAAGATCATTTTGTTTATATTATTAAAGTTGAACAAGTATTAAACATTTATATATAAAAAAATTGAACATTTTGGTTTAGTTTGAATATAAATTTATGAACGTATTAAGTTTTTTCAACATTGTATTTAGGGCAAATTACACAAATAGTCCCTATAGTTTGGGGTTTGTGTCACTTTGGTCCCTGACTTTTCAATTGTGACACATTTGACCATGAATTTTGAATCTTGTTCCAAATAAGGACAATTGAAGATATCATTAGATTTTTCAAGGGTAAAATTGTTAATTTGATAAAATATAAATTAATTTGACAAAAATAAATGTCAAACAAATATTTTTGAATTTAAAAAAATTATTTCTACCTATTAAAAATAAAATTATGTAAAATTGATAAATTTTTTAGACATTTATTTATTTATTTTTACTAAATTAATTTTTATTATGTGTTTGGATGATGATCATATAAAATTAATTTAAAAAAATTAATTATGTAATTTTTATTAATTTTACATAATTTTATCATTGGTGGATAAAAATAATTTTTTAAAAATTAAAAATATTTTTTTGACATTTATTTTTATCAAATTAGTTTATATTTTATCAAATTGACAATTTTACCCTTGAAAAATCTAATGATATTTTCAATTGTCCTTATTTGAAACAAAATTCAAAATTCAGGGTCAAATGTGTTACAATTGAAAAGTCAGGGACCAAAATGACACAAGTCCCAAACTATAGGAACTATTAGTGTAATTAACCCTTGTATTTATGAATAATACTGAAATTGTTTTTTGTTTAAATTTTTGCAGAATATCATATTGATTGCTTCGTCACCATAAAATTTCAGCCCGCCGTTTGGCTTTTGGCATTTGCTCTCACATTGTTTCTATAGATTCAACACAGATCGGAGAGAGAGAGAGAGAGAGAGAGAGAGAAACACACACATAGGAATAAAAAATTATAGTGAATTGTATTTTGAATCTTATTATCTTGTCAACTTTGATGGTAGGTACATCAACTTAAGTTAGAGTATGTATTGTTTTGTGTGGGTTAGGCTAAAAGAATAATATTATGGTATGTATTGAGTAAAAAATCAAAAGTTCAAAATATTATTAATATGATCTAAGTAATTGTATTTACTGAGAGAATTAATGGCGTGTAAATAGAATCACCCTTCTTTCACTTGACATTAAAGAGAGGGAAGTTTCAAGATACCAAGGTATTCCCTTTATATAATAATCAGCAATGGTAGAGGGCCCTAATTTTTGTGGCTCAAATGGTTCGAATTTGACAAAACGACGTCGTTTTAAGTACAAAACAACATCAAAATTGCCAAAACGACGTCGTTTTGGCA
This sequence comes from Camellia japonica, assembly GCA_030407325.1. Taxonomy (NCBI): domain Eukaryota; kingdom Viridiplantae; phylum Streptophyta; class Magnoliopsida; order Ericales; family Theaceae; genus Camellia; species Camellia japonica. Next base: position 161,972,176 of record JAPPVO010000019.1, on the reverse strand, counting down.
ATTTTGAACCATTTGAGCCACAAAAATTAGGACCCCCAAACATTTTTCTATAATAATATTGTAATATATGTAGTGTCTTCACACAGTTCGTGTGCAATTTACAACCCCTAATATATTTCCACTTCTTCCGCTAACAAATTCCCTTTGTGGGGAGGGAGAGTTTAGTTTTGTGACCGAAACAATAGTTGTCTAAACTTGAGTTTTTTCATCCTTTCTTTAAAAAAGAACATGTTATTCTCGTGGGTAGTTTAAGCATGTAAAAAGTGTGAAAAAGAAAAAGAAAAGGAAAAAGAAGTGAGGTGTTGACAATCTATGGATAGTATAGATAGTATGTATAGACATATAAAGTATATGTTTCATTTAACTTGAATCATTACATTTAAAAAAAAAATTAATTTGTAGAGTGAGGAGAAGGAGGAATGGAAGTAGCAACGAGTGGAGAGAAAATTAATGATCAAAAGGAGGACATTATTATTGTTGGTGGTGGAATATGCGGCCTCGCAACTGCCCTTGCTCTTCACAGGTCTTTCTTTTCCATTCACTATTTCCTCAAATCATACATGACCGCTTTTAGATTTACTTTTCGCTACACATTTCACATATCTCAATTTGGTTTTAAAAAAAAAAAAGTTGTATATTTTTTTTCACTGGGTGTTAGCAAGTTAATATGCCAGTCATGTTAATAAACAAATATTATATATAAACAACTGAACTTTACTACACAACAAAAGGTTTTTATTTTTAAAAAATAGTGTAATCTATCATTTTCTTTAATTTTTTCCTCAATAATCTCTTACGAAGACAGGAACCTGTGGCATGTGTGTAGTTGAACAATGGTATAGAAGTCCTAGTGAGGTGCCAGGAAAGTCTTGTGCTTGCTTATATGCCAGTAGGTCCTCGGGTGCCAACAAAGGCAAAAGGCCGTGAGGTTATGGATGAATCTAGGGTGCAGGTGCGGTCGTTAGGGTGTTTATGGACCTGATCGATTTGTTAAAATTGATCGATCTGATCTAATTTATTCGTTTTCAAGTTGTTTCGATAGTTTGGACGGACGGATGCAGATGATTTTTTTTAAAAAAAATTTGTCTGTATTTGAATGAATGGTGGATGAAAGGCCATCCGCCCCAACCAACATTTTTTGTGGACCCCACACTCATGTGAGACATTTGGTCATTTATTTGGTAGAAAATTTGGGGCATATAGCATTGTCACGACCCCATTCCGCCCCTAGTAGAATGGTGCCGTGATGGCTAGTAATCCGAGATTACCAAAGGCCAACTTACAAAGGTTTACACACAATCAGAGTATACATATGGGGCTTACATGTGCGGAAGCAATATATTTAAATCTAATTAGTCCATAAGAGTTGTGCATAGATCAAATGAAATGACATACATCTTAACATGGTTTTACAACTTGGGTACAAATAAAATAAAGTACAAATATTACATATTGATCAAAAGGCTTGTCAAGCTGACATACACAAAATGAATTACAAAGAACTTGCAAATAAACATCTAGGCACACCACCTTCTTGCTCACCACCTACATATATATAAGGAGAAGGTGAGCTTGGATACTCAGTGAATGATATTAGTAATAAAGGTTTAAATGAATGATATCCGATATCTTTATCAAAACAATACATATCATAGCTTGTAACAAAACATGGGATAAATCAAGTTCATCAATCATAGTCTTTCAAATCTTCTTGGGATGTTTAATAACATCTACATAATACTTGGGATGACATTCCGGACAAAACAAGGGAATAATCGACCCGACATCGATTAGAAAAATCCACCCGCACAAGGTCATCGGTGGGGCCATTCGTACAAGACCGTCGATGGCAGAGATCTCTCAAACATGGTGCTACATGGGCTTAGAGTCCCCTAGCATGGAAGGACTTTCCAAGAATGTTATCAAAACAAGATAATACTTGATACAAAACTAGGGATAATCATTCATGCTTAATCAAATACTTTTCCAAAACGAAGCAAAGCTTTATCAAAACTTTGTAACATAACTTTATTAAAAATACCACTCACATAGCTCTTCGGGTGTAGGGATTAAGGCAAGAATCCAAGACCTACAAGTACATAATAAAGTCTACTGAATGCACTTCAAGAAGACAAGAAGAAATGCTCAAAGATGGATATGAAATGCATTCTTAAAACAAGCTTTTCATGAGTGCAAATGATCCCGGCATTTCTTTCCAAAACCAAGTCAAGACAAAGTAAAACATGCTGGGAGTTAAATCACTGTTTTTCATCTAGAGAAAACATGCTGGGTACCAACCAGGTCTTGGAATGGATGTACAGAAATGATCTAGGCAAAAATGACCTAGCTGGGTGAACTCAGGAGGTCTTGGCCGAGGTCCCACACCTCTTGGCCGAGGTGTGGTTACCTAGGCTTCGGGGTGCAGCTGCCTGCCGAGGTGTTACAAGGTGCCGGCAAAGGTGTACCATGGTCGGCCTAGGTGTGCAATGGTTAGCCTAGGTGTGCATGCAAGATATACTAAGGTGCAGGTGATCATGCAAGGTTGGCCAATGTGAGATATGATACTTGGCCTAGGTGTGAGATCTAGGCAAGAGTAGTCTCGGTGACCACACCTAGGGAAAGGTGAAGTCTGGAAATCTGGGTTTCCTCCCTTGAAGAACATGAAGAACATGAAGGACAAGAACATGAAGAACATGAATGTTAAAATCATAACTTCTTTATTTAAAATCTGAGATTTCATGAGATGAGTTTGAAAACATGGACTTGGGTACCCATACTTGAAGATCTTATGAAAACAAACACAAAAACATGGATCTTGATACAAACTTTCGGATCAAAACATGGTTTTTCTTCAAGAACACATGAACATCATTTTCTCTTTCTAAAACAAACTTTAAATCAATGCATGACTCATGAATCATGCTAGATCATGCAATGTGATCGGATCAACATAAAGAATGACAAGAATAGATCAAGGATCTAACCTCAAAACACGGATCTAACGGTTCAAGGTGTGAAGATCAAGCTTGGAAATCTAGTTCTCTCTCTAAGAACTTCTTCTTCCCTCTTCCTAGAGCTTCTCTCTCTATAAAGGCAAAGATATGACAAATGATGTGGGTTTCTCTATTGCCAGCAGACTTAACCCTCTGCTGGGACACGTGGCAAAGACTGGTTGGCTCTCCTAAAAAAGGTGACAGAATGACATGACAAGTGTATGACAAAGTGTATATAACAAGTAAGGTGACATGGGCACTCCGGCAGGTAATGATCTCGGGTTAGGACATAGGCTTCGGCAAGTCAGGTCTCAATGATCTCGGCTAGGAAGGATAACACTTGACCTAGCTGTGCCACACCTCGGCCTAGATGTGCCACACCTTGGTCTAGATGTGCCACACCTCGGTCTAGGTCATACCAGTCCCGGAACAAGATCACTAGGTGCAAGGATCAAAGATCTAGGACGCCTAGATGATAACATCTCGGCCTAGGTGATGCACACCTCGGCCTAGATGATGACATCTCGGCCAATATGCCAGGGTGAAGGTGGACGTCAACCAAAGTGGTTCCAAGATGGTCCTTGGTGTAAGAGGTTCAAAGGTGTGACCTAGGCTTAACATGACCTACGCTTCACATGACCTAGGCTTGGCATGACCTAGGCTTAACATGACCTACGCTTCACATGACCTAGGCTTGGCATGACTTAGGCTTGACATGACCTAGGCTTGGCATGACCTAGGCTTGACATGACCTAGGCTTGAGACAGCAAGGAAGGAAGAAAACATGCATACAACACTTAGACAAATCACATAAGCACAAAACAAGACAGAGACCTTTACTTAGGCAAAACAAGTCAAAGTCTACAAATGCAAGCTTAACAAGACAAAATCATGCAAATGCACACGAACATGACTAAGACATGAATGTGGGTTATTATAAGCATTTTCCCATAGGAAAAGGACCAAGGTTGTAGTCACTGTTGTGCAGTTAATGAGGTTTTTTTTTTTGGTCTCATTTTGATAATTCAAACTTTTTACTTTTTAGAAGAAATTGAGTAGAACATGCCTGCAAAAATTTAGGTTAATCGAATATCGGTATCCTTTTCATCAAGTCATGTTTGTATTCAGATTTATATTTAAAATTAAATTTACCATTCAATTTTTTTTAGATACAAATATGTCTTGATGAAAGGGATACCGATATCCAATTAATTTAAATTTTTGCATGTTTGTTCTACTCGATGTTAACAGTTCGGATCAGGGAAATGAGGCCCGAAAAAGACTCCATTGGATATTGCGCATGGTGCTTAGCAGCCTTCCCAATCCCTAATTTTATGAGTAAATATTGAATATAATAGTGATCCCACGTGGCGGTATTATTATCTAATGAGTATTTTTTATTCATGATACGGATCACAACATTGTTGAGTTAGTGAGAGACAATAGTTGTCCACTTAACGTATTTGTGACTTTTGAAAGTTGGCAGCATATAAAAGATGTGGTCACTAAAAGTAGGGGTGTGCGCTGTGCGGTTTGAGTTGTTTGAGAGTAAAATTATAAACTAAACCATGAATGGTCAATTGATAAATAATCAAACCGCAGTTGAATGGTTTGGGATAGTTTCATTTGCTAGTTGATTGAAGAATATTCTTAAACGATTATCAGATATTTACATAATATATAACACTAATTTGCATAATATTTTTCGTATATATAACACAAACTAATTTTTACATAATATTTTTCAAATATATAACTACTATTTTATAACAAATTACACGTCTTGAATATCTCTCACACTCATTTTTAGTTTGATATTTTCATTAGAGGTAAATATGTATATATATATGTATATATTAACTATAGCAGAACAAAACAATTTCAAATGCGAATTATAAATCTTAAAATTTAATCAGTAATTAACGGATAAATCAATGTGAATCAATGTGATTTTAACGAATTGAATGATATTATGTATAGTCTAACTAAATGTATGTTTGAAATGAGCCAATATGAGACACTAGGCATGACTTGGTGGAAATAGAGCTACATGATGATTAAGAAGAAGCCGGGAAATGGTTTCTAACTATTGGTGCTAATAACAATTTGAAAAAAAAAAAAAAAGTTTGGAGGATACGTCCATGCACCATGAATCAAAATGATCCTACACCAACAATTCAAATAACCAACTTTTGTCGACTCAATTTCATTTCCAATATAGCTCTTTCAATTTCTAACAAACTAGCAAATTCATTTCATTTTCAAGCAATGGAAGCTTTATTTCTTTTGACAGAGACACATCCATCCAATAAACAACAACACAACCTTGGGCATCTAAATTATGTTCAATATGTTCTTATTTTAATTTCCAAATTCCAGTATGTGATTTCTATTAGTTCTTAGCTAGTTGTTTCAATTTCTAAGTGGTTTATACTAGTCGATTTCCATTAATTTATAGATTATTTTTATTTTTAATGAACTCGCCCTTTTCATTTTACACACCTAAGAAATTGTGAAGTTTTTTTTTTATTGAGGCAAAATAATAATTGAAGGAAAAAGATACGGGTAATCATATTAACTCAAGCGGGAACGATTTGGATCAGATGCCTCGAAGTACAAGTTTCATCTTAAAAACCTTTCGTCAATTGAGAAGTCAATAGAGTTTCTCAGTGTTGTACACTCTAAATCCCTAGGTTCTACAATGGTGACCTAGGAGGGAATAATAGAGAGAGAAATATTTTTGCAGAGATCTTTTGGGTAAAACTCCCACACTCAATAATACGTCTCTTGTCTATATCAAATATATCTCTGCAGATGGAAGTAGAGTTGTAGACTCTCACACAACTCAAACATTTAATTTGATAATTCTTTAATTATCTTATATTATTAAATAGGTAAATTATCAATAACCCATGTGGACACTCCATGAGTAATGAGTTGAGTCAAATCCAACCCAATTTCTAACATTGTCCACTCGTCCACATCATTGGTTATATTCACAACCGTTATTTCTCAACCTCTCATTCAATCCACTTCTCATACGGAAAATAGGAACGTGCGACTTGACGAGAAGGTATAAGGTAGGAGTGTTGTATTAAGCTACCATGAACTAACATAGTACATTACTCAAATATCTCGTCTATGCCTCATATTCGTTGGATCACACTAACATTTTAAAACCCCTTGTAGGTCATAGCTCATAAACATGCTTGACCTCAACACTGTATCTGTACTCATGATTATATTGTGATCTCAAATCCAATACAATCGCCCGGGCAATGAGCTACAATACAAGGGTACGATTTCCAACAATCTTCCCTAGCCACTCATGTCAATTCACTCAAACTTGACCGCTTTCCTAGACATGGTCCTCTAGGTCGTATTCATCATGACCCTTGGATGACATGCTAAAGTAGCGACATCAAGTCATCACTTCATGACATAGTTCCAGGTTCAAGGGCATAGAGTAGGCCTATTATTGGCCTAATAATAGGGCTCACACAGTGCTAGAGCAAGGATCCATCTAGCCACTCCCTTAAGTGGTCGACGGTAACACATGCAGTATGATATATATGCTATGGTGGAGCTCCCACTAAATTGGGTCTGTCACTCTGTAATGCTATACGAATCTTAGCTAGTCGCTATGCAAGCCCCTAACCTGAGTTTCTTAGCATATTTGCTCATTAAGCGCCTATCTAAGACCTTACATTTGGCTATATTCATGCTTCATGAAGCTGTGGATAATTTAATGTTCGACTTTTTAAAGTCTCATATTAGCCAATGTTAAGACGACATCTAATAATAAATCAATTTTGTTCACTTCTCAATTCACAAAACATTTACCTCGCTCACTCTCTAAGCGCCAAGATAATTAATGTCCCATCTTGCTCACTTTACAAGTATTAGGGTGATCACCAGTTTGAGAAGGTCGATATAAGCTTGATGACATCATATATAATGTGTGCTAATAGTATTAATTACGCCATAAAACCACATGACTAAATAAATGATACTCATAAAATATCCAACAGGGTCAATGAGGTATCCAAAATATATCAAATCCTACAAAATCCTAAATTCCTAGCATAAGTTTGGAAAGTATATCTAGCAATGGATCAACCACCATGCTACTAGTGGAGATATGCTACAGGACTACCTCCACTCGTGCAATCACATCTCGAATAAAGTGAAAACGAATGTCAATGTGTTTGGTCCTACCATGATACTTAGGATCCCTAGAATATGCCAAAGATGTCATGCTATCAATATGGATCATAACAACTTCATCTGCAAGAGTTGTGATCCCAAGGCACTGTAGGAATCTCTTCAACCAAATAGCCTCTAGTACTGTTGCTGAACAAACAATGTACTCTGACTCCATTGTGCTCAAAGATACCAAAAAATTCTCTTCACTACTTACTAGCGAACAAGACCTGAGTTACTCTAGTAATGACTGACCACACCCACTGCAAAAACATATGTCCGGTCGAGTACACATCATAGCATACACCTGACTACCAATTGCACTTGCATAGGGAACCTTTTCCATTTGTTTCTTTTCCTTATCTGTCTTAGGGCAAGAGTCAATGCTAGATTACGTTCCTTCTCAATCAGAGTGTTAATGGGTTTGGAATAGTGCATCCGATACCAAGTTTCTCTTAATGCAAGTCTCTTGAGACAAACCAAGAAAGTCTCTTAGAGCGATCTCTCAAGATCTTAACTCCGAGCACATAATTTGCTTCTCCTATGTCCTTTATTTAAAAAATAGAGGATATCCACTCCTGAGTGGCGACAATCATCTCTATGTCATTTCTAGCTAACAAGATGTTATCAACATACAACGATACAATGGTCTTCCTCCGTCATCTCAAACCCAGTCGAAATGATGCCTTTTATAGAATCTAAAATACCATTGTTTAGATGATTGCTTTAGGCCGTAAATAGAACATTTGAGATGGCATGCTTTGCGCTCGTGTCCATTGACCTCAAAGCCTACTGGTTGATCCCTATAGATGTCCTCGACCAGTTCTCCATTGAGAAATGCAGTTATAACATCTATTTGGAAAAGTTTCAAATCCAAATACGTGACAATAGATAGAATTAGATGAATAAGGGCAAATCTCACCATCGGGGAGAATGTCTCATCTTAATCTATACCCTCTCATTGGGTATAGCCTTTCGCCATGAGCTGGACTTTTGACCCATCAGCCTTGAGCTTAACTTTTAAGACCCACTTGTTTCCAATGGTCTTGTGCCTAGGTGGAAAGTCAACAAACTCCCAAACTTGGTTCCGAGCCACAAAACTCATTTTGTACTTTATAGTAGCCATCCACTCACTAGCATTCAGTGAAACTAATGTTTCCTCATAGGAAGTAGGCTCATCAAGATCCAATGGAGTGCACATGAAAGATTTCCCCTCAATCTCATAATGACAATGAGGAATGATTCCACGTTCACTTCTATGTAACTGGGATCCTCATTGAGTCATTTTCTAGGGGAACACTCCTACTAGAAGGTAAATCACTCCCACTATCTTTAGCGATTTCAGGATGACTCTCTAATTCTCCACCCTCGCCAAAAGATGGTGTAACTTCCTCAGACTTTTGCAACTCAAATAGTGCAATATCTTTCTTTACGTCACCAATACTAGAAAATTCACTCTCAACAAAATTGACATCTTGCGACTTACTTTTACTCATTCCATTATAAGGATGTTCACTATCCATTACATAATCTTTTGAGCAGTCTGAGTATCTAACAAACACTTGTTTGTTTGCTTTATGACCTAATTTCCTATGCTTATGAGAAGTACTGTGAACAAAAACTGCATAACCTCAAGGCTGCAAATACTCCAAATTAGGTTTTGTTTCCATAATTCATATGAAGTCATTGGAACTGACTTTTAAGGCACATGGTTAAGGATATAGGCATCAGTCAAAAGAGCATCTCCCCAAAATGATATAGGGAGGTTGGCTTGCGCCATCATTGATCTAACCATTTCAAGCAAAGTACAATTCCGTCTGCTATAACATTTTGTTGCGAATTGCCTGGAATCATTAACTGCCTCCGTATCCCATTTTACTCATGCAATCCCTGGAAACTGATAAGATAAATACTTATGCCCTCTATCTGTTCGAAAGATGTTCAATTTCATGTTTGTCTGATTCTCAACCAGTGTAACAAAGTGCTTGAAGCAATCTAATGCCTCAAAACGATGTGAGATCAAATAGACATAACTAAACTGCGAATAGTCATAAACAAACGTAAGGAAATAAAAGGCGCCATGGTGTACCTTTATATTTATAGATCCACAAATGTCAGAGTGGACTAACTCTAGAGGATATAAAGCCTTAGGTACCTTTCCAAAAAGCTTCTTACAGGCCTTTCCTGCCAAATAAGGCTCACACACGTGAAGACTTACATTAGCAAGATACCCCAACATGCCTTCTTTAGCTAATCTAGTCACTCTATCTATTCCTATGGGACCAAGTCTAGCATGCCAATTAATAGAATTTAATGTATCATTATCATAAGATTCATAAGAATATGAGGAAAAAAAATCCAAATGTAACATATAGAAACTATTGGAAAGAAAATTATGTCCATACAAGACTTTATTCAAATATAAATCTGTAGACGTCCCCGAACGTCCCGGGAAAATCCCGTTTTGTTCATTGGGCTTACTACAGTTCGGACTCGATGTCACGGTTCTGAATCTAATCTCACAAAGTGCAATGCAAGATCGATAAATCACCAAAGAGTCCAAATTCGGCAAATCGTTTTGAAAAACTGATTTTTAGAAAAAAGTGCCAAACATAGACTGCTTTGCCAGATACAGAGTCGCCACCTAAATATTTTGTTTTGGGGGAATTTACGAAACCCTAACTCGTGCCTAAGGCCACGTGTCCGTCATCACCAAAGTTGCCTCGGCTCGGGAACTTGGGTACGATTGGGAAATGTCATTTCATGAGCACCCCCACTCGCCCGATCAAAGATCGGCCACTACTAAACATGATATCGAGTTTTTGAAAACACATGCGCTCTTATTCCAGTTTATTAGCCTAGAATTGCTACGTGATGCACACAGCATACAAGTATAGACTGGATTGCTTAAGTTGGAACAAAGCATCGCATATTCGTTTGTTTTGAAAATGGATTGAAGTTTGCTACTCGCAAGTAGGCTAAAACACGGGTTTCGACGGATTATTCCAACTCAAGCAACCCAGCCTTCACCCACAGGCATTCAGGCAGTTATATCACATAAGCACATAGCCTCATGGTAAGCATGCTATCATGGCAGTCACTCACACACATGCAAGGATGCTAAAGCATAAACACTCACAGTGTACTCCGAGCCAAAACAAGGAACATGTTAGTAATCAAATGTATGATCCAAGTCCATGTTAAGATGGCTAATGCATCACAGGCAAAATGCAATTAGGATAGGCTCGGCTAATCTAAAGTGGCATATGAGATGCGACAATTCGATACATGTATTCAAGTTGGAATTGAAGTGCTATGCAATTAGTATGATGCGTCGAGCTCAGTGCATGCAATACGAATGAATGTATGCAAACATGCTAACATAAGGTATGCTAATCGAAACATGACCTAAAACTAACCATCAAAAGCAGGTAAATAAAAGGGAGAAAGACGTGGGGTTGGAAGACATTCACACACGCACGCATACTTATTACAAATTCGCCCTCTCGACGGAGGGTCCGAATAAATAATACAGACCGAATAATTAATCAACTACCCTAGCTAATTAAATATTACAAAGCCCTTAATTAATTAACAAATTAATTACAAAACAATCTAAGTATGAAATTAAAGAGGCCGCCGCAGCTCCGCATCGAAATGATTGGATGATGCATGCGCGATTCGCCTCGCTCGAAAATCCGTTGCCATGCCAACTGTTGCCTCTGTTTGCACTGTTTCATGCCCCTAAAAGCTGCGCAAGTCCCAAGGCTACTTCTGAACCACTCCCTGAGTACTGTGGGAGGTCACCGGCCAGGAGACAGGACTACCGGCCATGGGAGGATGGTCATCGACCAAAGATGGGGCCATCGGCTGGATACTGGTAGTCGGCCGGCACTGAAAGTGGCCGACCGGCCATTTCTTCATTCAGAACACTGGTTTTGCTGCAACAGAGGACAGATAGTGCATGGCATGTAATTTACAAGCCAAATGTATACATGACCACCCTCCCTATCATGCTATGAACTCAAGGGAGTATGGCTCTCGACCCTTGGGCCACCAATCACGCATCTCGATGCATGATGGCTGAGGAACCGAATTGCACAATTTAATATAGAATGAATGCACATATGAACACATAAATGCCTAAACTCCATCATGTGTCGTCAAGAGTGTCGGTGACTGAGAATCGAGGCACGTTTCGTCACTTTGAGTACGAAACGTCCCTTATTTCCCGTGTTTGGACTAACTCCTATTCCAAACACAATGCAACAAATAATGCATGGTATGAATGTTACTCTAGCATGCAACCTAAATGCAATGTGACTAAATGATGCAAACATGCAAAGGATGACATGCAAGGTTGCGACTAGCCTACGCAATGCTATGAACTAAGAATGGCATACACAATGCACATATGAAGACTATCAATGAGACGATCAAGGCATACACAATGCAATGGTCAATCATGCAACAACATGGACTATATGGCATATACAATGCGAGATGGACTTAAACTAAAATGAATGGGCCTCAGCCACACTCAAATCAGTGGCCAATCATGATGAAAATGAGGCAACAACACACGCACAAACATGCAAGGTGCAATGGCTCCGAGTCTAGGGCACAAAGCACAACTTTACAAGAGCATTGGAAGGATGAAATATGGCATACAATAGCACAAGTTCCAGCTCTGAAATGGCATACAAGATGGTCCCGAATCATGCAAACAACTCATACAATGCATGTTGGATGGCTCAAATACCGAAACTAGTGAAACACATTACACTAGAGGTATGCAAAGCAATACACAAATGACCAAACCAGCCCTAAACAGTCCCTATGCAGGCCCAAAACAGTGGCAAAATGGACTAAGATGATGTCTTGAAGTGTGCAAAAATGAAGCTCATGCAATGGCTCATAAATGGGACATACAAGCACAACTCTCAAATGCGCTTAAAGAGTGATAAACATGGGAAGATGGCGAATGAATAAGCTGTGAAATATCATACACAATGATACTAAAACATGCAAACACCTCAATATAAGCATGCAATAGGCTTCAAAACTCAAAGCTAGGCATGGCTATTACACTACAAGCATACATGGCAAGCATCATTCGACCATGGGACCTCAAAACAAAGCTAAGGCAGTCCAAATCATGAATAAAATCAGTTTAGAACATGGCCAAAATATGCTAGAATCAAAGGCCAAAACATCATGCAATGTGAGCTAGTGAACATGGATTACACTACAAGCATATGAAGCATTCAAGAGGCCACTAAACCAGAAAATTCAGAGACATGACATGCCAAATAAAGCCCAAAAATCCACTGAAACATGATCAATGCATGCAAGAATGACATGCTCCTTTGATAGGCTATAAGAGGGGTTATTCTACACATGCAAAAGACACACCCAAGGTGACAAAACCAACTTTGGATAGAGTCTAGGTAGGCCCTAAAAGTCACTGAAAAGGGCCTGAAACAAGGCTTGGAGATGTGCAAATGAAGGCTCCTTTGAAAGGCCAAATATGCTAGTAAACAAGACAACAAGAGAGAGGGTCACCCCTCTCTGATTTAGGCCCTCAAAACCACATTCTAAACACTAAAAATCCGCTGGATTTCAGTGGCCAAAAGGCCAAGCAAAGATTAAATCAAAGGCCTTATAGCATGGCACAAAACAAGGCTAAAACAAGCATGCAAGAGGGTGAATGACCTTTAACACCAAACTAGTCTTAGACAAACATCACAAGGACTTTAAAACAAGACTTTTTTTAGTTGACAACAAAGCTTAAATATGCATGCAAGTATGGCTTATAGAATGATCAAGATAGAGCTTAAAAAGAGGGAAAATGAGTTACCTTTGTAGCTCAGCAAAACCAGCAGCTTCTCCAGCCCAAAACCAACTCTTTGAGACCTCTCAAGACCCTCCAAGAACCTTAGATGAATGGTGGAGGTGTGTGGCTATGAGGTGTGGTGTAATAGGCCAAGAACAAGACCCTTTTGAACCCAGAATATAGAGATATAAAGAGAGATATATCTTGGAGCCTTAGACAATTTTTTTGGAACCTCTCTAAAGGAGAGGGAGACCCTCTCTTATAGAGAAACAAGAGGGTTCAAGCTTCTTGGAGAAGCTAGAACAAAGGTTCAAGCTTCTTGGAGAAGTTAGAGCAAAGGTTCAAGCTTCCTCAAGAAGCTAAAACAAAGGTTCAAGCTTCTTGGAGAAGCTAGAGCAAAGGTTGAAGAGGTTCAAACTTCCTCAAGAAGCTAAAGCAAAGGTTCAAAAGGTTCAAACTTCCTCAAGAAGCTAAAATAAGGGTTCAAAAGGTTCAAGCTTCCTCAAGAAGCTAAAGCAAAGGTTCAAAAGGTTCAAACTTCCTCAAGAAGCTAAAACAAGGGTGCAAATCCTCCATACACGTGTATGGAGGGCAGGGTCTGTGCTTACCAGCTGGCACAACTGGTATGCATAATGCCTGAAAAAGGCAAAGAAAAAGGTCTCGGCCATAAAAAGTGGCTGATCGACCAAAACAATGGTCGGCCGACCAAAAACATTGCCGACCGGCCAACATCTTTGGCCGGTAGCAAAAAAACAGGGCCGGTGGCCTCAAGCCATGGCCGGTGAGGTGTGGGGATGGCCAACAAGCCATTCCCTGCCCTTAGAAGCAAAAACACAAGTGTTTGGTCCATAACCAAGCACAAAACAAACAAGTCGAGAGGTCTTGAGGCAAGGCGTGCAACCGAGACCTCTGAGAACTCAAAACGAACACAAACATGAATGATCATCGAGTGTTCAAACGATGACGTCCAAGTCTTGAGGACGGTCAAAAATGGGTTGTCTACAGAATCCAACAGACTACCAATAAAAAACTATACCCTAGCAAAGCAATAACTGATAAAAAAAATTATATTAGACACCGGGTGCATAAAGCACATCATGGAAGAGTAAAGTGCGCCCCAGACGCGTCTTGAGCTGATAAAAACCAACTCCAAGGACATCCTCTCGAGTTCCATTACCCAAAGTAACGTACTGTTTGCATGTAGGTATCTTTTTGTAATCCACGAACTCAACTCTTTCTTTGACTTTGTGGTGGGTTTCTTCTGAGTCTACAATCCAACCATGGGAGGAATTTTTAACACCCAAAAAAAAAAAAAAAAAAAAAAACCAATAACCCAACTCATAACATTACTTACAAATGATCAACAACATCATATCTTCTATTCCATTTATAACTTTGCTCAATACAAAAGATGACATATGCAACATACATTCATAAATCCTAAATTTTGAATCTATAGCATATGAGATGGATACATGAATTAAAGTAAAAGTAAAAGCAATTAATTACATGCCCTAATGGCTAGAACTTTTCAAGTCGATACTTGGATACAACAAAATGAGTTTAACTCAATACAAGTAAAGCCCGAGGCTTAAACAAAAATAATTACATCAATAAACAAAAATGAAGCCCTTGGCTCCAAGTCCTCCAAAGCTATGTCCTTAGTGGAGGTATATCATAAACACTTGAAAGTTATTTTCCACATAGAGTAGGCCAAAGCCCAGTAGAGATGCACTAACACAGTATATGAATCTTAGCAAAATTATAAGGTGAATGTACACGTATGCCATTGTCAAACATTCCTCATTTTCCATCTCAAAACAATGCAATGCCAAATTATAAATCAATTCATGATAATAATCCTTTTATAGCAGAAAACAGGGCAATGGATATAAAACATTAGAAATCTCTAGGTACGTGTCTGCTAGTAGGCTATATAAGTATTACTAAAGCCATTTTACCGATACTAACAGGAAGGATCGACACCTAACCATGCGGGTTTCTGGACTTTCACCAAGGACATACATGCCAACATCATAACCACAACCGCACCCTCTAACCAGATTCACCAAGGTATTCATCCATTTTTCTCAAAATCAATACATTTACAATGTTCAATATAAAATGATGCTCAATGCACAATGTATGAGAAATTAGTTTTAATCTAACCTAATCCTCATGCGATGTCTATAACACTCAAGACTATTTTCCACTGATAGCCTAAAACATATATTTCTATACAACAGATAGTTTCCAATCAAAATATATAATTCCATCCTTTTACAATGGGAGTGATATTACATATCCAACTCCACTATCATCATCAACATAAGCATTGTTCCAATCTTACAAAACCCAACATCATTTTCCATTTTCTTTAACAAATCCAAACAAAACCCCCTTTACTTACCAAATCAATTTTAAGAAAGAATATTCACCATTTTAAAATATCTCAACCATAAACACATTCCCACAACCATTCTCAAGAACCCATTTAGAAAATCCCTCTTTTGATTTCAAAATTAAACACTAGGTTTTTCCAAAAATCCCCAAATCACTAGCTCATTTTGAGAAGCAAATAACAAAGCTAAGAATTATATTAAAGGTCAAAGAAATCCCTATCTCAAAGTAGAAGACAAGGGAGAGCAAAAGGTAGAACTTGGCGGAGCCGAAAACACTAATGCTTTCGATTAGAATGAAGCCCTTGACGTGCTCAATATTTTACTCCAAAGGGCTAGGGTAAGGAAACCAATGGATTGAGAACATTTGGAGCAAGAAGTAAGAGCTAGAGAGTGTGTGTGTGAAGGTTTTAGGGTTTTGAAATATTTAGAGAGAGAAAGATGAAGAAGTGATCCAAATTGGCCTTCTCTTGGACTGATATACGCGCAGAACGCTCGAGCGACCAAAACTCCACTTTGAGCGTAAGACACAATAACTGACACCATTTGATCGACCAAAACCACTGCTTGAGCGCACAATGACCCCCCATTCCAGAAGTTCAGACCTGCAAAAGACTGCTTGAGCGCAAGAATAACTACTTGAGTGAAAATATCACACTTCCAGTAGTTTTGCAGATTGTAAAAGACTGCTTGAGCGCAAGAAAGACTGCTCGAGCGAACAAGCAAAAATATGGGCAACAACTCATTGAAAAACTAATTTCACAACTTGTTTCAAACGCAACCAAAACTCCAATAGTCGAACTCAACAAGCAATAAGATGGAAATGAGATGAACAACAGTTAAGTACATAGATTCTGAATTCAAAAGGAAGAAATGGATTGGGTCTGAACCGGAATCGTTATAATCTCCCCCCTTAAGGAATTTCGTCCCTGAAATTTAAAATCAACTAACATTCATTGAAAATAAAACAAATCATATATCATCTAGACTTGTAACAAGGATACACCGAGTTTTTTTAACACTAGCTATTACAGTTCAATTCCCCAAAACATATACAATGTTTATATATATTACAACTTAAATAAGATTTTCAACACAAATCTTAAATATCAACAAATAGGTCCGGATACTTCTCATGGACTTCCGCCTCACGCTCCCAAGTCGCCTCCTCAACCTCGTGGTGTCGCCACAACACCTTAACCAATAGAATAGTCTTGCCTCATAAGACTTGGTCATGTGAGTCTAAAACCCGTACCGGTCTCTTCTCATACGAGGCATCATCATCTATCTCTAACTCAGTCTAATCCAACACGTATGAGGATCAGGCTCATACTTCCGAAGCATACAAATATGGAACTCATCATGTACCTTGGAAAATTAGGGCGGTAAGGCCAAACGATAAGTTACCTCCCCGATCTGCTCTAGAATCTCAAAAGGCCCAATAAATTTAGGAGATAACTTTTCGTTCTTTCTGAATTTCATTAAACCTCATCTGGGTGATAGCATTAAGAACACATGATCTCTTACCTCAAATGACAAGGGTCTTCTTCTATGGTTGACATAGCTCTTCTAGCGACTCTGAGCCGAAACCAACCTTTTATGAATAAGCACGACCTTCTCCGTCATTTCCCAGACTAATTCAGGACCTAACATAGGTGAGTCATCCACCTCGGCCCAATATACTGGAGATCTACACGGTTGGCCATACAAGGCCTCAAACGACACAATACCAATACTTGCCTGAAAGCTATTATTATAGGAAAACTCCACTAAAGGTAAATGCCTCTCCTACGATCCCTTAAAATTCTGAACACAACCCCGAAGCATGTTCTCTAAGATGTGAATGGTTCGCTCGGATTGCCCATCAGTCTAAGGATGATAGGCAGTGCTAAACGTCAATATAGTGCCCAGGGCATTCTGTAGGCTCTGCCACAACCAAGTCATGAAACAAGGATCTCTATCTGAAATGATAGTCATAGGGATCCCATGAAGTCAAACTATGTCCCTAACATAAAGGTCGGCAAGATAATCTATCGCATCACTCGTGTGCATAGGTACAAAGTGTGCTAATTTAGTTAACCGGTCAACTATCACCAATTCATTACCCTGTTAAGTCCTTGGAAGACCCACAACAAAATCCATCGTGACATGTTCCCATTTTCACTCGCTATAGATAAGGGTTGTAACAAACCCGCTAGTCGTTGGTGCTCGGCCTTCACTTGTTGGAAAGTAAGGCACCTCGAGACAAACAAGGCTACGTCTCCCTTTATTCCCCCTCCACCAAAACTGGCGGCTAAGGTCGTGGTGCAACTTTGTGCCTCCTGGGTGTACTGCAAGGCGTGAATGGTGGAACTCTTGGAGTACCTCCTCCCTACAAGATTCTCCCATAAAAAAAAGGGTTCAAATACCTCACACTCGAGTCAAAATACACGTTCAAGCCCTTCTCCACCTTTTCACTAGCTATTGTCCCTCTAATATAACCTCTATTTTGTGATCGCCCCTCTATGCTTCTATAACTCAGCTCACTAGTGTAGGATGTGCAACTACAGTGAACAAAATGGCCGACTCAACAGACTCGCTAAGGTGCAAGTCGTACTCACCAATAGCACCTAACGTCTCTCATTTCTGGATAGGAATACTAGCTACACTGCTTACTGACTTACTACTCAAAGTGTCGGCCACTACATTAGCCTTCTCTAGATGATAGTGTAGCTCAAAATCACAGTCCTCCATAAATTCCATCCACTTCCTCTGTCTCAAATTCAAATATTTATGTGAAAACAAATACTTCAAACTCTTGTGATCGGAAAACACCTCAAATCTCTCACCATATAAGTAATGCCTCTAGATTTTTAAGGCAAAAATCACCACCGCTGGCTCTAAGTCGTGAGTAGGATAATCTTTTTTATGTGTTTTCAACTACCACGAATTGTATGCTACCACTTTTCCCTATTGCATCAATTCACAACCTAATCCTTCTCGAGACGCATCACAATAAACTAAATAGCATAAACCCCTCTTTGGATAATCAATACTGGAGTAGTGGTGATTCTAACCTTAAGCTCTTGGAACGACTTTTTACAAGTCTCACTCCATACAAACTTCACCCCCTTCCTCGTCAATCTAGTCAATGGTGAGGCCAATCTAGAGAAGTCTTTCACAAAACGTTAGTAATACCCAGCTAAGCCCAACAAACTCTGGATCTCAAAGGCATTCTTAGGTTGTTTCCAATCTTGCACTACCTTTATCTTAGAAGAGTCCACCGTTTCCCTTTCTCTAGATATCACATGGCCTAAGAACTCAACTTCTTTTAACCAAAACTCGCACTTCCTGAATTTAGCATATAAACAGTGGGCTCTAAACAACTCAAGTATGATCCGCAAGTGTTCCTCGTGTTCCTCCTCAGAGGGTGAGTAGATTAAGATGTTGTCAATAAAGATAACCACGAAACAGTTTAATAACTCACGAAAGATTCAATTAATCAAATCCATAAACGAAGTCGGTGCATTGGTTAGCCCAAAGGGCATCAGTAAGAACTCATAGTGGCCATACCATATACGGAATGTCATTTTCTGAATATCCTCCTCCTTCACACTTAAATGATGATAACTTGATCTCAAGTCAATCTTAGAAAAGCAACAAGATCCCTTCAACTAGTCAAATAGATCATCTATACAAGGTAATAGTTACTTTCTCTTAACAGTTACCCGATTTAACTTTCGATAATTGATGCACAATCGCAAGGTGCCATCATTTTTCTTAGCAAGAGAGCCGGTGCTTCCCAAGGCGATGTACTAGGGCGAATGAAGCCCTTATCTAATAACTTTTGGAGTTGAATCTTCAACTCATATAACTCGGCAGGTGCAAATCTATACGGTGCCATGGAAATCAGTGTCGTGCCTGGCATTAAGTCAATGGAGAACTCAATCTCTCGGTGGGGTGAGAAACTAGTAAGATCTTCAGGAAAGACGTCTGGGTATTCACAAACTACCCTTGGCAATTCAACTTGGACCACATCACTCTCACTACTCAAGAAAGCTGCAAGAAGAAAACTAAGCTCACCCTGACCATGTGAGTCATACGCTGGCGACGAAACTCTATTAGCTTGGTCCCCTAGAAAATAAAAATAGTCACCACTCGAGGTGCACACTGTAACTCTCTGACAGTAACAATCTATAGTAGCACAGTATGAAGATAACCAATCTATGCCTAAGATGACATCAAAACCCGAGATATCTAACAATACAAAAGCAAAAGGAAGTCGGCAATCGCCAATCTCAATCTCATAACTACGACATCCCTGGTCCAAGATAACCTTACCCCTAACTGGTGACTCTACCCTGAGTGGAGATGCTAACTGAGCCACCTCTAACCCCAAAATTGATGCGAATTCAGATGAAATGAAGGAATGAGAAGCACCAGTATCAATCAACACGTTGGCAATAGAATTAAACAATAGAAAGTTACCTCTCATAACAGAGGATTCTGGCAACTGATCTGGCATATTAACAATATACACACGCTTAGTGGGTCTCTACTTTACCTGCTCACCCCTCGGAGCATAAGGTTGGTAAACTGATTGGGTCGAAGAGGCTCCCTAAGTGGCCCTCGAGACTTGTGCTGACTAGGTAGGCTAATGGTTATGTGTCTGCCTTGAACCAGATGCACCAGATGTGTCACCTGCTTGAGAGCAAAACCTCCTTAAGTGCCTCGACTGCCTACACTGATAACAGGTAGGCGGCTGCCCTCTCCCTAGACTTTGGTTCTATGGACGAGTCGAAAACGATGTAGACTGTTGCCCTTCTCTTTTCTGCGGGCAAACTGAAGACTTATGGCCCAGCTAACTACACTTAAAGCAAGTGATCCTACCTTAACAACCTCTCCCTGAACCAAAACTCGGTATAGGAAAGGTGGATCTGAACTATGCTTCTTGGGACTACTGTAGGGTGGAACCCCTCTACTTCTTGTTGTTCCTGAGTCTTCCCTTGAACCTCTTGACTCCTCTACCTAGAGCCCTTCATCCTATCATCTTTTACCTAAATCATAGTCTCTAAATGAACCGCCGCCTCCATAAGACAACCTAATCCCTAATCATAGATCTGACCACCTTGAAAGGGAGCCCGATCCTCAGTCACTTCTCGAACTCGACATAACGGCACTCCTCCGTCGCTACCAACTCTGGTGCAAATCTACAGAGGTTAGAAAAAGTAGCCTCAAACTCTGCTATATGTGTCTTTAGTTGCTTGAGCTTTAAGAACTGACCCCTCAACTTCTCTCTAGCAGTAGGAGGCAAGAACTTGTCCTGGAAAGCGTTGATAAAGGCCTCTCAATTTACCCCAATGCGCCCATGTGCATACTTTCACCATTGACCCGTATCTCTCTTCAGCTAGAAGGATTCCAAGGTCACCCTTAAACTATCATTCTCGATGCCAAGCATCTCGAACGTCTTCAGCATTTGCTCAAGCCACTCATCTGCTTTCAGTGGCTTCTTTAGGTCTTCCAAAAACTCATTCAGATTTGATCGGAACAACTCCCTCTTCAAAAAGGATGACCCTGTCTCGGCAACATGGGCCTGGACTTGATTCTCAGCTCTGAGAAGGTCCATAGATTCCGGCAAAGCACCAACCATTTCACGAGCCAAAGCGCCCATGACTTGCTGGCCAGCTGGCTTGGCCACATTGGCTTGACCAACTCCCTCCTCCTACGTCGAAATGTCATCTGGTAACGGCACCTCCTGTCGCCTAGGCCTACTACGTCTACGACCACCACGTCCACGTCCTAATATCCTAATAAATGCAACACAATAGATTAGCACATTCACAAATGTGCCAAAACTAATTCACTCACATCTTAATATGGTAGACAACAATTAATTCACTCCACATATGCACCTAATCACATAAACACAAACGAACTTCCTTTCTAGATAGTGATCGTCCCATGACATTACCAGAGTTCCAGTTAGAAATAGTAGTGATTAAGTGCTCCTCTAACGGGACTTCTAGAAACTCGTAGACCTAATCAATATTTAAGAAATTAAATTCCATACTCATTTAGTCATATAAGCATGTTATCACATAGCATATTAGGTTGATTTCTAAAATCATCTAGCAGAGAACCCATTGTGGTAAAAACCATATCCCACGATTCTGAAGTATTCAAATATGGTAGCTCTAATACCAAGTTATAACGCCCTAAAAAAAAATAACAATAACCCAACTCATAAAATTACTTACAAATGATCAACAACATCAATCTTCTATTCTATTAATAACTTTGCTCAATACAAAAGATGACATATGCAATATACATTCATAAATCCCAGATTTTGAATCTATAACATATGAGATGGATACATGAATTAAAGTAAAAGTAAAACCAATTAATTACATGCCTTAATGGCTAAAACTTTCTAAGTCGATACTTGGGTACAATAAAATGAGTTTAACTCAATACAAATAAAGCTCGAGGCTTAAACAAAAATAAAGCCCTTAGCTCCAAGTCCTCCCAAGCTACGTCCTTGGTGGAGGTATATCATCAGCACCTGAAAGTTGCTTTCCACATAGGGTGAGCCAAAGCCGAGTAGAGATGCTCTAACACAATATATGAATTTTAGCAAAATTATAAGGTGAATGCACATGCATGCCATTGTCAAACATTCCTCATTTTCCATCTTAAAACAATGCAATGCTAGATTATAAATCAATTTATGATAATAATCCTTTTATAGCAGAAAACAAGGCAGTGGATACAAAACACTGGGAATCTTCAGGTATGTGTCTGCCAGTAGACTATACAAGTACTACCAAAACCATTTTACCGGTACTAATTTAAAGGATCGACACCTAATTGCGAGGGTTTCTGGACTTTCACCA
The DNA here is from genome assembly GCA_030407325.1 of Camellia japonica. Lineage (NCBI taxonomy): Eukaryota > Viridiplantae > Streptophyta > Magnoliopsida > Ericales > Theaceae > Camellia > Camellia japonica. Next base: position 161,949,870 of record JAPPVO010000019.1, on the reverse strand, counting down.
AGGACACACAGACCAACATCATAACCACTACCACACCCACTAACCAGATTCACTAAGGTATTCACCAATTTTTCTCAAAATCAATACATTTATAATGTTCAATATGAAATGATGCTTAATGAAAAATGTATGAGAAATTAATTTCAATCTAACCTAATCCTCATACAATGTTCATAACACTCAAGACTATCTTCCACCGATAGTCCAAAACAGATGTTTTTATACAACAGATAGTTTCCAATCAAAATATATAATTCCATCTTTTTACAATAGGAGTGATATTACATATCCAACTCCACCATCATCATCAACATAAGCATTGTTCCAATCTTATAAACCCAACATCATTTTTCATTTCCTTTCACAAATCCAAATATTTCAAATTTTAGAACAAAACCCTCTTTACTTACAAAATCAATTTTAAGAAAGAATATCCACCATTTTAACATATCTCAACCATAAACACATCCCCACAACCATTCTCAAGAACCCATTTCGAAAACCTCTCTTTTGACTTCAAAATCAAACCCTATGTTTTTCCAAAAATCCCCAAATCACTAGCCCATTTCAAAAAACAAATAACTAAGCTAAGAATCATATTAAAGGTAAAGAAATCCTTACCTCAAAGTAGAAGACAAGGAAGAGAAAAATGCAAAACTTGGCAGAGCCGAAAACACTAACTCCTCCGATTAGAACGAAGCTCTTGACGTGCTCAATTTTTTACTCCAAAGGGCTAGGGTGAGGTAACCAATGTATTAGGAGTATTTGGAGCTAGAAGTAAGAGCTAGAGAGAGAGAGTGTGAAGGTTTTAGGGTTTTGAAATGCTTAGAGAGAGATAGAGAGATGAAAAAATGACCGAAAATGGCCTTCTCTTAGACTGATATACGCGTAGACTGCTCGAGCAACCAAAACTCCACTCGAGCATAAGACACAATAAGTGACACCGTTTGAGCGTCCAAAATCACTTCTCGAGTGCACAATGACCCCCTCCTAGAAGTTCAGGCTGCAAAAGACCGCTGGAGCGCAAGAAATACTGCTCGAGTGAAGATATCACACTTCCAGTGGTTTTGTAGACTGTAAAGACCGCTCGAGCGCAAGAAAGATTGCTCGAGCAAATAGGCAAAAATCTAGGCAACAATTCATTAAAAAATTAACTTTTCAACCTGTGTTAAACGCAACCAAAACTCCTAATAGCCAAACTCAACAAGCAACAAGATGGAAATGAGAAAACAACAGTTAAGTACTTGGATTCTTGGATTCAAAAGCAAGAAATATGTCGGGTCTAAACCGGAATCGTTATAGAATTAGCAACACATACATGTGAACAGACACAACTATTTAAAGAGTTAAGTAAAAGGTCTATCTTCTTTGCATCAAGGTATTCCTGAGCAAAGTGATCTCGCTTCTGACAATTATAGCACTTGACTTGACTTTAGTTTTGTTTTTATTTCCACCACGCTTGCCTTGACGGCGCTTCCCTATATTACCTATCTTAGGAACAAGGATACTAGTTGTACCATCATGTTTTCCTTGTCTGTTACGCTTAGGCCTGAATACCTGACATTGCCCTACTTGAGTGACAATGACAGTGCTACGGTGCGATCATAGGTGTTCTGCTTCAAGCTCAATTTTCTCAAATTTCAAAATAAGAGCATGTAGCTCGGTTGCAGGTGTGGTCCCATAGGTAATATTCAGTTGATTCCATATGTCATGAGCAATGGGATTTGTCTCAAACTCCATAGTGAAATCATTGTGCATGCTGTTAAGCATAGTATAGCGCTTGCACCAATCTCCTTTGACCCAATTCTGATAGGTCTCCATGTGACGACGATGTTGGGCAATGGTCCCTTCTTCAGATCGGATCTTAAGAGTTGTCAATTTTTCTATGACTTCTTGTTCATTAAGAAAATATTGGATTTCATGTTTGCTGAAGTCAGTAACAACATTGTTAGAGGCAATTTTACTACATTGATTACATAGGATTTGACATTAGCACACTATAAAAATTTTATTCCCAAAAACATAATTGGCATACAATATTTCCAATTATATAGAGATCTAAAATTTCACTAAGCTCATAATCATCTCCCTCTATGTGAACTAAAAAACGACACACAATTAATTTTGAATAAAATTATATAATGGGCAAAATCATCTCTTATTTCCACAACATTAAATTATGCATAATATATATGAGTCCAAAAATGCACTTTTGCGTGTGGGCTCCATTTGAAGCCCTGTTAGTAATATGGTGCAGCATGTTAAGGCAACCTTGAAATGTATTGGTGATAATGAAACACATCCCGTTACATGGCTATGGAAAAAAAATACATCCAAAAATAAATAATTATAACCCAAAAGAATCCTAATACATTGATTCTAATAAATAAATAAATAAATAAAAGAAATAACTTGGGAATGCCACTTCACCAATACATTTGTGGGGTCTGCCTCTAACAATACAAAACAAATAAACAAACATGTGCACAAAAAATTATCAATATTACCTCCATCCATCCAAACATACAACATCAATAAATAAATAAATGATCAAATGATGGAGGTCAAACTACAATTCCTACTAAGGAAAAGAGTATAGTCACAAAGATCTAGGATTCAAAAATATATATTAGTTCTCAACTAACATATATTAAACAACAAATAAATTAAAACCACAATTTAATAGCAAAAAAATAAATGTTAAAACAACCAAAAGGAATTAACAAATTATGCATGATAATTAATATAACTGAATTTTTTCCCCCAAAAATTTCCTAATTTTCTACAATTTTCAGAATTAAAAACTATATATAAGCATTTGACAATATCCAAAGAAAATTCAAAAATAAATTAATTATGAAAACAGTGACCAAACTAGTTATACAAAAAAATAGAATAGACATCTAAGAACAAACATGAGCTGCGCATATCAAACACGCACCTTGGGAAAAATGTCCATGCGCTTACATACGCTCTAGCTGTTGATCTATGTTTGTGGCATGCGCAAGCGCGTCCATCCACGCCATGTGGCATGAGCGAGCCTTGCGCGCCTTGTTGACGTTAGCCGTACACAATGCCTTGACGTCATCTGCACTGACCCAACTCTCGCTGCTACTGACGTTACGTTGACGTCATGTAATGCACGCTGAGGCGCACCGAGCCGAGTCGAGTCGAGTTGCGCACTATGTCGTTCTCTGTCGTGCTAAGCTAGCTTTCTAGATTCTCAATATAACTCCGATTAAAGCTCATTTTATATGGATGGAAAGCTTACGAAGAGTACTTTCATAATATGTAAATTTTAATTACAGAAAACATAATTTTTTATAATAGTTTTTGAGATCAAAAAATTTCTCTTATGGAAATTTTTCAAAACCTAAGGTTTTCAAAATTCTTTTCAACATGCCATGATATACAACAATATTTAAACATATAATATTTAGATTAACATGAATAAATCTAATATATAGCATGCGAATCATATGAGGTGAGAACAAGCAATACAACTTTGATACCAATGAAGGAAAAAGATACGGGTAATCATATTAACTCAAGTGGAAAGGGTTTGGATCGGATGCCTTGAATTACGAGTCATGTCTGGAAAACCCTTCGCCAATGGAGAAGCTATCAAAGTTTCTCAATATTGTATCCACACTCGAAATTCCTAAGTTCTACAATGGTGACCTAGGAGGGAAGAACAAATAGAGAAATATTTTTGCAGAGATCTTTTTGGGTAAAACTCCTACACTCAATAATACTTCTCTTCTCTATATCAGATATATGATACATAAAGAATATATCTCTACAGATGAAAGTGGAGTTGTAGACTCCCACAATAACTCAAATACTTCATCAGATAATTCCTTAATTATCTTATATTATTAAATAGGTGAATTATCAATAACCTATGTGGACGCTCCATGGGTAACGCGTCGGGTCAAATCCGGCCCAATTTCCAACAACAATAACAATAATAATAATAAGTTTCATCCCTTCAACTTCACACAAAAGCTTGAAGGAAGTTGGATTCTCATTCAAACTAGATTTCAAGCCTATCATGTTCACAATTTCACATGCAATTTATTGTTCTTAGAAGCGTGAAACAAAGTTAAATAAATTGTGTAATAGATCTAATGACAAATATCATTTTCCTATAGCATTTTCATTTCATTCAAACTACAAAAGCAATTTTTATATAAACACCCTAGACTGGGAGGCATCTTTCATAACTACAAAAATTGTCAACCTAGTTGTTATCTAGTTGTTCTTAGACACAACGGTGTTTGCACAAGAACACTATTTTGTAGTTATTATTTTTTAATGAAAAATATCATTTTCAGCTGATTCAAACTAAAAAAGGATTTTTTATTTAAACACCCTAGACTAGATGGCATCTGTCACAACTACAAAAACTGTTAACCTAACTATTAGCTGGTTGCTCTTAGACACAACAATGTTTGCACAAGAACATTATTTTTTAATTGTTATTTTTATATAGTTTGTTGTAATTAATGGAGATGTTTGATTTTCAATGTAGGAAGGGAATTAAGAGTGTAGTTTTAGAAAGATCAGAAACAGTGCGAGCAACAGGAGCAGCTATAATCATACAGGCTAATGGTTGGCGTGCCCTTGATCAGCTAGGTGTCTCATCAAAGCTAAGGCATACTACGGTTCCCATACAAAAAATGTATGTAACATAACTAAAAGTAAATGCATTTAAACTAAGATACAAAGAATGTTGTATATATATGCATGCATAGATAATTAGCTTCTTCCATAGATTAGGCTTCCATGTGTTACTGTAGTGGATACGGTGTCTATACTCTTATTTACAAATAATGATTTTATGAAAAGCCATTCTTTAAAGCGATTTTTCAAAACTAAAAGCCTATTAGGTTGTATTTTTAACATCTTCAATTTTTATTTTTATATTTATGTTCATTTTCATGTTTTTAAAGATTATAATAATGAAATGTTTGAAGACACTCATCGTTTTCATTTTTATGTGAAAACAGTTTTTAAAAATTAGTTTTTGATGTTGCTTAAAATTGTGAGTTATGTTATTTACCAAAACATAAGTGGGTTGTTGTTTATCATCTCTTAGAAATACCTGTTTGCCACTCGAAAATTCCTGCGGGATGTGCAAACACGTAGGCTTGTTGATTGAATTGAATATGGGCATACCAGAACTTGTGAACCTAATTCAAGGTGTAGGAATGTTTGACCATTTCTGACTTCTAACACAGAGAAATGACTGTGTGGCTCAGAGGAATCGTCATTGGTTCAGATCTTGCCCCAATGAAGAGGACTTTTACTAAATTTGCTAGGTGCTAGAGATAGGCTAAACTAGAATTGAACTTTCATTGATTGACAAATGAAGTACAATTGACTAATCTAATTGCGCTAAGAAGCTAAGTTAAGTTACAACTATGGAGCTATGGTAAATAAAGCTATAAAGCTAAGATAAGTAAAGCTATGAAACTAATGTAAATGTATTGTAAGACTCTTGGTCGAGTTGTTGGTTGGGGACCCTTTGAATGTTGCACTTAGAGTTCTTTATATAATGTTGAGAAAGCCCCTCTTCTGCTCAACTGACAGGAATGTGGTAGCTTCTTCTGGGGACATGTGTCCTTTGATCCTTAGCTTGTCCCCTAATAGTAGAAATGTTTTGATCCTCCATAGATAATGCCTATCTTCGGCATTCTGACTTGGTCCATTGAGCTCCACAAGGCTGCCACGTGTCCCTTCAGATTTAAATTTGAATCCATTTTGCTTGATTTTGGGAAAAAAGCTTCTTGGTTGTTCAATAGAATCCTCTTCTCTTTGTTGTGCATGTTTATCCTCAAGGAATTCAAGACCAACCTTGCTTTACTTGGAAAACTAACTCCTTGATTGTAGTGTGTATCAATCCTTCATACCTTCACAAGTTGCCACGTATCCCATAAAAAACCCAGTTGCCTTGATTTGAGAAAAATGGTTCCACTTTTGTAGCCTTGTTGTTGATATGCAAGATCTTCAAATCTTATATAAGCCTCATCATTATCAATCACTTAACAATTAACTAAACTATAAGGCATCAAAATAGGAGATAAGCCTCAATAATCTCCCCAATCTTAGGAATGGTTAAGGCCTACTTATCAAATCCAATCAAATCTAAATTAATTAATTAATTAAGATTAATTTAATTAACTAAAATAAATCAATTCCAGCCGCCATTTTACTTGACCTTGGCGGTAGGTCCCACAAAATCTTTGACTCCCCATCTTCTACTACCACATGGCATTAAAAATTAGAGGAATAGTCACGTGTCAATTTGTGCCAAAAAAGACACAAACAGTTGTATCTATTAAAATTTTTAGGAAACAAATTACAAAATTAGTTTTCCAAACAAGTTAGTCTTCTCTCTTTACATATATATATATATAATAAAGCCGAAGGGTTTTGAAAATGTATTGTCTTAGAGATGCATTTTGTTTCAAGGGTTGAGGTTAATTCCCAAATTCATCCTAGGGTCAAGATTTCTTTAATTCGCACTCACCCACCTTCTTTCCCCCCTCATTTTTTGTTGGAACAATTCGTCTTGAATTCTTCAGTTGGTGGTCTTCGGGTCTTCAAAATTTGGCGATGATCTTGTCTATGTAGGACAAATTTTTGGTGCTTCAAGTCGTGTTACTTAGTCGCTTGCCTAAAGATAATATTTGTAGCCACCAAAAGGTGTGCAAGGAGTTACAACAAATTCACCTCCAGGATACAATGAAACCTGATCTAAAGATCAAGTCTATCGGCGTCTGCAGTGACGATAGTAGATCATAATACTCTTGATATAATCAAGAAAACCAAGACACTGATAATCAAGTCTATAGAATTTGATTACCAATAAGAAAGACAAAGACTTGCTTAAGAAACTCTTGATCGAAAATTCTAAATCAAGAGGGAGAGAGAGACAGAGAATTGCAGGAATACTTTTTGAATTTTTGGATGGATTGAAATGGCTGATTTCGCAGCCTATTTATAGGCCTTGATGCATCTGATCGAATGGTCATGTCCCTTGATCGCATCCGATTAGATCTGACCGTTGGATTGACGATCTATGGTGTAGATCATTCTCATACCAAATAGATGCGTTGACTAATCATACCTGATCATGATTGGGTGCCATCTCATTCGTACGATCGCGCGCATCTCCAATTAACGACTATGATCAAACTGTTCTAGATCCGACATGCAACCTTTCGATCAGTTGGTTGATTTATTGCCAACGGACGCCACATCACTGCCACATGGAGCTGACTGTATTCTACGTCACCTATGCCACATTGGATCTACGTCATCGCTCCAACCTGTCTGATGCAAATAGGAAAGCACCTTCATGGTGCCCGTGCGAAGTGTAAAGTGAGCCATCAAACGCCACACAGCCTACGCCACGTGTGCGCACCCTCCTTGCGGTGTGAGTGCATGCACACTAGCATCCATTCCACAATTCCATATTCAAAGGAATATTCCATGTAGCACTTTATTAAGTGCTCCATATTGGTGTTTGGCCTGTTTGGGGAAAAGTGTTGTTTTATCTTTGTTAGTAGGGTGTGGTTTGGTGTTAAAGGGGGTTCTGGGTTTGGTGTGTTGGAGTTAAGTTCTTCTTAACTTTTTTATTTTTGTTTCTATTTTCTTGTTTTAAAAAATTGTGAAGTTGAGGGGTTAGTTAGATGGTTGCGAGTACTAGTAGTAGGGTTTGTCTATACTTTCTCGAATCTCTTTCCATGGTAGTCATTTTTCTGTACCTTTAATTTCATATTTTTTTATTGAAATTTTCTTTGTTGATAAAAAAAAAAAAAAAAAAAGTGCTCCATATTTTCTTCTCTTTCCGATGTAGGACAAAGTCCCTAAGTTTATTTCAAGCTTTTCAAAGAAAAACAATGAAGGTTTTGAAAACACCCAAAACTAAACAATAAATTTTGAAAATCCCCTAACAGTTTTGTTCACTCATGCATTCTCTCTCTCTCTCTCTCTCTCTCTCTCTCTCTCTCTCTCTTGCCCACCTCCTCTCTTTTATTTTTTTTTTATTTCCCCTTTGTTTTATTTTGCTTCCTATTTCTTTATTTTTTTTTAAAATTTTTATTTCCCCCCCTTTGTTCACTTATTTTATTTACAGGCGTACACTAGTGTGTGTACATATATATATATATATATATATATAAGTCAACACAATACAATCATTATGAGGGGATAGAGATAGGGGAATTGTGTCTAAATCAAAGTCATAGAAGCCTAGTTTCTAATGGTGATAGTCTGATATCCAAATTTCAATTGTAAAAAGAGATATGTCAAATTTAGTAAAGGTTATTCATTTTAATTCTATGTTAAGAAAAATTGAATGTTTTACCCAATCGGTATAATTTGGAGACCCCAAATCTAAATTAAACTTATAACCATTAGAGAATGGTGTGTTCCTTTCTTTCTTTTAATGTTTTACGTCCTCCATTCTCTTCCTTTCTCCTTCATTTTCCTATGCTATTTCTTTGTTTCTTACTCTCTTTTTTTTCGTTTTGTTTCTATATTGAACGTATATACATATGTATATAAGAGAAAATAACTGTGAGACAGTGGATGATGATTGAGATGGAAGGATGGACATCTAGCTCCGATTACCTTTAATTTTTTGTTGTTTATTTTAATAATTTTATGAAAATTACACTATGACCCAATGTTTATAATAATTACACTATTTTACCCAATTATACCAAACTACATTTTATATTATGTAAAAGGGCCATTCACATAGTTATAATTAGTTTTTAAATTTTACCCAAATCATGATTAATTAAATTTAAGGCATAATCAAGGTTAATTTTAAGAATAAGAATGTTACATGTCCTCTTGGTTGTCCACTTATGGTCCCAACAACTCAATGACCAACTTCAGATAGGCATATCTCCCCCCTCCAAACTCAATTTCTAGAGAAATTTGTGTCTAAATTAAAGTTCCAAAAATCTAGTTTCTAATAAAAGAGGTACCACATCAAATTCCAACTGTGGAGCCAGATATGTCCAATTTACTAAAAATTACTTAGTTTATCTTCATGTAAACATAAGAAAACTATGTATATTCACATAACTTGTGTAATCTAGAGATCCAAAACCGTAATTAAACTTACAGAGGTTGACAGTGGTGAGTTCCTTACTTTCCTTTGGTTTGGTTACTACCCTCTCTCTCTCTCTCTCCTTTCTTATTCTTCTTACGTTTTCTCTCTTTTATGTTTTCTTTCTGCTCTATTTTTTTTTGTTGCTTTTCTTCTTCTTATTTTTTTGATCAGCAAAAAAGGGGAACTTTATTGATGAACACAAAAATAGGACTACATCAATAAAGAGGAGGGGGAAGGGGAAGGGGAGTGCAAAGAGCATCAAAGCGAAACAAAACAATCCCAACTAGGTTGGCACTGGAAAGAACGCCCAATCATATGCTAGCACACCGCCAAGAAAAGGAAAGCTGGTGAGTAACCAACCACAAACAGCCAACCCAACCCCAATATACAACCAAAAAACTAAAACCAAGACAAACCCAAGACAAGACTGAGGGTCCCCTGCTGAAACTAAAAAATCAGTAGCCACTCAGCTGCTGCAGAAACCAACTCAAAAAACCCACTCCTAATGCAGATCCATATCACTGCTAGGGGGATTGCTCATTGGAAGATCTAGAGATCCAATTCAGTTGAGAGGCTAGTCCATTAAGGTTAGTTAGGATTGCACCGCAGACAACATACAATCAGCAAAAGAACCACCGCCTATTTGCAACCACCAACCATCCTCATACACAAAAATGATTCAGCTACTGAGACAAACAGCGATCTGCAATGCACAGCAGCTACCCAGCAGCACACTGCAGAACCCATTCTCCACCCACCCAAGTGCCAGCCTAAGACTCCAGGACTACACTGTGATGTAAACACAGCCGAATCAACCACAGCAGCTTCCAGCAGTCAAACAGACCAGCAGACCACCAGCCATCCACCAACAGCCGAGCTCAGCAGCCCAGCCCTCCATTCCTCTGAACCACTCTGCAATATATGCAGACCTAGCTGCAAACCAACCCGCAGGCTTCAACCATAACCCAAAGGCAAGGGACAGCTTCCAGCCCGGATGCAAAATTGAACCTGAGGTAAGTTGAAGACAATATCGTTAATGGAAAATGCCATTTTGGTTGGGGATGATTTGACCCACATCGCAATTCTAACTTTAACAAGCTCACAAAGGTCCCTTAAATTAGGTTGCGAGCCATTAAACACGCAGTCATTTCTATGCTTCCAAGTAGACCAGAAAACTGCTAGAGGCACTACCTTCCAGATTACCTTTTCAAACTTTTTCATAGTACAAGCTGACTACCACTGGAGCAATCCTTCCACTGAGTTTGGCATAACCCATTGACATCCCCACCATTCCATAACATGAGACCACAAACGCCAAACAAACGGACAAAAGAGCAAAATATGAGGGGTGGTTTCCACCTCCTGTTGACAGAAAACGCAGCTGACATTTGCAGATTCATCCAAGATCCCAATACGCTGCAAGAAACTAGATGTTTTCACCTTACCTTGCCAGGCCAACCACCGAAGAATTTGACTTTTGGTGGAGCACAGTTATTCCAAACAGCCGCTGCCGTATTCCTGACTGGCCCCAAAGATAATTCAAAGCACTTGTACACAGATGCAACAGAAAAGACCCCCGATGGGTTAGCCTTCCACTTCCATATATCTAACCTTAAGTCCGTAGGAACTGGCGCGGCTCTGGTTGCAGCTTGTAATTTATTAACCTCCTCCTCTTCCCAAGCCAGCAGAGTTCTCCTAAAGCCGAGGTGCCAGCCTTGATTCCCGCCCCGTCTGGAGTAGAACTCAGCAACTGATCCATTCTTATCCGTAGATAGAGAAAAAAGTCTGGGAAATTCTACCTTAAGGCACAACTCCCCAGCCCACTTGTCAGACCAGAACTGAGCTCGCTGCCCATTCCCCAACTGAATTGCAATGTTTGCAAGATACACATTATGAATCACTGGCTTGGAGGTCACTGCACGAATGATATCTGACCAGATTTTGAAATTCTACAATTTCCATCCATATGTGGCAGCCAACTCCCCCACCCTCATATTATACTTTGAGCAAATAACATCCTTCCACAAAGAGTGAGTCTCAGCCCCAAACCTCCACCACCATTTCAGAAGTAAGCATATATTCATATCCGATGAGCTTCTGAGGCCCAGGCCTCCCAGAGTTTTTGATTTGGCCATATTAGCCCAGCTAACCATATGGACTTTCCTTCTAAGATCTGACCCTCCCCATAAAAAATTAGATTGAATTCTGTCAATTTCTTTTGCCACCCCCACTGGTAGTTTGAACAACGACAAATAGTATATAGGCATATTACTCATAACAGACTTAATCAAGGTTAGCCTTCCAGCAAACGATAGCACCCTTCTTTTCCATGTGGACAGTTTCTGTTTAAACTTATCCAAGACTGGTTTCCATGTGGTCTTCCTACTAGGGTTAGCACCAAGAGGTAGCCCGAGATACTTTAACGGAAAATCCTGGTAAGCACAGTTTAACTTAGTGGCAAAACCTTGCATCAGCCCTTCCTCCACTCCAATGCCAGCTAACACACTTTTGTGATAATTAATTCGCAGCCCTGATAGAATTTCAAAGCACCGAAGAATTCTTTTGATAGTCACCACTTCCACCCACTCAGCTTCACAGAACAAGATTGTATCGTCCGCAAATTGTAGGTGCGATACTTTGACCCCATTATTTCCAATCTCCACCCCTTTGATTAACTCTAGTTCCTTTGCTCTTTCAAACAGGACATTCAAACCCTCAGCCACAACATTAAATAGAAAAGGGGACAATGGATCACCTTGTCGTAAACCACGCTGAGGGCGGAACTCCTCGGTAGGCGAACCGTTCACTAAGATTGACACTCTTGTAGATGTAACACACGCTCGCATCCATCGCCCCCACCTTTCCCCGAACCCAAAATTGGATACCATGTGGAACAGGAAATCCCAGTTGACTGAATCATAAGCCTTCTCGAAGTCTAGTTTGAGTACTAAACCTTTCTTGTTCGAATTTTGCCACCCATCAACTATCTCATTGGCAATAAGAACCCCATCAAAAATGTGCCTACCCCCCAGAAAAGCTGTTTGGGACTCGCTAATAACCATGGGCAGAACTGGTTTCAATCTATTTGACAGGACTTTAGCCAAAATTTTGTACAACGAACTTATGAGACTAATAGGCCGATATTCATTCAAGCTGGACGGGCTATCAACTTTTGGGATCAACGCAATGAAAGAGCTACCTATACCCCTAGTCAGATTAGCATTCTGGTGAAATTCCCTGAAAAATTGCATCACCTCAGGTTTGACAATACTCCAGCATTTCTTAAAAAAGGTCAAGTTAAATCCATCCGGCCCTGGAGCTTTGTTGCCATCACAGCTTGTAATAACAAATTTGACTTCCTCTTCTGTAAATTCTGCTTCCAAGAGGTCTGCTACATGCGTACCACCAATGTTTTTGAACTGGCCGGACAGTTTAGGCCTATCCGCCCAAGTTTCCGAAAAGTGGGTCAAAAAATGGTTCATCACCGCTTGTCTAACCTCCGAAGGTTCCTCAAGCCTAGAGTCATTCACCAATACTGAGCATAAAGAATTTCTACTATTTCTACTGCTGGCCATAATATGGAAGTACCTTGTATTCCTATCTCCCTTTGTGGCCCAATTAATTCTGGACTTTTGCAACCAGATCCGTTCCATCGTTTTGTTCAGCTTCCAGATTTCCCCCTTAGTTCCTGCCTACGAAGTTGTTCATCCCCCAGGAGCACTCTTTCCTCTGCAAGTAATTCAATAGCGTGGGCGTCCTCTTCAGCAATCTTCAACTTAGTTTCAATCATCCCAAACACCGCAGCATTCCACACTTTTAGCTTCTGTTTCAGAGCTTTAAACTTCATAAGACAGCGGAAACCAGCCCACCCTTCAACCTGATATTCTGACCAAGTTTTCTCCACTACAGAAACGAAGGTAGGGTGAGCAGTCCACGCATTGAGGAACCGAAAAGGTCGCGGACCCCAATCCCTTTCGTCCTCCATCAAAAGAATAGGGCAGTGGTCAGACAGCTGCCTGGAGAGACCCCATAACTTGAGGTTGAAGTTTTCTAGCCATACAGGATCAAGCAAGAATCTATCTATGCGGCTCCACTTCTCTCTAATTTGTGAATTGCACCATGTAAACTTCCTCCCCAGCATTGGTACATCAAACAGTTCTAGTTGATCTATCATGGAATTAAAGTCCCTCATTCCTCTGTCCCGTCTAGAACAACCAATTCTTTCGGAAATATTTCTAATTTCATTGAAGTCCCCCCCCATACACCATGGCCCCAAAAAATTATTCTTCAACCGAGCAAAAATATCCCAGACTTGTTGCCTTTTAACCACATCCGATGGGCCATACACATTAACCACTACACAGTTAAAAGAAGAGAAGAAAGTACCTGCCAAGAGTATGAAATTGCGATGACCACAGCAAGCCTCGAGCTGGAACACCCTCGGATTCCATATACATAGCAACCCACCCGCACGGCCTTCCGCATTCACAGCTAAAAACTCAAAATTGTCCTCGTACCAGATGGAGCTAACTACATCGGAAGTGATAGAGGAGGTCTTAGTTTCTTGGATCAACACCAAACTAACTTTCCTTTCTGCTAGGCTTTGTCTAATCTTTCTCATTTTCGCAGGTCTTCCCAAGCCTCTGACATTCCAAGATTGTATCTTCATTATAAATTAATATGAACTCCATAATCACCTTGAACCTTGTAGCTCATCTGACTCCAGCACTCCTCTTGGCCGCTCTCCGTTTGTCATTGGCCTCTAGTTCCTCTAATTTACGGAGAATCACCTCCTCCCTGCCATCACAGTCTACACCCAACACTTTCCCGATCTGGAGAGTTGCCGCTGCCTCTGAAATTCTGGACCGATCTCCAGTGGCTTTACTGGCCATGGAGAGGGAAATCGCAGCAGAGCCGCAGTTCGGAAGACTGCCCCTTTTCCGAAATGCAACTTGGACATCGTAGCTTTCCTCCCCCTTCCTGTTTCCCTTGCTTCAGTATGTTCTGCCGTACTAGCCTCTGCTTTCGCCTTTTGTTTATCCTTACGCAGTGGGTCTGGGTTCTCCCTCCTCCCCACGGAAATGGGCTTCTCATGCCCATTGACAGAGCTGCTAAAATTTGGGGTGCAAAGCTCAGACCCATTACATGGGTTTACAGCCCATTGGGCCGGCCCCTCCTTATTCATACCCACGTGGTCCCTATACAACGCCACTTCCAGATTAATACCTGGTTGTAAACCAGCAGAACCACTCAAGCTTTTTAAAAAGCCTGGAGTACACACCTCATCATCCCCACTACCTCGACCCTCCTTAAGTGCTACACCTACTGCTGGCACCCCTTTATCGAGTGCAACGCCTTCCTCGGACACTGCCACCAGCGTGTCTGACTCCTCCACCACCGAAACCTCCCTCAAACTTTCTTCCACCTCCAACCCAGTGCTCGGGACTTGAGCTATCACCCTACCTCTTGATTCCACCCCACCACCTTTGTCCACCTCAGCACCCACTTGAACTGCCACGGTGGCATCTTCTTCTTCTTGCCTGCTACCTCTATCTGCAATGTTCTCGACTTCTTCCTCTGAGTTGTAGCTTGCCTCATTATTCCTCATAAAAGATTGACAAATGCAGTGGTCTTTCACAACCTGTGAGATTATGATCTGTTCCTCACAGATCCTGACAGGGTAAATCGCACCTTTGCATTCCAGATTGACTATGTGATTGATGGTAGACATACAACTTGTTTCAATCTGCACTTTCCCACAGTGAAAAGAGGACACATTAATGGTACTCTCATCCAATTTGAGCACCTCACCCCACACTCGACCAATGTCGCAAAAAGTATTGCTATGCCACAGGGTCAGTGGCACCCCATAACAGCTTAGCCACACCTGCCTGACCTAGTCCAAATCCATGCTTTCATCCCATTCCGCAATCGACTCGCACCACTCTTGAGTCCATTCCTTCATTTGCAGCAGTTGTTCCTTCAAAGCTACCACTGATTGAAACGAGAGAAGTAACTGACGTCCACCACCTACCCGAACTAGGATATCCCCATAACCTCGCCTCTGTAGTTCAGCCTTAAAGTTTTCAATCGAGAGATGTGATTTTAATCTTGCCACAGCGCTTTCATACAACCACCCATTCCCTCCTCTCTGAACCTTAATCGTATGAGCCGGGTTAGGTTGACAAGCATTGCCTCTTAATGCATCGGCATATGACTTGCTCCCCTGGTAAATAGCACGTACCGGTTGATTACCCTTCTTGACCCAGCCCTTCTGTAATGTAGGAGCCTTATTCTGCTTATACGCATGTTCCTTACCAAACTCCGCCATTTTGACCTTTAAGGCTTTGTCATCGCACCAAAGGCCATGTGCTTTGAGCACAGCCATGTCCGCTGCTACTGGGCAGTCATACCGTACAAAACCGAACCTAGACCCTGTGGAGCGTCTTCTCTTGTTTGGAATATACACATCCAGCACAACTCCATAGTTGGAGAAGATTTTTGCAACCCCTGACACCCCCATAGACTCTGGTATGTCATCCACAAAAACAGAGTGTATGTTGTTCTCCCTTAAGTGCCCATCACCTCTTCCCCCAGCTCCTCTACCACCATTTCTGCGAACCACTGGTTGCCATCCTCCATTCCCCTGCTTACTGGACTGCCCCTCATAGAAAACCATTGACAAAACAAATCCAACTTATATAAAAGAAGGCTTTCTTGAGATTTTGCTTTTCTTCTTCTTATAATGTACTACACACACATATATAGAGACAATGTTGTTGGATGGTGGAACGGTGTAGCATGATGATCACAGTGTTGTAAAGGCCATGAACTAGATGCCATTGACCACCATTGGTTACATAATTGTATTTTACCCTTACTTATGTTAAATTAAATAACTAATTTGTAATATGTGTTTTATTTTGGGTCAATATGTAAATAAGTTAGCAACTTGCAAGTTGCTAACTAGTTGGGACTGCTTATTTTGGCTGTGATGCTTATAGCTTTCCCCTTCTTTATTGTTGATTATATGAAGTGTCTCTTCCTTTCATCAATAAAATTTTCTTTGGTTATAAAAAAAAAAAAAAAAAAGTTAGCAACTTGCAAGTTGCTAACTTAGCTCTCGGTTCATGCACTTGCATATTCATGTATGTATATCTTTGCTTGGAACTTGTGAACACTTGGCACATCTTCATTGGTTGAAGATGGTAGCAAGTAGCCTATTTTTTTTTTTTTTTTTTGATCAGCAAAGAAAATCTTTATTGATGATGAAACCATACATTATATATAGGAATACATCAATAAGGATGAGAAAGGAAAAGGGAGAAAAAGGAAACCAAGTATGGTGTTGGTGAGAAACCAACACTAACTCACAGAACCGCAAACACTAAATACCACCACCCAAAAACTTGCATATCAACTTGATGCCACCACCCAAAGGCTATCTAACAAAAGCACAAAACTCACTACATGCTCCAATGTTGCTACCTTGTTGCCATTCTACTTCCTTCTTAGACCTAACCCCCCTATTTGGACCTCTCTTTGTCCTGTAACTCTAACTCAATAATCTTATTCAGAACATCCTCTTCTTTTCCATTGAAATTAATGCCAAGAGATTTACTCAATTGTAAAGTGGCTTTAGCTTCATTGAGGAGAAAATTGCTTGCGCTAGAAACACCCTCAGACAGATCTGAACGAGCTATCGCAGCTGCTGCTGGTCTGAAGATGACAGACTTAGAGGTGTGCTTGCTGACTGCTGCAGCTTTATGCCCATGAAGTCTAGCAAAACTGGAGAACCCCTCTAGCTGAACCTTCTTCTTTCTTTTTTTTCTTTTCATTCCGCAAGAGTTTAGGGGCAGATGCAAATTGCCTCCCTGAGCCTGAATGATTTAGGCTCAGAAAACCCTTCCCATTTAAGTTCATACTCAGTGCTTGGGTCGAATCCACTTCAAGATTAATGCCATGACCATGCCCATCTCTACATCCACTAAAGCTCCTGGGAAAACTAGGAGTAAAAGCTTACTCAACATTAATTTTCGGGCTGTGCATTGACTCCTCCATCACGGTCTCCTCGACAACTGTGTTAACCTCCTCTCCCAAATGACAATCACTAGGCCCTGTCCTCTGCTCTACCTCCTTGGTAGCAAGTAGCCTATATAAAGGCATGCTTGCCTCATTTGTAAGACCACCAAAGCGAAGCAATACAAAGCGCTATCTCTCTCTCGGCTTTCTCCCTTTCTCTCAAATTCCCTTTATATATATATATATATATTATATTTTTGGATCAGCAAAAAGAAGAACTTTATTGATGAAGATAACATACAAAATATGAAATTATATCAATAAAGATGAGGCAAGAGCAAAAAGCATTAAAGTGAACTCTTCAAATCCCAACTAGGTTGGCACTAGGAAAGACACCTTATCATTTGCAAGCTCAAGCCAAAGTTGGTGAGAGACCAACAAAGCAAAAAAGGAAAAAAACAAACAAGGAGGCCTACAATAGTATATTTTTTTGTCTCTCATTTTCTCTCTTTGCAATGGTATATTTATTTAAAATTCATTTTGCACTCAACAATTTATTTACACCAAATTATATTTTATACTTCTTATGTTACATAAAAGGACCATACATATAATTATAATTAAATTTCAAATTTTACCAAAATTACGGATAATTAATTCTAATGCAAGATTAAGGATGATTTTAGGACCCAAGGTGTTACATAATAGGGTAATTTTATATTTCAAATTAACCCCCATTAAAATACAAATTTTGACAACAAGAATTTATAATTTCTCAAACTAGAGGGGAGAAATATCAGAAACATCCAAATACGTATTTATAATTTACCTAATTTTCTAATGCTGCTTGTTTTAGGTCTCATAGGCCTTCTTCTAGTTTTTATTTTTTATTTTTTTGTCTTTTTTAGTTTCAGACACCTTGTCCAAGTTAATTTGACAAATTATTGATATAAACTTAGGCAATTAGGCATGTCCATTCACTACAACATATAAGAGTTTTAGAAACCAAATGTTTTGGTATCTAAAAGTAAAAATTTTGTTACAAAAGACATTTAGGAATCAATTTCCATCGTCATGAGGATAGTCGTTAAAAGGTCATCCTGAAAAGTAAAAATAAGACTTTTAGCGACAAAATTTTGAAAATGTCACTAATAAATAAACTTTTAAAGACAATAATTTGGCCTCAAAATAGGTTATTTTTTGAGACAAAAAATTTGGTCCAAAAAGAATAATAATTTAACACTAATGTCCAATTTTTGTTACTAAAAATATAATAATGACACTTTTTTGCAACAAAATTATTTGGTCCCTAAAAAATAATTTTGTCCCTAAATTTTGGTTTCTAAAACGGAATTGGGGTTGCTGTTGCGCAGCCCGCGCAACAGCAACTGTTGTGCATCGAAATGGGCTCATTTTGGAGCCCATTTTGATAATACGAACCGTTTATATTTTAAAATACATCAAGTAGAACATATTTGCAAAAAATCAAGTTAATCGGATATCGTTTACCCATTCATCTACTCACATTTGTATCTACAAAAATAAATAATAATTGTGATTTAAAGTATTAAAATGAATATAAATGTGAGTGGATGAATATGTAAACAATATCCGATTAACTTAATTTTTGCTGGCATGTTCTACTTGATGTATTCTAAAATATGAACAGCTCGAATTATTAAAATGAGCCCCCGAAATAGGCCCATTTCGATGCACAACAGTTGCTGCAACCCCAATCCTCTCTAAAACTTTAATTTTTTTTTTGGTAGTGATTGTCCTTAGTTGGCTAATTCATTCCTATGGATTCAATTCCTAGCACTACCTCTCCATTCTCATTTAGATATAATATGCACGTGAATTAATGAAAAAAAGTTATTGCTTTTAAGAAAAAATTACAATGAAGAATGTTGACAGTTTGACTATACTACAACATAGATATCCAAAACTTTTCTTGTATCTTCTTCTCTTCTTCTTCTTCTTCTTTCAATTGTTACATGTTAAGTAGCTTCTTTTCATTAATAACTTCTTGATCATGTGTACAGGGCACAATATATAGCACTAGACAGTGGTGAATGTAAGCAAGTACCCCTAGGGTAAGCTTTTCAATTTTCTTATATCCTTACGTGAATTTGTTTGCCAAAATGGGATTAGGTGACAAAGGGATACGAAATGTACGGGCTTCACACTATGAGATTATGTGTATATGTATGCCATGAGATTATTGTACTATGTTTGATTAAGGTGAATTAAATGATAGAATAAGATTTGGAAGATTATTTTCACAAGAACAAAACAATAAATAAATAAATAATAAAAATTGAAGATTGAAGATTGGCATTATCTATTTTAGGTAGGGGATATTAGTTATCCAATCATTTTGGGAATATCTAATATCACGGAACTTTCTAGTCCTCCATTTAAGCAAATCAAATATGTAAGTTTGTGACTATGAGCAATTGGAAGGGCCTAGGTGGAGCAATTATGTATTTTATACATAAATATACATGTAAGAGATATAGTTTTTTTGTTATGTCCATTATTTTTTATGGCACATACTATAAATATTTTCTACATAGATTTTCTTTTAACATAGTGACATATTTTTTTCCTTTGAGATTCATACTTGGATGAAATGAGAACTGAGTGGGGAAGTGAGGACATACAGAAGCTACTAAGGTTGGGAGGAGTTAGAATATAAATATACTCAAACCACAAAAAAAAAAAAAAAAAAGAAAAGATTTGTTGTAATATGAGTTAAAATATGAATAAGTACTAGAGATCAATGTCAACTGCAAATTGCCTTTGTTAAGTATAAATAAACATTATGTAAATACAAACTAATTGAATAAGTTTGAGTCATTTTTCTGTTGTTTCTTGATATTTGTATATTTAAGAGGCTTTATCATTGGCCGATCAAAAAAAAAAGAGGCTTTATCATTGTTGGGACCGAGTTTCTTACTTAGAATCGAGTTTTTGTCACCCCAGTCTGAGATTCATATGTTGTCTATCATACTTTCTATATGGTTCATCAATAAAGTTTTCTCTTTGGCAATCAAAAAAAAAAAAAAAAAAAAAAGGATTCATATGTTTGAGCGGTCCTATTCCAGTTGGAACCAAAATTTCTTCTCAATGGGGGGGATGCATTTCTAACTTAGTACCAGCTTTGAACCGTAAACTCCCCAGTAGGCGATTTTTGTAACAAATGATCCTTTGCAAAGATTATTAGTATTAATCCCTTTATGCCTTTCTATGCGGATCTTTTATAACATCGAATTTTGATATCATGATTGTCAAGAGCATGTTGAGTTTGTTTCCTATAATTTTGCTTCATATAGTTGCTCATCAAGTCAAACATTTAAATATATATATTCACTTCCTAGTTTCTTCATAATTTCCATGTGGAAAAATTTAGTGAACCCTCATCTTCTAGGGGAATAAGGTGATTGTAATTTTGTAGCCCATCACTACTAGACCAAGTACATGTAATATGTATACCTCACGTGAGTGTATATTTCTCTAATATTTTCAATAGAGATGGAGAAATGCGATGTTTACGACGTGTTGATCTCATGCATGCTTTGGCTGATGATTTGCCATTGAATACTATACGTTTTGGATGCAAGATGCTTTCTATTAAATTAGATCCTTCTACTTCCAATCCAATCATGCAAATTGACGATGGAAGTGCTCTTCATGCAAAGGTAAACTTTTATTGCTCATGATGCTATTTTACTACAATTGATTCAATTTAATTTTAAAGACTATTGCTCCTTTTATTTCTCATGGGATTAATTTTGTAAAGCCTTTTAGTATACTTTATTATGCAATAACTACACTTTTCAAAATCCTTTTAGTATAGTTTATTGTAGTGTTTCCCTTATTCTATGCTTATAAATAGATGAAGAGGGCACTTCTTATATACGAGAGAGTTGTATTGTTTTCTGATGATAGTGAAAACATCAATAACTGTGGACGTAACCCTATTCTGGAGTGAACCGTGTAAATTCTTGTATTCTTGTGTGTGTATGTGTGTGTGTGTGTGTGATTTCTCTGATTCATTTTATCTTTTTTGTTTGTTATTTTGTGTCTCACTTATCCTGGTTAGGAAGAGACGATTTCCTAACAACTTATAAGTTATCTATTCTTGACGTATACACTTTCTAAGTTCTTTAACTATTGCATACATCTTTTAAATTTTTATCCTAGCAAATCATATCCATATCTCTAATGCAATGTGAGGTAGTTTAGACAATGTTAGGTGTTTCTTCGTGTCATGTAAGAATGTTTCTAGTGTGGTACATATTTGTTCTCTAAATTCAAAAGAAAACTACTTCCTAACTCTTGGTAGTTAGCAAGGAAATTCGCGTGCTCAAGGCTTCGTAATTACTATGTCATTTCTAAGTTTATTTTAAGCATTTTTTTTTTCTGCAACGAGGTAGCTAATTCGGCTTCGGGGATTCAAAGATAAACATGAATATGGTTATATCACATGGCATGTTTGGGGTGTTACATACATGACAGGGGTTGTCAGTTTTGCACCTGTTGTTCAACCAAAGTTGCAGATTCATTATTTTTAAAGAAGAATAAGTTGTGATAATTATTTTTGAACAAGGAAATGCAATGCATGTTCCTCATCTAAGGTTGCATGGTACATTACATTTCCATCCCAAGTGGTGTTATGCCTGGTACCATTGATAGTTTGTTGCATTGGTGGTAAGTTTAAGAAGCAAGAGAGGAAGATCTAGAATATTGTCCCTTTTGTAACCATGTGGTCCGTTTGGAAGTTAAGAAATGAGTGTGTATTCAATAATGCTAAACTTGACATATGGGAAACCTCTAACCTAATAAAAACTAGAGTGGCAATTTGGCTCAAATCATCATCAAAGGAGTGGCAATACTCTGTTAGTGATTTCATTTACAACCTCAACCAGATTAGAGTATGTTTGGGTAGGTGTTGAGAGGGTTCTTTTGGTTGTTGTGTTTGTTGTTCTGGAGTTGGTGGCTATTAGTTTTGGAGTTGCTTTATTCGCTTTTTTTTTTCCTCCCTTTCCTTTTGTTGGTACCTCACCAACATGAGTTTGAGCTAGCATATGATTGTGTATCAATCTTGGTGCCAATCTAGTTGGGATTAGGATAGTCTACTATGATGCTTTTTACTCTTGTTATGCTTTATTCATGTAAATTCTTATGTATATCATGTCTGAATTTATCAATAAAGTTTCTTTTTCTTTGTTGATCAAAAATAAAATAAAATAAAAAATTAAGTCACTTATTTGCTGTTGAAACTTGAGGAGAAGTTTCCTTTAGATGGGGAGTTCTAATGTAATAGAATATACATCTTAAGTGTCAAAATGACTCTTGTGCTTATGTGTAATAGTTTTGTATGTCAAGTGTCCTATTAGTTGTGGTTTATAAATTGGTAATCTAATCTTTATTGTACTCAAATTTTATTGAAGAATACAGAATATTGATTAAAGTTAATTGTTCTGGTCCTATCTCTATCCCAGGCGGTTACCCTTAGATTGGGTATTTTCTTCTTCTTCTTCTTCTTCTTCTCTCTCTCTCTCTCAAAATCTTGAATCTAATTGCAATCGGAAACAATACTTCTTTTGTTTGATTTGTAGAGAAAGATCCATAGATAGAAAATATAACAAGAAAAGGGTTTGAAAACCATTTGCCTAGCATTAATGGTTCTTGTAGTTTCCATAATTAAAAAGAATAATAGACAATGAAAAATAAAATGCTTTCATCTTTTTGTCTTGTTTTTTCTCCTATCCACTTTTTAGTGTAATCAAACATGAGAAATAAAAAGCATACCCTTGATATTTTCATACCTTTTGTTGTTTACAATTGATTTTCATAGCTAGCATTTAATTTGATGTAGCTAATAATAAATGGAATTGTGAAAGAAACTAACCTAACTATAACTAAAAACCAATATAAAGTTAGAAATAAAGGTCATAATTTATTATCGTGTACTCTAGAACTTTTGCTTAGGAATTGCAACAATAAAGACTACCATAGCAATAACAAGGATGACAATGGGAGAACAATAATCACAAATAATATTAACTTAGCTCATTCTTTACATTTCTTTCTCTCTTTTTTAATTTTTTAATTTATCCATTATTTTATTTTCATGTTCTATATTTTGAGTAAACAATAGATTATATAATGTATAATGAAGGAAAACAGAAGCTAACTTTCTTCACATAACATTTTTAAATTCTTTTTTTATAAATCTATTTTTCATGTTTTACGAGAAATGGTTGTTTAGACTCTTAAACGACTTAAAAACTTAAATTTCTTAATCTCTTTGCATATCAGGTTGTAATTGGATGCGACGGAGTAAACTCTACTGTTGCAAAATTTCTTGGAATGAAGTCTACAAGGCTTTTCTCTACCTGTGTAGTACGAGGTTTCACAAGGTATCCAAGTGGTCACAAATTTCACAATACATTTATCGTGTTGAGCAAAGGTAATGTTCAACTAGGAAGAATGTCAGTTAATGGTAAGCTAGTTTACTGGTTTGTAACTCGGGATTGGACTCCTCAAGATTCAATGGTATCAAATGATCCGAAGCTCATTAAACAATCAACTATGAAAGCACTATTAGGCTTTCCAGAAGTAGAGCTTGAGTTGATAAGGAATGGTGATTTGGATAACTTATTTCTCACTCCACTTCGTTATCGTGCACCATGGGAATTGCTACTATTACAACGAAGAAGATTTATACAAGGAGCTATTACCGTGGCCGGAGATGCAATGCACGCAATGGGTCCATTCATCGCGCAAGGTGGGTCTGCTTGCTTGGAAGATGCAGTGGTGCTTGCTAGGTGTTTTGCGCAATTGACATGTGGGATTGACCCACGAACTAGAGAATGGAAAATGATGGCCCAAACAGCAATTGATCAATACGTGAAACAACGAAGGATGAGAGTAGTGCAACTATCCACACAGACTTTTCTTATTGGGACAATGCTTGATGGTAGTTCATGGAAGCTGGCAAAGTTCTTGTGTATTGCCCTCATGGCCATCCTCTTTAGTGATCCAGTTCGCCACACACGATATGATTGTGGCCAACTTTGAGCCAACACCACCCACCTTTACTAATAAGTCAAAATACAATTTTTAGATGTAGTTTGTGATGTTGCATATAAGACTACATATACCACTATTAATTAGAACTAAAACATGTTAAATAAGTCTTATGGTTAGAAGCTTCAACCCTAGTGAACAAACTTAAAAAATGTGTATTTCATCTTGATATAACTCTTGCAAACTTCTATTTTCTGGTAGGGATTGGGGGGGGGGGGCTTAAATGAATTAAGGAGACATTATGAGCTTAAAGAATGAAGCAAGAGACCCGAAAGTTGACAGTTGTCTTTTTCACAATTGTGCAGTGTGAATCGACTGAGGGTCTAGATTTGGTAATAACATAGAAAATTCACTTATCTAACAAGATGCTAGATAAAAATTGTATCACTAGATCTGGAGTGGCCACCTAATATTTTTGAAAAAAATTTGGAAACCTAACTCCCAACAATATATAGGCCACTGATTCGGCATAACTAGAAAACTTTGCCATTGGTTTGGAATCTCTAAACCAAGAGGTATATCCTCATTTTGTTTTTCACATTCTTCTCTTTCCTTGGCTTCTAAACATGTTCTATCTATTTGATAATTGCTAGAACTCATGTTTCTTGTTAGATATTCTATTGATTTGAGTTGTATGCCATGTTATAGGCCGCCCCGAACTCGCTCCGCGCGCCCCCTTTTCGGAGAGGGCACGAATTGGGTTCTAGCTACTACAGTTCGGACTCCTGTCACGGTTCTGAATCTAATCTCACAAAGTGCAATGTAAGACTGATAAATCACCAAAGAGTCCAAATCCAGCAATTGGTTTTGAAAAATCAATTTTAAATCAAAAAGCGCCAAACATGGACTGCTTTGCTAAATTTCAGAGTCGCCACCTAATATTTTGTTTTGGGAAATTTAGGAAACCCTGACTCGTGCTTAAGGCCACATGTCCGTCATTACCAAAGTTACCTCGACTCGGGAACTTGGGTACGAGAGGGGAATGTCATGATCCGAACCCGCCTCTATGGGTTAAGGACATAACCGGCCAGTAATCTTGAGATTACCTACGGCCTCAAACCAAAACAGACATAACTCATCAGAGTAAAGGGGCCGAACGGAAGCAAAATTTAAAACTTTGTCCATAGAGCTGTGCTTACATGGCACATCAAATAAACCAAACATATAAACATTAATAACTCACAAAGGAAAAACAGTACCATAAAGTTCTGTATAGACAGGATCATATAAGTCTAAGTCAACCCCTCAAAACTATATACAGGTATACACAAAGCCCTCGCCAACATGACAAAATAAACAAGACAACAAAAGGGCGAAGACGTGTCTCATGCGTGAGACGTAAGGGCTGACTCTCCAAAACTTGGGTTGTTCCACACAGGCTTCACTGAGGCTTGGTCTGGACCTCTCTTGGTTCACTTACAAATACATGAATGAGCGTGAGCGATAGCCCAGTGAATAATATCAAATACAAAAGTTATACAAACAATATGTAGAACAACATGCTTCAAACGGCCTTGGGCCCAATTCATATTTCTATTTACATATATACACAATTTAGGTCAAGTGACTGCGGTTCCAAACAAACTGGCCTTTGGCCCATTCAAACTTTCATTAGTGTCAAAACGGCCTTTGGCCCTTTCAGACTTTCATTTGTGTCAAAACGGCCTTTGGCCCATTCAGATGACAAACTGGCCTTTGGCCCATTCATTGGTTCATGTCAAAACGGCCTCTGGCCCATTCATTCATGTCAAAACGGCCTCTGGCCCATTCATTCTTGTCAAAATGGCCTCTGGCCCATTCACTCGTGTCAAAACGGCCTTTGGCCCATTCTTTCATGTCAAAACGACCTCTGGCCCATTCTTTCATGTCAAAACGGCTTCTGGCCCATTCTTTCATTCATATCAAACATTTGTCCATAATTCAAATTGGCAAACTCATAAGGCTTATAAAGAAATAAGCAATTGGACAAATGATAAGTTTCAAATATCGATATTACTCACAGTGATCGGTTGGTTGGTTTGCCCTGGAGCTCGACCCTACACAATCCATGAACACAAAAGGGTCACAACAATTCGATTCGTTCTAAATTCACATTTTCCTCTTTAGGCTTCATTCTTATCTCTTTAACTCAATTACAATGCCCAATGCATGCCTAAGAGTACTTAGAAGTGAAAGAGAACAGAAAACGAAACACAGAATGCATTTTCAAAATTTCAGAAAACAGGGTCCCCGTTCGAGCGTGGACTTCCCCGCTCAAGCGGACCCTTGAGGCCTGCAAAAGTACTGGATGTGTCAAATTCATGTTCGATCGCGAACTCTGGCGCTCGAGTGGAAGGCCTCTCTACATGGCTTCCCGCTCGAGTGTGAACTTCCCTGCTTGAGCGGACACCATGTCTGCAAAAAGTACTGGATGTATCATTTTTACGCTCGAGCGTGAAGTCGGACGCTCGAGCGGAAGTTCATCCTACACAGCTCCTCGCTCGAGCAGACACCATGCCTGTAAGAAAATACTGGGAGCTCGAAATCCCCGCTCGAGCGGACATCAAAATTCTGGTTTTTCCAGCTAAGTTCTTGAGCTTCAACTTGACATTCTAACCAACATTTCTTGCATACAATAGCTCAAACTTCTAATATACTTGCACTAACATGGTTCCAACATTAAATTACAACACAATGAAGCTCAATTTCTTGTATTACATACATGCATGTCCCAAATTGACTCAAACTCATCACCAACATACTAAATTCAAACATGCAAAGCTTACACTTCCATGATCTACACTTGCATATGGGAGATACACATTATTCACAACTTATTTGGTGAAGAAATGGTCATATACATGGATTTCAATCAAACTTCAACATAGATTACACAAATTAAGCTCAAACATGGAAATCTATAGCAATTCTCCACATGCATGTGTTCTATGACTTCAAATTCAACAAAATCAACTCAATTTCCTTATAATCAAACTAATTCATGTTCTTGGTCATTAATTAAACTTGAATTTACAAATTCCAAACAAAAATCCATGAGATACTCACCTAGGAGCTTTGATTCTCACAATCTATAACAAATTCTTGGGAAATCTTCAAGGTTTCCAAGCTTTGAGCCAAAATTGCACAATTTCTCTCACTTTCTCTCTCTATGGCTGGCCCTCTCTCTCTCACAATTGTATAACTCAGATTTTTGAGTTCAAAAGAATTAAAGGAGAGTGTATATAGCTCTATAAGTAAAAGTCCCACTAACCAAAATTATAATATTAAATA
This sequence comes from Camellia japonica, assembly GCA_030407325.1. Classification (NCBI taxonomy): domain Eukaryota; kingdom Viridiplantae; phylum Streptophyta; class Magnoliopsida; order Ericales; family Theaceae; genus Camellia; species Camellia japonica. The sequence goes on along the minus strand of JAPPVO010000019.1, from coordinate 161,922,344 downwards.
ATTTGAGCACTATGCCATTAATGAAATCAATTTAATCTGATCCGAATCAATTTCTAATTAAATTTCACCGTAGACTCTAAAAATTACGCTAATCACAATGGTGTAATCAATTTCGGGTTCTGTGGCCGATAAGGCCTTCAATTTAATTTCCAAAGCAGATAATCAAACAGATATTCCTACGGTGAACAGATAGAAATTCAAAACCACATATTTCACATAGTGGCACACAAAATTATATTAAACACATAATCATGCTCATATTAAGGACTAATTAACATATTGCGGAGCAAGGATATCACAGGGAAGGTCCTGAAATGAGCACCCCTGCTTGTCCGATCAAAGGATCGGCCTCTACTAAGCATGATATGTTGTTTTTGAAAACACATGTGTTCTTATTCCGGTTATTAGCTAACTTTACTATGTGATGCACACATCATACAAGTATAGACTCAATTAGTCAAGTTGGAACAAAACATCTCATGTTTTCTTTTTGAAAAGTGGTTTGAAGTTGCTACCCTCAAGTAGGCTAAAATGTGGATTTGCCACCCTCAAGTGGGCTTAAAACATGATTTGCTACAAACAAGTGGGCTTAAAACACACATTTTGATGAATTGTTCCAATTCAAGTAACGAAGCCTTCATCCACAAGCATTCATGCAGTTAAACACTTAAGCAGATAGCCTCATGGCAAGCACGCTATCATGGCAGTCACTTACACACATGCAAGGATGCTAAAGCATAAACACTTATAGTGTACTCCGAGCCAAAACAGAAAACTAGTTAGAAATCATGCATGATCCTAGCTATGTTTGAAATGCCTAATGCAACACATGCAAAATGCAACTAAGTAGGCTCGGCTATCTAAGATGGCATATGAATGCAACACTTGATAACTTGTATTCAAATAGGTATTGAAATACAATGCAGTTTGAATGATGCGCCGAGCCCGGTGCATGCAAGATGAATGAATGATGCACGCATGCAAAGCATAAGTATGCTAATTGAAACATGCCCTAAAACTAACCATCAAAAGCTGGTAAATAAAAGGGAGAAAGACATGGGGTTGGAAGACATTCACACACTCACGCACACTTATTACAACATTGTGCCCTCTCGACGGAGGGTCCGAATGAATTTAGCTAACTAGCTACGCTAATTAAACTAATTATTACAAACCAACTAATTAACTATTCCTAGTTAACTAATTATTACAAAACTTTGACTAATTAATCAAATTAATTAAGTTACAAAACCAACTAAGTATGAAAAGCATCTACATTAGGTTGCCACAGCTCTGCCTTAAACAATGAAGGATGCATGCTCGGTTTCTGCTCCGAAAAGCTCTCTGGTTTGCTCTTTAGAGGCTCTGTTTGCAGGGTTTCTCCAAGAACTTGCTACTGAACGTTACCAAATCATTGCTGGGGGATGCACCAGTGGCCTGTCGGCCATGAATGGTGACTGCCAACCCTCCTGCCGGCCAAGGATGTGCAGTGCCGGCCATGGATGAAGAGGTGCCGGCCATCAATAAGGCACTGCCGGCCACTGATGTACTGAAACTCCATTTTGCAACAGAGCTCAAAAGAGAGGAAATGGAGAGTCTCCCAAGGACATGTATGTACCATACCCCTCCATATCACCTCAAAACGTCAAGAGAGAGGCACCGTTGGATCCAAAACCATCAATCAAGCATCTCAATGCATAATGGCCAAAGATCCAACATGTACAAATTCAATAAATGCAATGCAAACAAGACTCTAAATCCGCTACCTCATCATGGATGATCAAAGGCAACAGAGACAAAGGGAGATTGGCTCACTTTCATCACTTTGAGTATGAAGTGGACCAATCAACCTTGTGTTCAACATAACGTTCGGTTGAACATAATGCAATGTAAACAACATATGTAATGCATGCTCAAATGCCAAATTCATTAAGCTAATAAAGAGTATCACTCAAGAGGCATGCATTATCAATCTCAAATGAATAAACCAGCCATAGGCAGACCTCATGCATGCCAAAACAATGGCCTAAGCATGCTGGAATGGAAGCTCAAAATGCTAGAAGAACATGCACACATGTTGGCCTATGAGCAAGGCATGATACACAACCCTCAAAAGCTATGAAGAAGTGAAGTATATGAGAGTGTGACTATACTATATGCACTGAAATTACTTGCTAAATGGTGCCATACCATGCAAACATCACATGCATAACATGTTAAAGGCCTTAAAACCCAAAGCTAGGCAAGGCTCTTTACACTACAACCATACTAAGTAATGCTCAAATGACCCTAACCATTCAAAACAGATCTAAGGCAGGTCAAAATAGTGGCAAAAAACATGCTAGACTTGTAGCATAGATGGCAAGAAAAACAAACTCATGTATTGGCTCACCAACAAGGCATAATGCTTAACTTCTCAAAAGCATTGAAAGAGTGATAAACATGAGAGCATGACAGTGAAATATGCTCTGAAATCATATATCAAATGATGCTATATCACACAAATGTCACAAATAAGGCATGTTAGGGGTCTCAAAACACAAGACTAGCAAAGCCATTTGCACTATAGCCCTACAAGGCAAGCCATACATGACCAAGACCACTTAAAAAAGACCTCAAGCATGTTAAATCAGTGGCAAAAATGTGCTGGAGCAAAGCTAACACATGCTAGAATGATGAACAAAAACATGAAGCATGTTAGGCCAACAAGCCTGATTGCACTACAAGTACCAAAAGCATGCAAGAGGTGACCAAACCAGCCAAAAACAGAGTTATGGCATGCCAAAACAACACCAAAAATGGGCTGAGAGTAAGGCAAAACATGCTAGAATAACAAGCTAACTCATTAGGCATGCAAGGCTAGCAAAGATGATTTACACTACAAGTGTAAGAAGCATGCAACAAGTGATCAAACCAACTAAAAACAGAGTTATAACATGTTAAAAAAGTCACAAAAACATGCTCAACCTAAGCCTCAAGAAGGAAGAAATACATGCTCATTTGATAGGCCAACAATACATGCTAACAAGACAAGAAGAGAGGGGGCCATCCCCTCATATTTTGAGCCTCAAAACAGGTTTTCCACCACTAAAATTCCTCTGGAATTTAGTGGTTTTAAGGCCAAAATAAGATGATTTCAAAGGCTTTAAAGGAAGACAAGAAGCTTAGCAAATAAGCCACTAAAGAGGGTGAAACACCCCTAACTCCAAAAACACTTTAAACTATCATTTTTAAGCCTTAAAAAAAAGGTTTTTGTTTTTGACAACTAGGCCAAAATCAGCATGAAATGGTGGCCAAGGTTGTGTACAAAAACAAGCTTAAAAGAGGGAGAAGCTCACCCTTAAAGCACAGCAGCAAACAGCCAACAAACATCCACTTTTCTTGAACCAAAACCACCCTTAGCAGCCCAAAACAAGTTCCAAGGGACCTCAGCCCAATGGTGATCAAGTCTTCTTAAGGGTTGATAGGTTGAAGATGGTTGTATGCAAGCCTTCTAGCACAAAAGCGTTGGAGATGGTGAAATCTAGAGAGAGGTTTGAAGAGAGAGAGGCTCCCAAACCTTTTCCAAATTGTTCTCAAATCTTCTAACCCTTGAATATGAGATATAAGGCTTCATTATATAGCAAAAATGGAGCATTTGGTCGAAAATATCTCAAGAGAGATAGCTGGAGCAAAATATCTGTCCAAAACTGCTTTTTGCCATCTATGGCCGGCACTGTACCACTGTTGGCTGGCACCTTACCATAGATGGCCAGCAGGGGTCACTCTTGGATGGCATGGGGCCGGCATTAGCCATTCATGGCCGGCAGCAAAAATCAGTCCTAGTCCCCGACTTGAAGCAAGCCTAACTCTTTCATCTGGATGCCTTTTTAGGTCATTCTTGTGTGCAAATTGAAGCCCCAGAAGTAAGCTTTCCAATGGTTTTAGCTTCACATCAAAATTCCAACTGTGCTAAGAGATATCCCTCTTTTAGTGAAGACTGCTCAGTTTCGGTCCACCAGAGTACATATTTGATGCTCCTCTATTGCATAGAATGTGAACTTTCATATACACTGTTGTTGCATGCGTGCCGCGCATCGTTATGATTCATGCATAGAATATGCTTGCTTTCGATTCCGCATAGAATATGCTTTGCTTGTTTCATGCATAGAGTATGCTTGCTTTCAATATTGCATAGAATGTGCTTCCATACTTGCATAGAAAATGCTCGTATCTTTTGCATGGAAAATGCCCCCATACTTGCATAGAAGATGCATTTTATCGCACTGTCTTGTGCATTTCAAATCACTCGCGCTGTTTAGCGTATCGCACTGTTTTGTGCATTTCTAATCACTCGCGTTGTTTAGCGTATCGTACTGTTTTGTGTATTTCTAATCATTCGCGCTATTTTGCGCACCTCAATCGCACTATTTTGTGCAGTTTACATTCGCGCTATTTTGCGCATCGCACTGTTCTGTGCAGTTTATCACTCGCGCTATTTTGCGCACCACAATCGCACTGTTTTGTGCAGTTTGTCATTCGCGCTATTTTGCGCACCTCCATCGCACTGTTTTGTGCAGTTTACATTCGCGCTATTTTGCGCATCGCACTGTTCTGTGCAGTTTATCACTCGCGCTATTTTGCGCACCACAATCGCACTGTTTTGTGCAGTTTATCATTCGCGCTATTTTGCGCACCTCCATCGCATTGTCTTGTGCATTGCATTCATCGCGCTATTTTGTGCTTTGCATATCACATCACACTATCTTGTGCATTTCAAATCAATCGCGCTGTTTAGCGTATCGCACTATTTTGTGCATTGTATCATTCACGCTATCTTGCGCACCTCACTTGCACTTGTTAGTGTATTGCATCGCGCTATCTTGCGCACCTTATCTGTATCGCACTGTTTTGTGCATTCACCCTGCTCGTACTGTTTTGTACACCTTTAGCATCGCACTATTTTGTGTATTTGTTTCGCACTGTCTTGTGCAATCACCTGGTCCAGGAGACCTTAAATCCTTCGGTCTAAGGAGACCTTAAATCTTGCATCATCATTTGCGCTGTTTTGCGTATCGCACTTGCATTTATTCGCACCGTCTTGTGCACTTTCCGGTCTAGGAGACCTTAAATCCTTTAAAGGTGCAATTCCTTTGGTGTTTGTCGTGCCCGAACGACTTCCAGCGGTCTGGTATAGCCACCTGCCTGTGTTAGCGGTGAGTCCTAGGAGACAACTGAGACTGAGAGGTGGAAACTAGAGTTCGAATGGCTCATGCCTCGAACACAAAGGTTCGGGATTTCCGAGACTAAAGTCTGGTTTAAATACCCAGGGGTATATCCTCGGCTTGAAATCTGTATGGCAGCCCCATAGATTGAGATAGCATCTGTATGCGCCTCAATTCTGGATACTGATCCAACTAGTCTGTCACCCTATTGGAGAATAGGGAAAGCTGCAACCATAGTCAGGGAGAAAAGTAGTACCTGTGGTTCAACTGAGAGAAGAGGAAGATTCCCACATCAGCATGAGGTAGGACATTGCCGAGGTAAGTCATTGCCAATTGCCCCTGTAAGGTACCTTTACCTCTAGCTATTACATTGCATCTTAGCCACTACATTGCAGTGCATGGCATGAGTCCTCAATTTTCAAACCAGCTTCGCGTAGCGTATAAGTCCAATTTTCATACCCTACCGCTTCGTAGCGTATAAGTCCAATCTTCAAACCGGCTTCGCGTAGTGTATAAGTCCAACTTTCAAACGGCTTCGCGTAGCGTATAAGTCAATTATCAAAATCTTCTAATTATCATTTTTGCATCCTGCCCTGAGCTACGCTGGTTTGATTCCTTACAAAGGATACGTAGGCAGCTTGCGGGCACAACCATTTATTTATCTATATTTTGTTTGTTTGTCTAAGTCTTCAGCCTTGTCAAAAATGGGTCGTCTCTGGGCTTTGACATTCACTCTCGTCACTTCTTGACTTCCGAGTTCTGTCAAAGAGGGGCAACTGTAGACACCCCATTTTTGACCACCTTTAAGACTTGGACGCGACTGATGGTTTGGAAGTTGTGCAGTACAAAGGTTCAAATTCTTCGGCAAGGAGAGAGTCAAATCTCAACTTCATACCCCTTTTTTTTTTTTTTTTGGGCCAAAACGATCTTGATCAAAATATTTTAGTCTTAAAACCCTCTCTTTCAAAACGTTTTTGAAATAAAGTTTTTACGATGTTCCGAGGCTCGCATTTTGTCAAATGTTGCACTTTTCGGTAAACCGAGCAAGAACAAAGTGGAAATGAATGAAAGAGAGATGAAATCTTTGAAAAATCTTTCAAAACACATTACTTAGGGGTTTGGAGTTGAAGAAAAGAGGAGAAGAGGGAAGAAATCCAGTTGGGGGAGAAAATGGGCATGAACCGTTAAGAAAGAGTCGAACAGCCCTTGCTGAATCGGGCCTATTCATTTGCATACTTGGAATCAAGCTATGAGGCCATCACCGTTGGAAATAAGACTTTCGGGGCTTCATTTTTCACTCAAGAATCTCCTAAATCCAATTCCGGACGGGGGAGATATAGTTGATTGAAGTAGGGCATCACTCCGGTTGAAACGAATCTGCGCGGCTTTACCAAAAAGGGCATAACTTTTTCCACAGGAGCAATTTTAATGTAAGGTTTGCGCCATTGGAAAACTAACTTCGGGGCTTCAATTTGGACACTTGAATGGGCACCATTGGACTTCCTAATCACTGTCCGGCCACCTTTCTTTCTGGCAGATCCATTTTTGTCCTGAAAAGTGGCAGGCCGGCTAGAAAAGGTAGCAGGCCGGCCACTTGACCCTTTTGAACTGGCCGGCCGGCCACCTAGCATGTTGGCTGACCTTTTTTGCCCTTTTGAGCTGGCCGTCCATGACCCCCTCCCCAAGTGTGTTCTAGATGTGCAATTTGTTTTCCTCTAGGCCCTATGCTCGAGGGTTAACCTTTTGGGGGGGAAATTTGAATTGGTTTCCCCCCCCCCCCCATTTTTCCCCCCTTTTTCCCTTCTCTCCCTCTATAAAACCAGCAGCCCCAGCTGTGTTTATAGGGTTAGAAAAATTGCTTTGAGCTTTGTATACACATCTCTCCCTCTCCCTCTCATCCAAGCCTAAAAATACCTTTATTCTTGGACCATTTCTACACCAACCCATAGCACCACTCCTCCTCACTCCATTCCAGCAGCTTCAAGGCCATTTCCAGAGCTTAGGAGCAACATTTCTTGGACCAAAAGTTGCTGAAGTTTGGTTCTTCAAGGGTAAGTCTTCTTCTCCTTTTTTTGGCCCTATTTTTGCATACAATCTAAGCCATACTTGCTTACATTTTCGGGCTCCGACCCTAACTGAAAATAGTCATTTTTTGAGATCTTTTTCATGTTTGATTAAGGGTTCTTCCCTGTTTGAGGCTTCATACTACCCCTTGTCTATTTAGCTCTCATTTATGTCTCTTTCTTGCATAGTATTTTAGGCCTATTTTTAAACTGTTTTGAGCTTGGTCATAAACTAAAAAGAGGCTTTTTTTAAGCCCTTCTTCAACATTGTTGAAGGGCTCTTCACTGTTTGAGGCTTCCATTTGTCACTTGCCTCTTTATCTCTCTTTTGGCCCTATTTTTGCATGCTTTTTTAGCTCCTTGTGCTTGTATTTTTGGGCTCTGGTCCAAACTGTAAATAGTCATATTTTGCCCACTCTTCATGTTTGATCAAGGGTATTTCACTGTTTGAGGCTTCCTTTTTGCTCTTTGTGTTAAAGCTCTCTTTTGGGCCTATTTTTGCATAATATTTTAGGCCTATTTGTGAGATGTTTTAGACTTGGTTATAAACTGTAAAGTGCTTCATTTTGAGCCCCTCTTCAACTTTTTTGAAGGGCTCTTTGCCATTTAGGGCCAGCAGCTGTTACTTGCTTCTTTATCTCTCTTTCAAGGCCACTTTTGCATGTTAGCTTAGCCCTACTTGTGTTCACCTTTTGGCCTTTCTTAAAACTGGAATATGCTTGTTTTGGGACTGTCTTGATTCTGTATTCATACTTCATGTTAAAAATAATGCTTTGTATAGCTATAAGTCATTCCATATGCCTTGTCTCGAGTTTCGGGTCTCATTTCATGCATCGGGTGCCATGTTTCCATGTCTCGGGGCTGTTTTGTATCATATTTTGGTACTGAAATTTGCAGGCTTGTATTCCATATTCCATGCCTTGTCATGCCTTGATTAGAGTGGCATTTGTGCCTTAGGTTCGGTCCTCGGTTTGCGTGCACGTGTGCACGCATCTCGAGTGTCTCATTTCCATCTGATGGCCTCTTATGTGAGTGTGGCTGAGGTCCACTTGCATTGGTGTAAGTCCATCATGCATTGTGTATGCCATTTCAATTCATAGCATTGCGTATGCTAGGTTGTATGTTAGAGCATTGTGTATGCCATGCTACCTCGTGCATCGTATATGCAATTTCATAGCATTGTGCATGTTAGGTTGTATATTAGTTGCATTCATGCATGCCATGCATATTGCATTGTGCTTAGGATAGGAGTTAGCCCGAGCACGGGAAACGAGGGACGTTTCGTACTCCGAGTGACGGAACGTGTCTCAATTCCCAGTCACCGACACTCCGGATTATCCATGATGGAGTTTAGGTATTGTTGTGTTTTCATGTGCATTCATTCTATATTGAGTCGTGCAGTTCACCTCCTCGGCCATCATGCATCGATATGCGTGATTGGTGGCACGAGGATCGAGGCATGCATACATATGTGAAAATACATTGCCATGCCCCTTTCCTGCTCTCTGTTGCAGCAAATCAAGAATCAGCAGCCTTCCGGAGCTTGGCACGCTTTCCAAAAACAATTGCAAACAGAGGCTAATCAGGGCATCGCGATGGATTTCCGCGCCGAACATGCATCATTCATCATCCGGAGCAGAGTTGAGGCAGTCCCTAGCTTGCATGCTAGTTTATTGCTTTCCTAGTTAAATTTGTTAATTAATTAGGGTTTTGTACTTATTCGGACTGTAATTATTCATTGGGACTGTATATTATTCTTTCGGACCCTCCGCGCGAGGGCAATGTTGTAATAAGTGTGTGTGCGTGTGATGTATGTCTTCCAACCCCACGTCTTTCTTTCCCTTTTATTTACCAGCTTATGATGGTTAGATTAGGCCATGTTTCAATTAGCATCAGTATGATAGCATGTTTGCATTCATTCATCTGTTTTGCATGCACTAGGCGGCGCATCATACTAACTGCATTTGTATTTCAATTCCGAGTTGAATACATGTTAGCTGTTGCATCTCATATGCCATGTTTAGAATAGCTGAGCCTGTATAGTTGCATTTTTGCATGTGTTGCATCAAACATTTCTGTATAATTAGGATCATGCATGGATTTCAATTAGCGTTTGTTTTGGCTTGGAGTACTCGGTGGTTTTTATGCTTTAGCATCCTTGCATGCGTGTGAGTGACTGCCATGAATAGCATGCTTACCATGAGGCTATGTGCTTTATGTGATATACCTGCTTGAATGCCTGTGGGTGAAGGGTGGGTTATTTGGATTGGACAAAGCATCAACTGTGAGTTTTAAGCCCACTAGATAGTGGCAAAACCATGTTTTCTAAGCCCACCCGAGGGTGGCAAATCCACGTCTTAGCCTACTTGCGAGTAGCACCATCAAACCATTTTCAAAACAAACAAACATGAAATGTTTTGTTCCAATTCAGGCGATCCAGTCTATACTTGTATGCTGTGCGCATCACATAAAAATCTAGGCTAATAACCGGAATAAGAACGCATAATGTTTTCAAAACTAGATATCATGGTTAGTAGAGGCCGATCTTTGATCGGGCGAGCGGGGGTGCTCACGAAGTGACCTTCCCCAATCGTACCCAAGTTCCCGAGCCGAGGCAACTTTGGTGATGACGGACACGTGGCCTTAGGCAAACGAGTCAGGGTTTCCTAAATTTTCCAAAAATAAAATATTTAGGTGGCGACTCTATATCTGACAAAGCAGTCCATGTTTGGCACTTCTTTTCTAAAAATCTGTTTTCTCAAAACGATTTGCCGGATTTGGACTCTTTGGTTCAGATTAAGAACTGTGACAACATTTGAGTCGAACTGTAGCGAGGTCCCCCGTGGACTTGTTACAGTTTTGGCGACTCTGCTGGGGAGTTAGAGAACTTGACTCGAACTCATGATATCTGGTTTTGACTACACTTGTGTGTTTCTTTGCATTGCATTTGCATTGGTGCGCCTAGGACACCATGTTTGCCATCTGCTATTCCTGAACGGTTTGCCGGAGGCTTGTCTTGTCAAGGCATGACCATAAGGCTGACCGGTTGTGGGCTCTGCCAGTATGGGAACACAAACCCCGATTTTATACCGGGGCACCCCTTTTGACCATTCGACCTAGTGCATTTCGGAATCCATAGTGACCATTCCAAGCTAGGACAGGTTGCTTACCCGATAGGTTGTTTGAAACCGCTGCGTGCGTAGTGGAACCCTAGCTCCTGACAAAATAGGACAGGGAAACCCTACCCCAACATAGGGGTGTTTTGGCTCTCACTTGTCTGCTATGTGCTTTTAGAGTGCGTCTCTATAGGAATGCATGTATCAGTCTACAAGTTTGGGCATCAGGCCTGCGGGCACCAGTTCAGTAGTTTGGGCATCAGGCCTGCGGGCACCAGTTCAGTACTTTGGGAATCAGTTTACCTGAGGGTATCAGTTTACGGGCAGAATTCTGTAGGGGCACAGTCATTCAGCTCGGCTCATATGGGTTATCGTGAAATTAGGCTGAGATGCTGCATGTTTCTCTTTTGCTAGGTAGTCCTGGAACTATAGCTTCAGAAGGCTTCGATATCCCCCGAGTACATTGGACTAGTGCTGATAGACTTTGTCAGGTCAGAGATTCAATTCAAGGGCAGCCAGTGTTCTTTCGCTGAGGCAAGGCAAAGAAGGGCCAGACAGGGTTCATTGGTTCATCTGATCCGACAGTCACCAGTCACATCATCAGTAGACCCGTGATGGCACAGGGTTCGGAAGAATTTGTGGCCGTAATAGCAGCGCTAAATCAGGGAACTGCCATGCAAGCTGAGACCAGTATTGAAACGCAGCGCCCATCTGGGGCATTTGCCTCACATCCAGCTTTAGGACCCCAGCCGAACTTTGACCCACTTCCGCCAGCTGAAGATTTGCAGGGTCCAGATCCTTGAGAAGGGTTGGCTCAAGCCCGAGTTTTCAGACCCTTGGTGCAGCCTAATGAGAGGCTTTATCCCCTTGATGTTAATGAGCTTGATTTGACCGCAGTGAAAATTGCAAACCTTGAGAAGCAATTCAAAAAGGCACATGGCCTTAACTCCATTCCCGACATTGAGGATGGGTACACGAGGCTGCCGTACGGCTCCAGACAGATTCAAAATGCCACATATTGACCGTTTCGACGGGTCTGGAGATCCTATGGTACATATCCGGCTTTTCTTGGATATCCTGAAGCCGATGGGTCTGACTAAGCCACAAAAACTCTCTGTATGAAGAACCCTGTCGGGTGTAGCAGCCACTTGGTACGCTAAGTTGGAGAATACAGTGAAGCAAAACTGGGAAGAATTGGCTGAGGCCTTTGTTGATCAGTATTCTTACAATACCTAAGTTAAAATGACCATCCAAGAGCTTGAGGCAACCCGCCAGAACCCAACAGAGCCTTTTGTGGAATTTATTGCGAGATGGAGAGCAAAGGCAGCACAGATGACAGATCGTCGCCCTTCTGAGAGGGATCAAGTGCAGATGATGGTGCGAAACCTCGAGCATGATATGTTGCAAAAATTGATAGTCGCTTCACTATTCACTTTCAAAAGTTTGCATGAACTGGGGGTTCAGGTCGAGAATGCGTTCAACAGTGGGATCATTCCTAGAACAAGGGAACCAACAAGGAGGGTGATTTCAAGAGTACCAATGCCGGAAGTAGCACTATTCCCGAACCCACTGAAATCAATACAGTCACCACAGCCAACCCTTTTGCCAAACCAAGCCTACAAACACCAGCCCAGCCCGAGCTCAGGGCAGAACTTTCACCCCTCTCCATATGAGCCTGACTAGCGCACTAAAAGTCCTGATGGAAAGAGCATCTCAAACCCCTCGATCCTCAACCTCTGCCTGACCCACTCCCAGTTAGACATAACCCCTCCAAGTACTGTATGTACCATCAGCAGCGCGGTCATGGCATCGACCGTTGCTACCGCCTTCGTCATGAGGTCCAAAATCTCATCGACAACCGGACGATAGTTTCCTCCACCTTCAGACCCCAACGACCAAATCTCTCTTGCCTACCTCAATCTCATCCATATACTACCATCCACCTATGACCCCAGCATATACATCACCCTAGCCCATCTACCCAAGCCTGAGGTGTTTATCCCAGAAAGCATGGACTTATGCATGATGGTGCACCTGAACCCCAATCATCTCAAACCCGTGAGCCCACTACTTCTGAGCTAAGAGAATGATCGAAGATCTTCAAAGAACTGTGACCGATCTGGCCTTGGCTCCATCATCAACACATCACATACCAGGGAGTTCATGTCAAAAGGCTTCCCAGTCTTGGAACGGGCTACATTTGAGGAATGCCAATCCCTTGGCAAAGTGGAGGCGAGTGGAAAGAACAAGATAGGGGCGGGCATGGATCCCCATGAACATCTTCTGTTGGCTGTTGAGGCTTTGAAAGCCGAGGGACTGAACAAAGAGCAAGTGCTCGCAGTTGTTGCAAAAACTGTGGACGACATTTTCGCCACTCAAGTTGGGGGCAGTTTGAATCAAGGGGCAAACCGGGAGAAGGGTCGTTGTATCAGAAACGTTCCTTTCAGCTATAATCCTGCACTCGGAAGAAATCAACAAACCAGGCCAGCACTTGCCAATCCCTTCGCTGGTGCGCCCAACAAAAATCCACAAACCTTAAAGTACCAACCCCGAGGTCGGAGGGTCTTCCATGCCCTCTATATGCCTTTGTCCAAAGCTCTCCAAATCCTTGTTGGACAAGGCCATCTCAAACCCCTTGAGCCTCGGCCTCTCCCGAACCCTCTTCCGTTTACGCATGATGCTACCCAGTACTGCGCATACCATCAGCAAACTGGCCATACTACGACAGCTGCTTCCGTCTTCGCCATGAAGTACAGATCTATTTGACAACGGGGTCATCCTCCTGCCGAGCTCAGCAAAGTCTATCGCACTGGATCGGTGAACGTGGGGGATAATGTGATGTGATCGGGGGACGAACCACCTGCGGGCAGTGCTTGATTAACTCCAGACATGAGAATGGCATGCATTGTTCTGAGCAATATGCAAATACCAATTTTTTGTGCTTTCCGACTTGGGTATTGAGTCAGTCTTGTTGTTTTGTACAGAGTCAGTCTTTTCTTACTGAGTCAGTTGGGTCTGTCTTGTTGTACCGAGTCAGTCTTTTTTTGTTTTGTGTTTGTCTTTTCATTTTCTTTTGAGTCTGTCTCTGCCTTGGAGCCAGTAATGCCAACGGATCTCAATGAAACAGCAGTGATTTTCACGCTCTCACGTTTGCTTCTGCCTTGTGCCAGTTATGCCGGAAGTTCTGAATAAGATGGCAGTATTTGACTAAGAACTCTGTCTTTTTTGTGCCTTGAAAGTCATTGTAATGACCTGAGTTTTTCAAAACTTTTTGAACACTGCGTTAAAACAAAGAGGGAGGAATTCCTCGGTTTTGCAAAAATTTGATCAACTGAGAGAAAGAGAGGCGTGCTAAACCCTTAATGAATGAAATCATGCTTGTTAATGTGAGTACTGAGAATGATCCTGGCTTGATCTAGATTGGTTCCACTCGTCTTCCCCCGCAAGCGATTAGTCGCTTTCTTAAAAGATTTCAAAAAATATTTTTGCAAGCCAGACCCTGCGAAGACCTGTGTGGAATCGCTCTTGAGATTGTGCCTCCTAGGATCGCTCTTAGCCTCGAGACTCGCCCCCCTTGCTTTCAAACATTGAACTCGGACTCAGAAAATTCAAAGGTCAACCATAATGTGAGGCCTGCGTGGCCAGATTCGAAGCAGACCTCGAACAAGAGGCAACAAAGTCAGATCAAGAAGGTCAGGCGTCGTAAAAAAAGCTTACAGAGTCAGATCAGAAGCACCCCTCCAACTAGGGGCAAAAAAAAAAAAAAGTCAGATGCGCTCGAAGAGTCAAGGAATGGGATGTTTCTCAAGCTAACAAAGACTGGAAAGAATGCCAAATCCCAGAAGGGAAGAAAGAAGAAAGCATTGCTGAAGAACAACTGAGTTCCTATCCACAACACTAAGGCAAATTCAGCCCCCATGGGATGGACTCCTGCATCGTCAGCAAACAACAGCCACTCTCCTGGATTCAGATAACTTCAGGATCTCAAAACCATTCGGCATGGACAAAGCTACACTTTTACCCTTGAGAGGCTCGCTGGGCCGAAAACCCGGAAGGGCGACCCAGGCAAAAGTTAGAGCAAAAAAAAAAAAAAATGAAAAAAAAAAGAGAAAAGAAAAAAAATGAAGAAAATGAAAAGAAAAGATGAAAAAGAAAAAAGAAGAAAAGAAATGAAAGAATTGAAAAGAAAAGAAAAACAAAACTCGCAAGGTTGAAAACCCGCAACGGGCACCTTGGCAAAAGTTAGAGCCTAAAAAGGAGAGGTTAATACCCGAGTGTACCTTAACCCCGAACTACGTGAGGTTTGATTCCCATCTTTGGGATAGGTAGGCAACTTCATTCTGAAGTCCAGCCGTAAAACGCTTCAAAATTCGACTGTGTCTATGTAATGGTTTTGATCATCTTTGCTTTCTCTGAATCCGAGAATTTGGTTGTGTTCGTCACTCTGAGGACTGACTACAATGCGCCGCGGTGCTATCCAAACAAGGGGCAACTTTCCGTTGCCATTCAATGCACTGCGGTGCCGTTCAAACAAGGGGCAACTTTCCGTTGCCATGCAGCTCTCTTCAAGCACGGGGCAGTTTTCCTTTGGATCCGAGGTTGTGCATCTCAGGAGTAGGTTTCGTGCTCGTGAGCAGTGGCCGTTTGCAAAAATAGTTTTTGAGAATTTTTAATGAGGTTGACTAATTTTCTCTCAAAAATTATTCCATTTTTTCAAAACTGGACCATTCTTGGACCCCAAAAAGGGAAAATTTTCAGTGCTCACAGCCTAACTTGCATGATTTTAAATCAGAAAATTGAACAAGCATGTTAATCTAACTCTCATTTTGGTCAAAAAATTGTCTTAGTAGAAAGCCAAAAACAAAAAAAAATGGTCGAAATGATGAACTAGGGGCACAGTTGAGTTAGGTGTTCTGTCTTTTCCCCATTGCCACAATACTTGCCAAGAAGGGCACTCTACCTGCTAGAAAAGGGCACAACTGAAGTTAACAGCAAAAGGGCTGAAAGCTCTCTCACCTTCCGAGCAACGAGGTATCAAGCCAAGTGCGAAGCACGAACTGGAATGGATCAAGATATTCCACTACCTCATCTGGACAGATCTGATCACGTCCAAACTTCCCAGCAGAGCATCGTTAACCGATGTCAGCTGCAGATTTGCTACACACCTAGTTGTAGCACAGCCCTCTGTGGGAGAAACTCACTAGCTACGTGCAGAAGAAGAAGAATCTAGCAGAATGCTAGGGGCAAGAGCCCACAACTTTCTGTTTATCCATCAACCACCCAGGGGAGGGATTTAAAATGAGAGATTGAAGAATAGAGAGGTGTGCGCTGAGAGAAAAAGTGAGGAAAGGGCTTTTTCAGAAAAACAGAGCCTGAGGCCGAGTGGTGTGAGAATCACAAAAGAAAGGGTGGGAAACAATACCCAGAGAAACTGGCTCCTCGTGCACCAAGAGGTCTCTCGCCTTTGTAACACAGCTGAGTGTTGCTTGTGCGTCTTGTTTGTCTCGTTTCTTGTTTTGAGTCATTTGAGTGTCAACAGATGTGTTTAGGTCATTTTATCTTGTTTTTCCTTTGTTGAGTTGTGTTTAGGTCGTTCTACTTTTGTTTTCCATTGTTGAGTCATTTTGGTTGTGGTCAGTTGTAGGCTCAATACCCGGTTAAGAACCCTTTTCTCATTTCAATTTCAAAAATCATTTTGTGCTCAGAGTGCCGTGTCGTTCTCCACATTTGTGCAAAAGAGGATCAGTTCTTTCATAAAGCCGCAGGGTTCAACCCAGGTCATGTCAGAATAGTAAAACAAGGACCTATCTGAAGCTATTTAGGTTCCAGACTGCAAAGCAAAAGAAAAAGGGAAAATTTGGAGCATCTTAGCATGTTTCAACTTTAGCAAAATCCGAGACTGCATTCCAGGTGCACCTTCTCAGGCTCGCTGTTTCTCTGGAGTATGAGTGTGTCTCGACCCCAAGTGTAAGCCTGTTTCAAGTCAGAATGGCAGTCCAAGCAGCACCCGAGGATTTCACATGCAGATGTTATCTCTCGCCAATATGAACATGGTGTGCCCTTTTTGAGCTGAGTGAGTTGCGAAGTCCTCTAAGAGGCAAATCAGAGGCACGAGAGTACATATTTGATGCTCCTCTATTGCATAGAACGTGAACTTTCATATACACTGTTGTTGCATGCGTGCCGCGCATCGTTATGATTCATGCATAGAATATGCTTGCTTTCGATTCCGCATAGAATATGCTTTGCTTGTTTCATGCATAGAATATGCTTGCTTTCGATTCCGCATAGAATATGCTTTGCTTGTTTCATGCATAGAGTATGCTTGCTTTCAATATTGCATAGAATGTGCTTCCATACTTGCATAGAAAATGCTCGTATCTTTTGCATGGAAAATGCCCCCATACTTGCATAGAAGATGCATTTTATTGCACTGTCTTGTGCATTTCAAATCACTCGCGCTGTTTAGCGTATCGCACTGTTTTGTGCATTTCTAATCACTAGCGCTGTTTAGCGTATCGTACTGTTTTGTGCATTTCTAATCATTCGCGCTATTTTACGCACCTTAATCGCACTATTTTGTGCAGTTTACATTCGCGCTATTTTGCGCATCGCACTGTTCTGTGCAGTTTATCACTCGCGCTATTTTGTGCACCATAATCGCACTGTTTTGTGCAGTTTATCATTCGCGCTATTTTGCGCACCTCCATCGCACTGTTTTGTGCAGTTTACATTCGCGCTATTTTGCGCATCGCACTGTTCTGTGCAGTTTATCACTCGCGCTATTTTGCGCACCACAATCGCACTGTTTTGTGCAGTTTATAGTTCGCGCTATTTTGCGCTATTTTGCGCACCTCCATCGCACTATTTTGTGCAGTTTACATTCACGCTATTTTGCGCATCGCACTGTTCTGTGCAGTTTATCACTCGCGCTATTTTGCGCACCACAATCGCACTGTTTTTTGCAGTTTATCATTCGCGCTATTTTGCGCACCTCTATCGCACTGTCTTGTGCATTGCATTCATCGCGCTATTTTGTGCTTTGCATATCACATTGCACTATCTTGTGCATTTCAAACCAATCGCGCTGTTTAGCGTATCGCACTATTTTTGTGCATTGTATCATTCACGCTATCTTGCGCACCTCACCTGCACTTGTTAGTGTATTGCATCGCACTATCTTGCGCACCTTATCTGTATCGCACTGTTTTGTGCATTCACCCTACTCGTACTGTTTTGTACACCTTTAGCATCGCACTATTTTGTGCATCTGTTTCGCACTGTCTTGTCCAATCACCTGGTCCAGGAGACCTTAAATCCTGCATCATCATTTGCGCTGTTTTGCGCATCGCACTTGCATTTATTCGCACCGTCTTGTGCACTTTCCGGTCTAGGAGACCTTAAATCCTCTAAAGGGGCAATTCCTTTGGTGTTTGTCGTGCCCGAACGACTTCCAGCGGTCTGGTATAGCCACCTGCCTGTGTTAGCGGTGAGTTCCTAGGAGACCAACTGAGACGGTGGAAACTAGAGTTCGAATGGCTCATGCCTAGAACACAAAGGTTCGAGATTTTCGAGACTAAAGTCTGGTTTAAATACCCAGGGGTATATCCTCGGCTTGAAATCTGTATGGCAGCCCCATAGATTGAGATAGCATCTGTATGCGCCTCAATTCTGGATACTGATCCAACCTAGTCTGTCACCTTGTTGGAGAATAGGGAAAGCTGCAACCATAGTCAGGGAGAAAAGTAGTACCTGTGGTTCAACTGAGAAGAAGAGGAAGATTCCCACATCAGCATGAGGTAGGACATTGCCGAGGTAAGTCATTGCCAATTGCCCCTGTAAGGTACCTTTACCTCTTAGCTATTACATTGCATCTTAGCCACTACATTGCAGTGCATGGCATGAGTCCTCAATTTTCAAACCGGCTACGCGTAGCGTATAAGTCCAATTTTCATACCGGCTTCGCGTAGCGTATAAGTCCAATCTTCAAACCGGCTTCGCATAGCGTATAAGTCCAACTTTCAAACCGGCTTCGCGTAGCGTATAAGTCCAATTATCAAAATCTTTCTGCATATCATTTTGCATCCTGCCCCTGAACTATGCTGGTTTGATTCCTTACAAAAGGATACGTAGGCAGCTTGCGGGCACAACCATTTATTTATCTATATTTTGTTTGTTTGTCCAAGTCTTCGGCCTTGTCAAAAATGGGTCGTCTCTGGGCTTTGACATTCACTCCCGTCACTTCTTGACTTCCGAGTTCTGTCAAAGAGGGGCAACTGTAGACACCCCATTTTTGACCACCTTTAAGACTTGGACGCGATTGATGGTTTTGGAAGTTGTGCAGTGCAAAGGTTCAAATTCTTCGGCAAGGAGAGAGAGTCAAATCTCAACTTCATACCCCTTTTTTTTTTTTTTGTTGGACCAAAACGATCTTGATCAAAAGATTTTAGTCTTAAAACCCTCTATTTCAAAACGTTTTTGAAATAAAATTTTTACGATGTTCCAAGGCTCGCATTTTGTCAAATGTTGCGCTTTTCGGTAAACCGAGCAAGAACAAAGTGGAAATGAATGAAAGAGAGATGAAATCTTTGAAAAATCTTTCAAAACACCTTACTTAGGGGTTTGGAGTTGAAGAAAAGAGGAGAAGAGGGAAGAAATCCAGTTGGGGGAGAAAATGGGCATGAACCGTTAAGAAAGAGTCGAACAACCCTTGCCAAATCGGGCTTATTCATTTGCATACTTGGAATCAAGCTATGAGGCCACCACCGTTGGAAATAAGAGTTCCGGGGCTTCATTTTTCACTCAAGAATCTCCTAAATCCAATTCCGGACGGGGGAGATATAGTTGATTGAAGTAGGGTATCACTCCGGTTGAACCGAATCTGCGCGGCTTCACCAAAAAGGGCATAACTTTTTTCACAGGAGGAATTTTAAAAAAAGGTTTGTGCCATTGGAAAGCTAGCTTCCGGGGCTTCAATTTGGAGACTTTAACGGCCACCATTGGACTTCCCAATCACTGGCAGGCCACCTTTCTTTCCAGCAGATCCATTTTTGTCCTGAAAAGTGGCAGGCCGGCCAGAAAAGGTAGCAGGTCGGCCACTTGACCCTTTTGAACTGGCCGGCCGGCCACCTAGCATGTTGGCTGACCTTTTTTGCCCTTTTGAGCTGGCCGGCAATGACCCCCTCCCCAAGTGTGTTCTAGATGTGCAATTTGTTTTCCTCTAGGCCCTATGCCCGAAGGTCAACCTTTTGGGGGGGAAATTTGAATTGGTTTTCCCCCCCATTTTTCCCCCATTTTTCCCTTCTCTCCCTCTATAAAACCAGCAGCCCCAGTTGTGTTTAGGGGGTTAGAAAAGTTGCTTTGAGCTTTGTATACACATCCTTCCCTCTCCCTCTCATCCAAGCCTAAAAATACCTTTATTCTTGGACCATTTCTACACCAACCCATAGCACCACTCCTCCTCACTCCATTCCAGCAGCTTCAAGGCCATTTCCAGAGCTTAGGAGCAACATTTCTTGGACCAAAAGTTGCTGAAGTTTGGTTCTTCAAGGGTAAGTCTTCTTCTCCTTTTTTTGGCCCTATTTTTGCATACAATGTAAGACATACTTTCTTACATTTTCGGGCTCTGACCCTAACTGAAAATAGTCATGTTTTGAGGTATTTTTCATGTTTGATTAAGGGTTCTTCCCTGTTTGAGGCTTCATACTACCCCTTGTCTCTTTAGCTCTCATTTATGTCTCTTTCTTGCATAGTATTTTAGGCCTATTTTTAAACTGTTTTGAGCTTGGTCATAAACTGAAAAGAGGCTTTTTTTGATCCTTTCTTCAACATTGTTGAAGGGCTCTTCACTGTTTGAGGCTTCCATCTGTCACTTGCCTCTTTATCTCTCTTTTGGCCCTATTTTTGCATGCTTTTTTAGCTCCTTGTGCTTGTATTTTTGGGCTCTGGTCCGAACTGTAAATAGTCATATTTTGACCCACTCTTCATGTTTGATCAAGGGTATTTCACTGTTTGAGGCTTCCTTTTTGCTCTTTGTGTTAAAGCTCTCTTTTGGGCCTATTTTTGCATAATATTTTAGGCCTATTTGTGAGCTGTTTTAGACTTGGTTATAAACTATAAAGTGCTTCATTTTGAACCCCTATTCAACTTTGTTGAAGGGCTCTTTGCCATTTAGGGCCAGAAGCTGTTACTTGCTTCTTTATCTCTCTTTCGAGGCCACTTTTGCATGTTAGCTTAGCCCTACTTGTGTTCACCTTTTGGCCTTGCTTAAAACTGGAAATATGCTTGTTTTGGGACTTTCTTGATTCTGTCTTCATACTTCATGTTCAAATAATGCATGCTTTGTATAGCTATAAGTCATTCCATATGCCTTGTCTCGAGTTTCGGGTCTCATTTCATGCATCGGGTGCCATGTTTCCATGTCTCGGGGCTGTTTTGTATCATATTTTGGTACTGAAATTTTCATGCTTGTATGCCATATTCCATGCCTTGCCATGCCTTGATTAGAGTGGCATTTGTGCCTTAGGTTCGGTCCTCGGTTTGCGTGTGCGTGTGCACGCATCTCGAGTGTCTCATTTCCATCTGATGGCCTCTTATGTGAGTGTAGCTGAGGTCCACTTGCGTTGGTGTAAGTCTATCATGCATTGTGTGTGCCATTTCAATTCATAGCATTGCGTATGCTAGGTTGTATGTTAGAGCATTGTGTATGCCATGCTACCTCGTGCATCGTGTATGCAATTTCATAGCATTGTGCATGTTAGGTTGTATATTAGTTGCATTCATGCATGCCATGCATATTGCATTGTGCTTGGGATAGGAGTTAGCTCGAGCACGGGAAACGAGGGACGTTTCGTACTCCGAGTGACGGAACGTGTCTCAATTCCCAGTCACCGACACTCCGGATTATCCATGATGGAGTTTAGGTATTGTTGTGTTTTCATGTGCATTCATTCTATATTGAGTTATGCAGTTCGCCTCCTCGGCCATCATGCATCGATATGCGTGATTGGTGGCACGAGGATCGAGGCATGCATACATACGTGAAAATACATTGCCATGTCCCTTTCCTGCTCTCTGTTGCAGCAAATCAAGAATCAGCAGCTTTCCGGAGCTTGGCACGCTTTCCAAAAATAATTGCAAACAGAGGCTAATCGGGGCATCGCGATGGATTTCCGCGCCGAACATGCATCATTCATCATCCGGAGCAGAGTCGAGGCAGTCCCTAGCTTGCATGCTAGTTTATTGCTTTCCTAGTTAAATTTGTTAATTAATTAGGGTTTT
The DNA here is from genome assembly GCA_030407325.1 of Camellia japonica. Taxonomy (NCBI): domain Eukaryota; kingdom Viridiplantae; phylum Streptophyta; class Magnoliopsida; order Ericales; family Theaceae; genus Camellia; species Camellia japonica. The sequence continues at coordinate 161,900,681 of JAPPVO010000019.1, read as the reverse complement.
GTACTTATTCGGACTGTAATTATTCATTTGGGACTGTATATTATTCTTTCGGACCCTCCGCGCGAGGGCAATGTTGTAATAAGTGTGTGTGCGTGTGATGTATGTCTTCCAACCCCACGTCTTTCTTTCCCTTTTATTTACCAGCTTATGATGGTTAGATTAGGCCATGTTTCAATTAGCATACAGTATGATAGCATGTTTGCATTCATTCATCTGTTTTGCATGCACCAGGCTTGGCACATCATACTAACTGCATTTGTATTTCAATTCCGAGTTGAATACATGTTAGCTGTTGCATCTCATATGCCATGTTTAGAATAGCCGAGCCTGCTATAGTTGCATTTTTGCATGTGTTGCATCAGGCATTTCTGTATAATTAGGATCATGCATGGATTTCTAATTAGCTTTTGTTTTGGCTTGGAGTACTCGGTGAGTTTTTATGCTTTAGCATCCTTGCATGGGTGTGAGTGACTGCCATGAATAGCATGCTTACCATGAGGCTATGTGTTTATGTGATATACCTGCTTGAATGCCTGTGGGTGAAGGGTGGGTTATTTGGATTGGGACAAAGCATCAACTGTGAGTTTTAAGCCCACTAGATAGTGGCAAAACCATGTTTTCTAAGCCCACACGAGGGTGGCAAATCCACGTTTTAGCCTACTTGCGGGTAGCACTATCAAACCATTTTCAAACAAACAAACATGAAATGTTTTGTTCCAATTCAGGCGATCCAGTCTATACTTGTATGCTGTGCGCATCACTAATAAATCTAGGCTAATAACCGGAATGAGAACGCATAATGTTTTCAAAACTAGATATCATGGTTAGTAGAGGCCGATCTTTGATCGGGCGAGCGGGGGTGCTCACGAAGTGACCTTCCCCAATTGTTCCCAAGTTCCCGAGCCGAGGCAACTTTGGTAATGACGGACACGTGGCCTTAGGCAAACGAGTCAGGGTTTCCTAAATTTCCCAAAAATAAAATATTTAGGTGGCGACTCTGTATCTGGCAAAGCAGTCCATGTTTGGCACTTCTTTTCTAAAAATCTATTTTCTCAAAACGATTTGCCGGATTTGGACTTTTTGGTTCAGATTAAGAACCGTGACAACATTTGAGTCCGAACTGTAGCGAGGTCCCCTGCGGACTTGTTACACCAAGTCTTAAGGGTGGTCAAAAATGGGGTGTCTACACATGTATTTGATCATGTTTTAGACAGAGCCATGTTTGTAACGTCCCGACTTCATTACCTGAATCCATTACCAAATCCATTAGCCAAATCCATTTACAGAGTATACACAAGGAAGCATAAAGAAAGAATTAAAGAACTAAACAATTCATACATTCTCTCTTGTATGAATAAAGATGCTAAATTACATACAAATCATTATTATGCCCGTAGGCTTACATTTTACATAATAAAAATGAAATAAGGGCTTAACCCTCTTACAACAATGGTGTTCCGTCAACAAGTATAGGTCCCATGGCCAACAATTAAAGAAGATCGCCAAACTTGAATCATCTCTCAACTTGCACCTGAAAGATAATTACAACTGTGGGATGAACATAAAGTCCAATAGAGATCCCAACAAGATCCTAAACATTAAAAACATACAGATAGCTATGATCATGAATGCACCATGATATACAATATAAATAATATGACAGTTTAATATTAAAACATACTTATATAAGTACATTTTCTCCCCAAAATGTCCATTTAAACACTATATAGTGTAAAACCACTTGTTTCCTTTCCAATTATTCAGTTTAGTTCTAAAAACATTTCCTTCACAACATAACCTTTACTCGTTAGACCTCCACATTAACATAAATGAATTTCATCCCCACTATTGTTTAGAAAACACGTTCACATATATGAGTCACAACCAATCCCATAACTAAACCCACTATACACGCTTATACAACAATACAACTACCATATTCCTTGGCTATAGGCCCAAGGGCAAGAAATACTCATAACAAGATACCGACAAACATATATTTCTAAATAGAAATAATTAAACGAGATACATACTTCCATTTCTACCAGCCTACATCATGGATGGCAAATGATATAACTCACATAACACATAACGCTTTACCGGCTTCACCCGGAAGGAATGACCCCAAGGTCACACTTCACCGAGCTCCAGTCGGAGAGAAGAGGAACCGTTTATGAAGGCGTCGCACTTTGCTGGCGTAACCGGAGAGTAACAGACCTCAATTTTAACTTCACCGGGCACCATCCAGAGGGGAGAAGAAATCGTCTATCAAGGTGTTACACTTTACCGGCTTGATCGGAGAGAAGGGGACCTCTACACAATGTCCAAGAAATACCACAACACGCTAAATTACATAAATAAAACACAAGTGTAATACAAACACATAACCTATTCAACAACAACAATAATGTCATCTTCCACCAATGATCAATGATAAAGCCTCTAATAGTTAAATCAATAACTCTCATGAACTAAATCAGAAATTTCCACAACATCAACATCTTCGTAAACGATTTCAACAACCATTGCCCTATTTTATTTCACAAAGGAATTACATTCATTGTTTTGTTTTCAAAATCAAATTGGTTATTTGAAATCCTTGACACTACCGACCCTTCACCCAAATCATATTTTCAATAATAAATCTCAAATTGTTACATACAACAAGTAACCAACACAACACAATAATACCCAAACAATCACAGTTAATTCTCATTAACAACCCAAGCATTAATTCAATCCCATTAAGTCTTAATTAAATTCCATAACATATAACATAAACATTACCCAACTTTGCCCATTTTGTGATATTAAACCCTCAATGACAAATTAGGGCTTTCGCCACAATCAACATAACCATAATTAGTCACAACCCAATATATCAAAACAACCAAAAACACACTGTCACAATTCCTAAGAACTCAAGCCCTAAACCCCTATCATGTTTTTTTGGAAAATCTCATAATGAACACGCTTTTAAATATAATAAAACTACCATATGTCTATCTATAACGGAATATTAAAGTGGAGCAAGAAATTCCTACATCTTGAGGCAAAGAGGAGACAACACAAAAATCACACCGGTTTAGGTACAAGATACTATCATTACTGCCTGGACAATTACATCCAACCCTTAACCGGCGACGAAATGACAATCGTTCAGATTAAATGGAAGCCCTCATCGAGCTCTACGTTTTGCTATAAAGGACTAGGGGTAGAAAGTGAGTGGAAATAGATGAAAATCAAGCTTCAAAGCTTGAAAGGGGTAGAAAGGAAGAGAGAGAAGATGAACTCAAAAATGAGATATTATTGATTTTTGGAGACTTTTATACACAAGTAGACTGCAGCGCGAAGGCCACATTGCGGCCACGATGAAGAGGATAAGATAGGTCATGGGCGTGACCAAGATACTCACGAGCGCAACCAAGAGAGTCGTGAGCCCACTTCTTTCTCCAACCAACAGATCTGAAGACCAAGATAGGTCATGGGTCACACACTTCTTTCTCCAACCAACAGATCTGAAGGCCAAAATTGTCGCGGCCTCTCGCGGGTGCAACTTACCCTCACGCCATCGCGAGCGCGACTAATCAAAATAGAAAAACTTGGGTTGCTGCTCTGCAACCAACCCGAAGCACACCAAGGTCCCAAACTACCCAGATAAAGCTAGAGTCCACTAGAACAGCCTTGTCTCCCAACCAACAATAAAACAGGTCGGGTTATCTGACCCTGGGCCATTACAATCTCCCTTACTTAGGAAATTTCATCCCCCAAATTAACAAAACGCCAAGCAAAAGGCAATACAACTGCAAAAGGAAACTCAACTGCTAAACCCAAAACTAGATCGATTCTTGGGATTAATTATCGGATTCTGGTACAACACCTCGGAGCCCCAAAGACACCTGGATAACAAGAATACAAGGAAGAGGTCACGAACAATTCTTCGACCGTTTCTTCGATCCACATAATTTATTGAGGTCTACAAGATGGAAAACAAAAACAATAACCATGTGCACCCAAAGACATCAACCATGCCCCAAACGCCAACAAACACACAAAAACACCCCAGGGTGTTCAACACTCGAGCACGAAGAAAAGGAAAACCACTCTCCAACAAAACTCTTGATCAACCCTCGCAAAGAAGAGGACGCACCACAAAACACAGACCAAGAGAACACCGTGGCACCATAAGTCCCAAAAACATCATACTCTCCTTAAACTAAACACATCGACCCACAACTGACTACACAAGTTAAGCCACCATACAAGGCACAACGATTAACAATCCCATTTTGTAATAAATAAATAAATAAAAAAAAATCTTAGTTCTTTGAAAATCTTTCTTTATACCGAAAGTATTTCTCAAAAGGTTCTTAAACCAGCACCGCCCACAATCTAAAATGCATTTTCTGATTTTCTTGTAAAACTTAAAATTTTGCAACCATTCTCCAAAAGCAAAATAAAGTGGTAATCAGAACACATAATCATCCATATTCTCATAATGTGTTAGGTTCAGCTTTTAATAAATTGAATAAACTACACGTTCACATTTGAATTCACCACATATGTTTGAAATTCTTTATTATCAGTTAGATTAAATTCATAACATTACAGTTCAACACTGCCATCCAAGACCACAACACAAGGAAAAATTCATTTTTTGAATTCATTTCCCAACATATAACAACCGGTGAACCTCAATCACCACCCAACATGTGACACTTTGTACTTTTGGGTTTAGAATTGAGATAAGGTGAAATTGAAAGTTGTTAAGGTTTGGTGGATATGTATATGTGCTCTCATGCCATATTTTTGGACTAGGGGTTGTTAAGAATTTGTGAGTATAAGGTTGTTGCTATTTTTGTTAGAATGGATGCAATTTCGGGGACGATTGTAACGATCTAGAATTTTTACCTCCGCTCGAGCAGGGGAGTTGACGCTCGAGCGGACATGAGAGGCTCCTTGCATTTTTGCAGTCTATCTGAAATTTTGAGAGTTGCGAATTTCCGCTCGAGCGTAGGAGTGGTCGCTCGAGCAGATGACTTTGTTGGTCTGCCTGCTCGAGCGTGGAAAGTGAGATTGCGCTTGACATTTTTTTAGTGTATTTGGAACCTCCTTGTCTTATTTTGGGACATTGATCGAGGTGGCATCATGATGGTAAAGTAAGAGTGAACCAAGAATTTAATTCGGATAACTTTTCCTACGAATAGCCGTCACTCTTTTGTCCTTTTCTTTTTACACACTTTGAATTTTGGTGTGAGGCTATAACTATTGGAAAGCTTGTTTCCGGGGCTTCAATTTGGACACAAGAACGACCTAGAACGGAGTCCGGACTAGAGAGGTATGCTCGTTTGAAGTTTTGGAATCTGTGCTGGAAGCCGGTACGCTCGAGCGGGAAAAGCGACGCTCGAGCGGACTGCGCGAATTCAGCAAGTTTAAAGGCACTTTTCTAGATCATTCTTTAGACTTTCATCTTCTCTCTTCATCCCTCTCACCCTAGGTCCGAAAACCCTAGGTTTTTGACCCCAAATACCTTCCATTTCCCTCAGAATTGGCCAAGATCTCTTACCAAAAAGTGAAGAAGGCTTGAAGCTCAACATTTTCAACCGATTGGATTTTGGATTTGTGAAGGATTCTTCTCAAAGCTTGCTCTTTTGTTTGATTCTTGAGGTAGGGGTCCTAATTCTTCTTCAATACTTGCATTAATAGATAGATTTGTGGTATTTTGATTATATAAATGCAAAATCTACATTTTTGAGCATATAGTGTTATATCATGGAATTTGGGGGTTTAGGGTTTGAAGTGTTGGGGTTCAATTGTTGGGTTAAGATCGTGTATTACGAACCTTAGGCGTATAATCAATGGGAAAATTGGAATAAAATGTAGTGGTTTAAGAAGTTTGAATTTTTCTTGAAAATCTTAATTTTTCTTGAAAACCCTAAGTTGATTCGTGTTGATAATTAATGATTTTGTCCAAATTGAAAGTAGAATCATGAAATTGAGAGGTTGAATTATATATACAAGTTTAATTGGATTTTGGAAGTGTTTGAAAATTATGTTAAAAATTAGCGATTGAACCTTTATTATGGATATTGTAAATCATGCTATAATATGAAATGAAATTTGGGGAAAAAGATTTGTTAATGATATGGAATTTGTGATAAGATGATGAAGTGTAGATTTAAGAATTTTATTGTATAGTTAGAAAGTGAACTTTATACCTCAAAACTAAAAGCCCAAATTTATGCTTAACTCTAGATATGAAGTTTATTTTTGGAAAATGAAGAATACTTCAATTAACATTAAATTTATGAAATTAAGTCTATATTGGGTTAAGATGAGTGTGAACATTGATAAATGGGAGATTATGAAATATGGTGGTGTTATATGAAGGAGTTGCATCAAAGAAATTAAATGTTGAAGATTTAATTTATAACCTTGGGTGGTAATTGATAATCATGTGTTGTAAAAATTGAGTTTGAAGACTTGATAATAATAAGGAAAAGTAACGAAATAGTTTGAACCCAAGAATTGTGAATACTTTATAAATGAATCTTCATGCCTCTATGGATGTGTTGTTGTATTTTGTTATCAAACAATGAATGATTTAATGGATAATGAAGAAGGTCGTGGAACATATTTGTACTTGTTATGTAAATGGAATTTTAATAGCTGGTGGATGTGTATTGAACTAATGTGTTATGGAAATAATGGAAGGTGTGTTGGCATTGCCCACAGATTGTAATGATGAATTGTGATGTTACCTTGGGGTTTGCTTCCCGCCATATTTTGAGCCGGCAAAGCGTAGCGCTTGAGACAGGTTCCGCCTTCCTTCCGGAGTAGTGCTCGGAAACGCGTGTGGTATGTTCAGGTTCCGCCTTCCTTCCGGCTTGTGACCGGTAAAACGTGTGACTCATGGAGATGACTTGTTATTGGATCCGGTGTTTGATATGAAATTAATTGAAAGAATGGAAAATGAAATGGTAATTGGATTAGGGATTGGTGTTGATACACTCAATGGATTGCTTGTGATTATAATGGAAGATTATGAGTTTTGTTTTGTAAATAATAGAGAAATTGAATTAAAAAGGGATTGTTATTCTTGTGTTATGCTTGTATTCTATTTGGTAATGCAAACGTTAATGTGAGGTAATTGTTGGGAAAGTTGGAGTTGAGTGTATGAGGATTGTCTTTTTGAACATAAAGGAAATTGGATCTTGACATTATGGAGTTATAGTGATTGGAAATAGTATAAGGGAAAAATGGAAATGAAATGGGGAATATTTTGGGAATTAGTTAATAATTTTTTAATGATGTTGTTTTTTAAATATGTTTGTTTCATAAGGATCTATGTTTTTTTAAAGTTAAGGGCTGATTTTTAATGGCTGAAGATTTTTCTTAAAAGTGTTTAAATAATTTTTGAGAAAAAGGTACCTTACTTATGATATTTTGAAGTCATAAAATGTCACCCTACTATATGGTATCACCCTGCATGCGTGATCATTTCTATCTGTGTGTTAGTTATTGATTTAGAACTATGAGATTCCTACTGGGCATTAGTGCTCACCCCTTGTTGTTTTATCTTTTTACAGGAAGAAAGTGTGGATTCTTTGATTGAAGAGTTAAGAAGTCCATGCGTCTTTTATATGTAATTTCATTATAGATGTGATGGATCTTGTATTTGTATTTTATTTATTTGTAGCTTCACAGTAGGAGATTGACATGTATTGTTATCATTGTAATGTTTGTTGAGAGAGAGAGAACATGTATCATTGTATTTCTATTACTCAAGGGTAATGGATGTTTGTAATAAATAAATAAATAAATGGACCTAAATTGCAGGCTTTGGTAATGTTTCCGAGTAATTAAAAATTAGGGCGTGACACAACAACACCCATCACTATTACAGTGATGCCACAACACAAGACAACATTCCTATAATAACAATTAATAGAAATAATAGTCAAGTTTAAAACGCAATAAGGCACAAAGGAAATTCACAATATATTGGGGTCTCATCCCATCAAAATCACCAATCACCTACTGGTACTATACCATCCACAAAACCAAGGTTCCAACATGTAACCCAACTCGGAGGATTACCACAAGCTCACACACTCACCTATATGAGGCTTCAAGCTCATAAACCTGACCTAGGGCATTCAAAACTTCTAGCTCTTAAACTCAATTCCAAGCTATTCCTTAAGCCTATACCGGATTCCTCAAGGAAAGATCGCACCCTTATTGTTTCCAAACAAATCACCACTCGTATGCCTATATGGAAAACATACCCTTCACATCACAACTCAAGATTGATAGGGTCAACAACAATCCACCTAATCCTGTTCTTAGCAAAATTTAGTTTGAGTCAAATCGACAAAGGTGATTTGACAGAAAAACTATTTTTCACAAACAACAATTCAATCAAACAATGTGGTATGTATCCTATGCCTTGATAGCTTCAAGGACTTCTTTGGAGGTTGGAATGTGAAGAAACAAGTACAAACAAACTAGAAATTTGATTAATAATACTTAAACTTATTACTCAATTACAAGAATCAAATTACAAGGTTCATAGCATTATAATCGACAAGTTCAAACTAAATTACAGGCACTGAATTATTCGTAATCTACTCGTATGTACAAGAAACTACTCCTAAATAAGTTACACTACTCTTAAATTTCACAAGGGTTGTGAATTTGGTTGAAGGTCTTCTTCTCTTTGAATTTTCAACTTTTATATGGCTTCACTGGCCACGCCATGCTGCCATGTGTCCACTTGCTGGTTTCCCTCATCTGCCTATGATCTGCAGCTACTGTAATTGCCTTGAAATCTCTTTCTTTCTAAGGTTACCACGTGTCACACCCTCAATCTTCCTTCTTGGGCCACTAACTTCATGCCTCTGACTCTTGGACCTTTATTGCACCTGATTATGCCCCTGTTGACAAAAGATTTCAAATTTATGGTGCCAACAATTCTCCCCTTATTTAAGGTAAAATTGGGTTTTTCCTTAAAAGAATATTCATTGATATGGACAACTTTTGAAAGCCCAAATAGAACCATGATTTCATTAAAACAACTGGGCCTGTCCTCAAGCCCAAAGCTATCAAGGCCCAATGAATAGAAACAACCCAAGCAATATAAACTTAGAAATTTGAATTGAAGCTCTACTTCTGCTTCTTACTCTTGGCTGCTAAATCAACAAACAAGTTAGCCATAGGCATAGGATATTCATCATTTGGAGTTGCTATATTCATGTTCCGGAAATCTATACATACTCTCAAATTTCCATTCTTTTTCATAACAGGTACAATATTCGGCAACCATTTAACATATCTAGTCGTTCTAATAAAACCTATCTATAATAACCTCTCAATTTTTTCTTTAACTAACAAAGTCACTTCATTAGTAATCCTTCTTGGAGGTTGTTTATGTGGAATGAGGTTTTCTCTTATTGGTAACCTATGTTCCACTAGTGTTCTATCCAAACCAGGCATCTCTTCATAACTCCATGCAAAACAATCTACATACTCATACAGCAAACCAACCAGTTTGCTTTTACTTTCATTAGATAAACTAGCATTTACATGGATTGGCCTTTTGCAGGCCTCAGTTCCTAAGTTGAATTCCTTCAAGGGATCTTGCACATCTGCCTTGACGTCATTAAGCTTAATAGGAGCAGCTCTCAAATGCTCAAACTACATCTCTTTATAACTTAGAGGGCTATTGTCTATAACACATTCTGCCCATGAACAATCAGGCAAAGACTTAAACTTAACCTACTTGCTAAAAAGAAATTAAAAAGCCTAGAAAAAGTAGATTTAATGACTAGAGTTGTAACTATCTCATCCTGCTTGACTTCTCCACTTGTTTGCATCTCTATCATCTGGATCTTCTGTCATTTCTTTAATCACAAGCCCCTTTTATTTCTGCATCAGGCTTGGCTTGACTAATTCCTGGCCTATCCTCTTCAATGATGCTTTTGAACTCTTCATTGGTTAGGCTTTTTCCTTGGGATTTGACCTCATCTTTAGCCACCTCAATTGGGCCCATGTCTTCATCATAGAGCACAACCTCTATGTTGTTGACATCTGCTACAAAAGGATTTGCATCTTTCCAATAGATCTTCATTCCCTTCTATTCATCTTGTTCATTATTAGTCAAGAATATTAAAGCTTGATGCAAAGAGAATGGCACACAACCATTGAGGTGTATCCAATCTTTTCCTAACAACACATTGTAGATAGAAGTGGAATCGATTACAAAAAAGGTAGTTCCTATTAGCCTTGAACAAACCTGGAGTTGTATAGTAACAACCCCTTTTGCTTAAGATGAGCCTCCAGCAAAATTACTTATATTAATATTAGTAGGTAACAAGTCCTCTACTGATTTGCCTATTGCTCTCAAAGTTTTAGAAGGGAGAATGTTGACTATGGCTCCATTGTCAACTAGAACCTTGCCGACTGGGACTCCATCTAAATGAGCCCTCACATACAATGGCCTTAACTGCTTGATTAGCTTTTCTTAAGCTTCTTTAGAATCACTTTTTCCCCATCGACTGATTTGACCACCTCAATTGACCTTAGTGGCTTAACTTTTGCCTTAGTCACTGCTATTTGCACAACTGGTTCTGTCCAGTCTTCAACATCACCTGCTAGCATGTATGGCTGGTATGGTTTGGCTTGAAACCTCTTTGGGATGTCCATAATCATGTTACATTCTCTAGAGGCAGGCAAGAACCAAACTGAATGGCTGCTATTTTCTCCTCAAATCCCTCTAAACTTTCTAACTTAGCATCTTGTTTCACAGCAACACTACTTTAATCTATAGTTGACTTTGCACCTTCTTGGTCTTTCATTTCTACATTAACTATACCATCTTCATCATCAGGCACCAACTCTTTCTCTAACTCTTTCAATCTCAACCTCAGCATTTCCTTGTCAGGCATTGTTTTCCCTTCTTTCTTCTCTTTGTTCACCACTGGTTTTTTTAGTAGTTGCATAGGTGATTGGGTTACTTGCTCCTTTGATGTTGATCTCACCACTAATTTTGGTGGCACAAACCCTTCCTTAGTCCAAACCAAATTTCTCGAACCTCCATCACCTGCCGTTCTAGACATTATGGCAGGAATCCTTCTCTGTTCTCTTCTTTTCTGAGTTCTGGTTGGTCTCATTTGTCTTTATCCTCCTGAAGGAAACTTTGGGTGAACAACCCCATGCCATCCTAAGTTAGGTGGCACTAGTGGTTTCGCCATTCTTGACTGCACATTTGGCATCATCCTTGGGCCATTTTGCTGCCGTAATCCATCAAATGGTCTTACAAATTGTTGTTGGCCTCCATATGGCCTTCTAGTTTGTTGCTGGCCAATATGTGGCTTCATAAGTTGCTATTATTGGCTAGTGTGGCCTTGTCAGTATTTTTGGATTTCCATAGGGTTTAATCTTATTGAACATAAATAGTTAAGCACTTAATCGCATAATCGAATCAAGTTCACAAAGATAGCCATTCGTCCCAGAACTCCCAAAGAACTCCCATTAGAAACCACGTCGATCAAGCGTGTTTTGAATAAACCTCAAAGCAAGTTGACTGGCTACAAGCACTATACAAGAAACTTAACCCCATACTCATAAATACAACGCATAATTCCTAAAACTTATCTAACTATATGCAAACGTCATCACCAAGCATAATAAACCCATTGTGGCAAAAACCACTTCTCCTGAACCTAAGGTATTTAAATCCGGTTAGCTCTAATACCAAGTTGTAATGCCCCGACTTTTATTATCCAAATCTAGTACCAAATCCACTTGTTAAATCCATTTACAGAGTATACACATGCAAGCATAAAGAAATAATTAAAGAACTAAACAATTCATACATTCTATCTTATATGAATAATGATGCTAAATTACATACAAATCATTATTATGCCTGTAGGCTCACATTGTACATAATAAAAATGAAATAAAGGCTTAACCCTTTTACAACAATGATGTTTCGCCAACAAGTATAGGCCCTGTGGCCAATAGTGAAAGAAGATTGCCGATCTTGAATCATCTCTCAACCTGCACCTGAAAGATGATTACCAATGCGGGATCAACATAAAGTCCAGTAGAGATCCCAACATGATCCTAAACAATAACAATATACATATAACTATTATCATGAATGCACCATGATGTACAATATAAATAATCTAACAGTTTAATATTCAAAATATACTTATGTAAGTACATTTTCTTCCAAACATGTCCATTTAAACACTACAAGGTGCAAAACCACTTTCCTTTCCAACTATTCAGTTTAGTTCCAAAAACATTTCCTTCACAACACAACCTTTACTCGTTAGACCTTCATATTAACAGAAATGAATTTCATCTCCACTATACAACAATACAACTACCATATTCCCTGGCTATAGGCTCGAGGGCAAGAAACACCCATAACATGATACTGAGAAACATATTTATCTAAATATAAATAACAGAACGAGATACATACTTCCAGTTCCACCAGCCTACATCATGGATGGCAAATGATATAACTCACATAACACATAACGCTTTACCGGTCTCACCAGGAAGGGAACAACCCTAAGGTCACACTTTACTGAGCTCTAGCCGGAGGGGAGAGAAACAGTTTATGAAGGTGTCACGCTTTTCTGGCCTAACCAAAGAGTAAGAGACCTCAATTTCAACTTTACTGGGCGCTAGCCAGAGGGGAGAAGAAACCGTCTGTCAAGGCATCATGCTTTACCGGCTTGACAGTAGAGAAACAAACCTCCATATAATGTCCAAGAAATAGCACAACATGCTAAATTACATAAATAAAACATAAGTGTAATACATACACATAACCTATGCAACAACAACAACAACAACAATGTAATCCTCCACCGATGACCTATGATAAAACCTCTAACAGTTAAATCAAGAACTCTCATGAACTAAATCCAAAATTTCTATAACATCAACATCTTCGTAAACCATTTCAACAACCATTGCGCCATTTTATTTCACAAAGGAATTACATTCATTGTTTTGTTTTCATAATCAAATCCGTTATTTGAAATCCTCATCACTACAAACCCTTCACCAAAATCCCATTTTCAATGGTAAACCCCAAATTGTTATATACAACAAGTAACCAACACAACACAATAATACCCAAACAATCACAGTTAATTCTCATTAACAACCCAAGCATTAATTTAACCCCATTAAGTCTTAACTTAACTCCATAACACATAATATAAACATTACCCTACTTTGCCTATTTTCGTGATATTAAACCCTTAATAACAAATTAGGGCTTTTCACCACAATCAACATAACTGTATTTAATCAACCCAATATTTCAAAACAACCAAAAACACACTATAACAACTCCCAAAACTCAAGCCCTATACCTCTATCATGCTTTTTGGAAAATCTTATAATGAACACGCTTTTAAATGTAATAAAACTACCAGATGTCTATCTATAATAGAATATTGAAAAGGAGCAAGAAATCCCTACCTTTTGAAGCGAAGAGAAGACACCCCAAAAATCATCGTTGACGAAACAATGATCCACTCAGATTAAATGGAAGCTCTCACTGAGCTCTACATTTTGCTATAAGGGACTATGGGTAGAAAGTGAATGGAAATAGATGAAAACCAAGCTTCAAAGCTTGAAAATGGCGGAAAAGAAGAGCGAGAAAAGAAGAGAAGATGAACTCAAAAATGAGATATTTTAAGCTTTTGGAGACTTTTATACATAGATAGATCGCGGGCGTGAAGGCCACAACACGACCGCGATGAAAGGGACAAGACAAATCGCAAGTGTGACCAAGATACTCATGGACGAGACCAAGAGAGTTGTGAGCCCCCACTATGGGCCACACAATCCATCGCGGGCCACACACCTCCTTCCCCAGCGAACAGACCCTGAAGGCCAAAATGGTTGCGGCCCCTTGTGGGCGTGGCTTACCCTCACGTCATCACGAGCGTGACCAAGCAAAACAGAAAAAACCTAGGTTATTGCTCCGCAGCTAACCCAAAGCACACCAAGGTCCCAAACCAGCCAGATAAAGCCAGAGTCAATCGGAACAGCTCCATGTCCCAACCAAAAATAAAACGGGTTAGGTTATCTGACCCTGGGTCATTACATGTAAGTTTTCTTACTTTTTATGAGTATATCATAGCCATGTCTATCTCTACTCTCTCTCTCTCTATTGTATTTTCTAGTATGTTAATAGTGTAGACCACACATTTAGGCCCAGTTTATCGTATTTTTTAGATGATGTTACTATATTATTGTGTTGCATGATTTTTATAATTTGAGATATATTCTCGTGGCAATTGACCCAATAGGTTTACACAATTATGAGTTCTAATGCATTAGTTTATCCATGTATCTAGGATCACGCACTTTTGTATTTCTTAATTCTTTTTTTGACTTGGTGCAGAGGAATACCATGTGAGCTTTCTCTCCCTTCTTTTGCATCATGCATATTTTTTCTTCACTTCCTATATAGAGAGCATGCTTTCATGAGGATTTTGTGTAATAAGTTTATATCTCTATATTTGCGTCTTGTTGGTAAGTAGTTTTGCCTAAGTTGGGATTGCTTATATTTTTCATGGCGAAAGGGATATCTTTTTCCAAACGTGTCTTTTTCAAAATAAACTTTTTTCAGAATCTAATGGAAGTGGAAGCTTTCCAAAATAGGTGATTCAACTTGTTTGTTTCACCTAGAAAAATTTAGTGTGCTTGGTTTCAGTTTTCTAAATTTAGTTTTCTGAAAATTGAGTTTTTTGTTTTTCGCATTTTTTTTTTTGTTTTTGTTTTTAGTGAATATTTTTTAAATTTTAAGCAATTTTTTTTTTTACTTTTCGAGATGCACTTTACTTAGATGTATCTAAATAGTAAAATATTTGTGAAGAAATATTTTAGAAAATTAATAAATACACAAAAATACGAAAAATGTAGTGAACTTTCGTATTTTTTTTTTTTGTATTTTTAGGATTCAGTGAATTTTTTAAATATGTTTTCACAAATATTATACTTTTTAAGTGTATTTATATTAAGTGTGTCTAAAAATTTTAAAAAAATATTTAAAATATTAAAAAAATTCATTGAAAAAAAAAATGAAAAATAGAAAAGTAGAATTTTCTGAAAAGTGTTTTCTAAAAACCAAAACCAAATAAGATGATAAAATTGGAATATGAATATGTTTGGTAATCAATCTTATATCAAGAATAAGTAGAGGTCGATCTTTCGATTAGTGAGCTGGAGGTGCTCAATTCATGACTATCCTTTCTTATTCCTAAACTCCCAGACCAAGTTTTCTAGTTACACTAGGTCAGTGGCTACATTATTCGAAGATAGGGTTTTTTGATTTTTTTCAAAAAGATTAGGTTATGATTCCAAGTCCAGTGATATGGTCTTTATTTGGCATTTCGTGAAATGGATTTGTAAGTTATTTCCAAATCTAGATCCTCACTCAATTCACACTGCACTTTGTGAACGAGACAAGGGTGAGCTGTCAGACTGATTTCGATATAATTGAAGTCTTAGTTCACGACTCAGGTTTTATAAATCCAGGGCATGACATATTCCAATATGTTTCTTCATCTTCGATATAATTGAAGTCTTAGTTCACGGACTCAGGTTTTATAAATCCAAGGCATGACATATTATACCTGAAAAGAAAGGTTCAAAAAGGCATGGTATCCACAGTCGTGCAACCTTTTATTTTTAATTCAAGGTACTAGTTAGACTTTTTTATTCTTGTGAGGCTTACACCATTCCTTTTTTAGGTGAGTAGAGCATACTATTATCATTCTTAAGCTTCCCATTCCCAAAGTTTTGCAAACATACTTTAAATGTTTTGAAAAAATGTTACAACTTGTTTTGAAACTACGTATTAACTTTTGGCATACAATCATTTTGACATTAGTTTTTCTATAATTATGTGCTTTGATATTGTTAATAGTATGCATGATCATATTAGGGCCATATATAAAGTCTAAGGGATAATTTCAGCCATTGTGGCAAGATCGTGATTACTCTGGCAACTAAGGATTGGAACCTTAGTTTTCAATGGTCAAAGGAATAGGGATGGCACACCAACTGACCTAACACTAAATTAACTTAGGGAAGAAGCCTTGGAGCTAAGGGTGATAAACGAACTGAATAAGCTAAACAATTTACTGTTCAATCTTGGTTGGATAACTTTAACGAGTTTCAAAAAAATTTCAAGCTTGGTTCGTTAAAATTTCGAGCCGATTTCAAACGAGCTTTTATATGGGAAAGAAGAGGGAGCTAGGGAGGTGGGCGTCAAAGAAAAAGGGACGCCGGTGACAGAAGAGCCTGAATAGGGTTCCCCAATGGAAAAGAAAGGCTATGATAGGGTTGTCGGTGGTAGTGGGGCTGCCAGTTGATAATTGCTGGAGTGAGACTTTAAAGGGTATATTTGGGATTATGGTAGTGGTCTAAAGAAAAATGAGGAATGGAGAAATTTTGGTAATGGGGGTTCAAAGAAGTGGGATGTATTGACATGTTGTCAATGAAAAGTTGATCGGAGAAATTATAGGATTAGTTTATTTTGGAATCCATTATTTCAAGAATCAACCAAGATATTAGCCTTAAAAAGTGCACAGTCTAGAATAGCTTCCATAACTCTCTCTTTGTATTGCTATATATGCTTGTATTTTTTCTTGTAAAGATATAGAAAATAATTCTCTTCTTTTTATCATGGTATTAGAGTAGAGATATTAGGTTTTCTGCTATAACCAAAACCTTGACCAAAAAAAAAAAAAAAACTCCAAACTAATTAGAAACTATGGTGGAACCAACCGGTGAGGTGCAACACAACATCTTAGAAGATTTAATGACAAGAATGATGCAAGCCTTGACCCAAAATAAACTCAAATCCACACCAAACTTTGACTCCTCCACTGCACAGATTGGCATCAAGTTGGATGGCACCAATTATGCCTTATGGTCTCAAGTTGTTGAGATGTACATCTCTGGAAAAGACAAATTAGGATATATAAATGGAGACTCTCTATAGCCTCAAGCGACAGACCCATTTTTTTTGAAAATTGAGAACTGAAAATGCAATTGTCAAGAGGTAACTAATCAACTCTATGGATCCATCCCTGATCAGCAATTTCATTCACTTTCCAACTGTAAAAATGATATGGGATTCTATCGCTACGACTTATTTCAATGGGACTGACACCTCTTAGGTGTATAATCTAAAAAGACGAGTGAGTAGAATGAGACAAGCTGAAGGATCCATTGAAAAATATTACAATGATCTTCAAGGCTTATGGAGAGAAATTGATTTTCGCTGTCCTAACTCGATGGAGTGTGCTGTTGATATACAAAAATGTAATTCAATCTTACAAGAAGATAGAGTATATATTTTTCTTGATGCATTAGATGATCAGTTAGAAAAGATTCGGAGTGATGTGCTATAGTTACAACCATTCCCTATGGTAGAACAGGCCTATGCTCATGTTCGGAGGGAAGATATTAGGTAGGCGATGATGATAACAGGAACATAAACTACAACTGGTATTGTCATGGCTTCTAAAGGGGTCAATATGGGGCAACATCAGTGACCTTCACTCCAAATGGCCAAGAATTTGTCTCCCTCTACAGGTAGTGGAAGGTTGAATACAATCTATAAGGCCAAGATACAATCAGAAGGGGGGGATGTACTCATTGCAGGAGCATGAAAAATAGCTATGAAACTTGCTTCAAGTTACATGGGTACCTAGAATGGTGGAACAAACACAAGGCATGGAAACAACGTGAAGCTGCTGCCAATGGACACTCAGGATAGGCTGCTTTGGTGAATGCAGCACCTCAGTTATTTTTTAGTTTATAGGTAGAACCTTTAGATGATTCGAATTCTCTCGATGAATAAGGTAACTGTGGTTATGCATTACTTAATTCTAACCAAAGTGATTACATCGACTGGATGATTGCCTCAGGGGAAACTAATCACATGACATTCAATTCAAAGGACTTTATCAAGATCACTCAACTAAGGTGAACAAGTATTGTTAATGCCAATGGGGTCACATACCCAGTTACAGGGGTGGGAACTATTGCTTTATCACCTTCACTCTCTTTATCCAATGCTTTACTAGTGTCATCTCTCTCTCTCTCTCTCTCTCACACACACACACACACACACACACACACACACACACACACACACAAATTGATGTCTGTAAGTCAAGCTACTGTAGACAAGCCCGCGGGGACCTCGCTACAGCTCGGACTCGATTTGTTGTCACGGTTCTTAATCTGAACCAAAGAGTCCAAATCCGGCAAATCGTTTTGAGAAAACAGATTTTTTTGAAAGAAGTGCCAAACATGGACTGCTTTGCCAGATACAGAGTCGCCACCTAAATATTTATTTTGGGAAATTTAGGAAACCCTGACTCATGCCTAAGGCCACGTGTCCGTCATCACCAAAGTTGCCGCGGCTCGGGAACTTGGGTACGATTGGGGAAGGTCACTTCGTGAGCACCCCCGCTCGCCCGATCAAAGATCGGCCTCTACTAACCATGATATCTAGTTTTGAAAACATTGCGTGCTCTTATTCCGGTTATTAGCCTAGATTTACTATGTGATGCGCACAGCATACAAGTATAGACCGGGTCGCCTGAATTGGAACGAAACATTTCATGTTTGTTTTTGAAAGATGGTTTGCTACTTGCAAGTAGGCTTAAAATGCAGATTTTGCCACCCTCGGGTGGGCTTAGAAAACATGGTTTTGCCACTATCTAGTGGGCTTAAAACTCACAATTGATGATTTGTTCCAATTCAAATAACCCAACCTTCACCCACAGGCATTCAGGCAGTTATATCACATAAGCACATAGCCTCATGGTAAGCATGCTATTCATGGCAGTCACTCACACGCATGCAAGGATGCTAAAGCATAAAAACTTACCGAGTACTCCAAGCCAAAACAGAAGCTAATTAGAAATCCATGCATGATCCTAATTATACAGAAATGCCTAATGCAACACATGCAAAAATGCAACTATAGCAGGCTCGGCTATTCTAAACATGGCATATGAGATGCAACAGCTAACAAGTACTCAACTTGAAATTGAAATACAAATGCAGTTAGTATGATGCGTCGAACCCGGTGCATGCAAAACAGATGAATGAATGCAAACATGCTATCATACTGTATGCTAATTGAAACATGCCCTAATGTAACCATCATAAGCGGATAAATAAAAGGGAGAAAGACGTGGGGTTGAAAGACATGCATCACACACACGCACACTTATTACAGTTGTGCCCTCGCTCGGAGGGTCCGAATAAATAATACAGTCCCAAATGAATAGTACAGTCCGAATAAATACAAAATCCTAATTAATTTACAAATTAATCTAGGAAAGCATTAAAACTAGCATGCAAGCTAGGGACTGCCTCGACTCTGCTCCGGATGATGAATGATGCATGTTTGGCGCGGAAACCCACTGCGATGCCCCAATTAACCTCTGTTTGCAATTGTTCTTGGAAAGCGCGTCGAGCTTCGGAAGGCTGCTGATTCTTGATTTGCTGCAACAGAGAGCAGGAAAGGGGCATAGCAATGTATTTTCACATATGTATGCATGCCTCGATCCTCGTGCCACCAATCACGCATATCAATGCATGATGGCCGAGGAGTCGAATTGCACGACTTAATATGAAATGAATGCACATGAAAACAAAACAAAACCTAAACTCCATCATGGGTAATCCGGAGTGTCGGCGACTGGGGAATTGAGACACGTTCCGTCACTCGGAGTACGAAACGTACCTCGTTTCCCGTGCTCGGGCTAACTCCTATCCCAAACACAATGCAATATGCATGACATGCATGAATGCAACTAAGATACAACCTAACATGCACAATGCTATGAAATGGCATACACGATGCACGAGATAACATGGCATACACAATGCGCTAACATACAACCTAGCATACGCAATGCTATGAAATGAAATGGCATACGCAATGCATGATGGACTTACATCAACACAAGTGGACCTCAGCCACACTCACATAGGAGGCCATTAGATGAAAATGAGACACTCGAAATGCGTGCACACGTGCACGCAAACCGATGACCGACCCTAAGGCACGAAATGCCACTCTAACAAGACATGGCAAAGCATGGAATATGGAATACTAGCATGCAAATTTCAGTAGCAAAAATTGATGCAAAACAGCCCCGAAACATGGCAAAAGTGCACTCGATGCATGAAATGAATCCCGAAACACGAAATTAGGCATACAGAATGACCTATGACTATGCAATGCATGCATTATTCGAACATGGAGTGTGAAGAAAGAATCAAGACAGCCCAAAAATAAGCATATTTACAGTTCTAAGCAAGGCCAAACAACGAACGCAAATGGGGCTAAACTAGCATGCAAAAATGGCCCCGAAAGCAAGATAACGAAGCAAGTGACAGCTGCTGACCCTAAACAGAGAAGGGCCCTTCTAAAATGTGGAAGAGGGGCCCAAAATATGGTACTTTACAGTTTACCACAAGCCACAAAAACAGACACAAGTATGGAAAAACTCTCATGCAAAAAGTGGGCCTAAAGGAGGACAAAGAAGTAAGTGATGCATGCTGGCCCCAAACAGATTAAGGTCCTTCAACAAAGTTGAATAGAGACCTAAAATATGACCTTTTACAGTTTATGATCAAACCCAAAACAGTGCACAAGCATGCTCAAAATACTATGCAAGATAAGGCCAAAAAGAGAGCTATAACACAAAGTATAAAAATGATGCTTCAAACAGAAAAAGACCCTTAATGAAACATGAATAGGGGGTTAAAATGAGGCTATTTACAGTTTGGACCAAAGTCCAAAAATGCAAGCACAAGGGGTTAACAAATCATGCAAAAATAGGACCATAAGATGGATACAAAGGCAAGTGACAAATGGGAACCTCAAACAGTGATGAGCCCTTCAACAATGTTGAAGAAGGGTTCAAAAGAAACTACTTTACAGTTTACAACATGCCTCAAAACAGTTTACATATAGGCCAAAAATACTATGCAAGAAAATGGCATACAAGGGAGGTAATGAAGCAAGTGCAAAAAGAAAGCCTCAAACAGTGAGAGGCCCTTAAACAAACATGAAATAGAGCTCAAAAAAATGCTATTTTCAGTTAGGGTTGGAGCTCAAAAGTGTAAGCAAGAATAGCTTAGATAGGATGCAAAAATAAGGCCAAAAAGAGGGAGATGGATGCTTACCCTTGTAGCCCAATGAAACAACAACTCTTGGCTTGAGAAGTGGTGCTCCTAGCCTCTGAAAAGAGCCTCCAAGCTACTGGAATGGAGTGTGGATTGGTTGGCTATGAGGTAGTGTAGAAATGGTGTAGGAAACTTAAGGTTTTGATGGTTGGAATATAGAGAGAGAGAGAGAGATGCAATGCAAGAGGCTTAAACCAAAATTTCTAACCCCTCAAACCAGAGCTGGGGGGTGTTTATATAGGCAAAAGAGTGGGGGAAAAGGGGGGAAATTGAAATTCAAATTTCCCCCCAAAAAGGCCAAAAAGTGAGATAAAGAGGCAAGTGGTAGCTGCTGGCCTCAAACCGAAGAGAGCCCTTAACAAAGTTGAAAAGGGGATCAAAACAAGACATTTTGTAGTTTATGACCAAGTCCAAAACAGCTCACAAGTAAGCCTAAAATACCATGCAAAAATAGGCCTAAAAGAGAGTTAAAGAGGCAAGTGATAGTAGGAGACCTCAAATAGCAAAAGGTCCTTAATCAAACATGAAAAGGAGCTCAAAATATGACTATTTACAGTTTGGGTTGGAGCCCAACAATGCTTGCAAGCAAGGCTCGGGGGCCAAAACGCGCAGCCCGGGGCCCCGAAAATTGACTGTTAGGCACCGGGAGTGGTGTTCGACCACGAAGTCGGTCTCTCGGACCACAGTGTCCCTCAAAAGGGAGGAAATAAGGTATGTGCCAAAAACCGGAGCAAACAGAGGTGGTTAAGCTGTCCCGAACCGAGGCACACGGCCGACGGCTCCGAAAAAACCAGAAACCGGACTCCAAACGGGCAAAATGGCCTACGACCACGAAACGTAGCCTACGGCCACTGAGAGATGATCTACGAGACCTTTCCCTCCCTTCTGGAAGAGAAACAGAGAAAACCAAGCCTGGTTCGCAAACCGAGGCAAAGCATGAAAGAGTCCGGAAGTCCGAAGGCAAGGCTCGCAGCCGAGGACTCCACAACCTCAGAACGAGCACAACATGCAACATCACCAAGCGCTCAATCGATAACGTCTGAGTCTTAAGGTCGGTCAAAAATGGGGTGTCTACAGCTACAGAGAAACTAAATTGTGTTGCACTAATCTATCTTACATTTTGTCACTTTCAAGATATTCTCACCAAGGAGATCATTGGGCGTGGTACTAAGAGAGGGGGGTTGTATTGCATAGATGATTTCAGTCCTGGTAGAGCTGATAATGTGCAACACACATCGAGTTCAAGGAGAGACATATCTGGCTCTGGCATCATCATTTAAGGCATCTATTATTTGGTTATATAAAGTATTTGTTTCCAGATTTATTTTTCCATTTATAATATTTAGACTTTAAATGTGATACTTGCATTTTAGCTAAAATTCATCGTGTTCTTTATCCTATCAGCTTGAATAAAAGTGAGATTTCTTTTACCTTAGTTTATTCTGATGTCTGGGGCCCTTCTCCAATTACCACTTCTTCTGGCATTCGTTGGTTTGTGACATTTGTAGACTGCACTCGAATGACTTGGTTGTACTTGTTGAAACATAAAGATGAAAAACTTGGTGTTTTTCGATCCTTTCATACAATGATTCAAACACAAATTTTAGGTAAAACTTAGATACTCCACTCTGACAATGGTGGAGAATATGTCAATCATGTCTTTCAAGATTATTTCCAAATTCATGGCCTTCTCTATGAAACTTCTTGCACTCAAACACCACATCAAAATGGGGTTACAGAATGGAAGAACTGGCATGTCTTAGAAATAGCCTGTGCTCTCTTGTTTAAAGCGCATATGCCTCATAGATACTGGGTTGATGCTGTCATTATGGTAGCCCATTTGTTGAATTGAATGCCTTCAAAAGTGTTGAATTTTGAGACCCCATTACAAGTTCTCTCTCATCATGTTTCTTTGCCTACTGCTTTGGTAATTCCTTCACGAATATTTGGTTGTCTCTTTCATTCATCTTCATAAAAATCAACGCACTAAGCTTGATCTGTGTGTAGGTTGTTGTGTATTTTTGGGGTATGTTGCACGCAAAAGGATATTGTTGTCACAATCCTACCCCAAGCATACCTACGTTACTATGGATGTTACTCTTTTAGAATTTGAATTTTTTTTTTCCTTCCATCGTTATCCACTTATTCTCTTTAGGGGGAGACACATGATGAAGAGTAGAATTGGTGGGATTGTACTGGATTTGAAGACAATCTAGGAGAAGTAAGTGAAAGTTAAGACTATAAGGTGATATTTAGTGGGGAAAAGAGAACTGATGCTACGCAGACAGAAGGGAATGGTACTGATATTATTCAGCGGGTTGAGCATGAATCATCCGACCTTCAAAACGAATCTCTCCATTCCTTAGTACCTGAAGACCCATCTCTTGAGAAAATTCCTGAGGTGAGCCCTCCTATACTACACCTTCTCTTACTAGTGACTTGAATACTTCTGCTAGTTATAATTTATTTAGACATAATTGTGGCAAGCCACCAAATCGGTAGTTCCCAAATGTTAAGGAAAAAAGATCAAGATACCCGATTGCCAATTATATATGTGTCCACTCAAAGATTATCAGAACCCCTCAAAGCATTTGTGCATAAGTTGTCCTCATGCCAAGTTCCCAGAGGAATAGAAGAAGCCTGAACAAATCCAAAGTGGGTTCAAGCTATAAAAGAAGAAATGGAGGCTCTGGAGAAGAATAAAACATGGCATCTTGTTTCATTATCGAAGGGAAATAAGACAGTAGGTTGTAAATGGGTTTTCTCCATTAAACACAGGAAGATAGATCCATTGAAAGATACAAAGCGAGGCTTGTGGAAAAAGGATATACGCAGATGTATAGTATAGATTATCAAGATCACCAGTGGCAAAACTGAACACGATCATAGTCTTGTTGTCACTTGCAGCAAACTTAGAATGGTTGTTGCATCAGTTTGATGTGAAAAATGCCTTTATTCATAGTGATCTCGATGAGAAGGTTTACATGGATACTCCACCAAGGTACACTATATCCTCAAATACTGAGGTTGTGTGTAAGTTGCAACGAGTAATGTATGGGGTAAAACAATCACCCCGTGCATGGTTTGGTCGATTAGCTTGGCTATGAGAAAATATGGCTTCCAACAAAGCAACTTGGATCATATTCTATTCTTGAAACACTATCTGGGAAAGATAACTGCTCTAATAATCTATGTATATGACATGATTATTATAGAGGATGAGATGGAAGAGCTCTCTAGACTACAGGAGCAATTGGCAATCGAATTTGAAATGAAAAATCTCAGAGGACTTAAATATTTTTTTGGAATTGAGGTAATGTAGACGTGCTCCCGGTGAACTCCCTGAGCTCCGCGCTGCGAGGGCGCGAAATTCGTTTTTGCTCTCTAGCTACTACAGTTCGGACTCAATGTCACGGTTCTGAATCTAATCTCACAATGTGCGATGTGAGATCGATAAATCACCAAAGAGTCCAAATCTGACAAATCGTTTTGGAAAACTGATTTTAATAAAGAAGTGCCAAACATGGACTGTTTTGCCAAATACAGAGTCACCACCTAAATATTTTATTTTGGGGGAATTTAGGAAACCCTGACTCGTGCCTAAGGCCACGTGTCCGCCACCACGAAAGTTGCCTCGGCTCGGGAACTTGGGTACGAGAGGGGAAAGTCATGCAATGAGCACCCCCGCTCGCCCGATCAAAGATCGGCTTGTACTAAGCATGATATTTTGTTTTTGAAAACACATGTGTTCTTATTCGATTATTAACCTAGATTTACTATGTGATGCGCTCAACATACAAGTATAGACTAGATCGCCTAAGTTGGAACAAAACATTGCATATTCGTTTGTGAAAATGGTTTGAAATTTGCTACTCGCAAGTAGGCTAAAATAAGGATTTCAATGAATTGCTCCAATTCAAGTAATCCAACCTTCACCCACAGGCATTCAGGCAGTTAATCACATAAGCAGTTAGCCTCATGACAAGCATGCTTTCATGGCAATCAATAACACACATGTAGTATGCTAAAGCGTAAACACTCACAGTGTACTCCAAGCCAAAATAGAGAACTAGTTAGAAATCATGCATGATCCTAGTTCACGTTAAGATGGCTAATGCAACACATGCAAAATGCAACTAAGATAGGCTCGGCTATCCTAAGATAGTATATGAAATGCAACTTGGTACATGCTGTTGAATAGGTATTCAAGTAAATGTATTGAAAGTACAATGTGGTTAGTATGATGCGCTGAGCCCGGTGCATGCAAAACAGATGAATGAATGCACACATGCAAGCATAAGGTATGCTAATTGAAATATGCCCTAAAACTAACCATCGTAAGCGGTTAAGTAAAAGGGAGAAAGAAATGGGGGTTGGAAGACATGCATCACACACACGCACGC
Organism: Camellia japonica; assembly: GCA_030407325.1. NCBI lineage: Eukaryota > Viridiplantae > Streptophyta > Magnoliopsida > Ericales > Theaceae > Camellia > Camellia japonica. Next base: position 161,875,008 of record JAPPVO010000019.1, on the reverse strand, counting down.
TTATTACAACAGTTGGCCCTCTTGACGGAGGAACCGAATAAGAAGCTAACTAGCTAATCTAAGCTAATTAAACTAATTATTACACAACGAATAAGCTAATTAACTAAACCTAGTTAACTAACTATTACAAAACAAATTGAAATAGCTAAACGCATTAACTATTAAAGTACAAAACAAATGCTTAATCTAGCTAAGTAAAGAAGCTAAATAAAGCAGTAAAACAGTAGGTTCTCAGAGGGAGAAGATTGGATGCATGCTCGGTCGCCTCGCTCGGAAATCCGTCGCGATGCCCCAATTTGCCTCTGTTTGCAATTGTCCTCAGAACCTTGCACCAAGCTCCAGAAAGCTTCCAACTCACCTTAGAGACCTGTGGGAGGGCTGCCGACCAGTTGTTGAGGAAGGAGACCACCTGCCGACCACTTTCTGTGCTGAAAAACCAGAAAAAGTGGTCGGCCAGCTAGTAATGCTGGTCGGCCGACCACTTGTTGCTGCCAAACTGCAATTTGCTGCAACAGAGAGCAAGAAAGGGCATGGCAATGTATTTGCAAGGTATGTGTGCACAACCACCCTCCCTATCATTTCATAAGCTCAAGGGAGTGTGGTTCTCGACCCTCGGGCCACCAATCACGCATTTCAATGCATGATGGCCGAGAGGCGAAATTGCACAATTCAATATGAAATGAATGCACACATAAACACATAAAGCCTAAAACTCTATCATGTATGATCAAGAGCGTCGGCAATCGAGAATTAAGGCACGTTTCATCACTTCAAGTATGAAACGTCCCTCGTTTCTCGTGTTTGGACTAACACCTATTCCAAACACATGCAACACATAACATGGCATGCACAATGCTATGTAACATGGAGTATGCAAAAATACAATGCGACACAAGCATGCAAATATGCAATATGACTTAAGCATGCAAACATGCAATGCAATATGGACAACCTAACAAGGCTAATGGCATGCAAACAATGCTAACGCATGCATACACAATGCAATGCTACAAGGGCAACTTAGCAATGTTATGGACATGCATACTCAATGCAAAGAAATAACTTGGCATACACAATGCAAAGCAACTTAAGCATGCAACAACATGTAAACAAACATGCTAAATGGACTTAAACTAAAAGGGGGGTAGACCTCAGTCATGCCCAAATCAGTGGCCATAACACAAAAATGAATACCAAAAGCATATATAAGCATGCACAATGCAATGGCCCATCAAAGAGGCCTAAGAGCACAACTCTCAAGAGTGCTCAAAGAGTGACAAAAGTGGAGGTGTAGCAACACTAAGTGCATTGAAATTAAGTAAGAAATGATGCCAAATCATTCAAACAACACAAGTAAAGCATGCAAGGATCCTTAAGCATGAAGGCTAGCAAAGAGGACTACAAAGGAGGCATGCAATACATGGAAAACATGCATGAACCAACCACAAACAGAGCTCAAGTAGGTCAAGACAATGACCAAAACATGCTAAGATGGAAGCTCAAGTACCTAGGCAAGATGGCATACATGCTAGGCCACAAACTAGGCAACAATGCACAACACTCAAAGGCACTTAAAGAGTGAATGAAGTGGGAACATGGCAATGCTAAATGCTCTGAAATGTCATGTTAAATGATGCCAAATCATATACACAATAGAAATGAAGCATGCTATGGTGTTCAAAGCTTGAAGCTAGCATAGACACTTGTACTACAACTATGCAAAACATGAAGCATGTGATCAAGGCAACCCAAAACAGTCCTAGAACATGCCAAAATAAGTCTAAAACATGTATGGAAGGAAGCCAAAGCAAGCTAGCATGAGGGGCATAAGGCATGATGCATACAAGGTAAATAAGGTGGATTACACTACACCTATTAAGACCAAGCATGGGATGACTTAATCAACAAAAATCAGAGTTATATCATGGCAAAATAACCCCAAAAACACATCAAAATGATAGCTCGCAAGCTTAGGCATGAAGGCATACGCAATGATTCATGTTAAGGCATAAAGGGGCAAACCCTCAACGCATGGAATAGGTGAAAGATGCAAGTGTGTGACCATGAAACATGGGCTGAAATCACATTATAAATGATGCCAAATCATTCAAATAGGTCAAGCAAAGCATTCTAGTAGACTCAATGCACAAAGCTAACAAGCTAGATTGAACCATAGCTATACAAGGCAAGTCATGCATGACCAAAACAACCAAAATAAGAGCTAAAGCATGCTAAAACATGGACAAAAGCTTCTTGAAGTTAAGCCTAAAGCATGCTAGAATGACATGTTAAAGCATGAGACACACTAGGCTAATTCATGGAATTGCACTACAAGTGCATGAGGCATGCAAGAGATGACCAAACCTGTAATAACCCGACCCTCGTACATGTTTTCTGGTATGCTTTTAGTCCCTTATTCTGTGCATTTGGGGGCTTGTTGTGAAATTCCATGTGAAATTAAGTTAAAATGAGTGAATCTTATGATTAGAGATTCATATCTATCTAATAAGAGGAGTATCTGTTGCAATTGTGATGTTTGGATCATAAATTGAAAGCCATAGAAGCTTAATAATTTGAAATTGATTTTATATTTGAGATCAGCATGATTTTTAGGTCATAATATGATTTTCTATGAAATTTTGATTTGGAATGATTAAACTGATTGGATTTCGTCTTTATTCACCTTTTATATATATATATATATATATCTATGTTCTTTAACATTTGACTTGGTAACCTTAACTCAAAATATATCCTGAGAGAGAGAGAGTTGAGAAGAAGAGAGTTTGAGAGGAAGAGGGGATGTTCATCAAGAAGAAGGATTGGGAAAAATTGAGAGGGTTGTAGAGATTTGAGCTCAAGGTAAGTTTAATCCATCTCCAATAATTCCCTATTTGGACATGAATAAGGTTCTCTTTATATATATATATATATATATACATGGCTAGGGTTTGTAATTGAATTAATGGTAAGGATGTTGTATCATTTTGACCATTTGAGTTAAATTGAGGTTTATGGAGATGAATTACCTTCTATTCCTTCATTTTACATGCTTGATCTTATTTATGTATTTAGATGCTTGATCTTGTTGAATTCATGGAAGTTAATAGTTTGATTTTGGAATCAAAACAAGTTGATGCAATTAAGCTTGAAATATGTTGGTTTATCATGTTTTAAAGAAAGATTACATGAGATCTTGGTTTGAATTTGAGTTTGCAAACTCACACTATGATGAATTTTCGGACTGTCTGTTTTTGCCCAGACCGCAAGAGCGGCCACAGGCACCGCACGAGCAAAACATGAAAAAAAACAGAGCATTGCATTCTGCTTAACCCACCGCTTGAGCGGCCCAGTCACCACACGAGCAACCAAAGTGGGCGCACGAGCGGCCATCCCTGTTTCAGCATGTATTGGGTAACTTCAAATAGGCATATCTTTTGCATCTGGACTCCGTTTTGAGTGATTCTTGAGCCTAAAATCAAGCCCCAGAAGTCTAGTTTCCAATGGTGGTAATATAACTTCCAAATTCTAAGTACAGAAATAGATATGCCCAAATTAGTGGGAGCTGTTCACTTTCTGGTTACCGGATTTGTACTATTTCCTCGTCTGAACCTTTTTCCTACCGATTCCTCCTATCTTCTGAGACATAGATTATAACCTATGGAGGACTAATGAGTTTAGAACCACCATGGCTAAGTGATTAATTGATCAAAGAGAATAAGTAAAGGATCGGTTATAATCTCATATTATGTGTTGTGCACTGTGTTTGTAGGTCGAGACGAGGACATCGTCCCATTGCTACCGGAAGCCGATCACTGTGAGTAATAGTACTGTAGTAGTACATTTTGCTTACTGTTAATAGTTAATATTAATGTTCTGTTATCTGCAAGTTAACTATATTGATTTTGATGAACAAATGGAACGTATGTGCATTATGGAACAATGATATCTTTGCGTATCTGGAATCATTCTGTTTTGTCAATGATGGGCCAGAGGCCGTCATGATGTGAATTGTTCTGTCCCTATTAATTGCACTATAATGATACATGTGCCTTCTGTTAATAGTTATTATTACTATTCTGTTATACGCAAGACAACTATGTCGACTTGTAATAAACCATAGGAAATTTATGTGCACTATTGTGTAATGGTATTCTTATGAATCAGGGATTATTCTATTTTGCTAGCACTGGGCCGGAGGCCGTTCTGTATTATCTGTGGGCCAGAGGCCAATCTGTTAATATTTGGGCCAGAGGCCAATCTGTTAATATCTGGGCCTGAGGCCAATCTGTTGGATCTGTTGGGCCTGAGGTCGTTTTGCATAATACTGGGCTTAAAGCCTCTCTGTATGAAAATTGGGCCCACGGCCATTCTGAAAATGTTTACAAGATAAGAGTAATTATATGACCTCTGCACTTATATACGTTATAAATATTACAATTCAAGTTTAATCATTAAATTGTTTGAGTGCTATTATTCACTGAGCCTTGCTCACCTTGTGTTATGTCTATTTCTGTAGGTAATCAACCTGAAGGTCGGTCTTAGTTCAGCTTTGGTCACCCCTTCTTGGTCAAGCCATGTGGAAAAGCTTATGCATTTTGTGGGGTTCCCTCAATGACCCCTAGTTTGGTCCTTAATCTTTTGTCTAATGCAATTAGTCGTGTATAATTTCCTTTACCAATATTTTTGCTGTATGCCCACGTGTGGGGCTGGTTCTGTATATATGCCCATATATGTTATTGTGTGAATGCAAATATCTGCTTCTTGTATATCTGTCTATCATATGAGGAACTGTTGAATGGCACATTGAGATCCTGGCATATAGGTGTGAGCTCGATGGATGTTAGTTTATATTATTTTATGTTATTAAATGCTTCCGTTCAGGCCCCATATGTTGTATATATTGTATTATCTGTCCGTTTCTGAAGTGGTCATGCCTAAACTTTTAAGGACGGGTTTGGGGCGTGACAAAACCAAACCCTAACAGAGGTATGACATGGCAAAACATCACCAAAAACATGCTGAAATGGAAACAAAACAAGCTAGAATGACATGCTACTTCATGAAGCATACAAGACTAGTTTGTGTGATTTACACTACAAGTGTATTAGGCATGCATGGAGTGACAAAACCAAGTAAAAATAGATCCGAGGCATGCTGAAATAACCCCAAATGTATGCTAAGAACAAGCCAACATAAGCTTGATAAACATGCTCAAACATGAGGCATATGAAGCAAGTATTGAAGACACAAGGAGAGGGGATGGCCCTCTCCTATTTAGGACACCAAAACCACCTTTCCACCACTGAAAATCCTCTGGATTTCAGTGGTAGAAAGGTCATGCAAATGCTACAACAAGAGCCTAAAGGGATGGCCCAAAACAAGGCCTAACAAGGCCTAAGAGGGTGTAGACCACCCCCAACCAAAAAGTGACCTTAAACAAAGATCTTAAGGACCGAAAAACAAAACTTTTTTTAGTAGGAAGTTAAGTCCAAAACAGTATGCAAATAGGTCTAAAAGCTTAAGCAAAAATGGGGGTTTAAAAGGTTAAATGCTCACCCTTGAAGACCCTCTTTAAAGCTGCAACTCCAGCAACTTTTCTGAGTTCAAACCAGTCCAAGAACTCCAAAAACAACTTCAAGGGACCTCAGCTCCAAGAGTATGGTGTTTGAGTGTGTGTTTGTGTACAAAAGTGAGACAAAATTACACTTTATGGCACAAAACAAGAGCAAAATGAAGAAGTATAGATATAGATGATATGTATCACTCAAGCACACTTTTTATGAACCTAGAGGAGGGAGGAGGGGGTTCTCTCTTATAGAGAACAAAAGCTAAAGCTTCTTGAGGAAGCTAAGGTTCAAGGCCATCCCTCTATACACGTGTATGGAGGATGGTTCTGGTGCCCTCCAACTGTGCTAGCTGGATGAAAATATCTCCAAAAAGGTGATGAAAAGTAGCCGACCACTTGAAGTGGTCGGCCAACTACTTAAAGTGGTCGGCCAGCTACTTTTTCTGGTTTTCTAGGACAAAAAGTGGTCTCCCGGAAAGAAAAGTGGTTGGCCAATGGCTGGCAAGGCCAAAAGTGGTCGGCCAAGTGTCCAAATTAAAGCCCCAGACGTTATCTTTCCAATGGCACCAACCTTGCATCAAAATTCTAACTACGCAAAAAGTTATGCCTGTTTTGGTGAAGCCGCGCAGTTTCGATCCAACCGGATTGATGCCGAACTTCTTCCAAACTAGTTTTCTTTTCTCCTTTCTCATTTTATTCAACTCCAAACCCCTAAACAAGGTGTTTTGAAAGATATTTCAGAGATTTCATCTCTCTTTCATTCATTTCCACTTTGTCCTTACTCGGTTTACCGAAAAGCGTAACATTTAACGAAATGTGAGCCTCGGAGCATCGTAGGAACTTTGTTTCAAAAATGTTTTGAAAAAGAGGGTTTTAAGGTCTAAAAACCATTCAAAATAGCTTTGGTCCAAAATGAGATGTAAGGTTGGGATTTGACTCTCCTCTCGCCGAAGAAACCGAACCTTTGCACTGTACAGCTTTCAACACCAAGTAAACCATCAGTAACGCCTAAGTCTTAAGAGCAGTAAAAAATGGGGTGTCTACAGGTAACTATATCAAAACAAGGTATATTTCTTTTTCAAAGGATATATGTAGTAGATTTGTGATAGAAGTGAGATTACTGGACTATAAGCCAGCTGATACTCCAATTGTTCAGAATCATAAACTAGGACAGTATGTAGATCAGGTACCAACTAATAAAGAGAGCTATCAAAGATTGGTTGGTAAGCTAATTTATTTATCCCATACGCGCCCAGATATTGCTTATGCTAAGATCATATGGATATAGTAATTCAAATTCTTCACTATTTGAAGTCCTCTCCTAGAAAAAGGCTTTTGTTCTCCAAGAATAACCATCAAAAGATGGTTATGCAAATGCAAATTGGGAAGGGAATATTTCTGACATGAAGTCCACATCAGGCTATTTTACCTTCCTAGAAGGCAATCTGGTCACATGGAGGAGCAAGTTGCAAAAGGTAGTGGCATTTGTCTAGTGCTGAAGCTGAGTTTATAGGAATGGCCAAAGGTCTTTGTGAACTTCTTTGGCTTAAAAGGTTACTAACCGAGATTATCTTTGCTCCTACCTCTGAAATGGACTTGTTTTGTGACAAAAAGGCAGCCATTGATATTTCTCATAACCTAGTCTAGCATTTTTTTTTTGTTTGGCAAAATAAAATAAGCTTTATTGATGAAAACAAAATGCAATACACATGAATACATCAATAAAGCAAGGCAAGAGCAATAAGCATCATAGTGAACCTCTTAATCCCAACTAGGTTGGCACCAAGAGGACCACCTAATCATGTACAAGTTTAAGCCACAAAAGTTGGAGAGATACCAACATAAAACACACTAAAATAAACAACCACTCATATAACTACCTCACCAAATTTTTAAAAAAAACTAGGCAAATAAACCACCCAAACACACTACCATAATAACCACCCAAATCCTAGTAGATCACATAGCAATATCAGCAGCAACAGAATTATCAATGATAAACTCCACCAAGATTCCAACTTCATCAGTCCACCCAGCCATTGAACATCACACTGCGTAGCCCCCCACTGAACATGATGGATCATACTAGTAACAGGGCACCCCAAAACCAAGCATCCTTAAAGCACTCCCCTCGTACCACCACCCAAACCGAATCTAATATGCTTCAACTTCAAAATAAAATCATGCATTGTGAATTTATGATCTTTAAACACTTCCTTGAACCACACAGCCATTCTAAACTTTATCAGATCACACACACCTTCCACATTTGGGACATCATCCCTAAACAAGCATTCATTACGATGTTTCCACAAGGACCACAATACTGTTATAGGAATAACTTCCCACATCATCTTCTCCTTTTTGCTGAGCCTAACTCCTGCCCACCAGTTAAGAATAGCCTCCACTGTATCTGGCAGTGCACCTTGTACATCCCACCAATTTAGTATTTTTGACCACACTCTCCAAGCCACTAGGCAAGACAGTAGGACATGGTTAAGTGACTCATTCACAGATTTGCACAGAATGCAAAGGGTTGATGCATTTGCATTAAGAACACTAATCCAGAGAAGAAAGTGTAATGTTTTAAGTCTACCTTTCCAAGCAAGCCACCCAAAAAATTGAACTATAGGAGGAATGTACTTCACCCACACCCTTTTGCTAGTTATACTATAGCTACCAAAACCACCGGCCATAAATTTATACACTGATTCAATTGTAAACCACCCTGTTTTTGAAGCCTCCCAAACCAGTGTATCTTCTGAGGATGACCTAATAGCAGGACCTGCCTCTAGATATCCTATCAATCTGGTAACCTCCACACTTTCCCAATCATATAGCTCCCATATGAATTGGAACGACCACTCACCTGTATCCTCATTCCTTTCTAACATTGCAGATAAAGACTCTCCCTTGTTTACTACCCATCTATATAAAAGTGGGAACTCATCTTCAAAACTTAAATTTTCACACCATTTATCAACCCAAAACTTCACTCTATGGCCATTACCCACATTTAACTTACAATTTTCCAGAAAAAAACTCCATAAGGCTGTTATTCTGCTCAATGCCTTTCACTATATTCTTCCAAATTTTTGAACACCTGTTGTTAGAGCTAAATGAAGGCTGCCAATTCCTCTCATCTACCATGTATTTGTTGCATATGACTCTTTTCCAAAGTGCTTTGCTCTCACCTCCAAACCTCTACCACCATTTCAATAAAAGGCAAACATTGACCTCATTAACTCTCCTAACCTCCAATCCTCCTTGCTCAGTAGGTTTGGAGACTTCCTTCCATTTTACTAGGTGAACCTTCTTTCTTAATTCAGACCCACCCCAGAGGAATGATGCCTGAAGCTTAGCCAACTCTCTTAAAACCCATTATGGCATTTTATACAATGACAGATAATACATGGGCAGAGAAGAGAGCACAGACTTTATCAAAGTCAACCTCCCTTCAAATGAGAGTAATCTCCTTTTCCAACCTGCCAGTTCACTTATGACTTTGTCCAAAACAGGTCTCCAAGTTGCTTTTCTACTTGGGTTAGCACCCAATGGTAATCCAAGGTACTTAATTGGCAAACTTTTCACTTTGTAATTTAGCACTGATGCAAACTCATTCATAGATTTAACTGGAACTCCCGCTCTACTCACTACACTTTTGTGATAGTTTATCCTCAGACCTGACAGTATTTCAAAGCACCTCAATATCCTTTTCAAATTTCTAACTTCCAAAACATCAGCTTCACACAATAATATGGAGTCATCTGCAAACTATAAGTGAGTCAGAACTACCCCACCTGAGCCAATCTTCATCCCTTTTATCAACTCCATATCCAAAGCTCTTGACAGTAATATGCTTAATACCTCTACTACTATGTTGAATAGAAAGGGGGATAGGGAACCCCTTGTCTGAGCCCTCTTTGTGGACTAAATTCTTCAGTTGGTGCTCCATTAACAAGCTGTAGACACCCCATTTTTGACCGACCTTAAGACTCAGACGTCACCGATTGAGCGCTCGGTGATGTTGCATATCGTGCTCGTCCAGAGGTTTCAGAGTCTCGGCCGTGAGCCTTGCCTCCGGACCTCCGGGCTTTTCTGTGCTTTGCCTCGGTTTGCAAACCAGGCTCGGTTTTCTCTGTTTCTCTTCCCAAAGGGAGGGAAGGGTCTCGTAGATCATCTCTCGGTGGCTGCAGGCTACATTTCGTGGTCATAGGCCATTTTGCCCATTTCGGAGCCCGGTTCCCGGTTTTCGGAGCCGTCAGGCCGAGTGCCTCGGTTCGGGACCGCCTAACCACCTCCGTTTGCTCCGGTTTTTGGCATGCATCTTATTTACTCCCTTTTGAGGGACACTGTGGTCCGAGAGACCAACTTCGTGGTCGAACACCACTCCCGGTGCCTAACAGTCGGTTTTCGGGGCCCCGGGCTGCGCGTTTCGGCCCCCGAACCTTCATTTCCCATCGGTTTGCGTTCATTTTTGGCAGGGACCTCTGTTTCATTGCTAGGAAGGTCATAGAAGGGTGGGAGGCCAGTAATTGTTCCAGCAACCAGTTATATTCCTTCATCGCCCTCCGTCGCCCGTTTTTTCTCACTCGGAAGCCAATGTGACCACCTTGGCCATTTTCTTGCACCCTAAACCCCATATTTGTGATGTACACATCTGGGAGGCCACCAATATTTGGTGGCCGGCCAGTAATTGCTTTTGAACCTTTTGAACCCTTTGAAAAGTGGGTTGTTCTCTCTCCTGGTTCACTATTTCCAATTTTTGACCACAAGGCTGTGTTGAGAACACATGGGAGGCCACCAATTTGTGGTGGCCGGCCACTAATCACACTTGGCCTTTTTGACCCTTGGCCGGCCGGCCATGGGGAGGGTCGGCTGGCCACCTTCAAGCCCAATAACCAGCCGGCCTTGCTCCTTGCTGCAGGTACATTTCAAATATGCATCTCTTTTCCCCCTAGATTTTGCATCCGGGGGGCCTTTTTTTGGGGGGAAACTTGAATTCATTTCCCCTCCATTTTTCCCCCCTTTTCTCCCCCTCTTTTGCCTATAAAACCAGCCTCCCAGCTCTGGTTTAAGGGTTAGAAAAATTCCCTTTGGAGCCATATATTGCATCTCCCTCTCTCCCCCACTTCAAGCATCCAAACCTCCCAAACCCTACCCCATTTCTACACCATCACCTAGCACCACACCACCACTCCATTCCAGCAGCTTGGAGGAGCTTTCCAGAGCTTAGGAGGCAACATTTCTTGGTCCAAGAAGCTGCCAAAGACTAGGCTACAAGGGTAAGCACACTTCCCCCTCTTTTTGGCCTTATTTTGTTCAATATCTTAGTCCTTTGTGCTTGCATATTTGGGATCCGACCCTAACTATAAATAGGCTTATTTTGAGCCATTTTCCATGTTTGTTTAAGGGTCTCTCACTGTTTGAGGCCTCCTTATTGCACTTGCTTCATTACCTCTCTTGTATGCCTATTTCTTGTGAAGTATTTTTTGCCTATATGTAAACTTTTTTGAGGCATGTTGTGAACTGTAAAGTAGCTTATTTTGAGCCCTTATTCAACATTGTTGAAGGGCTCATCACTTTTTGGGACCTCCTTTTGTTACTTGCCTTTATATCCCTCTTTTGGCCCCATTTTTGCATGATTTGTTAGCCTCTTATGCTTCTGTTTTTGGACTCTGGTCCGAACTAAAAATGGCCTTATTTTGACCCCCTCTTCATGTTTCATTAAGGGTCTTTTACTGTTTGAAGCATCCTTTTTATACTTTGTGTTATAGCTCTCTTTTTGGCCTTATCTTGCATAGTGTTTTGAGCATACTTGTACACTGTTTTGGCTCTGATCATAAACTGTAAAAAGTCATATTTTAGGTCCCTCTTCAACTTTGTTGAAGGACCTTCATCTGTTTGGGGCCAGCATGCATCACTTACTTCTTTGTCCTCCTTTAGGCCCACTTTTTGCATGAGGGTTTTTCCATACTTGTGTCTGTTTTTGTGGTTTGTGGTAAACTGTAAAACACCATATTTTTGGCCCCTCTTCAACATTGTAGAAGGGCCCTTCTCTGTTTAGGGTCAGCAGCTGTCACTTGCTTCATTATCTTGCTTTCGGGGCTGTTTTTGCATGCTAGTTTAGCCCCATTTGCGTTCGCTGTTTGGCCTTGCTTAGAACTGTGAAAATGCTTATTTTTGGGCTTCTTGATTCTGTCTTCACATTCCATGTTAAATAATGCATGCATTGCATAGTTATAGGTCATTCCGTATGCCTAATTTGATGTTTCGGGACCTATTCCATGCATCGGGTGTCATTTTGTCATCTTTCGGGGCTGTTTTGCATCATTTATTGCCTCTGAAAATTGCATGCTAGTATGCCATATTCCATGTTTTGTCATGTCTCGTTAGAGTGGCATTCGGTGCCTTAGGGTCGGTCCTCGGTTTGCGTGCACGTGTGCACGCATTTCGAGTGTCTCGTTTTCATCAAATGGCCTCTTATGTGAGTGTGACTGAGGTCCACTTGTGTTAGTGTAAGTCCATATTGCATTGCGTATGCCATTTCATTCCATAGCGTTGTGTATGCTAGGTTGTATGTTAGTGCATTGTGTATGCCATGTTACCTCGTGCATCGTGTTTGTCATTTCATAGCATGTTGCATGTTAGGATGTATCTTAGTTGCATCCATGCATGTCACGCATATTGCATTGTGTTTGGGATAGGAGTTAGCCCGAGCACGGGAAACGAGATACGTTTCGTACTCCGAGTGACGAAACGTGTCTCAATTCCCAGTCACCGACACTCCGGATTATCCATGATGGAGTTAGGTTTTAGTTGAGTTTTCATGTGCATTCATTCTATATTGAGTTGTGCAATTCGATTCCTCGGCCATCATGCATCGGGATGCGTGATTGGTGGCACGAGGATCGAGGCATGCATACATTTGTGAAAATACATTGCCATGCCCCTTTCCTGCTCTCTGTTGCAGCAAATCAAGAATTAGCAGTCTTCCGAGGCTTGGCGCGCTTTCCAAAAAAACATTGCAAAACAGAGGCTAATTGGGGCATCACAGTGGATTTCCGCGCAAAGGCAACCTGGACATGCATCATTCATCATCTGGAGAAGAGTCAAGACAGTCCCTGGCTTGCATGCCAGTTTATTATTTTTCTTAGTTAATTTGTAAATTAATTAGGGATTTGTACATATTTGGACTGTATTATTTGGACTGTACTATTCTTTCGGACCCTCTATGCGAGGGCATAATTGTAATAAGGGTGCGTGAGTGTGATATGTCTTCCAACCCCACGTCTTTCTTCCCTTTTATTTACCTGTTTATGATGGTTAGATTAGGGCATGTTTCAATTAGCATACAGTATGATAGCATGTTTGCATTCATTCATCTGTCTTGCATGCACCGGGCTCGGCGCATCATACTAACTGCATTTGTACTTCAATTCTAAGTTGAATACATGATAGCTGTTGCATCTCATATGCCATGTTTAGAATAGCCAAGCCTGCTATAGTTGCATTTTTTTGCATGTGTTGCATTAGGCATTTCTGTATAGTTAGGATCATGCATGATTTCTAATCAGTTTCTGTTTTGGCTTGGAGTACTCGGTGAGTTTTATGCTTTAGCATCCTTGCATGTGTGTGAGTGATTGCCATGATAGCATGCTTACCATGAGGCTATGTGCTTATGTGATATATCTGCTTGAATGCCTGTGGGTGAAGGTCGGGTTATTTGGATTGGAACAATTCATCAACTGTGAGTTTTAAGCCCACTAGATAGTGGCAAAACCATGTTTTCTAAGCCCACCTGAGGGTGGCAAAATCTGCATTTTAAGCCTACATGCGGGTAGCAAACCATCTTTCAAAAAAACAAACATGAAATGCTTTGTTCCAATTCAGGCGACCCGGTCTATACTTGTATGCTGTGCGCATCACGTAGTAAATCTAGGCTAATAACCGGAATAAGAGCACACAATGTTTTCAAAACTAAATATCATGGTTAGTAGAGGCAGATCTTTGATCGGGCGAGCGGGGGTGCTCACGAAGTGACCTTCCCCAATCGTATCCAAGTTCCCGAGCCGAGGCAACTTTGGTGATGACGGACACGTGGCCTTAGGCAAACGAGTCAAGGTTTCCTAAATTTCCCAAAAATAAAATATTTAGGTGGCGACTCTGTATCTGGCAAAGCAGTCCATATTTGGCACTTCTTTCAAAAATCTGTTTTCTCAAAAACGATTTGCCAGATTTGGACTCTTTGGTTCAGATTAAGAACCGTGACAACAATTCGAGTCCGAGCTGTAGCGAGGTCCCCCCGCGGGCTTGTTACACAAGCATAGATAATCTAGAAGAGGTAATACACTCCTTAATCCATTCTACCCACTTTCCTCCAAACCCAAAATTTGTCATCATTGGAAACAAAAAAAAAAATCCAAATTCAATGAGTCACAGGCTTTCTCAAAATCTAGCCTTATGATCAAACCTCTTTTCCTAAATTTCTTCCAACCTTCCACAACCTCATTTGCCACCAAAACACATCTAATATGTTCCTAGATTGATTTTCACCTATAATTTGAGGTAGCACTGCCTTCAACCAAGAAGATAGTACCTTAGAGAGAATTTTATACAATGAGCCAACCAAACTAATTGGTCTATAATAAGCTAAACCCACAGGATTCTCCTTCTTAGGGACCAAAGTGATAAAAGAACTATTGATCCCTGTAGCTTGCTTTTCGTGCTCCTTTCGGATACGATCAGCCCTACAGTACGGACTCCCGTGGTTCTGAATTTGTTTTCATAAGTGCAATGTGAAATAGATAAACACAAATGAGTCCAAATCCGACATTTCTTTTGAAAAATCAATTTTGATTCAAAAATGCCGAAAATAGACTACATTGCTAGATTTCAGAGTCGACACCTAAATATTTTTGGGAAATTTAGAAAACCCTGTGACTCGTGCCAAAGGCCACGTGTCTGTCATCATCAAAGTGTCTCGGCTCGAGAACTTAGGTATGAGAGGGGAAGGTCCCGAATTGAGCACCCTACTCACCCGATCAAAAATCGGCCTCTACTAATCATGATGTGATTCTTATTTACATTTTATGCTCTTGTTCTGATCATTGGGCTAATTTTACTATGTGATGCACACAAGTATAGACCAATTCGTGAAATTTGGAATACTTTGATTTCATGTGTGTTTGAAAAGAGTTTTTTGAATACGCGTCACTTAAAAAGGTGAACTTGTATATACATTAGTCAAAACATCCCAATTTAAGCAATTAGCCTTTATCCATTGGCATTCAAATAGGTATATCACTTAAGCACTCAGCCTCATGGTATTATGCTTGATATGGCAACATTAACACTCATGCAATATGCTAAAGCAATGAATGCTTACCTAGTACTCAACTGAGGCAAGCCAAAAGAAATAAAATAGTTAGTTAAATACATGCTCTAATATGCAAGTGACTAATGCAACACATACAAAATGCAACTATCAAATTCGGCTTCCTAACATGGCATGTGAGTTAATTCAAGGTATGCATAAAGCACGTATTCGAATAAGAATTTTGAAATTGACATTGATTAGTATGATGAGCTGAACCCTTATGCATGCAAGAAAAGCATGCAAGTCATGGAAAATGCTAATTGAAACATGATACTCTATGATATCCATCATAAGCGAGTAAATAAAAGGGAGAAAGAAATGGGGGTTGGAAGACATACACATTATTACAATTTTTCCCTCATGTAGGAGGGTCCGAATAAATGTCCTAATTAACTAACTATTACACCACCAAAATAATTACCAAAACTAACTAGCTATACTAACTAATTATTACAAATTGAATAATCTAATTAATTAATTACAACACAAAATTAATTAACTAAGCTATTACAAGTTCAAAGGATTAATCTAGGTACATTTAATGGGCCATGGGAACGAAGAATCGTTCATGCATGAATGTAAATTTCCACCCGAAAATGCTCTCAGTTTGGCTGCCATAATGGTTCTGTTTTGCAGTCAGAAAATTGAACTGTTTTTACCCCAACCTCTGCTCTGTTCTGCCATGAAAATGGGGCAGCTAATCTAAAATAGAGTGGCCAGCCGGCCAAAAAAAGTGGTTGGCCGTATAGTGAGGTGGCCGGCTAGCGACTAGTTTTTGCCACTGCCTTGGTGCAACAAACATGAAACAGAGTACAAACAGAGTATTTTCAGGGATGTTTATCCACTTTGCCTCTCCTTATAATCAAACAGATCAAATGAGTGGTCGACTCAGTTCGCAAATCATCAATCGACTCAAACTCATTGCGTGATGATCTATGACTCGAGGGACAAAATCTCAATAAATGATAAGTGTTGGTTTATAACTCAAAAAGGGTACCCCTCTTCAAGAGCAGAAGGAACCAAGCTTCAGTGGCCAGCCGACCACTTTTTCTAGCCGGCAGGCCACTTTTTTTGGACGGAAGGCTACCATTTGTGGCCGGCTGGCCACTACTTTTGGCCTTCCGGCCACTTTTGTCAAATTGAGTAGAAATTTTGGAACAGAACAGAGCAGAGGCTGAGGTAAAAAGATGTTGTAATTGTGCAATAGAGGCATTCTGGTAGCAGAACAGTAGGCCTTTTGGGTGGAAATCCGTGCATGCATAAGCATTTCCGTTACTTATCGAGGCTTGTTCGCTTGTGGACTTGTAATAACTAGCTAGCTAGTTCATTTGGTGTTGTAAATTAATTCACTTTGTGTTGTAATTAATTAATTAGAGTAGCTAGTTAATTTGTTGTAATTAATTGACTAGTCAGATTGATTAATTTTGTTTTGCAATTCTTCAATTAGCTAGAATAGTTGTTAAATTTGTTGTTATAATAGTTAGTTAATTCATAGTAATTAGCTTAGCTATTTAGTTTATTCGGACCCTCCTGCACGAGGGCACAGTTGTAATAATGTGTATGTCTTCCAACCCCACGTTTTTCTCCCTTTTATTTACCTGCTTATGATGGTTAGTTTAGGGCATCATGTTTCGTTTAGCATCTCTCATGCCTTGCATCCATTGTCTTGCATGCATTGAGCTTGGCGCATCATTCTAACTTGCATTGTTAGTTAATACTTCTTTGAATACGTGTTTAGACCGTATGCTATGAAATTGATTCATACACCATATTAGTAGCCGAGCCTAATAAATTGCATATCGCATGCGTTGCATTAGTCACATTGCATAATTAGGATCATGCATTTGTTTTTTTTTTTTTTTTTAAACTGTCATCTTTTTTGGCTTGGAGTACTGGGTGAGCTTTTATTTGTTTTAACATATCACATGAGTGTGGTTGTTAACATGTCAAAGCATGTTCACCACGAGGCTAAGTGCTTAAGTGATAAACTGTTTGAATGCTTGTGGATAAAGGCTAGTTGCTTAAATTGGGATAGGTTGATTAATGTACATCTGAGCCCACTTTTTC
Source organism: Camellia japonica (assembly GCA_030407325.1). Taxonomy (NCBI): domain Eukaryota; kingdom Viridiplantae; phylum Streptophyta; class Magnoliopsida; order Ericales; family Theaceae; genus Camellia; species Camellia japonica. Next base: position 161,857,993 of record JAPPVO010000019.1, on the reverse strand, counting down.
AAGTGCACATTCACAAACTCTTTTCAAAAACAAACATGAAATCAAATGTTCCAATTTTGGCAAAATAGTTTATACTTGTGTGCGCATCACATAGTAAGTTAGCCTAATAAATCGGAATAAGAGCATATAATGTAAATAAGAATCACATCATGATTAGTAGAGGCCGATCTTTGATCGGGCGAGTGGGGTGCTCAATTCATGACCTTTCTCTCTCGTACCTAAGTTCTCGAGCCGAGACAATCTTGGTGATGACGGACACATGGCCTTTGGCACGAGTCATGGGTTTCCTAAATTTTTCAAAAATATTTAGGTGGCGACTCTATATCTGGCAAAACAGTCCATTTTTGGCATTTTGATTCAAAATTAATTTTTCAAAAGATTTGCCGGATTTGGACTCTTTGGTGTTTTTCTATTTCACATTGCACTTGTGAGATCAGATTCAGAACCATGGGAGTCCGAACTATAGGGCTAGTCGTATTCGAAAGGAGCACGAAAAGTTGAGCTACAGACAAAACCCCTCCCTATGATGGAATTGATAAAGGGAAGTTGTAGATCTTAAATCTTGAACCATTATCATCACTAAAGAGTATGAAACAGTTCAAGACTCAATGGGTTCAACTAACGTCCAATTGAACCCAAATTTGATTTTATTATCTTGTACCATGTTAGACCAATTTTATTAGCCTCTTTTAATTACCTTTCCATTCTTTAGTCATTTTAGCCCAAGAATGAGAATTAAGTCCACTAAATGAGGGAAGTGTCAAACAATAAGTTGTTTTGGACATGAGGAGATGTAATGCCTTGCTAATGAACCTCCGAAGAGATTAAACCATTAAGCACGGAAGGGTTATTTCTCATGCTTAAACAACACTCGTTTGAAACGACTCTCAAAAAAATAAAACCAAGAAATGAGGAAGAGTACAAAGATGATTATTGCAAGTGTGAGCACAAGTATGAAAAGCACAAAATAAATGCTATCAACTCAAATAGGTTGGTGTCTGAGGCATAAACCACCAAGCCTGTGAAGACCATTACACTACAAGCATACTATACAAAGCATAAATAAAATAAATACACCAGAATAGTCCTAAAAATAACTAAAACAATGCTGAAATTACAGTTTGAAAAGCAGTGAAAGTGAGCAAAAATATAGAGAAATGAAGCTAGTAAGCAAACCTAAGGAGGGGTGGCTAACCCTCCACTTTTTGGGACTTTAAAACAACATTTTTTGCCTTTGAAAAAACTCTAAAAATTAGTGGTAAAAAGTTGGAAAATAGATGAGAAACACAAAGGCAAAATCTTGGAAAATAACGTTCAAAAAAAGGTGGTTAACCCCTTTACCTTGGATAGCTTTAAGCCACAAGTTTCAGCCCTTAAAAACAGTAGAAAAAAAGTCTAAAAATAGCAAGTAAAGATAGGAAGGAAGTAGTGTAAAGAAGCTAGAAGTTATACCTCTTGAAGAGGAGTAACACTTTGATTCACAAACCAACAATTTCTTACCCTCAAGTGCTGAAATTCAAGCTCAAGAACCTCAGCAAGGAGCCCTAAATATTTGGTTTAGGAAGTGTTGGTATGGTGTATCTAGATTGCAAGATAGAGAGAGAGAGAGAGAGAGAGAGAGAGAGAGAGAGAGAGAAAGAAAGAGATTTTCAAGAATTTGGCACTTTACAAATTTTTCTAAGCTAAAAACATAAGGTATGGCTCACTATATATAGAACAATTGGTTGATATCTTGGAAATATCTGTATTGAGCCAACTGGCGCAGTGTATGCACATGGGAGGACAACTGGCAACAAATATCTGTTTTACCGAAACACCTGGCCGGCCCGCCAGGGGGGGACGGCCGGCTACTAATTTCTGGCCAGCCGGCCACTAGTTGGCCTATAGGCCTCTAAGTGGTAAGGCTTTAAAAAATTCTGTTTTGGTCCAAAAGTGGTGCAAGGTTTTTAGGCTTCTGAGACTCAAAATCGAGGCTTCCTGCTGAGGAAATCTAGTGTTTGTACAGTGTGTAATTCATCATTGGGTGATCAATCTGAGGTGCCCAAGTCTTAAGGGCGGTCAAAAATGGGGTGTCTACTGCTGCCCCTCTTTGACAGAGCTTGAAGTCATAAAATGACGTGAGTGAATGTCAAAGTCTAGAGACGACCCATTTTGACAAGGCCGTAAGACTTGGACAAACAATCAAGACATAAAAGTAAATTGGTTGAACTCGAAAGTTGCCTACGTATCCCTTTGCAAGGAATCAAACCAGCGTAGTTTAGGGGCAAAATGCGACATGAGATATATGGCGATGCAACAGTTGAGAATACAAATGCACATACCGCCTGAAAATAATAAAGATGAAATTCAATGCAATGCAACAATTGAAATCAAGAAATAATCCAGTCTTAACTCTGCTTCCATCTACTAGAAACAATCCAAACTACACTTCCGCTCAGAAAAGTTAACAAGAGACAAGCCAGACTACACTTCCGCGTAGAAAGGTGAGAAACGATCCTAACTACACTACCGCGTAGAGAGGTGATCCTAACTACACTTCCGCATAGAGAGGACACAAGAATAACCAAACTACACTACCGCGTAGAGAGGTGATCCTAACTACACTTCCGCGTAAGAGGACATAAGAACAACCAGCTACACTACTGCGTAGAGAGGTGGGCCTAACTACACTTTCGTGTAGAGAGGACACATGAACAACTAAACTACACTTCCGCGTAGCGAGGTACAAGAATGAACCAAGCCACACTTCTGCATAGCGAGGTACAAGAACCAACCAAGCCACACTTTCGCATAGCAAGGTTAAAGAACAAACCAACCCACATTTTCGCGTAGCGAGGTTAAAGAACAAAGCAAGACACTTCCGCGTAGCGAGGTTAAAGAACAAACTAAGCCACACTTCCGCATAGCAAGGTTAAAAAACAAACCAAGCCACATTTTCGCGTAGCGAGGTTAAAGAGAGAAAACCCCAAATCAAACTCACGTGACAGGGGTGGATACAAGAATAGAAAAGCATGACGCAGACGAATGCGACACAATGTGACATAACTGATGCGAATACAATGACGATACGTGCTCCGTGCAACCAAGATAGGTATGCGAGTTACGATGCAATGCATGTTCTATGCAACATAATAGGTTTGTGAGTTATGATGTAATGCATGTTCTATGCAACATAATAAGCATGCAAAATTGCAAAGATAAGTAGAAAATAAGCAAAAGCGGTGTCCGAAGACACCTTGTAACGATCTCTAACTTATCACTCGGGGGCTCCTCAAAATACTCAAAAAGGATACAACTCGTTCTAACTTGAGATCAGGACACATTCATGCACTGGAGAAACAGCAAGAATTGGAACGGTGCAACTAGAACACAAGTTCGAGATCTTTAGAACCCGAACTCACTTCAAATACCTCAATTCTTCTTCCCTATATGAAAACTTGATCTTTTATACATAGATTGGACAAGAGGGTAGCAAAAACCAGCTCTGGACCACAAAAGGGGGCCAGTCAGCCACAAAAAGGGGACGGTCGGTCACCCGTGGCTTTCTCGGGGGTAATTTCTGGTTTTCGGCTTGGGTTTTATTTAATACACAACCAAACTTCATTTGCACACACACACATGAACAAAAACCCTCTCTTTTTCTCTCTAGGTGTTTTCTCTCTCTAGATTCGTGTTTTATACACGTTTCCCAATGCCCCACACAAACTTTATTCATAAGACACTTTTGGCCCTCTTCACTTTGAACCGATTAGAATTTGTTTTCGTTGATTTTTTTAGGTTTTCATCACCTTGGGCTTATTTTCCTCGGGTTTTTCTTGGGTTTCACACTTTTTCTGTGGTTTTGACTTTTTCTCTCATTTTCTCTCCTATGGTTGACTTGTTTGGGTTTTCGGCCGTTTTCCCCTCATTCTCTCCATTTTTCACCATCTTTTCACCCACTTTCCACATGGTGGATGATATTCCACATGACGACGCCCCTCCCGAGCTGTCCATACTTCCACCTATCGTAGAGGCGGAGGAGCCGGTAGTTGATGAGGCCGACGGAGCGGCGAAGGACATCGCTGTAGATTTTGAGGCAGAGAAGGTCTTTCTTCCAGGGCCCGAGCTGGAGTTGCTACAGCTGAGGTTGAGGCCATTCGATCCAGCCACTTACTCCCCACGCACACATACGATGGCGCCCAGAGGCACGCTACGATTCGAGGACTTTGTTGGCAGCATGCCTGAGGATATCCTGTTGAGGGAGCAGACCTCCCACCTTTCTCATGGCGCTATTGAGGTACAAATTTTTCTTTCATGCACTTTACTTGTTTTTCCATTTGATTACTGCCTTTCATTACTGTCTTGCCATCTGACTCATTCTTTCCTTGTCAGAGGGTGACTCTCACTCCTAGAGAGGATACGGGGCGGTGACGGCCAGAGAGTAGTACCAAGAGCTCCCTGCTCGGGTCCACGAGCTAGTCGACGAGACAGGCTTCGGCCTATTCTGCTCCAGGCTCTCACAATATTTGGCCAGCAGGGCCTTACTCGGATCCTTGGTGGAGAGGTGGTGGGACACCACCAACTCCTTACACTTCTCCTCCACCGGGAGATGACGATGACCCCATACGATTTTTTGATGATCACTGGCTTGAGAGTAGGGGGTGATCTGATCCCTTTTGACATGGACATGGGTTGGTAGGAGGCAACATGGATTTATCTGCTCGAGGCACTCCCTCCGTTGGATAAGCCAGCCATGGTCAGATACAGCTGGTTTTATGAGCACTTTCACGGGCACCAGCTAGAGACATAGAGGGAGGTGGAGCAATACACATGGGGGTTCTTGATCTATCTCCTCGGTACCACCTTGTTTGTGAACAGGTGGAATCCCGTAGGGTTGTACCTGTTGAGCGTCCTCGTGACATTACCCCAGGTCCGATTCTGTAACTGGGGTGGCGTTGGCCTTGCCACCCTATATGGCTATATCAGCTCCAGTTCCCGTATGAAAGGGAATAAGGTCGGACGCTATTGGAGAGCCTGGGAGGTACACACTGTACTTTCTTTTAATTTCTGCTTGCTATGCTTTCTGCTTTGCATTTTCTGCCTTTATTTCTGTTTATACATGTGCTTTCTACTTTGCACTTTCTGTCTTTTATCACTGTTTATACTTGTGTTTACGCAACTAATTTCTTCTTGTAACTATGGGTTTAGGCCTATTTCCTTGCCCTTGCCCTAGTGCCAGTAGACGAGATAGCACCAGCTATACCCTACTCCCGACAGTACGATGGTAGATGCCGCCGCAAACACCGTGATGATACCATCTTCGCCTATTACTGTCGATATTTTGACACGGTGGTGGCTCGTGAGGTAATCCGAAACTCATATTCATTTCTTCTTTATTTCCATTATTACTGCTCTGATCGATACTCTGACAACTGACAGCAACTAACAACTGTGAATTCCCCATTTGCAGATCGATTGGCAGCCCTAGGTGATGATGCCGACTGGGGTATGAGACCAGTATGCCGGATCTTGGGCTACATCCCGGTATCGGATCTTGCTAGAGGGTCCACTTAGTCGGGCTTGGTTTTTGGGTGAGCAATCAGACCCTAGGCATACCTGTCCCAATTGTTCTTGCTCTGCCCCCAGCATCCATGAGGACAACTAATAGCCTTCCAGTTTAGGTTATCATTCAATATATGGCAAGGCTAGATGTCGATTTCTTTAAAGGGGATGAGATTACGCGACCTTCATCAGGACTCATCTCATGCCGTCCTTGTTCGAAGTTTGCATGGGCGATGCTGCAGGTGCTCCTTTGGCTAGAGAGGCTACTCATGAGGCTGAGGCTAGTATTAAAGGGGCCCCTCCTATGGTGTATACAGTTCGTTGGTTGGCGATTCCTACCACGATTCCCTACTGGTGATTGAGTGGGACGACCTATCAGATCTCGATAGAGCCGCCGGAGGTGGAGCATGGGTATGTCCGGGCTCTAGGCGCACCGCAGGTATGGACCGTGTTTTATAGCTTACATCCCACATTTTTCCTTTTTGGATACTAATTGTTTAAATTCACTTGCAGGCGCCTACAGAGTACACAGATGGTCTTTGCTAGCTAGTTGCCTCCTTGGTTCATATGGTGCAGAGGCGAGAGACGCTGCTTGCTCTCCATGGTGTCCAGGTATTCTCCATTCTTCTCATGCATTTCATTGCTTACTCGTACTGTTCTGTATCACATTGCACTGACATGCCATACTTACACTAATATGCGATACTCACACTGTATACTGACATGTATTCTAATATTGCCTCACACTGCACTGATATACTGCACTTATGCTGAATCTACCTTCCGTATCATACTCATATTGCATACTACACTTTGCAACATACTCACACTGTACCTCATACTCTGATGCTTGTTTTTCAGATTCCACCTGCATCGATGACACCAGCTGCACCACACGAGTGGCACTTTCTCTAATGGCGGGGAGGAGAGGCAGACAGGCCCCAACAAGTAGCCGGGATAAGTGTCGAGGTCGAGACAGTGGTAGGGGTGCTCGGGGTCGGAGCAGCGAGTCCTAGACAGAGGAGACCTCCTCCTTCTCAGAGTTAATTTTCAGTGGAGATGACACTGAGACTAGCTACATCAAGGAGGCAGTGAGCCAACGCTCTGAGTTTGAAAGCGAGGACAATGATGCTGGCTCGGGGTCAGGGAGTAAGGAGGATGCCGAGACTGGCTCTGAGTCAAGAAGTGGAGATGGCGACGCCAGCCCTGGTTCAGAGTCCCATTCTTCTGATGATAGTGGTGCCAATAGAGACAGTGCCCCTGAGTCCCCTCCGAGGAAGAGGATGAAGAGGACCTCTTGGGCTTGATGTGATCGGCGTAGATTTTTGCACTCTTTTGCTTATTTTCTTTTGTTTCAGTAGCTTAACACTTGTATAGCTTTAGATAGGTCTTTACTTTTTTGAAAAACTCGTATTCCCTCTTTTGTAAAAACTATAATCGGGGTAAAACCCTATAGTTTTATAAAAAGAGCTTTGTTTTAAATCATGAGCACCATACTCGCATAAAAACAAAAACAGAACTAAAACGCTTGCATTGGAATAATGTTCGTAACCGGATATTGAGCCGATGACCAACTAAAATACAAAATACAACTCGATAAATGGAGAACAAAGTAAAAGCAACCTAAACACAGCTATTTACACTTGCTGAAACAAAAGACTCAAAACAAGACCTCAAAGCACAAAGACCGGAACAAAACCAAACTGCCCAACTACCAGGCCAACAAAAGTGGTCTGCCGGCCACTAAAGGGGATGGCCAACCAAGAGATGTGGCCAGCTGGCCAAGTGTTGTGGCTGGGCAGTTGGCTGATAGCTAGCATCCACTCACACAGCCTTATCCTCCATAAAAGGTCTTCCTCCGCTGTTTCTTGGACAAAACCTCATTTTTGCCACTATTTCTTCTGAAAATGAAGATATTTCTTACCGAGAGGCTCAAGGATTGGATAGCCACTTTGGACGGCACGAAAAAGGTAAATTTTTGAGGTTTTGGCTTAAACGTGCTTTTCCCGTTGAGCCGTACTTCACTTTGTTTTTTGTTCCTCCATGCCGTGGTCCGATGTTGGGACCCAGTTACACATGTATTTCACTTCGGAGCACAAGAAATCTGTCCGACTCTTCAAGAGTTTCAAGCATTGATGAAGTTTCGGCGTGATGAGGAGATCATGTCCCAACCCCGTTTTGGCCATGCACGGTCTTTGGAACGGATGTGTGGGCTCACTTTGAACGAAGCCCGATCTTTGGCTCATGACGGGGAGCTAGATATACCTGGGTTGATTCATCAGTTTTCCGACTTTGGGGACAGAGGTGACCTTCTCTGGCGAGGTTACTAACAACATGCCCTCTGTTTATGTATGCTTTCGTACTTTCTTCTTGCCTCCAGTTGCAGCGGAGCTAGCATTAGGTTAATCGAAGTGGCTCAATGCCTGAAAGAGGGTAATAGCTGCATTGGTTTGGCACTGGCCAAGACCCTGATGGGCTTAGGTGCTTTTCACTAGCGAGAGACCACTCGGTTTGCAGGGAGTCCACTGCTTCTCCAGGTATTGTTTCCTATCTTCTTATTTGTGATTTTCTCACATCACTCGACACTCACTCTCTATTTTCACTTGATGCCCTTTTCTTACTTGTGTCTCAACGCACATCTCTCTATTAGTTAATCTCTCTTATTTTTCATCCCTTCCTAGTTGTGGCTAATGGATAAGTTGAAAGTGGTGGACCCTTGCCCCGAGTATTCAGCCCGAGCCTACTTCTTCCGCCAGCAGCTAGTGGACTTTTCCTCAGAAGGATGGTAGTGCTACTAGATATGCAGCAGATCTGCGGCTGACATTGCCTGGCATTGCCCCTAGCTTAATGTGGGGGAGATAAGTTATAGCATGTCCCGACAACCGGGTATACAGTTGATTGGCCTTCTGCGCTGCATTTTTTATTTCCCTTTTCGGTTCAGACGCCAATTTGGACATGATCAGACCCGTCCAGAGGAAGGGGTAGAATACCCGGCCCCATTTCTTAGTTCGTGGTTCACACTTGACTCGGTACCTCACTACTTGGAGGATGAGAGAACTTATGGCCCTTGCAGTTAGCTTCAGTTACACCCTTTCTAGCGAGTGCTTGGCTTGGCTTGAGGATGAGGCACAGTTTGGGCCATCTTTGGCTGCAGAGACCTCCACGAGTATGAGCAGAAGATATAGGACCACCTGACTTATCTGTGCCCCTAGTTTATTGCTTTGTCTTTTGTTTTCAAGTTTTTATGATGTAAAAGAAACTTTGATTTAATCAGAGAGTTGGAGAATGTACTTGTGTTGAAATCAATGGAATTAAAGTTACGAGCACTATAAATTTTCCTTTTGGTCCCAAAAATGGTCTAAGTTGTAAAAAGGTAAAATTTTGGGAAAAATCAACTTTATTAAAACTTTTCAAAACAATATTCAGAAACGGTCACTACCTGACATACACAGAATCAACCCGCAAGATGTACAACCCCAAATCAGAAGATCATGACACTATCACTACTCTTCATTCCAACTGGCCCTTCTGCTAAAGTGAAGATAACATAACCAAGCTAACAAATGATGGGAAAAAGATGGACCAATCAAATAAATGGACAAGACAGTTGAGTTGAAGATGGTTACAGCTGAATTTCGGGATGAAGTTGCCTACGTATCCTAAAGATGGGAATCAGGCCTTATGTAGTTCAATTCTGGTTCACTCGAGTATTAACACTTTCCTTTTGCACTCTAACTTTTGCCAAAGCTACCCTTTCGGGTTTTCAACCTTGTGAGCTCTATTTTTCTTTATTTCTAATTTTTTATGCTCTAACTTTTGCCTAGGTCGCCCTTTTGGGTTTTTGGCCTAGCAAGCCTCTCTGGGATAATATTTCTTCAACTTGTCCATATTGATCGGCTGTGAAAACTCCAAACCATCTAGATCCATGAGAATAATCGCTCCCCCCCCCGGCCATATAAATTTGATGATGTAAGGACCAGTCCAATTGGGTCTGAACTTGCCCCTAGGATCATGGATGGGGGTTCGATTGTCTTTCAGTACCATATCTCCTTCTTTGAGATTCCTGGACTTAACTTTCTTGTTAAAAGTTAGCAATTCTGTGCTGGTAGGCCTGGATGTTATATAATGCCTTCAACCTTCTCTTATCAAACAACATCAATTCTTTGCATTTGCTCTGCTGCCAATCTGCCTCCGCTATCTGACACTCGGCCATAATTCTCAGTGATGGTACTTTGATCTCAATTGGCAGAACAGTTTCCATCCCATACACTAGAGAATACGGGTTGCCCTTGTAGATGTTTGAATTGACGTTCTGTAGCCCTAGAGTGCAAACGGTAGTTTATCCGGCCAATTCTTGTAGGTCTCTACCATCTTCCGCAGGATGTTCTCGACATTCTTGTTAGCAGCCTCAATAGCTCTGTTGGTCTATGGTCTATATGTCGATGACTCGTGAAAACCATGTTGTATTTCTCAAGCAGATATACCACCTCTTTCTTGAAGTGCGAGCCATTGTCTGAAACGATCTCATTCGGAACCCCATAACAGCCGATGATGTTGTTTCTGATAAACTTGGCCATATGCGATGCTTCAACATAGCATAAGACTGAGCTTCCACCCACTTCGTAAAATAGTAAATCGCTACCAAGATGAACTCATGTCCATTTAACCCCTTTGGCGAGACTGCACCAATAACGTCGATTTCCCAAACTGAGAAAAGCCATGGCGAAGTCATGTTGTAAAGCTTTGACAGCGGGATGTTCATGTGATTGGCATGGATTTGGCATTTATGGCATCGCCAAATGAAGCTAATACAATCCTCCTCCATAGTTGACCAATAATAGCCTTGTTTGAGGATTTTTCGGGCTAGCATCACACCATTCATGTGTGTTCCACACTCCCCTCCATGGATGACCTCCATGAGACGTTTCGATTCCTCTTCCTCAACACAGAGCTTGTGCATTCCCAGATGGCCTCTCTTATACAGTTTGTTTCTACAGATGATAAACTGGACGACCAGACGCCGTATTTCCCGTTTATCCTTAGCATTTGCCCCTGGTGAATACGTATCATTTTCTAGAAAATTTCAAATGTTGTAATACCAGGGGTTTTTGTCTTGAACCTCATCTATTATGGCGATGGTTTCATAGGCATGCGTGTACTTCTGTTCAATGATGATTGGACACATCTTGATTCCAAGTGGGATGTCTACCATGGAAGATAGAGTTGCCAATGCGTTAGCGAACTGGTTGTTCTCTCTTAGTAAATGTGTGAACATCAGTTTTTCAAACCTCAGAATTAGAATATCCAAGGTCTGTTGGTAAGCCTTCATTTTCTCTTCTTTGACTTTCCAGTCTCCGTTCGCTTGAGAAACAACCAAGTCCGAGTCCCCGATGATGTCCAACCTTATTGCCCCTAGTTCTAGGGCAGCTTCCAAACCAGTAATACACGCCTCATATTCTGCTTTGTTGTTGGACATTTTGAACCAGAGTTTGAAAGCTAAGGGTATACGAGAATCATCGGGTGTTATGAGCAACACACATATCCCGTAACCATACTGATTGGATGCTTCGTCAAAGTACATTATCCATGTTTCCTCTTCTACCTGCAGAATGTCTTCATCTGGGCACAAGTACTCTACTGCTTCATTTCCATCAACTGGGTGGTTTGCCAGGAATTCTGCTACAGCTCTCCTTTTAACTGATTTACGTGTGACATACTTGAGATCAAATTTGGAGAGAAGAAGTAACCAACGAGATATTTGATGGGATCTAATCTCAAAACCTGAATTACGGAGTAAGCTAACAGATAATGCCTCGACTTCCTGGTTGCCCATAAGCAAGCTTTCTCTAGGGGAGTGTAACGGGTCTTATAATCTTGCATCTTCTTGCTCAAATAGTAGATGGCCCTCTCCACTTTATCTTCAGATTCTTGAGCTAGCATGCACCCCATAGTCGAATCTATTACAGACAAATACAGAATCAGAGGCTTTCCCAGCTTTGGCGGTGACAACACAAGCGAATTCTGGAGGTACTGCTTGGCCTGCACAAAGGCGAACTAACACCGATCATCCCATCGGAACTTCTTCCCTTTGTTCAACAGACCAAACAATGGTTCATAAGTCAAGGTTAATTTTGAAATAAACTGTCTTATGAATTGCACTTTACCCAGAAAGCCACGCACCTCCTTTTCAGTCCTTGGTGGTGGCATTTCTAAGATGGCCTTGATTTTGGAAGGATCTCCTTCAATTTCCCTCTATGTGATAAAAAATCCCAACATTTTTCCTGTTGTTACGCCAAAGGTGCATTTCTGTGGGTTTAACCTCAATCGGTATTCCCTAATCCGTTGGAAGAATTTTTCCAGTGCAGTGTAGTGGCCTTCTCTTTCTTTGGACTTGACAATCATATCGTCCATATACACCTCAACCACTTTGTGAATCATGTCATGTAGAATGGTGGTCGCAGCCCTCTAATATGTAGCCCTAGCATTCTTCAACCCAAAAGGCATGACTCGATAACAATAAGTACCTTACTGCGTGGTGAACACATTCTTTTCTCTGTCCTGCAGTACCATCAAAATCTGATTATACCTGGAAAACCCATCCATGAATGATAGCAATACATGACCTGCGGGGAAGTCTACCAACTCATTAATGTGCGGCAATGGAAAGTCATCTTTTGGACTAGCTCTGTTCAGGTCCCGAAAGTCGACACAAACCCGGATTCTGCCATCTTTCTTCGAAACTGGGACGATATTGGCCAACCAGGTCAGATACTTGGACACTAACAAGCATCCTGCATCAATTTGGTTGGTGACCTCTTCTTTGATTTTCAGTGCCCAATCCGGACGAACTCTGTGCATTTTCTGTTTGACTGGTCGGGCCTCAGGGTCAATTCCAAGCATGTCTTCGTAGGACCACGCAAAAACATCTTTGAAATTTTTTAATAAAGCGATTAAACGCTCGTATTCCTCCGAAGATAACGTGGACCCAATCTGGACCAAGCATGGATCCTTCTCAGTACCCACATTAATAGCAATGATTTCATCAATACAGGGCTTGGCACGTCTCTCCTCTCTCGATTAATCAAGTTTTTCAAAGTTAGAGGAATTTCTTCCTCTTTGTTTTCATTAAAATTCTGAAAATCTTGGTCAATGCAATAAATCAGCAGCACAGAGAAGTACACATAATCTGAAATGTTTTCATTCATAATACTGCTTGTCGGTGCACCCATGAAGCCATAAGGAGTCCCTAGATAGAGATATCAGCTTGGATCTTCTTGAGCTGCTTCAGAACTAGCTTCACTTCCAGCTGCTTCTTCTTTTCTTTCTCGACCTCCTAGTCATTTTCTGATGGCTCTGCTTGATCCAGGTGTGGAGGTTTAAAATACCATCCACGTCTAGTGAGATGGTCTATCTCCTCCAAATACCATGTATTATCCGGGATACAGTCTCCCCAGTCTTCTTCAGTATAGGTGTAAACACCCCATTTTTGACCACCCTTAAGACTTCGGCACCACTGATTTATGACTCGATGATGAAAGTTGCGCTGTAAAAATGTTCAATTTCTTCAGCAAGAAGAGCTTCTAAATCCCAACCTTACACCTTGTTTTGGACCAAAACTATTTTAGACCTTAAAGCCCTCTCTTTCAAAATATTTTCGAAAAATGTTTCTACGATGTTCGAGGCTCACATTTCGTTAAATGTTGGACTTTCGATAAACCGAGCGACAAAGTGGAAATAAATGGAAGAGAGGTGAAATCTTTGAAAAATATTTTTTTAAACCTCTTATTTATAGGTTTAGAGTTGAAGAAAATTGGAGAGAGGAAAGAAAACTAGTTGGGGGAGAAGTTGGGCTTGAAACTATTAAGAGAGAACTGGGCAGCCTCACTAAATCAGGCCTATCTCTTTGTGCACTTAGACTTTAGTTGTGAGGCCACCACCATTGGAAAGTGGACTTCCGAGGCTTCATTTTAGACTCAAAAATCTCCTAAAGCCGAGTTTGGATGAGGGAGATATGGCTGTTTGAAGTTAGGCATCAATTTGATTAAGACCAAAACTGAGCAGCCTTCACTAAAATAGAATATCTCTTTGCACACTTAGAATTTAGATGTGAGGTTGCCACCATTGGAAAGTAGACTTCTAGGGCTTCAATTTAGACTCAAGAATGACCTAAACTAAGTCTGGATGAGGGAGATATGCCCATTTGAAGTCGGGCTTGGAAGCATGGTCGACAGGTGGCCGACAAACACCATTTGTGGCCGGCAAGCCACCATTTTTTGCCTACTGGCCACCATTGCTAGCTGGCCGCCCACCAGTGTAAAACCCAGATATTTTCTCTAGCTGTTTCCACAAAGTTCCAACTATCTTTTTTCAGATATTTTCGAGATAGGCACATGGTTTTCTATCTATAAAGGACCTCCCTCTCATCTTTCAAGGTTAGAAACATTTTAGGACTAAGAAAAATTTTGGAAATATCCTCTCTCTCTACAATTCTCTCTCTCTTTTACAACTTGCATAGCCTTTACTCAAGCACTCTAAACAAAACCTAAAGAACTTCTTGCTGATATGATTTGAGCTTGAATTTGAGCTCTTGAAGCACTTGAGAGTGTGAAATTGGTGGTTTTTGACTTAAGGGTTCATTCCTCTTCAAGAGATATATTTTCTCTTACCTTTGTACCATCTTTACACCACTTGTTTTCCATCTTTTCTTGCTATTTTTAAGCTCTTTGAAACCTGCTTTCATGGGCTGAAACTTGTGGTTTAAGGCCAATAAAGGTTGAGGGTGGTTCACCCTTCTTTATACCTTGTTTTAGAGGCCTTTTCCCATGTGTTTCCCACCCTTTTACTATCTTTTTCTAAGCTTTTAAACACTATTTTTCAGAGTTATTTCAGTGGCTAAAAACATGTTTTGAAGTCCAAAAATGGAGGGGGTAGCCTCCCCTCCTTGTGTTTTGTTTACTAGCCTAGCATGCTCTATGTTTTAGCCTATTATTCTAGCTTTTGTTAGCCTAATTTTAACATGTTTTAGACTGTTTTAGACCTATTTTAGGACTATTCTTAGCTGTTAGTTGCATTTGAGTCTTGTTTTGTATGCTTGTAGTGTAATTGTCCTCATAAGCTTGGTGTTTTAGGTCTTAGACATCACTTATTTGAGTAGATAGCATTTGTTTTATGTTTTTATCACTTATTTCTAGCACTAATAATCTCTGCAACCTCCCTCCTTTCTTAGTTTTTGTTTTGCTTTGAGAGTTGTTTCAAGCCTCTTGTTCTTTTAAGCATGAGATTGAGGTTGTCATACTTAATGGTTTAATCCCTTTTAGGGATTCATTGTCAATGGCATGACATCTCTTTCATGTCTTAAGTTAACTCTTGGTTTGGTACTTCACTCCATTAGAGGACTTAAATTTACCATTTGGACTTAAGGAATTAAAGGATGGTTGGCAAAGTTGAAATGAGTAACTAAAACTTGAAACTAAAAGTGAGAAAGATATTGATAGGCTTATTTATTTTGATGATTTATTTAATTATGTTTTTAATTTATTTGGAAGAGAAAAATAGAATCAAAATTTATTTTGATGATTTATTTGAAAGAGAAAAATAGAATCAACATTTATTTTGATGATTTTATGTTTTAATTTATTTGAAAGAGAAAAATAGAATCAAAATTTATTTTGTCCCATTATTTCTTACCTAAAAATTTTATTCTAAATGTTGTTAGAATGTATTTAATATTTGATTAAATCAAAGGTTCAAACAGCCCAAAATAAAGGTTCAAACAGCCCAACATAGCAGCAGGCCAAAAGGTTCGAGTGGAAGATATTCAAATTAGTAATGATGGAGTGGAAGATATTCAAATGAATACAACGGCTATAAACGGTTATAAATTCAAATGAATACAATGGCTATAAACGGCTATAAGTTTTATTATATATACCAAAGCCTCTAATGTAAACATGTCACAAAAAGAAAAAAATCAGAAAATATTCTTTGATCTATAATCACTCACATCTATTCTCTAAAAAATTCTTTGTGAAGTGTTCTTCAATTTTTGTTTACATCCTCTTTCAGAAATTATATATTGAGACGTATAGCTTTAAGCCTATCTTTCTTGTGTGAGGTTTACAGAAAAACCAAAGTTTCATTTTTATATCTATCTTTGAGAGATAATTCTTGTAGCTTTCTGTGAAAGCAAAAACACCTTCTTTTCAACCTTGTAACAGTGTAGTACACTCAGTGTTCTTGACTTAGAAAGTTTGTGTAAAATCCGTGGAGGATTGCTCCATTTGTAAAGAGGTTGCTAGCACTCCCGTTAAGCTAGAGCATAGTGAAAAATCTCAAGTGAAGCTTGATGAGTGGACGTAAGCCGAGTTGAAGCCGAACCACTATAAATTTGTTTGCCTCTCTCTCCCTTATCTCTTTATTTTATTTAAATTGTTGTAGCTATATTTCACATTTTTACTGTGCTAAAATCATTAACTGACATAGTTGTTAGAACACTTGTTTTTAATTATTTTTATTTCAATAACTATATTTATCTATTGTGCTAGTCATAATTTTTATTAGGGTATTATTAATTTTTAATTGTAAAAACCTAATTCACCCCCCTTCTTAGGTTGTCTTTTGGGTAACAGATAGTAATTTGGTTGTGTTCAATCGACGTTAATTGAACACACAAAGCTTGAACCATTTTATACTTGTTAGTGATGAAATGATTCAAGTCTCTAGGTCAATTTCTTCCATTGATCATTCATGAAAGGGAGGAGGCTTGTGTCTTGTTTTGCATTTATTAAGTCACAAGCTATCATGCAATGAAATTGCTTGAATTGGTGGTTTGTAACTTAAGATTCCCCCTTCCTTGGATTTGCCCATGAAAAGGAGGGGTGACTTGTGCAGACAACCCTTGAAAATACCCTGGATGTGCTATGTTTGTCCTCTATTGCAGCAAGATGAACCAGTGCATCAGTGGCCGACAGGTGGCCGGCAAGCTTTACCAGTGGCCGGCTGGCCACTGATGCAAAATGCAGCAGAGTGTTGGTAAGGTGGAGCAAAATTGTTCTGGAAGTGTTCAACTATGCAAATAGAGGCATTCGAGAGCAAAACAGAGGTCTTTTCGGGTGGAAACCAAGCATGCGCATGCGCATCTTTCATTTCCCGTGGCAGAATAGTTAATTACTTAGTTTCATTATTAGTTGCAATTGTCTTGTAATTATTTAATTAGTTCATTAGCTAGTTAATTTAAGTGTTGTAATAATTAGTTAATTAGTCTAGTTATTCATTTTGGTTTGTAATAATTAGCTTAATTAGCTTTTATTAGCATTAGCTTAGTTAGCTAGTTAGCTTTATTCATTCAGACTCTCCTTCGTGAGAGCGTAATGTAATAATGTGCATGTCTTCCAACTCCACGTCTTTCTCCCTTTTATTTATCTGCTTTTGATGGTTAGATTAGGGACATGTTTCGATTAGCATACCTTATGCTTGTATACATTCATCTTGTCTTGCACGCACCGAGGCTCGGCGCGTCATTCTAACTGCATTGTCCTTTCAATACTTTCTTTGAATACGTGTTTAACCGCATATTATCAAATTGCCTCATATGCCATATTAGTAGCGGAGCCTAGTAATTGCATATCACATGTGTTGCATTAGTCATCTTGTATTGTTAGGAATCATGCATATTTTTTCTAACACTTTTGTTTCGTCTTGGCTTGGAGTACTAAGTGAGTTTTTTTAGTGCTTTGGCATACTTGCATGAGTGTGAGCGATTGCCATGACTAGCATGCTTGCCATGAGGCTAAGTGCTTACTTGATAAACTGTTTGAGTGCCTATGGATGAAAGCTTGTTGCTTAAATTAGAATGATTCAATGAATGTACATTTAAGCCTACTTTGTCAAGTGGCAAATTTGCAAACTTTAAGCCGACTTTGTTAAGTGGCAAAATCAAACCCTTTTCGAAAAACAAACATAAAATTGAATTGTTCTAATTCGGGCAAACTAATCTATACTTGTATGTGCGCATCACATAGTAAATGCTAGCCTAATAAATCGGAACAAGAGCATATAATGTATATTAAAATCATATCATGATTAGTAAAGGCTGATCTTTGATCGAGCGAGCGAGGGTGCTCAATTCATGACCTTCCCCTCTCGTACCCAAGTTCCCCAGCCGAGGCAACTTTGGTGATGATGGACACGTGGCATTTGGCACGAGTCATGGGTTTTCTAAATTTTTCCAAAATAAAATATTTAGGTGGCGACTCTGTATCTGGCAAAGCAATCTAATTTTGGCATTTTTGATTCAAAATCAATTTTCCAAATGATTTGTCGAATTTGGACTCTTTGGTGTTTATCTATTTCACATTGCACTTGTGAGATTAGATTCAGAACCATGAGAGTCCGAACTGTAGGGCTTATATTCGAACTTCCAAAAGGGGTGCAAAAAAGTCAAGCTACAATAGGCCAGATGCAGATCACTGTCGTCCAACCACTCGCCATCAGCTGCCGACAAACAGTTGTCCAGCTCCACTTAAATCATCTTTATAGTACAAGTGTCCCCCTCAGGGCGACACGTTGTTATAGTTTTCTGGCTGTCTTCAATTCTTTCTCTCTCAAACTGCCTCAACGCAGCTTTTTGTTCAGTATCTGTAGTCTTTACAACATCCACTTCTTGGGTTGGTTTTCCCACACATTTGCCCTCTGGTAGTTTTCCCTTCTCATCAACCTTCTTGGCTACTACAGCTATCTCAACTTGTTGCCCTGCTGGTTTGACCCTGATTGTTTCTTCCTTGTTTGACTCATCACTCAGTCACCCGGTATTATCAGTCGACCTGTTCAGATCGAACCACCCGATCTACACATCGCCTTGGTCTTGTTCATCAAAGAACTACAGGTTGTCCAGATCTTCTTCTAGGTCCGCCAGATCGTCCAACCCTTGGTTTGGGCCATTCTCCCTAACCACGTTAAGGTCCACCGAGGTTGGTAGCACCACCTCAGGCTTGAGTTGAGTGGTATGAACAATGTAATGGCTTGGGTTGTACTCTCTTTCTGAGGAGTTTTCGAGACACTCCAGCAACAGACCAACACCTTCCCCTGAGGTCAAAACCTCTTCTACTGCAGGTGTTGTCACCACTGATCTGTGAGGCTCAGGTTGTAGATTAGATTTGTCTATCACGTACAAGTCTGTGCCCTCAGGAATGAACAACATCGGTTTTGGTAGGTAGGAGGGGGTAATATAGACGTTGGGGTCATAGGAGGTGGACAGTGTATGGATAAGGTAAAGATTTCGAGGTGGAGGGACTTGGTTATGGGCAGGGAGTGGGTTGGTGGTTACGTTTGGTTTCTCGGGTAGAGCGATGACCTTGTTGTCAATGAGATCTTGAATCTCATAACGCAAATGGAAGCATCGGTCGGTTTTATGACCATGCTGTTGGTGGAAAGCACAGTATTTTGTGGGGTCATGCTTGGATGGAAGAGGAACGGGAAGTGGGAGAGGTTCTGAGGGTTTTAGGTGCCCTTTCTTGATCAACACCTGCATGGCTTTGGATAGTGTCATGTATAGTTGCTTAAAAGTTCTACCCTAGGGTGGGTAGGGTTGGATGATGTTTGTGGTCCCATGTTGGCAAAGGGGTCAGCAGTTTTGCTTGCAGTGACAACACTTACTTTGGATGGCCTCACAATTTTGCTACTACTGGCAACATTGGAACTACAAACAAACGGCCTCTTAGCCGACTCTTTATCATCAGTAATAATCCCTTATTTCATGGCATCCTCAATTTGAAACCCCATTTCATGAAGTTCTTTGAATGTAAATAGGGGGAGAATAATCATTTTCTGCAGTAGCTTGCCATGCAGGTTCCGGACAACCATTCTGATCTGATCTTTCTCTGAATGTCGCATGGTCATCATGGACGCTTTGGCCCTCCATCTCGTCACAAACTCAGAGAAACCTTCATTTGGCTCTTGACGCGTCAGTTTAAGATCACGAGTTGTGACCTCGATTTATGTATTGTAAGAGTACTGAGCAATGAAGGACTCGGCTAATTCCTCCCAGTTCTACTTTGTAGAATCTTCTAACTTGGCGTACCAGATGGCCGCTATACCTAACATAGTGCGACCAAAGAGAGATAGTTTTTGCAATCTAGTTAAACCCATTGGCCACAAGATATCTGAAAATAACCGTAAGTGTACCATTAGGTCCCCGAAACCATCAAAGCAATCAATGTGTAGCATCTTAAACCATTCTGGTAAGGTAACTGCAGATTTGGTGTATCCCTCCTCTATATCTGGAATAGAGTTGACCCCTTATGCCTTTTTGAACAACTTTTCCAGTTTGTTGATTTTGAGTGCGGTTGGGTCAACCTCAAATTCGAATGGTGCCTCGGTCTGATAAGTCAGGGCTTTGGAAGCTTGTGCTGGGATGGGTTCTGCTTGGACTGGGAAAATCGGAACACCCTCTGTTTGTGGATTTGGAGTAGTGGCAGTATTAGCAGTGGCACCGGGCATAGGAATAACTGCGGCGGGTACATGTGATGTAGAGGCTGTAACTGGTTGCTGTTGTTGTTGCTGTAGCCTAGTTATGACCTCGGCATGACGGGCCGCATCATGTTGTAGTGTGTCGACTGTTTGTTGCAGATGAAGTATTAATTCCTCTATATTTGCCTAGGGATACTGCGCCACTGTAATAGGTGACTGCACTTGAGCTAGACTGGAAGTAGATGATTGTTTTGGAGCTGGACTAAATATAGGTGAGCTGAAAGGTGATTGTTGTAAGAACAGCACTGGTAAACCTTATTTGATCCTCCTTTGCCTTATAACCGGTGACAGTGAGGCAAACATGGGCTATCCCCGAACAAGATCTCCGACCTTGCAAAGTCTTCCAACACGGGTCCAGAGTACTTAGGGGATATCGAATCCTTCTGAAGCTATGGTTTTAAACTACCTAGCAAAAGAAATAAAAAAAAGAGAACAGTAATCAGAAACCGTATAGCACATCAGCTAAGATGTTATCAACACAGACATGATCAAAGATGTAGGATTGTACTCCACACTGAATTCTATCCTAAAATAGATACCAACTCTGCCACTGATATGAACATTCCTGTACAGTTTCACTATAAAGCACATACTAGTTAAAAGAGAGCCAAAACACCTCTATGAGGGGGGTAGGGTTTCCCTGTCTTAGTTTTTTCATGAACTAGGATTTCAATACTTCAATCAAGCAGTTTCACGCAATGTTGCATACGGGTGAGCATCCTCTTCTAGTTTGAAACAGTCACTATGGCTTTACTATATGTAACTAGGCTAAATGGTCAAAAGGGGTATCTCAGCAAGACTACCTAATATACCTCTCACACCTAACACCGAGAAGTGAAAGGAGGATCAAGCGGTACAACGGTAGTCTAGATCCAAGGGTTATGTTTCTAACATGGTAGAGCCCATGACCAGCCAGCCTTTTGGCAAGCTTTTTAGGCAAACCTTCGACAAGCTGTCTAGGAATAGTAGATGGAAAACACAGTGATTTAAAGTACCAATACAAATGCAATGCAAAGAACATATGTATGTAGATAAAATTTAACATCATAAATTTCAAGTCAAGTTTTCTATCTTTCCCCAACAGAGTTTCCAGAAACTGTAACTTGCTTTTCGTCCTCCTTTCGGATACGATCAGCCCTACAATTCGAACTCCTGTGGTTCTGAATCTATTTTCAAAAGTGCAATGTGAAATAAATAAACACAAATGAGTCCAAATCTGACAATTCTTTTGGAAAATCGATTTTGAATCAAAAATGTCAAAAATGGACTACATTGCTAGATTTCAGAGTCGCCACCTAAATATTTTTGAGAAATTGAGAAAACTCGTGACTCGTGTCAAAGGCCACGTGTCCGTCATCACCAAAGTGTCTCGGCTCGGGAACTTAGGTATGAGAGGAGAAGGTCATGAATTGAGCACCCCACTCACCCAATCAAAGATCGGTCCCTACTAATCATGATGTGATTCTTATTTACATTATATACTCTTGTTCGGATTATTAGGCTAATTTTACTATGTGATGCACACAAGTATAGACCAATTCGTGAAATTTGGAATACATTGATTTCATGTGTGTTTGAAAAGAGTTTTTTCAATATGCATCACTTAAAAAATGTGAACTTGTATATACATTAGTCAAAACATCCCAATTTAAGCAATTAGCCTTCATCCACTGACATTCAAACAGGTATATCACTTAAGCACTCAGTCTCATGGTATCATGCTTGATATGGAAACGTTAACACTCATGCAATATGCTAAAGCAATGAATTCTCACCTAGTACTCAACCGAGGCAAGCCAAAAGAAATAAAATAGTTAGTTAAATGCATGCTCTAATATGCAAGTGACTAATGCAACACATACAAAATGCAACTATCGGATTCGGCTTCCTAACATGGCATGTGAGTTAATTCAAGGTATGCATAAAGCACGTATTCGAATAAGAATTTTGAAATTGACATTGATTAGTATGATGAGCCAAACCCTTATGCATGCAAGACAAAGGGATGCAAGTCATGGAAAATGCTAATTAAAACATGATGCTCTATGTTATCCATCATAAGCGAGTAAATAAAAGGGAAAAAGAAATGGGGGTTGGAAGACATATACATTATTACAATTTTGCCCTCGCATAGGAGGGTCTAAATAAATGTCCTAATTAACTAACTATTACACCACCAAAATAATTACCAAAAATATCTAGATATACTAACTAATTATTATAAATTGAATAATCTAATTAATTAATTACAATACAAAATTAGTTAACTAAGCCTATTACAAGTTCAAAGGATTAATCTAGGTACAATTAACAAGCCATGGGGAATGTAGAATCGTTCATGCATGAATGCGAATTTCCACTTGAAAATGCCCTCTGTTTGGCAGCCAGAATGGTTCTGTTTTGCAGTCAGAAAATTAAACTGTTTTTACCCCAACCTTTGCTCTGTTTTGTCATGAAAATGGGGCTACTGATCTGAAATAGCGTGGCAGGCCGCCAAGAATAGTGGTCGGCCGTACAGTGAGGTGGTCGGCCGGCCACTAGTTTTTGCCACTGCCCTGGTGCAATAGACATGAACAGAGCATAAACAAAGTATTTTCAGGAGATGTTTGTCCACTCTGTATCTCCTTATCATCAAACTGATCAAAGGAGTGGTAGACTTGGTTCGCAAATCATCAATCGACGCAAACTCATTGTGTGATGATCTATGACTCGAGGGACAAAATCTCTATAAATGATAATAAAAGACCCACAAAACCCCTCCCTATCATGGAATTGATCAAGGGAAATGGTAGACCTTGAATCTTGAATCATTATCATCACTAAAGAGTATGGAACGGTTCAAGACTCAATGGGTTCAACTAACGTCCGATTGAACCTAAATTTGATTTTATTATCTTGTACCATGTTAGACCAATTTTATTAGCCTTTTTTAATTACCTTTCCATTCTTTAGTCATTTTAGTCCAAGAATGAGAATTAAGTCCACTAAATGGAGGGAAGTACCAAACAAGAAGTTGTTTTGGACATGAGAGAGATGTATTGCCTTGGTAATGAACGTTCGAAAAGATTAAACCATTAAGCACGGAAGATCCTTTCTCATGCTTAAACAACACTCGTTTGAAATGACTCTCAAACAAATAAAACCAAGAAATAAGAGAGTGTGCAGAGATGATTATTGCAAGTGTGAGCACAAGTATAAAAAGCACAAAATAAATGTTATCAACTCAAATAGGTTGGTGTTTAAGGCCTAAACCACCAAACCTATGAGGACCATTACACTACAAGCATACTATACAAAGCATAAATAAAATAAATACTACACCAAAACAGTCCTAAAAATAGCTGAAACAGTGTTGGAATTACAGTTTGAAAAGCAGTAAAAGTGAGCCAAAATATAGAGAAATGAAGTTAGTAAGCAAACCTAAGGAGAGATGGCTAACCCCTCCACTTTTTGGGACTTCAAAACTACATTTTTAGCCTTTGAAAAAACTCTGAAAATCAGTGGTAAAAAGTTGGAAAATAGATGAGAAACACAAGGGCAAAAGCTTGGAAAATAAGGTTCAAAGAAAGGTGGTTAACTCCTCTACCTTAGATAGCTTTAAGCCACAAGTTTCAGCCCTTAAAAACAGTGGAAAAACAGTCCAAAAACAGCAAGTAAAAGATAGGGAGGAAGTAGTGTAAAGAAGCTAGAAGTTATATCTCTTGAAGAGGAGTAACACTTTGATTCACAAACCAACAATTTCTCACCCTCAAGTGCTAAAATTCAAGCTCAGGAACCTCACCAAGGAGTCCTAAATATTTGGTTTAGGAAGTGTTGGTATGGTGTATCTAGGTTGCAAGATATATATATATATATATATATTGAGAGTGAGAGAGAGCGAGACAGATATTTTCAAGAATTTGGCACTTCATAAATTTTTTTAACCAAAAAACATAAGGTATGGCTCTCTATATATAGAATAACTGGTTGATATCTCAAAAATATCTGTATTGAGCCAGCTGGTGCAATGCATGCACATGGGGGGACAGCTGGCAATAATTTCTAGCCAGCCAACCACTAGTTGGCTTGCTAGCCTCTGGGTGGTCAGGCTTGGAAAAATTTTGTATGGGTCCAAAAGTGGTGCAAGGTTTTTAGGCTTCTGAAACTCAAAACCGAGGCTTCTTGCTAAGGAAATTAAGTGTTCGTACAGCGTATAAATTCATCATTGGGTGATCAATTTGAGGCGGCCAAGTCTTAAGGGCGGTCAAAAATGGGGTGTCTACAATCCCTTCAACCAACTTACTGTTTTTATGGAATTCATTCATAAAATTGACCACATCACTCTTCATTACCTTCCACATCTTCTAGATACATGCCAAGTTAAACTCGTTTGGGCCTGGAGCCTTATTGCCATCACAATCCTTGACAGCACACCTTATCTCTGCCTCAGAAAACTCTGCTTCCAGCAGAACAAAAAATGGGTTATTCCTTACTAACTTGAATGATCCCTCCAAAACAGGTATTGATCTCCACTCTTTTGTGAATTGTCTTTGAAAATATGCTTGAACCTTTTGCTTTACTTTATTTGGATATTCAAAAACCTCATCTCCTATAGATAATGAGTTTATCTCATTTCTCTCCCGTCTACATTTGACTACCACATAGAAATATCTTGTATTTTTGTCTCCCTTCAAGTCCTAATTCAGTCTTGATTTTTGAAGCCACATCCACTCCACCATTCTATGCAATCTGCAAGTTTCATCACCAACCTCTCTTATTCTAGCTTTTTTTGCCTCTTCAAGCTCTCTTTCCTCTGCTACCAGATCAATCTTATGCAACTCATTCTCTGCTTGCTTCAGTTTAGCATTTATATTTCCAAATACTTCACTATTCCACTATTTCAGAGCTAGCTTGAACTCTGTCATCTTCTTAAATAATCTGAATCCAAGCCATCCCTCAACATCATGCTACTTCCACAACTTTTCCACAAAAGGTAAGAAATTTGGATGCAGTGTCCATGCATTTAAAAACCTAAAGGGCCTGGGGCCCCAATCTCTCTCATTCTTTATCAATAGTAAAGGGCTATGATTAGACAATGCTCTAGGTAATCCCCACAACTTTCGATTAAATGATTCCAACCATTTTGGTTCCACTAATATCCTATCAATTTTGCTCCATTTTTCCCCTTCCCTTAAGTTGCACCATGTATATCTTCTACCTAACAGGCATAGATCATTCACCTTACTTTTATCAATGAATTCATTCAGCTCCTTCATGCCCTTATCTCTTCTAAAACACCCTTTTCTCTCACCAATGTTTCTAATTTCATTGAAGTCACTCCCCAAGCACCAAGGATTAGGGAACTTCTCCTTTAGCTTCAACAATCTCTCCCATAATTTCCCTCTTTGTCCCACTTCATTGGGTGCATATAAATTTACTATAAAACAATCAAAAGAAAAGAATAAAGTACCTAATAAAAGAATGATTCTTCTACTGCAGCAGCATCCTGAGACCTGGAGCACTTCTAGATCCCATATGCATAATAGACCACCAACAGTTTGTAGACACCCCATTTTTGACCGACCTTAAGACTCAGACGTCACTGATTGAGCGCTTGGTGATGTTGCATATTGTGCTCATTCTGAGGTAGCGGAGTTTCAGCTGCAAGCCTCGCCTCCGGACTTCCGAACTCTTTTGTGCTTTGCCTCGGTTTGCGAACCAGGCCCTGTTTTTGCTGTTTTCTCTTCTTGAAGGGAGGGAGAGGTCTCGTAGACCATCTCTCAGTGGCCGTAGGCTATGTTTCGTGGTCGTAGGCCATTTTTCCCGTTTGGAGCCTAGTTTTCGATTTTCAGAGCCGTCGGCCGTGCGCCTCGGTTCGGGACCGCTTAACTACCTCCGTTTGCTCTGGTTTTGGCACACACCTTATTTCCTCCCTTTTGAGGGACACTGTGGCCCGAGAGACCACCTTCGTGGTCAAAAGCCACTTCCGGTGCCTAACAGCCTGCTTTCGGGGCCCCGAACTGCGTATTTTGGCCCCCGAACCTTCGTTTTGCATCCGTCTTGGTCCATTTTTGGCAGGGACCTTATTTTCATTGTTAGAAAGGTTGTAGGAGGGTGGGAGACCAGCAATTTTTTTGAAAAACCAGCTTTTCTCTTCATCGCTCTTCATCGCCCGTTTTTCTCACTAGAAAGCTGGTTTTTCCCACTCCCGGGCCACTTTTTCTGGCCCTCCACCACACCATTGTGTTGTACACACCTGGGAGGCCACCAATATGGGTAGGCCGACCAGTAATTGTTCTTGACCCTTTTGAACCCCTCTAAAAAGCTGGTTTTTCTCTCTCTTGGGCAACATTTTCTGATTTTTCACCATACAGCTGTATTCTACTCACCTGGGAGGCCACCTTTCTAGTATGGCCGACCAGTAATTCTACTTGAAGCTTTTGACCCCTGGTCGGCCTACCACCTTGCCTGGTCGGCCGACCACCTTGAACCTTTTTAACTGGTAGGCCATGTTTGCGCTCCTGAGTGTGTTCCAACTGTGCCAGCTATTTTGCACTTGACCCACTGTCCGAGATTTGGTCCTTGTTTTGGTCCTTAAAAGGTGGTTTTTGACCCTTTGCTTAGCTTGTTAGAGAAGTTGGACTCTTTGGTCAAGCTTCTTGAGGAAGCTTGACCCTTTTGGTCACGCTTCCTTTAGAAGCTTTGACCCCCCCCCCCCTTTGAGGCTTCTCCAAGAAGCCATAGCCTTTCTCCTCTATATAACCAACCTTTCATCTCCATTTGCAAGGGTTAGACATATTTGTTAAGGCATACACCCATCTCCCTCCATAGCTCTCTCTTCCAAGCTCTAAAGTCCATTATCCTTGGCCATTTACACTACAACTCATAGCCTACCACCTCCACACTCCATTCCAGCACCTTGAAGGTCATTTGCAGAGGTAGAGAGCTCACATTCTTGGTCCAAAAGCTGTTGGAGGTCGGCTCTACAAGGGTAAGTCACTATCTCCCTCTTTGTAGCCTTATCTTGCATCATATCTTAGTCTTATTTGCAAGCATTTCTGGGCTTCGACCTAAACTGTAAAGTGTCATATTTTGACCCCTTCTTAAACTTTGTTTAAGAACATTTTACTGTTTGAGGTCATCTACTTCCTTGTTTTCTCAATCCCTCTTTTAGGGCTAATTTTGCATCCTATTTTAGCCTTACTTGTGAACATTTTTGAGATTTGTTATAAACTGGAAAAAGTCTTTTCTTGAGCCCCTCTTGATGTTTGATTAAGGGCATTTTTGTTGTTTGAGGTCATATACTTCCTTGTATGCTTGATTGCCTCTTGTTTTGAGCCTTACATCTAAGCCTTTGCTGCATGCTTTGTTTGGCCTTCTAGCCACTGAAATCTAGTGGATTTTTAGTGGCTAGAATACTATTTTGAGAGCCAAAATCAGAGGGGGGGTGACCCCCTGTCTCCTTGTCTTGTTTGTTGGCCTTTTTGGCCTTCCAAAGGGGCTCCATCTTGCATGCTTTGAAGTCATTTTTCAGGGCCTTTTTGGTGAGTTTTAGGGCTTTCATATTTGATTTCCAGAGTTGTTTTTGTTATGCTAAGTGTCTATCATGCATGTGTAGAGTAACCCCTCTTGTAGCCTTTCAAAGGAGCTCATCATTTTTGCATGTATTGGATGCATTTCAGTGGGTATTTAGGCATATTTTGACATATTTTATTCACTATTTTTGGCTGGTTTAATGAGATTTCATATGCTTCATATACATGCCATATAAACCATGCTTACTAGCTTTTGTTACATGTTGATTTAGCCCTTCATGTTAACACTTTTTGGCCATGCTTCAAACTAGTAATGTGCATATTTTGGGACTGCCTTGGCTCTGTCTTTGTGCTTCATAGTCAAATAATGCTTTCTTTGCATGGTTTTAGTTCAATACATGTGCCTAGTTTTGAGTTTCGGGGCCTATTCCATGCATTGTATGACATATTTCCATGATTCGGGACCATTGTGCATCTCATTTCAGTGCTGGAATTTGCATGTTTGTATGCCATATTTCATGCCTTGCCATGCTTTGGCATAGTGGCATTTGATGCCTTAGGTTCGGTCCTCGGTATGCGTGCATGTGTGCACGCATTTCGGTTGTCTCTTTTTCATCTTATGGCCGCTGATGTGAGTGGGGCTGAGGTCCACTCATATTGGTGTAAGTCCATCGTGCATTGTGTATGCCATTTCAATTCATAGCATTGCGTATGTTAGGTTGTATGTTAGAGCATTGTGTATGCCATGTTACGTCGAGCATTGTGTATGCCATTTCATAGCATTGTGTATGCTAGGTTGCATGTTAGAATTGCATTCATGCATGTCATGCATATTGCATTGTGTTTGGGATAGGAGTTAGCCCAAGCACGGGAAACGAGGGACATTTCGTACTCCAAGTGACGGAACGTGTCTCAATTACCGGTCGCCGACACTCCGGATTACCCATGATGGAGTTTAGGTCTTGTTGTGTTTTCATATGCATTCATTTCATATTGAGTCGTGCAATTCAACTCCTCGGCCATCATGCATCGAGATGCGTGATTGGTGGCACGAGGATTGAGGCGTGCATACATGTGTGAAAATACTTTGCCATGCCCCTTTCTTGCTCTCTGTTGTAGCAAATCAGAAATCAACAGCCTTCTAGAGCTTTGCACAGTATTCCGGGATTAATTGCAAATAGAGGCAAACCGGGGCATCGCAATGGATTTCCGCGCAAGGCAACTCAAGCATGCATCATTCATCATTCGGAACAGAGTTGAGGCGGTCCATGAGCTTGCATGCTAATTTACTGCTTTCCTAGTTAATTTGTTAATTAATTAGGGTTTTGTACTTATTCGGACTGTAATTATTTATTCGGACTGTAGTATTCTTTCGGACCCTCCGAGAGAGGGCACAACTGTAATAAGTGTGCGTGCGTGTGATGTATGTCTTCCAGCCCCACGCCTTTCTCCCTTTTATTTACTAGCTTATGATGGTTAGATTAGGGCATGTTTCAATTAGCATACAGTATGATAGCATGTTTGCATTCATTCATCTGTTTTGCATGCACCGGGCTCGGCGCATCATACTAACTGCATTTGTATTTCAATTCCGAGTTGAATACATGTTAACTGTAGCATTTCATATGCCATATTTAGAATAGCCGAGCCTACTATAGTTGCATTTTTGCATGTGTTGCATTAGACATTTCTGTATAGTTAGGATCATGCATGGATTTCTAACATAGCTTCTGTTTTGGCTTGGAGTACTCGGTAAGTTTTTATGCTTTAGCATCCTTGCATGCGTGTGAGTGACTGCCATGATAGCATGCTTACCATGAGACTATATGCTTATGTGAGATAACTGCCTGAATGCCTGTAGGTGGAGGTTGGATTATCTGAATTGGAATAATGCATTGACTGTGAGTTTTAAGCCCACTTGAGAGTGGCAAATCATCATGTTTTCTAAGCCCACCTGAGGGTGGCAAATCCACATTTTAGCCTACTTGCGGATAGCAAACCATCTTTTAAAAAACAAACATGAAATGTTTTGTTCCAATTCAGGCCATCCAGTCTATACTTGTATGCTGCGCGCATCACATAGTAATTCTAGGCTAATAACCGGAATAAGAGCACATAATGTTTTCAAAACTAGATATCATGGTTAGTAGAAGCCGATCTTTGATCGGGCGAGCGGGGGTGCTCACGAAGCGACCTTCCCCAATCGTACCCAAGTTCCCGAGCTAAGGCAACTTTGGTGATGACGGACACGTGGCCTTAGGCAACGAGTCAGGGTTTCCTAAATTTCTCCAAAAATAAAATATTTAGGTGGCGACTCTGTATCTGGCAAAGCAGTCCATGTTTGGCACTTCTTTTCTAAAAATCTGTTTTCTCAAAACGATTTGCCGGATTTGGAATCTTTGGTTCATATTAAGAACCGTGACATTGAGTTCTGAACTATAGTGAGCCCAAATGAACAAAACGGGATTTCCCTCCAGGGACGTTCGGGGACATCTACAGTTTCTGGCGACTCTGCTGGGGAGTTAGAGAGCTTGACTCGAACTCATGATATTTTGTTTTGATTACACTTATGTGTTTCTTTGCATTGCATGTGCATTGGTGCGCCTAGGACACTGTGTTTGCCATCTGCTATTCTTGAGCGGTTTGCCGGAGGCTGCGTGCCATAAGGCTGATCGGTTACGGGCTTTTACCGGGGCACCCTTTTGACCATTCGACCTAGTGCATATTCGGAATCCATAGTGACCATTCCAAGCTAGGACAGGTTGCTTACCCGATATAGGTTGTTTGAAACCACTGCGTGCGTAGTGAAACCCTAGTCCCTGACAAAATAGGACAGGGAAACCCTACCCCAACATAGGGGTGTTTTGGCTCTCACTTGTTTGTTATGTGCTTTAGAGTGCGTCTCTACAGGAATGCATGTATCAGTTTACAAGTCGGGGTATCAGGCCTGCGGGCATCAGAATGTGAAGAATCAGTTTTACCCGAGGGTATCAGATTTGAGGCAGAATTTTGGGGACAGAATTCAGTAGAGGGCACAGTCATCCTGCTATGCTTGTATCTGTTTGGGTGAAATCAGGCTGAGGTGCTGTCTGTTTTCTCTTTTGCTAGGTAGTCCTGGAACCATAGCTTCAGAAAGCTCCGATATCCCCCGAGGTTCATCGGACTTGTGCTGATAGACTTTGTCAGGTCAGAGATTCAGTTCAAGGGCAATCAGTGTTCCTTTGCCAGAGGCAAGGTAAAAGGGCCAGTCAGGCACAGATCACCAGTTCAGCAGTTACCAGATCAGTGGCCCTTATCCACCCCACCAGTGAACAGTCAGGCTGAGGTCTTAGTTTCTATTGCAGGGATAGATATACCAGTCAGTCAGATGGATCAGCAGAACACGTCAGGGATGGAGGCAATGATGCGTCAGATGCAAGAAAGTATGAAACTCATGCAGCAAGATGCTGTCCGCCAAGCGGAATTTACCAAACAGCAGGCTGCGGTCATGGCCCAGCAGGTAGAGCTAATCACCAGATTGCAACAGCAAAACGGAGCATCTGCTTCGCATCAAGCTCCCCCCCCCCCCACCAGTAGATCCAGTACCCGGGGAGACGCAAAATATCCAGGAAGATACGGACATTCCGACAGGGCCGGCTCCGCCCCCAATCTTACCCCAGCTATCTGAAGCACCAATCAACCTACCAGACTCTCCCTTTGAGTTCGAGGTAAACCATACAGCGTTGAAGTTGAGCAAGCTTGAAAAGTTGTTCAATAAATCCCAGGGGATAAAGTCCATCCCGGACATTGAGGACGGGTACACCGACGCAGCTGTGACATTACCGGATCGGTTCAAGATGCCACATATCGATCGATTCGATGGCTCTGAAGACCCAATGGTGCACCTCCAACTGTTTTCTGATATCTTGAGGCCAATGGGTTTAACCACAGCCCAGAAATTGTCACTATTCGGCCGAACCTTGTCTAGGATAACCGCAATCTGGTACGCAAAATTGGAAGACGATGTCAAACGGATTTGGGATGAGATGGCCGAGGCCTTCGTTGCACAGTACTCCTATAACATGCAAATCGAGATCACAACCCGTGATCTTGAGACGACAAGACAGGAGCCTAAAGAGAGCTTTTCTGAATTCGTAGCCCGCTGGAGGGCCAAGGCCTCAATGATGACCATTAGGCCCACTGACAAGGATCAAATACGGATGGTTGTGCGCAACCTCCAACCCAAACTGATGTAGAAAATGATCGTGCTCCCCTTTCCTACCTTTTCAGATTTGCATAAGATGGGGGTACAGATTGAGGATGCCTTGAAGCAGGGCCTGATTGACAATGACAGGGAGCAGCCCAGAAGGACATTTTTCCGCAGTTCGAATGCAACCACCAGCGGTGATGCAGTTACAAGATCTTCTGAAGTGGGCATGGTCACCACCACAGCACCAAAAACAACCACCCCATTCACCGGTGCATTCGGGAGTAGCTCGCGAGCAGCCAAATATCCACCCCAAGCCAAGAAGGTTTTCACCCCACTTTATATGCCTTTGTCAAAGGCTCTAGGGGTTTTGATCAAGAAAGGGCATCTGAAGCCCCTAGAGCCGCAGCCATTACCAAAGAACCTTCCTCTCTCACACAACCCAACCGACTACTGTGCCTTCCATCAGCGAGCTGGCCATGACACTGACATGTGCTTTCGTCTCCGCCACGAAATACAAGATCTGATCGACAACGGGGTCATCGTCGCACAAAGTCCTGCAAAGTCTATCGGCACTTGATTAGTGAACTTACGGGGGATAAGGTGACTATGTGATCGGGGGATGAACCACCTGCGGATGGCACTCGATTTACTCCAGATATGGCGTATGGCACGTACCGTTTTGAGCATTAGGTGAATGCTACATTCTGACTTGGGTATTGAGTCAGTCTTGCTGTTTTGTTTTGAGTCTGTCCTTTTCTTTTGAGTCAGTCTTTTCATACTGAGTCAGTTGAGGTCTGTCTTGTCGTATCGAGTCAGTCCTATTGTATAGGAGTCGGGTGATCCCGGGGGTGTTACCTCGGACATCACTGTTTTGTTTCGTGTTTGTTTTTTTGCTTTCTTTGAGTCTGTTTCTATCGAGGAACCAGTTGTGCCAACAGATCTCAATGAAACAGCAGTGATTTTCACACTCTTGTATTTGCTTCGGCCGTGCGCCAGTTGTGCCAGAAAATTTGAATCAAACGGCAGTACTTTTTGCCATCTTTTCTGTGCCTTGAATTCATTGCATTGACCTAAGTTTTTCAAAACTTTTTTGAACACTGCGGTGAAAACAAAGAGGAAGGAATTCCTCGAGATTTGAAAAAAATTGATCAATTGAGAGAAAGAGAGACATGCTAAGCCCTTAATGAATGAAATCATGCTTGTTAATGTGAGTACTGAGAAGGATCCTGACTTGATCCAGATTGGTTCTACACTGTCTTCAGCGCGAGCGATTAGTCGCTTTCTTAAAAGATTTCAAAAAAATGTTTTACGCGGTCCTGCGAAGACCTGTGTGGAATCGCTCTTGAGATTGTGCAGCTTAGGATCGCTCTCAGCCTCGAGACTCGACCCCTTTGCTTTCAAACCTTGAACTTAGATTCAGAACGTTCAACGGTCAACGACAATGTAAGGCCTGTGTGGCCGGATTAGAAGCAGCCCTCGAACAAGAGGCCAGGAAAGTCAGATCAAGAAGATCAGAAGGTCAGAAGAAGCTTGTGAAGCTAGATCAGAAGCACCCCTCAAACTAGGGGTGCTCGAAGAGCTGAAGGTGGGCCATTTTGCAAATCAATGAAGACTGGCAAGAATGCCAAATCCCAAAAGGGAGGAAAGAAGGAAGTATTGCTGAAGGACAAATGAGTTCCCATCCACAACACTAGAGGCAAATTCAGCCCCCATTGGACGGACTCCTGCATCGTCAGCGAACAGCAGCCATTCTCCTGGATTCAGATGACTTCAGGATCTCAGAACCATTTGACATGGACCAAGCTACACTTTTACCCTTGAGAGGCTCGCTGGGTCGAAAACCCGGAAGGGCGACCCAGGCAAAAGTTAGAGCAAGAAAAAGAACAAAAAAAAAAGAGAAAAAAAGAAAAAATGAAAAAAATGAAAAAAAAAAAAGAAAAAGAAAAAAGAAGAAAAAATGAAGAAAATGAAAAGAAAAGATAAAAAAGAAAAAAGAAGAAAAGAATGAAAAGAAAAGAAGAACATAGCTCGTAAGGTTGAAAACCCAGAAGGGCGGCCTTGGCAAAAGTTAGAGCGCAAAAGGAGAGGTTAAATACACGAGTGTACCTTAACCCCGAACTATGTAAGGCTTGATTCCCATCTTTGGGATACGTAGGCAACTTCATTCTGAAGTCCAGCCATAAACACTTCCAAACCGATTGTGTCCATGTAATGTTTTTGATCATCTTTGCCTTCTCTATATCCGAGAGTCTGGTTGTGTTCGTCGCTCTGACGACTGACTACAATACGCTGCGGTGCCGTTCAAACAAGGGGCAACTTTCCGTCGCCATTCAATGCGCTGCGGTGCCGTTCAAACAAGGGGCAACTTTCCATCGCCATTCAATGCGCTGCAGTGCCGTTCAAACAAGGGGCGACTGTCCGTTGCCATGCAGCTCCCCTCAAGCAAGGGGCAATTTTCCTTCGAATCTAAGGCTGTGCATCTCGAGAGTGGGTTCTATACTTGTTGAGCAGTGGCCGTTTGAAAAAACAGTTTTTGAGAATTTTTTTACTAAGGTTGACTAATATTCTCTCGAAAATTATTCCACTTTTCCAAAACTGGACCATTTCTTGGACTCAAAAAAGGAAAATTTTCAGTGCTCATAATCTAACTCGCATGATTTCAAATCAGAAAATCGAACAAGCGCGTTAATCTAACTCTCATTTTGGCTAAAATTGTTTTAAGCAGAAGCCAAAAACGAAAAATGGTCAAAATAATGAACTAGGGGCACAATTGAGCCAGGCTTCCTGTCTTTCCCCCGTTGTCAATGCATTTGCCAGAAAGGGCACCATACTTGCCGGGAAAGGCACCCTATTCGCCAAGAAAGACACAGCGGAAGCTAACAGAAAAGGGCTGAAAACTCTCATATCCTCCAAGCAACGAGGTATCAAGCCAAGTGTGAAGCACAAACTGGAATGGGGCAGGATATTCCATTCCCTTATCTGGACAGATCTAATCACGTCCAAACTCCCCAGTAGAGAATCGTCAACCAATGTCAATTGCAGATCTGCTGCACATCCAGCCGCATCACAACCCCTCTGTGGGGAAAGTTCACTGCTGTGAGCAGAAAAAAAGAGAATCTAGCAGAATGCTAGGGACAAGAGCCCGCAACTTCTTGTTTATCCATCAACCACTCAGGGGAGGGATTAAAAAATGAGAGATTGAAGAATAGAGAGGTGTGCGCTGAGAGAAAAAGTGAGGAAAGGGCTTTTCAGAAAAACAGAGCCTGAGGGCCGAGTGATGTGAGAGACACAAATGAGAAAGGGTGGGAAACAATACCCGGTGAAACTGGCTCCTCTCGATCTGAGAGGTCTGTCGTCTTTGTAATACGTCTGTGTGTCGTGTCTTTTGTTTTGTTTGTCTCACTTTCTTTCTCTTCTATGAAGTGTAAACATCTTTCACCACTCCAAACTTCCTGAATATGTCAAACAACCTCTTCGGATTCATTGAGCTTAGTAGTTCATCCACAAATATTGTGAAAAGTCTTGTATTTGCTTCCTTTCTCCATCCTCCCTATCTTCTTTTCTGTTTCAACACAGGGATCCATCCATTTCCTGTCTGCAATCCTAAGGTACACAACAAAGAGTATATGTGTTTGATATCCTTTATACATATATAACTCCCTAGTCTAGCATGATTGTACTAAATATGTTAAAGTGGATTGACATTTCATCAAACAGAATCTCAAAGCCAAGATAATTCGATTACCATTTGTTAAATCTAAAGACTAACTGGCAAATATACTTACAAAGGTTGTTTCTAGCAAAATTTTCTCCAACTTACTTGACAAGTTGGGCGTTGGAGATATTTATGCACTAACTTGAGGGGAGTGTTGGCGTAAGTTGTCAATGAAGAGATAATTGGAGAAATTGTAGGATTAGCTTATTTTGGAATCCCTTATTTCAAGGGTCAATCAAGATATTAGCCTTAGAAAGTGCACAATCTAGAATAGCTTCCATAACTCTCTCTTTGTACTACTATATATGCTTGTATTTGTTCCTATAAAGATATAGAAAATAGTTCTCTTCTTTTTATTAGGGGGTCCTAAGAAGAAAGGTATGGACATTTAGTAATTCCCTATACAATTTTACACACAATTCTACATATACAAATCATGTAGAAGGAAAAATCTACATCGAACCAAGAAAGAAAGGTCCATTGGATTCAAGTCTCTAAAGCTCTGAAGGTCCGTTCGCCAAAGCCTATCAATCTCCATAAAGCATAAACCTCAGAGGATCAAATCAAAGTTTTATCGTGAAACTTACAAATTTAGTGTCTTCTACTAAATTGATAAAGATTCTGCAAATCTGGTTTGAGAATAAAGTGATCAAGCCCTCAAGTCAAAATCCTACAGATTTGTCATCTTTTTCACAATACTTGGAGAAGGTATCACCATTTGATTCGGGAACAAGATGTCAAGCACTCGAATCAATTTTTTGAAGAGAAGAATCAGATGATTATTTTCTTTTATTAGAAAATTCATCAGAGATTGTATTCGCATTATTTAAATTAATAAATTTATATTTGTCACTTTATTTTTTGTCTTTATTTTGCAGATAATAAATTTGAGTGTACATCATCTATCCTATATAATCTTTTATGGGAGCCAGAAAAAATATATATCAACTTATTGGGCTAACCTAAAGAAGGCCTGCCAAGGGGCCAATTATTGGGCTTATTCGGCCCACCATCGTCTATAAAAGGAAGGCACCTCATGGCATATAGGTATGATTTTCTCTCTGCACTTCACAAATAACATTCTTTACTATCTATACTCTTCATTCATGGATTTTAACTTCATCATCGGAGTGTCCCCGATCGGTAACCCCGGTTGGGTGGCATCAACCACATTTATCTCTGCAGGTTCATGGAACTATCTTTGTTGAATCTCACCAACAATCCATGTGAGAGGATATTTCTTGGCCTCACAATTGGCGCCGTCTGTGGAAAACGTTTGCAAGAGTTTAACGAAGAGAAAAGCAAACATGTTCTTGTAAGTAAAAATTTGATCTTGCTCTCTGCAAATTAGTTTAAGATTGATTTTTGGATTGGATATACATATGTTTGTGCTTACAAAATAGAACTTTTTGTTCACTGCGCATCTCATTAAAAAGTTTTAAAACATGGATTTCATGGTCTGCTTTTGCATCTCCATTTTATTTCTCTACCAATGGGTTTCACTTTTCTTAAAAGAGAGCATTTTTTTGGCAATTCAACAAGGTTGTTCGGCCATACTCAATTTATTTCTTCTATCTATATACACTCAGACTCACAGGTGTCCAACCTTTATTGAATGACTTAACCAAGTTTATAGATATATGTGCAGATATATTGTTGCTTACATTTATTAAAATATATATATATTAAAAAAAAACAATGAATATAAATCAACATAAAAGTAAATAAATAAAATACAACACAACAGCCGTGAGGACACCAAATTGTTCGGCACACCCAACCATGGACGCATCAAATTTGCCTACGCTACTGTTCGGTATCATTATTCGGCCAACATTGCTTACTCGGCAAGACTTCTCAAAACTTGTGATTGTTGCGTATATCTTGAGGAGCAAAATTCAAAAAATGCGAAAGATCAAAGGAATCGCCAAAGCAAGCCAAAGGATGACTTCGCAGTTCAACAACATCATCACCAAGCAACATTACTCAGCAAAATCCCATACTCGGCGTCACCATTAGCCCATCGGCTTGCTAGTTCATTGAAGCTCATCCATCGGCCTTGACAACACATTGATTAATACGGACTTGCCGATCATGAGTTTACGAACAATGGAGTTGTTCGGAAAATTTAACAAGGCTGTTTGGTAGCTTTACAGCATTTGAGACCACACATGGGCATCTCGGCACTGCCGCGACCCAGCACATTGCTCGGAAAACTACACCCTGGCCACGAGAACGGCTTTGATTTCTTGCCGCCGAATGCATAGCCAACAATGTGCACCAAACTATTTTGCCGAATACATTCCCCCGTCTATCCAACACATTCATTATTCATTGACATTATTCAGCAACACATTATAACGTAACATTGCTTAACTTTGCAATCTGGCTTTTCATTCGTCATTTTATCAACTGATTAAAAATTAGCAACTTTGCATATTATCAACTCATTAAAAATTAGCAACTTTGTATATTATCAATTGCTTATCAACACCACAACATTTCTTATTCGGCACATTATTTGGCGCTCAGCACGAACATGTTACTCGACACATTCTTGGCAACTAGTACGTTATTCCGTAATATTATTCGGCAATGTTGCAACTTATTCAGCACTAAGATCTCGGCATAGAACTAGCATCTCGGCACGCCAAAATCCACATCTGAACCTACCACAGGATTCGTAACCGAATGAGCCAAGAAGTAACCCAAGTCCGCGGAAAGTTGTGAAATGGATCACATGTGCCGAAAACTAAAATTTCAAAGCTGTCAAACTCAAGTTTTGACCATCCTAGTGTAAAGTACTCATTGCAACGAGTCTAACGCAACAACCACGTTGAAATCGAAGCTAAAACGAAGTCGTACGGGCTAGTCAAAGTTTGCCCAGAGAGTCGACGGATTTGCTGAGAAAGACGAACCAGCAAGCCATGCAAGAGAAGTTATCCGGTGCTTCGCGGAGCACAATTCTCAACCGATCTGAGCCATCAACTCTATTTTGGCTACAACTACGCCATCAGGAGTCCGATTACAGTGATCTAATGGTCATTTCCAACTATTTGGAGCCTTCTGAACACATCTGTACGGTCTAATTTTGCAAATTCTAAGTCGCATATTGCGATCAATACATCGGCCAATCGGGAACAATAAATGCAAAATCAACGGTCAAATCATATCCGATCGACCTAAAATTTTAGAAGCAAGATCTTGGGGCTAGGAAATAATCCTCCATCTTCCCTGATCAGCCATTTTCTTACCCACTAAGACATTGTAGACACCCC
Source organism: Camellia japonica (assembly GCA_030407325.1). Lineage (NCBI taxonomy): Eukaryota > Viridiplantae > Streptophyta > Magnoliopsida > Ericales > Theaceae > Camellia > Camellia japonica. The sequence continues at coordinate 161,819,230 of JAPPVO010000019.1, read as the reverse complement.
ATTTTTGACCGACCTTAAGACTCAGACGTCACCGATTGAGCGCTCGGTGATGTTGCATATTGTGCTCGTTCAGAAGTCTCAGAGTCGCGGCCGTGCACCCTGCCTCCGGACTTCCGAACCCTCTTCTGTGCCTTGCCTCGGTTTGCGAACCAGACTCGGTTTTCTCTGTTTTCTTTCCTGAGGAGAGGGAGAGGTCCCGTAGACCATCTCTCAGTGGCCGTGGGCTACATTTCGTGGCTGTAGGCCATTTTGCCCATTTCGGAGCCCGGTTCCCAGTTTTCGGAGCCGTCAGGCCGTGTGCCTCGGTTCGGGACCACCCAACCATCTCCGATTCCTCCGGTTCTTGGCATCCATCTCATTTACTCCCTAACGAGGGACACTGGGGTCTTAGATACCCACTTCGTGGCCAAACACCACTTTCGGTGCTTAACGGCCGATTTTCGGGACCCCGAACCGCGCGGTTTGGCCCCCGAGCATTCGTTTCGCATCGGTTTTTGTTCATTTTTGGCAGGTACCTCTGTTTTATCATAACGAGGAACACTGGGGTCTTAGATACCCACTTCGTGGCCGAATGCCACTTTCGGTGCTTAATAGCCTATTTTCGGGACCCCGAACTGCGTGTTTTGGCCCCGAGCATTCGTTTTGCATCGGTTTTTGTTCATTTTTGGCAGGTACCTCTGTTTTATCCCCAGGAAGATCACTGGAGGGTGGGAGGCTAGCAATTGTCTCAACAACCTGTTATGCTCTTCCGGCGCCCCCGGCGCCCGTTTTTCTCACTTCCGGGCTAATGTTGAACACCCTAGGGCCATTTTCTTCGAGCCAAAACCACATATTTGTGTTGTACACACATGGGAGGATCCTAAAAACACATGGCCGGCCAGTAATTCTTTTGTCCATTTTGAAACCTCTTTGAAAAGTGGATCCGGGAAGGAAAAGCCTGCGCGGCTTCACCGAAACGGGCGTAACTCTTTGTACAAGAGGAATTAAAGTATGAGGCCACCATCGTTGGAAAGCTTACTCCCGGGGCTTCATTTTTCACACAAGAATCTCCTAAATTCAATTCCGGACGGAGGAGATATGGTTGATTGAAGTAAGGCATCACTCCGGTTGAACTGAAATCTGCGCGGCTTCACGGAAATGGGCATAACTTTTTCCACAGGAGGAATTTTGATGCAAGGTTTGCGCCATTAGAAATTTAACTTCCGGGGCTTCAATTTGGACACTTGAATGGCCACATTTGGACTTCCCTAGCACCCACCGGCCAGCCTTCTTCCCGACAACTTTTTTTAACTAGCTGGCCGGCCAGAAAAACTAGCTGGCCGGCCACCCTTTTGTGAAATGACCTTTCTGCCCCTATGAGCTGGCCGGACATTTTCCTCTCCCTCAGTGTATTCCAGCTGTGCCAGCTGATTTCCAATGGACCATCCTCCATACACGTGTATGGAGGATTAGAGAGGTCTTGGAGATATTTTTGATGCCTCTCCTCTATAAAGGAGAGGCTTGGCTTCTTGGATAGAGGTTGGACATTGTTAGACACATTTTGGGAGAGTTCCATACCTTCCACCTTCCATTTTCTCTCCATTTCCAAGCTCCAAAGTCATTTTCTTGCACCATTTCTACATCAACCCCTAGCACAAGACCCCCACACTCCATTCCAACACTTGGAGCTGATTTCCAGAAGCTAAGAGGCAACAAATTTGGTCCAAGAAGGCAGCCAAGACTTGTCTACAAGGGTAAGTTGCCATTTCCCCCTTTTGTAGCTCTTTTTTGCACCATTCTTCTAGCCTATTGTCTTGTTGTTTTGAGATCCGACCCTAACTGAAATGGGCATTATTTTGAGCCATTTTACATGTTTGTTGAAGGGTTCAACCCTATTTGAGATCACTATCTTGCACTTGTTTCAATACCCCTTGGTATGCCTTAATCTTGCATGATTTCTTTGGCCTATGAGTGATCTGTTTTCGAGCATGAGGTAAACTTTGAGTGGGCCTGTTTTGAGCCCCTCTTCAACATTTAAGAAGGGCTCAACCCTGTTTGTCCTCTCTATCATGCACTTGCTTCACAATTCCTTCAATTTACCGTAAATTTGCATGATTTATTTGACCTACAAGCAGTCTGTTTTGGAGCATGTCATGAACTGTGAGTAAGCTTATCTTGTGTCCCTCTACAACATTGTAGAAGGGATAAACCTTGTTGGGGGTCTCCATGTTATACTTGTCTTTATATCCCTCTTTGGCCCCCATCTTGCATGCTCTTTTAAGCTTATCTAGCTTCTGTTTTCGGCCATCATCAGTACTGTAAAGAGTCATATTTGATCTTCTTGACATATTTCATTAAGGATCTTTGCTGGTTTGATGAATTTTAGGGTACCTCATGTTATAGCCTCATTATCCTAGTTGCATGGCATTTTTAGCATGTTTGCATACTGAGTTGGGGGATGTCATCTACTGTAAATGTTCATATTTTTAGTCCCTCATCAGTGTTGTAGAAGGAAACTTTCCCATTTGGGCATCGCATGTATCACTTGCTTCAATACCCCTCTCTTGGCCCGTATTTTTGCATGTCATTGTTGCCCTATCTATGCTTCCCCTTAGCCCCTTTTTATGACTGAAAAATGCTATTTTGGGGGCTGCCTTGCTACTGTTTTTCATTCCATGTCCATATTATGCATGTTTAGTATGGCTGTAGGCCATTTCGGGTGCTTAATATCGCATTTCGGGACCATCCCGTGCATTCGGTGTCATTTCCCCGCCTTTCGGGACTGTTTTGCATCATTTGTGAGTGCTGAAAATTCATTTGCATGCTTGCATATCATTTCCATGCCATTTCATGCTTTATGCCATCGCCTCGGTTTGCGCGCCCGTGTGCACGCATTTCGAGACACTTCATTTTCATCCGACGGCCTCTCATGTGAGTGCGGCTGAGGCCCACTCATGTTAGTGCAAGTCCAATTTGCATTGCGTGTACCATTTCATGCCTTAAGATCATCGCCTCGATTTGCGTGCCCGCGTGCACGCATTTCGAGGCATCTCATTTTAATAGCATTGTGCATGCTAGGATTGTATTTTAGTTGCATTCATGCATATCATGCATATTACATCGTGTTCGGGATAGGAGTTAGCCCGGGCACGGGAAACGAGACACGTTCGTACTCCGAGTGACGGAACGGGTCTCAATTCCCAAGTCACCGACACTCCGGATTACCCATGATGGAGTTAGGTTTTGTTGGCATTCATCTGCATTCATCCTACATTGAGTTGTGCAATCCGACTCCTCGGCCATCATGCATCGAGATGGTGATGGTGGGTTGCGCGAGGATCGAGGCATGCATATATCTGTGAAATACATTGATATGCCCCTTTTCTGCTCTCTGTTGCAGCAAAATGAAGAATCAGCAACTTTTCAGAGTCGGGCACGCATTTCGAAAAACATTGCAAACAGGGCTAATTGGGGATCCCAGTGGATTTCCGCGCAAGGCAGCCCAAACTTGCAGCATTCATCAGAATCGAGGCAGCCCCTGGCTTGCATGCCAGTTTACAGCTTTCTTAGTTTAATTTGTTAATTAATTAGGAATCTGTATTATTACGGACTGTGTTATTCTTTCATTTGGGACTGTATTATTTATTCAGACCCTCTGCGCGAGGGCATAATTGTAATAAGTATGGGTGAGTGTGATGTATGTCTTCCAACCCCACGTCTTTCTTCCCTTTTATTTACCTGCTTATGATGGTTAGATATAAGGCATATTTCGATTAGCATACAGTATGATAGCATGTTTGCATCATTCATCTGTTTTGCACGCACCGGGCTCGGCGCATCATACAAACTGCATCTGTATTTCAATTCCAAATTGAATACGTGTTAGTTGTAGCATTCCATATACCATGTTTAGAATAGCCGAGCCTGCTATAGTTGCATCTTTGCATGTGTTGCATTAGGCAATTCTGTATATTTAGGATCATGCATGATTTCTAATCGATTTTCTGTTTTGACTTGGAGTACTCGGTGAGTTTTATGCTTTAGCATCCTTGCATGCGTGTGAGTGTTGCCATGAATGGCATGCTTACCATGAGGCTATATGCTTATGTGATATAACTGCCTTGAATGCATGTGGGTGAAGGTTGGGGTTTTTGAGTGGGACAATACATTGACTAGACAGTGGCAAAACCATTGTTTTCTTAAGCCCACCTGAGGGTGGCAAATCCACGTCTTAGCCTACCTGAGGGTAGCACCATCAAACCATTTTCAAACAAACAAACATGAAATGTTTTGTTCCAATTCAGGCGACTCAGTCTATACTTGTTTGCTGCGAGCATCACATAGTAACCTAGGCTAATAACCGGAATAAGAGCATACAATGTTTTCAAAAACAGATATCATGGTTAGTAGAGGCCGGTCTTTGACCGGGCGAGCGAGGGTGCTCACGAAGTGACCTTCCCCAATCGTACCCAAGTTCCCGAGCCGAGGCAACTTTGGTGATGACGGACACGTGGCCTTTGGCACCGAGTCAGGGTTTCCTAAATTTTCCAAAAATAAAATATATAGGTGGCGACTCTGTATCTGGCAAAGCAGTCCATGTTTGGCACTTCTTTCAAAAATCTGTTTTCCAAAACGATTTTCCGGATTTGGACTCTTTGGTTCAAGATTAAGAACCGTGACACAAATCGAGTCCGAGCTGTAGCGAGGTCCCCCGCGGGCTTGTTACAGACATCTTAGTCATTTTTCCGCTTTCCCATTGGGGCATCTCAACCGATCAAAATCTCGGCACCTCTGCTATACTCGGCCAACTTGGTACAAACATTACAATAAAATTTACTAGAATTACAAACTTCTGCTCCTTTTCACACCGCTCCAAGCAAGCGCCAGTTTTGGGGCAATATATTACACACTTGGCAGTCGGCAGTTTGCATATTTTTGCGCGCCGTCATTTTACCAAAGCCGACTCTGCCTTGCACCATAGGGCAGTGGGGCCAGTTCACTCTGCATTCCTTCCGACTAACACCTGTCATTCGAAAGCAATGGGGCAAGTCTACATTGGACTAAATGCAAAATGCAAATCGGCCAATGCTAATTGGCCCAACATTTACTCGGCAATTAAATAAATACAAAATGCAAATCGGCCAATGCTAATTGGCCCAACATTTACTCGGCAATTAAATAGACCATCACTGATAGGATGTATCATTCAAAATCCTTGGAATATTGGCACTTGATCACCACTTAAAATCAGCAAAAGTCTCCGAATACAGCGTAATCTTCGCACTCGGCACGGAGCGCCATCAACAAAGGCTTACACCCATGTCTGGGGGTTAGAATACCGCGGCCTACACCCATGCCGGGGGGTTAGAATACCGCGGCCTACACCTATGTCCGGGGGTTAGAATACTGCGGCCTACACCCATGCCCGGGGGTTATAATACCGGAGGTCTACACCCTCACCTGGGGGTAATAATACCTTGGTCCATTTTTTGGCCGCTATATAGATTTATTTAATCTACATTATTTGGTTCAGGCAATCATTTTCGTGCTCGGCACATAGAAATATCTCTAGCTCGGCATGAAAGTCCATATTTTGAAGCGCTCTTTACACTCGGCGATATACTACACCCTCGCCCAGAGGTCATAATACCGCGGCCTACAGCCCTTGCTCGGGAGTAACAATACCGTGGCCTATCGTTATGATTTGTTTATATTCCTTTATGGGTTTTAGCTCACCCCCCCCCCATCCTATGATAGACATATATATATTTATACATACATTCAAGACATACGTACATTTATACATACATTCCAGCATACATTCAAGCATACATGCAGTCATTCATTCATACATTTTATTCACTTATCCAAAGTGTTATTTATCAAAAAAACCTAACAGCTATTTGAACAGCGTAACTCAGCAAGAAAAACTCTCATTTCTTCTACCAAAACAATGAAAGTTTTGGAGCAATTGTGGGAGCCAGAAAAAATATATATCAACTTATTGGGCTAACCCAAAGAAGGCCTGCCAAGGAGCTAATTATTGGGCTTATTCGGCCCACCCTCGTCTATAAAAAGAAGGCACCTCATGGCATATAGGTATGATTTTCTCTCTGCACTTCACAGACAATATTCTTTACTATCTATACTCTTCATTCATGGATTCTAACTTCATCATCGGAGTGTCCCCGGCCGATAACCCCAGTTGGATGGCATCAACCACATTTATTTCTTACAGGTTCATGGAACTATCTTTGTTGAATCTCACCAACAATCCATGTGAGAGGATATTTCACGGTCTCACATCTTTAGTTGACCTTTGAATTGTGGCATTTAGTATACTTTATTGTTCCAAATTCTTTCATAAGTTGTTTGTGTCCCACTTAGCATATTTTTTAAGTTGGTTAGGATTAGTTTTTCCCATTTTACATTTTGGCATGTCACTAGATTGGGCATTGGTTTATTTGTCACAGTAGACTATAATCCATTGTGTCGGTCGACCTTGTTATTTTATTAAACAGGTTATCCATTTACTTGTATATATACCGAGTTATTTGGTTTACGTGTATCTTGAGCTAAAGGTTGTAGCCCAATCATACCTGGTTTGGGTTGTGATCGTTAATTTTATGTGTAGATTGAACGTAGTATATTAAATATGTATGAGCATGTAACAGAGAAGAGAGGAGGGGGAAGCGGGGTGTACTTTACTTGGAAAATGTTAAAATATAAATTTTATACATTTCATAGAGAACAATATTGTAGTGACATTTTTACCAATATTTTTTTTTGATCGGTTTATTGATGGAAGCATACGGAGTATGATATGAAACACAATGATGCACTTACTATTTTTTCAACAAATTGATCTAAATAAAATTTACACCATTCTTATTCAAGATTTTTGTACATAAATTTTGTTTGGATGTCACTACCCATTTGGCTCATTGTCTCCTTTCCATTTGGTTGTGTTGTTACCAAGTCTATTAGACAAAGAACACAAGCAGTGAACTTTTGTAGTATAAATGAAATAAAATGGCTTGAAATACGCAACAAATAATATTAGTAATGTGCTAAAACATACAGAATTCTTAGAAAAAGGAAAGAAAAGAAAAACGCATGTAGAATGATGTGACAGTGATTGATTTTGAGATTATTAACTACAGTGGTGGGTATTTTTATTTTCTGTGAGTGGATTTGAATGGGCTATATCATTTGGTATAATATTTTTATATATAAATTTTGTTGAATGATGATTGTGAACTAGTTTTATATGATTAGAGCCATCAGGCATGGATATGCTATGGAAACTACTACTCTAGTCCATTATATTCTAGAAAGCACCGGCCAATACTACTTTCCATAACCCCAAAAATCCATCTCTCCACGCAATGGTAGTTGTTGATTCATTTGGTGGTGCATTGATGATGATGATGATGCATTTGCATCCTCAAACCTCACACCTTTGGATGAGCCTTCTTCATGACCAAGATGAGGAGTAGTAGTTACAAGTCTATCGAGCATTAATCCCCATTCATTCAAATTATCATCTCTTCCAGGCCCAGCAACAGCAATCATATTTTGAGATGAACCTTCACATGTCCCAACCTCTAACCCTGGCTCGCTACCTTGGTACTGAAGGTTCTCACTCCCACCACTTTCACAATCTCTAGGGTTTGACATTAGTTGTTTTAGCATTATAGGTGAATCTGAAGGAAGAGTTGAGTAATCAACGTAGCCCATTGACTTATGGGTTGGAGGGGGGATAAAATTCTGGGCTTGAAGATGGTGATGGGAAGGATAAGGTACCGAAATAGGGATGTGGATGGGGTTGTGAGAATAGTTAAGGGCAAGCTCAGACTTGTATAGATCAAAGGTTTGTTGGCTTCCATGTACATGTGTGTGCTGCTGCTGCTGCTGCTGTTGGTGTAGTAGATACAAATCGTCTCTGCTGTGCCTATGTGTAAAGAAGGTACGGGGCTGAATCTGATTCGGCGCATTTGAGTCATTGTTGAGCTGATCTGGGGCTATACTAATACTATTAGCTCCTCCTCCTCCTTCATTTCCAATCTTGAATAAGTTCTTCTTCTTGAACACTCTACAAACCACCCACCCATCCTCCTGCAAATAAAATGCATGCATGATCATGAGAAGCATACTCCATTTAAAACCATCTTGTGATGCTTATTGTTAATTGGAGAGAGAGGGAGAGAGTTTATATAAATTGGTATAATACTTGTATGTTCATTAGCCTCGTCATCATCCTATATTTGGCCCATTTATGTACTTCAGTAATTTCTCACTTTTCACATTATGAGATGTCAATGCTTACCTTTATTTGATGATCATATTATTCATATATATATATATATGGCTCTGAGCCATTTACGTTTTCACAAGGTTGGGTGCGTAAACCGGTAGTCTTTATTGCCCAAGTCTAACTCTTCGCTCCATGCTCATTTATATATAAAGATTGAATGGGTATGCTTTGCATCTGGGTTCATGCATTGAAAGCTTTTGCAGGTCAATAATATAAGAGCAATCACATTTTAATTATCATTTGATATGTATTCAATATGACTGGACATTAATAAAATTTATGGAAGACATTGTATCAATGATGGTGGATGTTCTGCCACATAAATAAAATTTAATAAAAAAAACATGATCATTCTAAAATTATTGCATGCATACTTGGTGTTTGTTGTTCTAAAGTTGAAAAAAAAATTACATACATGTAGTCAAATAAAAAGAAGAGAAAAATTGGAGGCACCAACTTTTAAAATTTTCCCTTAGTCGTTAGTCAGAAAATCATACCTCTATTCATAACGAGCGCTCTCATTGCAGTCAAAATCATGATATCCCACGATACTACTCTAATATTTTGAGGTGGCCCAAAGGGATTGGGCAATAAGATTGTTAGTCCCAAACTTAGAATATCAAAATGCACTAAAATATTTATCTTTTTAACCCGTTAAAGTTCAAGGGGTTGTAGATCAATTGCCTCTTAAAGAGCATAGATCCAGTTATTTAGTTTGTCGATTTTGGGTTGACTTTCAAACTAGCTTGTATGTTGAGATAATATTACTATATCAATCCTATCCCTTAGGAAAGTTTATCTAATAGGAAAATCTAAACCAATCAAAAAAGAGAACCGCAAGACAAATCTTTTCTTGAGATTAGGTCTTATTCTTACTAGAAGAGAACACTTATCACTATATATGAGCCATAATGGCAATCAATTCATAAGAGAGAGAGAGAGGGAGAGAGAGAGAGAGAGAATTGGATTTCTTACACTAGGGCTGTCTTGGCTATCATCACCATCTTCAAGCCGGTACTCATGCATGATCCAATCAGTCTTCTGGCCATGAGGAGCTCTTCCTCGGTAGAAAACAAGGGTTTTCCTCATACCAATCTTCTTGAAGCTATTCCTTATGCATTTATCCCTCCCAGTTGCCTTCCAAAACCCGACATTTGTTGCCCTATTTGTCCTTGAACCAGTCGGGTACTTTCTATCCTTGTGGCTAAAGAAGTACCACTCATTCTGTGGTGTCGAACCTATTTTACATCTCTCTGTATATACATGTATGAAGAGCATAAAATAATAATTAAGACCAATATTTAAACTTATGTAAGTAGCATGTTAAATGTTTTTAATAAGACTGAGAAGAAATGAAGGATCCAGTAGAGTGCATTATAATCAAAAGTAGCAAAATGCCAACTTGCAAGGGAGAAGATTGTATTGTTTCAAAACCTTTCCGATTGGATAGAAGTGTATCCTTTCAGATTTGCGGATAAACCTCTTCTTTTTTTTTCTTTTTTTTTTTTGTATTGTTTTAAATTTTTTAATGAAATTGTAATTTTGTAGTAAATCTTCATCAAGAGTATTTTAAAATGAATCTGAGGTTATTTCAAGTAATAATAATATTATATGAAAGGCATCCATAAAGTAAAAATAAATCAATTAAGCATAACTTCTGGCCCACAAAAACAAAATCAAAAAGGAAGAAGAAGAAGAAGAAGATAAAAGGAAAACGCAATAAGTGGGGTTTTCAAGTAATGACATGTCTTATTTTCCTATGGTGTACTTTATGAATTGCAAATGGAAAAAGTTAGGGATCATGAAAATTTTGTCATGAAAATGCTCATGAAAAATTTATGATCTTTGGATTACCTTGATTAGTGTGTGGTGGTTTATTCTAAGTGTAATCCAAGGGTCACAAAGCTTTCATGATATCTAGCATTGCTGATTACAAATTTTCAATTCTATAGCATGCATGAATCCTCCAAATTGGAGGCTCCAATAAAAATGGAGCCATTAAAAAATAAAGGACTGAAAGTTAAATACGCATAATTCAATACTAAATATGATATATAATTAAACTGAATAGGCTTATCCAATAATAATTAAACACAGTAAGATACTACGGATTGTCACATCTGTGGGACATCAACTTTATAATGTGTTTGTGTTTCAATAATATACATGAGACTGAGACATGTTTTACATGATGCATAGTGCAACTTGAGTATATCTACACCATGAATGATGCGCATGATGAAATAGAAAGATTTCCCTTGCATATGCAAATTTTAATTCATGTTAAATTTGTTCTTGAAGTAAAAGGGAAAAAAGGGATAGTTTTTTAAGGCCCAAAACACAATCAATTAGGTGGTTTAAGGGTTTCTTAAACCATTATTAAAAATTATTACAAACAATCTTAATTCATAGATATTTGCCCCTCTCTCTCTCTCTCTCTCTCTCTCTCTCTCTCTCTGGATATTTGCCTGATTATTGAGTGATATTTACAACAAAAAATAAAATAAAATAAAATAAAAATTAGCACCTTACCAACTTATTTAAAAATGTAAGCCTCCTTACGTGTAGTCGGAATTTTCTTTATAACAAGCCAAATACATGCAAACATTTTTATTTATCGACTAGGCAGTGGGGTTCGAGCACAAGATCTGTTGCATGGTCTACTACCATATTGAATTCTTGACACCAACTCATCTAAAAACTTAAACTATTAAAAGAGTAGTTACTTTATTCTTTATCTTATGTTCTCTACATGTGTTTGGATCCTAGAAAAGAAAATTATGATAATTTATGGATATATATAGAAATATATATAAACATATCAATACCACTTTTTTTAACTCAAAAATCAAACATTATTGTAGTAATATATTTAGAATTTTTTTTTTTTTTTTTTAAATGTGTAAAGTAAATTGATTCCTGTATGGTCCACTGTACTATATATTTTATTTTCAAATCACTTTTATACCAGATATATATTTCAAAGTAGAGAGTTTTTCTCATAGTATTGTGTTAATAATAAAGAAAGAGATAGTGCAAAAAAAACTGAAAGTAATGAAGTTGTGACTACTACAAGTTTATCTACGTTTGTTTATACTTTTCAGATAAGAACTATGTTATGTAAATTTATTCCAAAACGAAATCCTTTTTAAATCAGAATAAAATTTGAATTTTTTTCTATTTTATTTTATCATTACTTTTTTAATTGAATCAAATTCATTTCTATTTGAAAATAAATAGTAACTTTATAAGAATTGAACCAAAGAATTCGCCAATTATAACAACTATCTATGATTTTTTTCTAGTGTAATTAGGGTTTAGATTAGCAGGTGAGGTGAATAAATTAGTAGTAGTAAGTAAGTAAGTTTACCTTGGAGATCCCATGGCTCAATCTTATTCAAATCAACCTCTCTGATGACCTCCATGTCAAACTTTTGAAATGTAACCTTCTTCTTCAAGTAGTAGTGAAGAAGCTCTTCGTCGGTCGGGTGGAACCTGAAACCCGGAGGAACACCACCAGTTGATGAAGCCATCGCCTTCGCCTTCACCTTCGCCTTCGCCTTCACCTTGGATCAAGTTATAGTAGTCTCTGTGTCTATCTCTTTGTGTCTATTATATGATGTGTATGTGTGTGTCTTTCTCTCTAGAGATGTTGTTGATAATATGGAAGGAACAAAGGGTTGGGAGGAAATCATTAGATGCTGTGAAAAGGCTTATATATCTCATCTCATGAGACATGATGGCCTATGATGGGCCTATGCAGTGGAAGTCAAGGGCCGAGAGAGGAGGAGGAGGGTGTTGAAATGTGAGAAAGTTGACGGCCGGTGACTACGCCGCCGGAGAAGCTTAAAGCTATCGTAAAAAGCACGTCCAAGGAATGAACATGAATGAATGATATACGTATATTTATATATATTAAACAAGGAGGATGGAGAAGAATTTGCAGTGCTTTACTTTTTCAACTCTATGTATTTAATGCCGACATCTCTACGCGCACTGCTGACGAGCGTGACCTTCACTGCAACTGCCTCTATCATTTCAAGGAAACACTTTCTTATGTATTTTTGCAATGTTATCATTTATTTTTATAAAAGTAATAATAATTTGTAATTTAGAAATTAAGTTACGCATTTTGTGATAATATTATATATTTTTGTAATAATGTACATATTTTTTTTAGGATGAAATATCAATATATCCCAAAATGTGATATTGTGAACAGTTTAGTCCTTCTATTTTTTTTCTATGAATCTAAAAGTCTCATTAAAGTAGAAATGACACAAAAGACTAGTCACTTACAGGTTTGGATATAATTTTTTAGGGATAAAAGTGAATTTTTTTTCAAATGTAAATTACATATTTGGTTAATCTGTGTTATAGAGGTTTTAGATTTTTCCTCTTTCTAGAACAAATCTCACATTATAAACAAAAACATAACAATTCAATGTAACATTCCAATAACATAACACTTTAATGTAACACATTAAAAAACTTCTTGGTTTACTTTTTCCAAACGTAACAACGTAACATTTCAAAAAAACTCGTTAATGTACTTTTCCTAAACGTAGCACTCTAATGTAACGTACAAAAAAAATTCCTTAGTGTATTTTTTCCAAACGTAACATTTCAATTAATGTAATCTCAAACTAACAATCTAATGTAACACACTAAAAAAAAATTTAATATATTTTTTCCAAACGTAATACTCACAGTTTAAAATTATACATTTGCCCAAAACTTACTAAGGAATTTTTGTACACATTTTAGAATAATTTGAAGAGTCACACATTCTTTTCTAGTAGTTTAAAGAATCTCGCATCTTTTTTTTTAGTGTTACATTGAAGTGTTACACTGAAGAGTTTTTTTTTTAGTGTTACATTTAGGGGAAAAAAATACACTAAGAATTTTTTTTGGAGTGTTACATTTGAGTGTTATAATTTAAAATTATATATTTGTCCAAACCTTATTAAGGAGTTTTTGTATTCCTTTTGAAATGTTTGAAAATCTCACATTCTTTTAGAATATTTGAAAATTTCATATTTCAAGTCATTTTTGTACTCCTTTCAAAATGTTTTATAAAAAAGATTCTCATATAAAAATTCATCCCAAATTTGATTCACATAGATTGTATATCTTTTCTTTCTAGCACGAAAGAAAAAAAATAAACAAATAAAACAAAACAAAAATAAATAAAAAAAGAGAAGGAAACATAATAGAAATAAGAGTATAACTATAAATTCAATTTTCAAATAACATATGAAATCTATTTTTCCAAAATCAATGGGACTAATTGGTCTATAAGAAAATTATTAGAACTAAATGGAGGGTGCCTCTATTTACACACCACATTTGGTCTTAAGGCACACTACTACTCAGTTCACACTTTTAATAATTTGAAAAAACATAATTTTTCTCAACACACACCACAACGTTCCATTTTTGCCCTTAATCCCATACCACTTATTACACATCTCAGACAACCTGTCTATATATATTTATTTATTTATTTCTGTCATCCCATACTTAACATCACAACACTATACTACACTACACAACCTTTCACACAAACCAAACCAACCATTCAAAAAACAGAAAATATTACTAGTTGTATTATCACAACTTAGAACAAGAAGATGATGACCGGCGGCAAGGAAGATGGTCGGAGCAAGCTACGATATAGCGGAGGGCATCAACATAAGGGGACGATACAACAAAAAGTTTGCGAGGATTTTGACAAAAGGATGCTTTGTGATTCGTCGCTGAATTACAAAGGGAGTTTAGGAACCATGTTAAGTATGCAATGGAGTGTAGGAAGGACGCCAAGATGAGGTATAATGCTGGGGCGCTGCCAGGGTTTGATTCGACTACGAGGTGTGTGAGGGATGGGATTGGACGTCTGCGCCTATGCCGCGATCTGTACTCTCGCCATCTATGAGGTGGTGGGGTTGAGGGAGGGTTAACAGCGGCTAGGGTTTGTGGTTATGGGGATTCGTTAGAGCTGGAGAGGGGCGACGAGGCAGTGGCGATGAAATGGCGGCGACTGCAGCAATGGTGGCTAGGGTTAGGGTTTGGATGTGTATTCAGTTGTCGTCATTTTGGTCATTTTAGATAAGGTTATTATTGTAATAAAAAAATAACTAATTAATGGTGTGTCTTGAGATCGAATGTGGTGTGTAAATAGAGGCATCCCTAAATGGATCACTATTCCTCAAGATGGGATTTGTAGGTAAAATTTTTATTTTTTTATTCAAATATCTTCTAATCACAAAATGTGTAACAATATTACAAAATATGTAATACTATCATAAAAATGCGTTAAATCATTTCTCAATCATAAATTATCGTAATTCTTATAAAACAAATACCTAATTTTTAATCAAAAAATATATAACATACCATAAAAATACATAATAAAATACATATAAAGAGTGTGTACTATGAAATTTCCATCTTTTCACTTCACACGTTGTTAGTTGAAGTAATTCCTGGAGTATCCACTAACCTTAACTTTGGTTATATGATAAGTGAAAATACTAGTAGTAATGAGGAGGGTGAGATCTCGTTTGGAAAGAATATATTTTAGTTAAGGAGGAGGATTTCGTTCGGTTTAGAATTTAGATTGGAAAGCGTTGTTTTAGTTTGTGGAGTCCACTAAAGATCCCGTTTTAATGATTCAAATCGTGCATTTTGTCAGATACTTTATGTATTTCATCTAAAAAAAAAAATTAAGTTGATCCTATAACTGTAACTAATTCAATTTATTGCATTCGTCATCAAAAAAATCTATGGTTTATTTTTTTTGTCGTCCATTTTTTTTTTTTATTTTTATTTTTTTGTGAAAAATGCAGTAAATTGAACTAGTTACAGTTATCGGATCGACCTCTTTTTTTTGTGATAAAATACACGAAGTACCCGACAATCAAGTCAGTCAACTTATCTCTCAAAGATAACAACTCAATCACAGTACTCACAAAGTAAAACATATTTAAACCCATGGGGTACCTTACTTTTATAGTCAATAGTTCCCTTGTCCTCTAGAAGTCTTACTTCATAGGACTCTAACCTTTACAGAGATTACGTCTATCACAACTCACACTATTTAGATTAAGACAAACCTTCTCAAGAGTCTCATATCTATCCAAACAGGTAGCTTGATATCATCTAGGAATCTTTATTCTCTGTTCGAATATCTCGGATTCCGATATGATAGCATCATATCTCGGCATCTTGGTCCCTTCACGTGGCATCTTGGCTACAACCTCAGCTGTAACATTCAACACAATTCGAATTTCAATATTTCTCTTTCTCATTGAACTATAAATTTCAAAACACAAAAGTACATATTACAGTTCATAGTTCACTAAGTTAGAGAAAACAAAACCATTGTCCATTAGGTTTATTCATTACAATATGACAATTTAATACAAGAAGACCCAATTCCCATAATAAGGATATAGATGTTCAACAGTTAAATTACAATTTCAAAGTTCACAAAATAATTAAAGTCAAAAATGGAAAGTCATTCTCTTCTTCATTGGCAAAGTGGTGGCGCATCATGTCCTGAAAAATGATTAGATAGGAATGAGTGATTGCCCGGTAGAGAATAATTTTAACCAAGTATATAAATATTTGATTTAAAATATGTGTGATTACTACCAATTCTCATGAGTTCAATGTCTTCAATTTTATCATACAACACACGCCTCTACATTTAATTTCATGTTTTTTCGTTCTCACACGAATGGCTAGTGGACACCTCAATCCTTTAACATTTGTCGTGCTCACACGACTGGACAAGTGGACACCTCAATGCATTCCCACATTTGTTGTCCTCACATGACCAGGCAAGTGGGCACCTTAATTCTTCTCGTACAGGTAAACCATAAAACACAACAAACCACATTTCAAAAATAACACTTTTATCATATTTTGAGGAATCTCAAAGGCCCTTCAATTCTACTCATCAATTTCATTTCCTTTAAGTTATAATCCATGAACAACCTTTAGGGTTACACAATAAAATTTAGGGCTTTTCCTCTTATGTGTTAATTTTCATTGTTAAGTGTCTTTTTACACCATCTTCCATAGATAGATACTCAATCCTTCATCAATTTCAAACAAGACTCACTATCATCACAAAATCCATATACATTTACATATACAAATATAATCACCCATCTCAATATCCACCCACACCTTAAGATTTTCACACTCTTAAACCAAATTATAGATATACAAGGGTAAAGATATCCCTACCTCAAAGATTGTGAGTAAAAGATGAAGACCCAAGTGATGAACTTCTGAAATAGCACGATCTATTCGGTTCAAAATGTAGCTTTCGGCGATATTAACAACTTTGACGAAGGCACAAGGATGGATTCTTGCTATAATGGATGAAATCTAGTGTTTTGATGCTAGGGTTTTCGAAAAAGGTTGATAAGAGATAAAGAGTATGAAAAAGTGAGCCAAAAATATGTTTAAATTGCGTTTTAACTTTGCTATTCTGAATAGACCACTCGAGCGAATTTCACATCGCTCAAGCGATCTTTCCACTGTTCGAGCGGTAAATAGAAGGTCCTAGAATTTTTGCAGAACTACAGTGAAAATACTAGGAACCTCACATCTTCACTCGAGTGACCATTTCACTACTCTCACTGTTACATCAGCCACGTGGACAATCCTAAAATATGCCCCCACAATATATATATACACACACATATAAACAATAACAAATAACAAACAAAAAGAAATAAAGTTTATATTTAAAATGTATGTATAATAAATATAAATATATACATTTTTTGTGTTTGAAAGATGTTTGGATATTATTTTCAATTATTTTGGTGTAGTTTCGCATTATTTGAAAAAAGTAAGTTCGAAACTCTTTTAGTTCTGATTTATCGAACAAATTGAGATTGTTCGGGCTTCAATAACCGAACAATTCAAGTTTTTCGTGATCATACATGGCTAATTAATCAATATTTGGCCCATTTGGTGGGATTAGTTCAGCTTTAGTTCACCAAACGAAGCACAAACATGGGGGGAGGGGAAATTAAGGTCTCATAATGTAATTTTTCATTCCAATGGACATGCTAGGTGTTGCGGTGGTCGGAGAATGAATAGGGGCAACGGAGAGGATAGGGAAGGGATTTGGGTGGTTGGAAATAATAGTGAATGTGGGTTAGGATTTACAAAATTAAGAGGGTAAAGAGAAGAGAAAGATTAAGGATGAAATTATTTTTGGAATTATAAAAGGTCTTAAGAGATAAAATAATATTTTCAAAGTTTTTAATGAGTGTGAAAGGAAAATGATGTAAGGAGGAAATTATGTTGTGTAAATAAAATTCCAGTTATCAATTAAAAGTTGAGTAGGTATTGATAGGACTTGATGGGCACACCTCATGTCTCTCTCAAAATTAGTTTGTTAGGTAAATCATTTATGAAACTATCAGATTGATTGATTGAACATTGATAGTTATATGATCGAATTATATTTATCTTAAAAACTAATGATTTATGCTCAAAATCATATTTTTCATATATTTTTATTAAAAAAAATTAGAGAAAATTATTTATAAATCTTATTAGGGAGACTTATACTACATAGGGTCCTACTAAAAAACTTATGTTCCCATAAGTCCTGTTGGAAGTTTGTTGACACATTTACCCTCAATATTAGTTGTTAATATCATACATAATAGTAAAACTATATATAGGAAATTGAATGTTACCATAGATCATATCTATATAAACGTAACGTAACGTGACACTTACATAAACGTAACGTGACACCTATGATATATGGTAACATGCAATTTCCTATAGGAAATTGCATGTTACCATAGATCATGTGGGGATATATTTTCTAAGTACCAACACGTGGTAAGGTGACGCCGACGTGTCAGCCGAGGTACCACGTGTCCTGGTCATGATGCCGAGGTTATCTCGGCAAGGCCGAGGTTACCTCCGAGGATATCGGAATCCGAGATAAGCGGATAGGGAACAAGAGTCCTAGAATGAGGAAAGACTTCAAGATGGATTAGGATAAGACTCTTAGGGAGTCTATCCTTATCTCTTGAGGAGTCCAAAGTAAGCACTGAATGGGAGTCCATAGAAGTCAGGCTTTTATCGGGACTAGGATTGAGTTAACTATAAAAGAAAAGCACCCCTGCGGGTCTAAGGTACGCAATTTATATCTGAACAGTGAGTTTGCACTATTGATTATCTTTGAGAGATATACTGACTTGATCATCGGAGTGCCCAGGGTGGACGAACCACCGCCAGAATCTTCTCTTTCTGTTGCAGGTTAGCCAGGTGTCATCTATTCTGCCAGTTCTCTCCAGCTGATCACTGAGTTGGCAGTGTGGTCGGAAAATCACCCACACAATTTGGTGCCGTCTGTGGGAAAGATATGAGAATAGATGGCCAGCAACGGACAGAAGGAAAAGATTGGGGACGACACTCCTGTTGGGAGTAGGAGACCTATTGACCCTGATGTCACAGGAGATGAATGCAACGCAGAAACTCATGACCAGAATCACAGAGTGAAAGACGTCGGCCAGACTGGCGACGCACCAAAGAAACCAGATCGAAGTGGCTACTACAACGAAGACGACCTCCAGGTATGGAAGGATAGATGCCTGCGGAGAGACGAAGAGGTAAAAGAGATGGCAAACAAATTGGCAGACCTGCAGTCGGTCGTCAATTTCATGATGCAAAATAATGTCATACAGCCGCCGTTCCCGCTACAGGACACGCCGATTCCAACGGCCAATACCCATAAGGGAGGGCAGAAAACAATCCCCGTAGCCCCTCAGCACAACGGGAGCGAAAGACACTCTCACCGACCTTCTAGGGAGGTCAGACGAAGAGAGTCAGAAGAGAAGAATCACGGAGGACACATCACACAAAGGAGGCAGACCCCAAAGGACATCGGCATGTTCAGGGGCAAGCACTATGCTTCGACACAACTCATGGAGAGGGGTCGAAGAGGACTCACCACGAAGCTGAAAGTAGTGCACCAAAAAGACTGAAAGCAGGAGATAGCCGAGCTCCTGGGAGGACAAAAGAGGACTTAAGAGATTACCTCAAGAGGAAGCAACAGAATGCCTACGCCGAAGTAACCTCCCCAGATAAGCCGAGGATACCATTCTCGATGGAATTGGACAGATTTGAGGTGCCGAAGAGATTTAGTATGCCGAGGTTTCAAATATACGATGGTAAGTCAGACCCTAACTTCCACGTCGGATTATATTTGAACTCAATGGCATTGTATAGTGGGAACGAGCCGTTGCTCTGCAAAGTGTTCCCCTTATCCTTCGGGGAGATTACATCAGATTGGTTCCACAAACTACCAAAGGGAAGCGTGAAGACTTGGGGAGGCCTGGCCGAAATGTTCGTGGCCAGGTTCATAACAAACAAGCTGCAGCCATTAAGGGTGGACGCATTAATGGCTCTGAAGATCAGTAAAGATGAAGGCCTTAGGGCCTATGCAAAAAGATACTAGGTATTCAACCGAATACCAGAGTGTAATCAAGAAGTGGCGGTCGTGTCATTCAAGAACGCCTAAAAGACAACTGCCCACTACGGAAATCTTTGGCAAAAACTTTGCCAAAAGCATAGAAGAGCTCATGGCGAGAATCGAGAAGTATGCCAGAGCCGAGGAAGACACGTCGGGGACTAAGGAGATAAAACAAGAGAAAGGAAACGGCTCGCCGAAGCGAGGCCGAGGTAACAACGGATCGAACAAGCAAGAAGCAGAACTAAGGGCTGCACAGGCAGTGACGATTGTGTTCCGAATCCCAATTCACAAAGTCCTGGAACAAATTCGGAACCAGCCCTATTTCAGAGCACCAGCAAGGGCACCAGGGAAATTCATGGGGAGGAACGTTGGCAGGCGTTGTGCCTACCACAATGAAGAGGGGCACATGACTCAAGGTTGTAGAGCCCTGAAAGCACACTTGGAAGACTTGGTAAGGCAAGGCCATCTGAGAGATCTGGTCGACGAGGCCAGAACAAGAGAAGAACAGGCAAGATTGCCTCAAGCACCAGTAGCTCCGCCTCCCCCAGCACAGCAACCACAGGCAAGAAGACCTCGGGTGGTTGTAGACGTCCCCGAACGCCCAGGGAGGATGAGTCCCCATTCTGTTCATTTTGGGCTCACTACAGTTCAGGACTCAATGTCACGGTTCTCAATATGAACCAAAGAGTCCAAATCCGGCAAATCGTTTTGAGAAAACAGATTTTTGAAAGAAGTGCCAAACATGGACTGCTTTGCCAGATACAGAGTCGCCACCTAAATATTTTATTTTTGAGAAATTTAGGAAACCCTGACTCGTGCCTAAGGCCACGTGTCCGTCATCACCAAAGTTGCCTCGGCTCGGGAACTTGGGTACGATTGGGGAAGGTCACTTCGTGAGCACCCCCGCTTGCCCGATCAAAGATCGGCCTCTACTAACCATGATATCTAGTTTTGAAAACATTATGCATTCTTATTCCGGTTATTAGCCTAGATTTACTATGTGATGCACACAGTATACAAGTATAGACCAGATCGCCTGAATTGGAACAAAACATTTCATGTTTGTTTTTGAAAGATGGTTTGCTACTCGCAAGTAGGCTTAAAATGCAGATTTTGTCATCCTCGGGTGGGCTTAGAAAAGATGGTTTTGCCACTATCTAGTGGGCTTAAAACTCACAGTCAATGCATTGTTCCAATCCAAATAACCCAACCTTCACCCACAGGCATTCAGGCAGTTATATCACATAAGCAAATAGCCTCATGGTAAGCATGCTATCATGGCAGTCACTCACACTCATGCAAGGATGCTAAAGCATAAAAACTTACCGAGTACTCCAAGCCAAAACAGAAGCTATGTTAGAAATCCATGCATGATCCTAACTATACAGAGATGCCTAATGCAACACATGCAAAAATGCAACTATAGCAGGCTCGGCTATTCTAAAGATGGCATGTGAAATGCTACAACTAACAAGTATTCAACTCGGAATTGAAATACAATGCAGTTAGTATGATGCGCCGAGCCCGGTGCATGCAAGACAGATGAATGAATGCAAACATGCTATCATACTGTATGCTAATTGAAACATGCCCTAATCTAACCATCATAAGCTGGTAAATAAAAGGGAGAAAGACGTGGGGTTGGAAGACATACAACGCACACACATACACACACTTATTACAGTTGTGCCCTCGCTCGGAGGGTCCGAATAAATAATATACAGTCCCAAATGAATAATTACAGTCCGAATAAATACAAAATTCTAATTAATTAACAAATTAATCTAGGAAAGCAGTAAATTAGCATGCAAGCTAGGGACTGCCTCGACTCTGCTCCGGATGATGAACGATGCATGTTCGGGTTGCCTGGCGCGAAAATCCATTGCGATGCCCCGATTAGCCTCTGTTTACAATTAAGCCCGGAATATTGCGCGAAGTCCCAAGAGATTGCCGATTTCTGATTTGCTGCAACAGAGAGCAGGAAAGGGGCATGGCAATGTATTTTCACATATGTATGCTTGACTACTCTTCAGGGAGCGTAGTCCTCGATCCTCGTGCCACCAATCGTGCATCTCAATGCATGATGGCCGAGGAGTCGATTTGCACGACTCAATACGGAATGAATGCACGTGAAAACACAACAAGGCCTAAACTCCATCATGGATAATCCGGAGTGTCGGCGACCGGGAATTGAGACACGTTCCGTCACTCGAAGTACGAAACGTCCCTCGTTTCCCGTGTTCGGGCTAACTCCTATCCCAAACACAATGCAACATGCATGACATGCATGAATGCAATCCTAACATGCAACCTAGCATATGCAATGCTATGAGATGGCATACACGATGCTCTAACATACAACCTAGCATACGCAATGCTATGAATTGAAATGGCATACGCAATGCATGATGGACTTATACCACATGAGTGGACCTCAGCCACACTCACATCAGTGGCCATGAGATGAAAATGAGACACTCGAGATGCGTGCACACATGCACGCAAACTGAGGACCGATCCTAAGGCACAAATGCCACTCTAACAAGGCGTGGCAAGGCATGAAATATGGCATACAAACATGCAAGTTCCAGCACTGAAATGTGATGCAAAATGATACCGAAACATGGAAACATGGCACCCGATGCATGGAATGGTCCCGAAACACAAAACTAGGCACATGCATTGACCTATAGCTATACAAAGCATGCATTATTTGATCATGAAGCATAAAGAAAGAACCAAGGCAGTCCCAAAACATGAACATTTCTAGTTCAAAGCATGGCCAAAACATGCTAGCAAGATGGACTAAAATAGCATGAAACTTTGACTAGCAAACATGGTTTACATGGCATGTATATGAAGCAGGTGAGAACTCATCAAACCAGAAAAAATCAGTGAATAAAACATGCCAAAACATGCCCAAATAATCTCTGAAATGCAGCCAACACATGCACAAATGATGGGTTCTTTTAGAGGGCATACAATGGGGTTATTAAGCACATGCATCAAGGACACTTAGCATAGCCAAATCAACTCTGAAAATCAAATATGATAGTCCTAAAACTCATCAAATTGGCCCTGAAATCAGTCAACAAGGCATGCAAGATAGGGCCTCTTTGGAAGGCCAAAAAGACCATCAAACAAAACAAGGTGAGAGGGGGGTCACCCCCCTCTGATTTTGGCCTTCAAGAACACACCTAAGCCACTAAAAATCTGCTGGATTTCAGTGGCTAAGAGGCCAAACCATGGCCAATGCAAGTGCTCTAACGCATAGCTTTAATCATGAAAGAATGAAGCATGCATAGGGGAAGATGACTCCAAAAAGAGAATAGACCTTAATCAAATATGAATATGATGTCAAAAAAAGACTTTTTTCAGTTTGGGTCGAGGTCCAAAAAGGCTCACAAATAAGGCTAATGTATCATGCAAAATAAGCCCTAAAAGAGAGATTGAACAAACAGGGCAATAAAAGGCCTCAAACAGCAAAGATCCCTTCAACAAAGTTGAAGAGGGGCTCAAAACAAGATACTTTAAAGTTTATGAAAAATCTCAAATATGCCCACAAGTAAGGCTAAAATATGATGCAAAAATGGCCCTAAAAGAGAGATAGAGAGCAAGAGGCAGTAGCTGGCCTCAAAAAGCAATGAGCCCTTCAACAAAGTTGAAGAGAGGCTCAAAATAAGGCACTTTACAGTTTGGCTCAAAACCCAGAAATGCTCAAAAACAAGGCTAATATATCATGCAAAATAAGGCCTAAAAGAGGGATAGAACACAAAGGGTAAGTAGAAAACCTCAAACAGAGAAAAGTCCTTAATCAAACATGAAGATGAGCTCAAAATAAGACTATTTCCAGTTTAGGTCGAAGCCCAAAAATGTAAGCAAAAGGAGCTAAGATATAGAACAAAATAGTGCAAAAAAGTGGGAAAATGGGAGCTTACCCTTGTAGAACAACAACACAGCAGCTTTTGGTCCAAGAAAATGAGCTCCTAGCCTCTGAAAATCAGCCTCAAGGTGTTGAAATGGATGATGGTGGTGTTGTGCTATGGGTTGTAGTACAAATGGTGCAAGAGTCTTAAGGTTTTGGAGTTTGGAATAGTGAAAATGGAGGGAGAAGGGGAGGGAGCCTTGGCTGATTTTTTTCTAACCCTTAGAAATGGAGGGGAGAGGCTGGTTATATAGAGGGAGAGGGGTGGAGAAAAGGGGGGAAAACAAATTCAAATTTCCCCCCCTAAAAGGGCAGACCCTCGGGCAGGAGTCTGGGGCAAAACAGCTGGCACAGCTGTAATGCACCAGGAGAGAGAAGTTTGGCCGGCCAGGTTCAGGAGGTTCAGGTGCCGGCCGGCCACCTCTCCTGGCCGGCCGGCCAGGTGCAAAAGGGTCAAGAACAATTAGTGGTCGGCCACCCCAAAAAGGTGGCCTCCCATGTGTGTACAACACAGCTATGTGGAGAAAAACCAGAAAATGTAATCCATGAGAGAGAAAAATCAACTTTTTAGAGGGGTTCAAAAAGGTCAGGGGGATTAATGGCTGGCCAATCCATATTGGTGGCCTCCCAGGTGTGTACAACACAATGGTGTGGTGGAAAGTCAGAAAAAGTGGCCCGGGAATGGAAAAAGTCAGCTTTCTAGTGAAGAAAACGGGCGACGAAGAGCGATGAAGGAATAAAGATGTTCTTCAGAACAATTGCTGGCCTCCCACCCTTCTACAACCTTCCTAACAATGAAAATAAGGTCTCCGCCAAAAATGAACCCAAACCGATGCAAAACGAAGGTTCGGGGGCCAAAACGCACGGCTTGGGGCCCCGAAAATTGACTGTTAAGCACCAGAGGTGGCGTTCGACCACGAAGTTGGTCTCTCAGGCCACAGTGTCCCTCAAAAGGGAGGAAATAAGATGTATGCCAAAAACCGGAGCAAACGGAGGTGGTTAAGCGGTCCCGAACCGAGGCACACGGCCGACGGCTCCGAAAACCGGGAACCGGGCTCCAAACGGGGAAAATGGCCTACGACCACGAAATGTAGCCTACGGCCACTGAGAGATGATCTACGAGACCTCTCCCTCCCTCGGGAAGAGAAAACGGAGAAAACATGACCCGATTCGCAAACCGAGGCAAAGCACAAAAGAGTCCGGAAGTCCGGAGGCAAGGCTCGCAGCCGAGACTCCACAACTTCAGAACGAGCACAATGTGCAACATCACCGAGCGCTCAGTTGGTGACGTCTGAGTCTTAAGGTCGGTCAAAAATGGGGTGTCTACAGTGGTTAATGTAATTCACTCGAAGGTGAACGAGAACGACATACGGGGGGAGACCCAGAGGGTAAAACACCTACAGCACGTGAACCATGTTGGACAGAAAAGACCTTGGCCTGGAGAGTGACAGGGACCGATAATAGCCTTTACTAAAGTCAACCTAGAGATGGTCCAACATCCGCATAATGATGCCTTGGTAGTATCCCTCCAGGTTGGGGAGTGCCAAGTGAAACGCATCCTGATTGACCAAGGCAGCTCTTGTGACATCATGTACGTCCGATGTTACAAGGAGCTCAGCTTTCATCCAGATGATATGGAACAATCTAATGGCCCAATGGTTAGGTTCAATGGAACACCGACATGGCCACTGGGAGCAGCAAGCTTGGAGGTGCAGGCTGGCACCAAGAAGATCAAGACAGAATTCACCATCATCGACACACCCTCCCCTTACAACATCATCTTGGGAAGGCCATGGTTGCATGCGATGGGGGCAGTTCCCTCAACATTGCATCAACTATTGCGATTCCCAACAAAGTATGAGATAGAGGAAGTCAGGGGCGATCAGCTGCAGGCGAAGAATTGCTCCATGGCAGCAATGAAATCTACCTGCAGCATACGAGAGCCAGAAAATGCAGAAATTGAAGATGAGGACGTGGAACTCCTAGAAGACGTCGGCAAGGAGCTAGCCGAGAAGAGCAAAGAGGCACTAAAGAAAATCCACGTCCAAGATTGGGATGAAGAACGCTTCTTTCTTCTCGGCTCGGGCTTAGCCGAAAAAGAAGAAAAAGAGTTAGAAGCTTTTTTAAGAGCCAATATTGAGGTGTTTGCTTGGACACCTTACGAAATGCCTAGCATTGACGCCGAGGTCACTTGCCACAAACTGAACGTTGACAGGTCGGCCAAACCAATAATTCAACAAGCCAGAAGACTAACATTGATGCACGTCGAAGTAGTAGAGGAAGAAGTAGACAGACTTCTGGAGGCCAGGGCCATTAGAGAAGTTCACTACCCGACATGGCTGTCCAATACAGTGGTGGTAAAGAAGAAGAACGGTAAATGGAGGGTCTGCGTAGACTTTACCAGTTTAAACAAGGCCTGTCCCAAAGACAGCTTCCTTCTACCCAAGATTGACCAGCTAGTGGATGCCACTTCGGGGCATGGAATGATGAGCTTCCTGGATGCCTACAGGGGGTATCACCAGATAGCCATGGACCCTGTGAATGAAGAGAATACTGCGTTTATCACTCCCAAAGGGCTGTACTGCTACAGAGTGATGCCCTTTGGGTTGAAAAACGCAGGAGCCACTTACCAAAGATTAGTAACCAAGATGTTCAAACACCTGATTGGCCGAACAGTAGAAATCTACATCATCGACGACATGGTCGTTAAGACCAAGGAGCCTGAGGGTCATCTCGCCGATCTAAAAGCAGTCTTTGAAATCCTTAAAACATATCGGCTCCGACTCAATGCATCGAAGTGTGCATTTAGAGTTGGATCTGG
Source organism: Camellia japonica (assembly GCA_030407325.1). Taxonomy (NCBI): domain Eukaryota; kingdom Viridiplantae; phylum Streptophyta; class Magnoliopsida; order Ericales; family Theaceae; genus Camellia; species Camellia japonica. The sequence goes on along the minus strand of JAPPVO010000019.1, from coordinate 161,792,667 downwards.
TAAGTTTTTAGGATACCTGGTGACCAGAAGGGGCATCGAGGCCAGCCCAGATCAGATCAAGGCCATTCTAGAGTTGAAGAGCCTGACGTCGGCAAAACAGGTGCGGATGCTAACTGGAAGGGCCGCAGCCCTGAACAGGTTCATAAGCAGAAGCTCAAACAAGTGCAATCCTTTTTTCAACTTAGTGAAGAAAGCCACGAACTTTCTTTGGATAGAAGAGTGCGAAGAAGCATTAGCCGATCTGAAGAAGTACCTGACCACAGCTCCAGTTCTTTCGAACCCAGAACCCGGGGAGGAGCTGTTCCTGTACTTGACAGTCTCAGAACATGCGATAAGTGCAGTACTAATCCGAGAAGAAAAATGGGAGCAAAGGGCTGTTTACTATGTAAGCAAAACCCTAGCCAACGTAGAAACGAGGTATCTACCCTTAGAGAAATTGGCGCTGGCTTTAGTAATGGCTTCAAAGAAGTTGAACCATTACTTCCAGGCCCATAAAATTATGGTACTGACAGAACATCCATTAAAGTCCCTATTGCAGCAGGGAGACTTAACAGGAAGAATAGCCAGATGGGCAGTCGCCCTAGGCCAGTATGATCTGGAGTACAGGCCCAGAACTGCAATCAAAGGCCAGGTTTTGGCCGACTTCGTGGCCGAGTTCACGCCAGAATCCATCGAACATCGGGCTCCGTTGAGCCAAGATAGACGATGTCCAAACAAGCAAGGAGAAGCCCAGCCAAAGACAAAAGAACAAAGGAAAGAAGAGAAACTCAGACCCTGCAGCATTTACATCGGCGACTCCTTTCGATTGTTCGTTGATGAAAGTTCAAACTGACAGGGATCGGAGGCAGGAGTAGTACTGATATCTCCAGATGGAGAGATATTGGAACAGTCCATTCGATTGGGGTTCAAGGCCTCAAACAATAAGGCAGAATATGAAGCACTGATTGCATGACTGAAGCTGGCAGCAGCAGTACAAGCAGATGAGGTAATAGTTTTTTGTGACTCACAATTGATAGTTAACCAGACAACGGGCGAGTTTGCAGCCCGAGATGAAATAATGTTGGCCTACGCAAAAGAGGTCATCAGGCTAGCAGCCTTATTCCAAAACTGCAGACTACTTCAAGTCAGCCGAGATGATAACAACCATGCCGATGCATTGGCCAACTTAGCTAGTGCAATACAACCAGGAAAAGCAAGGACAATAATGATTGAATACTTGTCGGGCCAGAGCATTGAACCAGTAACCACAGAGCGTGAAGCAATGTGCGTAGACATGGGACCAAGCTGGATGGACGCAATTGTTGTATTCCTAAAAGAAAGAAAGCTACCAGACGACCGCAAAGAGGCGCACAAGATCAGATTGAAGTCGGCAAGATTCAGTCTGACAGCAGAAGGACATCTCTACAGAAGGTCCTTCACTGGACCCCTTTTAAGGTGCGTACACCCTCTGCAGGTTGAAGATTTTTTATATGAAATTCATGAAGGAATTTGTGGAAGCCACGCTGGGGGCAGATCACTAGCTCACAGGGCCATTACCCAGGGGTATTGGTGGCCCTACATGCAAAAAGATGCAGAAGCCTACGTAAAGAAGTGTGAACAATGCCAAAGGTTTGCACCTTTGATACACCAGCCAGCTGCTGACCTGAACCCGGTATCCAGCCCTTGGCCATTTGCCTAATGGGGCATGGATCTCGTTGGGCAATTGCCCCAAGCAACTGGGCAAAGGAAGTACCTACTGGTAGCAACAGATTACTTTACAAAGTGGATAGAAGCAGAACTCTTGCCAAGATCCGAGATGTGGATGTCAAGAACTTCATATGGAGAAACATCATCACCAGATTTGGGATTCCAAGAGCAATAGTTGCCGACAATGGAACATAGTTTGACAGTAAGCTAATTAAGAACTTCTGTGCAAAGTTCAAGATCAAGAACTACTTTTCAACCCCAAGCTTTCCACAAAGCAATGGACAAGCAGAAGCATCCAACAAAGTAATTCTGGATGGGATAAAGAAAAGGCTACAGGCAGCAAAAGGGAAGTGGGTAGACGAATTGCCCAATGTACTCTGGGCATATCGGACTACGCCGAGAAGATCAACAGGGGAATCCCCCTTTGCCATGGCTTATGGCATAGAAGCAGTCATTCCATTAGAGGTCGGCATCCTAGGGATCAGAATCCAGGGAGTCGAGAACGGGACTAATGATGTACTCTTAGCCCGAGATCTGGATCTTCTAGAAGAAAGAAGAGAGAAAGCTGCAATACAGCTTGCAGCATACCAGCAACAGCTTGCCAGAGCTTATAACAAGAAGGTTAATCCAAGGGAATTTCAAGTCGGCGACCTAGTCCTAAGAAAAGTCGTCGGCAACAAGAAGGATCCCAGGGAGGGCAAGCTTGGCCCAAACTGGGAAGGACCCTACAGAATCACTTCGGTATTGGGCAATGGGGCATATCGGCTTGAAGATAATGAGGGCAAAGCATTACCAAGACCCTGGAACACTTGTAATTTGAAAATTTTCTATCATTAGATGTACTTGTTTTTTACCTACAACACCAATAAAATTTGAGCAGAATTCTCCAATACTTATGACTAATAAAGATGCATAATGTGATTTCTGGAAGACATGAATAATGAGAACCCAAGTGGAACTCAGGTTCACATTAGGGGGCAGAGAGAAGACAAAGCTGTTTAACACTTGTTGAAATTTGTAGCAATTTACAAGTTGAAGTTAAACCGAGATCATTGTTTAACACTTGTTGAAATTTGTAGTAATTTACAAGTTGAAGTTAAACCGAGATTATTGTTTAACACTTGTGGAAATTTGTTGCAATTTACAAGTTGAAGTTAAACCGAGATTATTGTTTAACACTTGTTGAAATTTGTAGCAATTTACAAGTTGAAGTTAAACCGAAATCATTGTTTAACACTTGTTGAAATTTGTAGTAATTTATAAGTTGAAGTTAAACCGAGATTATTGTTTAACACTTGTTGAAATTTGTAGCAATTTGCAAGTTAAAGTTAAACTGAGATCATTGTTTAACACTTGTGAAAATTTATAGCAATTTACAAGTTGAAGTTAAACCGAGATCATTATTTAACACTTGTTGAAATTTGTAGCATTTTACAAGTTGAAGTTAAACCCAGATCATTGTTAACCGATGTATGTCACCCCGAGAAGGTTGCACAAAGAAGAAAGTATATATTAAAGATATGCAAAAATATTCTAAGTATGGAATCATACAAGAGTCATACAAAGAAGGCAAACATGCAAACATTTAAAGAAAGAAGGAAGTTGTATTCATTAAAAGGCACGTCGGTGTAGACACCCCATTTTTGACCCTCCTCAAGACTTGGACGTCACCGTTTGAACACTCGGTGATTATCCATGTTTGTGTTCGTCTCGAGTTCCCGGAGGCCTTGGCAGCGCGCCTCGCCTCAGGACCTCTTGACTCGACTGCTTCGTGTTCGGTTTTGGCACCAAACACCTGTGTTTTTGCCTTGAAGGGCAGGGAATGGCTTGTTGCCCATCCTTACACCTCATCGGCCCTCCCCTATCATCACCGGCTGCACATGTTTGCCACCGGCCATTGTTTCTTAAAAATAATGGCCGATCGGCATTATGTTTAGCCGACCGGCACTTTATTGTGCCGATAACCTAATTGGTTGGCCGAGACCTCTTCTTGAGGGGAGTTTGAACCTTTTGAACCCCCTGTTTTAGCTTCTTGAGGAAGCTTGACCCTTTTGAACCCTTGGTTCTAGCTTCTTGAGGAAGCTTGAACCTTTTGAACTCTTAGTTTAGCTTCTCCAAGAAGCTTGAACCTTTTGAACCCTTGGTTTTAGCTTCTTGAGGAAGCTTGAACCTTTTGAACCTTGGTTCTAGCTTCTCCAAGAAGCTTGAACCTTTTTAGCTTCTCTAAGAAGCTTGACCTTTTTAGCTTCTTAGAGAAGCTTGCACCTTTTTAGCTTCTCCAAGAAGCTTGAACCTTTTTAGCTTCTTGGAGAAGCTTGCACCTTTTTAGCTTCTTAGAGAAGCTTGCACCTCTTGAACCTTTTGCCTAGCTTCTCCAAGAAGCTTGGCTCTTTTGTCTAGCTTCTCCAAGAAGCTTGGCCTTCTTGGCCCTTTTGCTCCAAGCTTCTAAGAGAAGCTTGACCCTCTTGACCCTTTTTGCTTAGCTTCTCTTAGAAGCTTCAAGCCTCCATATTCTCTATATATAGAAGAGCTTCTCTTCCATCTTGGAGGTTCCAAGAAATTTGTCCAAGACAAAAATACACAACCCTCCATCTCTCTCCATATCTCTCTCATTCAACCATCAAATACCCTTGTTCTTGGGCCATTTCTTCACCAATCCATAGCACCACCACCACTACTCCATCACAGCAGCTTGGAGCAGTTTTTCAGAGGCCAAAGGTGCTGCAACTCAAGCCAAGAAGCAACAAAAAGGGTAGTCTTCAAGGGTAAGATCATTTTCCCTCTTTTGTAGCACATTCTTGTCACATTTTTCTACCCTATTTGCTTACTTTTTTGGGCTCCGACCCTAACTTAAAGAGGCATTCTTTTGAGCCATTCTTCATGTTTGTTTAAGGGCTCAACCTTGTTTGAGCCCTCCATAGTGCACTTTCTTCAATACTCCTTGGTATGCCACATTTTTGCATGAAATTTCTAGCCTATGTGTGATCTGTTTTTGAGCATAATGTAAACTGTAAGTAGGCTCATTTTGAGCCCTTCTTCAACATTGAATAAGGGCTCAACCCTGTTTGGGACCCCTATCTTGCACTTGCTTCATAATCTCTTCTATTTACCGTAATTTTGCATGCTTTGTTAGCCTATCTTGCTTCTGTTTTTGGGCCATCATCAGAACTAGAAGGGGTCTTATTTTGACCCCCTCTCCATGTCCCATGAAGGGTCTTTTGCTGTTTGATGCATTTTTTGTATACCTCATGTTATAGCCTTTGTTGGCTTCAATCTTGCATGGCATTTTGAGCATGTTTGCATACTGATTTGGGGTTTGTCATAAACTGTAAATGTGCATATTTTTGGTCCCTCTTCAGTGTTGTAGAAGGGTATTTTTCTGTTTGGGCACTGCATATACTACTTGCTTCATTGCCTCCCTTGCGGAGTCATTTTGTATGCCATGTTAGCCCTATTTGTGATTGCTGTTTGGCCATGATTTGAACTGTAAAAATGTGATTTTTGGGGCTGCCTTGCTTCTTCTTTTTCATGTCATGTACCGATTATGCATGCTTTGTTAGCTATAAGTCATTTTTGTGCAATTATCTTACGCATTTCGGGATCATTCCTTGCATCGGATGTCATTTTACCGGGTTTCGGGGTTGTTTTCCCCCCATGGCCGCTGATTTTGGCATGCTTGCGAGCTACCCATGTTAGTTTAAGTCCATCGTTGCATGTTGCTGCATGCATGTTTGTTTACATGTTTAGGTTGCGCGCCTAGTATACATTGCTCATTTGTATGTTCATGTTGCATACTTAGCCTCCATGCCTAGGTTGCATTTCATTAAGCATGCATCCCTCGCCTCTTGACCAATCATGATAGGGGTTGGGGCCCTTTGATTTGTTTTGTGCTTGCATTTCATTTGATATCAAAGTTGCTAACTTGGCTTTCGGGCCATCATGCATTGAAATGCGTGATTGATGGCCCGGGGGTCAAGGGCCATGCTCCCTTGAGTCCATTGCATGATAGGGAGTGTGTCCATGCACACATTTGCTTGAAATTCCATGCCATACACTGCTTGCCCTCTGCTGCTGTCAATTGTAGGTTCTGCAGGAATTTTTGGCCGACCGGCACTGTTAAGTGCCGATCGGCAAAGAATTACTGGCCGATAGCATAATATGTAGTCAGTGATCATATCCTTCGGCCGGTGGTGTTTCTATTCAGCCGGTGGTGCTCCAAAGTGTCCAGGGAAGTATCCTTGGGATCTGTGTAAATTTTCGAGGAGTAGGGCAGTGTAAACAGAGGCAACAGTGGCATGGTTCGGGTTTCCAAGCAAGGCGAGCCAAACATACATTATTCACGCATCCCGAGGCAGGGCTGCGGCCACCTCCTTTTTGGCATTTAATTTGTTAATTAATTAGAAGTTTTGTAATAATTAATTTAGTATTCGGACTGTATTATTCTTTTGGTCCCTCCGTGTGAGGGCATAATTGTAATAAGTGTGGGTGAGTGGTTTGTATGTCTTCCAACCCCCACTTCTTTCTTCCCTTTTATTTACCTGCTTATGATGGTAGATTAGGGCACGTTTATTTTTAGCATACCTTATGCAATGCATGCGTGCATCCATGCATTTGTTTACATGCACCGGGCTCGGTACATCATACAAACTGCATCGTACTTTCAATTCCAAATTGAATACGTGATAGTTGTAGCATTTCACGTGCCATTTTAGGGTTAGCCGAGCCTACTCTAAATTGCATCCTTGCCTGTGTTGCATTAGCCACTTAACATGGCCTAGGGACATGCATGTCTGCTAACTAGTTTCTTGTTTTTGGCACGGAGTACGATGTAAGTATTTTACGCTTTAGCATATCGCATGCGTGTGAATGTTGCCATGACAGTATGCTTACCATGCGGCTAAGTGCTTACATGAGATAAACTGTTTGAATGCCTGTGGGTGGAGGTTGGATTGTTTGGGTTGGAACAAACTCATTGAAATCCGTGTTTTAGCCTACTTGCGAGTAGCAAATTCCAAAGCATTTTTCAAAACAAACGGATATGCAATGTTTGTTTCCAAATTAGGCGATCTAGTCTATACTTGTTTGCTGTGCGCATAACATAGTAATTCTAGACTAATAATTGGAATAAGAACACATAAACGTTTTCAAAATCGGATATCACGGTTAGTAGATGCCGGTCTTCGGACCGGGCGAAAGGGGGTGCTCATAGCTGACCTTCCCCGATCGTACCCAAGCTCCCGAGCCAAGACATTTGGTGATGACGGACACGTGGCCTTCGGCACCGAGTCAGGGTTTCCTAAATTCCCCCATTAAAAAAATATTTAGGTGGCGACTCTGTAATCTAGCAAAGCAGTCCATGTTTGGCACTACTTTTCAAAAATCTGTTTTTCTTCAAAATGATTTGCCAGAGTTGGACTCTTTGGTTCAGATTTAGAACCGCAACACAAAAAGGGAGTCCGAACTGTAGCGAGGTCCCACGCGGGCGTTGTTACAGTCGACCAAAAAATTACAACTGTTCCCAAAAAGAAAAAAAGCAAAAGTACAAAATAAGGAAGGAAAAAACATAAGACTAAGACTTCTCAGCAGTAACAGTTGATTGAGTTTGAAGTTCAGACGATTGCTGAGAGGACGCCTCGGCAGCCTTTTCCGCAACGAGCTCGGCATCAATTTGGGCCAGGGTTTCGTCAAGGCTCTTGTCGGCAAAGGTGACGTCGGCTGATGTCTTCTCAGAAACAGCACTTTCAGGAACCTCCTCACCATCCTCATCTTGAGTCAAGTCTAGGACTTGCTCATTTTGAGAAGAAGACTTGGTCCCAGCAACAGCTTCCTTGGGCTTCCTCACCAGAACCTTCTCCTCAGATTCAGAATCGTCATCAAATTGAGGTGGAGTTAGAGGGAATAGCAGGGGAATGGCGTCGGTATTCTTAAAGGGGGAGTCCTCAGGGACATCAAGCTTCTTCAGCAAAGTCATCCAGCCAAGGGTGAAACCCTTGTTGTATGCTTGCTTGACTTGCTTTTCATAGGCCTCTGTGACAACGGCCATGCCCTGAGCATACGCCTTTTCATCGGCATCTTTGATTTCGGCCTCCTTGGTGGCCAAGGCATCTTGAAGCTCTTTCTGGGCCTGGGCCACTTTGTCCTCGGCCTCTTTCAGCTGGGCTTGAAGAACTTTGTTTATTGCCTCAGCCGCGCCGACCTTTTCCTCGGCGTCATCCTTCTCTTTTATGGCAACCTCGGCCTGATCCTCCAGGGTCTTCATCTTTGACTGCAGATTTTTGTTAATTTTCTGAAGACTGGAGAGCTCCCTCTTCTTTTCGGCTAGCTTCTCCCGATTCTCAAAAGATTGAATTGAGAAAGAGTGGGCATGCTGGATGGCCTGAAAGAAAACAGAAGTATTAGAAAATATTCTAAGTATGAAATAAAGAGAAAGAAAGAAAAAGTACCAAGCAACAACACTTACCTGAACAGAACGCTGAAGCATCAGAGCGTAGTTTTCATACTCACTGAACTCGGCGTTTCGCTCCAGATCGCCTGGAAGAAGCAGTGCAGTACTGAGGACAACGCCGACATTGACATCATCAGCGCTATCACTAGCCATAACAGGCTTATCTTCTAGGGTAATTTCGGGGGCCCAGGGGGTATCAGGTTTTTTAGACCCCGAGGCCGTTGCAGAAGATGACCTCGGCCTTTTGGACTTGGTAGATTCTAATGGAAGCGTTTCAGCAGACCTCTTCGCAGGGACAGAGGCAGTCTTCTCACTTGGAGCCAGCTTGGAAATTGGCAAGGTATCCTCAGAATCGATCTGAGCCACCTTTGCCTTGGGTTGAGCCTTTTTGATTCGTTTTTGCTTTGGTGGAGGCTGGGTTTGTGTTGGTTGTGCATCAACGTCAGAAGGAATGCTGGCCAGGAGATCTTTGGCAATTGGTTTTGGGCGACCCATCTCGGCAGAAGAAACTGTAAGTCATCGGCGACGTTTTTGTTGAGATGGTGGGATCAAGTATGGAGCCGAGGTAGACGGCTGTTCTACCGGATCGAAAGTTGATCCTTGATCTGGCCGAGATTCAGTAGCAACTGAAGGGGTTGTGGCAGAGGGAGGAGATAGGCTCTTCTTCTTTTTCCTCTTAGGAACGTCGGGGAGAGCTGATTTGTACGTCGGGATGAAATTGAGCACTAGTGGGGCCTTTCACTTATAAACAGGAAGGCCCAGTAGTTTCTTTAAACCTGGACTTGGGTAAAAGGACTTGCGGAAGTCTTTTCCTAGCTTTGGAAGAGCTGCAAGGAAAGACAAAATATCAAAATATTTGAAGTATTAAAGACTTTGAAAACAAGTAAATGTGAAACACAGGGCTCTTACCATTGCCCTCTACGAAAACTGTCCGAGGAAGAGGGTAGAGGTGGAGGTCCTTATCCGGAGCAAATTCCCAGTTCCCCGAAGTAATAAAGTAATCATCTCCAGCTCCCTTGTTGGAGTCTGGGAGGTCGGCAACGATTTTATACTCCGTTGACCTCGGCTTAAGGTAGTAGACATAGCCCGTGTCCTTTTTTAGGCCACACATGGTATAACAGTACTGGACATCGGCTAAAGTGACCCTAACGTTTTCTTGTTTTGCTAAGGCTATGATGCCATTAATAACTCAGTAGGAGTTGATGGCAAGCTGCATTGGGTTTAACTTGTAATAATGGATAATCTCGCGAAAAAGAATGTTGAGTGGGAGCCGAAGTCCACACTCGATGAAAGCCACCATAGGGAAAGGCATGGAGTCGTCAGTAGGCATGATGAAGTCATCATCCCCAGCCAACCTCAGATGGACGTCGGCTGGGATTTCAAACTCCTGTCTAAAGTATTCTAGTTTGGATGGGGTGTTTACCCTATGTTTCCACATACCCATGATATCGGCTTAATCAAAGAGGTTGGGTTCAGAAGATGTTTTGAGAGGGTTATTGGGACCTCGGCAAACACTTAGGTAAATGCAGGTTTTAGTTTTTTCCTAAATTGTGGGTTCTACAGACAAATCCCAAACCTAAGTCTATGGGAACGAAGATTGAAGGCACAAATCTGGCAAAGACACAAAAAAACAGAAAACAAGAACAAGTTTCAGAATCAAGAACAAAGATAGACTATCAAGAACACAGTGAGTACAAGTGGTACAAGGTCAAGAACAGTGGCAAAATTGCAGAAGAATTGTGAGCAGTACGAGTATTCAAGGCATGGATAAAGAGCAAAATCGTGGAATAAACACACTCAGATATGAGATTCACAAATCAAATGTTTGAACAAAGCAGTAATGGCAACAAATAGTAAAGAACATCAGAAAATTGAAAACGAAGGGAATTGTGGCTTACCAGAAAAAGTGAAGCCAGTATGAAGATCGCCGAAGTCAGGCGACGATTGCAGAAGTAGCAGAACGACGAAAGCTTTGCCAAGAGGGAGGAATGAAAGCAGTTGTAGAGCTTGGAGTCTGAAGCAATGGCGGATTCGAGAGGAAAAAGTAAGAAAGAGAAACAGCAAGAATATCGAATGAAAAGTGAAAAATGAAAGAAGAGGGAAAAGTTTTGTTAAAACTTGAAACGGCGGCGAAAATGAATTAATGCGCCTAGAGCAACGAATGCGTCAGACGGCGCACGCAGCCACAAGACGGCTTATAAGTGCGTCATAAGCACGATCCCGTAAGGATGAAACACGTGGATGCAACAGTCGAATAAGTGATGTATGACAGCTCATATGTTAGAAAGAACTCTTGGAGTCCTTAGTCTTAATGGAGGCATGTCGGCCTGAAATAAATGATCTCAGAAGAAATTTTAAGCCGACGTACTACAAGAAGGTACCAATATAGGTTCCATCACCTCAGAATGTCGAGGTAATAGAACCTAGGGGGCAGTTGTGGGGATATATTTTCTAAGTACCAACACGTGACAAGGTGACGCCGACGTGTCAGCCGAGGTGCCACGTGTCCTGGTCATGACACCAAGGTTATCTCGGCGAGGCCGAGGTTACCTCCAAGGATATCGGAATCCGAGATAAGCGGATAGGGGACAAGAGTCCTAGAATGAGGAAAGACTTCAAGATGGATTAGGATAAGACTCTCAGGGAGTCTATCCTTATCTCTTAAGGAGTCCAAAGTAAGCACTGAATGGGAGTCCATAGAAGTCAGACTTCTATCGGGACTAGGATTGAGTTAACTATAAAAGAAAGGCACCTCCGCGGGTCTAAGGTACGCAATTTATATTCTGAACAGTGAGTTTGCACTATTGATTATCTTTGAGAGATATATTGACTTGATCGTCGGAGTGCCCCCGGGTGGATGAACCACCGCCGGAATCTTCTCTTTCTGTTGCAGGTTAGCCAGGTATCATCTATTCTACCAGTTCTCTCCAACTGATCACTGAGTTGGCAGTGTGGTCGGAAAATCACACACAGATCATATCTACATAAATGTAACGTAACGTAATACCTACATAAACGTAACGTAACACTTATGATCTATGGTAACATTCAATTTCCTATATAGGAAATTGAATGTTACCTATATTGAATGTTACCATAGATTATATCTATATAAACGTAACGTGACACCTACATAAACGTAATGTGACACCTAAGTAAGTCATATTAAAACTATGATAATATGTTACACAGGACTTAGGTGTTCAGTAATCATATTATCATAATAGGACTTAAGACTATATAAAAAATTACACAGGACTTAGGTGTCACGTTACGTTACGTTTATATAGATATGATCTATGGTAACATTCAATATAGGTAACATTCAATTTCCTATATAGGAAATTGAATGTTACCATAGATCATAGGTGTTACGTTACGTTTATATAGGTGTCACGTTACGTTACGTTACGTTTATGTAGATATGATATATGGTAACATGCAATTTCTTAGGAAATTGCATGTTACCATAGATCATAGGTGTCACGTTACGTTTATATAAGTGTCACGTTACATTTATGTAGGTGTCACGTTACGTTACGTTTATATAGATATGATCTATGGTAACATTCAATTTCTTATATATGGTTTTATTATTAAGTCTCCCAAAAAATAAGTCTCCCAAAAAATTATGATAATATGATTACTAATATCTAATCAACTCAATTGGAATTTTAATATGATTTACTTGATACTCGATACCAACTAAACAATTTGAAACTGTTTAAAAAAAAAAAACCCAAGTAATTTAAATTATCAAGATAGACTCGAGTGAACCACTAAACCCATCACTATCTCTCTATCACCAACCGGAAAGAAATCATTTTAATATTATACTCTCCATTAATGGCAGTCATTGTAAATCAAAAAATAAATAAAAAGTAAATAAATTGAAATCTTTAGAAATGGCAAAAACTCGTTACGTTATGGAACACAAAATTGCGTGGTAGACATGACAAGACCAAATCTACATCTTTGCGTTTCACTGCGGCAAGATTATTATTTGCCTAGTTTTTTGTAGTATTTGCTCAGCAAAGGCACAGCAAAAGTGAGATTTTTTGGCTGTTTGCTTGTTTTATTATTGTATGTATAAATTTGAAAATTTGGTCCATTTACACTACTTAATAGAAGCAAATGGAGTTTTTCTTTGTAGAACTTTTAGGAGTTCGTCAACCACGTACAACAATAATAAACTAGTCGGTGTGTGTCACTCAATGAATGTAATGTTAAATTTGTAAAATATAAATATAAATTTTGATTTAAAATATATATATATATATTGTATTGCTTAAATGATAAAGTCAGAAAAATGTTGGAAATTTCAAAAGATTTATCAAAATTTATACCAAATATGAGTGTGAGATCCACACCATGCGGGTCCCACACATGTGAGATATTTAGTAGAAATTTTGATAAATCTTTTAGGGTTTCTAATATTATTCATAAAGTTATTGTGTCCTTAATGAAGGTCTTGGATTCACCAAATCTTCACTTTGTAATAGTATAGATAATACATATTTTTAAATTTCTTAACTGTCACACAAAAGGGAAATTTGAAGGTATTTAAAACAAGTTAACAATATTGTAAATGAAAAAAATAATTTAACTTGTATTTTCATTTAATCTAATAATAATATATATATATATATATATAAACCCCCAATAATGAATGAAATTTTACACATCAAACCCGACTTCATTTAACTTTGAAAGAGTTTTTTAAGCTTATTAATTTTGGATAGGAAAAGAATAAGCTCTTTTTGCTATTAAAAAAAAATGATTAGCATTTATATGACCTACTTTTCATATCAAATTATTTTTTATCTAGAAATTTACTTTTTTAATCTTTTATTCTAAAAAAAAAAATCAATTTCTGGAGAGACAATTGGTTGGGTTCAACAAATCTTTTATGCCAATTTCCTAGATTATTCCAGTTGGTTAATAATAAAGAGATTTCCTTGAATGTTCAAGTAGCCAGAAGAGATAGTCAATCTGGTGTTTTTTTCAATTTCAAAAGACCACTTCGGGCTTGGGAAGAAGGCGAGTTGGTCAGACTAACCACTGCTCTGGGGTCAGGCCCTCGTTTAAGAAGTGATGTAGCTGACAGTTTGGGTTGGAAGGCTGCTCAGCCAGGTATTTTTAAGGTTAATGCTGTTTATGCTTGGGCTATGCTCAATGATGGTCCCATTCATAGATCAGTTGATCTTATCTGGAATAATTTTTCCCCACCTAAGGCAAAAAAAAATTTCTTGGTTAGCTTGGAGAGGAAGACTGAAAACTAAAGATTTGCTACAAAGGTTTGGAATTCTAGAGGGGGAAGATGTCCTTAATTGTATATTCTGTCATGAGGCTAAAGAATCTCTTGACCATGTTATGCTTCATTGTTCTTTTACTTGGAAAATTTGGTCTGCTATTATCGATTGGTGGGGTATTCAGTGGGTTATTTCCAGATCCATAGATGGTCTTTTACTCTGGTGGATGGGTTGGAAGTTTAGGAAGAAAGTTAATCTGGAGTGGAAGGCCCTTCCAGCAGCAGTGTTGTGGTCTGTGTGGAGTTATAGAAATGAGTGTGTATTTAAGGCAGTCCAGCCCAATTTTCAGGTTCTGTGTGAATGTATCAAGGTGAGGTTAGCAATTTAGATGAGATCTCAATTCAGGGATGCTTCATTTTCAGTCAATGATGTCGTGTTTAATTTTTTACAAGTCAGGTGTCGTCTAGGATCTCAATTGGTGAATTCTGTTCTGTTATGTTGCTTCTAGCCTGGCTCAGCTGGATTTCAGTCCATCAGAGCAACCACCAATTTGACGTAAGGGCATGATGTGGTTGGGTTGATTAAAGAGTGATTCTGTGATGCATTGCTAGTCTGGTGGTGGATAAATAGGTAGCTGTGGGTCAAGTTCTGCCGGTTGCAAGTGTTGCTGGCTGAAGGGGGTGCTCTGTCTTGTTGGTCTGATGTGTCATGTCCTGGGTCTAATTTGTCTCAGGTTTGGTGCTGATTTTGATAATTCTGGGCTAACTCTGATTTTGATAAATTCTGCTTCTGTGACAAGATTAGTCTTAGCCTCAAGTTGGATTCTTCTGTGGCTGGAGTTATGCCTAGAAATGGTAGCTGCCTACCTTTCTTTCTTTGCTCTGGCTGCAGGCTTGGGGAGTTGCTGCTGTCTGTGATTTGTGCTAGATGAATGGTTTACTCTAGAGGAATGGCTGAATGGCTGAATGGATGAATGGTTATGTTGTGTTGGTTGCTACTGTTCTGATGGTTTACTCTAGTGTGGAGCTTGCTGCTGTTCTCTGCAGGCCTGGTTGGCTGTTTGGCTGATTGCTTTGTTATCTTTTGAGGACTGGTATGATTTTGGGTGATGTTTCTGTCTTCCTGCTGCTGTGGAGCTTGCTGCTGTCTGCGAGTGTTTTTCCTTTTTTTTTGTTTCTGGTCTGTACGTTGGTTACTCACCAACTTAGAGCGTGAAGTTGGTGCTAGCAAATGATTTGGTGTGCATCTAGGTGCCAACCTAGTTGGGATCTTAATGTTTCACTTTGATGCTTTTTGCACCCTCCTATTTATTGATGTATGTTATCATATTTTGTATGTTTTCTTCATCAATAAATTTTCTTTTCGCTGATCCAAAAAAAAAAAAAAAAAACCATTGAGTTCGTTGAATTAAAGTATGAAATAAATTTGTAGAGTAAAAGAAATTAAAAATTAAAGGGTCGGCTCATATTCCAATTAATTTTCTTTACAAAATGTAAAGGTTAAAAGAGTCATTAAAAATATATCATAAACATTTAGGGTAAGAGTGGTGCTATTAGCACGCCATGAATTATTTTGGACCCCCCATCTATTTTTTTTTTTAATTCCAATTTTATCAAATATAAAGTTACATTTTTACCGTTATCCTTAATATTCTAACCCTAATTTTCCAAACCCTAACCCTAATTTCCCAAACCCTAACCCACCAACATTTTCACTACCATCTCCACCGGCGATCACCACTGCTACTGCCGCCGACGACCTCTGTCTCTCTCACATCACTCCTTCATTCGTCGCAAATCGGCTCCTCATTTATCTAGGGCTAGGGTTTTGCAGGTCTCATAATCTCTCCAACAATAGCAGTTCCTTCGGTTAAGTTTGTCCAGTGCTTCGACCGAAAGAAGACCACCATCTCCATCGGTAATGAGAATCCATAGATTTGATCATACGAACTAAAAACAATCAAAAAATACACTGCACGTACGATTCGTTTTTATGATCATCTAATCATCGATTTGGCTCGATGAGCTCAAACTGTGGGAAGATCTGTATCAAAGATCAAGTTCAAACAAAGAAGAAGAGTTCGAAATCAAACCTCGACGGTAGGCTGTCGAAGATCTGTTGTGCATGGACAGACTGGATCGTTGCCATGGATCGTAGTTTAGATATGCTGAGAGAGAGAGAGAGAGAGAGAGAGAGAAACCAGATCTGGAAAATATATATATATGAGAAAAGGGGTCACGATGGTCGGAGGTTGTGGAAGGGTGGTCGCCGGGGGAAGGTACTGGGAGGTCGCCGGAGAAGTTGGGCTGCCGATGGTAAGAAAATTGCAGAAAAAAAAGTTGGGAGTCAAAGAAGATGAGGGGTATAATTTGTATTAAGATGGGGGTTCAAAGAGAAAATTGGGGGATTCATTTTGCTGGGTGGGGGTTCAAAGAAATTGGGGGGGGCCAAAGTAAAGAGGGAGGTGCTAATAGCAGCACTCTTAGGGTAATGCTATACTCATGTAAGACATTTAATCCTTTGTTTGGTAGAAAGTTTGAGACTTATAGCATTTTCCAAACATTTATGATTAGTAATAAAATTGTAAATGAGTTTTGCTAAAAAATGCATTAAGTGATAGTAATTAATTTTAGATAATAAATATACCACAATATAATAAATACTTTCTCCTAGTAAGACCAAAATACCCTTTTATTCATTTCTTTCTATTTTATTTTATTTTATTTTATTTTATCTTTTTTCCTTTTTTATTATTTCATAATTAACATATCAGATAATATTTAGCTAATAGTTGAATACACCAATAAAATTTCTAAAACCGTATTTAATCAAATTTACCTCATAAAAAAGTGGTAGAAAATAAGGCACATAATAAAAATTTGAAGGGGAAAAATATAAATATTTCTTGAATAATGCTATATACACCAACTAATATACTAACTAGTGTACCAAATGATGATATGGCATAATTTAATAGATTTTTAGTATTTGTAATATGATTAATGAGTAGGGTCAATAATAATGTCATAACTAGTGTTAGTATACTAATTAGTACATTAATTGGTGCATGTAGCACTACCGATATTTCTTTTCATCATAAATAAATTTATTATCGAGAAAATTTAAAAAACAAATTATGATTTTTTTCACCATAAATAAATTTATTGTGGCAAAAAATTTATAAACATTATCATCATACTACTACATATCATATCTCACCCATAAATATTTTGTCCCTTCAATTTTAACCCACTATCATCATACTACTACATATCATATCTCACCACTTGGAAGATGAGGACGGCAAAGCAATTCCCAGGCCATGGAACACAGCAAATCTCAAGTTATTTTATTTTTAGCTTTTTTCCTTTTACGTATATGTAATTTTTTACTCTCTCAATAAAACAATTCGATTCTTTATCAGTATATTTGTTTTCCGTAGAAAGCAGCTTTAGTAAGTTAGTAGCATTGTAAACATAGTTGGCCGAATTAAACCAACTATGACTCTTCCTAAGCCTAGGATAAGGATCCCGGCTGCAGGGCGTTTTATTCTAAGTTGGCTGGAAAAACCAACTTAGAGGTTGGCTGGATTAAACCAACGCCCCTCCTAAGCCCAGGATCAGGATCCAGGCTGCAGGATGTTTGGTCGATATAACCAAACACTTTATTCTAAGTTGACTGGACAAACCAACTTAGAGGTTGGCTGGAATAAACCAACACTTTGTACTCTTCAGCCGAAGTAAGTTATATCGGCTGAAGAGTGGTTGGCCAGATTAAACCAACCTTTGTTTCTCTTCGGCCGAAGCAAGTTTATGGCTGAAGTGTGGTTGGCTGGATTAAACCAACACTCTATACTCTTCAGCCGAAGTAAGTTATATCGGCTGAGGAATGGTTGGCTGGATTAAACCAACGCTTTGTACTCTTCAGCCGAAGTAAATTATATCGGCTGAGGAGTGGTTGGCTGGATTAAACCAACGCTTTGTACTCTTCAGCCGAAGTAAATTATATCGGCTGAGGAGTGGTTGGCTGGATTAAACCATCACTTTGTACTCTTCAGCCGAAGTAAGTTATATCGGCTGAAGAGTAGTTGGCCGGATCAAACCAACACTTTGTACTCTTCAGCCGAAGTAAGTTATACCGGCTGAAGAGTGGTTGGCTAGTAAGTTAGATAGTCAAAACCGAGATCATAGTTGTGCAAATAAGTTCATGGAAAATTCATTACAAGTACAGGCATACATGCACGAAACCGGAATAAGAGTTGAAGAAATTTTTCATTAAACTAAAACCAAGTACAGTTGGGGGGCCGAAGCCCGGTTACAAAAAGTTCAAGAACAAAAGAAAGAAGACAATCAACGTAAGAGATCTTCAAATTCGGCGTCGAAGTCATCAACAGCATTTGTACGGAGTCCGGTATTGGTAGGGGATACGGTCTGAGCTGGGAGTCCGGTTACGGCAAGAACATCGGTTCCAGTTGGCCGCACATCAAAAAGACCCTCAACAACCGGCTCCAACCGAACTGTTTGCTCATTAACGGCCGGAGTGTCCGTCGACTCGTTCTCATCATCATCTTCGTCATCAGATGACCCCAGAAATTGCTTCTGGAGATCGTCGACATAGTCTTTCAGTGAGGCCGGAATGAAGTACTCGGGAGCGTTGTAGACCTCGGTTTCAGGTCCACAACCGAGCTTCTCCACTGCACTCCTCCAGCCACACTTGAAAAATAAATCTTTAGCTGCTTCGCATTGCTGGGAGTAAGCAACTTCGGCTTCCTTGAAGCCTTCTTTGGAAGCTCCTTCAACCTTCTGCTTCAGGTCTGTTATTTCGGCATCCTTTTTGGTTTCAAGTTGTGCCATCTCCCACAAATATTTGTCTTTCACTTCGGTTACGGCGCGCTGCTTATCACCGTCAGCCGAGGCAACTAGTCCGGTGAGACGAGCTACCTCGGCCTCCAGTTCGGCCGACCTCTGCTTAGACAGTGATAGCTCGGCAGTCTTTGTTTCAGCTTCCCTCATTGCGTGCCTTGTTGTTTTTCGGAGTTCCATCACCTGCCTGTGGGCGATGGTGTTCTTCTGAATGGCCTGCGAGAATAGTTCCTTTTTAGCCGAGCTGAGAGTTGGAAAGAAAGTTAGACTAATCAAAAGAGGACAGTACTACTTACCAGAATCATGGACTTTGTCGATGACCGGATGGCCTTCAGCTCGGTATTTAGCTGCCTGGTATGGTGCTCCATGTCTTTGGGAAGACAAACACCCCTGCCCAGGTTGAAGGCCAGCAAGTGATCCTTCTCGGCAACAACCGAGTCGCTGTCTTGGATATCTCGGTTGTTGAAGACGAAGGGTGGAGCCCATTTGTTGGCATCGGTTCGGTCTGCTTGCTCCAGCTGGGGGCCGGTGCGAGGCTGGGTTGGGGGCTCGGTGGAAGGATGTTGTCATCTTCGTCAACCAAACGCTGCTCGGTCTCGGTAGTCCGGGCGCGCTTAGCTCGGCGAGATGAAGATGGCTGTTGAGTTGGGAGAGCCACCACGGCTTCACTAGTTTGGCCGGTCTGTGGCACCTCGGCCCTAGTTGTAGCGGTCAGCATTGCCTTCAGTTTGTTTTTCTTGGCCATTTCTTGTTCGGCTGTAAGTGGCACCAAGTTTATTTCGGGCAAGGTGGGGTCCGGTTCTGGTGGGTCTTCAAGGAGAAAGTCGGTCACCCTTGCTTTTCGGCGACCGGAGTAGCGGTAAGTCGGTTCGAAGTCAAGAAGTTTAGCCCAACTTCTTTCCCGAACTCGTAGTGCGGCGCGTAGAACGCCTAGGTTGGGGTAGTTGTAAAGAGAGTGAAGATGAGCTGAATCTGCAAAAAATAAACAAACTGTGAGTTCGGTTCAAAAGTGAAAAGCCGAGATAAAGAAAAGTGTGAAAGGCAACCGAAGTATGTATACCGGGTTCTCCTTTCTTCCAATTTATTCTTCGGCCAGGAATCCGGGCTTGATGGTCCTCAAAATTGCCGGACACCCAGAAGAAATCATCGTCATTTAGGTCTTTGTCCGGTGTGTGCTTAATTATTTTTTCTCGGCCTCGGCGTATTCTCAAGTAATAACACCAGCCTTCGTTCTTGGATCCTAATGAGTACTGATGGAGTATTTCGGCTAAGCCTAGGTTCAAACCGGTCTGGCGGTTTAGGGCGTCTATGCCCATTATTATACGATATGTGTTGGTGGAGAGTTGGGTTGGGCATAGTCTGGTTTGCCTTAGAAACTCACAGATTAAAGGCTGGACTGGGAATCGCAGTCCGATTTCTATTATTGACTGGATGGTAAAGGGGACGGAGCCTTCGTTGCCCCATGGGTCAACGTCTTGATCGGCTAAGGTAAGGTTTACATCGGCTGGGATGTTGTAATCTTTTCTAAATTCGGCTAGGCCTCCTGGGGTTTCTACTAGGAATCTGTACTTCCCCATTTATTTTAACTTAGAAATAAATTACTTCGGTTGAGAATTTGTACTCAGGAGCTCGGTCGAGCGCTCAAATGGGTGGCTTGGGCAACCTAAAGTCTGCAAATGGGAAAAACAAGGGGTTAAGCACAGATCATCGACCGTGCTATAAAAAACAGAGCAAGAAAGGATGTCTTACTTCGGCTACATACGGTACTACAGGGTCTACTTCGGTTTCAACAAGGTGCATGTTATCTCGGTTTGGCAAGATGTTTGGTTATCTCGGTTCCGCCTATGATTTTTCTTACTCCGGCTAAGCATCAAGGGGCAGCTTTCTGAGTTCGGTTTAGGAACTGAGAAAGCTGGCTTAGCCCCCAGGCTTAGCTAGCTCGATTTCAACAAGGTGCGTTCTTATTTCGGCTAATGTGAATCAGTTGATGGCCTATTGAAACTACTGTTGTGTGTACAAGTATTAGTTCGGTTTCAGTTCACCTAAATCTGTATATAGCAAGAACAGTGATCTAGTTCGGTTGGGGCATGTGCAAAGATCAAAAAGGTGTTCTACATGCTGTTTCGTCATATTCATAGTGTTCTTATAAAGGTTTTTTCAGAAACTTAAAATACTATTGGAAACGAAAACATGCTTGGCAAATACACAAAATGGGTTGCTATCGATTGAAACAAAAGCAAAAGCAAGAGAAACAGAAGCAGGTTTTTTAGAACTTACCAGGAAAAGCAGAGAAATCGAAGGTAGAACAGTTGCAGCGAAGATGCAGGAGCTCGAGGGTTGAAAAATTCGAAGAAAGGGAGAGGGAAGTGAATAGTAGAGTGAAATGATTTGAAATGAAAGATGTGTTTTGTGTAAAACCAAAAAGACGGGAACTGTTCAAAATTCACGAAGTACGAAGAGCGGCGCAACAGCTGTAAATGGCCAATAGGGGCTTGCCACGTGTCATTGGAATGTGGAACGCTTCAGTTGCTATGACTGAAGAGACGTTTGACCGGACGTGCATAGCTCGGCTTAAGCTTAGCTCGGCTAGAGAAGCTAAAAAGATTTTCAGCTCGGCTGGAGTAGCTATCGGATTGTAGCTCGGCTGCATAAGCTAAAAACTTTAGTTCGGTTCGTCAGCAGGTAATCCCTATCATGCTGTGCAGATGGAATTAAGGGGCAATTGAGAGGGTAATTTATAACCGAAGTGGGCCGAGCTGGGTATTGGGCCTTAGGGCCGAAATGAAAAGGGCCGAGTAGAAAGGTCATGGAGGTTACTCCGGTTTGGAGAAGTAACTTGAAGATAGACCGGTCACACAGCCGTGGTAGTTAGCCCGGTCTCGAGGAGGACTAGTTCTACTCCGGTTGAGTGAAGTAACACGAAGGTTTCGGTCTTCGATAGTTACTTCGGTATAGCTTGTGAGAACCGAAGTAATCTGTGGTTCTAAGGATAGCTCGGCTTTAACTCCCTTATGGATAGCCCGGTCTTAGTATGGGAAGGCCGAGGTAAGGGAGAGTAAAATGAGGGCCGAATTAATAGTTACTTCGGTCCTGAGGTAGTCCGGCCATAAGAAGAACCATCTCACTTGGTTTAAGCAGTGAGGGGGGTGTTGGAGGATAAGCATTGTCTTCCAGGAGTATGAATCCAAGGAGGACTCTACGCAAGGAGGAGTAATCCTAGAAGGACTCTGCCCATGGAGGAATAAGAGTCCTACCAGGAATGTGCCACGCGAAACCTATATAAGCTCACTAATATCACCTTTGGAGGGGTAATGCAACTTTGCTCCCTGACTACATTGAGCTTTTGTCTATTTGTCAAGCTTACTAACTTAGGCATCGGAGAGGTTTCCGGCACACACCCGCCGGCTAGCTTACGCTTGTGTTTTCAGGTGATAAAGCGACGTCGTACAGAGGAGCGCAGACTTGGTCAACAGGATTATACGAGAAGGTGTATTTCTTTCCCGTACAATAAATAAATTTATTATCGAGAAAATTTCAAAAAACAAATTATGATTTTTTTCACCATAAATAAATTTATTGTGGCAAAAAATTTATAAACATTATCATCATACTACTACATATCATATCTCACCCATAAATATTTTGTCCCTTCAATTTTTTATTATGTGCCTCATTTTTTGCCACTCTTTATGGGGTAAATTTTATTAAATATGGTTTAAAAAGATTTATTGGCGTATTTGACAGTTAACTAAATATTATTTAATAATTTAATTGGTGAAAAAATACGAAAGGGATATGAAATAATAAAAAAATTAAAAGATAAAATAAAAGAAACACACAAAAGGGTATTTTGGTCTCTTTAAGAAAAAAATAATTATCATAATGTTGCACATTTAAAACTTTTTATACCCTTTTACCAAATGGCATTATTTATTATAAAAAAATAATTATCATAACAGCATTTTCTTTTTTAATGTATTGTAAACATTTATGACTTTTATACTTTTTATGAATTCTTTCAATACATCTAACTATATTACCCTTAATAAGGGGCCATAACCCATAATAAAAAAGGTTAATTGGTGAAAAATAAATTTCTTAAGGGGTCATATATTATTTAGTTTGTGATAAGGATATGCATTAAAAAGTGAAAACATCGTCAGTACCGAAAAAATTGTTGAAAGTTTGCCGAATGCTACTGGCAGTGAGATGAACAAATATGTTGTGACATTGAACAAATAAGTAAATAGATAGGTATATAGATAAGTAATATTTAAACAGATAGACAAATAACTAAATTTTGAATAAATAAGTATCCTTTTAAATAAATAATATCTTTTTAATCTAAGAAAAAATTAAATTTAAACTTATTGGTCTAACAATTTTGGAAATGAAATTATGAGGTAAGTACACTAATAAAAATTTTACTTTTATCCTGTTCGTCACTTTTACATACAGTTAGAGTCTACAACAGGTAGAGTATGGGTCAGGGGCCTACCTCACCACCTCCCTCATTTCCATCGCTTGCCCTAGCCCGACCCGACCCAACCCGACCCGACCCGAATGAAACTCTCCCCCACTCCCACCCAAACTCGCAAATATAACTCCCACTCCCGACCCTATCCAATTCACAACAGAATAAGAAATCTAATAATAATATTAAAATTTAACAATTAAAACTAGAAACTACTATTTATAATTAAAAAAATATATTATATTTTGTACATATATTAAAATTATATTATATATATAACATAATAAAAACTTAATATATTTTAATAAAATTTAACAATATATTACACATATTATATATATATAATATTATTATTTATTTATTACTATATTTGCAGATCAGATAAGATTCAAGTAAAAAATATTCTCTTCTATTCTTGAGCCGAACCCAATCGAATTTTTTTTTTTTTAAATTCAATTCTGATGCTATCATATTCAACTATTCCTAAATCCATCCTATTAGAATCGAGGGGATTTAAGAACCCTATGGATCGGAGCATTTTTGACATCCTGCATGCAGCAATGGAAGAGTAGTTGGTTTGGTCTATGGTGTGGTGTCCAATTCAAACACTTCACTTGCTCTGCAGACGCGTTGGAATCGTTTTCTCCACGAATATTAATTGCACTATTTAAAGCAGTAAACGATCCCGAGACAATAAGAAATCCTATAATTATATGAGATTTGATTGTTTCCGAAGCAAGGCTTGGAAAAACAGCTACAAGACCTTCTTGGGATTGTCAAATCTTATGGGACGGCTCAAGTTTAACACTATGCATCATAATTAGCACGAATACATTAATTAACTTTTTTTATTTATTTCTTTTTTTAAGGCCACTTTTTTAAAAGGTTAATTGATGAAAAATTCACATTTATAAATAAGAGTGTGCACAATATGATTTGTGAGTAAAATTATAAATCAAATCTTAAATAGTGGATTGGTAGATAATACAATTTGTGGCATGTTGTGATTTGGCTGGAGGTTCGTTTTTCTCTGGTTAAGTTGATAAAGCGTGGCGCTTTTGAGAGGCCGATAAAGCGTGGTGCTTGAGACAAGTTCTTCTTCCTTCCGATTTGCACTCAATGAAGTGTGAAATTGAGGTTCGTTTCTCTCTGGGAGACTGGTAAAGCGTAGCGCCTTGAGACAGGTGCCTCTTTCTTCCAATTTGCGCCTGGTAAAATGTGACATTGGGATCGTTTCCCGCCGAGTGAGGCTAGTGAAGTGTTAAGCGTTATGTGGGTTGTATCATTTTATTATCCGTGTTGTAGGCCAGTGAAAATAAAAGTATATATTACGTTTAGTTATTTATATTTAGAAATATATGTTTTCTCAGTATCCTGTTATGGATGTTCATTACCCTTAGGCCAATGGTCAGGGAAGGTAGTAGATATATTGTTGCATAAGTATGTGTAGTAGGTTGAGTTATGGGATTAGATTATGACTTGTATATGTAAACATACTTTCAAAACAAATGTGGTGACAAAATTCTTTTATATTAACGTGGAGTTTTAAAGAAATAAGATTGTGTTGTAAATAAATGCTTTTGGAACTAAAATGGATAATTTGAAAGAAAAACAAATAGTTTTACACCTTTTGTGGTGTTCAAATGGATGTTTTTTGAGAAAATGTACTTATATAAGTATATTTTGAATATTAAACTGTCACATTATTTATATTGTACGTCATGGTGCATTTATGATCATAGATATCTGTATGTTGTTATTGTTTATGATCATGTTGAGATCTCTACTGAACTTTCTGTTCTTCTCACATTAATAATCATTTTTCAAGTGCAAGTTGAGAAATAATTCAAGATCGGTGATCTTCTTTAATTATTGGCCACGAGACCTATACTTGTTGGCAGAACGCCATTGTTATAAAAGGATTAAACCCTTACTTTTAATATAAAGATGTTAGCTTATAGGCATTTTGTTTAAATGTAATTCCTGTTGCATTCCATATATGTACTATTGAGAGGACTTTCATTTATTTATGGATGTAATGTTTGTATAGTTCCGCATGTTCTTAATGGAAATGTATTTATGTTAATGGATATGGTAATATTTTTGAGTAATAAAAAGTGAGGCATGACATATATTGCCTAATTTGGTATATATTGAATAGAGATAATTATTTTTGGCAACCAGTAGTTGGTTGTATTGATTATTGTAGAAATTACATATGCATTAGGTAGATTGGAATACTTGCTAAATTCATGCATTACATTAAACATTCCATATAATCATGTTTGAACTCTTACTTTGGCATTGAAGAAATGTTTGCAAAATTGCTATTGAAAATATGATGAGTATAAGGTAAATACTTAGTGAAATCCGATAGGGGGTATAGTTTGAGAAATAAGTTGGCTTGAGTGTCCATACTGAAAGATCGAAAACATGCGCGGGGTAGGTAACCACGTTCCTTCCAATTAGAAGTCGGTAAAGTGCGTTTGGTAGTGCCCTGAGGGGCCTACTTGCAGATACCTTACTTAGGGATTTTCAATGTTATATTTACCACCCACGATTTGTCAAAGGATTATTGATTTTGATTTCAATTATTGAAAAGAAGTACATGGCATGTGAATTTCGAAAACAACCACACAAAAAAAAAAAAAAAAAAAAAAAAAAACCTATATGTTGGCATAGCATAGCATATGCATTGCACCTCATGATATTGTTAAGTTTTGTATACTTTATTTAGATTATTTCTGCTGGGCCTTGAGCTCATCCCTTAGTGGAAATCATTTTTCAGGTGATGATGGTATGACTCTGCCGAGATGATGGCGTGGATGATCTTTTGGAGCACAAGGCTCTAACTTTTTTTTTTTTTTTTTGGTGGCAAACCAAGGGCTAACATGTATGTTTTTTTAAAAACCATTTTTGTTGTAACGGGCAAAACCTTGGAACTTGTAACCATTAGGACGTTATCTTATATTTGAATTACTTTAATCACTTTTATATTACATACTATAGATTCATATCGTAGGGAAAATGAATATGTAAGATCACTTTTGTAAAACCTCAACTTGAACATCATGAATGAAAGGAAATTGAGGTATAGCATGATTATTGGTGGATGGATCATCTAGAAGGTCAATGTTATGTAAATTACTGATCGGAGGATAATGAGAATTAGACCTTGTATATGAGATAAATCTAGGTTATTGAATGTTAATATTTTGGGGGCGTTATAACACATCCTTAAAAAATGTGTGTACCATATGTAAGTTATAACATTTGTGTGTTTGAGTACCACAAATGTCATAACTTAATCCTATAGAAGTCATAACTTAAAAAAAAAAAAAAAAAGGTAAATTACAAATACACCTTTTGATTTTTGTTTAAAATATGGATTGCCTCATGTGGTTTGAAAAATTACGAATATCTCCTTGTTGAAATTTTTAATTTACCAAAATTAATTGAAAAATGAAATTTCTAATTGCTAAATGATAAAATTACCTGAATAATTTATTGAAATAAAATTTTGACATCATTAAAAATTGTTAAAAAATGAAATTTCTAACTGCTCGTCTATACAATGATAAAATTATCTGAATTATTAATTAAAATAAATTTTTGACATCATTAAAAACTGTTAATTGACTTGATATTTTATTAATAAAATGGGTCATTTGTTATGAAATTAGAAATTTCAAGAGACGATATGTAATTTTCAGAACTACAAGGGCAAATCGTATTTTAAACAAATCTCAAGGTGTGTATTTGTAATCTATCCCAAAAAAAAAAAAAAAAAAGAGAGAGAGAGAGTTATAACCAAACACAAAACTAAAATAATGTCATAATTAACATTACAATAAGTTATAACTAATATAATAATAAATCATAATCAATAACCATAACAATCATAATTAAAAATACATATATGATACACATATTAAAGGGGGTTTACCATAAAATTTCCCGTCTTGTTACCATGACAAATAGTATGTACACACTTATTTAGCATCAATTAATGTTCTATAAAATTGTATTTAATATGATTGTTTATAATCATGTTATAAATAGGGTCCAGATTGGATAACAATAGTTACTGTTTGCTCATTTTGAATTTCAATTTGATAATTTAAATTATTTATTTTTTAGAGTACATCAAGTAGATTATAGTTGAAAAATAACAAGTTGATCAGACATCGACAATATTTTTATCGAATTATATTTGTAGTTTAAAAAAAAATGGTTAGTGTGATATTAAGTATAAAATTGAATACAAATATTAATTGATGAAAAAGCTAACGATATTCGCTTAATTTATTTTTTTTCTAGTTATATTTACTCGACGTATCCTACAAATAAACGGTCTTGATAATTAAAGTAGGGCTTGGAATGGGCCCAATTGTGCCACCCTTCTTCAGTCTAGATGGCTTTCAATCCAAATCTAAATTGGAGGGTGCTAACCAAACCCGAAATAAATCTCCACGGGCACTGTTTCGATGGAATTGCTAACTACAAGCACAAATCCTTCAAAAACTAAGCGCTTGTAAATTTCTTCTAGTCTCCCCAGTTGCCAAGGGTGACACCGAACTGTTCATTTTATAACATATATATATCATTTATATAAAAATAATGTGTGACAAATATGATAAGTTGAAACCCACCCCCAAGGTGGCCTAGTGGTAAGGGCGTACACGTGACTGTGTGGGTTAGGCGCACAGTCACGGGTTCGATTCCCCTCTGGGATTCTCTTGGGATTTAAGTGGGGGGCCGCGGCGGTGGGATGCTGTGATTGTCCCCTCTGAGGATTAGTCGGCGGACGTAGCCCAGCGGTAGAAGCCGAATACCTCAGTTTCAAAAAAAATATATATATGATAAGTTGAATAGGTAATGATTAGCCAATCGACCTGATTTTATGTGTAGACAATATACATGAAAAGCTCTACAAAATAAACGATTGAGATTATCGAAATAAGGTCCGTGATAAACCCTATAGGCCTAGACATCCAGTCCAAATCTTGGACTCGAGGAAAACTCAACCCTTATAAATATTGATAGATAAAATTTTAATACAACTCATATGGAAAGCTATATGCTCGAATAGTAAGGAATAAGCAATAGTGAAGTATTTCATTACTCTCCCTTAAAATTACCGTCCACGCTTAGGCTTAATGGCCATTGAGGGTGGTGGTGGCGTGGAAATGTGTTGGCCTTCTATATAGGTGAGCATGGCTCAAATTCTAGGGGCGCAACTAACCATCCATTTATTTGGTTGAAACTAACTATCATGTACTCCACTCGTGACTCCATCTCTTGTGACTCTATCTCTTGTGCTAGGGGTTAATGCATTCCCTCTTACCAAGGTGATTGATCTCTTCCTTTCGATTGGGGTAAATCTAGCCATATATACTGGAGCCTAGGGTTGTAATAACAATAATGTTTTAGAGCTCTAAATTGAAAGCACTAGAGCATCACTAATGATGTGGCACAGGGGGCCCCACCAAAGTGATGTGATGTTTTGGCTTGAGTTTGTTTTTTTTTTTTTTTTTTTAGTTCATTAGTGCTATTAGTGGTCCAAAAATTAGTGGGATGAATCACCACCCTTGTAATAATGTCACCAAAGAGCACTATTTTTTTCCAGTTAAAAATTAAAAAAAATAAAAAATAAAGGCTTAGGCTTAATGATTAGTTGGCATATGTGGCGCTATTTGATAAAAAAACTTCGAGCATCCTCCTGATAAAAATTTAAAAAATAAAATTTTAAATTAATGCAACAAGATAAATAAATTAGTTTTCAATATTACTTAAGTATTCATCATTATTTTTTTAAAAAAATTAAGCAATGGGATATTTAGTATTACAAATTTTAATTGGTGCTACAAAATAAATTCAATCGGTAGAGCAACCTCTCATTTAATGGTCAATATTAGTTTACTAATTTTTTTAAGTAAGAAGATAAAAAATTTTGTTAATGTATATATATATATATATTTTTTTGGGAACATCGGAAAGACGTTAATGTATGTCTTCGGAACAAATTTATTTATTTTTTTTTTTTTTTTTTTTTTTTGACACTACACATCAATAGGGGGTTAGTTTGTTAGTCATTAGTAGGAGAAAAGGGCAACACATGGTAAAAAATAAATTTAAAAAAGACTATACATTTTGCCTAAAATTACATGTAATAATGTACAATATTTTTGAACATTCTTAAATGAAAAATGCTTGAGACACTAAATTTATCACTCTTAAAAATCACTTCTAATGATATATTTGATAAGTGTTAAATTTTAATTTATCAAATATTCCATCATATGGGATCTAACCTTAATGCCACATTATTAAAGATGATTTAGGGGTGATAAATTAAGAGATATAAAATTGTTGTTCTTAAATTTTAATGACATATGTTTATTAGACCCAATAATAAATTATTAAAAATATACTCTAGCAAATATTCTTGTGCAGTTATTGAGTCTTCTATAATACAAATTAAGGCCTCGTTTGGGAACATGCTATTTTAGTAATTTTTTTATTTTTTAGCTAAAATATGAGATAAAAAAAACTAGTATGTTTGGGATGAATTTTTAACTTTTTTACAAAAAAAATGTGCAAAAAGTAGAGAGAAAAGAGAATCTTTGACTTTTTGGTATAAGTTATTGGCTTTTTGATTTTTTAATAATTTTTTGACTTTTAAACTAAAACAGCCACTTGCCAAACGAGGCCTAAATTTATATTAACAAGTACTTTTAGCGAAATAGTTATTCTCTTAAATAGTTGTACATTCATAAAGCCAAATTAAGAATTTATAGGCAAAACTTTAGGAACGAAATCATTTTTAAAGAACGAAATATTTTAATTATTAAAATGTCATTATTATTTTTTTAGGGACGAAATTAGATATTTTTAACAATCAATTATTATCCATTTGAAACTAAATTTTTGTCTAAACTTTTTGGCATGAAATTATGTTGTCTTTAAAAATGCAGTTATTAGCAACATTTTCAAAATTATGAAGTTAAAAGATTATTTTGGAGTTTCATGATGATTGAGATTGGTCTCTACCTAGTATTTTTTGCAATCAAATTTTTTATTTTCTCAGATAAAAAATTGATCCATAAAAAATTGGTCACCTACTAATCAAAATTAAAAAATTGATCTATGAATTAGTAGACTTATAGTATAAGATTGGGATTGCTAGTCCACGGACTCACAATCCCGTGTTTAATTGTAAATTTTATTAATGGGATTACATGTACGGCAGGCATTTAATATGAAAAATTAACGAATTTTTAATAATGAGAGAGGCTGGATCATCATTTTAAGTATGAAGAAAAAAAAATACATAATAAATGGTTATCTCACTAATTTAATTAAATAACTAATCATACATTCATACTATTATTAATCTTTCCATCATTAATAGTGTTAATCAAACAAGACCTTATGGATTGTAGTGATTAGTTATAATACTTACTTTTTAAAAGAATATAAAATTATTTCAATAACTCTAAGTTGACAAAAGCCAAACAATAATAATCTAGGGAAAATTATTGATAAATCCCATTTAGAAGTGTTTTAATTTAAGAAGTCCATATCCCATGTATGTATAGTTTTATTCCATGAAGTCATTTTTCTTAATTACACTATTTTCTTGGACACTTATGTCCTTATATTTAATTTTGATACCCTTATAAATATTTTTTGAACGGTTAGCAATTTTATGATGTGAACATTCATATTCTAAAATTCACATTGGTAGGAATGTAAAATTGGCCCGTGGGCGGCCCGAAACCCGCCCGCGAGCCGGGACGGGCCCGGCCCGTTGACAATGTGAATATTCACATAGACATGTTAACATTCACATTAATAGGAGTGTAAAATTGGCCCGCGTCCCGTGGCGGCGCGAAACCCGCCTGTGGCCCGGGGCGGGCCCGGTCCGGCCCGTTGACAATGTGAATATTCACATTGACATATTAACATTCATATTGATAAGAGTATAAAATTGGCCCGCGACCCATGGGCGGCCAAAAGCCCACCTGCGGCCCGGGACAGGCCTGGCCCGTTGACAATGTGAATATTCACATTGACATGTTAACATTCACATTGATAGGAGTGTAAAATTAGCCCGCGCCCCGTGGCTGCCTAAAACCTGCCCACGGCCCGTGGGCGGCGGCAAGCCCGGCCCGGCCTATTAACAATGTGAATACTCACATTGACATGTTAACATTCACATTGACATGAGTGTAAAATTAGCCCACGCCTCGTGGCTGCCCGAAACCTGCCCACGGCCCGTGGGCGGCCTGGCCTGTTGACAATATGAATATTCATATTGACATGTTAACATTCACATTGATAAGAGTATAAAATTGGCCAGCGGCCCAGGGCGGGCCCGACCCGGCCCGTTGACAATGTGAATATTCACATTGACATGTTAACATTCACATTGATAAGAGTGTAAAATTGGTCCGCAACCCGTGGGCGGCCCAAAGCCCGATCGCAGCCCGAGGCGGGCTTGGCCCGAACCGTGACAATGTGAATATTCACATTGACATGTTAACATTAACATTGATAGGAGTATAAAATTTGTCCGCTGCCCGAAGCTTGCCCGCGGCCCGAGATAGGCCCGGCCCGGCCCGTTGACAATGTGAATATTCACATTAACATGTTAAAATGCACAATGATAGGAATGTAGAATTGGCCCGTGGCCCGTGGGCTACCCGAAGCCCGCCCACGGCCCGGGGCAGGCTTGTTTGAGTCCGAGCCCGAGCATGTCCGAGACCCTAGGTTAGGGCCTAGGTCATCATTTTGAAGCCCGGCCCAGCCCATTGGCCCGTTTAAGGCCCATTCAAGGCTCGATCCGAGGCCCAGCCTGCCCGATGCGCAATGTGTTTTTTTGTGGAAAATAATAAAATTTTGATAGAAAAAATTAAAAATAATTAAAAATGGCCAGGCCCGCCCAAGCTCGACCTAAGCTCGAGGCTAGGCCCAGGCCCACCGGCCCGACCCGAGGCTCGATCCATCGGCCCATCCAAAGCTCGAATACCCTTGTGCTAGGGCTAGGGCCTGGGCCTAATTTTTTGGCTCGTGGGCCGGCCCGACACGGCCCGAGAAAGGCTCGTTTGGGCCCAGGCTCGAGCCTAGTCCGAGACTCTAGGCTAGGGCCTGGGCCATCACTTTGAAGCCCCGCCCCGCCCGGTTAAGGCCCATTAAAGGCTCAGCCCGCGCCGAGGCCTAGTGTCTTTTTTTGTGGAAAATAATAAAATTTTGGTAGAAAAAATTAAAAAAAATTAAAAAAAAAATGGCCAGGCTCGCCCCGGGCCGTGGGCGGGTTTCGGGCAGCCACGAGACACGGGCTAATTTTACACTCCTATCAATGTGAATGTTAAGATGTCAATATGAATATTCACATTGTCAACGGGCCGGGCCGGGCCAGCCCTAGGCCGCTGGCCAATTTTATACTCTTATCAATGTGAATGTTAACATGTCAATGTGAATATTCACATTGTCAACAGGCCGGGCCGGGGCCGCCCCGGGCCGCCCACGAGCCATGGGCGGGTTTCGGGCAGCCACGAGGCGCGGGCTAATTTTACACTCCTATCAATGTGAATGTTAACATGTCAATTTGAATATTCACATTGTCAACGGGCCGCGGGCCAATTTTATACTCTTATCAATGTGAATGTTAACATGTCAATGTGAATATTCACATTGTCAACGGGCCGGACCGGGCCCGCCCCGGGCCGCCCATGAGCCGCAGGCGGGTTTCGCGTCGCCACGGGACGCGGGCCAATTTTACACTTCTATTAATGTAAATATTAACATGTCAATGTGAATATTTACATTGTCAATGGCCGAGCTCGCCCCGGCCCGGCTCGAATTTTTCCGGGCACCCACGAGGACCGACATGGGTCGGGCCCCTACACATTGACGATATGAACATTCACATTAGGGGTATTTTGGTAATTATGTCACCCATAGGACTTATTGAAACATAAGAAAATAATGTGAATTAAATGGAACATAAGTAGATGAAAAGGGTATTTTGGTCTTCTTATCTCAAATAGGACCTAATGGAATAGTAAAAAAGAATATGGGTTGGGTGGAGTAAAACTCTTAGAAAGTGAATTTATCAAAAAAACTCCCAATAATCTATCTATCTATCTATCTCTATACTATACTATATATATATATATATATATAACCAAATGTATACGTATATATGTTGTCAAAAGACTCCAAATATTTGTTCCTAAATTCTCATAATTTTAAAACTCTCTCTTTCCTACGTAGCAACCTTCTTTGATTGCCTTTTATGTTTTCTATTTTTCTTCATTTTCTATTTGTTTGATTAACTAAAATTAAAATTAATTTCATCGCTTATGGATAAAGATTTGAATTTCAAAATTCATCAATATAGCTAAACATATAAAAACTGAAAATTAATTTTATAGTCTATAGATAAAGATAAAAATTAAACAATTAATTTAAAAAAATTAATTTCATAAATTATAGATAATTAACTTATAAAAATTAATTTCATGGCCTACAAATAAAGATAAAGATTAAATAATTGATTTAAAAAAAATGAAATTACTCTTTTTTTTTCCCCTTCATTTTGTACTTTAAGAATTCATAAATAATTTAAGAAAATTTATTTCATGACCTATAGAGAAAGATAAAAATTAAAAAAATTATTTAAAAAAATTAATTTCATGACTTATAGATAAATAAACATATAAAATTGATAAATAATTTATAAAGATTAATTTCGTGGCCTATAGATAAAGACAAAGATTAAATAATTGATTTACAAAAAATTAAAATAATAAAATTTAAATAAAGATATGATTTGTTAATCTATATATCTATCAAAGACATATATATCTAAATCTTTATTTTGATTTACTTATATTTTGTTATAAACTGATTGTGATACTATTATTCTCAACAATTTTTATAATTAATAATTTTTTATGTATATCAAATTTTATTGTGAAATTTTGTATGCTAATTATTGTTAACACGCACCCGCTAGCTAACTTAACTAAGTAACAAACACTGAAAAAATGCATATAAAGTAAGAAATAATATTATACTGACCTTGTAATGATTTTTTTGCAGATAATCAAACTTACAAAATGTAACAATGGAGAAGATGAATTATTATGATAAAATAAAAGATGACTGGAATAAACTGAAGAGAAATGTGTGTGTGGAAGTTGTAAGAGTTGTCAGTTTCTTTTTTTTCTTTTCTTTTTTTTAAATTGAGATTGAGAGTGAGATAGATATTATTGTGAGTGATGGATATAGATGAATATTTTATTAGTTTGGGATAAGTATTATTATGGGTGATGGATATTATTTATAATACTTACTTTTTAAAAGAATATAAAATTATTTCAATAACTCTAAGTTGACAAAATCCAAACAATAATAATAATAATAATAGATAAGAACGTTTGATAACAGTTGGAGACGCAATCGCCATAGCTGGAGCATTGCGCATGTGCATGAGAGACGGCGACTTTGAGGAGGTTTGAGATTAATTTACTTGATTCAATTGCACGCTTCCTTTCTGTTTTTTCTACTATCATTTCATTTAATTTCATTTTCTTTATCACTATATCCCCATTTTCACGGGGTCTACAAATCATAATTAATATTAGGGTAAATTACAAATGCACCTTCCAAGATTTGTTTGAAATACAAATTATTTTCTGTGATTTGAAAAATTACAAATATTCTCTTGGCATAATTTTTTATTTAACAGAATTAACTACGAAAATAAAATTCATAATTGTTCTCCTATAAAATAATAAAGTTACCTAAATTTTTTTTGATTCAAATAAAATTGCCTAAATTATTAATTGAATCATATTTCTAATATTACTAAAAACTGTTAATTTATTTGATAATTTATTAATAAAATTGACGATTTGTTATGAAATTAGAAGTCTCGAGAGGTGGAATGTAATTTTCAAAATCACAAAAACGATTCATATTTTAATCAAATCTCAATGAACATATTTATAATTTATCTTAATATTAAGATGTTTCAAAGCTCTCAACCTTCTAATATACATATTATTATTGGGTACATATTATATATAGCTAATATAATGTATATTAGCTAGGTTGGACTGATTGATTACCAGGTGCAGTCCGATGCGTCTTTGCCACGTTGTTACAAAAAAAATTTTGTCCCCTTAACGAATGACATTTCTTTAAAAAGTAAGTCCAAATTCCTCAAATAGTTAATAGAAAACTCTATTAATATATAAAATTTATATAAAAAATTTTACAAGAATAATATGATAATATTGTATGGAAATAAATTTCTTTACACATTAATAATGCGATAATATTGTATGGAAATAAATTTCTTTACACATTAATAATGTGTGACGAGAATTCTTTTTTAGATCTCTGAGGATGATTTGATCCTACAAGAGAGAAAAAAATTGGACTGGTCGGCGACATACCGGAAATTAATCGGTGGTTTGGTAATTAAATCAAATAATATGAGAGAAATTTACAAAATAAATGACCTAGGTATTTTCCTCAGGTCTTGGGGCTCTCAATCAAGGCACATTGTATGCTCAAAACTTCAAGAAAGGCCTCCGTTTTTTAGGATTTTGGAAGAGTTGCGAATTTCAATCTATTTTAGCAGAGACTCGATATAAACAATATGCATCAATAGCCACCTCATTTATAATTTTGAAAACATTTTTAAAATATTATTTTAGGTAAAGCCAACAATTATTTTAAAAACTCAAGTTTATTTTGAAAAAATAATATAGAAAGTCCATTGGAGTTCTAAGAGCTTCGTTCTATTAGAAATGTCACTGTTTTATCATTGGAAAAACAGTCGGGGATGCCATAGTCATAAAACAAGTCAAAATGATCTACAGCTTGATGCTGAAAGCAAAAATATTGCTATAAACTATAGGTTATGTATAAAGTGGTTAATACAATTAATTCTTTTACACTGTGTTTGGTTGAGGAATTTGAAAAAAGATTTAGAAAGAGAAATGGAAAAAGAATGTGAAATGTGAATAAAATATACTTACATTTCATCTAGTTTCACATTTTTTCCCTTTCCCTTTCCAAATCTCTTCCCAAATCTTCCAACCAAATACAATATTAGTAAATTTGTACCTAAAGTAGAGTTATTTGAAAAAACGAATATTCATACTAAAAAATTTCAAGTTAAAAAAGTTAATGGAAACAATTATCATGACCTAAAAAATGAATTATTGGCAAATTTTCAAATAAAAAAACTCAAAATTTAACAATTTAAAATTGGTGTATCTAACATAAACTAGACAAAAATCAAAAAGTGATTTTCTTATCGAATCTAGTTATACAACTAATCTAGAAAGAACCAAAAACAAATATAAAACTATAATAAAAGAATCTATTGTACAAGAAATTTCAAATTAAGATTTAGTAAGATACAAAATAACAAGTATCTCTATTACAAATAAATATTTATCAAAAAATTGATAGAAGAACAACAAAACCTAAAAATGGTTTCTTATATGATCTATCTATTATTATAAAGGGTTAACTTCATTTTACTCCCTCGTGATCAGAAAACCCCCATATAGTTTTGGATTAAAATGTCACAACTAGTTTTTCATTCAAATTAATGGAAAATGTATCACACGCACCATTTTTTAGAGTAGGCTTTATTTTTTGAAAAAATAAAGTGAAATGAATACAATTGAAAGACAATTTTACCCGAATTTTTCAAAACCTAATTTATATTAATAAGTTAATTAAAATAAAATAAATTAAAATATAATTAAGGATTGATCTAAAATATAAAATATAATTAAGCTATTAAATAAAAATATAAAATAAGTGATAATTAAGAATTGATTTCAAATATAATTAAATTAAAAGTAAATTAACATGTTAGGAATTACAATAAATAATTAACAATTTATAATTAATTGTGATTTTAATTAAAATTAGCTTAAAAAGTAAGAATTAAAGTAAATAATTAAATATTTAGGATTAATTGTGATCAAAATATAATTAAATTAAAATTAGAATAAAAAGATATGAATTAAAATAAATAATTAAGAATTTATAACTAATTGTGATTTAATTGAATTAATATTAGATATTATAAATTATGTGTATGAGAGAAGGGAGAGAAAGAAAATAACAAAAAAATATATATATAGGATTTATTACAGTTATTTCACATCTATAGTTAATAGTGTTAACGGCTGTACTTTGGTCCAAAACTACATGGGGACTTGATGGCTATATTTGAACCATAGGGAGATAAAATATTTTAGCCTTAAGTCACAAGGGAGTAAAATGAATTTTACCCTACTATAAATAAGCAATTGATAGAAAGAGGATTATCGGGTGATGAACTTCGAAAAAGATTAAAAGAAATAATCTAGAAAATAATTGAAAATATAAATAAACAACCACCTCTAGAATTTTTTGGAAAATTGTAGAAATAATCTAAAAATAATTAACAATTTATAATTAATTGTGATCTAAATTATAATTAAATTAAAATTAGATTCAAAAGTAAGAATTAAAGTAAATAATTAAATATTTAGGATTAATTGTGATCAAATATAATTAAATTAAAATTAGAATAAAAAGATAAGAATTAAAATAAATAATTAAGAATTTATAACTAATTGTGATTTAATTGAATTAATATTAGATATTATAAATTATGTGTATGAGAGAAGAGAGAGAAAGAAAATAACAAAAAAAAAATATAGGATTTATTACAGTTATTTCACATCTATATTTAACTGTGTTAACGTTTGTACTTTAGTCCAAAATTATATGGGGACTTGATGGCTATATTTCAACCACAGGGGGATAAAATGCTTTACCCTCAAATTGCAAGGGAGTAAAATGAATTTTACCCTACTATAAATAAGCAATTGATAGAAAAAGGATTATTGGGAGATGAACTTCGAAAAGGATTAGAAGAAATAATCTAAAAAATAATTGAAAATATGAGTAAACAACCTCTAGAATTTTTTGGAAAACTGTAGAAATTAGCCTTACAAATTCATGTGCGAAATTATGATTCAACTTTTCTGGTTATCATTCTTACAATATTAATACATTAGTTGACACTGGTACTCCATATAGTTTGACAAAATACAAAGTTTACCTCCAAATAAATGGGTTCTATCTGAAAATCTCATTGTATTAAAATTGACAATTGGTCAATCTGTAACCACAGAAATTGAAAACTATCATGTTGCTATTATTCTTAATCAAATAAATAAATAAATTATCATAGAAAGGATAATTTAATTCTCATTTTTAGATGAAAACTTTTTGGTGTGAAATGCATTTTTGAAACAAACTTTCAAAATACATAAAATTCCATTGCTTAGATATGTATCTCAAAAATATGAATTTAGTTTGTTAAACTTACAAATTGAATTTCATAATATCTATTGGACCTCTTTAGGCAGCCAAACATGGTAAGCTCAAAACAATTGATGACCAAGAAAAAAACTTAACAACAACAACAACTATTTGAAGATTGGCAGTGAAATAAAACTCTAACTCATAGTGAATATGAAATTGATAGTGAAAAAGAAGATAGACAATGAATTATTGATATCACAAATCACTATCAAAGTAAACAAAACAAACAAGAAAAAGATATTCCTACTTTAGATAGTGATGATACAGTTCGTTCTAATGAACGGGTCGGACTGATTCACGCTCCTCACGCCTATGTTCAAATGACCAAGACCACCGGAAGACCTGCACACGAGTTCAGTGGGGAACGGGGAGTCCCTCAGCGAACCCTCCGACGAGCAAGTTAGAAAGAGGAGTGGAGTATAGAGCGAGATTAGAGATAGAAAGCTTAATCTTCTTCTTATCTTCAACGTCTGCTTATATCCTCTGGTAATCATTTCGTTGTCCCTTCCGACTTGTCACCTTGGCCGAAAGTCTATGCTGTAACTTACCTTATTCGGGGTGAGGGCGTGCTATCCCGACGGAGAGGGGTTATCGCAATAAATACTGTAAGGGGCCTCATTAATGGCGATGTGGCGTAGCAATAACTTTGTAGATCTTTGTCTGCTGATGCGGCTTGCCCTTCTCTTGCCATGTGTCTTAATGCCATTGGTTTTTATTGCTATGTGGGGCTTCAGCAGTGCTGGGCTTCATTAATTGGATTATGTATTGGGCCCTAAGTGGTGGGCTTGGGTTGTTCATAGTGGGCTGTAGCCTTTATGGGCCTACCCATGTCAGTAGTCCCCCATTCCCAAGTGCAGCTTTAGTCCAACGAAATGAATAATGAAGAAAATAAGGGTTGTTAGAGACCGGCAGGATGGAGGCCGACCGATAGGAGTGACCGAGTGGATGGACCGACCATGAGGAGGGTCGGCCGCGAAGGGTGGCCGAGTGGAGGGACCGACCATGAGGAGGGCCGACTGCGGAGGGTCGCCGAGTGGAAGGACCGACCACGAGGAGGGCCGACCGCGAAGGGTGGCCGAGTGGAGTGACCGACCATGAGGAAGGCCAACCGCGGAGGTTGCCGAGTGGAGGGACCGACCACGAGGAGGGCCGACCGCGAAGGGTAGCCGAGTGGAGGGACCGACCATGAGGAGGGCCGACCGCGAAGGAGGAGGTGGCAGGGTGTGGGGCTCGAGAGGCGGCGGGTCACGTGGTGACTTGAAGTGGAAAAGACAGGGTAGGGGAAGGGGGCAGTGAATCGTGGCCGTACACGTAGCAGAATCACGTGGTGGGGAAGGTTAGGTGTTGGGCCAAAAGTGAAACGATAGGTCATTACGAGTGTTGAAAAGACAGTTTTGGCGGATGGTTGAAAATTTTTCAAACTGGCGAAAATTAATTGTGACCCCTGGAATACAGGCAAGCCTTGGGCTTTTGGTATTATACGTTTTACCTACCTTTTTCGAAAAATCAAAACATTCCAACTGTAGACTCCTTCGTTGCAAGTGATACACTCTTGCGACATTTTTTGAATTTCCTTGCGCCTACATTCGAAGCTATTCGTAGACACACCACAGAAATGGCCCAAGAAGAAGCTGCAAATGCCAGGGTTGATCCATTGGGGGACGACGATGTGATGGATTTGGCGGAGCAATACAGGACGGAGAGGCGAGTGGGGAGTGGAGGGGAGCCGTCGGGGCGACCTCGTTCGTCCACAATGATGGCGGCGCTGACGCCAATAAGCCAAGTGGAGCCATATCACTGGCATACAAAGGTCGATAAATCGATCATTACCGCGAAGGAGCTGGAGGGTATGCGGGAGAAGTACCAGATTTCCGCAGAGATAGAGTTGAAACTGCCGAAATCAAAGGAGAGGGCATCCGATGTTCGACCGGAGGAATTCGCCCTATACGAGGAGGAGCTAAAGAAGGGTTTGAGGTTGCCACTACCCCAGATAGTGGTGGACGTGTTGAACCGGTTGGAGGTAGCTCCAGGCCAACTGATGCCCAATGCGTGGAAAATCTTGCTGGCCTATGCGAGCGCATGGCCGAAGGCGAACGGGGGGGCTAAAATGACGGTGGACGAGTTTTTTGCGTGCTACAAGGCGTCGGGGCAGCAAGAAACTTGGGTCACTTTGTAGGCGGCGGCAGGGAAGGGGCTGGTGGCGGGGTTGCTGTCATCGATGAAGGGGTGGAGGCCGCGGTGGTTCTATGTGTCCGCCAACGGAGGGGTTGGAGTGCGTACAGTTTGGAAAGTGCCCACCAAGTCTGTGGAGCCAAAACTGGAGGCAGCAGCAGAGGCGAGAGTGAAGAAGGTGAAGGAATTGAGGGAGAAGGAGGGCGCCTGATGGGACGAGCTTGTTCAGCCGTCAGCCTTGTTTGCGGCAGGGTTGGGTCCTCAGCCGATCGGTGGAGACCTGGGACTGACGGAGTTAGAGGCGAGAAGAAAGCGCAAGAGGCTGAGGATATGACCATCCTCGCCAAAGCTAATAAGTTCAAAGAGTCCTAGGCAGACCGACCGCCGAAGCCGATCGCGAGGGGAGGATCCGACCGCACCCCAAACCCCTGGGGAAAAAGGACTTAGGTGGATTTGAGCCACGACCACCCCCCGTTGATCCTTTGAATGAGAGAGCCTACAAGGAGATGGAGGGTGTGGTGAAGAAGAAGAGGAGAGTGAGAAGGAATGAAGAGGAGCCTACCTTGAAGAGGAGGAAGGAGGCGACGACGGAGCAGACACCCTGGCGGAGGAGGCAGAGGGGACCCCTGAAATGGGGTTAGAGGGGGCAGCCAAAGAGGCAGAGAGTGGGGCGACTGGCCTTGGGGAGCAAATGCAAAGTGGTGGGGTCAGCGCTGAGCCAAGGGTAAAGCCAAGGGAAGAGCCACAACCACAGGAGGGTCTGGCATCCCAAGGAGAGGGAGAAAGGCCTGGGTTGAAGACCGCCTTCTACCACGTCCCTGCTGTGCCTGGACAAGTGGAAGGGGAAGGGAGAGAGGCCAAGATGGCTACAAACCACCTCTTGGGGGTGGTGGAAGACGCAGCGTTCGCTCAGTGGCTGGTTAAACTGAGGCTGAGCTGATGAAGGGGTTGTGCTCAGCCCAGATGGAGGCGGCTGCCTTAGCAGGAGCCCTATTGAATAAGGCAGCGGTGGTGAAGGGCGAATTAAGGAGGGAGAGGGAGAGGGAGAGGGAGAGGGAGAGGGAGAGGTTGGGGCAGGTGAAGGCCCAACTTGAAAATTTCAAGAGGGAGAGCGTAGGTTGGAGGAGGGCTACGCGGAGTGCGTGTACCAGGGGGTTGGGGGAGGCTCAGAAGGCAAAGAAGATGGAGATGTTGGCGATCGTGCAGCGCAATGTTGCCGCTCGAGCCCATGCTAAGCTGCTCGCAGTCAAGTTGGAGCTAAAGGACAACGCCGCAAGGTAGTGTTGCTCAAGTTCCAGCTAACTGGCGAGCAGAAGAAGCTGGGGGATGCTCAAAATGCCTGCACGGTCGCCACTGAGCGGTTTGAGGAGGCTATGACCAGCAATGAAGAACTGCACGCCCAGTAGATCAAAGAAAAGGATGAAGCAGACTTGAAGATGGCTGGGCTGCAGAAGGAGCTGGAAGATGAGCATACTAGGGCAATGGAAGAGAAGGCAAGGTTGGAAAAGGAGTTGGAGGAAGAAAAAACCAAGGCACCCTCTGAAAGGGCAGCATACCTCGATCTGTACGTCACAGCAGTAGAGCAATTTAAGGTGTCTGCTGACTTTCAGATGGCCATCGATGCTGCTATTGCCAGCAACTTGGCGAGAGAGGGGGCTGGGGGGCTGGTCCGTCGGGGACGACCGCTGGGAGCAGGAGCGAAGACGAAGTGATCCAGAGCTTCCAGCGGTCGGACTTCTACAAACACGAAATGGCTGAATTCTGGGACAGTGGCTGGAAGATGTTCAAGCGTAAAGCAGAAGAGCTGTTCCCAGACATAGACTTCAGCAGTGTTAGAATTGACGAAGACGACGTGGCCCAGACCCCCCTAGATGAGGGCATTGAAGAGGAAGATCTCGCCTCAAGTGAAGAAGAGGAGTGAGTGGAGTGGAGAAAATATGTACTTAGAGTTTTGGTTGTTTTTTTTTTTTTTTTTTGAATGGCTGTAATAAACTTATGTACAAGTTTGTGAATAAATAAAATTTTGAGTCGTGTTTTCATGCTATTGCTTTTGTTTGTGCATCTGAAATGAATGAGAATGGTGACTTGTATAAGGCTTGTGTATAAATCATTGTGAAATGCAAAATGTAAGGAAAACTCAATGTAAAGTGAAGTTTAAAACGTAAGGCAACCTCAATGCAGAGTGACTGTAAGGAAAACTCAATGCAGAGTGAAGTTTAACTTATAAGAGTGTTAAAGATGCGAAGTTTGTGAATCCCGACCTAGCAAGGAACCAGTCTGATTTGGAAAACGCTGGACTGGAATGTGACTAAGTATGGCCACTATGCTTACGATCATGAAGTTGCAATGGTGGCTCGGCATGGCTGAGGCTTGAAGTAACTCGGTTTGGACGAGCTCTTCATGCTCAGTCTGGCTCAGTCTGGCTAAGGCTTTTTGTGCTCAATCTGGCTGAGGCTTTAAGTGACTCAGTCTGACCGAGCTCTTCATGCTGAGGCTTTTTGTGCTCAATCTGGCTGAGGCTTTAAGTGACTCGGTCTGGCCAAGCTCTTCATGCTCAGTCTGGCTGAGGCTGCAATCAAAGCGTTATTGGAATACCACAGATAACTGAGATATAAGCTTGCTGTCATACAAAGTGTAGCCCATTTGATCATAAATTTACACCATATGAGGAGAAAATGAGAACATTCAAGTGTGCAGATTGTCAAAAAGAACATACAGCAATTGGATAATACAAAAATACAACTTTTATTGAAAATAGCATGTCAAATGCTCAGCGTTCCAAGGATGGGGGAGGTCTCGACCTTCCATATCCTGAAGTCGGTAAGTGCTCGGACGTGGTCTGGCTTTCACAACGTAAGGTCCCTCCCACTTGGCTGCCAGTTTGCCCTCAGTCGGATTTTTGGTGGCAAGAGTTATTTCTCGCAAAACAAGGTCCCCCACGGCGAATTCCCTTGGTCTGACTTTGCGGTTGTAGTGTGT
This sequence comes from Camellia japonica, assembly GCA_030407325.1. Lineage (NCBI taxonomy): Eukaryota > Viridiplantae > Streptophyta > Magnoliopsida > Ericales > Theaceae > Camellia > Camellia japonica. Next base: position 161,749,377 of record JAPPVO010000019.1, on the reverse strand, counting down.
TCTCATTTTCTGTTGGTATGAGGCCCGTCTGACAGTGGTGGTTTCTCGGAGTTCTTCGATCAGATCTAGGTCTGCCCGACGCAGCTCTTCGGTTAGTTCTGGATTCGGGTGTAAAACCCTTGGGGTTGGTAGACCGACTTCCACTGGGATGACTGCCTCAGCGCCGTATGTTAGGGGAAAGGGGGTCTCCCCAGTGGGAGTCCGAGCGGTGGTGCGGTAAGCCCAGAGTATATTGGGTAATTCCTCAGCCCAAAGTCCCTTAGCAGTTTCCAGCTTGGTTTTGATGATTTTCAGGAAAGAACGGTTGGTGACCTCAACTTGGCCATTGGCTTGGGGATGACCTGGGGAAGAGAAACATGGCTGGATTTGGAGTTCTGCATAGAACTTCCTGAACTTTGCGTTGTCGAATTGTTTGTCGTTGTCGGAGATGATGGCTTGAGGGATGCCAAACCTGCATACGATTGACTGCCAGATGAATCAGCTTGTGTTCCGCTTAGTAATAGTAGCAAGGGGTTCTGCTTCCACCCATTTAGTGAAGTAGTCGATGGCGACAATTGCGAATTTGGTTTGGCCTCGACCAGTGGGCAACGGGCCAACCAGGTCGATCCCTCATTTGGCGAATGGGTAGGGGCTGCAAAGCGTGATCAATTCTGTAGGAGGAGCATGGGGGATATTGGCAAAACGTTGACACTTATCACATTTGAGTACGAAGTCAGTCGCATCTTGATTGAGAGTAGGCCAGAAATAACCAGTGCGAAGTATTTTATGGGCGAGGGACCGGGCGCCCGAATGATTACCACAGATACCCTCATGAACTTCCCTCATCACATAGGTTGCTTGAGCGGGATTGAGGCATCACAGATACGGGCGTGAAAAGCCACGTTTGTACAAGAGGCCGCTGACAAGGATGTAATTAGACGACCGGGCCCTGACTTTGGCGGCCTCCTGTTTGTCGTCTGGAAGTTCCCCCGTTGTCAGATACAGAAAGATGTCTGCCGCCCATGGGATAAGTTCATCTTGGAGGAAGTGGACTTCCTGCAGGTTGGGGGAGATGGCCGAGTGGGTCAGGTATTCGAGGCGGACACCATGGTTGAGGTGTGACTGGTCTACAGAAACCAATTGGGCCATCTCATCTGCCTTGGAGTTTTCAGCCCGAGGGATGTGCTTGATGTGGAAGGTATTGAAGAGGCGAGCAAGGGGGAGAGCAATATCCCTATATGCCCGCATGGTGTCCTCCTTGTCGTCGAATTCCCTCGTAATTTGCCCGACGATGAGTTGGGAATCGCTGAACACCCAGATGTGGCTGACACCGATGTCTCTGGCTAGGTGGAGACCTGCTATCAATGCCTCATATTCGGCCTCATTATTGCTTGCATCGAATAGGAAGTGGAGAGCACATTTGAAATAATCACTGTCAGGGGCGGTGAGGATGAGACCAAGCCCCACTGCCTTCTTTGCGGGATGATCCGTCGACGTTGAGGGTCCAAGAGTGGGGATCTTCTGGCTCGGTAGGGGTTGGTGGAGGTGGAGGAGTTGTGGTTGGAGTGAGGTTAGTGAATTCCAGGATGAAGTCAGCAACAGCTTGTCCCTTAATTGCTGTCTGAGGCCGGTAGGAGATATCAAACTGACTGAGTTCAACCGACCATTGCATAAGCTTGCCAGAAAGCTCTGGTTGTTGCATTATCTTCTTCAACGGTTGGTCAGTAAGGACCACTATGGAATGGGCTTGGAAGTAAGGGCAGAGTCGTCTGGACGCGGTGACCAAGGCCAAGGACATTTTTTCTAACAATGGGTAGTTCTGTTCCGCCCCCTGAAGAGCCCGACTGATGTAGTAAACCGGTCGCTGGACAGAGCCGTCTTCCCTGACGAGTACTGCACTGACTGTAGTGTGTGACACGGCTAGATAGAGGAAGAGGGGTTCGCCTGTGATGGCTTGAGAAAGTAGGGGGGGTTAGCCATGCACTGTTTTAACTGTTGAAAGGTCTCTTCAGATTCTGCCATCCATTCAAAAGTTTGCCGAAGGACTTTGAAGAAGGGGAGGCACTTATCTGTTGCTCGGGAAATGAAGCGGTTGAGGGCGGCCACTCGGCCAATAAGCCTCTGAACCTCCTTGATCGTTCTAGGTGACTTCATTTCGATTAAGGCCTTAATCGTTTCGGGGTTAGCCTCGATGCCCCGCTGACTAACCATGAATCCCAAAAACTTCCCAAATCCTACGCCGAAGGCACATTTTTCCGGATTGAGCTTCATCTGGTACTTTCGTAGGGTGGCGAAGGTTTCTCGCAGGTCGACCAGATGATCGGTGGAGAGCTTGCTCTTGACCAGCATGTCATCGACATATACTTCCATGTTCCGGCCTATCTGATGATGGAAGACGGCATTGACCAACCATTGGTAAGTGGCCCCGGCATTCTTCAACCCAAATGGCATCACACGGTAGTGGTAGGTTCCTCGGTCGGTGATGAAGGAGGTGTGCTCCTAGTCAGATGGGTGCATCAAGATTTGGTTGTATCCAGAGAAGGCATCCATGAAACTGAGCATTTGATGACCGGCCGTGGCGTCGACCAGCAGATCTATGCGAGGGAGATGGTAGCTGTCCTTGGGGCAAGCTCGGTTGAGATCGGAGTAGTCGACACAGAGTCACCATTTACCATTGTTTTTACGAACCAAAACCACATTCGACAGCCATCTGGGGTAGTCTACATTAGTGTAGACATCCCCGAACGTCCCGGGAGGGAATCCCGTTTTGTTCATTTGGGCTCACTACAGTTCAGGACTCAAAGTTACGGTCCTGTATCTAATCTCACAGAGTGCAATGCAAGACCGATGAATCATCAAAGAGTCCAAATCCGGCAAATCATTTTTGAAAACAGATTTTTTTGAAAGAAGTGCCAAACATGGACTGCTTTTCCAGATACAGAGTCGCCACCTAAATATTTTATTTTGGGAAATTTAGGAAACCCTGACTCGTTGCTGTAACATGCCCGGGGGGTACCCGCGCGCGTTAAACAGTTCGGACTCCCGAGATCTCTTTGATCTCAATGTTTCACGAGTGCAATGTGAAACGTAGATGAGAGTCCAGATTTGGCAACTTTTATTGAAAATCCATTTTATTGCAATTTTGTCAAAAATGGACTGCGTCATCAGATCTCAGAGTCGCCACCTAATATTTTGGGAAATTAGGAAACCCATGACTCGGTGCCAAAGGCCACTGTTCGTCGTAACCAAGGATGCTTGGCTCGGAACCTTAGGTATGAGAGGGGAAGGTCAATAATGAGCACCCCCACTCACCCGATCAAAAGATCGGCCTCTACTAAACCATGATATGACTTTTATTTTCCTTATATGTTTATGTTCTGATTATTTTAGTAAATCCTAAAATTTACTACGTGAAGCATACAAGTATAGACTAGTTTGCTCAAATTGGAACAATTCAACTTCATGTTTGTTTTTCGAAAAGGGTTTGATTTTGCCACTTGACAAAGTGGGCTTAAGACGTACATTTATTGAATCATTCCAATTTAAGCAACAAGCCTTCATCCACAGGCATTCAAACAGTTTATCACTTAAGCAAATAGCCACATGGTAGGATGCTAAACATAATAAGAAAATCACACACAAATGAGATGCTAAAGCATAAAAACTCACAGATTTACCGACGTCCCTCGAACAGCTACAAAACAAAAGTTAGTAAAATATGCATGATCTTATATACAGAATCCTAATGCAATTCACTCATGAGATGCACTAAAGATTCGGCTTCTAGAATATAGCATGTGAATCATCTTAAAACATCCGATAGCACACAGAATCATGGGATGATCAATTGAAGCATAAAGATGCAAATTTAGCCAAATCTTATGCATGGATCATGGATGTAAAGCAGGGATATGCATGACATGTCAAGATATATACATACATACAGTTAGGGAAAGCGATTAAAGAATGGGATAGAAAGAAGCGGGGTGGGGGAATTATTACAATACTTGAATTATCACATATCCGAATGAGAGAGAAATAAAATAAAATCCTCACAAACATTCAAAATAAAAATAAAAGAAGAATTTGGAAAAACAGACTATCCACTAATTTATTCCACTCCTTTTTTCCAACGAAAATTGAGTCCAATCCACATGCAGACGTTCAAGCCATGACAGCAGCCCACTAATTTGTAAACACAACGTGGCCACAACCAGCAACACCTTTCTTCTCAAACTTGCATCATGGGCCCCACATACTAGAACCCACGCCCATTTTCAAACTCACCAAATTCGGCAGCACAGAAATTTGAAACCCTTCAGACCCAAGTTGGCCCAACATGTACCACAAACCTCATAAACATCACATGAATTCTCCGGTTCCACCCAACTGAGAAACCAGTTCTTTACATTTTCCTCCCAGTGCATTATCTTCACACTTACTCCCTATACCTGAAAAAGACATGGATCTCCTCATTTGGGCTGGTGATGATGAAACACCTGCAAAATGGAAGTCATCCAAATCATATGCCCAATGATCTCTATGCAAAAAGCCTAATAAGGGTGTGATGGAAGTCTGACTTCTTATGATGTGTTTTTGGAGAGAGAGAGAGAGAGAGAGAGAGAGAGCCAGCTCCTTCATGTGTGTCGTCCCTCTCTCTGTGTTGAAGCTCCTCTATCCCGTGTGTGTGTGGGCATGGGTGTGTGCAGTGTGCGTGCGTGCATGGTGTGCCTACCGTGCGTGTGTGTGTGAGTGATGGTGTGGTGTTGCATGACAGTGGTGGTGTGTGCGTGTATATGGGTGGCTGATATGTGTATCAGTGTGTATGCCGTGAGTGTGTGCTGTGTGGTGAGAGTAGATGGTGCTGCCGAGAGAGGGGGAGGGAAAGAGAGAGAGATAGCTGGGTGTGTGCTGGGTCATCTCCCTCCTCTCTCACTCCTGTGCCGTGTGTGTTGGGTGTGTGTGGAGGTGCATGCATGGGTGACCACGGTGGTGCATGGTGGGTTGGTGAAGTGTTGGCAATGGAGCTGTGAGGTGAGAGAGAAAAGAGAGAGAGAGGTTGGTCCTCCTCTCCTCCTCCATGTGTGTGTATCTCAAGCTGTGTCTGTGTGTCGAGCTGCTGGGTTTGCTCCCTCTTCCTCTCCAAGCCGTGGCTGAAAAATGGGTCTCTCCTCTAGAGAGAGAGAGAGTTCTCTCCTCTAGAGAGAGAAAGAGTGAATTATCTGTGCATGTGGGTGTCCATCCCCCTCCCTCCGTGTATCATGTGTCTGTCTTCTACATGCCCCCTGTGTTTGAGCTGCTCTCCCCTCAACCCGTGTATGAGTGTCTCTACCTCCCCCATCCGTCCATTTTCCTTGGTGAGTGGGTGTTTTTAGTGCGAGAGGTCTTAGTGGGTATCTGAGAGAGATATAATTAAAAACCGAACCTCCCCACTCACTCTTTCTTTCTCTTTAAAAAAAACGTCTCCACCACTCCCCCTCATGATACACCATTATGCTCCATATCTTTCCACCGCCCCATTTTTTGTCTTTTTTTTATTATTCATTTCTTCCTCCCATCTTCCACTGTCGGGCATCATCATCAAGAGCCAGCAAGCCACCGCCCCATTTCTTTTATTTTCTATTTTTATTTTTTTGTTTTATTATTTTCCCTTTTTTTTATTTTTTATCATTTTTTATTTATAAAATATCACATGCCAAAAAACACACCTAAAAATTTGTACAAACACACAAAATCATTTTTTTTTTTTCTCAATTTGATTTTTTCTGGTGAAGGTGGTCAAAATAAAATGCCCAAGTCTTAGGGCCGGTCAAAATGGGGTGTCTACAGTTGCCTAAGGCCACATGTCCGTCATCACCAAAGTTGCCTCGGCTCAGGAACTTGGGTACGATTGGGGAAGGTCACTTCGTGAGCACCCCCGCTCGCCCGATCAAAGATCGGCCTCTACTAACCATGATATCGAGTTTTGAAAACATTATGTGCTCTTATCCCGGTTATTAGCCTAGAATTACTATGTGATACGCGCAGCATACAAGTATAGACTGGATCGCTTGAGTTGGAACAAAACATTTCATGTTTGTTTTTGAAAGCGGTTTGCTACTCGCAAGTAGGCTTAAAATGTGGATTTGCCACCCTCAGGTGGGCTTAGAAAGCATGATTTTGCCACTCTCAAGTGGGCTTAAAACACACATTTCGATAAATTGTTCCAATTTAAATAATCCAACCTTCACCCACAGGTATTCAGGCAGTTATATCACATAAGCACTTAGCCTCATGGTAAGCATACTATTATGGCAGTCACTCACACGCATGCAAGGATGCTAAAGCATAAAAGCTTACCTAGTACTCCGAGCCAAAACAGAAGCTAATTAGAAATCATGCACGAATCCTAACTATGCTGAGATGCCTAATGAAACACATACAGGTATGTAACTAAGATAGGCTCGGCTATTCTAAGATGGCATATGATGATGCTACAGCTAACACGTATTCAATTTGAAATTGAAATACAATGCAGTTAGTATGATGCGTCGAGCCCGGTGCATGTAAGACAGAATGAATGCAAACATGCGAGCATAAGTATGCTAATTGAAACGTGCCCTAAACTAACCATCATAAGCTGGTAAATAAAAGGAAGAAAGACGTGGGGTTAAAAGACATACATCACACACACACACGCACACTTATTACACAATTGCCCTCGCTCGGAGGGTCCGAATAAATAATACAGTCCGAATAAATAATTAACTACTTTAGTTAATTAAATATTACAAAACCCTAATTAATTAACAAATTAACTAGGAAAGCGAATAAACTAGCATGTAAGCTATAAAATGGATTGCCTCAGCTCTTGTTCCGAATGATGAAAGATGCATGCGTGCTCGGGTCGCTTTGTCGGGAAATTCCTTGCGATGCCCCGATTTGCCTCTATTTTGCAATTGATCCCGGAATATTGTACAAAGCTCTAGAAGGCTGCTGGTTTCTGGTTTGCTGCAACACAGAGCAAGAAAAGGGCATGGCAAAGTATTTTCACATATGTATGCACGACCACTCTCCATGTCATTGCACAAGCTCTAGGGAGTGTAGACCTCGATCCTCGTGCCACCAATCATGCATCTCGATGCATGATGGCAGAGGAGTCGAATCGCACGACTCAATGTGAAATGAATGCACATATAAACATAACAAAGCCTAAACTCCATCATGGGTAATCCGGAGTGTCGGCGACCGGAAATTGAGACACGTTTCGTCACTTTGAGTACGAAACGTCCCTCGTTTCCCGTGTTTGGACTAACCCTACTCCAAACACAATGCAATGAGATGGCATACACAATGTGACTAACGTGCAACCCTAAATGCAATGCAACCTAATCATGCTGGCATGCGAGGGATGATATGCAAACATGCAACTAGCATACGCAATGCTATGAACTGAGAATGGCATACTCAATGCACACGAACTATGGCATACGCAATGCAATTACGAAGACTATCATGCGCACATGAACTAAATGGCATATACAAATGCAAGATGGACTTACACCAATATGAGTGGACCTTAGCCACACTCACATCAGTGGCCATATGATGAAAATGAGACAACCGAAATACATGCAAGCATGCACGAATGCAATGGACCGATCCTAAGGCACAACATGCAACTCTAACTAAGCATGGCAAAGAATGAAATATGGCATACAAGCATACATTTTCCAGCTCTGAAACATGATGTACAATGGTCCCGAATCATGCAAATATGTTACCCAATGCATGCTAGATAGCCCGAATACCGAAACTAGTGAAGTGCATTACACTAGAGGTACACAAAGCAATGCACGAATGGCAAAACCAACCCTAAATAGACCCTAGGAAGGTCTGAAACAGTGGGAAAATGGCCCAAAATGATGGTTCAAAGTGCATGGAAATGAAGCTCATTCAATGGTCCGAAAACAAGGCATTCATGCACAACTCTCAAGCACACTTAAAGACGAGAAAACATGAGGATATGGCATTCACATAGGCTCTGAAATATGGTGCAAAATGACCCCAAAGCATGAAGACACCTCAGTATATGCATGTAATAGACCTCAAATCTCAAAGCTAGGCAAGTGTATTGAACTACAAGCATGCAAAACAAGCATCATTCAACCATGAGACCCAAAAACAGAGCTAGGGCAGTCCAAAATATGCACAAAATCAGTTTAAGGCAAGGCAAAAAAGTGCTAAAATCAAGGGTCAACAAAGCATGCAAAATAAGCTAGTGAACCATGATTTGCACTACAACTATATGAAGCACATGAGAGCTTACCAAACCAGCCAAAAACAGAAGTATGCCATGCCAAATAATGCCCAAAAATCCACTGAAACTCAGTCAATGCATGCAAGAATGATGTGTCCCTTTGAAAGGCCAATAAGAGGATTGTTCTACACATGTAAGATAGACATACAAAATGGCAAAATCACCTCTGGAAAGAGGTTATGAGGGCCCTAAAACTCACTGAAAAGGGCCTGAAATTAGTCTAGGAAGCATGCAAGTGAAGGCCCCTTTGAAAGGTCTTGAAGAAGATTACTCTACACATGCATAATAGACATCTAATATGGCAAAACCACCTCTGGACAGAGGTCATGCAGGTCACAAAACTCATCAAAAATGGCCTGGAGCATGGCTTTGAAACATGAAAATAGGGGCTCGTTTGTAAGGCCAAGAAAGCTAGTAAACAAAACAAGGGGTGAGAGGGTCACCCCTCTCTGATTTTGAGGCTCAAACACACATGTTAGCCACTGAAAATCCGCTGGATTTCAGTGGCTAAAAGGCCAAACCAAGGCCAACACAAATGCTCTAATGCATAGCTCAAAACATGAGGAAATGAAGCATGCAAGGGGGTAGATGACCCCCAATAGAAAAAATGTTTTTAATCAAATTTGAAGAGGAGCTCAAAATAAGACTTTTTTTAGTTTATGAAAAAGCCTAAATATGCTTGCAAATAGAGCTAAACTATGGAGCAAAATAATGCTACAAAGAGGGAAATGGTGTCTTACCATTGTAGCACAACAAGGCAGCAAGCTCTGGACCAAGAAATCAACTCCTCAAGCTTTGAAAATGACCTCCAAGGTGCTTAGGTTGATGATGGAGGTGGTAGGCTATGAGTGGTAGTGCAATGGGGCAAAAACAATGGAGTTTTGGAGCTTGAAATAGAGAGATAGAGAGATGTATATGTATATGCCCTAGCCAAAATGTTCAACCCTTGCAATGGAAGAAGACCACTTCCTTTATAGAGGAGAGGGGCTAAAGCTTCTCTTGGAAGCTTAAAGCCAAGCTCAAAGATCCTCCATACACGTATATGGAGGATCACTTCTGAGGCTTCCAGCTGGCACAGCTGGCTAACACTCAGTGAGACAAAAAGCAGGAAGCTGGCCGACCAGGTTCAGGTGGTCAGCCGACCACTCCCCTTGGTCGGCCGACCAGGTTCAAAAGGGCCTAGTGGATTTAGGTGGTCAGCAGCCCATATTGGTGGTCTCCCAGGTGAATGCAGCACAGTGGTGGTATGGGAGACCAGAAATTGTGGCTCAAAAGTGAGGGAGACCACGGGGTCAAAAGGGTCAAGCAAAAAAGGTGGTCGGCCTACCAAGATTGGTGGTCTCCTAGGTGAATGCAGCTCAGTGGTGGTATGGGAGACCAGAAAATGTGGCCCAAAAGTGAGGGAGACCAGCTCTCTAACAAGAAAACCGGGCGGCGAAGAGAAAGGTGGTCTCCAAGAAGAAAAGGTGGTCTCCCACCATAGTACCACCTTCGTAACAAAGAAACTAGGGTCCATGCCAAAAATGAACCCACACCGATGTAAAACGAAGGTTCGGGGGCCAAAATGCGCAACCGGGTGCCCCGAAAACAGGCTGTTAGGCACCGGAGGTGGCGTATGACCACAAAGGTGGTCTCCCAGGCCACAGTGTCCCTCTAGGGAGAGAGAACAAGGTGTGTGCCAAAAATCGGAGCAAACAGAGAAAGTTAAGTGGTCCCGAATCGAGGCGCACGGCCGACGGCTCCGAAAACTAGAAACTGGTCTCCAAACGGGAATAGTGGCCTACGACCACGAAACATAGCCTACGGCCACTGAGAAATGGTCTTTGAGACCTCTCCCTCCCTTCGGGAAGAGAAAACAGAGAAAACAGGACCTGGTTCGCAAATCGAGACAAAGCACAAAAAAGTCCCGAAGTCCGGAGGCAAGGCTCTCAGCCGAGACTCCGCAACCTCAGAACGAGCACAATATGCATCATCACCGAGCGCTCAATCGGTGATGTCTGAGTCTTAAGGCCGGTCAAAAATGGGGTGTCTACAATTAGTGATAAACTGTGCCTCAAGGAGTTTGTCTACTTCAGAAGCAATAAGGTTATTGCGTTCCAGGTGAAAAATGCATTGCTTCTGGCAGATAGGTCGGAAATGGGGCTCAACACTGAGACGGTGGCTGATGAAGGAGGGATCAATACCCGGCATATCGGAGTGAGTCCAGGAAAACACGTCGTTGTGTTCAACCAGGAGGGCGGTGAGGTTGGCCTTGGCTTGGGGGGATAGTTGGCTGCCGATCTTGGCGGTTTTGGCCGAGTTGGTGGGGTCGACGAGGACCTCTACAAGCTCCTCCACTGGTTCCCCTCTGACCAGCTCGTCCTCATCTCTGACATCGAGTCCTTCGATGATCATAGCCTCCTTCAGCTTGACTTCTTTAAGTGAGGCGACATAACATTCTCTGGCCACGGTCTGCTCTCCCCTCACTGTTCCGACCCCAAGATCGGTGGGGAACTTGATGGCAAGGTGGTAAGTGGATGTGATAGCTTGGAAAGCATTTAGGGCAGTGCAACCAAGGATGATGCTGTAGGCAGAGGGGCAGTCAACAACAAGGAAGGTGAGCAACTTTGTGGTCTGCCGTGGGTACTCGCCAATTGTGATAGGAAAATCGATGGAGCCGATGGAGGTCACCCGGTCGCCAGTGAAACCGACCAAAGGGGTTTGGAGGGGAGACAGACTTTCTTCCCCAATCTTGAGCTGGCGGAAGCAATTGAGGAAGATGATGTCTGAAGAACTGCCGTTGTCGACGAGAACCCGTCTGACCTTGTAATTGGAGAGAAGGGCGGAAATGACGAGAGGGTCATCATGAGGATAACGGATGCCTGTGCAGTCGACGTCCGTAAAGGTGATAGGCTCGGTCGACTGCCTGGGGTGTTTGGAGGGTCGGTCCAACGTGGCAACTTCTTTGTCTGAGCCCTGCCTTATTTTTCTGAGTTCTGTCCGCTGAGCCGACCGGGATGGTCCTCCACAAGCAAGCCCGCTGGAGATAACTTTGATTTCTCCAACAGGTGGGGCGGGGTTACCTTGTGCCCAAGGTTGCTGTGGAGGGCGATCATGACCTTGGTTAGGCTGTGCTAGCTGTCGGGGAGGGGTGCGCCAGCGGTTGTTTCTGATGGGTTCAGTCCGCTTCCTCTGCTGAGGGCGAGTATCAGTGAATCGGCTGAGGCGTCCTTGACGAATCAGGCCCTTGACCTGATCTTTGAGGTTAATACGCTCCTCGATATTATGGTCGTGATCCTGGTGAAAACGGCAATATTTGGACTGGCCTTTCCGATTGAAGGAGTCCGTGATGGTTGGGGCCATTTTAGGAGGTAGTCTCGCTGGATTTGATGGAGGACTTGTTCCATGGGGGAGTTTAGGGGGGTGTACCGCTCGTACCGGCCGGGTGGTCGGGCTGGGGCCGGCCGAGCGGTCGGGCTGGGGTTGACCGGTCGGTTCTGGAGGGTCGGTCAGTGTACTGAGATGTTTGGTTATTGTACTGGGTATTTCTGGTTTCTGAATCTTTTCTCTTTTCTTTGGGGGTCGGGTTTTTGGTTATAGGATCTTGCCGGGCGGCTAAGGAATCTTCAACATTCAAGTATTTTTGGGCTTTGGAGAGTAGGGCTGCTATGGAGGTCGGGGGGTTTTTAGAGAAGGAGAAAAGGAAGTCAGACGACTGCAAACCGGCCATGAAAGCCGTAAGGATGACCTTGTCATCGTTTTCCGCTACTTGCAGGGCTTCGGTGTTGAAGCGGGTAACGAAACTGCGTAGCGACTTCCCCTCGGTCTAACTGATGTTGAGGAGTTGGGTTGCCAGATGCCGCTGGCGCTGGGCTCCAATGAAATGGCTGAGGAAAGAGTCATTGAGGTGCTGGAAAGTGGAGATAGAGTCTGCTGGCAGTTGACTAAATCAAAAGTCGAGCTGACCCCTTGAGTGTCACGGGGAAAGCCCGGCACATGATTTCGTCAGGGAAAGCATGGAGGATCATGAGGGTCCTGTAGGTCTCCAAGTGGTCGACTGGGTCCGTCGTACCGTCAAAAGAGTGGATGGTGGGCATTTTGAACTTGGGGGGTAGAGGTTTGTCCCGAATGGAGGCAACGAATGGCGAGTTGGCTGTGGTAGAGGGTTTATGCTGGATGTTCTGCAAGACCCTTTGGAGTTGGAGCTTCATGGCTCGGAGTTTGGCGTCCAGAGAGGAATGTTGTCACCACTGGAGGGCAGCGGGGGCTGGACGCTACTGGCCTCTCCTTCAGGGGTTGGTGCCAAGACCGATGGATGTGGGGGTCGGGGTGGTGGATTTATATTTGGGGGAGGAGGTTACAAGCCTTCCAAGTTGGGTGGATAAGGCTGCTGGATAGTATGGCTCGGGGCTCATTCTTGGTTGGGTGGAATATCTGGAGGTAGTGGAGGGGGCATGGGAAGGTCTCTTTGGAGCAAGGCATTGATTAGAGCTTGGTTCTGTTCGGCAAGGCGGTTAATGCTGTTGGTGAGCTCGATAAAGTATTGTGGTGGGTTGTTTGGATTAGGAGGGTCGGCTTGGTGGTCGGGAACATTGGGGTGGGAAGCCATGGATCTAGTCGTGACCATTCACCTTCGCAGGTGACAGGAGGGGGTTATTGGGAAAGGGCCTTCGGCGACAATGAGCACAACTGGCGCACAGAGTAAGAAAGTTTTCCTATAGACGGCGCCAACTGATGATACAGTTTGTTCCAATGAACGGGTCGGACTGATCCACGCTCCTCACGCCTATATCCGAATGACCAAGACCACTGGAAGACCTACACACGAGTTCAGGGCGAACGGGGAGTCCCCCAGCGAACCTTCCGACGAGCAAGTTAGAAAGAGGAGTGGAGTATAGAGCGAGATTAAAGATAGAAAGCTTAACCTTCTTCTTGTCTTCAACGTCTGCTTATATCCTCTGGTAATCATTTCGTTGTCCCTTCCGACCTGTCACCTTGTCCGAAAGTCTATGCTGTAGCTTACCTTGTTCGGGGTGAGGGCGTGCTGTCCCGACGGAGAGGGATTATCGCAATAAATGCTGTAAGGGGTCTCATTAATGGCGATGTGGCGTAGCAATAACTTTGCAGATCTTTGTCTGCTGATGTGGCTTGCCCTTCTCTTGCCATGTGTCTTGATGCCATTGGTTCTTATTGCTATGTGGGGCTTCAGCAGTGCTGGGCTTCATTAATTGGATTATGTATTGGGCCCTAAGTGGTGGGTTTGGGTTGTTCATAGTGGGCTGTAGCCTTTATGGGCCTACCCATGTCAGATAGTATTAAGAAAATGCAAGAAATAAAAATTCAATGATAATCCACTAAAACAATGAGAAAAATGACAAGTCTTGGATAAAGATAATGCTTTAGGATTCAAACTATGCAGTCAATGGAAAACCTATTATCCATAGTATTGAAATGATTATGAAATTCGAAAAACAAAAATGATTTGGACCCCCACAGGGGAGGCACCCCCACGACCTCCTCTGGCTGTGATTGACCAGTTTTTTTTTTTTTTCTTCTTTCTTCTCCTCCAATCACCAGCCCCCACGTGTGTGTGGGGGTGGTGATTGGAGGGGGTCTCAATCACTTCTTTTCGAAAAATAAATTTCTAATTTATTAAAACAAGAATTAATATGACCTAGCAAAAGTCCCCATTCTTGCGCTGCATTTATGGTAATAAACCATGCATGGTAATAAATTACAGGGTTTTAAATAAGAAAATCATAAAAGATTATTATAAATTGCCTAACTAATATATTTTGATTAACATAATTCAGTTAACTAATTTCTTTTCTAAATTTGATTTAAAAAGTGGTTACTGACAAATTAGAATGGAAGAAAACTATATTTCTTTAACTATCAATGCTCCACAAGGGCATTATGAATGGATGATTTTACCATTAGACTTTATTCTAGAAAAGAATAGATAATATTTTCTAGAAACATGAAGAATATTATATGGTATATACAGATTAGGGGTGGGCGCGGGTCGGTTGCGGCCACAGAACCTCCAATCCGCCATCCGTCCGCCAGATTGGCGGATTGGAGAAAATCAATCCGCATCTGTCCGCCAATCCGGCGGATGTGGATTGAGCGGATTGGCGGTTTGGCGGATGGATGCGAATTGGTTTGGCGGTTTAAGATTTTATAAATTTTCAACATAATTCAACTTGTGCACTTCCTCAAAAAAAAAAAAAAAAAGTATTACAGTCAACGACTTAAAAAACTATTACAATTACTGTATGTCTCATCCAAAAAAGAAAGTTTGAAACTTTAGAATATCACAATCACTGCATGGCTCATCCATATATTACATAATAACAGCATGATCATCCACATAAAGTATTACAATCTGTGATTCTTAACATATAATAACAATTCAAACCAACAAAACAATGAACAGGCAGTAGTAGAGATTGTATGTCTCTGTATTGTTACATCTATATATGTTTTTGAAAATAAAAACCAACCAGCATATATCATATTTTCTATTTATTTTTTTAGAGTTAAATTAAAAACCAAAAAATATAGATAAACAATACGTTTATTTTTTTCAATTCAAAAAATATATTCAAGGTGAAAACTTTTTTTCAACTGAATATTTAAACTCTTTTTCAATTGAAAACACAAACAAAATATTTAAACAAATTGAAAACATAAAGTCTTATAAATTATTAGGGGTGTTCGCGGTTTAGCGGTTCGGTTGCGGCCAAAGGAATCTCCAAATCCGTCATCCGTCCGCCAAATTGACGGATTGGAGAAAATCAATCCGCAACCGTCCGCTCGTCATAACGCATCCGTCCAAAATGGGGCGGATCGGTTCGGTTCGGTTCGGTCGGTTTTGACGGATCGATATATCCGCTGCTCATCCCTAATACATGTGATATTTTAGTTTTATCTAAAACTATAGATGAACATCGAAATCATCTCAAAATAATAACTCCAAAATTCATAGATCATGTGTTAGTACTATCTGAAAAGAAAATTGAAAGAAAAAGAATTTTATAAATATTTTAATATTAATAATTGATGACAATAAAAAATTGCACTTTAAAATCATATCTCTGAAAAGGTCCCACATTTTCCTAACGAGTTGAGAGATGTAAAACAACTTTAATGATTTTTGAAAATAATTAACCACAAAGTTTATTCTTAACTTATCTGAATTACTAGAATCATTGAGTAAAAAACTTAGCAAATGAAATTGAAGTTGAAATTCAAAAGATACAAAAAAGAGTATCTGATACAAATAAATAGTAAAAACTCTTCCTAAACTAAGTCTACCTAACTGAGGTATACATTAATCGTAGAAACGTATGCTTCTGAAACTAGTAGGGTAGCAGTATTAAAATTAAGGAAAAATTACAATAAAAAAAAATTCCAAGGTTTTTAATTTTATTAATTTAAATCTTAATTTTTTTATTTGATTTCAATTTAAACCATCTACCTATTCCATTAAGTAAACTTGACCCAAAAAATAGTATTTTAATAATTAAACTCAATGAAAAATAATATATTTTTTTCATTGATTTTACTTGACAAAAAAATGTGAATGGTTCAGATTTTTTTTTTATTTTTAATTAAGGTTTAAATTGACAAAATAAGATTTATTTTGTACAAGGGTCAAATCAAGAAGTATTTTCTGAAAAAAAAAAAAATTCCCTTAAAATCCGTACATTCTAATCAAACTGAAGAAAAAATATGTGAACATTGGAGTAATAGTTTAAAGAATGCTAAAATAAGATACCACATAAATGAAAAAATAATTTCTTACCATAAAAATGGTATAAAATCATTATATATTTTCTTAGTTTCTAAATATTTCATTATCAAAACAAATAATAAATGTTTTAAAAAAATTTGAAAAGAGATTTAAGAGATATGAGTTAAAGCAGACTAAACATGTGATTGCTCAAGCGAACAAGTGGTCGCTTGAGCGAAGATCAAGGCTCCTAGTATCTCGTTTTGCAGACAGAAATACTGAGAGGTATCGTTCACCGCTCGAGTTGTGAAAAGATTGCTCAAGCAGTCTGCTCGAATTCAGCATTTTAAAAATCACTTTTAGATTATTTCTTTCACTTTTCTTTTCTCTCTTCCTTCCACTCTCTCTAAGTCTTGAAATCCTATATTTCTCTCTCTACATATCTCTCATTTCACTAAGTTTCAAGCCAAATCACTTGCAAGAGGTGGAGTTTACGTAAAGATCTTGCTTTCTACCGATTGGATTTTGATTCTACGAAGGATTCTTCTAGTTTTCTTGCTCTTCCTTGAGTTAGGGTTATTTTTAACTTAGTATCTCTTTATTTTAAGGATGATTATGTGGCATTGTGGTGACTATGATATTTTAATTTAATGATTGAGCAAATGTTAAGTTTATATTTAAAACAAAGGGATTTTAACCAACATTTGTTAAAATTTCAAATAAATTCTTATAGATTACGAGCATTGGTGTTGGGAAGTATCACATCTATGAAGAGGGGGTAAAAACCCCAAATTTGTTAAAACCCTAGTTTTGGATTTGGGGAAAATATGATGCTTGGATGGAATTGGATGTCAAATCTTGAATTGTGTGTATAATTAGAGTTTGGAATACATAATTAATGTATTTTGAGTTGAGATTGTAGACTTGAAAATTGATAACCCATGTATTCTATTTTCACTATTTATCTCATGTCTTATTAAATAGTAAAAAAGAGAGGTAAATAGGGTGTAAGTCCGGGTAGAGAATCGATTTTGTGAACAATGTGTTGTGTTGGTACCCACGCGGGAAATTAAGGTGCCTAATTGTCCTGTCTTGAGGTTATCGTCAGATGAAT
The DNA here is from genome assembly GCA_030407325.1 of Camellia japonica. Taxonomy (NCBI): domain Eukaryota; kingdom Viridiplantae; phylum Streptophyta; class Magnoliopsida; order Ericales; family Theaceae; genus Camellia; species Camellia japonica. The sequence goes on along the minus strand of JAPPVO010000019.1, from coordinate 161,732,268 downwards.
ATGTGAAAAAGGTTTTTGGGTGTCCACTGGTCTTGCCATATAATAGTCGTCAAAAGTGGAAAAAAAAGAATTGTTTTTGGGTGTCCACTACATGTCGTATTAATAGTCGGCAAATGTGAGAAATCGTTCTGATTATAAATATATATTATATATGTAGTACAGGGCTCTTACTAGGGATTCATGGCATCTTTACCTCCTGTGTCGAGAAAGGTTTTCTTTTCCATGGAACATAAATGTAATTGTCTTTTTTAACCGTTTTAAGTGTAAACATTGTTGGTATTTTTCCATAATAATACAAGAAAAATATATAAAATAAATTAAATAGAAATGACAAAATAATTTTTTTTTTATTAAATTTCAGACTTTGAGATTTTCTAGTGTTAAGTTTAGTTTATGGAAAAACATAATAGTGAAATTATGTTGTGATTTTTCAGAAATGGATTCAAAAGGTGACAATAGAAAATGTTGTTTTACCTGACAACCTCAAGCCTTGTGAGGTTCTTAAAGAAAGATTTAGAGAGATCAAGTGTGATTAAAGGAAATCATAAGATTGTATGATAATATCTCTGAATTAATCAGAGGCAATTAGTATGTTATCCTTGTTTCAATTATAGCATGTATGATTGCTATGTGACTTTGCTTGAAAGCAAAGATGAGACAACCTGTTAGGGTGGGTGAATATATTTTTGAATTTTTTAAATTCCAAATATATTCTTATATTGGTGGCTCCTAGTGAGTACAAGATCACTGATCACAGAGATAGAAAATTGTTGGTTCTTAGGAGGTGTTAGACCACTGGCTACACAGTTATGAGATTGTGGTTCCTGATAGTGAACAGATTACTGATCACAGGTCAAGACATGATGGTTCCTAGTAGTGGAGAGGCTACTGATCATATGTCAAGACATGATGATTCCTAGTAATGTAAGAGTCTATTAATCCTATGTCAGGACGTTGTGATTCCTAGTAGTAAAGTGACTACTGATCATAGGTCTAAACATTGTGATTTCTAGTAGTAGAAAGTCTACTAACCACATGCTGAGAAATTAGTGATTCCTAGTAATAAGACTACTGGCCACGTTATAAAGTTCCGAATAGTAGACTATTGAATACTGGATTTGTGTTTCCTAATAGTAGACTATTGGCTGCAGAGTGACATGTTGGACCAAAATTGTTTTGGTACCTTGAATTCGAGAAAGACCTAATGACGATCTAGGAATACATTTTTTGTGATATGATTTTGAGAGTTTCATATTCATTGTAACACATGGGATTGTTTAAAGACCCTGTATGAATTTTTGGAGAGGCCGGGAGCCTTCATATAAATTCTACAAATGTGGGGGTGTTATGCAAAAGGTGGCAATATCTAAACCCAAGATAGTTAGGATAAGCCTTAAAATCTTTGACTTTATATTCAACGGTATACACAATATAGTAGTGCATATCGGCTTTTTGTGTGGATAAATCTAATATTCAAATTTATACAATAATATTATCATGAAATTGAGGAAGCAATTTTCATGAGAAAAGAGATGAGCCTAGAAAATGTTAATATGTTAGGACTTTAAAGTTCTTCTATCTAAATCTTCTTAAACCTATATGGTGGCTAGTGAGGCTAAAAGCTTCTTTGAAACTGTGATTTCTCTAAAAAATTTAGCTTTATCTTGCATAGGTAGTAAGCCTTAGAATGCAAGTGAATGAAATCCGATGAAATAGACTTGTTATCAAAGGATACCAGCAAAGAGAAGGCATGGATTACTTTGATACGTGATCACCAATTATAGTGAGTGTGATCGCAATTGTGCGACATCTGGAAATACATCAAGATGGATGTTCAGATAGCTTTCCTATATGAAGGTTTAGTTGAATAAATCTTTAAGGTTTGAATACTTGAAAAGATATTCAATACTACCAAGTGGATGTTGTATTCTAAGTTTGATATGAAAGATATAGGCCTTGCAGATATGATTCTGTGATTCTGGGTATTAAGGTTACTAGAACATCTGGTAGTATTGTATTTTCTCAGTCTCATTATGTTGATAAAATACTTAAAAAATTTAATAAATCATATACAAGTGTGTCGAGGACACTGGTAGACTTATGTCTACATTTGGCCGAGAATAATAGTGAAAGTGTATTTCAACTAGTATATTCTCGGGTTATTAGAAGTTTAAAGTATCTGATGAGTTGTACAAGGCTAAGTATAGCCTACTCAGGTAGCAGGCTTAGTAGATACACGAGTAATCTTAATGCCACTCATTGGAAGGGCATTATGCAGGTGTTGGATTATTTACACTACACCTGGGATTATGGATTGCATAACACTTGATATCTAGTTGTACTAGAAGGGTACAAAGGTGCCTACTGGATATCTGATACAAATACTATGAATCTATTAGTGGATATATTTTCTCTAATTGGAGCTGCAACCATGTCTTGGAGATCTTCCAAGCAAATGTATATCACGAGATCAATGATGGAATCAGAATTCAGTGCTTTAGATAAAGCTACAAAAGCAACTGAATGACTTTGTTGTTTTATTGAGGATATTCCATGTTGATCAAAACTTGTATTAGTAATTTTGTATACTTTGCGACAGCCAATCAAGTATTGGTAGGGCACAGATGGAAGGTATGGATATTTTTGTCAAAGAGATAGTTCCATATGAGGACTACTCTCGTGTGTTGTCATTATAGACTATATATAGTCTAAGGACGATATTACGGATCCATTAACCAAAGGGTTAAATCGAGAGTTAGTAGGAAAGTCGTCAAAAGAAATGGGGTTAAGGCCTATAGTGAATGTTACCGGAATGGAAAACCCACCTAGTTGATTGGATATCCTAAGATCTAGGTTCAAAGAGACAACCTAATTGCGTGTAACAGGTGAGTCACTATGGAAGGAAATCCTCCTACCCATTCCTTTATACAGTGATACCCTGTGGGGTGGAAGGTTAAGCTGATGCTTTTAATGACCTAAGTACTGTGAATAGTCAACCGTGTTATAACAAGATACCTTATGTAGGTCACCTATGTGAGTGCGAAGTGGGGCCGCTTCTTTAAGAATTGATGAGGCCAAATTCTTTAAAAACACTCTCTAAACTAGGCTAGTGTTCTAGGGCCAAATCGGACACACTAGTGAGAACAAAAACAATGGTTAGAGTAACTCCTATGTGAGGTCTATTGTCTCGGTTTACACAAATGGCAAAACAGTTCAAGACATTACGTTCACTGGTTAGCCAGTAAATCTGATAAGCTTTCACTACAAAAGGTTCAAGGCCAACATCTACCTTTTTTGATGCAGGGTTATTTTGTTTACTCTCTCTGAGTCTTTATTGTTAAGCGTTGTCTGTTTTTCTTTATTCGACCAATTTTATTCATGTGGGGGATTGTTGGAAAATAATGGATTTTCGACAACTTTAATTCGAAATTAAAGTAGGACCCAACTGTTGGTTGAGATGGGTCTGAGTGGTTTTGTATTCTTTTAAGTGAGAAAATTGCAATACAAAAATAATGAGTCGAAACCATTGAGTTATGAATGAGAATTGTCTCATAAAGTAGGCATCAATAAAGTTGGGTTTAGATTTGGACTTAGGGCTGGTTTGGGGTGTCCTAAAAAAGTGCACTTTTTGTCTTTTTGGACTAAAAAAGTTGAGAAAAAAATATGGAGGTTTGGGTTAACTTTTTAGATTTTTATGAAAAAATGTGTATTAAAAAATTGTATAAAAAAAGTGTGTAAGAGATGATTAGTGAGAGGTGGGCCCCAGCCGTACAAATCGGAAGGAGTGTATTGGAATTGGAAATTATTGGCTAATTTTTGTACAAAGCACTAGACGGTTTTGTTTGGCCCGTGGGGGTCATCACGGGTCCCATTTTAATAATCTGAACCGTTCAATGTGTATAACTCGTCGAACACTATGTACCTATAAAAAATCAAGTTAATCGGATATCGATAGCTATATGATCAGATTTATTTATTTTTCAATCATTAATTATAACACCATCCATTTGTTATATATAACTGATTTGATCATATAGTTATCGATATCCGATCAATGTGATTTTTTGCAGACATATAGTACTCGACGAGTTCTACACATTTAACGGTTCAGATTATCAAAACGGGACCCGTGATAGCCCCCACAAGCCAAACAGCGGTGTGTGTACAAATCACACCCAATCATTTCAACATTGGTCACTGCCGCAGCACAGCAGCTGCAAATTGTTGACTTCGGTGTGTACTTTTTTGGTAGAAAATTAATTTTTAAATTATTTTTTTTGGATGAATAGTGATATCTTTTTGGATTTTAGAATAACTTTTTGACTTTTTAGCTGATTCAGGTTACCCCAAACCAGCCCTTAATCTTGGTTTGGACTGGACCTAGACTTGTACTTGTGTATGTGTTGGGTTTGGTCTTAGACTTGGACTTGGACCTAGTCTTGAGCTTTGGGCTGAGCTGTGCTGAGCTTATTTTGTGCATGTGTTTGAGATTGGGCTTGGATCGGGTTGTGACTCAACACCCATATCCATTTTGCAACTCATCTAGTTTAATTCTCAAAACTTATACATTATATACACATTATGATTTATATAATGGTTTTGGAGTTTTGAACCTTTGTAACTCTAGCCCTAATGGCTAGAGTTGATGACATTTGATGACCCCATTGATGTTAGCCTTATTAGCTAAGGCTCTCCCCTACTAGTATAAATAGAGGCCTTTCTCCTCCAACTTAGTAGTTTGTTTTTTAGAGAGGTTTCGTGATGGAAAATGAGATGGTGTTTTGAAAGAAAAAGTTGAAGATAATTTTTTACACCAAAGAAAATTTTTCCTATCTTCTTTTGTTAGCCTCTTCTTTGGTTCTTGTTAGAGAGAGTACAACCATTGTCAAGTTCGCCGAAACTATTCAAAAGGTGCTTCTGCATTAGCTGGTTTTGATCGTCGTATCTTGAGAGGTAGACGCCGACATACCTCTAGCATCCATCGAGAGGCGGTGAATCTGTTTTATGGAAACTGTGGTATCACGCATGCTTTAGTTTGCTTCTTTTCTTATTATTTCTTCTTTCATTTTTCATAATTTAGTTTACCTTGACGAATTTTAATCTTTAGTTATCCATGTTAATAATTTGTTCTCTTAGTAATGTAATCTAATTTATTTCTGTATTTAGTTGTGTCGTTTATTCTGTATTTCATCCTTTAGTAAAAAAAATTGTTTTCTCATTTCTATTTAATTTATTTTATATATATTTCTTGTATTACTATGGAAAAATACCAACAAACATGAACTTTAAAAATGTATTTGAGTTATGATGATGCCACTTGGATGCTCAAATGACTAGATATTCTGTTAAATGTATCTCTACTGGGCATATTGCTTATCCCTATCTAACATTTTCAGGAATTGGTAATGTACCACCATCTCAGTAAGATGAAGCATACTCTTTGTTTTGGATTGGAGCGCCGAAGCTCATGTATGTTTAAATGTGAAGCTCCAAGCTTATTTGCTTAGGACCATGAGTCCATTTTTTGGTTTGTAACAAGGCAATGCCTTGAATTGTTGTAAACCACTAAGGCAATTTATTTTGTCCTCTAGCTTATTGAACTTTGTTATAAATGGAAGTGTAATTAATATGTTGAAAATGGAAATGTAAAGGAAAAATCGTAGTTCAATGAGGAAGAGGATCTTTTAGAGTTAACTATGTTCTGATTGATGTATTTATATTATGTCTTTTGGGGGCGTTACAAAACATGTAGTAGCAATGGTTTTATTATATTAGTATTGATGTTGAATATATTTCTTCCAAAAAAAAAAAATCATTGCAGATTCTCTAAGTTTTATGGTTTAGGATCTAAAATTTCAATTGAAAAAAAGAAAAAGAAAACCTGCAATGCTAATTTGTTGGACTTGCAACAAAGCAAGTCACAAAGTAGAAAATTACAACACATGAAATTTAGAAGTTTTCAGCTAGCAAAGTGCGTACGACTGAAATCGTGACAACAAGGAAGAAAATTTTGAATTTTAAAACAAAGAATTCAAAAGAACTCTTAACAAGAGAATCATGCAAGGAGCAAAGGGACAAGTTAACCTTCGAACTTGAGGAATCAAAAAAAGAAAATATGGTAGAAACCTCTACTCTATAATTGAAAACCCGTTTTACAATCCTGGACTAGGATTAGAATGTAAATAAAATTCAAAGACTTTTTGTTTGCACTGAATAATAACAAAAGAAAAGATTTACACTGTTAACAGTATTAAGGGAATAGAAAACTGTATATTCAAATACTGTGTAATTTTACAATACAATGAGAGGTCTATATATAGGCAATGTAAGAGTGATCACCAAGAAAGCTAACAATAGAAATAACCTAATATGGTAAAAGCTAATTACATTAGCTATATATATATATATTAATATATAATATATACAATATTCACTAACAGACCCTCTCAAACTCAAGGTGGTTGCAAAGAGATCGACTGGAGTTTGGAAAGTAACTCATGAAAACGGTCAGGAAGATGGGTTTTAGTGAACAGTTCAACAATTTGAGCAGTGGAAAAAATAGACTGGAGTTGAATAGTGCCACTAGTGACATGTTGATGAATGAAATAACAGTCAATCTCTATGTGTTTGGTGCGATCATGGAAGATATCATTATGAGCAATCTGAATGGCACTATGACTGTCACAACGAAGAGTAACAGCAGTGGAAGGAAGTACACCCATGTCCTCAAGTAACCAACAAAGCTATAATAGTTCCTGAGTGGTGTTAGCAAAATCGCGATATTCTGCCTTAGTACTTGACCTAAAAACAACAGTTTGCTTCTTATTACGCCAAGAAATCAGTGAACCACCGAGAAAGACATAATAACCAATAGTAGAGCGATGATCAGTGGGATCACTGGCCCAATCAACATCAGAATAGGCAACATAACTCAAGAAGAGTGTGAGCAGAGTAATGAAGTCCATGAAATAAAGTACCCTTAACATATCGAAGAATTCGAAGTAATAAAGTCCATGAAATGAAGTACCCTTCACGTATCAAAGAATGCAAAGAATGACAACATAATGAGGAGACCACAGAGCAAACCAAAACTGACTGACAATATAAACTACATGAGCAATATCAGGCCAAATAACAGTGAGATAGACCAGATTACCAACCAATTGTCGATAAAGTGTCGCATCAGAAAAGAGAGTACCCTCTAGAGAAGTAAGGCGAGTATTGTAATCAAGCGGTGTAGGAGCAGTCTTGCTATCAGTGAGACTAGTACGAGCTAAGAGATTAGACGCATATTTGGCTTGAGTGAGACATAATGCACTCAGAGCAGAAGAAATCTCTAGGCCAAGAAAGTAACAAAGAGAACTCAGATCCTTCATCTCAAAATAAGAGCTGAGAAAATATTTTAGCTCATGAATATAGCGACTCAGGTTGAAACCTGACCCTTTTGTATTCTTCGATCCGAGATCCGGTATTCATAGTTGTTGTTTATACTCCTTGTTGTCTTGTTTTAATGTGGGATTAGTTGTTTGGAGTTGTTGGTTGTGTTTTGAACAGGTTGTGAGTTAGTTTTTTAAAAGAGTTTCTGCCTGTTTCTTTTCAGGTTTGCTCGAGCTGTCTTTCCTTCGCTCAAGTAGCCTTTGGTTTCTTCCAATATCTGTGTTTGCAATCTGAACTTCTGGAAGTGGGGTGTTCTTCGCTCGAGCTATGGGTTAGTTGCTTGATCGATATTTTGTGTCTGAGGCTCAAGCAGTCTTTATTTTGCTTGAGCGGTATCTTTGCAAATCTGAACTACTAGAAGGGGGTCATTTTGTGCTCAAGCCTTAAGTTGGTCGCTTGAGCAGTCCCTTGTGTCTGACGCTTGAGCGGTGTTTTGATCTCTCTCTCTTTCTCTAAAAGGCTACTTTGCCAAATTTCTTCACCCTCTATCTCTAGTTCTTGTCTAAACACCCTTATACACTCAAATTCGTTGGTCTCGCTGCCATAGTGCTTTGGAGAAAAGTGTAGAGCTCGTAAAGGTGAACATTCTAATCGGAAATGTTTTGATTTTCGACTCCGTCAAAAGTTGGTTCTTGTTCTTCTCTTCTTCTACTCTTGAGATAGGGATTTCTTCAACCTCCTTGTATGATTCTTAGCCTCGCTATGTGTTCCTTAAAAAGTGTAGTGATTTGGGAGTAGTGGGTTTGATTTAGGGTTTGGTTTTGGGAATATAAAAAAGGGGTTTTCAAATGGATTCATGAGAAATATTGTGGAAATGAGTATATTGTTAAGTTGTGTTGAAACATTGGGAATTTCTCATTTAAATGTGTTTTTAAAAGGAATAGATGTTTTATTGGAAATCATTGGTTTTAAACTAAGAATAAAGGGAAAGATGTGAGTTTTTGAAAAAATAAAATGGATGTATCTATTGATGATGAGAGTGAAGTTGGATATGTGTTACTACTCCTATATTGAGATTATGAAATTATAATTGCTGTTGGAGATTTATCTTTTGTATAGAGATATCTATTTTAAGCTATTGGCAGAGGATAGATTTGATTGTTGTAGAAATTGCATGAGGATTAGGTTAATTGAAACCAACCGCTCATACATCTTGCATTGAACATTGTTTCATATTTATACATTGAAAAAGTATTATTTTGAGAAAAAAATGGGATGAATACCTTGGTGAATCTAGTTAGGGGGTGTGGTTATGGTATTATCTATATTGGTCTCTATGTCCTTGGTGAAAGTCCAGAAACCTACGCGGTTAGATGCCGATCCTTCCGATTAGTACTAGTGAAATAGCTTTGATAGTATTTTTATAGCCTATTTGCAGACACGTACCTAGAGATTCTAGGTTTTGTGTATCAGCTGTCCTATTTTCTGATTTAAAAAGTATTATTTTATGAATTGATTTATAATCACGGCATTGCATTATTTTGAAAGAGAAAGTGTAGGTGCCGTTTGGTAACACTTATGTTTTCAGTTTTCTGTTTATATTTACAAAAATTTTAAAAACTCAAATAAAAACTTGTTTGGTAAAATTTTTTATTTATAAATCAGTGGTCTCAGTTTATAAATTTGGCCAAAAAATGAAAACACAAAAAATGTGTTTCCGTTTTGAGTTTTGAGTTTTTTTTTTTTGACCACCCAGCACTAGCCACCACCCGCCACCATTTTCCACCACCACCACACCACCCCACCACCCCTTGCCATCACCACCACCACCACCACCACCCACCACCCACCTGCCATCCACCACCCACCACCCGCCACTACCATCCACCGCCCGCGCACCACCACCTGCCACCTACTTGCCACCACCACTCACCACCCACCTGCCACCACCATCCACTACCTGTCACCACCAACCACCCACCCGCCACTACCACCCACCACCACCACCACCACCACCACCCACTCGCTACCATCACCCACTCACCCATCACCACCACCACCACCACTCACCACCATCCGCCATCCGCCACCACCACTACACACCGCCACCCACTCGCTACCACCCACCACCGGCCACCGTCACCGACCCACCCACCATCACCACCACCACCCACCCGCCGCCACCCACACCACCCGCCATCCGCCATCCGCCACCACCCACCACCCGCCACCACCACCACCACCCCCCACTCGCTACCACCCACCACCGTCACCCATCCACCACCACCCGCCACCTACCGGCCACCACCACCCCCACCACCCACCACCACCGCCATCCGCCACCCACCTGCCACCACCACCCACCACCGCCAGCACCACCACCACCACCACCCACTCGCTACCACCCACCACCCGCCACCGTCACCCACTCACCCACCACCACCAGCTACTCACCATCCACCGTCACCACTTTCCACCACCGTCTTCCGCCGCCACTTGCCACCACTTGCCATTTCTCACTCTTTTTTATATTTTTAAATTTTTTAAAACATTTTGTCAATTACCAAACGCGTTTGTAGTTTATGTTTTTCTAAAAATAAACAAAAATCAATTTATAAAATTTTTGTAAATATAAACTGAAAACGTAAAAGTTACCAAACACACCCGTAGCGTTTTGGTAATAGCATGCATATTCATTCACCATTGACTTTGTTAAGCATCATACATTGTGTTGAAGTATTCTCTACTGGGTTAGCTCACCTTATGTGGAAACCAACTTTCAGGTGCTGATGGTATGCCTTCACTAAGGACTTAGCTTGGAAGGATCGTGATCTAAAGGCTCATTTTATTTTTCTTTTATTGTAAATATCTTTTGTACAAGGCTTGCGCTTTTTACTTATTTTAGCTGGACCCACTTTTGTTGTAACCAAGCATTGTCTTGGAAATATATAGCCACTAAGTCATGAACTGCTTCAAATTTCCTTTCACTTCTTGTATATCGCCGTGTGTCACATGTTATACATTCAGAATCTAAGGTTTGTAAATGTATGATGCATGTGGTACCTTTTGTAATGATTATCAAATGAATTAATGAAAGAATTAAATCTTATTAGTTTCTGCATAATTAGCTTACTTTATGGGATTATCTGTTGTTGTTATTTGGGGGCGTCACAATGAATGCCAACAAGATCATCACCAGTAATAATATATCATTAACATAAAGCAATATGAGAGTAATATCTTGTGCGGTCTTCCGAATAAAAAAAGAAAAATCATAAAAGCTGGAAAAGAACCCAAATTGAGTAATGGTGATATTGAACTTGGAAAACCAAGCATGAGGAGCCTACTTAAGGCCATAGAGAGCACGATGGAGGCGACAAACAGTATCTGGAGAATGCTCATAGACATGAGGAGGATGCATGTAAACTTCCTCATTAAGATCACCATTAAGAAATGCATTCTTGCCATCCATTTGAGACAAATCCTATTGACGCGAAGTAGCGACAACAAGTAAACTGGGAACAGATGTAAGATGGACAACAAGAGCAAAGGTCTCCTCATAATCAATACCATATTCCTGAGTCAAGCCTTTTGCAACAAGCCTGGCTTTGTAACGTTCAACTGTACTATCATAATAAGTCTAGATTTTATAGACCTATTTACATCCAACAAGAGTTTTGCCAAGAGAAAAAGCAACCATATCACAAGTATGTGTCTTGTGTAAAGCCAGTAATTCGTCTGTCATTGCTTGCTGCCAAAGAGGATTAGTACAAGCCTCAATGGTAGAAAAACAATAATAATCTTGTAAATGACCCGGTTGTGTATATATCTGTTTCGGAAGAGAGACATCAGAGGGATCATCAAGAGAGTCGCTGTTAGAGGAAGGAAAAGACTCTGAAGAACTGACAATATCAGTACTCTCAAGGGATGGTAAGAGAACATGATCAGCATGCAAGATAAGAGCATTAGGAACAACCAAAGAACCATTGCATAGAGAGGCATCTGTAGGAGTATCATCAAGGAAAAAATCAATGAAAGGATCAATGAAATATGAGATGGTGGAAGTGGAAGGAAAAGAGAGAATTTGAAGATGGAGGAGAACATTTGGTGTTCCTAGAAAATGACATAGCGAGAGAAACGAAGACGGTGAGAGACAGGATCCCAACATTGAAACCTTTTATGTTCTATGCCATAGACTAAGAAGCAACACTAGTGTGATCAGGGTTGTAATAACTTGTTGAGTTCATGAGAAGGAAGGAGAACAAGACAAGCACAACCGAAGACTTGGAGTTTTGTATAGAAAAGAGATATACCATGAAGACGTTCATATGGGGTTTTATTCTCAATGACATGAGATGGGATACGGTTAATAGTGTAAATAGCCATAAGGGCAGCTTCACTCCAAAAATGCTTAGGACAAGAAAAAGAGATGAGAAGAGCTCTGACTATATCTAGAATGTGTCTATGATTGCATTTAGCATACCCGTTTTGGTGGGAAGTGTGAAGACAAGAGCGATGGAAGTATACCATACTCATAAAGAAATTTTTAAAAACTAGTTTCTTTGTAGGGCATTATCAGACCAGAAAACTTTGATAGAATAACCAAATTTGGTTTTAATCATTTTAGTAAAGTCACCATATGTTTGGGGTAGCTCAGAACGTTGTTTTAAAATATAAATCCAAGTAAAGCAAGAATAATCATCCACAAAAATGACAAAGTATTTGGAGCCCCTTATAGTGGTATTGGGAGAAAGACTCTAAACATCAAAATGGGCCAAATCAAATGGAAATTTTGTAATAGAATTGATGTAGGCCAAAACGTACTACATTAAGGCCGCTTAAGTTACATTTATAGTCTTTGAATTTTGTTTATTTGGTGGAGATGATGTGTTTTGTACACTTGTACAGATTTGGTAGGTAACATGCAAATTCAAGCAAAAAGTGGCGCAAAAGTAGATTCTCCGTGCGAGTAGTGAAAATTCCCAGCCTACCATCTCATCGCATGTGCGATCGAGCTCCACCACACGTGCGGTCCACTTAGGGTTGCGTGCGTGAAAATTTAAGTCCGTTCTGCTGGGAATAAAAAGAAGAAAAAGGGCTGTTCTGGGGGTTTGAAAATATTCTAAGGAAAATGGAGGCTAGGGTTTGAAGAGAGAGATTTTTCTCAAACTTCAAAGGCAACTTTCATAGGGGCTTCTTCCTCTTCTATCTCTTCCCACTCCTCCATGGGCGGCTAGTCTTCCTGTTTTAGGGTTTTGATAAAACCCTAGTGTAGCTGGTTTCTCGTGCTCCTCGGAGGGGTTTAGTCTCCTCGGATACGATAGCCCTATAGTTCGGACTCCCGTGGTTCTGAATCTGGTCTCACAAGTGCAATGTGAAACAAAAAAAACATAAATGAGAGTCCAAATCTGGCAAATCTTTTGAAAAATTGATGTATAATCATAAATGCCAAAAATAGACTGCATTGCCAGATTTCAGAGTCGCCACCTAAATATTTTTGGAAAATTTAGGAAACTCATGATTCACGCCAAAGGCCACTTGTCCGTCATCGCCAAAGTGTCTCGGCTCGGAAACTTAGGTATGAGAGGGAAATGTCATGAATTGAGCACCCCACTCACCCGATCAAAGATTGGCCTCTACTAATCATGATGTGATTCTTATATACAATATATGCTCTTGTTCTGATTATTATGCTATCTTTACTATATGATGCACACAAGTATAGACTAATTCGTCCACTTTGGAACATTTTGATTTCATGTTTGTTTTGAAAAGAGTTGTGAATATGTGCTACTTAAAATAGTAAGCTCATATGTACATTAGTCAAATCATTCCAACTTAAACGGAAATGCCTTCGTCCACTGGCATTCAAGAGGTATATCAACTAAGCACATAGCCTCATGGTAAACATGCTTGATATGACAAGCCAACACACATGCAATATGCTAAAGTAAGAAATGCTCACCTAGTACTCAACCGAGGCAAGCCAAAAAAAGAAGAAAATAGTTAGAAATATGCATGCTCTAATATGTAAGTGACTAATGTAACACATACAAAATGCAACTAATAGGTTCAGTTTATTAACATGGCATGCGACTCAACTCAAAGCATGTAATAGCGCACGTATTCAATTAAGTAAGAAATGACAATATGGTTAGAATGATGAACCGAGCTTAATGCATGCAAAAATGGGTATTTACACATGGTAATGATATGAAATCAAAATATGGTACCACATGCAACCATCATAAGTGAGTAAATAAAAGGGAGAAAGAAATGGGGATTGGAAGACATACACAATATTACAATTTTGCCCTCATGCAAGAGGGTCCGAATAAATGTCCTAATTAGCTAAATATTACAAACACCAAATGAATGAAGAAGCTAATTTTAACTACTTATTACAAATTCGAAGGAATTTAATTAACTATTTACAATACACTAATTAATCTAAGAGCTACATGCTAATGAATTTGAACGGGAGTCGAAGAACCACACATACAACTGAGAACATCCTCTTGGAAGCTCCTCTGTTTTGTTGCAAGATTCTGTTCTGTTTGTAATTAGAAAATAATTCTATTTTTGCCTCAGCTTCTGCTCTATTCTGTCATGAAAATGACACCGTTTGTCCAAAATAGGGTGGCCGACCGGCCTTAAAAAATGGTCAGCCGAATGGAAGGGTGGCCGGCTGGCCACTTTTTTTAGGTACTGAAATTTCTTTGAGTTATGTTGACACAAGAACATAACGTTTTGTGGTTCAAGATTTTCATTGACCTTGCGGATGAACTTGTTTTGGTATTTGGTAAGGTTGTGTTGCTAATTGGACAGATAGTTCTTGAATTGTTCATGCAATCTAGCATTTTTAGTTTCAAGCTCTAAAATTGAATGCCTGAACTGTTGCAGTGTTTTTTCATCATCTTCTTTTTCAACCTGCAACATCCTTAGTTTCAGTTGGTTTGTACTGTTTCTTTCTTGAAGCTTTGAATTATTCGATATCAAGGTTATTATTGCAATGTCCTTTTCTTCAAGTAATTGATTCCAATTTTTCTTTTCTTCTATTTTGGATTTAGAAAGTGCCTTTAGTTTTTCATGTAGATTAGCAATTTGAGCATTCTTTGATTTCTCAGATTTTTGAGACTGTTGCATTGTTGAGCTACAAATGCTATTATGATGTTGGTTCATTCGCTCATTATTTTCTTTTTCATCACTTTCCTTATTGTTCTCTTCTTCCTCTTGAAATTCACTGCCTTCATCTTCTTCTTTCCTTTTATATTCTTCTTTGTGTTCTACTTCTTCATTTTCTTCTCTGGTTCCTCTTCTGCACTGCTTCCTTGATCTTCTTCTCCATTGCTTGTTTCTTGTTCTTCTTTGTTGCATTCTCCTACTTTATTCCCCCATTCTTCTTCAAATGAATCTTCTAATGTCCGCTTGAATTTGGCCAATGTCTTTTTTGCTTCTTTCTTTTTGTTTTTTACCAAGACAAAACTCTTCTGATTGGTTTTTAACTAGCTTCTCGTTATCTACCTGTAACAGAGGGTCTTTTATTAGAGAAATATTAAAATTTCAATGAAATTTCAGAGAAAATTTTATGGGTCAAAGAAAATTACACACAAGAAGACATAATTTTATGGGTCAGAGAAAATTATGAAACAAGCAACATAATTTGAAATTTCACAGAAAATTGATCTCAATCAGTCAAGGCACATAAGTTATTCCATATAAGTTATTGCATCGCAGAGAAAATTGCAGATAAATTTTGATTAACACTGGTTTATAAGTTATTCCATATAAATTAATGACAATGCGGGAAACAAACCAGTGGTTAGAGAAATTTTGGAATTTCACTGAGACTTGAGTGACAATAGAACTCTAACCCGTCGAGGTGCAAGAGATTGGATTGGTGTTTTCTGCAATTGTTTGGTCAAGCTTTGCAGGTTCCACTTGACACATCTTGGGAATTCGGTTGTGTTACTGTTTTCCCAGTCGATGATAGTTGCATGTTCGTATAGCCAATATTGTGATGGAAATTGAAGTATTTAAATTTTACTAAACATAGAAATTTGTAAGTGTCATAATTTAAATATAAATAGAAATTCTACTTACCAGCAATACAATGACACACCCCGTAACTTTCTCTGGAGTTTTGTGCAATGCTGTTATAAAATCGATCAATGTTGTTGTTATTGCTTCTGGCCAATCATACTTCTTCATTGATTCAAGCAGTTCCACGTACTTGATAAAATCTCACCTTATTGAATTTTTACTTGTTACAAAAAAATAAGGTTTGTTGCAAAAAATAGGATTAGACACAAGTACAAGGTAACAATGATCGCTACATCTTTGAAGTCATTTGGTTGCTTCCCTTTCATTGCTTTGACCAATGCCTTCTTTAGAACAGGACCAGTGAGTCTCGTTTCATTTGGGAATCTTCGCCTTAAGAATGACGTGTTTGGCTTCTTTGAGTATCTTAATGACATGGCGCCTTTACCACTTTCCAAACCAAAAATCAAAGTCATGTCATTGGTTGTAAAGGTCAAGTTCTTCTTACCAATTGTGAATGCTTTGATTTTTTCATTGTATCGTTGGATGATTGCAACTACATCATCATTTGATTTCCTACACTTCCTTGGATCTATCCTTTTCGTTGTTAGAGCTTGGATCAAATACCAAAATAGAGTCTTTTGAAGTTCTACAACTTAGTTTGAATTGAATTTAAGTGTTTGAAAAAAGGACGCAACAGATGAGAGGTTTGATCAGTATTGAATGTTGTAATTAGCTCTCTTCCTTTGGAGTTTCACAGATATTTTTCCCTTTGAGCTTGAGTCTTTTGAAATTGGTGTATTCCTCTTGATGCATGTTGCTTCTTTGACTTGGACTTCTTTTTTTAGGTGTCGAGTTTGTTGTGTTTTGCTGCTGTTGCGTTTTGATCTAAGATCGTAACTAGAAAACTCAGAGACTTTTTGTTTTTTTTTTGTGTGCTGTTTCTGGTGTTTTGCTGCTTTTGCGTTTCGCTATTTCTAGACAATGAAAACATAAAGATGTTAGCATTAAATCCCAGAGAAAATTAAACATGCCAGAGAAAATTAAACACAAGGGAGAAAAGTAAGGTGGCCAGAGAAAATTAGACACGGACAAGAGAGTACTAAGTGTTTCCCCGTGGAATATATCTAGCCACAGAAAATTTCCAAAAAAAAAAAAAAATTTAAAATGGTAGAGAAAATTAAGCCATGGTAGAGAAATTTTCAATAATTGCTAAAATTACATATAGATGTAAAATATAGTCAAAGAAAATTCAAAAAAAAAACATAAATCTAACAAGTCACAGCAAATTAAAATGCTAGAGAAAATTAAACATGGCAGAGAAAATTAAGCCATGACAAAGGAGGAACAATCAACTTATGTTTTTAACATCTTGTTGTGTTTTGGGTAATATGGATATTTGTTGGAATGGACTGCACAATGGGCCCATAGGATTTATTAAGTGGTTTTTAATAAAATAAATCAAACATGACATTGAAAATTAGACACACACAAGAGAGAAAAGTAATGTGGCCAGAAAAAATTATAAATGTTGGAGAAATTAGACACACACGAGAGTACTAAGTGTTTTTCTGTAGAATACATCAAGCCAGAGAAAATTTCCATTCCTAAAGAAATTTTCTATAACTTAGAAAATTAACAAACGAATACACAATTAGCAAGAGAAAATAAACAAAGCAACATAAACATGCCACAGAAAATTACACAACAGAGAAATTTAGAGGAAAACAAGAATTGAACAAAATAAACATGCCAGAGAAGTTTTCAAAAAAGAAACATAAATCTAGCAAGCCACAGAATATTAAAATGCCAGAGAAAATTGAAGAGAAAATAAAAAAAGACAACTAGCCAGAGGAAATCAAGTAAGGCACATAAAGTAAATGGATTCCGATGTGTTCAGACAAATTTGATGGTCGTTTAAATGTGGTAAGAGAAAATTCAGACTCGAGAGAAAATTCATCACAAGGAGAAAACTAATAAGTGAAAATCAAACAAACAATATAAAATTGAAATGGTAAAGAAAATTACAGGGAAAATCAAAGAGACAACTAGCCAAAGAAATTCAAGCAAGGAATAGAGAGTAAAAGGAATCTAGTGTGTTCATAGAAAATTGTACTGCCAGAGAAAATTCATCTCAAGAGGATATCTTAATATTATTACGAAATCAAAACCCTAATTAATGGAACAATATTATAAAATGCAATGAACTGTAGATATAGAGAAAAACTAGTTCAGGAATAAAAACGCTTATTAGAGTAAGGTGATGAGGATGAAACCCTAATTACGAATGAAGATGAACCGAAATGAAGATGAATAGACTCAAAAATAAATAGTAAAATGCGTCAGAGAAATTTGTGAGGAAGAAATTTCAAAGATTTTCGAGGAAGATGATATCCTAGCTTCGATGAATATGATGAAACCGTAATGTCGATCGTGAAGATGATGAGACCTTAGTTCGCTCGTGTGTAGCTTGTGGATGTTAGTCGGGGATATTAGGCATCGGAATACCAGTTCGTTTTTCTCTGATGAATGTGGAGGGTATTTTCATCCAAAAACTGAATAAAAAGTGCGCGTTTTTTGTTCAAGGGACCTAAGGCATCATACTATTTTTTAATATCCTTTATCCTCTAAATTGTTATTATTAGGGATCTTAAAAAAAAATTCCCATTTTTATTTTACACAATCTCACATCTCGAAAAAAAGAAAAAAGTGAGTTGTTTTATTTCTATAAAGGAAACATATGCTGCTATTTAATATTGTAGTGTTTTGCATGTTTCAGATGAAAACAATTTAAATTTTAAAATAAAATAAAATAAAATATAAAATTTGTAAGTAATTAATTTTTGTGTAAGTTGGTTAATCTTTTGATTGATTTTAACGATTTTATTAATATATATTATTTTATTTTTAAAAGATATATTTAAATTTTATGACAAATTTTAACATAAAATAAACTAAAATTAAAAAATTTATAAAATGAAGTTTATTTTTATTTTATTCTATTTTTTTCATCTTTACCAATTAAATTATGACATATATTTCTTACGAACTTAAAATATACAATTAATGACATAATAACTATAATATATATAATATATATATATATATATATTCTAATAAAATGGTTACAATTTAATTCATTATAATTTTTTTTTATACTTTTTAAATAAATTTTATATTATTATTTAATTTTAAAATTGTTTTTAATTATTATTTAGACCATGCATTGTCTGGATTGATATGCTAGTAAACTATGGGTCTTTTGGTAACACACTAAGACCTCGTTTGGAAATAGGCTAATTTAGTAATTTTTTGGCTATTTAGCTAAAATATGAGCTAAAAAAAATTAGTATATTTGGGATAATTTTTGACTTTTTACAAAAAGATGTGCAAAAAATAGAGAGAAAAGAGAATTTTGACTTTTTGGTATGAGTTGTTAATTTTTTGACTTTTTAATAACTTTTTGACTTTTTAGTTAAACCAGCTAGTCCTCAAACGAGACATAAAAAAAGATAAAAGTCAATTTTTAACTTAATCACGTTATTTTTGACATGAAATAATAAAAAAAAGTTAAATAAATCAAAAAAACATTACCTCTTAACCATATTATCAAAGAGCTACAACAAATAGTCCCGTTGTACATGACCCATCCCTACGTGGCGTTTGTTTATGGAGAACGGGTCGTCTGTGCCCCTTTTCCTGTAGCACCCCCTGTAGCCCTCAAAACGACGTCGTTTTGGGGCGGATTTTCAGAAAAAAAAAAAAAAAAAACGTAGAAGAGGGAGGGGGGGAAGGAGAAGGAGAGGGAGAGGGAGAGGAGAGGGAGAGGGGAGGGAAGGAGGGAGGAGGGAGGGAGGAGGAGGGGCCGGACTGAACTGGAGGGGGCCATAAATATTGGAGGAGGAGGAGGAGGAGGAGGCGGAGAGGTGGAGCTCGCAGCCATGGCTGCCATGGCTACGACGACGGCTGCGACGGCGGCAGCGATGGCGGCGACGACGGCGAGGGACGACGACGCGGCGACGATGGCGAGGGACGACGACGGCGAGCTCGCCCTCCTCCCTCCTTCCCTCCCCTCTCCCTCTCCCTCTCCTTCTCTTTCCTCCCCCTCCCTCTTCTGCGTTTTTTTTTTTTTTTTTTTTCTGAAAATCCACCCCCAAAACGACGTCGTTTTGGGGGCTACAGGGTAGCGCTACGAGGATGCGGATTGTTGTTATATGACCGTTTTGAGGCCTTATTGGCGAGAGAGTCAATGCGCTCACACGTGCACCACCTAACATTCTTCTGTTTTCACATCCCTCCATCTCAAGCCCTTAAACATCTGGTTCTCTTAGCTTCCAGATGGGTAATAATGCTTATGCATCCTCGTCTTCTTCCTCCAATTCAAACCTCACAATTCTAATTCTAGTCGAGAAAACATATATTGGAGGATCAATTGCCTCTACTCACATATGCTCATACATTATAATATATATGCATATATATAGGGCAAAACAAAGACTTGTGGTGGACCAATGGATACTTCTTCTTCTTCTTCTACTCAGTCGCTCACATTCTACGATTTCCTTGATCGAATGAGGAACCCTGCTTCCCTCGATCTTGTCCGATCCATCAAAAGGTCTCTTTTTTACTTTGTGATTTCGTTGATTATGCTTGCTCCACCCTAGAAATCCTGTTTATTTCTTTTTTAAGATGACCCAGAATAGAGAAATTATCTTTTTATAGTTAGCATAGATGATCAACCCACCAAAAGTAATCTCACTGAATCAAATTAGGATCAATTTGCTTTTGTATGTTTCATTTGAGCTTGTTGTGCGGTGTTTCATAATTTTTGTTGAGCTTTCAAAACTCTGCTTATATTGTCAACTTAAAAGGATTATCATTATTTAGGGGCCACTTCCATCCACTCAACAGTAGTTAAATCAACAGATTCCTCGTCTCTGAGCAATGCACGTGCACACACACACGCAACGACGAAAGTATTGGGCCTATGTTTTGCTTATTACTAGTTTGTGTTTGGATTAGTCCCACCCATGTGATAAAGTTGGGTCCCAAGGTTGGTTTATATGTGTATTTAGGTTAGGAAACTAGAATCCGGAATCTACTACGAAACCTAATATATGTAGAATTTTGTGACCTAATTGCATGAAACTAGGATTCTCATAAATAGTCACGTGGACTATAGGATTTTCTGAGAGAAATTTGAGAGATTGGGGTGAGGGAAAAAATAGAGAAGTATGGGGTGACAAAAAAAATACCATGAGGGCACCGGGTAAGCAAGGGTTCAACTACCTTTAAGCATGGCGTTCGGGTCATAGTGTAAGTTTTGAATGTTTTGACCATCTCATATGTATTCTCTATTTTTATCATAGTGGAAACTCTCTGCTGTGGATGTAGGTAATTTGGGCTGAACCATGTGAATCTGTGTGATTATTTTTTCTCTTTAGTGTGTGCATGGTGTGCTTCCATTTGCGTTGGTGGGATATGGTATAAATCCCAACAGTTTGCTCATGGAATTTGATTGGCACTATCTCCATTTATTCTCAAACCACATATAAATAAATGCTGAGATTATGATGGTGATATCTATAGTATTAATTCTTGTAATGGTGACATATATTCAGGAAGGACTAGCTTTTTCATTTGCGAAAGAGTTGAGTTTTCTTCGTCTCTGGTATTGGTATTGCATAGTTATTGTCAATTATCAATGACATTACTTTTCTAAGAAGTTTAGGTTTGCTTGAATACAGTTCTTTGCTCTTGAAAGCAGAGAAGATGAAAATTCCATGGAAAATGCAACCCATACACCATCTTGGGAACATGCATTTCAACTTTCAAGGAAACTATGTATGATAGTTTTTGTGTTTTTTAAAAAAAGATGGGTACTCGAGTTGATTAAAGTTGTGAGTAACCTAGAATGGTTGCAAATGTTTCATCAACTGTAGACAGTGAAAAAGATCTTTTGAAAATGCTACCAACGGAGCCCTTAATTTAAATTAATTGGAGGAAAAGTGTAGTTTGAAATATTCTTCAAAATTGGAAGAATCTGTGGGAGAGTAGTGAATAAAATGTTAGCTCTCAAGTCAGTGAAAAAAACCAAAGAGAGGGAGGGGCGAGGGGAAAGAACACTCAGAACAGTGACTCTGTTTTTGAAAGAATAAATCAGTCCAACAAAATTCCTATGAGGCTGTTTGAAAGACTAGGGAACCCGGTTTAGTAATTATTACTCCATCTGGTTTCAATAGTAAATGTCTTACATTTCTTTCAAACGCACAACATGAGGAATAATGATGTCACTTTCCAGCATGTATGGCTCTATGCAAAATTGGTTATGATCATTTGTTATTTGAAGCCACCTTTATTTATATCATTTCTTTCTCAACACCATCATAAGACATGCCCTCTCTTTCTATTTGGATGATAATTCCATTTCATGAACCTGGGTTTCTTTTCTTGTGGGTAGCTTGCTAATTCTTTCACCATTTGAACTTCTAATTCTAAATGCTGTAAGTAATTCCTCGCAGTTTTATCGTATCGTTTTCTTTTTACGCGGCAAATACTGAAAATGATGGCAAAAGGTTACAAGATTTTCTCTTGACAATGGAAGCTGCTATTAGGGATCATCCATTGTGGGCTGGTGCTTCAGAGGAAGAAATTGATTGCGCTATTGAGGTAACTGTTGTTCAGTACACACTTTCACTTACTTTCTTCCGATTAAGATTTGAATAATTTTCTGATTTGGTCGATAGGGCTTGGGTGTTCTGGTTTTTTGTGCACATTGTCTTCACAAAATACATGAGTTATCACAAGGTTAATCTGACTTTTATTGTTGAAGGTTCAAGCCAATCTAAACTAAAGGAAAGTTTTCATTTTATCTCGTACTCTTGGTATTGTTTTGAAAATTTCCAAGGAGAATTTTCCAGGTCAAGACTCAAGAATGTCATGACTATGATAAGGAGTTGATAGGGCTCAAGTTTTCTATTACCTAAGCTACTTGGGATGCAAATGATAAGGTTTTTAGTACTTAAGGGAAAAATTATTTGTAAAGAATTTATCATTCTGGAAACCTGTCACCCTCTCTCTAACCACAACGAAAAACAAATACAAGGTTGGTAGTTGTCTTGAAGCTTTAGCTAGTGTAGTGTAGCCAAACTTGAACCTATTCCTAAGCAGTAAGCACAATTGAGGTTGTTGATTAGTTTAATGGACATTATTTTTGTGAAATACAATATTCCTATTTACCTATGCACTAAACACCATTCTCAAAGTGCTTTTGCTTCTTTTCTTGAGCACTACTTTATTTGGGCAAGTTCTTAAGGGTTTATGTTTCTTCAAAATGCTTATGTTTGATCCTTTATTTCAGCATCAAAGTGTTTTAACAATTTGATATGGCCTGAAAAGGTTATTAAAATAATCTTAATGGTTGTGATAATGAATATTATAGGAGGATTATGAATTTGATGGTTGAAGAAGAGAAAGAAAGATAGGAAAATTGGAAAAGTCTAGGTAGTTGGGCTTGGGATTGTAAGAACTCACGCCCAAAAAAGAAAAACCTCTCGTCTGGGTATAACTGGCTTCAATTCAAAATAGTTTGTTGTTATTGATTCTCTTGTAAGTCCTTTTTTTTTTCAAAAGTTAATTGATGATTCAAATGTTTAATCTTTTGACCCTCATAAGATGATTTGGAAGGCTCATAAGTTGATTTGGAAATGTAGTTGTGCCACTTAAAGAAGGTTTTTCTGAGGAACTTGGTTCATAAAAAACTCAATACTAATTATCTGTTTCAGATAGGGAGACCTAATCGTTGTGTACTCCCTCAATGGTGTGTTATGTGTAGGATGTATGAGGAGAGTTGTGGTCATTCATTTTTGCATTATCTTATAGCTTTGGCTTTATAATGGAGACTGATGTGATTAGTGTATTTGGATTGGGTTCAACCTTCCTCTTGTGTTCAAATATTAGAAATTGAGTTTTAAGAATATGGCCATAATAGCAAAACCTAGATTTTTTGGATTCACAAAGCGACCCTGGAACATTCTCGACCTAGCTCAAAGCCCCATATCATACCTCTTTCCATTGATTGGCTGATTATTTAACTCAAGGCTTCCATCAGTACAACAAACAAAGGGGTTTTGATGCGAAACATGTAGATGCAAGGTACTTGGATCGATGAGTGGCAAGACAATAAATTGGGATTAGGGGTAACATTGTTAGTTTTGATCTAACAAATTTCGATTGACTGATTCCTATTTTTCTAGTGTGACTGATAGTGTGACAACAAGGGGAACACTTTGATTTGCATGCGTAAGATATTTTTGGTTAAAAGGAATCAATCGTGCATTCCAGAATCCAATATTCACTTAAAAATTATTAAGGAGTTGCATAATAAAGCTCATGTGGGAAAGGAAAAGACCTTTATGCTAGTGATGCTTCTTACTTTTGGCCTTCTTTGTGTTGAGAAGTACCTACAAGTAAGTTTATGAAAGGGTTCCGTATTTGTCAAGTTTCGAAGGGCATGACAACAAATACAGGGTTTAATATGCCATCCTCACCTGTACCTATTTAACCATGGCTTGATGTAAGCATATATTTTGTGTTAGGAACATAGGGCTACCTCATACACATCTAGGTCATTTTTTTTTTGTTGGTAGATTGCATATGAAAAATGACTCATTTTATCGCTTTGAAGAAGACTAAAGATGTCGTGAATATAGCACCATTTAGTGTGTTTGGTTTGAGTTTTTTGGATTAAGTTTTTTGAAAATTGAGTTTTTTGGTTTTCGTGTTTTTTTGTTTTTAGTGAATATTTTTAAAATTTTAAACATTTTTTTTACTTTTTTAGATGCACCTTACTTAGATGTATCTAAAAAGTAAAAAATTTGTGAAAAAATATTTTAAAAAATTAATAAATACATAAAAATACAAAAAATGTGCTGAATTCTTGTATTTTTTTTTGTATTTTTGGTATTTAGTGAATTTTTAAAAGGTTTTTTTCATAAATTTTTTACTTTTTAGGTATATTTATGTTAGGAATGTCTAAAAAGTAAAAAAAAAAATTGCTTAAAATATTAAAAAAAATCAGTAAAAACAAAAAAACACAGAAAACAAGAAAGTAGAATTTTCTGAAAAGTATTTTTTGAAAAACCTAACCAAGCAAGCTGATTACATTTTTGAGAGGTCTACCACCTACATAGATTGCTAATCTCCCTTGTGTCTAATAGAGAAAAATGGTTCCTCAGCCATTTTTATTGATGCTTGTGGTAGTTGGCTAGCACCAAGTTGGACTTCAATAGCATGTATTGCCCTTAGAAGGATGGGCAAACTAAGGTTGAAATGTGAGAATTTTTTATGATAAGTTTGATGGGTAAACTAGGCTTGAATTTTTTATACCCATCCTGCATAACCATGCATACTTCTCAAGTCCACCATAAATAAAATGTTAAGAAAGTTTATACATTAACTGGCTAATCATCTAAGGCTTACAAACTAAGTCTTCACAAAAGAATGTACACTTAAATCACTTTATGAAATAATATTTAGGGACCACTCATTAACGGCTCCAAATCCCATAGTAGTACATAGGGTGGAAACCCCACAAGGGTAGGTACAATTCCACGCCATGCCCATCTACATTTGCAAAAATAAAGGCATCACGAGCCAAAACTTCTCGAGTCACATAGCCCATCAATGTTGATTTTGACATGATAATTGGCCGTGAGACGTTTCTGGCTAATTTTGTTTTTGGGCTGCATGCGAGTAGGTCTTTACGCGTCGCCTCTATATTTTTGCTCCTTTGAGCTGGCTAAAATCTTTGAACATCTTAGCCAAAATTCTCAACCCCCTTCCTCGGTCTCCATGTTTTTATTTAATTTTTGTTTTAATTATACTGTACGTAAATGAACATTAATTATGTTGTTTATGGTTAGCTTGGTTCATAAAATGAATGTGCCTGCTAGCCTAGCTAGTAAAGTTTCTTGATAATCATAGATTCATGACATAGACGTGATTGAATCCTGCCTTCACTATGTTGGTGTGGTCAATGTGTAGGGTAGGTTACCTCGTGTTCTGTTGCCCATCAGCATTAGACCTAGAAAAAGAGGAAAGTAAATAAGAAACTTATCTTGTAAAATAGGCTCATATAATGTTTCCAAAACCTAGCCTGAAAGAAAATTTATTGCAGGCTGCTGCTGTTCAACAATGGACATCCAAAATTTCTTCAATTGAGGCTGGTCCATGCTGACCCAAGTCTGGGTGCTTATAAATACACCCAAAAGTTCTCTTGACGCCCAAAATTTCTCTCAATAATTCTGATTCATAAACTTATCATTACAACGTCAAAACCCTAGTATATATAGGATCGAAACCCTAATCTAATTAGGAAACTTTTCCTAATATTATTTTGGGAAACAAAATCAAATTGCATGCTAAATATTATGTAATTAGACCCAACTAAATAATAATAATAATAATAGCTACCAATTATATGTATGGGGACCAAAAAGCCTTCAGGTTCACCTTAGGCTTCCAAACTCGATAATTGGCCTCTAGCCAATCTATGGCGGTGCACCAACATGTCCTTTGTGTTTTGCAGGGTTTGGAGAAATATGTCATGACAAAGTTGTTCTCTCGGACATTTACATCCCCCGAGGATGCCAAGATTGACCAGGAAATTTCAGAGAAAATATGCTTGTTGCAATACTTTTTGAGGCCTGAGCATTTGGATATTCCAGAAGTTTTTCATAATGCAGCTTCATGGCTGGTACTTTTGCTGCCTTTTTTTATTGCATTCAGTTCACTGTACTGATAGTAATGCTATGTTCTTGAAATTTGTAAATTTAGTTCTGCTTTAACCATAATGCCACTATACTTGGTATTTATACGAGCACTCTTTATTTTATAGCTTTAGCCCTTAGAAATTCTATTTTTAGGGCTTTTTTGGCATATTGAGAAAAAGTGAAAAAGTTACTCAAAAAGCAAAAAAGTTATCACTATTCACAAATTAAAAATATAAAAAAATTAATTTCCACAATATTAGTACAATCCAAAAAGCTACACAGTGATGGTACTGAAATGATGGGAAATTTACGCAGTGATGGTACAAAAAAAAATTAGATATATATATTCATTAAGTTGGAGGGTACTGTTGGGCCAGCGGGAGCCCACCACGAATCCCGTTTCGATAATCCGAACCATTCAATGTATAGAACTTGTCGAGTATTATATGCCTGAAAAAAAATCACATTGATCGGATATGAATAGCTATGTGATCAAGTCAGATTTTTTCTAGCCGTTTATTTTTCACCGTCCATTTTTGTCATACAAAACTGTTTTGATCACATAACTATCGATATCCGATCGAAGTGATTTTTTATAGGCATATAGTACTCAACGAGTTTTACACATACGGTTTGGATTATCGAAACGGGACCCGTGGTGGGCCCCCACGGGCCCAACAGTATCCATGAAGCCTCATGCTATATATGCATATGGTTCAGATTCTTCTCACCATTTCAACCATTCCGTACGGTCCTTCTGCAGCACTGTCATTGATAAGTCTAGAATGTAGGGGTAAAAAGGTAATTTTGCTATTTTATACAATATTTTAATACATATTTTTTTTTAAAAAGACAAAAAGTTATCCCAAACAACCATCTTTTTTTCCTCTACTTTTTAGTCCAAAAAGTCAAAAAGTACACTTATTTAGGACACCTCAAATAACCCCTTAATGTGCAATTAAATTATTTTTTTGTTACTTTTTAAGTCTGGTCTGCTCAGATTTTATTTGGATGAACTTTCAGTCAACATAAACAAGCAGTTGGCTTTTTATTACTAATCACACTTGTGTTCCTTCAATCATTTTATTAGATGCTTCTATAATCAATGGAAAAGATAAGTCAGAATGTTGTTGCTGGATTAACTGCATGTGCTAGGACGTGAGACTTATCATGATGTAATGAATTTATAAAATCTTGAAGACAAATGTTCAATATTTTTATGTCTTGCTTCTTTCAGCATCTACTGTTGGTCTGTGATTATTTTTCTTATAAATTCTTCTGGATGATGATCAAATTTGGGGAATAAAGTTTTTTTTGAAAGCTATCTATAATATCTAAGTAGTATTTCTTTCAATAGGCCTCTGCTATACCTGGAAGGCCTTCTTGACAAAGGATTTTAAGTATGGATAATTTTATTTGTTGGTGATCTTTGGAATACCTAATGAAGCAAGTCGTTATCTGGGCTTGGATTATTTTTATTATTTTTTTTAAAAAAATAATTAAATTAACAAGTGAACTCAAAGCAACTCAGCAAACGTGTTTCTCAACTATTATGGTTGGCTATGCAAACCTTTTACCTCTTTTAGCAACTTAAAGGATTCCTGTTCACGATGTTTGACAGATGGTTCTTTGTTAATGACGTACCTAATGGAATTCTCTGAGATGTGGAGGGGCTGCATTAAACCTAGGTTAAGTCTTGCAACCTTCATATATTTATCTAATTGTTGGAAATTAGAATGAGGCAGGTCTGGGGTTACCATGTCTTGGGAAGTTGGGACATGAAAATTCCTAATTAACATGAACGTAAGGATTGGTTTGGCAATCAGCTAATATAGCCAAAAGGCGAAAAAGTAACTGTCAAAAAGTCAACTCTTCTCTACTTTTTTGCATGTCTTTTCATGAAAAGCCAACTAAAATATCTAGTTCCCAAAACAACCCTCAATATGTAGGGCAGCTTGGGGCAAGACAAGTAGGGTGGCGTGGGTTGATATCAAGTTGGAGAGAGAAGGGAGTAGAGCGGAAATGTATCACAATAGTTTAGGCTACCTATAATGACTGGAAAAAAAAGAGGACTTTTAATTAATATAGTTGAGTCCTATTTAAGTTTAATTATTTATAATTAAGTTCACAAATTTCTCTATTCATTTCAATTTAGACCTCCATCGGTTAATTTTCGGCTCCACCATTTGTCTTGGTTTGCGTGCATTGGTTCTCAAGCTGACATAGGACCCGAGGAACAAACCTTCTGGGCCTATTGTATGATGTTAATGGCACCATAGGGTCAATCCTCTTAGATTATAATCTAAAGGCTTGTTGAGAGAAAGTAGTGCAATGACCACCTCGCTTTGCGTTCACCTGAGGCCCAACAAGCACAAGATTTGAGAGATGGAATCTCCGGATCCGATATTAGATGTTAATATGTTAACACAGAGTTATTTAATAATTTGAAGAGATTCTAGTGAATTGGGAATTCTGGTGCACAGTTTGTCTCGTAACGTGCGCGTGCGGGTCTGATTCGGTTTGAGATTAAGGAGATGGAATCTTTGTGCCCAATAATTATTAATTTTGTTATTTATGTGTATTATTTATTTTAATTATCCCTGTAAATTTCATGGAATTCATGTACAGAAAGTGCGCATTTTCTATGTTTGAATCTATTCAAATTTGAGCTAGGGTTTGGGAGAAGCCCAAAACCCTCAACTAAAGCGAAGTTTATAGAATTGGGGATCCAAGAGGCCTAGAGGGCTGAACTCCCTTGTCCTACTCCCTTTGGTCATCTTTTGCCCAAAATGGGCCATGCACTTTACTTACACAATCACCTACCAATTTACACAATTACCATTTGGGCAATGACCGCTCTAATAAGTGTGCTAAGAATGCTTTGACCTATATAATCCTATTATATGTGTATAATTTTATTGAATTCAAAATAAAAGGCCTAGATGCATTATTATGGGTACGGGGACTCGTTATGGACAAACATATTATATATTATATAATGTTTTTAGATAAGATGTTATAGATTATGTAGAAATGTACTTGAAAATGAACGAGACTTTAGAAAAAATTCACATTTTTTTTTTCTCTCATCTATGTTAGGGGTTATAAATGTTTATTTTTTTAGCAAATTGTGAGTTCCTTATTCTTCAAACATCGTAAAAAGTTAAAGAGGATCCAAGTGTCTCAATTGGGGGTACAATTGTTGAACACATATTCCACACCCTAATCCTTATCATGTCCGATGGGCACGAATACTTTGGGGAAATAGAAGAGAACATGTATAAATTTGGGTTTCATTTCTTGATTTTTTGTGGGTTTAATTTGTTTGTAGAGGGATCAAAGTAGAATTAAAAGAAACTATAGGACCACCAGTATAATAAATAAATTACACCGCTCTTCTCTATAGTTTCATTTGAATTGCACTTTGGTCTTTTTAGTTTTGCACATGGTGTTTTCCGTTCAAAATGTTAACAGTGCATGATTGAGAGACAATATTGCAACTAAATTGGAAGTTATGGAGTTCAAATCATTCAAATTGAAACTATAGGGACTAAAGTAAACTTTGCTTAAATTACAAAGACTAATGGTATAATTTACCAAAAAAGTATACCAAACCCAACTTGACTAAAGTTGGCCTTACGAGCATATTTTCAACTTTTTGAGCTGAAATGAAAATAACCTAAAAATTTGAAGTTTTACCAAACACCCAAGTTTTTCAAAGCACTTAAGCATGGGATTTCAAATTTTAAGCTAAAGAAGTCGTAAATAATTTTCTCCAAACAGGGTTACATCTTATTTGTAATTTTCAGTGCAAAGTTCTTATTTTGTTTGTTAAATTATGAGTTTTATATGCTTTGGCAAGTAATTCCATTATTTTTGCTATTCCTACCCTAACCCTTCCTTCGTTTTCTCCCCCTAAACAGCTTGCAGAGAAAGAATTGCAGAAAATCAATGCTTTCAGAGCTCCTCGTGAGAAACTTCTGTGTATTCTGAATTGTTGCAGAGTCATCAATAATTTGCTGCTCAATGCATCAGTGTCAGAAAATCGTGTACCTGGGGCTGATGATTTTCTTCCTGTACTTATATATATTACGATCAAGGCAAGCCCTCATTGGTAATAAGCCACTCTTCCAATCATCATATTATTGATCTGATCATGTTTTCTTTTGAGCAAATGGGTCGTGAGGTGGATGAGGGGATTTCTTACTGTTTTCACTATAATAAGCAATTAAGCTTGGGAGTGTTCTTGATCATGATATTTAATAATGATTGTTCTGTACACATATTTGACAGAACAAAATGCATTTATGTTATGAATTTAGTCAACTGCTAAGATTGATTATGAGCTTCTTAATCTTGTTGACTACACACATTCTTTTTATTTCATGCAAACTTCTGCTTTCGTGAAATAGCTGTCTCTGCCTGGTGCCTTGTCCTGGTCAATGTCTTTTTGTGTTGTTTTGGGTCAGCAACTAAGAAATTTTTTAATAATGAAAAAGAAGTACAAGAAGTGTACTGAAGAGGACAGGCAGTCCACCCAGAAATGAAAATAAAGTAAAAGAAAAAGGGAATGTTACCGGAATTATTTCGGATTTAATTTCAGATTTTGGCTGGAGGATATAACTTTCTTTAATTTGCATAACAGCTTCTTCTAATTTTACTAATTGCTTTCCTGCTGTTTGGCAAAAAAAATTTGTATAGTTATTCTGTTTTGTTAAGGGTACAATATATTTTATTTGTACTTGTTCCCTTACTCCTACTACACCTGGAGTTTCTACAAATGCTGTAATGACTAGAGGTTTATTTGAACCTATAACTGTACTAGGTTTAAGTTCTAAGGACTGTGGCGGTGGATGGACAGAAGTTATGACCTGGCCATCTGTGGTTGTCCAATTTTTTTGTATATTTTCAAGAACATTAATTTGTGATTCTAGAATAGTAATATTTTCCTTATTCCAAAAAGGAAAAGATTGAAGTTTCTGGCATTGCTCGAGATGAGCATAGTACTGGCTTTTGTATTGCTGCAACTGGAATTCATTATGGTTATCAAAATACCATCTTCTAAATTCTCTGTATTTTTCCTGTAAAAAATCCTGATTTAGGATTTTACGATTTTCACTTCCTGGTGTAAAATCCATATTAAATTTCAAAATTCATATCACTGGCTGTAGGGCTATAAGGCCTTTTGGATTCATAAACACCATGTGGTATTTGATTTTCCGAAAATTGAATGCCCTGAACCATTGGGTCTGAAGTCTGGTCAGGGTTACTAGGAGGTCTGGAAGGCATACCTTGTAGAACTGATTCTAAAGGTTCAGAAGTAGATTGTCTTGAGGAGTCAGGTAAATCTACTTTGTATGATGAGGCAGTTCTATAAGATGTACTGGACATGCTCCTGGATAGTGGCCTATGGGAATTAGGCTATCTGGAATTTTATCAAATGCTGCAAAGCTAATGTTCTGGAAATCGCATTGAAAATCCTATTTCTAGATCCATGGAATTCCAAAGCGAATAACAAAATGGACAAAATACCAGTATCCAATGTACATTGAGAGATGGTAGATGTCTTGATTGGAGAGCATCTCTCATGGGAGCTATTGAAAATACAGAATGAAGATGAGATTATGTATCTCTTACACATACAGGCTTTATACCCATTCTTACAAAAATACAAGTATGTTCACATAGGACTTGTCCAGATAGCCTTTAAACCTTTGACCCTTTTGGGACAAAATACCAGTATCCAATGTACATTGAGAGATGGTAGATGTCTCGATTGGAGAGCATCTCTCATGGGAGCTATTGAAATCAGTCTTTCTCATGGTCTAGTATATTTTAATATTTATCCAAATTTGAGCATAGCACTCACAGATGCAAATTTGTCAAAAGTTTTAGAACTGTTATCACATGGTTATGAGTATTTTCTAGGATCACCACCCTTTGTAGTCATTTCCACAATTTATTTGAAAGTTTTAACAACTTTAAATCCTTACATACGAAAACAGAGTGAATTAGGACATACAGTCTTAATCGACACAAACCTTTTCAGTAGTCAAGTTGCTGTGCCAAAAATGATACCATGGCAAAACATAACTTTTCCAGACAGATGGCAGATTACTAATGCTGTTCCAGCCAGACCTATTGTCCAACAAACCTTGGATGAGGTCATACAGACACAAGGAGGGAATGTTTATCTAACATTTGGAATTCCATGGATCTGGAAATGGGATTTTCAATGCGATTTTCAAAATAAAATTCCCCGTTTGAAAAGAATATTCTTTACAAAATGGTGGACTAAAGGGCTTGATACCCCTAAACAGCAACATGAAATATCACAAAAGATTAAGGCTCACACTCAAGCCTGCTGGGAGTCTGCTCCAAAATTACTCCCTTCAACTCCAGTAGTCCAAAATCCATTTGTCCAAATTCAAACTGAATTACGACAAAAATATCCAGGATTATCAGAACATGAATTAATTGTTGAAAGCATGGATTTCATGAAAGAACAATTCTTGCAATCTCTTTCCAGAGATGATATCAGCATGCAATCCAGAACTAGCAGTCAAGAGTATTTTGATCCAGAATTAGATGAAAATGAATTTTCTGTTCTTGCTGGAGAATCCCAAGACCCAACCGACAATGATCCAAATTTTGGAGATTTTTGGGACTCCTTGACTAGTCTCATCTCAGAAAAAATTGATAAAGACAGGAAAGGAAAAGAAGAATGATTCTTTGTCCTCCATTCCAGTCATTTTACAGCAGCGTCGGCACATAACGACAAATACAGGACATTTGCTTTCGGCTAAAGGAGTTACTTTGTTGGCCATCTTGCTTTAATTATCCAGCTGTCCATCCAGCTGTCCCCTACCGACATTAGATTAAGACGTTTAATATATTGGTCTATGGATGATGAAAAAATAAGTACATCATCAATATAACAAATTGCAAATTCTGTATAAGGATTAAATATGTCATTCATGATATGCTGGAATTCTGATGGAGCATTTTTTAACCCAAATGGCATAACATTCCACTCAAAATGTCCAAAAGGTACTGTAAAAGCGGTTTTATATCTGTCCGTTTCGGCAATTTGAACCTGCCAATATCCTGATTTCATATCGAATTTTGAGAATATGATAGCATCCTGTAGGCGACCTAAAAGATCTTTTTTATTTGGAACTGGATACCTAATCCATTATAAGGCATCATTAAGAGGTTTATAATTTATAACCAATCTTGGGCCTCTCTTTCAATTTCGGCATTTTTGTTGACATAATTACAGTAGACATATGAGATCATATATGGCATAATTTAGATTTAATATAATAATAATATGAACAGTAATATTCCTGGGTTTGTGCTTAATTAAGGGTAGAACAGTGTTAGGTTGAGTGGGACGTCATCCAAGTTGCGTAGAGGTAAACCGTTAGCAGTGATTGCGGTTAGGTTGTGTTCTTGTAAGTCGTTGATAGACGTGCTTAGCTTTTATCCTGTGTCAAGCACCGCAATTGGTATCAGAGCCAAGTTTATTGTTATTCATATTATGTTATATTAATTTTAAATTATACATATATGATCCCAATACAACCATATGAGTACTGTATCTGAATTTTAGCTTTGCAACGATTAGCATAATGACCTGTTTGGCCACATTTATAGCATTTGACTGTAGACTTATCTTTCTTTTTGTAAGAAGTCTTCTGTTTGCCTTTAGCTTTAGGAGGCCGTGGCTGCTGGACAATTTGTTTAGATGGTTTGTATTTTCTGAATTTTTTAGAATAATACTTGGAAGATTTTCCATATTTATGTTTTTTATGTTTATGTTTATGTTTGGAGGGATACTGAATTTTAGTATCATAGGCGAATTGTTCACAAAACTCACCTAATTCATTATGACTCTGTTTTTTCATTTGATTCTATAATTTAAGATCATTACATAAAGCAAGACCTTCTTCTGTGACCTTCTTCTGGAAAGTTACCTTATTCATAAGCATAAGATAACTAGGTTCATCTGAATCCTGTTTAGTGCTGGATTCAGATACAGTGATACCTTTATCTTTATCATTCTTCTGTAAAAAAATCTGACTATTAATTTTTCTGATATCAGAATTAATAGCAATGTTGGCAGTCTGTAAATGCTTTAGTTCTATTTTTAAAGCATTCACTTCCATTTTAAGATCTTGGATTGTGATTGGTTTTTCATCAGTAGTATTCTGGATTCTTTTATAAACTTTTTTCATACTGTAATGTTTAGGAGGAAGAATGACTTCCTGGAATTTCCATAATGTATTTTATTAATGGAAACTGGTTGATTATCCTGAAAATTGTTTTCAATTTCTATAATTTGTGAAAGAGTAAAGGAAGCCAAATATACTTTATCCTATACACTGACAAAGTCTTGCGTCTCCTAAAAAATTGTCACTTTCTTCTCCAGTTTTGTCTTGGTCAATGATTGTTAAGTTATCTTGGACTTTTCCAAAACCCTCATTTGAGCATTGTTGCATATATTTTAATTTTTATCAAGAACGATGAAATTTGGTTTGGTATGCCAAAGTTTGGGCTGCAATAAAATCAAAATAACTGTGCCAAATTTGGTTTGTTATTCCGAGGTGCTTGGGCAGAACCCTGAAATTACTTGCAGAAGAGTACTGGTTTGGCATGTGTTTAGGTTTTTTCCCCTTTATTTGCAGTGGGTAAGAATTAAAACTCAAAACTCAGGCACACACAATCATCATACTTCTCTCACTAACTGAGGAAAAATTTTCTTGTAGTGGTGGAAGATTTCAACGAGCAGTTATCGTAATAGTAATGTGTTTACACGTAGAGGAGCCCTCAGTGCCTATAATTATTGACTACATCATACAAACAACATCACAGGGAAAATTTTAAAAATTGTGGGGAAACTAGATGCAATGTTAACATGGTTATGTGGTAAGATTCTAGTGTAGAACTTGACAGGTAGTTTGGTTTGCCTGTCATTTTGTTTTCCTTTTATTTATTCTATATATGTATATGTTAAGAAGCATGAATACGGATATGTGACACGACACGGACACGCCGACATTGAAATTTTCAAAAAATGCAGGACACGATACATGGGAGAATACTCACAAAATGTATAATTATATATATTTATTGTATGTTATATGTAAGGATAAACAATAATTAGATGTTATGTATATGAATATTTGATTCAAAGATAATAATAAAGTGCAATGTAACACTAATTTCTAATGTCTAAAAGAGGATAATAGGTATAAATTTATATTATGTTTGTTTTATAATTGAATTTTAAGTTATTTTATTCAAACTTGTAATGTATTTCATGTGTGTCTAAGCAATAGACGTGTGTTCCCCAAGTGCGTGAAGAGTATTCAAGTTTAGTAAATTTCAAACTATAGTAGACATGTTTAGACATGTGTCGAGAAGTGTCTGAGAGTGTTGTGTCAGTGTCCAACACGACACACTACCTTCCTAGAAGTGTCAGTGCTTTATATATATATATATATTTTTTTTTTTTTCCTTTAGTATCCATGGTAGGAGTGTTTGGTAATGTTACTTTGGGGTTAGAGTTGGCTTAATTCGTGGGCTTGTTAATTTGAATTTTATATATAAGTGATGATGAAGTGACATTGTTTGCTTACTGAATGAAGAGATGCTTTAAAGTAAACTATTAGTAGCATGTGATGCATTTTTTTTTTTCCTTTGGTGCAAGTGCCTAAGAACATAGATGCTTCTCTTCGATTTTTCTCACTCTTCTTCAACCTTTTGCTTCTTAATTTCCTTCACCCTATTGTTATCCAAATGATGAAATTAGTCCAAAACTAATTTTTCTAGCCTCATCAAGCTACTAAGGAGCTTTGGTGCTTAAAGTGAGACACTGTGTATTTCACGGATGTGGTTGGCACTTGCGGGGTTTTTATTTTCGGTAAGTAAGAAATTTTATTAATGAAGAGGAAAAAGTACAAAATATAAGGGGGCATTCTCCAGGTCAAAGCCAAGGATGGAGGCCATCCAAGGACAAGAAACACAAGTCAAAGACTACAACACAATCTGTCTGAACAAAAAACAAAAATGAAGTAAGAGCAAAGATTATCTACTAATGTTGATTTGTTACAAAAAATAGAAGCTGGGAGTTTTCATTCATGCTGAATCCACCCATTTGGCTGGGATCTTGGATTCCTTTAGGAAAGCACAAGCAAGAACAAATGCTAATCATGATTTCTTCTGTAACTGACTTGGCACATTTCTAAATTATTATGATAGGGTTTGGAATTCCTCTCCTTCCAAACTACATACTATGCGACTGCTAGAAGGCAATGGCACAGCATCTTACCCAAAGTCTTACCTCTATAACTGACTGGACTTTTTCAATCAGTTCAGTTCATCGCCTGCTAGGCCATTGGACATTACACTTATGGCATAACTGGTTCCACATGCCCCCAACAAAGGAGCATTCAAAAAAGAGATGGTCATGGTCTTCCACATTACCCCTACAGAACACACAGCTTATGGAAGAATCTTCTGATAAGCTAACATTTTGTCCCGAGTATAAAGCCTCTTTTGGATAGCAAGCCATGGGATAAAAGCATGACATGGTACATGTTAAGGGAACCAAACTTGCTTATGTCATAAGACCACCTGCTTCTCACATTGTAGCAGCCGCCATACACTGTTAATGAGACGCTTGCTGTCCTTAGTCCATAAGATAGCATCTCTTCTATCAGCCTGAGAGGAAAAAAACCTTCAACACAATCAGCTCTGTAGAATTTGTACAAGGCCACTTCCTGCAGACCTCACCAATGACCACAACCACTGTCGTGTTCCTCCCAAGACCTGAGTCATAGATAGCTCTCTCCACTTTGCTTAGGGCCATTAGGAAGCCAGTAGTCAAACCATAGGGAGGTACTCTTCCCATCCCGAACAAAGTGCTTGATGTAGGGTCTAACAAGTTCTCGCAGCTTTAAGAGCTTTCTCCATGCCCATGAACAATCCGTAGGAACGTTTACTTCCCACATAGTGCACCTTTTCAACAGATTGCAATGAAGCCATTTTACCCCAAGAGAGTTCCTCCAAAGAGAGTTTCCCTCATCACAAATTAGGAACCAAAGATGTTTAACAACAGCAGCCTTGTTCCAGTTGCATAAGTCCGTAAAACTTGCTATTGGGTTATTCGTTCTTTGGCTGTTTATAATTTATTGGTCCAAAAGACAGGTAATTGTTTGTGTGATAAGAGTTATTTGCCTTGACCATCAAAGACACCGGTAGTTAATTGTTTGATTGATTGTGGAGTTATTTTCCTTGACCATCAAAGACACCCACAAACACTAGTTGCATCCCTCTGTTGCAATTTTTGGGAATGTACTACTCTGTAAACATCCCTCACTCACCCACGGAAACACATTTGTGGATTCTGTTTGTGCGGCCTTTTGGTCTTGAAGTTGAATTGTTGTAACTATTGCAGACTTAATAAAATAAGATGAATGAAAAGAGAAAAATTACAAATTATTTAAAATATAATTAAAATATGTAGTTACTAAATTATTTGTTGGGTGGCAAATGTAGCCATAGTCGCCGTGTTAAGTCACATTGCTTTTTTTTTTTTTTTTATTAAAATAATTAAATTTTATTAAAAAATGGTTTCAAGGGGATGCCACCCTTATACAAGGCAAGAATACTAAACAAAACAAGTCAACTATAGCTATACCAAAAGAGTACAACAGCTAGTATTTATGTCCTCAAAAATTACAGCTGCCAATGCCACATTCTGACTGCGATACATGCGGCAGGATGCTGGCACACCAGGCCAACAGCCTCCATACCTAAAATCTTTGTTATCAAAATTTTACGATTCGTGATTTATGCAAAATTGATACAAATCTATAGTGGATCACATGATTGACTATTGATTCACAATTCGATTTACTTTTTATGATTCATGTAATTGTTGAAATTATCGTGTTCGACATATTTTGATTCTATTTTCTCCCCCTTTTTAGTGGAAATGACATAATACAACTTCTAATAGTGTTTAGTATGAAAATAACCAACATATATACATGATAGTTTGTTGTTTTGGTGATCAAGGAGTTTTTAATAGGATTCAATCAAATTCAGTCAGACCCAACATATTTTTAACTTTTTCTTCTCATGTGTTTTCTTAAAAAAATCATAATATTTCTTCTAAAAATGTTTAAGGTTAAAAGAACTTGCACCATGAATTATCTACTATTATTTTATTGAAGTACATATAGTTCAATATTGCATGGGTGAGGTGACAATTAAATCTAGGGGTGTTCAAATTACTAAGTGAACTGAAGAACCGAACCGAACCGAACTGACCTCTTTGCGTTGGTTTGGTTTGGTTTTTGAGTGCATTGGTTTGGTTCCGGGTCTTAAAATGATCAAATCGGTTTTTGAGTGCATTGGTTTGGTTCCAGGTCTTCAAATCATCAAACTGATAACCAACCTAAGAACCGAACCTATTTGTATATATGTATATATATTTAAAAATTTTATTTTTATTAACATGTCTTCACCTTATTGCTATATTACAATGGTTTTGATTACACCTTATAATTTTCCATATACAAAAATTATTAGGTAAAGGAAGTATTAGAAACTTGAGTCTAATTTTGTAATTGATTTAATTTGTATTGGTTGTATTAATGGACTTAATTTGTATTGATGACATTTAAGCTTGAGTGGGATTTAATTTGTATTGGCTTGCATTAAACAATATTTTGCTCTTTGTTTGTGTTATGTTTAAATGTTAAAGACTTGTTTATTTTAATTATTTATTATTAACTGATTTGCTTATTTTTACTATAGTGGAATTGTGGTTCTAACTCGAGCTATATTGGGTTCGGTTGGATTGGTTCTAGTGCATGATTGATTTGGTTCTAGGTCCGAAAACTTTGAACTGATCGTGATTGGGTTGGTTCCAAATTTAATGCCAAACTGAATCAAACGGCCCAAGAACATCTCTACTTAAACCTAATGGATCCACAAGTTCTTTTTTCTTTTTCTTTTTTTTTTCAAAAGAAAAAACTTTTTGGAACAATAAGCATATATACCTTTAAAAATGTTTTAGGTTTTAAAATAAAGAATTCAATTTAATTGTTTCTTATTATTGGGTCATTGTTACTTAGAAAGGTATGCATGCTTATTCTCCAAATATCAACATTGTTGTTAAGTTATTGTTAGAAATTGAGAGTTTGTCGTTATTTACTTTCTTTATTAAGAATGGTTGATAAGAAATAACTAAAAAAGGAAAAAAGTAATATGGTGATCTTACATGGGACCCATGTTAACTTCTTACCAATTAGACCATGTGATCGGCATTCAAAACAATATTTTTATTGATTTAAGTTTAAATATTTCATATGTTTGTAATATATTTCTAAGTAATTTAGAAAAAGTGATCGAATCTTTACGATTCATGATTCGATTCGATTCATGATTCAATATAAGGCCATTTTGATTCACGATTCGAATTCTGATTTGACAACTATGCTTAAAATTAATGGATCATCCTACCACAACCCTCTGAAAGAAACCAGGTAGAGAGCCATTAATCAAAACAAGCTGGAGAGGCATCAGTCACATTATTATTGCAAACTTATTGTTAGCAATAACTAACTTTGTATCCTCCTTGGGAAAATAGAAAACGTTTTATAAAGTGCAGTGTGTTCAATTCATTTAAGTTTGCTATATGTTGGGATAACTTAGTTGTTTCCAAGTTACTTGTTAAAGATAGTGGCTGATCTTTTCAGAAAGGCAAATAAATAACTCATTGACCTTATTGTTTACAGGCTAATCCTCCTCAGTTGCATTCAAACCTCAAGTTCATCCAATTGTACCGGAGGCAGGCAAAACTTGTCTCGGAAGCAGCTTATTATTTCACAAATCTTATCTCTGCCAAGTCATTTATTGTTGACCTAGATGCCAAGTCACTTTCCATCAATGAAACTGAATTCCAGGAGAGCATGCAAACTGCCAGATTGGCCATTACAGGGGCACAGATAAAATCCCCACTTGCATTACACAAAACAGAAGCTCTGCCAGTTCCTTCAACAAGAGGAAGAGGGCATAATAAAGTGACACAAAATGAACCCTCTCCCTTGCTCACATTGGATGAGGTAGTGGACTTGGTTGGTCAGTCAGATCTGGGGCCTTCTAAAGGAATGCAGGGTAGAGAAGCAAATATAAATGGTGAGTTTAAACTGCCAATGACTCTTGTTTCTCATTAAAATTGAAGTATTGTGTTGGTTGTTTGATTTTTTTTTCTGTATAACCATCATGTTTTTACATGCATTGGATAAGACCACTAAGAGCATGTTTGGTACGCAAGAATGGAATGACGTGGGAATGGAATGAGAGTGAGAATGAAATGTAAGGTTGAATGGAATGGAATGTCCATTCTCATTCCACTGTTAGGTTCCCAACATGGAATCACGTAAGAATGGAATGACAATTCACATTCTCATATTTCTTTGTCTATTAAACTAATGGAATTCATTGAGTCCTTTATTTATTTGTTTTTATAATCAAATTAGTAACAACCAATCTAAATATATATAGATCATGATAGTGTCAATAGTTGTGGAAGTGGCACTAGGATGGTAGTGGAGGTAGTAGGGCAGTGCCGTGGTGGTGGGTGGTGGTGGGTGTAGGTGGTAGTTTTAGTGGTGGTAGTAGGGTGGCAATTGTGGCGTTGGTAACCGTAGTAAGGTGGTGGTTGCGATTGTAGTGGTAGATGGTGGCGGCGAAGGTGGTGTTAGTAGTGGTAGTAGGATGGTGATGGTGGTGGTGATGGTGATGGTGATGGTAGTGGTTGTGGCAGCAGTGGCGGAAGGGGATGGGGTCAGTTGTGGTAGTGGTGGCAGAAGGGAATGGTGGTAAGGTCAGACCAACATACACTGTTCTAAGGTGATTGATTCCATGATGGAATGAAATACTTATTCCTTAGCTTGGAGAAAGGAATAGATATTTCCACTTACATCAGGCATACCAAACAAGGGAAAGAGGATGCAAAGTTGGAATAGGCATTTCATTCCAACCCATTCTATTGTACCAAACATGCTCTAAATATATTTGTTCAATTAAACTCCCTAGGTTCCACTTTTTCCAATGTCTGCTGGAATGTGCAGCTATATTTCCCAATATTTCGATGTCAGTTGTGTTATTGCGTTGGAATAACTGTATGGTTGTGTCATATGATGCTAACATTACTATCCGAACTGCCTTGATGACATCAGGCGGATCATGTTATCCTTTTATGGAAGCCGAGGCTGGCGAATTGACCATAGGGGATGTGGAGAAATTGCTGAACTTGTACAAGGATGTGGTGAAAAAGTACACAAGCCTTTGCAGTGCTGTCAGACACTTGACTGTTTCCAAGATAGAGCCCTCTGTTCCTCATCTAAAAGGAACCAATGCCCAACCAACTCCACCAAACCAAGAAACAAATAAAGAAAGACAATAAAATACGAAAAATGAGCAACAACAAATTTGTAAGTACCCTATAGAATTGTAGTTTACATTAATTTCTATTATATTTAACTACTTAATTGGGTATGAAAGGAAATGTTGCCATTTGCACTTCGTGCTAATTATGTTTCTGAAATTTTGTTGATCAATAATAAATTAAGGGCATACTCGTGATACAATTCACATTTTTTTCTTTTTCTTGTTTTAATTTGTATGAGCTTATATACAATACAAAATATGTGCTGGATCACATTAATTTTGGTGGCGACAGAGAAGGGAGATTTGTTGATACAATAGAAATTATCTTGACATCTACACCGACCCTCGGAATGGTTAGACATAAACAAGCTTTACATTTACA
The DNA here is from genome assembly GCA_030407325.1 of Camellia japonica. Lineage (NCBI taxonomy): Eukaryota > Viridiplantae > Streptophyta > Magnoliopsida > Ericales > Theaceae > Camellia > Camellia japonica. The sequence goes on along the minus strand of JAPPVO010000019.1, from coordinate 161,690,226 downwards.
AGAAATACTACATTGACACTGTGTTTGGTTAGGGAATTTGGGAAGAAATTTGAAAAGAAAAAGGGAAATTGTGCGTGAAACTAGATAAAATGTAGGTATATTTTATTCACATTTCAACTATTTTTTTTCTTTCTCTTTTCAAATTCTTTTTTAAATCTTCCAACCAAATACAATATAAAAGAACACGAAAAGTTATAGTCAAGCTAGACCCAAGCTTGGAGGTATTAGTTGTAGCTGCTGCATTTCTGCATGTCCTGCTGGACAACCTGCCCATTTTAGCCGCCTCATTGAACTGAGCATCCTTAGATGCCTCTCTATACGAGTTTAAAAATCTCATGCAAATGAACTTTGCTGGGATTGCGTCATAGTAGTCAATTCCAGCACACCGAGTGTGCTGCCAGATGCCACATGTATCACAAACCAACATCTGCTCTCCATTGTCATCCTTAGGCCCGCATGTGCAATCTACCGTCCAGTTCTCCGTTCGCTTCTCCATTCGGAATGACTAAGCCCATGTGTTCCAACGCATTTGCCTCTAACTCATATTAACCCCGTTGATCCGACCAGAAGTTTCAGTGTCATGGAATCTTCCAAAGGACCGTAATGCACTTCATCAATTTAAAGTCTGTTGAACAATGCATACACTTCTTGAAAAGCTTTTGTAGCTTCAAGTTTTAAGTCAGCCACAGAAGCATTCTGTGGCAAAGATTAAAAGTTCTGGGGCTGGATCTTTTGGGTGGTCTGCAACTTCTACACGACACCATAGGTAGATTTCAAGTCTTGTAGCTGCTGCCATTTTTGTCAGGCTTGTAGTCCTTAACAAATTGCTTGCAGTCAAGGATTTTGGTTGCATAATCAATTATGAGTTCATATAGGGATGTGGAATATAATCATATGTTACCTGGAATGTGGATCGTTCCAGTATAGAGAACAGAAACGTGGTACGTCACATGTTCTAAAATGTGATACGATAGGGGTAAACTTGTATATATTATACTTGCAAATTTAAGGTACTTTTAGAATAATTTTCTTTTAACTATTAGGCATCTAATAAAATTTAGTTTTTCTTTTTCATGTAACAAAACATTTCTATGAGTACTATGACCCATTTTTTATGTTTTATCTTGTCAAAACTTAACTTAACTTATATTTTAATTCATTATATTTGATTTTTTCCTCCTAAAGAAACATTTAAGGAAATTTATTAAAAAAAAGCTTCTGGGATCGTTTGAGATTGTTAAATTTACTGTTTTGAAACGTAAGTGTACCATATTTTGAAACATGTGTACCAATACGTAATTTGCTAGGGTATTCACGTTTTCTGGTAACAGAAAATCATACAAAAATTTGAAGTCATGAATGAGATGTTCTTTTGATGGGCAGTTTGATTTTGTGCCGTCTTGATTCAGCACAAATCCAAAGGGCTCAAGTCTGCTTTAGTATAAGAAGAAAAAAAAGAAAAAAAAAAAGGGAGAGTTAGCGACATCACAGACAGATACATGCAACAATTAAATGGTACAGGAAAAAGAATGACGTGTGCCTTGCCATGCCTTGCCTTTCCTAAACTCAACAGCCGAAGAAGTTGGATTGCATCGGGAGTTAACCATTTCGCCATCGGGTACCATCTTTCCAGCCAGTGTTTAAGGCAGTAATCAAGGAGCTCTGATGAGGTCACCTTGCACAGAGCACGCCATGAGACCCAGCTGGGGGTGTCACCTGCAGCTGCAGCTGCAGCTGCTAGCAGCACTTTGATCATGGCTTGTTCTACAGATTCCACATCATTCCTTGTCCAAGCACCCGAAAAGTTTGTAATTGTAGTGCACGTAGGCTTCTTACATGTTTCATTCTTTGTTGCTTTTGTTGACCTATGATTTTCATGTATCAGCTTTAAGACGAATAAGAAGAGGTCCCTTAGCGATACAAGTGGAGAGTCTTCTTCTAATATGGACTGGTAGAATGTGATTAGTGCCTGCAATTGAGTTGGGGGTGTACAGTGACGGCCTTCGAAGTAGAACTAGGATAAGGGTGTGTTTGCAAGAGTTCGAACTGCTTTTCAGTAGGCATCTAGCGTGAGAGCGTAGCTCCCAGCACCAAACTCATATCCTCAGTTGCTGTACCAAGGATGGCTGTTGGTAATCGCATGCAAAAGTCGGTATTCCATCCTGTATTTTTTTTGATATATCTAACCTCCCTGTTTAAAAACAAAATGGCAGGAAATGAGAATCATATTGGACGGATCGAAGTCTCTTTGTAAACATAATTAGGGCAAACAAACATTTAAAAAAATTGTAGGGAAGCCTATCTATTTTTTATTTATTTTCACTCATCGTTTATTTTTCTCTCCGTTTCTTCCTTGGTTCTAAATGATTTTGTCAGGCCATTGTCCAGTTATCTTATTAGTCCCTTACAAATAAATTATTCTGGGGCTATTTAATGTAACTTATAGTTTTTAAATTTTAAAAATTTGTGTCAACTTTTGGTGCAACTTTTAATTACAATTTATAAAGAAAATCCACCTCAATTGAAGAATGAAACCCTACAGCTCAAATGTCCAAAACTTGATCAAATCAGCTTTTTAAACCGATTAGAATGAAGAGAATGGAGAGGTAAACAACTTTATAACTTGAGATTTTGGATGAATCTTGCTCTTAATGCTCCAAATCAAGGGTTGAAATAGTGTTATAAAGACAATATTTTTAGAGAGAGAAAGGAGAGAATTGATGGGTCCAATCAAGAATATGAAAGAAATTAGAGAGATAGGAACCCTAAGGTTCTAGACAGAACATCTCAATCAATTATTGTTCATATATCAAAGTTGGTTCCAAAATGGTTACTGCTTCTCTAGTAATAGGCTAACAATTAACCACAATTAACTAGTCACATGCCAAGCACATGATGTCCTTCCTACATTATACTCTCCCACTCAAAAGAACTTGTAAGCAAGGACCAAAAACAAAGTACAACCAATGCATAAGAAATGAAATACAATACTAGACAAGTACAATATCTAAAACAAGGGAAGTGGCATTGGCGCAAGAAGAACCTGACAACAAAGGAAGTGACTAAGTAGTTGCAAATCCTTTATTCAAGATCAACCTAGCAAATATCCTTCCATCAAAATGAGTTTTTGTTTATGCACATTAATTGAAGCCATGTTGAGATGTGAATAGGTCATCCATATAGCATGCTGTTTTGGAAGCAAGATGTCATCAAAATAACGCTTCTCGCATGGCCCAAGAATAAACTTATCTACGTCAACACAAAGTGGAACAAATGGCTTTGAAGATAACCTAAGAAACATATCTCGGAAGCAAAGTTCATTCAACAACCATGTAACTTCAACGTCATGACTCTCCATCATAATTTTCATGGAATATAGAAAAAGGGATAGAAGGTGGAATTGAAACCACTTCCTTCATGAGAAGCAATGTATCCTAATGTACACCTTACTCTCTACAAGAATGCCGTCTTCATTATCATAGTTGTCAAAAATTGGAATTCCTTCATATTCACAAACATCAACTTCCTCATAAGCCAACGTCTCACTATCGTAGTCAAAGATGGCAACATCTTGAACGTAGTCTTGTTCCTCATCTTGATCAAAGATGGAAAAAATTTCGTCACAAATAGAAAGAGCTTGGCCATAATCTTGTTCTTGGCCACGATTTTTCTCCATGTCTTCTTCACCAAAGTTAGAAGCTTTTTCCACATCATATCTTGGTTTAACCACCTCGTCATTAAAGAGCATCTTATGATCATCAAAAGTCACTTGCACTCCGACACTAGTTGAGTAACTGACTTGCACATAATCATAGGATGGTTGTCCGACTGCAAAACCGCTTTGGTATCATTGTCCGGAACGTGAAATGCCCTTCTTCTGTTGCTTCATAACCAACAAATGTGGCACGTGATTGGAAGGCAAGAAGTGCTCCTTGAGCTTCTTCCTCATCTTCTTCCGCTCTCTAACCTTTTTTTGGCCTTTTCTTTGTCTACCAACTTGTAATTGTTTCCACCAATTAAAGGCACGACCTTTGAGGCTTTGAGAGACCAATTTCACGATCCTTGCTTTTGGCACATCATAACACTCTAAATGACTCTCAATTGTCTTCAACCATTCCTTGAACACATTCGAATTGTAGCTTTCACGAAATTCAGGAATCTCTAATTCCTTTACCGTGTCATTCCATTTAGAATCAAACCCATGTGAATGTGCTCTGCGCCTATGCGAAGCATCGAAGGAATCATCAATTTGACGATCCTTGGAACCATTACTACCTTTGATCGGAGATAAGAGATGTTGCGCCGTCTCAGTTAAAGCAGCAATTTTCTGTCTCATCTCAACCATTTCATCTCTTTGATATGGAACCTCATTGTTCTTGGCATCATCGCCCTGACATATGCCCTACCACAACCACCTCGATGATTTTGACCCCGATTAGCCATAACAAAAACCCAATATAACCCTAAAACAGCCTAGATATGCAAATTATAGAGATCATAATGCTAGACCCAATTTCACAATTCAAGACAACTCAATTTAATCATCAACTCACAGTAGTATGAGCATCAAACATTCAAAAATCAACAAGAAGCTTTACAATATCGAGATTGATTCAGAACATTTCCAAGTGATAAAAAAATGAGTCAAACATACCAAACTGGAATTGAGCCATGTTGATCAACTCTGAAGCAAAACTAGGTTAGATTGGTAGTCTCCAAGCTATGAAACTGCACTTTGCGTGCCCCTTGAATCGAGTAGTGTTGAAATTTCAAGAACCCGGATTAGGACCCAGATTAGAACTTCGAGTTGACTATGAAGTTGATACGAACAGTCGAAAGTGAAATCAAATCGCAAACCTAGAAGACATCTAGGAACTTGAATCCCCAAAGATTCACGACCTAGTTTGCAAGTCAAGATTAAGGTCGAAACTGCGAGTCTTTGAGTCCAAGCCAATCAAGAATGGATTCTTGGTGGCGAATCGAAGTCATTAAACCAGTTCGAAGATATTGGTGCGAAATCTAGGGCAACCACGAACAATTGGAGTCGAAAGTGAGACTGGCTCAAAGTCACTTGGTCAGAGACGGTTTGGAGTTAAAAGGTAACTTGGCACCGCGTTCCATATGAGATTATTAAGAAAATTAATACAGTGAGATATTAAATGGCCTTACCTCTAGTTATGGAAAATATGTACAATATTTTTCACATTTCTATGCTTTGAGATTATTTGTGAGATTCACTTCCTGTCATTGAATCGATCCATGTACTTCTGAAAAATGATTTTACTTATAAAGAACGGCCAATACAGATTGTTACTTGCTGAATCAAAAATTTGAGAAACAAAGAAATTCCACTAGTGAAAGTTAATTGGCAAAATAATGGAGGGACGTATGCGACATGGGAAACCAAAGAAGACATGATGAGGAGATAGCCTGATTTGTTTCCATTGGACCCGACGTTCTTCCGTAATTAAGGTAATTCAAGTTTGGAGGACCAAACTCTTTAAGGGGGCAAAACTGTAACAACCCCGATCTGTGATTAATCAATAAACCATGATTAAGAATGCCTAATGAATGATTAGAAGAAATTATGAGTTACTTGTAAGGGCCACATAAGCATAGGAATATCTGTTTGATATAAGAATATTTTTCTGAATTTCTATTTCAATATGTGAATTGAAGGCCTTAATGGCATCAGAACACGAAATTGACTAGGTCATCATATAATTGAGAATTTTTAGAATTTTATGGTGGGTTTAATTGGAATTCGATTTGGAACGAAATAATTAGCATAAATTAAGCAGAATTAATTACACCTAATTAACTTAATTTAAACCAAGCCTATATAAGGCTAATGGAATTCTAGAATCATCCTTACACTTACAATTCTTCATCCTATTGAGCACACAAACGTAAGAGGGAAGGGGGAGGGGAGAGAGAGAGAGAGAGAGAGAGAGTTGAAGCCAACATTGAAAGAAAAAGAGAATTGGGAAGAAACTAAGAGAATTAAGCTTCTACATCTTGAATTTGAGCTTTGGGTAAGATCATAATCCATAATTCTTGTGCTTATTCCTTATAGGAGAGGAATTCATGAGTTGTATAGGAAAATTTCATGAGATTCAAGGGAATTTAGTGATTACACACATGAATTGGACTAAAATTATGGAATGGAAGACCATTCTATGCACGTATGTTTATTTCGTTATGTTTTGAAAGTATTTTCAAGGAATTCTCTCTTGCATGTTAATGTTTTAACTTGGTTTTGGAAATTCATCATGTTTTACATCATTTTAGCCCAATTGATAATGTTTTGGAAGGTTAGAGTTCATATCATTGCATGCATGTTATGTTTTCAAAGTTTCAAGTTTTGCTTTTGAACAATTCACATGCTTTTATGCTTTGATTTTGCAAAATGGCTTTCAATTCATGAAGTTCTATGAGTTTACAAGTGTTTTATTAAGTTTTGGCCCAAAAGAATATATTTTGATGCCTTAAGATTGTGTTTTGAACTTGAAGATGAAATCTAGTAATTCCAGAATTTGGTTGCACCGCTCGAGCGACTAAAGCTTCACTCTAGCGTAAAATTCGAGCTCAGAAGTTTTGTAGAGACTGATAGTTGGCTCGAGCAAGCAAAAGACCGCTCGAGCGACCACCCTTGATTTTCAGCCTTGGCTTGAGCAACCAAAAGTTGGCTCAAGCGTAAAATGAGAGCTTCCAGTAGTTTTGTAGATAATTGCATGGTAGCTCGAGCGACTGATTGTGCGCTCGAGTGAACATCTTCTTTCTCAGTACTTGGCTGGAGCGACCGTCGAGTGTGGAAATCGAGCATCCAGTACTTTTATAGACTTTGCAGACTGCTCGAGCGACCAAAGCTTCGCTCGAGCAAACTACCATGTTTTCAAAAAATTTGCAAAGTGTTTCAAGTGTATAATTGCATCCTCATTCCATCTAAGACATTCGTAGGCCATGTTTAAGCTACAATAATGAGGATAAGAATTAGAAACACACTAAGAACGAAATGAAATAATTCAAGTGTTTTCTGAGTGTGTGTTTCAATATGTATCTGTCACGTGATTGTGTAGGTCACGTGTTATCGTTCACTAATCAGTCTGTTCTGTCTGCTTTGCTTCTGGCGCTATCTATAAGTAACGACTATGTAAAGCTATGTTGAATTTAAGTATTTTCTTAACAATGTAATATGATCTATTTTTTGAAATGCTATTTGTGAATCATGAATGATTGTCAAATTTTTTGAAATGTATTCGTGGCATCCTTAGCATCAAGTGTTCATGTAGCCCTTACCCGGGGGTAACAATATCGAGATCTATGCTCATGTGGCCCTTACCCAAGGGTAACAATATCGAGATCTATGTTCACATGGCCCTCGCCCGGGGGTAACAACATCGTAGCCTATGTTCATGTGGCCCTCGCCTGGAGGTAATAATACCATGGCTATATGTGCACAAAGATGTAGACCTATATGGTCGTCGGTACCGACTATGGTCTTATTGACCACCTACTCTGCACGTGAATCTTTATGACCAATCTAATCTGTTAGCTAATGGATGTACCATATATAACTACTTATGTATTTTGTATAAGTAAGTGAATTTGAATCTATTTCTGATATGAACTCTGATTTTTGATTCTATGATGGACATCATTCATAAACCCTTTACTATGTTGTTATTCACTAGGCTATAGCTCATTATTTATATTATGTATATAGGTGATCAAGTGCGTGACCAGGTTTGAGACTTCCAATCTAGACCGGTTTGTGTTAACCAGCTTGTGCTCCTCCCGAGGAGGTTCCAGAAGTCTTTTTGTGGTCAAGTTTTTGTGGACATGTTGTGACCTAGTTAATGAACAAGTGTTAAGTTTTATGTTCTTTTCTTTTGCTTGGACAAGTTTATGTTTCTTCTGTATGTTAGGCTGATGTCATATTATCTATAAATATAAGTTTAAGTTTAAATTTTCTGTCCCATATAAGTTTGCATGGCTCTATGGACAATTATACTTTGATATTTGCTTCTGCTAACCCCTTATATTATGAATTTGTTTTAGAGGCCTTCGGTAATCTTAGGATTACTGGCCAGTTACGATCCTAAACCTATAGGGGCGGGTTTAGATCGTGACAACGAGAATATAAGGTGGAGGTGTCGAGAAATTATTCATTGTTCCAGGAACATTATGTCACACATTCATGTTTGAACAAGTGTTCAGTTGTCTCCTCAAAAGAGACAAACAAGTAGTGGGATCCATTGTTTCAACCAATAATACTTAAGTTGAGGGACCACCTAAATTTGTCCCTAGGACAATCAATAATTTCTCAGAGGTGCCACTCAACGAGGAGAGTGAAAAAGAGAAGAGGAAAGGAAAAAGTAGGAGAGAAAGGGGGTTTGGGCTTGTGGGTGCAAAGGGGTGGATGCAAGGGGGTTCGGGTTAGTGGGTGTTGGATTGATGTTGGAGTTTTACATGTAATATGAGGTCATTTTGGGGGGTGTCTAATTGTTTGAGGCTTCGATTCCAAACCTACAAAAAAATAAAAAATTTATACTCCCTCCGTCCCAAAATAATGGTCCCTTTTGGGGAATCCAACTTTTTTTGGTAGTACAATTATTGCATTTGAAAAAAGTTGATTTTTCAAAATTATCCTTTTGATAGTACATTTTTTGGGAATATCAATGTCATAATTGTACTTTTTATATTGTTTATTAATTTAAAAGAAGGGCAAAATAGGAAATTTATATTATTTTTGTACTTGATTTTTGAAGAGGGACTAATATTTTGGGACAATGAAAAATGGAATAAGGGACTAATATTTTGGGACGGAGGGAGTATTATTTTGGCCTTTTCTTCTAGGTAGCTCTTACTTACTTTATAACCCAACCATCCACTCTATCTTCACCCACCGACTCCCTCTCTCTAGCTTCTTTCTTCGTTGGCCATCCCTTCTGCCCTTACATTTAGCCTCTCGTCGACCTATCTCTTTTTTCCAACATTGGTCTAATTAACTCGTCTTGGTGTTACAATTTTTAAAATTTAGAATATAGTTTAAGAGAACCTTAAGAGTTGTCCTCAATGGTTGGTGAGTATACTTCCTATACAATTGTTTAGGATTCAACTCTTGGGGTCAGGCCATAAGAAAGGAATTTCTTGTGAATTCTTTAGCCCTAGCATGGATGGCCTGTCTTTGACTAGACCGGAAAGATAATTAGTCGAGCTGCGCATAAACTGGTCCGAACACCCCTTATCGTTGAACCAATATATATATATATATATATATGCATATATAATTTAAGAGAGAATTAATAAACAAGTATTAAGTAGAGAAGTAAAAGAAATCAAACCAAGTTAGACAAAGATATATGGACAGATGATATTTTTTTTTTCTTGTTTTTTTTTTTAACAACCAATAAACACATGCTATGCATGAGAAGTTAAAAAAAGAAAAAAAAAATCATTAAAAAAATTTCATAGTATAAATTCACCTTGAAATTTATTTTTTTGGATTAACATATATTATGAATAATTAAAACTGTCATGGGAAGTTACTTTATTTATTTGTTTGTACGAAAAAATATTTAGAAATATCTAAACTATTTTTAGCTATGAAAATTATAATTAAGCACTATTTCAACATTTTCTTTCATAAAAATAAAAAAATTGGGAGCTTTTTTAGTAAATCTACTCTTAAGAGTCCCATTCCATTAGACCCATAGTGTTTTGTAATATTCTATTAGGTCCCATTTCATACTAAAAGACCGAAAGACCCTCAAACAAACACCCGCCTATCCTTTGAATCAAATAATTGTCTCTCTCTTCCCCTCTCTTCTTGTAGAAACTCATGCACAGTATCGCCACCATTCCAAATCCAAAACCGTATTCCATATTGTCTTAACACCCAGAAGACTCTCATTGTCCCATCGGCGCATCGTCTCATCGTCTTCTTCATCATCCCTACGCCGTCGGTCGTCGAAATCGTGGAAATCACCATTGTTGAACATCCGTAAGTTCCATCCTCATCAAAATCACCATCGACGACCATTTGTGACAACGCAACTGTCGAAATGGGAAAAAAACATAAGTAATCTCATCATTCTTGTGTGTAAACCCTAAATCTCTTCTTCAACAAACAACATTGTAAACTTTCACAAATATCCTCTATTTCGATTCATATAATATATGGAACTTTATATTGTTATTGTTCATGCCCAATCGTTAATCTGAACCCCTCAATCCCAATTCCCCAATTATATGGGTTTTTTTCATCCAAAAACATTATAGTAGCCATTATGTTGTGTTGAAATCTGTGAATATTCAAATGGATTGAAAGATGTTGGGCCAATCAAATTGTTTTAGATGTTATTGTTATTGTTGTTGAAAGATGTGAATATTCACATGAAATTGAAAATTATTTAGCAAGCAAATTATTTCAGTTGTAGTTGTTATTGTTGTTATTGTTGTTGAAACCCGTGAACATTCACATGTTGAAAAATGTTGGGCTAATCAAATTGTTTAGGATGTTGTTGTTATTGTTGTTGAAAGATGTGAACATTTACATGAAATTGAAAATTGTTTGGCAAGTAAATTGTTTCAGTTGTTGTTGTTGTTGTTGTTGTTGAAAGCCGTGAACATTTACATGTTGAAAAATGTTGGGCCAATCATATTGTTTAGGATGTTATTGTTGTTGTTATTAAAAGATGTGAACATTCACATGAAATTGAAAATTGTTAGGCAAGCAAATTGTTTTAGTTGTTGTTATTGTTGTTGAAAGCTATGAACATTCACATAGATTGAAAAATGTTGGGCCAATCAAATTGTTTAGGATGTTATTGTTGTTGTTGTTGAAAGATGTGAACATTCACATGAAATTAAAAATTGTTGGGCAAGCAAATTGTTTTAGTTGTTGTTGTTGTTGTTGTTGAAAGCTGTGAACATTCACATGGATTAAAAAATGTTGGGCCAATCAAATTGTTTAGGATGTTATTGTTGTTGTTGTTGTTGAAAGATGTGAACATTCACATGGATTGAAATTGGCATTGCATGATTGTAGTAAGTCTGTGCATTGCCATCCAAATTAGTACTATGAATGTTCACAGCATCCTTTGATTTGTTTGGGTTAACATTCGCATGTTCTTGAATGTTGTTCATGATTGTATAAACACACATTGATTTTTACACACACACACACACACATACACTATGCACATTGTGTTTTTGCTGACACAGTGAACATCCACATCCATGGACAGGTGTGGATAGTCACATCCATGCACACAAATGTGGACATTCACACACATGCACACAACTGTGAACATTCACATCTGTGCCACTATTCTAATCACATGAGCCTTTTCTTAATTTTTTTTTTATGCTTTATTTTGCAGATATTGCACAGAAGAAAACCTCAAAGCGAAAAAGAGATGAGTCCCATGTCAAGGAAGAAAGCCCACATGCAAAGCAAACACCTTTCTGGCATTTATTAGATGCATTGAGAAACAGTGAGATCTACCTTGACAAATGCATGAAGTACGATGATATTGTTGTGCATGTCTTACAAATATACAAGGCTTCAAAAGATGCCTTCTACATTGGGGAAAAGAAGATGAACATACACGACAGCGACATTAAGCTGATTTTTGGTGTGGATTGTGGCACTAAACCAATGGACATATCATATGATGCGAAACCAAAGACTGACATTATAAACAAAAGGTGTAAAAATATCATCCGATTGACTTCAAAATGGATACGCACCCTTTTGACTAAGGCATTGAAAGGCAAAAAGAAAGATGACAATGAAAAAGGCGCCCGACTAGTCTACACGTATGCTTGCCAAAAACTTTTTTTCTCTACAAACGGCGAGACAATAGAATGGGGCTACTACGCACATATGGTCCCATTAGAAAGCATGCAAGAATATAATTAAGCCAAACAAATTAGAACAACGTTGACATTCTCCATTTCCCAAAACAACAAAAAGCTGGTAAAGGTCACTGGCTGTGTCATGTTATTGATGGTAAGTACCCTTATTCTCAAATATTAACATTCACATGTTCTTTGAGTGTTGTTCATCTGTCCAATTGTGAACATTCACATCTGTGCCACTAATGTGAATGTTCATATTCACTTCTGCTTTACTACTGTGAATGTTCACACATGTGCCACTGTTATGAATGTTCACATCTGTTTACATTGCTCTGCAAAGGCTAAATAATATATGTTTTTGTTGTTTTGTTGAAGTACTGGTTATGTGAACACACAACCATCCTACAATCCCACAAGCCCAATGACATTCCTTGTTGTGTCAAGTGGGACCTGATTGCTTTACAGAAGAAGATGAAATCCACGTCTTTGGCTGATCTTGGTTTTAATGAGGTATAACCTTCAACTGTTGCTCAAAACATTCACATCATGACACCACCCGAATATGTACGTTAACTAACATAACTTTTTCATTTCAGGTTAATGTCGGCGAACTCTTCGCAACCCAAACAGAATTCCAAAAGTTCAAGCGTACAACATTGAAGGTAGAGCTCGAATGTGATGAACCAGCCACCACATCTCCCGACCTTTCTAACATCAAGGAAGAACAACATAGTAGCAGCAACTTTGAATTTTCCAGGGAGGGAGTTGACCTAAATGACAATGATGAGGACATTCACATTCCCTTTAGCAGCCTACCTGATGAGAGAGCTATTGTCATAGCAAGCACAAGCCAACCCGACATCATCGATATGCTTGTCAAAGAAAATCGGAAGGCTTGGGGCATCATAAGGCAGTGGGAAGCAAAATACAAATACCTTGAATTCTCATGGGAGTTAAGGGCAAAAGTGATAGCTAATCTTGAAGATAAACTGTTCAACCAGTCAAGCCCACACAACATGAACACTGAAATTAAAAAAAAAAAAAAAAAGGTGCATGGAGTAGAAGGATGCAGAAATTATGCGCTTAACATAGTTGGTCATCGACTTAGAATGCGAGAAAACAGTTCTTCAAGACCTTTACGATGATCAGTCAATCCACATTGTCACACAGGCCGAGGCACAAAAGTAACCCCCTACCCCAATGTAACACAATCTCAACCCACATTCTAGGGTGAAGTGTATAAAGGAGAAAGATCGAAAAGAGCACCGCTTGCCTGACTTCCAATACCTAGACTTACCTAGCCAAAAAAAAAAGAAGCATGATCGAGGTCCAAACCAGCCCCATACAGTCCACATAGTTGAAGATGTGGACAACATCTACCGGCAAAGCACCCAAAAAAATTATTGACACTGACCAACAAGTTCAAAGTCTGAAGCATGATATCCAAACATGGCAAGCAAAAGGTCCAGACTTTACAAAAGAGTAGAGGCAATGAGTAAGTGACTATATGAACACCTAATGTGAACATTCACCTTCCATAAATGTGAATATTCACATATATGCTTATTGATTTGATTTATCCAATTATGTGTAATGTTAATATTCACATTGGTTTACTAAAAATGCACAGGTTGATTGTGTGGAAAGGAGACTCGAAGTCTACATACGTATATTTTGATGACATCGTGTACCTTATCAAAGAGGAATTGAAAAAACTATGTGCTCGTTGCTTACCCTCCTCTTTTAATTTCTCAAGCTTTTCATGGAACCCTACCACAGTTAGCTCGTAAGCATAGTCATCCAAACTACTAACCACGTGGTCTCTAAATCCATTATCAATCCCCTTCATCTAGTCTCTTAAATTGTTCTTCAAGTGTTGTAAGCAATAACCGTGGTGAGCCGATGGGAACACCTTCTGCATCACTTCTAACAGACCAAGATTACGGTCCAAAATAAAAGTAATCTGACGCTTACCATCAACAACCTTCCAAGTTAACCACGACCAATTGGCCATGGTTTCTGAATCAACAATCGCAAATGCAACAGGAAATAGACCTACAACACAACACCATCAAACAACTGATCACAATATTCCAATGTGAATATTAACACAAGTAGTTTACAAAAACACTATAAAACAAATAGGGCATGTGATTGTTCACATTGTGTAATGGTTAGTTATATATCCACACTAAGCTGCTCAATGTAAATATTTACATGGATACATAGCTATAAAAAATACTAACCATTATTTCCATCTTTCGCCATTACCGCAAGTAGCTGACCTTTGTACTTTCCTTTGAGGAACGTTCCATCCAGGAATAACAAAGGTCGACAAGAATTGTACTCAGAAATACATGCAGCGAAGATACAAAGAAACGACAAAACTATTGATTACTCATGTCATAGTCAATATTGACATAAATCCCCGGATTATAACGCATCACAGCATTCGAATACTACCGCAGCTAGTCAAACGATGATAAGTGATCTCTATGAATAACAACATTTGCTTTCTCCACGCCTAACCATACCATGTGGTAACTCACATTAGCCCATAATCCCTCTTCAAAATAGTCACCACCTTACACGGTCAAGTCAACGACTTGTCTCTCACAATTTCAGCTATAGTACTCGACACCAAATCATAACTAACTTTCGAATTATTCGATGTTCGAACATCCATACCACAACTATGCACATCACTAAACCTCTTAATGTAGAAAAAATCATTTGCTCGTTGTGCTCTACAATGTATAGCCCACAAGCAACCTCTCCTCACACATCGCAGTAACTGAAACCCGCATTGGATTGCATACTTACATAAAACATCACGAAATTCTTGTGCACCTCCTACAAACTGTTGTCCCACATGCGTAATACTATTTGCCTAAGGGCTGACAACAACACCTCTTATGGTGGCAAAATCTCCAGAGTGCATCAATTTCTTCCTCACCCTCCCACACGTAGCGACCCAGAGCTACTCGACTGACCAATATCACTTTTCAAATCAACGACAACCCCTACATAGTTTACCCCCATTGATTTGGCAAGCAATAACATGTTCTGAAATTCTTCGTTATTGTCTAAATCACACCTATTAATCCCAGATAGTTGACAGAACAATGAAACAGAACAATCAAACAACTCATCTCATTTTTCACACAAACACTCCACTAAACGCGAATAACACAATGCGCAAAACCACATTTATCAACATCATAAAGGTATCCATCTCTTGTAAAAACACCACAAAACAAAAGTCAACAACCACGTAACAACTATACGAACAACAGTACATACAATAATCCATACTATATGAACATTCACATTATACAAACTAAATACATATGTGTACAGTTCCACTGCTAAATCCATAATGAAAACTATCACCACATCCTTGCACAACATAAAACATTTTACAAGTTCAAAATCACACCACCAAAATGAGGTCACAGTACACAACATGCATACAACCCTCCATAATCTCATATTAATAAGATGTGAACATCCACATTAAGCAACCATCAAAAACTCATCAAAAAAGCACTTGCATTACCATATACATCAAAACATAACATAAAACGAACATACATTCATACACAACGTATATGCCTACATGTACATTTTACACTGCTAAATCCACACTCAAAATATCACCATCATCATTACCAATGAAATGTGAACATCTACATTGTTCACTTAATCTGAATTACCTCCCCATCATAGAGCCACGCAAAATGCATATAAATTAAACAAACAGAGCATCTGATCTACATACTTCAAACACCATATCATCAAATCCATCACATGAAACGTAAACTGAACATACATTCAACACCAAAATGATACTAACCTTGATCATCGAATTCTGCACTCGTCCTCTACCTCGAAAACGACTTATTTGAACCGGTTATACTCCAAACAATGTCACAACTAAACACCGTTCGAACGAGCCACAACAACAACAATGAAACCCTAGCACACCGAAACCTTCAAACGAGTCAACAAAATTAAAACGTATCCAACTAAATCAGAATCAGAACGAAGAGCATGAATATAGCAAACTATCAAAACAAAATGAACAAAACATAAGGAAACGTCTATATCTGTTATGTGTATCAATAATATATATAAAGGCATAATAGTCCATTAAAAATAATAAAATGAGGAAAAAGGATCTCATGGAATAAAAAGATAAATACATGAGACTAATCAGGCTATAATAATCCTTTGTGGACGTAATGGGTTACAACAACTCTAAAATGGATTTATCAATAAAAATTCCAAAAAAATTATCAAAACATCATTATTAAACCTAAAATTTCATGAAATATTTAAAAAGTAGCTTTTCAAACTTAAAATTTGATGATAAATTTATCAATTAATACTTTAACTAACAGTTGATCCATGCAATGCACACGCAATTTTTTTTTTTAATATTTAATGGTACAATGTGTGTTATAAAAGAATAATTTTAATTTTAATTTAAAATTAAAATTAAAGTATGATTTTAATTATTTATTTTGATAATATTGGCACTGTCGTTTTATAAAATTGCTACTTGAATACTTATATATATTAATTTTAGTTACATTATTTGTGCATTTTGATAATTTTAGTTCTATCGTATTATAAAAGTGTAATTATTATATAATAATTTTGTATGATATATATTAAATTATAAATAATAAAATAAATACTCATTTTGATATTAAAAATAATAGGTAAATTAAAGAAGAATTAGTAATATAAAATTAAAAGTAATTCTAACTATTGAATTTTCTTTTATATTCATTTGGAAAATAAAAATATGTAGAAACAAAAATTATATAAAATTTATTAAAAAAATTAAATATAAATATGTTATAGTTGGATTATCATATAATGATTTTATATGATATATACATATATATATATATATATATATATATTAAATTATAAGATTGTAAAATAAAGGGGAATTTTTTTTTAAGGTCTTTGATGTTAAGTTTTTATAAGATAAATGATATACAATATTTTCATGGTCCCTTAACAATTTCACAGAGAAAATTCGACTCAAAGAAATTTTGTCTGATTTAGAGAAATTTGGCCCAAACTCAGAGAAATTTCAATTTTCACACAGTAATTTCTCTATAATCATACCAGAGAAATTTTGAAATTTCTCTGTGAAATCAGATAAATTTTTCTGAGTCGGGCAAAATTTCTCTAAGTCAAATTTTCTCTGTGAAAATGTTGAGGGACCTTAGTTAATAATAAATAAATAAAAATCTTGGACCTCTCATACTACACAAAATTGGAGAAGGATGTTTCACTAATTTTTCCTAAAATAAACACTCTTAATTATATTAAAATATCAACTATATTAAAAAAAAAAAATTCAACAACGACTAACTAAAAAAGAATCACATAATAAAATCTAAACTCAAAAAGAAAAAATAATAAAAGCATCAAAATGACAGATACATCTCAATGTGTGAAATGATAAATCATCTGTAAGATGATGACAAAATAGAAAAGAACTTAATGTTCAACAATTGAAAAAGTAACTGAAGCAGTAAATCGAAACTTTGGAAGTCCCTCAAGAGTATCATTGTTGTGTAGGTTTTTCTTCTTGTGAGTTGTGATTATATAAAATAATATAGAAAATGAAGTATAATTTCATATATAGAATCATTATAGTATTGAGTATAGAATAATGCATGAGAAAATAAGAAGAAGAAAAAAAAGGCAATTTAGCATTAAAAAAAAAAAAATCATCATACCTGTGGGATGCTTTTGGAGTTACCAAGTGCGCCCAATAGTTCAAACTCCCAATCTCCTGATCTAATCTCACTAGTGTAATGTGAAATAAAAAATTAGAGTCCAAATCTAATGATTTTTATGAAAAATCCATTTATTGCAAAATACGCCAAAAATAGACTACATCACCAGATCTCAAAATCACTACCTAATCTTGTGGGAAAATTAGGAAACCCATGGCTCGTGCCAAAGGCTACTGTTCGTCATAACCAAAGATGCCTCGATTCGGAATCTTAGGTATGAGAGGGAAATGTCATGAATTGAGCACCCCACTCACCGATCAAATGATCGGCCTCTACTAAGCCATGATATGAGTTTTACAAACATTATATGCTCATGTTCTGGTTATTTATAATACTAACATTACTATGTGAGACATGCAATTATAGATCATGTTGCTCATTTTGGTTTAGCTTTGATTTCATGCATTTTGAAAGGATTTTGAATAAATGTACAACTCAAAATGATCAATCAATATCATTTTAACCTAAGCAATACAACCTTCATCCACTAGCATTCAAGGAGGTAAATCATTTAAGCACTTCGTCGCATGGTAAGATGCTAAAATGTAAAATAGCCAGAATGCTAAAACTGTAAATGCTCACCTAGTACTCCTCTGTGGCAAATTGAAAAATAATATACTATATACATATGCATGATCCTATATGCAAATACCTAATGTAATACATACACAAAATACAACTAAAGATCCGACCACTAAGGTTTAATGCATGAATCATCTCAAGGCATGGGTTAGTGCACAAAGGCACATAAGAATTGGTAAAAACCCACAGATGCAAATTGGCCGAGTTCTAATGCATTAAAAAAAAAAAAGAAAAAAAAAATCCTAGATATGATAAATAAGACATGATGCTATGTATATATAAAAAGCGTATAAATAAAAGGGTTAGAAAGATGTAAGGTTTAAGATTATTGCAACAATTCGAATAAGGAATAAGGGAAGAGAGAGAGAGAGAGAGAGAGAGATTATTACAACACTTTGAATAAATAATAGAAGAAAAGAAGAGGGATTGAAGAAATTATTACACCAATGAATTAATTTAGCCAAGTTACAGCTGAATCTAACAAATCATATAAAATAGATAAAGGAAATTGACCTGCAGCTCCACAACCACCCGGGAGAGCACTCCACAGAAACTGCCTACTCTGTTCTTAGGGAAGCATCAGGCCAAATACAAAAAAGGGCTGGCTGAATAGGGAAATGGTTAGCCGAATTCCTCTTCTGGTTGAGATTTAGATCAGCGCAGGATTTCCAGAACAGAAGCCACAAGACACTTTCTGAATGGTGTTCACCCATCTTTCTTTCTCTGCTCATAGGGATCACCTAGGAAAGAGACCAATGGTCCTAACCCTCAACAATGATATAAATAGATATATACAACTGATATTTTGTAATAAATCAACAATTAAATTAATCAAAAACAAGAACAAATTTAAGCGCAAGAAATAAATAAGAACCTACATCTTCTCTTTGTGAATAAGAGCAAATCAATACCCAAATCCATGCTATGAAGTGAAGAGCATAGATTAATGTAAATCATTTCTTGGTGGAAGCTTTGTTTCAAAGTAAGAGATTTATCAAAGGATATTGATAACTCCTCTCCTGTTCAATGAAACAAGGGTGTTTCCACTCGTTTTCATGTTCACAAATGATTGAGAATGAAGTATTCAACACCTTTGACAAAAAACCTCTTACTTTACTTCCAAAAAATCAATAAAAATGAAAAACAACCACTTTCTCAACATCAAATCCCAAAAATCATCTGACTAACCCCATAAAACAACCTCCACTACTCATTAAGATTGAGCATGGGTTGAAGCATATAGGCCAATATGCTAAGATGATGAGATATGTGATGAAAAAGTGTATAAAATGAAAGAAACAACTCTACATAATCAAACTTGTGGATGGTGGCTACTTTCTACTCCCTCCACATTCACAAGGTTCCAAGCATCATATATATACAACAACAAGGAACTATGGCACTTAGAAAGCAAGAAAAGTGTACGAAAGTATAGGAAAGTAAAGAGAACAATCAACTCAATGGATGGGTGGCTATATCCTAGTTCCCTTCACAACCATGAGTACCTATTTCATGATTACAACAAGCTAATAGTGAGATACAAACCTTATAAATGAAGAAGACGAGAGAAAATATGAAAATAGTTCAACAGTTTTACCTCTTGAAAGAGAGTGAACTTCTTAGTTTTCAAAATCTTTCCTAACACCCTCAAAGTTCTTGAGTAAGTCCACAAACCCTTAGCAAGGAGCTTGGAGACAATGTTGTGCATGGTGAATGTGATAGGCTCGTGGATATTGAAAGGAATTCACTCTCTAAGTTTTGTTCTCACCAAGAAAAGGTGTTATCGTTAGCTGGTTGGCAAAATAATATTAGAAATGTTGGACAAAAGTTTAAGGGTGGTGTGGTTGAGTTTCGTACTATTTTGTGCAAGTATGCTATTGAGATTGGTTTTCAGTTTATGTATGTTAAAATAACAAGCTGAGGGTTACGACAGAATGTGCATATAAGGAATTAAGGGGATGTATGTGGTGTGTACATGCTTCAGTTGAAAAAACAAATGGGTTCTTTTACATAAGAACTTTGAACAATGAACATACGTGTGGTGTAGCGGTTCGTACTAGTAAACATGGTAGGATGACTTCCAGCTTAGGTTCTAGGCTGATACTTGAAGAGGCAAGTACGAAGCCTTTAACTCGTCCAGTGGATGTTGTCAACGAAATGAAAGACAAGTATGGGGTCTCAATCAGTTATAACTGTGGTTGGTTGAGGGTTGAAAAGGCAAAAGGTAGTACATATGGAGATTCTTGTCTATCATACAATCAATTACGGTGGTATTTTGATGATGCATAGAAGAACAATCCAGGTAGTCATTTTAAGTTAGATTTTGAAGATAACAAGCGTTTCAAAAGAGTGTTTGTCGCTTTTCATGCATGCATTGCTGGTTTCAAATATTGTCGGTCATTGTTGTTTCTTGATAGAGAAATTTTTGAAAGGACGATACAAAGGAGTTATGCTTGCTACGACGGGAAAAGATAAGAATGAAGGTAATTGTAAATATATTTAATTTTCTCTAAGTATGTGAATTTTCTATACATGTGGGAATTGAGTGAATTTTCTATTTTTGTGATTATGTTTTGTGAATTTTCTCTAAAGGTGGCCAATGTGTGAGTTTTGAATATTGCCATTGTGTGAATTTTCTCTAGATTTGGTCATTGTGTGAATTTTCTCTGGATATTACCACTATGTGAATTTTCTCTGGATGTGGTCACTATGTGAATTTTCTCTAGATGTTGGCACTGTGTGAATTTTCTCTGAATGTTGGCAATGTGTGAATTTTCATTGGATTTGGTCACTATGTGAATTTTCTCTGGATGTTGCCAATGTGTGAATTTTCTCTGGATTTGGCCACTGTGTGAAGTTTCTTTGGATTTTGGCAATGTGAAATTTCTCTAGTTGTTTATTGTTCTAATATTCTCTGCATGTGTGTATCTAATATGCTTGTTCCTATTTGTTTTGTAAGGTTTTTTCTTATAGCTTTTGCCATTGTTGATGCTGAGAATAAAGACAATTGGTGTTGGTTCCTTGAACATTTATGTGAATTATTGGGATAAAAAAGGGTGATAAGTTTCATATCATATTGACATTGTGGTATTGTGGAAGGAATTGCTAGACTTTTCCCTAATTCTTATCATGGATTTTGTCTTCAACATCTAAAGATAAATTTGAGGGATAGGTTATCATGTGGAAACACAAATTTGGTTAGAGAGACGATCGTGTCCAAGTTTTCAGAATGTGCATATGTGCCAACAAAGACATCATTCCATTTCAAGTTAAATGAATTAAAAAGTGAGGGAGAAGACATTGTGAGTGTTTTCTTGAGAAGTTTACCATATGAAAATTGGAGCGATGCATATTTCGAAGGGAAACGTTATGGCGAAATGTATTCAAATGTTGTTGAGTCATTCAATTCATGGATATGAGAAGCTCGGCACTTGCTAATAACAAATTTGGTGGATATGATATGGTTGCAAATAATGAATATGAGGTCTGATAAGAGGCTGCTTTCTAGTAAATGGAATAAAGTTCTCCGTCCTCGTATAGATAGTGTGTTGGAGAAGGCTTTCAAAGATGGGAGGATGTGAAATGTGAGTTTATCATCTGATAATGTGTTTGAAGTGTATTGTTTTCCTTCGGTTATGGTTGATCTTGGGTTGAGAACTTGTTCATGTCAAAAATGGAAAATAAATGGGTATCCATGTCAACAAGTTGTTGCTGCAATTTTTAAGAGTGGAAAGAATTTGAATTCATTTGTTGAACCATTTTTTCATGTTGATATATATCGTCAAGCATGCTCGTTTTCGATTAGCCCAGTTCCAACTATTGAAAAACCTGTGTGTAGCATTGATGATACTATGATTTTACCTCCATTGAGTAAGCGACCAACTGGGAGTCTAAAGAAGAACATAATTGCTTCTACTAGAGAGTTTAAAAGGGTGATGAAGTGTAGTCGATCTGTGAGTATTGGTCGCCATAATAAGAGGACATGCAAGGAACCTTTATTAAATAGTTGAGAATAATACATTTTATTGATTGAATAATACATTTGAGGATGTTAGAGAAATTTATGTTTCATTTTTCGATGTTGGTTAACGGAGATAAATTTGTATGGGTATGGATCTTATTACAAAAATAATGTGTCTGTTGTGCGTTGTATTTAGTATTTTCTCTAAAAAAATTTCTGTAATTTTTAGATCAATGCACTTGTGTTTTTGAAACATAATTTGGATAGTGTGTTTATAATACAATCAAATTAATCCAGAAAAATTTGTCAGTAGCAGAGAAATTTACTTTGTGTATTGTGTTTTTTAAAATGTACTTTTGGACAGTGTGTATATAATATCAATCAAATTTATCTAGAGAAATTTTCCAATAGCAGAGAAAATTACTTTGTGTATCATGTTTTTTGAAACATACTTTGGGAGTGTGTTTATAATATCAGTCAAATTCATCTAGAGAAATTTGTCAATAGTAGAGAAAATTACTATACGTATTGTGTTTGTTGAATCATACTTTAGGCAGTGTGTTTATAATACCAGTCAAATTCATCCAGAGAAATTTGCCACTAGTAGAGAAAATTACTCTATGCATTGTGTTTTGTAAAGTCAAACTCATCCAGAAAAATTTGCCAATAGTAGAGAAAATTACTATATGCATTGTGTTTTTTGAATTTGATGGTGGTGAATTACTTTATGCATTGTTTTGTACTAACAAAGTGCATTACAAATTACATAATCATATAGGAACCCTCTTTGCATGATATGAGATAAATTGCTCTGTGAAATTCTAGTAACTTCAAACTAGAGAAATTTCTTCAGACATATAATTTTCTCTATGTGCATTGTGTTGACAATCACCACTTAGCATACATTATAAAAAATATAAAAAATATTTAACAATTGATAGCTATGAAATTTTGAAGTTTACATTAGTAAAAAAAAGATATATACATATATGTCAAACATTATCATTTTTTCAATATATGAAAAAAAATATTAAAAGGTTATTCCTAATTACATTGTGTATATTGTCTTCCTTTCACTAGTGTGCTTTCACTATTATACTTTTGGTACTTCTTCTGGTGGTATTTGAATTGGTTCTGTCCATGACCGGTTAACTTCAGTCGCAAATCTCTCTATGATTTCTACCCCCATCAACCTTACGTCTTGTGTTGACAATGTCAAGCTAATAGGTTCATTGTTGATATATTGTCTCATTAAGTAGCATACAAAGAGGCCACAATCCACACTGCATACAAATTATAGGTATAGTTAGTTTTGAGAAACATTCAAATTAAATTATCTTATTTGTAGATGGTGTATGAAACTTACGAATCACTAGCTTGTTGTGGAGCATTGTCGACATATTGAAAGTCATAATTTGTGTTTTGTGAGTCTATCAATTTAAATAAGGGTTGTGATTGTGCCTCTATTTCAAGGCATGCTTTCAAAAAATCTCCACATAATCTTGCTGCAAAAAAGATAATTTTTAAATACCAGAGAAATTTACACATAAGGACACAAAGACCCAAGTTAATGGGAGTCTATGAAAAGAATCATCACATAAACATATCATGGATCAGAGAAATTTGCACTCGTTACTAATTGTTTTGCATCTTTGAGATATTTGTCGTGTGTATCATCTCTCCTTGTCCTCAGCGAGTTGTAGTACCTCCATAAATTATCTTTTCTGTCGAAGACAAGCAAGCTCCAATGATTTCCATTAGTTGACTTCTTAATGCCACCACTATTTATTGGGAAATGAAGGAACCTGTAGTTTCTCTATGCGGTTTCAAGATGCTTGTCAAACAATGAGATTCAGAAAGTTCGATTTTCTGTCATCTTGACGAAGTTTTGCGGTCAAAGAAAATCAAACAATGGTCAAAGAAAGTTGAAATGACAGGACTTTTAGAAATATACACATAGTGAAATTTGAAATGCACACAATTAGTCAGAGAAAATTAGACAAGTCACACAAATGGCTTCAAGAATTATCTTAACAAGAGAAAGTAGTAAGTAAATTCCAAAGAAAATCAAATAAAAGAGTAACATACCAAGCTAATGCATGTGAAAAAAAAAATGAACTTGCTTCTTGTCCTTTTCTCCTTTGGTCAACAAATAGTATCTCTCCATAACCATTAATGACCTGAAAATATCATTTATAATTGTAACATTGATTTATAAAGGCTTGTGGAACATGACAAAGAAATTTGATGAAAGACTTACATTGTTGAAAATTTGTTTTTCTTTTATTAGGTTTCCGATATCTTCAAAAGCAATGATATTCAGCTCACTTGTCCTAATGAAAGCCCTACAAGATAACAAAAAAGGGATTTAATAGTTGTTAATGCAATATAAGTTAGTAAATTTTTGTTTGTTATCTTCTATTCTATTTGTTGTACTTACTCTAGTCTAGATACATTTGATATGTGCTGCAAGATATCTTTGACATGTCCTTTTATCAATTTTGCAATAGGTAGACTTTGTGGAAAAATCTAAGATTTTCTGATATTTGTTCTTTGCGGCAAAACATAGCCATCGGTATCAAGTATTTCTTTGTGTTTGGTGGTTTGCTCTATTGCCTTTGTATCTTGCTTTGAACCTCTAGTGATTTTCACAACTTTGGGATATTGAAAGTTTGAATCTTGCTTTCCTTTCCTTTCTTTTGCCTTTAAATTCTTTGTCATTGATGTAGGATCTTTTTTCACTATAGACAGTGAAAATATTAGTAAAAGTTAAATTTCCCGAAAGTAACAGATCATATTTCAATATGTAAATTTATTTGAGTCAATATTTTCAAGTTACCATAGACTTTTTTCTTTTGCTTTGGTTATTGATTATGTGCCACTTTTTCTTATTGGGTTATTGGTTGTTTTTCCACTTCCATTCCAACTATATACAGTGAAAATCAAACAAGTCCCAAAAATCAATGTGGTCAAAGAAGTTACAAAATCTAGAGAAAATTACACATATATGGAAACAAATAGATAGAGAAAATCAAATAAACAACAGAAATCAAACTGGCTAAACTAATGTGGTTAGAGAAATTTAAATTCCAGAGAAAATTACCATTGACAGAGAAAATTTTAGTAAATAGAAATTTCTCTGAGTTATGTTGACAGAAGAACATAACTTTTGTGGTTAAAGATTTTCATTGACCTTGGGATTGAACTTGTGTCGGTATTCGGTAAGGTTGTGTTGCTAGTTTGACGGATAGTGTAGACACCCCATTTTGACCGCTCGCAAGACTTAGGGGCTTGGTTCGATACACTCGATGATGAAAGTTGAATTGTGTGCTTTGAATTCACAGTGATTCGGATTCAGTCAGGCTCTCGAAATAACCTCAACTCGTCAACATTTACCTTGTTTGAACCTTCGAGGCCCATTTTTGAACCTTTTTCCACCCTGAGCTGAGTTTAAACCAAAAAAACCAGAGGAGGGCATGAATGCCTGGCCGTGCTCAGTGAAAGCTAGCCGTGGCTATGAATGGCTGGCCGGCACTTGGTGGCAAAAAACACTGTTTTGGGCGAGAGGCCGCCAGCTATCCATTTTTGAAGATATTTATCACCTTTTGAGCTCAAATTCTATAAAAACGAAGCTGTGTTATTGTTTTGAGGGTGGAACAAAATTTAGAAAGCCTATATACACCTTGAGAGCTCCGCCTTCCTCCTTCTTCCATAGCAAGTAACCTTTGAGCTAACCTAGTTTCCTTGTGTCATCTCCATACACCATACACAACCTTGTCTCACCATCTTAGAGCCTTGGTTGATCTTTGAGAAGCATAATTCAAGCTTGAGAGTGGGTTGAGACTAAGCTTAGATCATAAACAACGAGCTTACTCCTTTGATAGGTATAAGCTTGTAATCTTCTCTCTTGCTTTCATTTCTTTCATTTGCTACATAATTCTTATTGTTTTGTATTGTTTTGATCCTATTTGAAGTGTTTAAGTTTGGTTTTGAAGAGCTACCAAAAGGGTAGAGAGAGTTTGCTCTTTCTACACCTTTATCTATAGCTCAAACCCTCACTTTTCCACTCTTTTTCTTTGATATCTACACTGATTTTCAGAGTTTTGGAAGGGCTAAAAATCATGTTTTGAGGTTTCAAAAGTGGAGGGCTTAGCCATCCCTCATTGTTCTTGCTTACTAGTCTTGATTCTTCTCTTTGTTGTTTAGCTTTTTAGGCTCCTTTTCATGCATTTTAGCCTCTGTTTTTCATTTATTCATGGTTGTTTTGGGGCTGTTCTAACTTGTTTAATTAGTTTGAGCTTAGTTTAGTTCATTTATTGTCTCATAAGTTGGCATATATAACATGTTATGCATTGTTTTAAGCTTTATTCTCATTTCCATGTCTAATTTTAACAATCAATCCACCATTTTTCTCTTTCATTTTTTGAGAATGATTTCAACCGATTGAGGTTGCTCAAAATATGTAAGAAAGGCTTCTACCTAATGGCTTAATCTTTTCGGAGATTTATTGTCAATGGTATAGTCTGTCTCTCATGTTTTTTTGAAGAACCTCTTGTTTGACGTTATTTCTTGTTTAAAGGACTTTAACATCACCATGGACAAATGGACTAAAGAATGGCAAGGCTTCATAAAATTGGCTTAAAACTTGGAACAACCCATATAAAGAAAATGGCTTAAACTTGGCCAGACATTATGCCAAGTTCCTTGTGTCAAGAGTCGTCACATGCTAATTCATAGCATTTTGATGACTCTTGAAGCGTTGCAACCTCCCTCTTTGAGCTCACTCTATGACAAGATGGAGGGGTGGTCTTATTCATTGCATTCATTGACCTTTTGTCCAAAATTGTATCCGAGATCATCAAGCAATCAATTTGCTCATTGATGGCTTGGGAATTGATTTCAACCTTCTCTCGGGGTTTTCCCATGACAAAGAAGGAAGATGGGACAAACAGAGCCTAAGAACACTTTATCTGCACTGGTTCACCTCAGAACACAAAAACAAAGTTTTGCACCAAATTGATGCTCGGCCGGCCATCACTGATGCACGTCTAGCCCTCAGTGTGAGGCCAACAGTGTAGTTTTGCACAAAACAGAGGCAATGGCTAAAGGTGAAACAGAGTTGGCTTGGACAGACAGAGGGGCTCTCAAGCGCTGGGCATGCAACCCTCATCCGTCTTCACTTACGTCTTTGTCGAATGCGATTGATTGTTTCATTATTGTTATAGTTGTAAGTTAATCTTATTGTAATTAGTATTGTTGTAACCATTGATTATTGATAGTTGGGATAGCTAGTATTGTTGTAATAAAGTAGTTGATTAGCTTAGTTAAGTTAATTATTATTTATTAGCCCAGTTTTGTAATAGTTAGTTTAATTCGGACTTTCGAACATTGATTCGCACCCTCCTACATAAGGGATCAAAGGTTGTAATAATGTGTATGTCTTCCAACCCCACGTCTTTCTCCCTTTTATTTAATCGCTTACGATGGTTAGTTTAGAACACGTTTCATTAGCATTCTCATGCCTTGCATCCACTCGTATTGCATGCATTTAGGTTCGGCTCACCATACCAACCAAATGCGTAAATTCATTGCTTGAATACGTGCATTATCGCATGTCTTGAATGAAATCATATATCATGCTCATAGCGGAGCCTTGTATACATAATGTGTGTGTTGCGTTAGTCATATTACATTAATTAGGAACATGCATATTTTCTAATTATTTTGATTTGTTTTGGCTCGGAGTACTAGATGAGTAATTTCACGTCTTAGCATCTTGTATTGAGTGTTTGTGATGCCATGTTCAAAGCATGAATTCCACGAGGCTAAGTGCTTAATTTATATAATTGTTTGAATGCCTGTGGATGAAGGCTAATTGCTTGAATTGGGGTAGTTTGATTAAATGTCCATTTTAGCCCGCTTTCCAAAGTGGCAAATTCACAAAATAATTTTTCAAAACATAAGATCAAGTGTTTCAATTCTTGCAAACTAGTCCATACCTTGTGTGCACAGCACATAGTAAAATAGCTAATAAATCGGAATAAGAGCATATAATGTAAATAAGAAACGCATCATGGTTAGTAGAGGCCGATCTTTGATCAAGTGACTAAGGTGCTCAATTCATGACCTTCCCCTCTCGTACCTAAGTTCTCGAGCCGAGACACTTTGGTGATGACGGACTAATGGCCTTTAGCACGAGTCTCGGTTTCCTAAATTTCCCAAAAATATTTAGGTGGCGACTCTGAAATCTGGCAAAGTAGTCCATTTTTGGCACTTGATTCAAACATCAATTTTCCAAAAAGAAATTGCCGGATTTGGACTCTTTTTGTGTTTTCACTGTTTCACATTGCACTTGTGAAATCAGATTCAGAACCACAAGTGGAATTCGAACTGTACGCCTTATTTCGACCTCCGAAAGGGGGCTCGAAAAAGCCGAGCTACAATTTCTAGCGACTCTACTAGGGAATTTAAAAAACTTGACTTGAAACTTATGATGTGACTTTTTATTTACACTTATATGTTTCTTTACATTTGCATTTGCATTTACATTGGTGCGCTTAAAGTCACTGTGTTTGCCGACTGTTATTCCTGGACGGTTTGGCGGAGGCTCGCCCCGAAAGGCTTGCCGAAAGGCTGACCGGTCATGGGCTCTGCCATGTTAGGAACACAACCCTTGGATCTGGATTACCGCTGTACCATTTGATCCTCCTTTCACTTCTCGGTGTTAGGTGTGAGAGGTACATTAGGTAATCTTGCCAAGGTACCCTTTTGACTATTCGACCTAGTTGCATATAATGAAGTGACTATAGTACTATTCAAAATTAGGGCAAGATGCACCCATTTGTAGAGGATGTCGTGAAACTTGTTGTTTGAAATAGTGCAGCCTAGATCATGCCAAAAATCTAGGACAGGGTAACCCTCCCCTCATCATGGGGTGTTTTGGTTCTTATTACATTGATTTTTCTTTTCAAATGAGATTGTACAGGATAGTTCATATCAGTGAAGTTTGAAAATAGAGTTCAGTGGGGATTACAGTTCAGCTATCTGTATTGACTGTTGTGGATTGGGGCCAAAGTGCTATCCGATTTTGATTTTGATTTTGTTTTTATTTCTTTCTTTTTGCTAGGTAGTTTACCATCATAGCTTCAGAAATACCAGATACTCCCTAAGTTGTGTGGACTCATTTCGGCAGGCTGTGTAAAGCCTAAGACCTTGTTGGTGGTCAGCCCGTGCTAGTCTCGCTTCCTTTAGTCACTCGACAAAGAAGAAACAGACAATCAGTAGCTTCAGTACAAAGCACTCCATAAATACCTACCCGTTCTCAGTCAATCAATTCACCAACATCTAGTTCACTTGGGTTAGCAATGACACAGAACATAACACCAAACGCAGAGGAATTCACTGCCATGATGATTGTCGTCCAAAGAACTATGGATACTGTAAATCAAAGGATGCCTGCATAAGATGAAGTCATTGCCGATCTATGGTGTACATCTGAGGCATCAGCATCAACCGTCCATCCGGTCCCTACTGCTCAGCCAAACCCGGATCTACCTCCACTAACAAAAAATCTACCAGTCCCAGATCCTCAGGACATATTTCCCCCGGCTCCAACTTATCGTCCTCTGGTTCAACCTCCTCCAGGGATTTTTTCTTTCGATATTAATGAGATTGATTCAGCCTTGGTCAAAATCGCCAGATTGGAAAAAGCATTGAAGAAATCCCAGGGCTTTAACTCCATTCAAGATATCGAAGATGGGTACACTGAGGCTTCGGTTAGACTACTAAAGAAATTTAAGATGCCCCACATTAACAGATTCGAGGGAGTGGGGATTCGATCGTGCATGTCTGACTATTTTTGGATGTATTAAGGCCCATGGGTTTGTCTCGGGCGTAGAAGCTTTCGTTGTTTGGAGGGACCTTGTCTGATGTGGCGGCCATCTGGTACGCTAAATTGGAGGACTCTACAAAACGAAATTGGGAGGAGCTATCTGGGGCATTTGTCAATCAATACTCATATAACACTCAGATAGAAGTAACCATCAGTGAGTTGGAGGCTATAACCCAAAATCCAAAAAGAATCGTTTATCGATTTTGTTGCCTAGTGGAAAGCCAAGGCAACCCGAATGACAAATAGGCCTGCTGAGAGGGAACAAGCCCACCTAGTGGTCCAGAACCTAGAGCTAGAGCCAGTATAAGAGCTGAAAAGGATAGTAGTATGTGTGTCCACATTGCTTCCCTATATGAGCTGGGGGTCCAGATTGAGAGTGCATTTAAGAAGGATATCATCCATAGAACCAGCGAACCCGCAAGAAGGCTGTTCTCTCAGAATACTAATGCTAGTAATAGCACTATTCGGCGGCCTGCGGATGTCAGCAATGTCGTCACAACGGCCAAGATGGCTGATCTATTTGTTACTGCCACAGCCTCACAACCTTCGCAAAATACCGGTCCACCCCGAACCCGCAGAGTCTTTACCCTTCTCCATATGAGCCCAACTCAAGCCAACAAGTTATTGATGCGAAAAGGGCATCTCAAGCCTCTCGATCCTCGACCACTTCCAGACCCATTACCACCCAAACACGACCCAACCCAGTACTGTATCTTCCACCAACAACATGGACATCCCATAGATATATGCTACCACCTACGTCATGAGATTCAAGATCTCATCGACAACAAAGTCATTGCCCCACCCGCAAAACCAAACATAACAACCAACCCACTTCATGCACATAACCAAGCCCCCCGTCCAGAAACATTAACCACATCCATGCACTACCACCTATCTTCAACCCCAACATATACATTACCTCATCCCACCTACCAAAACTGGAGATGGTCATTCCAGCAGGCACAAACACGTGCATGATGGATTTAACACCACAAACCCCACCCAGGCTCATGGCAGTAGAAATGGAGAAAAAGAAGAATGCACTGAAGACAAGGTTGCCTGATACCCATGTTATAGAGAAGGGGGTCTCGCTTGCGGAGGAATACAATCCTAGCTTATACATCGTGGCCATTGATCAGCCAAAGCCAGTGGTCATACTACCAGATTTTCTCAGCATTAATGCTATCGGGGAAGACCAAATGGCACATAATCAAAATGAGTGCCCAAGCAAGGCCTGCATGACTTAGCAAACCTGAAGGAAGATCTGACAGAATTAGAAGGGGATCTAGAGGATCTTTACTTCTTCGAAGAAGAATATACAAGCTGCGTACAGATGGGATGGTGGGACCTGAGCCAGCCAGAAACTAGCAATGGGTGGTTGATTGAGGAAGAGTCCAATGTGGAGGAACAAACATGAGAAACCGGTAGAGAAGAAGAAGTTGCTGTTAAGGGTAAGGCTAAGGCCGCACCTCTTACCGAGAAGGAATAGGCACTGGAACAATTTCAAAAGGAAATGATAGAGGAGATCCAAGCAAAAATAGCTCTGGAACAAGGCAAAGGAAAAGGAAAAGAAGTACCTAAAACAATGATGGATAGTACCCAAATAACTAGAAAAGTCGAATAGGATCCCAAGGACTGAAAGAGGATGTTGAGAAACCTTAGAAAGTACTGGGATATTGAAACCCAAGCTGTGGTGAAAGAAGAATGGTATAATGATGGAGCGCGTGATGTTAATATGCTCCAGATAGAACTTGATGCAAGCCCAGCCATGACTGTAGGAGAGTGGTGGGAAGACAACAACCTAAGTCATGCTTACACTGATGAAGGTTGGAAAGCCGATACCCCAGATGACACCTGGTATACCGATGAGATCAATCACATGACCCGGAACGGTCGGTACTTCAAACCCGCAGCGTTAGACCAACCAGAGACCTCTGGAAAGGAGGCTGAGAAAGCAAAAGAGAGGGATGTGGAGGAGAACATGGTCTTAAAACAGCTCAAGAAGATTGAGGCCAATATATCCATTTGGGGACTGATAATGGCATCTCGGGAACATAGACAAGCCCTGCTTGAAGCAATGAACCGAACCAAACTGTCCATTGACACCACTGCTAAGCTAATTGGTGTCGTTAGTCACTTTTGGGAACATTATGCCAGTAATATCCTTTACGGATAAAGAATTGCCTTTCGAGGGCTCCAATCACAACATGCCTTTGTATATAACCTTGGAGAGTTAAAAAAAAGTAGATTCCGGTGGTATTAGTAGATACCGGATCGACGATCAATGTGTACCCAGTCAGAACTGCCTATGCCATCGGTTTGAGGCCGATTGACTTTACACCTACAACCCAAGCTGTCCGGGCTTATGATAATACAAGCTGGAATGTCATGGGAACGTTCAAGAGCAATATCCTGATCGGCCCGTCCGAACATGAGGTAGAATTCCATGTCATGGATGTTCCGACCACGTTCAACCTACTACTGGGAAGGCCCTGGTTCCATCAAATGAAGGTTGTGTCATCAACGGTCCATTAGTTAGTGAAGTACCCTTTAAATTCGGGAGCCACGGTCTACGGTAACTCTGCATCCATCCTCCCCACGGAACTACTGCACCACTACGTTTAGTTAATATTTACTCGGCAGGAGCAGATGTTATAATTGGAAGAGGATGTGTTCCTTTCCATCTCTCTCTGGCGGAAGCCCGGTTGGTCCAGACCATCATGGCAGAGGGCAATGAAGATTATGTGAGTACGCAATCCATATATATAATGAACAAATAGGGGCATATACCCGGATTAGGACTAGGTCGGAGTGGCAGGCAGGAAGGTATTGTTGCTAAAAAGCTGAGCTATAACCCTTTTAGGCTGGGATACAAACCTACCGTTGCAGATTGGCAGAGAAAATGACAGGAGTTGAGAGAACGGCTAAAGGCAAAGAGGACTGGGAAGTAATATGAGTTAGTCCACAAACCTATACGGGGAACCTTGAACAGACGCTTTGTCTACCAAGGGGAAGATTTCCTATTCTGTGGATTCCTAGAGCCTTGGTATGACTGGGAAACAAAGACTAGGTATCCAGGGTTCGAGATCTTTTTCGGGCACCAGTTATCAGAAAAGAAGGATGAACAGGCCGATCTAAGCATCAGGATGGATCAAGGAAAAACTGCAAACCTAGATATCGAAGAAGAGGAGTTGTTGGGAAAAGAATCGGCTAACTTATTACTGAGTTCCATTGCTGGAGCTGAGACCACCAACTTGGGGGATAATTTTACTATCTCAATGATCGGGGATACCCCGACAGTGGATTTGTCTAATCTTATCGTGGATGCATCTGAGGCTCTACGTCTGGTCTGGAAGTTTGAGCAAGGCATCATCAACAATTCTAAATCTAATAGTGAGTCCAGATCTGATTCCATTGAGTCTGTGGAGTCGGAGTCAGATTCGAGTTCCTCTAAGTCTAGTACTTCTGTGAATGGTAACCCAAATGCCAAAGTCTTGTCCAGGTCATCTTTTAGCTTTTCTTTTGAGTCCACTGTAATTGAGGATCCAGACCTTTTGAATGGGAATACTGTGAATGTTGCCTACTTCTCTGTGCCTTTGGTTTGTTGTACAGATCTTAATTTTCAAAATTTTGACATAAACGAAGAGGAAAAAATTCCTCGGGTTTTGAAAAATTTGATTGATCATGAGGAGGAGAGGTGTGTTAAGCCCTGTACAGATGAAATTGTATTAATCAACATGGGTACTGAGGAAGATCCTCGCTTGGTCCCAATCGGGTCCACGCTGTCTTCGGAGGAACGCGAGCGTTTAATAGCTTTATTAAAAAATTTCAAAAATGTTTTCGCGTGGTCCTACGAAGACATGCCTGGAATCGATCTTAAGATTATACAGCACCGGATCCCTCTTGACCCTGAGGCCTCGCCAGTTAAGCAAAACCTGTGTAGAGTTCGTACAGATTGGGCTTTGAAGATTAAGGAAGAAGTTACCAAACAGATTGAGGCAGGGTTCTTGCTTGTATTTGAGTATCCAACGTGGTTGGCCAATATTGTTCCAGTTTCGAAGAAGGATGACAGAATCAGAGTTTGTGTCGACTTTAGGGATCTGAATAAGTCTAGTCTGAAGGATGATTTTCCACTATCGCATATTGATGAGTTGGTAGACTTTACCGCGAGCCATGCATTGCTCTCGTTTATAGACAGATTTTCTGGGTATAACCAGATTTTGATGGCACCCGAGGATAGGGAGAAGATCGCTTTCACCACTCCGTGGGGCACTTATTGTTACCGAGTCATGCCGTTTGGGCTGAAGAATGCTGGGGCCACTTATCAAAGGACTACAACTACCATTCTGCACGACATGATCCAAAAAGAGGTTGAGGTGTACCTGGACGATATGATTGTCAAGTCCAAAAATTAAGAAGGCCACTACACTACCTTGGAAAAATTCTTTCAGTAGATCAAAGAGTATAGACTGAAGTTGAACCCACAAAAATGCACTTTCAGTGTGTAACAAGCCCGCGAGGGACCTCATGCTACAGTTCGGACTCAATTTGTTGTCGGTTCTAAATCTAAACCAAAGAGTCCAAATCCGGCAAATCGTTTTGGAAAACTGATTTTTTGAAAGGAGTGCCAAACATGGACTGCTTTGCCAGATACAGAGTCGCCACCTAAATATTTTATTTTGGGAAATTTAGGAAACCCTGACTCAGTACCAAAGGCCACGTGTCCGTCATCACCAAAGTTGCCTCGGCTCGAGAACTTGGGTACGATTAGGGAAGGTCAGCTATGAGCACCCCCTCTCGCCCGATCCGAAGATCGGCCTCTACTAACCGTGATATCTTGTTTTGAAAGCATTATGTGTTCTTATTCCGGTTATTAGCCTAGAATTACTATGTTATGCGCACAGCAAACAAGTATAGACCAAATCGCCTAAATTAGAACAAAACATTTCATGTTTGTTTTGAAAACGGTTTGCTACTCGTAAGTAGGCTAAAATGCGGATTTTGCCACCCTCAAGTGGGCTTAAAAACTCACAGTTTTTAATGCATTATCCCAATTTAAGCAATTCGGCCTCCATCCACAGGCATTCGAGTAGTTATATCACATAAGCAGCTAGCCACATGGTAAGCATGCTATCATGGCAACACTCACACGCATGCAAGGATGCTAAAGCATAAAATACTTACAAAGTACTCCGTGCCTAGATCAAGAACATGTCAGCAATCAATGCATGATCCAAGTCCATGTTAAGTGCCTAATGCATCGCATACAAAATGTCACTAGAAAAGGCTCGGCTAATCTGAGGATGACATGTGAAATGCACAAGTAGCAGGTATTCAAGTTAGATTTGAAATATAATGCAATTAGCATGATGCGCCGAGCCCGGTGCGTGCAATGCTGATGAATGGTGCACGCATGCATAGCATGAGGTATGCTGAAATAAACGTGTCCTAATACTAACCATCAAAGCAGGTAAGTAAAAGGAGAAAGA
This sequence comes from Camellia japonica, assembly GCA_030407325.1. Taxonomy (NCBI): domain Eukaryota; kingdom Viridiplantae; phylum Streptophyta; class Magnoliopsida; order Ericales; family Theaceae; genus Camellia; species Camellia japonica. Next base: position 161,654,607 of record JAPPVO010000019.1, on the reverse strand, counting down.
AGTGGGGGTTGGAAGACATGCACACACTCACCCACACTTATTACAAATTTGCCCTCGCTCGGAGGGACCGAATGAATATTACAATTTAATTAACCTACAAGCTAATTAAATAATTACAGATAATTAAATTAATTAATCTAATTTAAGCAATAAGCAGTCCCGGGATGAAGGCCCAATGCAGTGCGCGCTCAGTTTTGCTCGGAAATCCGCCACCATGCACAAGATGCCTTTGTTTTCCCTGCTTTACTCCTCTAAGGACTGCCAAAGTCTCAAGGCTTGCTCTATGGATGCCAGGGAACACCACCGGCTGGGGGAGAACACCACCAGCCATGTAGAATGGTCACCGGCCACAACTATGATCCACCGGCCAAAAATGATGGCCGGTCGGCACTGAATGTGGCCGGCCGGACAAAACTTCCTGCAGAAGCTGATTTGACAGCAGCAGAGGACAATACTTGGCATGGCAATGCATTTCAAGCAATGTATGCACCAATCACACCCCATATCATGTTTATGACTCAAAGGGACATGAGCCTTGGTTCTCGGACCACCAATCGCGCATTTCCATGCATGATGGCCCAAGAAGCCAAGTGTGCATATTTAATATGGAATGCAATGCACGTAATCAAACCAAGGGGAACTCAACCTCTATCATAAGCAATTCAAGAGGCCAAGTATGCATGCCAATGTGATGCAACCTAAGCATGTTAACTAGGCATGCAACATGGCAATGTAAAGAGGCATACAAAACATGCAACCAATAAGCATGCAAGGCTAACGTAGGCATCCAAGCATGCAAGCCAATATGTGACTTCATTCAATCATGTAATTCCAAACATGCAACACACTCACCAATATGCTACAACATACAAGGAGCATATGCAACAAGCGAAGAGATGGACTTAAACATGATTTAGGCAGCCCTAACTAGACCTAAAATAGTGGCCAAAAAACTCAAGAAATGGGACCAAACACACATACACACATGCACATGTTAATAGGCCAATACTTAAGTACATAAAGGCAACTTTTAAGCACACTTAAAAGAGGCAAACATGGACAATGGCATGCACTAAACTCTGAAAATCATGCAAGAACATGATGCCAAACCAAGCATACAAGATAGGCTAAACATGCATCAATGACCCAAAACTTAAGGCTAACAAGCCAAAATGTAAAGGAGCTATACAATACATGGCAAGTATGACTCAAGCAATTTAAAACAGAGCTAAAGCATACAAAAACATGTATTAAAGCTTCACGAAGCTAGGCCTAAAACATGCTAGAACAAGGGCTTACAACCTAAGGCATATTAAGGCCTAAACATGGCATTACAAAGCATGTATGCCAAGCAAGCATGGTGTACCAAAACCAACCAAAAACAGAGGCATATTATGACATAATAAGCACAAAAATTAGTTAAGGCATGGCCAACACACACTTAAACATGGTGCTCCCTCAAGAGGCAAAAATGGTCATTTTCAAGGACAACAAGGAGAGGGGGTGGCCATCTCCTTCCTAGGACCTCAAGGCACCATCCTCACCTCTGAACCCTCAAGATTTCAGTGGTGAGGAGGCCCAAACACAATGGTCCCGGAGTTCACACAAAATAGCACAAAACAAGGGCCAAACAAGGCTTAAGAGGGGTCAAACAACCTCAAACCACAAAACACTCTTAATAAACTATTTAGAGGCCTTAAGAACAGAACTTTTATGTGTTATATGCAGAGCCAAAAAATAGTTGCAAGACAAGCAAAAATACAATGCAAGAAAGGGGTAAAAAGGAGCAAAAAGGAGCAAAGTTGTTACCCTTGAAGACTCTCTTCACAAATGAAGCTCCAGCAGCTTCTTTAGGTTGAAACCAGCTCCAAAAATCCAAAACCAACCCTCAAGGGCCTCAGCTCCAAGACAAGGTGTGATAGTGGGTGTTTGTGTGCAAATCTAAGCTTAAACACACACAAGAGAGAGAGATATGGAGGTAGGATATGAAGAAACCCTAACCCTAGAACTCAAACCCTAAAAATATTGTCTAAAATGTCCAACCCCTAAAACAAGAGAGAAGACCTCTCTTTATAGAGCTTTTTTTCTTATAAAGCTTACAAGACAAGCTTCTAAAGAGAGAGATCCCTCCATACACGTGTATGGAGGGGAGCCAAATGCATGCCAGCTGTGAGAAAATATCTGCAAAAGCAGATGCACAGTAGTCAGCCGGCCAAAGATGCAATTAACCAAAAAAAGATAGCCGGCCGGTCATCTATAGTGCCGGCCGGCCAAACATTTGGCCGGTGGCTACAAGAAACAGCCGATGGCCTCAAGCCCTGGCCGGTGGATGGAGGGGATGGTCTACAAGCCCTACCCTGCCTCTCAAAGGAAAAACACAAGTGTTTGGTGCAAAACCATACACAAAACAGTCGAGTCGAGAGATCCTGAGGCGAGGCACGTAGCCAAGACCTCCGGGAACTCAAGACGAACACAAACATGGATGATCACCGAGTGTTCAAGCGGTGACGTCCAAGTCTTGAGGATGGTCAAAAATGGGGTGTCTACATAGTGTAACAATGGGAAAAATGCTGGGATTCTTAATCACGCAAAGAGGAATTAAGGTAGATCCTTCCAAAATCAAGGCCATCTTAGAAATACCACCACCAAGGACTAAAAATGAGGTGCGCGGCTTTCTGAGTAAAGTGCAATTCATAAGACAGTTTATTTCAAAACTAACTGTGACTTGTGAACCACTATTTGGTCACTTGAAGAAAGGAAAGAAGTTCTAGTGGGACGATCGCTGTCAGTTCGCTTTTGAATAGGTTAAGCAGTACCTCTAGAATCCACCTGTGTTATCACCGCCAGAACTGGAAAAACTGCTGATCTTGTACGTGTCAGTGACAAACTCAACCATGGGGTGTATGTTAGCTCAAGAGTCGGATGCCAAAGTGGAGAAAGCTGTTTATTACTTAAGCAAGAAAATACTGGATTATGAGACCCGTTACACTCCTCTTGAGAAATCTTGTTTAGCCTTGGTATGGGCTACCCGGAAGTTGACGCATTACTTGTTAGCTCACTCCGTAATCCTGGTTTCGAGATTAGATCCCATTAAATACCTCTTTGAGAAACCGGCGGTTATGGGTAGGCTAGCCCGTTGGTTGCTTCTTCTCTCCGAATTTGATCTTACATATGTTACACGCAAGTCTATTAAAGGAAGAGCTGTAGCAAAATTCCTGGCAGATCATCCAGTAGAGAGAGATGAAGCGGTGGAGTTTCTTTTTCCAGATGAACATGTTCTGCAAATAGAAGAGAGAACGTGGACGATGTACTTTGACGGAGTAGCTAATCAATACGGTTATGAGATTAGTGTGTTGCTGATAGCACCTGATGACTCTCATAAACCCTTAGCTTTCAAACTCCGGTTCAAAGTTTCCAACAACGAAGCAGAGTATGAGGCGTGTATCGCTGGTTTAGAAGCCGCCCTGGAACTAGGGACAAAAAGGTTGGACATCAATAGGGATTCGAATTTGGTTGTGTCTCAAGCCAACGGAGATTGGCGGGTTAAAGAGGAGAAAATGAAGGTTTATCATCAGGTCGTGGATATGCTGATTTCGAGGTTTAAGAAGTTAACGTTTACCCACTTGCTAAGAGAGAACAACCGATTCGTTGATGCACTAGCAACTCTATCTTCCATGGTAGATGTGGAGAAGTAGGTTTGGAAATACTCTTGGATCCTAAAAGACGTCCTAGATCCTCTGATCGCCACCTGAAAAAGGGATTAACACTTGGCCGGGATGCCGGAATTAGCACTCCGACGGACAAGTTAGTATAAGTCTATTTTTTGCTTGTGTCTTAAGTTTTTGGGTCCGTTCTCATATACCTCTCTTTGGTTGATATTCCTCTATTTATATTCGTTTCTGGGCCCCAAGGTCGGGCCCACTCTTAATCCATCGCATGATTGTTCGTTCGGCCCCTTCTGTCGTATGCCAATTCACACTCGGCTTTTGTTCAACTGGTTCTATGGCCAATTAGTCTATTCAGCTTCGGGATCGTAGAGGATGGAGCCGAATATAATACATATCTTGATTTTCTAAGTGGATATTCGGCTATTCTGCATCTACCATTATTCAGCTCCCACAATTTCCACCTAAACATCCTACTAACACCAGTTAGTTGGCGTGTTTGGTTTCGAACTTGAAAAGTCAAAACAAAAATTCGGCGGTTAACCTCATTCCAACGTAAGTGTCAAAAAGCATACGCTCTTTGGTCATCATTATAATTTCCCGCCCTTTCGTACGCTTCCTTCATTTAATGCGATTTAAAACTTTGTCCCTTCGAATGTATGTTTTTTGAATACTCAAAGTTTCTGATTCGCCTTTCAGTATAACACCTACATTTCGCGACCTCTGCAACTTCTTCATATTTCTCATTGTCTTCTCCACTTCTTGTAAGTTCTCTTCTCCCTCATTTTGAATCCCATTTCTTTGTTTGTTTTTAGTTTAGCATACTCCATAAACTGGCTAGGATGGCCAAACATTTGAAAGCCCTTCTTCATGCGGATCGAGTTTCTCGTTTTCGACGCCATTTTGCCATTCCTAACGACGTCCACCTATCACTCGTGGCAGAGAGTACACTTGATATGGAGAGGACTAATGAGAGTACAATCATCTTTCTTCTCCTATCAATTGCTGAGGGCGGAGTCCGTTTCCCTCTTCACCCATTTTTAAGGGTCATCCTTCGCCACTGGGGTCTAATCCCTTCCCAACCTAATGTAAATTTTTACCGAATCATAATGGGAATCGTAGAGTTGAACCGACGCCTTAGGATCAATCTTGGTATCTCTACCATTCGATTTTTCTATGCCTTGGCCAAATCTTCTGGCCAGCATGGGCACTACTTTTTCAGGGCTAAGGACACCGACCATCATTTGGTGACTATGCTTGCCAGCTCTGGCAAGCGAGTTGACGATGTCATGGTCGTTGTCCAAGGCAACTGGGAATTCGGCGAGGGCGAAGATCGCCTAGATCCTGTGCCTAGATAAAAAGGCAAACCAGGTGGCTGTATAGTTTCTTACATGTATTTGCTATATATTTACTCGGCTTTTCTTCCATGCACTTATTGTTTTATCTATACAGGCAACGTTTTGAAGAAAGTTCTGGTTTCTTCCGACGACGTTGTGCTTACAGAAATCAGAACCGCACTCCAGTTCTTTTGCCATCCAAACCTCCAGAAGCAAGGGAGGGCGGCACATATACTTCTCAGATACGAGCCGACTTACGCAACCTTTTCAGCCGCCAACAACATTCTAATTTCGAGGGGCAAACAGTAGCTCACGGCTCTTATCTTCCCCAACTTCAAAAACCTCAGGCAGATTGGTTTAGAAGCTTCTGATTCAGAGCAGGCGGAAGAACAAGTAGCTGAAGAAGTCACTAAACAGCCGAATCAATCCACTTTGGAAGCCGAAAAAGTTGGCGAGGCTCTGAACTTGGCTTTTGAAGAAGCCAGCCTTAATCAATCCAACCCTCCATCCACTTCAGGCCGAGGGGACGTCTCCTTTGAAGATATTTTTACTGACTTAGGGGACTATCCTGGCGCGTACCCTAAGAACATGGCTGGGGAGTCGCTCACGCAGCTGGCCAGGAGAAAAAATGCCGAGGGGACGTCTCCTTTTAATCCATCGCGTGATTATTCGTTCGGCCCCTTTTGTCGTATGCCAATTCACACTCGACTTTTGCTCAACTGGTTCTATGGCCGATTAGTCTATTCGACTTTGGGATCGTACAGGACAGAGCCGAATATAATACATATCCTGATTTTCTAAGTGGATATTCGGTTATTTTGCATCTACCATTATTCGGCTCCCACAGTAGACATTCTATTGGAAGTCAGGATGCGTCCAACCATTATTGAACAGAGGTACACGTTGGCCTACAAAACCATTGCCGTAATAGATGAGGCTTTAGATAAAAACCCCTGGTATTATGATATCTGGAATTTCTTGGAAAATGAGGCATATCCACCAGGAGCAAATGCCAAGGACAAAAGGGGGATATAGCGTCTGGCCGTCCAATTCATTATCTACGGAGGCAAACTGTACAAAAGAGGCCATCTGAGAATGCATAAGTTATGTGTCGAAGAAGAAGAATCAAAGCGCCTTATGGAGGCCATTCACGGAGGAGAGTGTGGAGCCCATATGAATGGTGTGATGCTCGCCCAAAAAATCCTTAAACAAGGTTACTACTGGTCAACCATGGAAGAGGATTGTATTGGCTTTGTTCGGCGCTGTCACAAATGCCAGATTCATGCTAATCGTATGAACATTCCGCCATCGAAGCTCTACAACATGACTTCACTATGGCCATTCTCTGTTTGGGGAATAGACGTTATCGGCGCAGTTACACCAAAATGGTCGAATGGGCATGAATACATTCTGGTAGCAATCGATTACTTCACAAAATGGGTGGAAGCCCAATCTTACTCTGTACTGAAAGCATCGCATATGGCTAAGTTCATAAAAACAACATCATATGTTGGTATGGGATGCCCAATGAAATTATCTCCGATAATGGAACGCACTTCAAGAAAGAGGTGATAGATTTGCTCGAAAAATATAACGTGACTTTCCATAAGTCATTAACCTACAAGCCGCAGAATAATGGGGCTGTTGAAGCTGCTAACAAGAATATCAAGAGAATTCTGCAGAAGATAATGGAAACCTACAGAGACTAGCCAGATAAATTACCATTTGCGCTCTGGGGCTACAGAACTTTAATCCGAACATCTACAAGGGCAACCCCCTATTCTCTTGTCTACGGGATGGAGGCTGTTTTGCCGATTGAAATTAAAGTGCCTTCACTACGAATTATGGCCGAGTGTCAGATAGCAAAGGCAGATTAACAGCAAAGTAGGTTTGAGGAATTGATATTGTTTGATGAAAGAAGACTAAGAGCATTGTATCATGTCCAAGGCTACCAACGTCGACTTGCTAGGGCTTTTAACAAGAAGGTTAAGTCCCGGAATCTGAAGGAATGGGACATGGTGCTGAAAGACAACCGAGCTCCTATTCATGACCCTAGGGGCAAGTTCAAACCTAACTGGACTGGTCCTTACATCATCAAGTCAATCTGGTCAGGATGGGCCGTTATTCTTATGAACTTGGATGGTCTGGAGTTCTCGCAATCGATCAGTATAGACAAGTTGAAGAAATATTACCCATAAGAGGCTCGCTAGGCTGAAAACCCGAAAGGGTGACCTTGGCAAAATTTAGAGCGTGAAAAATTAGAAATAAAGAAAAACTGAGCTCGCAAGGTTGAAAACCCTAAAGGGAAACTTTGGCAAAAGATAAAGCATAAAAGGAGAGAGTTAATACTCGAGTGAACCTAAACCGAACTACGTAAGGCTTGATTCCCATTTTTGGGATACGTAGGCAACTTCATCCTGAAGTTCGGCCGTAACTATCTTTAGTTCAACTGTCTTATCCATTTTCTTGATCAAGTCATCCTTGTTAATCATCTATTAGCTCGGTTGTGCTGCGTATTTCAGTAATGATATGTAGCCAAGGGCAGTTATGATTTCTGTTGATTCGGGATTGTACATCTTGAGGATCAATTCTATGCGCGTTAGGTGGTGATCGCTTCCGAAAATTGTTTTGAAAAGTTTTAATAAAAGTTGATTTTGTTCAAAATTTTACCCTTTTACAACTTGGACCATTTTTGGGACCGAAAGGAAAATTTTTAGTACTCGCAACTTTAATTTTATTGATTTCAACACAAGTACACTCTCCAAACTCTTTGATTAAGATCAAAGCTGCTTTTTACATCTTAAACTTGAAAAGAAAAGATCAAAGTAGTAAAACTAGAGGCACAGTTGAGTCAGGTGGCTCTATGCCAAAGATGGTCCAACCTCTGCCTCCTCTTCAAGCCAAGTCAAACACTCCTCAGACAGGGTATAACTGAAACTAATGGCAGGGGCCATAGTCTCTCTTGTCCTCCAGGCCGCGAGATATCGGGGCAGATGCGAGGCGCAAACTGAAAATGAAACTGTGTATTCCATTCCCTCATTTGGATATATCTGATCATGCCTAAACTGGTGTCAGAACCGGAGAGGAAAATAGAACACACAATGTGTAAGGCCAATTAACTCTACACCCGACTGTCGGGGACATGCTATAGCTCATCTCGGCTAAATTAAGCTAGGGGCAAAGCCAAGATATATCGGCTACGGACTGGCTACACATCTAATCACACCATAAACCCTCTGAAGGGAAATCCATTAGCTGTTGGTGAAAGAAGTAAGCCCTGGCTGAGTATTCAGAGCAAGGGCCCACTACCTGCAGTTTATCCATCAACCATACTTGGGGTGGGATGAAAAATAAGAGAGATTAAAGAATAGAGAGGTGTGCGTTGAGGGAAAAGAAAGAAAAGGGTTTTGAGAGAAAAACAGAGAATGAGTGATGTGAGAATCATAAATTAGAAGGATAGAAAATAATACCTAGAGAAGTAGTAGGCTCCCTGCAAAGCAAGTAGTCTCTCCCCGAAAGAATCCAAACCCATCAAAGTTTCGGCCAGTGCTAAACCTATGCAGCTCTTGCCCTCCTTCAAGCCTTGGGCCACTTCAATCAACAGGATGCTAGCTTCACCAAAACTAGGGACAAGGAGGAATTGTGCAACAAGGCATAAACAGAGAGCATGTTGTCGGTGGCTTCGCCAGAAAAAGTTGCTCCTATCTCCAATAGCGAAAAACTGATGAACTAAACTGGGGATGTCCAGTTCTTCGTCATGAGCCAAAGACCGAGCCTCGTGCAATAATAATCCACACATCTGACCCAAAGCCTGGGCATGGCCAAAACGGGGCTTCGGTATGATTTCTTTGTCATGTCGGGATTCCATCAGTGCTTAAAATTCTTTGAGTGCTGGACACATTTCTTGACATCTAAATTGAAATACATGTGTGACCGGGTTCCAACATCGAACCGCGACATGGAGGAATGGGAAGCAAAGAGAAGTGCAACTTAAGGTAAAAATGGCGTTTAGGCCGAAACCGCGAAAATTCACCTTTTCCGAGCCATCCAAAGTGGCTATCTAGTCTTAAAGCCTATTGACTAGTAACATCTCCATCTTGAGAGCAAAATATCAAAGACTTGTGATTTGCCAGAAAAACAACATGGGAGCACTATTTATAGAGTTTGAGAAGAAGCTGTGCAGGACACCTGGATAGCACTAACCGACATTACACTGATGGCCGGCCGTGCAGTGGCGATGGTTGGCCGTGCATCGGTGAAGCCCAGCCGGGTCTTGGTGCTGGTCCAATTCAATGCAGTTGCAACAAAAACTGATCCTTATTCGGGTGGACCACGACTGTACTTTTAAGTTTTGTTTTGTTTGTGCCAAGTGTTTTTTTATCTTTTTCGAGTTGTGTTCATTTCGTTTTTCTGTTATCGAGTTGTATTTTACATTTTGACTGCTTGTAAGTCATTATCCAATTCATGAATCAATTCAAGAACAACCATTCACAGTTATAAAGGTTACAATGCAAGGGTTACACCATTCATCACATGCAAATGTCATTCATCACATTGTGCAAAGAGATTATTCAACAAAAACTTGTTTTTTATAAACTTGCGGGTCCAACCCCGGTCATTGTTTTACAAAGCAAAAACAAAAGAAAGAGTCTTCAAAAACAAAAGGGTTTATCTGAAGTTAGTCTTTAACTACATAGCAAAACGAAAGCAAAAGTAAAACAAAAACAAAATAGCAAATCATCATCATCATCAGTAGCCCATCTTAGCTCTCTTCCTCCTCGATTGCGGAGGAGGTACATCACTGTCATCGCTAGGGCAACTGGACTGCAAGTCAATCTCCTCTCCCTCGTCCTCAGGGGTCATGGATCTGTCAAAAGACTCCTCGGAAAGCGAGCACTGCCTCACTCGACCTTTCCCTCGTTCAGCTCCTCCTCGGCCTCTCACTGGTCCCCGTCTCCTTCTCCTCCCAGCTGAAGGAGGTCCTGTAGGCGTAACTGGAACAGGCTAAAGCTGAAAAGAGGATAAATCAGTATGAATAAACAAAGTGTATAGTATGGCAACAAGTATAGTATGGAAACAACAGTAAACCACAGATAGAATGTGCATCGATCCCATGGGTGACTAAGGCAGTCTGCCTCCTCCGTACCATCAGGAACAGTCGATCGATCGTACGAAGGAGGTCATCAATGTAAGCCCAGAAGATCTGCAAAAGAACAGAATCTAAGAAGGGTAGATAGAAGTAATAGCAGACAGTGAATAAAAATGGTAGAAAATAAGCTAAAGTGCAGTATGGACTAGCATAAAGGAATATGTACTTGCTCGACGCCAGGGGCAAACACAAGTCTGCAGTCCCTCTCCTCGATGTGCTCAAGTGGGATCTACTCGATCACTCCATCCGAACGCATGTATACGATCTTGGTGGGGATCACAGGAAACCCAAGAATGGGAGCAACGGCAGAGGCACCTCCAGCAGGCGCATCACCAACAGCAGCAACAGCTGCAACCTCCGGCACAGCTCGAGCCACGCCTGGGGTAAAAGGCACCATCACCCGGGTGTGTAAGAAGGTAGTGAAGTCACCAGGCTCATGATGACGATCGCCATCCTCTTGTCATTAAAAGGTCGAGCTCAGGACCATCCTGTAAATCATCCACTACCCTCATCCCGGGAGGAGGAGGATGTGGAATGTCAAGATCAGCAACGCCCCGCGTCTAGCGGATGAACCCCTCTCCCAAATAGTATGCCCGGCCAAAGGGGCCCTCGAACAGAATCCTCATGGTGGAGGCATGCCATGCAGCGGTGTAGGTCACCCTCGACACTTGAGGAATGCCCGCCCAAGGGTGCCAGTCAACCTGAGAATGGCAGTCCAGTGTTAGAAATCAATGCAGTATGAGAAAATTAGTGTTAGATATCAGTGTAGTATGAGAAAATTAGTGTCAGATATCAATGCAATATAAGGAATCAGTGCAATGTCAAAAGTTAGTACAGTATGAGAATGGCAATATGGTACAAATGCAACAGCATGAGAGTGACCGTGTAGTGTGGGAAACAGTGTAATATGTTTATGGTACATAACAGCTAAAGACTAGTATTTTGTTACCTGGTCCACCGTAATCATGTCAAAGAAGCGACGGAAGTACGGGAAGGTTCGGTCTACGAGGCGGTGTCGCTTGAACCGCGAGTTGTAGTACCGAGAGCGGGGTACTGACAACTCGATCGGTCTCACTGGGACTGGAGCCAGGGAAGTGAAATATGTGTAGACCCAAAGCTACAAACAAAAGATATGAGAAAATAGATAAGATGAACCAGAAGTGCAACAGCGAACGAAATATAAAGCATATCAGAAAAGCGAGTATAGGGTATATCTCTCAAACCCTCCAGTATCTGCCGAGTGAATCCGCCTTGCGGTGGGAGACGGAGCTTATGTAGCAGTATAAAGTGGCCAGGTCGGCGCCACCCTAATCGTACTCCACCACCCTAGGAAGTCGTACCAATGCCCCTAGAAGGTATAACCCCACGATATTCTCCTTGTTTGCAAACAGGGTAGTACCGAGGAGATACATGAGGAAGCTGCGGGTATACTGGGCAATCTCATCTACAGTAGCTGGCTGAGTGCCAAAAAAGTGCTCCAAGAACCAGTTATAGCGTACCATCCCGTGGCTGGTGGTGTCTAGGATCGTCTCGAGAAGCTGAAGCTATATAGCTCTCTACTGGGTCATATCCGGAACAAAGGGGACTGGGCCGCCAACCCTAACCCGTAAACCAGTCAACATCGAGAAGTTGTATGGGGTTAGTGTCATCTCCCCAGTCGACGAAAAGTGGAATGAGTCGGTGGTATCTCACCATCTCTCTACCAGGGCCCCATAGAGCCACGACTCGGCCCTCATCTGTATGAGCCGGAGCAGAAGGGCCCAAAGCCAGCAGTATTAACTAAAGTACGAACGTCTGCAAGAAGCTGCTCGTGCCAACACCGGGGCCAGATATGGAGCCATAGCCACCTATCCTCCTGGCTATCACCTATCAATTGAAAGTTTTATCAGTATATGTACAGTAGAGACGAGTGGTTTGCTCATCAGTTTCAACATGTGTGCAAAGTAAAATAAGGGAAAAAGTTGCGTACCGTGGAGGCGTTGGCAGATACATGTTTCATGGGCTCTTGCAGTAGAGTGTCCTCATCCAATCCTGGAACAAAACCCTCAAATCTCAAGATGCCGCTTGGGGGTGGCACATGTGTACGTGACTAGTATATAGCAGCATCAAAAGGCCTCTCGGCAAGGGAAAGTAGTGCAGCAGCCTCATCCGCCTCCATGTCCGCACCAAGGGCAGCACCGATATCTGCGGCGGGGTCAGGAATGGGTACTTCGTCACTAGCCATAGAGAGGAGATGAAAAAGTGAAGAAAAAGTGAGGGAATGAGTGAAAATGGGTAGAAAATCACAAAACTCAAACCCTAGGAGAGAGAAAGTAAAGAGGGGATGGAAAATCAAAGGGGAAACAAGAAAAGTTGGGAAAATATGTGAGGATCTATGAAAAACCAAAAGAAAACTCAAAACTTCTCCAAACCAAAATCCAATCGGTTCAAAAGATGGAGGATCAAGAGGGTTTCAAGAAAAAAAGTTTGCAAAAGTTGTTAGGTAACTCAAGAGGAATGGAAATCTAGAGAGAAAGAGAAGTTAGAGAGAGAGAGAGAGAGAGAAGAGGGTTTCAGCCTTGGAAGTGTGAGGAAATGAGGGTTTATTTGTGTTTTTATAACCACGGATGTCGGTTTTACCGATTTGCCCCGCTGCTGCTATCGAGGCTCAGCCAACTATGTCGAAACCTGACCGTGCCTCATCAATGCCTAGCTGGCTCTTGGTGAGAATTCAGTCAGGTTTGTTTTGTTGTTTTGTTTGTTTTGTTTTTTTTTTTTTACTTTACTTCTTGTATTGTGGAGCTTGAATACAAATCTAAAAAAAAACAAATAGAAGGAAGAATAGTAGAAAAGAATAGTGGAAAAGAAAAAAGAGGAAAAACATTGAAAAAAAACAAAAGCGAAAAAAAAAAAACAAAGAACAAAGGCAAAATATCAAAGAGATCAACAAAAATAAAGAAAGTGAGCAAAAATATCCATGTTGTTTTGTTTTGTTACGTGAGTGCATAATTTGATTTATTTTATTCTTGATTGATTTTCTTTAATTTGTTTAAACTCATTTGTGTAACTCATAGTTTAAATTCATGATGTGATTTGTTTTAAGACTTTTACCTTGTTTAAACTGTTCTGGTAATTTATAACTTGTTTTGTCTAATTTGTAATCTGTTCTGTTATTCCATAACTCAACAATATTGTATGTACAATTCATTCAGAGGAGTTACAGTTAAAATCATTCATGCCACATTAGAATCATATCCATTTTACAACCAGATTGAAACGCGGTACGTTGAGCCCATTGTACTAACACCTTGGCATTGTTTTGATTTCACGTGTCTTTGAGTAGAATCCATGTTTTGACTTCTACTTATGCGATTTGTTTGTTCTTAGTCCATTCCCACCCTTCCTCCTCTCGCATGTGATGCGTTAGGATCGCAAATCGGTTAAAAACATTCAAGTGTGCTCCGTGTTCACACCACCCTTTCTCCTTTCACGTGTGACGCGTTAGGATTGCAAATCGGTTAAAAACATTCGGGGTGCGCCCAGTGTTCACACCACCGTTCCTCCTCTAGCATGTGACGCGTTAGGATTGTAAATCAGTTAAAAATATTCAAGTGTGCCTGGTGTTCACACCACCCTTTCTCCTCTCGCGTGTGACGCGTTAAGATTGCAAATCGGTTAAAAACATTCGGGTGCGCCCGGTGTTTACACCACATTTCCTCCTCTCGCATGTGACGCGTTAGGATTGCAAATCGGTTAAAAACATTCGGGTGCACCCGGTGTTCACACCACCTTTCCTCCTCTCGCGTGCAACGTGTTAGGATCTTGGTTGAGACCTCGGGTGCGCCCGATGGTTACGCCGCCTATCGCCTTTCCTGCACGACGTGTAGTTAGGCTTGCATAATTTTCTTACATCATTTCTACATGAAATGTAGTTTGGCTTGTGTTTCCCACGCAAGGCGTGTTTATTTACTTACTTCTTTTCATCATTGGAATTGTTGTACCTTATTTCAGTTTGTTTAAATGTGGCATATTCTTTGCATTGCATTTGCATGCAAGTGTTTCATTGCATGGTCTCATTGCATGATCATAAGTTATGTTCTTGCATCTTATGTTTGCATTTTGCCCTTGAACTACGCTGGTTTGATTCTTTGCAAAGGGATATATAGGCAGCTTGTGAGCGCAACCAATCTTTTTTTTTATGCCTTGCTTTCTTGCCCAAGTCTTGCGGCCTCGTCAAATGGGCCGTCTCTGGGCTTTGACATTCACTCACATCATTTCATGACAGCTCGAGCTCTGTTAAAGAGGGGCAACAGTAGACACCCAATTTTGACTGCCCGCAAGACTTAGGCGCTTGGTTCGATACACTCGATGATGAAAGTTGAATTGTGTGCTTTGAATTCACAGCGATTTGGATTCAGTCAGGCTCTCGAAATAACCTTAACTCGTTAACATTTACCTTGTTTGAACCTCTGAGTCCCATTTTTGGACCTTTTTCCACCCTGAGCTGTGTTTAAACCAAAAAAAAACAAGGGAGGGCATGAATGCCCAGCCATGCCTCAGTGAAGGCCGGCCATGGCTATGAATGGTCGGCCCTTGGTGATGAAAAACACTGTTTTGGACGGGAGGCAGCCAGTTGTCCATTTTTGAGTTATTTATCACCTTTTGAGCTCAAATTCTATAAAAACAAAGCTATGTTATTGTTTTGAGGGTGGAACAAAATTTAGAAAGCCTATATACACCTTGAGAGCTCCTCCCTCCTCCTTTTTCCATAGCAAGTAACATTTAAGCTAATCTAGCTTCCTTGTGTCATCTCCATACACCATACACAACTTGTTTCACCATCTTAGAGCCTTGGTTGATCTTTGAGAAGCATAATTCAAGCTTGAGAGTGGGTTGAGACTAAGCTTGGATCACAAACAACAAGCTTACTCCTTTGATAAGTATAAGCTTGTTATCTTCTCTCTTGCTTTCATTTCTTTCATTTGCTACATAATTCTTATTGTTTTGTGTTGTTTTGATCCTATTTGAAGTGTTTAAGTTTGGGTTTGAAGAGCTACCAAAAGGGTAGAGAGAGTTTGCTCTTTCTACACCTTTACCTATAGCTCAAACCCTCACTTTTCCACTCTTTTTCTTTGATATCTACACTGATTTTCAGAGTTTTGGAAGGGCTAAAAATCATGTTTTGAGGTTTCAAAAGTGGAGGACTTAGCCACCCCTCCTTGTTCTTGCTTACTAGTCTTGATTCTTCTCTTTGTTGTTTAGCTTTTTAGGCTCATTTTCATGCATTTTAGCCTCTGTTTTTCATTTATTCATGGCTTTTTTGGGGTGTTCTAACTTGTTTAATTAGTTTGAGCTTAGTTTAGTTCATTTATTGTCTCATAAGTTGGCATACATAACATGTTATGCATTGTTTTAAGCTTTATTCTCATTTCCATGTCTAATTTTAACAATCAATCCACTATCCATCTCTTTCATTTTTTGAGAATGATTTCAACCGATTGAGGTTGCTCAAAATATGTAAGAAAGGCTTCTACCTAATGGATTAATCTTTTTCCGAGATTCATTGTCAACGGTATAGTCTTTCTCTCATGTTTTTTTGAAAAACCTCTCGTTTGACGTTATTTCTTGTTTAGAAGACTTTAACATCATCATGGACAAATGGACTAAAGAATGACAAGGTTTCATAAAATTGGCTTAAAACTTGGAACAACCCATATAAAGAAAATGGCTTAAATTTGCTTGAACTTGGCCGGACATTATGCCAAGTGCCTTGTGTCAAGAGTCATCACATGCTAATTCATAGCATTTTGATAACTCTTGACGCGTTGCAACCTCCCTCTTTGAGCTCACTCTATGACAAGAGGGAGGGGTGGTCTTATTCATTGCATTTATTGACCTTTTGTCCAAAATTGTATCCGAGATCATCAAGCAATCAATTTGCTCATTGATGGCTTTGGAATTGATTTCAACCTTCTCTCGAGGTTTTCCCATGACAGAGAAGGAAGATAGGACAAACAGAGCTTGAGAACACTTTGTCTGCACTAGTTTACCTCAAAACACAAAAATAGAGTTTTGCACCAAATTGATGCCGACCGGCCATTTGTAGACCTAGCCAGCCATCATTGATGCACGTCCGGCTCTTAGTGTGAGGCTAGCAGTGCAGTTTTGCAGAAAACGGAGGCAGAGGTTGAAGGTGAAACAGAGTTGGCTTGAACAGACAGAGGAGCTCTCAAGCCCTGTGCATGCAACCCTCATCCGTCTTCACTTACGTCTTTGTCGAATGCGATTGATTGTTTCATTATTGTTATAGTTGTAAGTTAATCTTATTGTAATTAGTATTGTTGTAACCATTGATTGTTGATAGTTGGGATGGCTAGTATTATTGTAATAAAGTAGTTAATTAGTTTAGTTAAGTTAATTATTATTTATTAGCCTAGTTTTGTAATAGTTAGTTTAATTCGGACTTTCGAACATTGATTCGCACCCTCTTGCGTGAGGGATCAAAGGTTGTAATAATATGTATATTTTCCAACCCAACGTCTTTCTCCCTTTTATTTAATCGCTTACGATGGTTAGTTTAGAACACGTTTCATTAGCATTCTCATGCCTTACATCCACTTGTATTGCATGCATTTAGGTTCGGCTCACCATACTAACCAAATGTTTAAATTCATTGCTTGAATACGTGCCTTATCGCATGTCTTGAATGAAATCATATACCATGCTCATAGCGGAGCCTTGCATATATAATGTGTGTATTGCATTAGTTATATTACATTAATTAGGAACATGCATATTTTTTAATTATTTTGCTTTGTTTTGGCTCAAAGTACTAGATGAGTAATTTTATGTTTTTGCATCTTGCATTGAGTGTTTGTGATGCCATGTTTAAAGCATGAATTTCATGAAGCTAAGTGCTTAATTGATATAATTGTTTGAATGCCTGTGGATGAAGGCTAATTGCTTGAATTGGGGTAGTTTGATCAAATGTCCATTTTAGCCCGCTTTCCAAAGTGGCAAATTCACAAAATAATTTTTCAAAACATAAGATCAAGTGTTCCAGTTCTTGCAAACTAGTCTATACCTTGTGTGTGCATCACATAGTAAAATAGCTAATAAATCGGAATAAGAGCATATAATGTAAATAAGAAACACATCATGATTAGTAGAGGCTGATCTTTGATCAGGCGAGTGGGGTGCTCAATTCATGACCTTCCCCTCTCGTACCTAAGTTCCCGACCTGAGACACTTCGGTGATGATGGACTAATGGCCTTTGGCACGAGTCTTGGGTTTCCTAAATTTTCCAAAAATATTTAGGTGGCGACTCTGAAATCTGGCAAAGTAGTCCATTTTTGGCACTTGATTCAAACACCGATTTTCCAAAAAGAAATTGCCAGATTTTGACTCTTTTTGTGTTTTCAATGTTTCACATTGCACTTGTGAAATCAGATTCAGAACCACAAGTGGAGTCCGAACTGTAGGGCTTATTTCAACCTCCGAAAGGGGCGCGAAAAAGCCGAGCTACAAATAGTTCTTGTATTTGTTCATGCAATCTAGTATTTGCAGTTTCAAGCTCTGATATTGAATGCCTCAACTGTTGAATTGTTTTTTTATCATCATCTTTTTGAACCTCCATCGTCCTTAGTTTCAGTTGGTTTGTGTTGTCTCTTTCTTGAAGTTCTGAAATTATTTGATGTCAAGGTTCTTATTGTAATGTCCTTTTCTTCAAGTAATTGATTCCAATTTTTCTCTTCTTCTATTTTGGATTTAGAAAGTGCCTTTAGTCTTTTATGTAGATTAGCAATTTGAGCATCATTTGATTCCTCAGATTCTTGAGGCTATTGCATTGTTGAGCCACAAATGCTATCATGATGTTGGTTCATCCGCTCATTATTTTCTTCTTTATCCCTTTTCTCGATGTTCTCTTCTTCCTCTTCAGATTTAGTACCTTCATTTTCTTCTTCATTGTCTTCTTCTTTTTTCCCTTCATATTCTTTTTTGTGTTGTACTTCTTGATTTTCTTCTTTGGCTTCCTCTTCTACACTGCTTCCTTATTCTTCTTCTCAATTTTTTGCTTCTTATTCTTCTTTATTGCCTTCTCCTTCTTCATTTCCTCATTATTCTTTAAATGAATTTGCTAATGCCTGCTTGAATTTGGCCAATGCCTTTTCTGTTTCTTTCTTTTTGTTTTTACCAAGACAAAACTCTTCTGATGACTAGCTCCTCGTTATCTATCTGTAACAGGAGACATAATTTATAGGTCAAAGAAAATTATGAAACAATCAACATAATTTTATGGGTAAGAGAAAATTTAGATATCAGAGAAAATCAATCAAGGCATATAATTTAATGTTACTATAATTGTGGTCAAAGAAATTTGGATTCTAGAGAAAATTCATTACAAGGGCATAAATAAACCAGTGTTAATCAAACAAGCAACATAAATTGAAATTTCAGAGAAAATTGACCTCAATCAGTCAAGGCACATAAGTTATTCCATATAAGTTATTGCATTGCCGAGAAAATTGCAGATAAATTTTGATTAACACTATTTATAAATTTTGATGATGAAGAGCGAAACAAACCAGTGGTTAAAGAAATTTTGGAATTTCTCTGAGACTTGAGTGGTGATAGAAATCTAACCTATCAAGGTTCAAGAGATTTGATTGGTGTCTTCTGCAACTGTTTGGTCAAGCATAGCATATTCTACTTAGCACATCTTGGGAATTCGATTGTGTTACTGTCTTCCCAGTCAATGATAGTTACATGTTCGCATAGCCAATACTGTGACGGAAATTGAAATATTTAAATTTTAGTAAACACACAAATTTGTAAGTATCATAATTGTAAATGGAAATGAAAATTCTACTTACCAGCAATGCAATGACACACCCCGTAACTTTCTCTGGAGTTATGTGCAATGTTGTTATAGAATCGATCAATGTTGTTGTTATTGCTTCTGGCCAATAATACTTCTTCATTGATTCAAACGGTTCTACGTACTTGACAAAAACCCACCCTATTGAATTCCCACTTGTTGCAAAAAATAGGGTGAGACACAAGTACAAGGTAATAATGATCGCTACATCTTTGAAGTTATTTTGTTGCTTCCTTTTCATTGCTTTGACCAATGCCTTCTTTAGAATAGGACCAGTGAGCCTTGTTTCCTTTGGGAATCTTCGCCTTAGCAATGGGGTGTTTGGCTTCTTTGAGTATCTTAATGACATGGCGCCTTTACCACCTTCCAAACCAAAAATCAAGGTCATGTTATTGGTTGTAAAGGTCAAATTCTTCTTACCAATTGTGAATGCTTTTGTTTTTTCATTGTATCTTTGGATGATTGCAACTACATCATCATCTGATTTCCTACACTTCCTTGGATCCATCCTTTCCGTTGCTAGAGCTTGGATCAAATATTAGAATGGAGTCTTTTGATGCTCTACAACTTGGTTTGAATTGAATTTAAGTGTTTGAAAAAAGGAGACAATAGATGAGAGGTTTGATCGGTATTGAATGCTGTAATTAGCTCTCTTCCTTTGGAGTTTAATAGGTTTTTTTCCCTTTGAGCTTGAGTCTTTTGAAGTTGGTGTATTCATTTTGATGCATGTTGCTTCATAACTGCCAGACTTCGAGAGTTTCTGTTTCTTTCTTGCTGTTTCTGGTGTTTTGCTGCTTTTGCATTTCACAATTTCTAGATAATGAAAACGTAAAGATGTCAACATTAAATCCCAGAGAAAATTAAACATGTCAAAAAAAATTACACATAAGGAAAAAACTAAGATGGCCAGAGAAAATTATAAACGTCAGAGAAAATTAGATGTCAGAGTAGTAATTGTTTTCTTGTGGAACATATCTAGCCACAGAAATTTCCATTTGCGAAGAAAATAAACAAAGCAATATAAATACGATAGAGAAATTTTCAATAATTGCTAAAATTACATATAGAAGTAAAATATAGCCAGAGAAAATTCAAAAAAGAAACATAAATCTAGCAAGCCACAGAAAATTAAAATGTTAGAGAAAATTACACATGCTAGAGAAAATTAAACATGTCAAGCCAAAGAAAAATTTCATTCCACAATTAACAAGATAAAATAAAAAAAGCAACATAAACATGCCACAAAAAATTACACAACAGAGAAATTTGGAGGAAAACAAGAATTGAACAAAATAAACATACCAGAGAAATTTTCAAAAAAGAAACATAAATCTAACAAGCCACGAAATATTAAAATGCCAGAAAAATTTACAGAGCAGAGAAATTTAAATAAATTGAACTTGAAAATTACACAACAGAGAAATTTGGAGGAAACCAATAATTGAATAAAATAAACATACCAGAGAAATTTTCAAAAAAGAAACATAAATCTAGCAAACCACAGAATATTAAAATACCAGAGAAATTTAAAGACACAACTAGAGAAAATTAAACATGGCAGACACACACAAGGGAGAAAAGTAATGTGGCTAGAGAAAATTATAAATGCCAGAGAAAATTAGACACAAACAAGAGAGTACGCCAGGGAAATTCAAATGCTAGAGAAATTTATAGACAAAACACACAACAATCTTCAAGAATAAGTTCAAACTGCAGAGAAATAACATTTTTCAAATTCATGTAGCTTTTATTATGAAATTAAAACCCTAATTAATAGAAGGCTAATATAAAATGCAATTAACTGTGTTTCCAGAGAAAATCTTGTTGGATTGTAAAAAACTTACTAGAGTGAGGATGAAACGCTAAATACAAACTGATATGCCCTGAGATAAAGATGCACTGTGATGAAGATGAACTGAGATGACAATGAACAGCAAAAACAGGTCAGAGAAATTTGTGAGGAATGAATGAAAAAGATTTTCGCAAAAGACAATGAAACCCTAATATCAATAGTGAAGATGATTGTGAAACCCTAATTCTGCTCTTCTCTTGTTCGTAAAGATGGTTGGATATCAGGACTGGAAGGCCAAGTTTGGCTACCCAAAATCACATCACCTCTCTACTTTTCTACACATCTTTTCGTAAAAAGACAAAAAGTGCACTTATTTAGGTCATCCCAAACAACTCCTATCGGAATCCAGTTGAGTTTTCTCGATTGATTGTGAATGATATTTTGGTCCAAGAAATAAATAGAAAAGCGCTCATTATAGTTGAGGGACTTGAGGCATCATCCTTTTTTTTTGGTATCCTTTTGTCCTCTAAATTGCTATTATTGGGGACCTTAAAAAAAATTTTCCCTATTTTGAGGCGGAGAGACTAATTACTTAAATTATTAATTAAAATAAAATTTTAAAATTATTAAAAATTATTAATTAACTTGATAATTCATTAATAAAAAATATCATTTTGTCATGAAATTAAAAATTTCAATAGACATAATATAATTTTGAGAATTAAGAGACATATTGTATTTTAAGTCAATCATATTTATAATTTAGCCTATTTAATTTTATGTTCGAACTAAACATGACCGTCGATGCCGGCACCCATTTCACCAAAAAGAGCAAAGATGAGTAGTGAGGATTGGGGGGCATTTCCCTAAATAAGCTAAAATACTAAATCAATTCCCAAACTAAGCCTAGTTTTGAAAGAATTCCCAAAATAAGCTAAATCGCGGTTGTGAACCACGATTTCAACACTTTTGTGCCTGTCTCGCGTGAGTTGGGTAATCTTAAAATCGTGGTTACAAAACGCGAATTTAATTAAGAAATCGCGGTTACAAAACGCGAATTTAGTTAATTTTTTTATTCTTCTGAACTCGCTATTTCAAACCACGATTTTTTTAAAAAAAAAATTTCTTTTGAACTCGTGGTTCAAAACATACAGTTTTCAACCCAACACCAAAGTCAGAGGTTGAGGATTCATTGTTACACACACAATCTGTCTCTCTCTCTCTGACAACCCTACGCACACACATCACTCACACTCAACACATCACTCACACTCAATAATATACATATATATATATTTTTTAATATATATTTATAATTTAATATATATATAAATTTTATTTCATAAAATTAAAATCAATATTAAATATGCATAATAATAATTTATAATAGTAAATAATAATTAACTATATAAAATAATTATTTTTTTTATTTTAATTCTTATTTTTTTTATTTTACTGTTTAGAGATAAAATTTATTTTTATTTTATTTTAAGGTTTAGGGTTTAATTCTTAAAATTTATTTATTTTTATTTTAGGGTTTAGGATTTATAAAAAAATAAAATTTTAAGAATTAAATTATAAATTCTAAACTCTAAAATAAAATAAATAAATTTTAAGAATTAAACCCTAAATCCTAAAATAAATAAATAAATAAATTTTATTCCTAAACACTAAGGTAGCGTTTGATAACATTTACGTTTTTGGTTTATGTTTACAAAAATTTTATAAACTGGTTTCTGTTTATTTTTAGAAAAACATAAATTAAAAACGTGTTTGGTTTGAACAAAATGTTTAAAAAAAATTTAAAACATAAATTTAAAAAAAATTTAAAACATAAATTACAAACGTGCTTTTTTTTCATTTTTTTTTCAAATAATTTTTTTTCAAATAATTTTTTCTATTAAATTTTTTCCAATTAACTTTTTCTCAAAAATTTTTACAAATCACGTTTTTTCCAATTAAATTTTTTTCAATTATTTTTTTAATTAATTTTTTTTCAATTATAATATGTGTGATCCCATTGTCATAAATAATAAATATAAATATAAATATAAATATAAATATTTTAGGCTTGAACAAACATATTTTTTAGTTTACGTTTTAAATTTTTTTTAAACATTTTGTTCAAACCAAACACGTTTGTAATTTATGTTTTTCTAAAAATAAACAGAAACCAGTTTATAAAATTTTTGTAAACATAAACCAAAAACGTAAATGTTACCAAACGCTATCTTAGTGTTTAGGGATAAATTTTTTTTTTTTTTTTTAGGGTTTAGGGTTTAATTCTTAAAATTTATTTATTTTTATTTTAGAGTTTAGAATTTAGGGTTTAGAATTTATAATTTAATTCTTAAAATTTATTTTTTTATAAATACTAAATCCTAAAATAAAAATAAATAAATTTTAAGAATTAAACCCTAAAATAAAATAAAAATAAATTTTATCTCTAAACAGTAAAATAAAAAAATTAAGAATTAAAATAAAAAAATAATTACTTTATCTAGTTAATTATTATTTATTATTATAAATTATTATTATGCATATTTAATATTGATTTCAATTTTATGAAATAAAATTTATATATATATTAAATTATAAATATATATTAAAATATATATATATATATATATATGTATATTATTGAGTGTGAGTGATGTGTTGAGTGTGAGTGATGTGTGTGCGTAGGACTGTCAGAGAGAGAGAGAGAGATAGTGTGTGTAACAATGAATCCTCAACCTCTGACTTTGGTGTTGGGTTGAAAACTGTATTTTTTGTTAAACTCGTGGTTCAAAACCACGAGTTCAAAAGAATTTTTTTTTTTTTTAAAAAAATCGTGGTTTGAAATAGCGAGTTCAGAAGAAAAAAAAAATTAACTAAATTCGCGTTTTGTAACCGCGATTTCTTAATTAAATTCGCGTTTTGTAATCACGATTTTAAGATTACCCAACTCACGCGAGACAGGCGCAAAAGTGTTGAAATCGTGGTTCACAACCGCGATTTAGCTTATTTTGGGAATTCTTTCAAAACTAGGCTTAGTTTGGGAATTGATTTAGTATTTTGGCTTATTTAGGGAAATGCCCCGAGGATTGGTCCATTCCAGCATTTTTTCTATGGAAAAATTATAAATAATTATAAAAACACTTAAAATGGTAGCGATTCTGAAGAAAAATGTTATGGGTTACACCCTCGTGTCTGTGTAAAAAGAATATGTTTATGTGAGTGTTTGAGAAATTGTTATTTTAGTAAATTATTTTAGTTTTTTGTTATTTTAAGAGGTTAAAATTTTTATGTTTTGGAAGATAGTTAGATTTTTTTATAATTGGATGTCATGTTTGTGAGAGAAAAAATGAAATGATTATGGGTTTGTTGTGACATTTTATCTTATTGGCTATTTTAGCCTATTTTATCTTTTAGTGCTATTTTAGTCAAAAAGTTCTTCCCAAACACCCTAGTTTAGGAAGTTAACTATTTTTAGTAAGTTATTTTAATTTTTAGGAAAAATTATTTATAAGTCCTATTAGGGAGACTTATACTACATATAGTCCTATTAAAAAACTTATGTTCCCATAAGTCTTGTGGAAAGTTTATTGACACATTTACCCTAAATATTAGTTGTTAATATCATAAATAATAGTAAAACTATATATAGGAAATTGAATATTACCATAAATCATATCTATATAAACGTAACGTAATGTGACACCTACATAAACGTAACGTGACACCTATGATCTATGGTAACATATAATTTCCTATGTAGAAAATTGCATGTTACCATAGATTATATCTACATAAACGTAATGTAACGTGACACCTACATAAACGTAACGTGACACCTATGATCTATGGTAACATTCAATTTTTTAGATCATATTTACATAAACGTAACGTAACGTGATACCTACATAAACGTAACGTAACGTGATACCTACATAAACGTAACGTGACACCTATGATCTATGGCAACATTCAATTTTCTATATAGGAAATTGAATGTTACCGTAGATCATATTTATATGAAGCGTATGGAAATTGAATGTTACCATAGATCATATTTACATAAACGTAACGTAACGTAACGTAACGTGATACCTACATAAACATAACGTGACACCTATGATCTATGGTAACATTCAATTTCTTATATAGGAAATTGAATGTTACCATAGATCATATTTATATGAAGCGTAACATGACACCAACATAAACCAACAACATTTTCACATTCAATTTAAAAAAATAAAAACTCATTAATTTTGTGTAACGTAACGTGACACGTTACGTTACGTTTATATAGGTGTCACGTTACGTTACGTTTATATAAGTGTCACGTCACGTTACGTTTATGTAGGATATTGTAGAATACATTCCTATCTAAATAGAACTTGAGACTCTATAAGAAATTACACATGATTTAGCCTACCATGAGTGTCTGAAAAAAGACTTATAAATAAGTCTTCCTAATATTTAACTATTTTAATAGGTTAATTTTTTATATTTAAAATGATAATTGAATTGTTTTTATAATTAGGTGTGGTATTTATGAGAAAAAAAGTAAAATAATTATGAATTTAATGTGAAATTTTTCCTTATTAATTCTTTTAATTTATTTTATCTTTTTATAATTTTAGGGAGACTTATTTATAAGTCCTTTTCAGACACTTATGGTAGGCTAAGTTCTGTATAATTTCTTATAGAGTCTCAAGTCCTATTTAGATATGAATGTATTCCACAAGATTCTATATAAATATAACGTGACGTGACACTTACATAAACGTAACGTAACGTGACACCCATATAAACGTAACGTGACACCTATATAAACGTAGAAACGTAACGTGACACCTACATAAACGTAACGTAACGTGTCACGTTACGTTTCGCAAACTTAATGAGTTTTTATTTTTTTAAATTGAATATGAAAATGTTGCTGGTTTATGTTGGTGTCACGTTACGTTTCATATAAATATGATCTATGGTAGCATTCAATTTCCTATATAGGAAATTGAATGTTGCCATAGATCATAGGTGTCACGTTACGTTACGTTTATGTAGATATGATCTATGGTAACATTCCATTTTCTATATAGGAAATTAAATGTTGCCATAGATCATAGGTATCACGTTACGTTTATGTAGGTGTCACGTTACGTTACGTTTATGTAGATATGATCTATGGTAACATGCAATATCTTATATAGGAAATTGTATGTTACCATGGATTATAGGTGTCATGTTACGTTTATATAGATGTCACGTTACGTTTATTAGGTGTCATGTTACGTTACGTTTATATAAATATGATGTATGGTAACATTTAATTTTTTATATGTGATTTTATTATTATTTATGATATTAACAACTAATATTGAGGGTAAATGTATCAACGAATTTCTCACAAGAGTTATGAAAACATAAATTTTTTAGTAGAACCACGTGTAGCATAAGCTTCCCTAATAGGACTTATAAATAATTTTTTCTAAATTTTAACTAAAAAAAAAAACCGAAATAGCAAAAAAAAATCTCGGGTCAAGCGGCCGTAATTTTCCCTTTTCTTTTGACCACAGTCGCCACCTCGGCCTTCCGCCGCCACCATTCGCTCAGCTCCACCACCCACCACCACCAGCTCTCTTCCGGCCCCCCCCCCCCCCCCCAAAAAAAAAATCTCGGGTCAAGCGGCCGTAATTTTCCCTTTTCTTTTGACCACAGTCGCCACCTCGGCCTTCCGCCGCCACCATTCGCTCAGCTCCACCACCACCACCAGCTCTCTTCCGGCCCCCCCCCCCCCCGGCTCTCTTAGATCCACAGCCACCCACTTCCCTCAGATCCCCCATTGATAGCCCTCATCTACCACTCCTGCCTTAGGTCCTCCACCGTCAATCTCAACCTCCACGACTCCAAGCTCTCCCTCCCTCCCTCCCATTTCCTACCCAGCAGCAGGCAATTACGAAAATCCTTTGAACATCGTATTACCCATCCCTGAAGTAGTGACAGTTACCACAAGGGCAACAACCAAGCAATAATCATCTATACCTGGTAACCAATTTCTTCCATTTCACTATATACGATATGGTACATGTAGGGTTTCTTTCCACAATGTTAGGCTTTTTTTATTTTTTATTTTTGTTTTTTAGTTTGTTATAGATTAGAGTATGGAGTAAATTCTACAACATATGTTATTGGGTATAATATGTAAGCATTGAGAGTAGCAGCACTTTTATTACGATTTTGATTTATAGATTTTAACGTGTGGATGAAGAGAGTACTTTAAAAATGTCTTTAATTTTAGCAGACTTTAATTTTTTGCATATAATTTTTATATTTATATTTTGGGAGATGTTATGTGCACCCTTAAAAGGTTGCATGTGGTACATGCCCACC
The DNA here is from genome assembly GCA_030407325.1 of Camellia japonica. Classification (NCBI taxonomy): domain Eukaryota; kingdom Viridiplantae; phylum Streptophyta; class Magnoliopsida; order Ericales; family Theaceae; genus Camellia; species Camellia japonica. The sequence goes on along the minus strand of JAPPVO010000019.1, from coordinate 161,627,425 downwards.
CTTCGTAACAGCAACACAAAATTTGTAACATTAATCATAAAATTGCATAACTTTTCTCACCACCAATATGAATTCTTAATTCGCAACTTTTATCACAAATTGGCATAACACACCACAAACATTTGTATCTTTCACCATAAAAAATTGTACCTTTCTTAGGGGAGCACATCATAGATTTCCCTTATTTTATGCAATGGACAAGCAAAAGTATTAAACTTATTTAGACATCACTTACCACTACCCACTCAAACTATCTCAAGTTTTTATTTTTTTTCCCCTACTTTTATTTTCTTTCTTTCTTCATCTCCAACCTTCTCCTTATCTCTTAGGGGGAGTCCCAATGCTCCGAGTAATAGGCTATTTTTCCTTGGAATTGATTGTAATGAAACTGTTCATGTTATTTAATGTAGTTTATTTTTGATGCTATAAATATATCCTTCTAATTTACACCTTCATGATGTTTGCAACGAGGGAGGGGTGTCACGGCTAGAGAAGGGTGTGGGTTAGGGGTTTTGGGTTAAGGGAGGGGGGTCGTGGTGAAGGGGGAGGAGGTGGCGCCGACAGGGAGTGGAGGATCTAGTGACAAGGGGGAGGGGGCTAGAGGGCTGGCCGGAGTTGGGGAGGTGATAGCCGGAGTAGGGTTTGGTTATTTTGGTAATTTGATTGAGCGGTAAAATGGTGTTAAAAAAAGAAAGAAAGATGGGGTGTACAACAAAAAAAATCGGGGTGCATTTAGAGGCTCCCTTTTATTGTAATTGGTTTAGACAATGGAGTTCACATATTTATGTTGGTATTTGAGGAAAAACGTGAGACATATTTATGATTGATGGAGGGTATCACATGACACCATCCCAGCACTAAATAATTTTTCCAGTTTTCACATTGACAAAGGACAACTTAGACCCGACTTTTTGATGATATTCTATTTCATTTCATTTTAAGTAGCCCAACCTGCCATGTGACTTTGGTTCCTTGACAAATTAGGCCCTAAAGGGACCCATTCAACAAACCATCAAGTTAAATAAGTTATAGCTTTTTAAATAGGTTGCTCAACTCTAGAAATAAGGCATAAGCCTATGTTCCCATCAAGCGAAGACAACAAAGATGCCAATTCAAGAGCCTCCCTATCACTAAGGTTTTTAATAAAATTAAAATTCCATGAAATTGAGGCCAAACTAGAACATGCCAAAGATGTAATGGAAACATTCTGACAACGGACCACTCTATATAAGAGCGGGAAAGCCTTATCAAACGAAGAATCTCCCATCCAAACATCCTCCCTAAAACAAACATTTTTCCCATTTCCCACTTTCAAAGATAGTAATCTTGACACGAGTGGTAGAATGCGAGAGATGGACTTCAATGGGGAACGACAATTACCCCTACTAACCACAATGGAATCTTTAACTGCAACATAATCAACTTAATTAATGAAGTTGAGCTTCAACTCAAGCCTTGGTGGAATAACCATTTGAACTAATTATAGTGATAAGATAATAAAGTAAAAGAATTAAAGGTTTATGTAAATTGAACCTAAAACAACGAATATTTAAATTTGGGGACTAAAGGACTCGGAAACCAATAGACATTCAAGAAAGATAGAATTGTCTTATTTAGTCCCTTCCCCCTAGGCCACTTGCATCATGGACTTCTAAATAATTTTACTTTATTCGCATCAACAGGCTAACAAGTCATCTTGGTGTGGCCAAGATCTTACTGAAAACATTTGTCGATATCAATGCAGTGGATGCAAATCTCATAAATACCCATGTTTGGTGTATTTTAATTTCGAAATGTCAAATTCAAATTAAGCATATTGAAATTGTTCAGTGGTTGGCCAAGAGGGGGAGGTGGTGTTCAATAGGTCTTTTTGTACAATTGGAATGCTATTCAACAAATTGTGCAACAATTAGCATCTTGAACAAAATAATTTATGATAAAGTAAATCAAGAAGCAATATAAAGATATAAACAACCACAAGGGACACAAATCTGAGTGGGAACCCTTCACAAGGTATAAAACAATGAGCTAAGTGGGGTCCCACTCCTTTTAGATTTGATAATTTGTGGCTTGAGCACCATTCATTTAAGAATTGTTTTGAGGAGTGATGGGGTAGTTGTTGGGTTCAAGTATAGAAGGGTTTTGAATTTATGAAGAAACTCAATTTGGTGAAGGAGAAGCTTAAGGTGTGGAACAAGGAGGTTTTCAAGGATTTGAAAGAGATGAAGGATTGAATTGTTAATAGGACTGAACAATTGGATATCATTAATGCAATGGAAAGTTTAGATGTCTTAGAAAAGAAAGGTTTGAACTAAATTTCAAATTTGAGAAACATATTTTTTAGAGTCAAAAGTTAAAGATGAATTGGCTATATAAGAAGGGGATAACAAGTCAAAACTTTTCATATACCACATATGGCAAGAGGAAAAATAAGTTCAATAAAAGGTTAGAAAAACAATTTTGGGGTGTTTGTAGATAAGGAGGATTAGATTGTTCATGAGGTTTTTTCATTTTATTCCGGGTTGTATTTTTCGAGTCGGGTTGTAAGGCTTAGGATGGAAGGTTTGGATTTTTCTCCAAATGATGGTAGTAGATCCTGTTGGTTGGAAAGACCTTTTGATAAGATAGAAATTGGAGTGATAGTCTTCGAGTGTGCAAAGGATAAGGCTCTGGAACTTGATAGATTCTCTATGGCTGTTTTTTAAGATTGTTGGGATGTGGTTAAGAATGATTTGATAAAGATATTTGCTGATTTTTTTTTTACAATTTTTTTTATGGCATTGTCAATGCTTGCATTAGTTGTACTTTTATTTGTTTGAATTCATAAAAGGAGAATCTTTAAAGATCAGTGATTTTAGGCTGATTAGTTTTGTTACCTCATTGTATTAAATATTGGCAAAGGTGTTGTCTAAGAGGTTGAGGCCTCGTTTGTTTTTAGAGGTAGAATGGAGGGGATTGATAGTGAGGGGATTAATAGTGGAGGGATTGTTAGTGAGAGGATTGATAGTGAGGGGATTAAGTAAAATTGTGTTTGTTTTGATAATAGTTGTTAGTGTAGGGATTGTTAAATTATTTTTATATAAAATAAATATAAAATAATAAAAAAAAATACAAAAACATTAAACATTAATGTTAAAAAAAAAATGCCCAACATGTAAAAAATTTAAAAAAATTAAAATAAAATAAAAAATTTCAGAAAAAAATAAAACAAATAAAATAAAGATTTTTAATTAACAAAAAATAAAAAAATTAAGCATTAATGTTAAAAAAAAAATGCCCGACACGTAAAAAATAAAATAAAAATAAATATAAATAAAAAATTTCTAGTCCGCCACACTATTTTTCTAATACCAAGTCCTGGAGGCCCATCCGAATCCCCTTGGGGGGGCCATCCTAATCCGGAGCTCACTATCAATCCCCTCCCATCTCTCAAAACAAACACAATATTAGTGGGTCCCACCTCATTACCAATCCCAATTCCCCCCTCTAACTCTCCAAACAAACGGGGCCTGAGAGCATTGTTAAATTATACCATTTCTTGTTAGGTTGCTTTTGTGGAGGGCTGCCGAATTTTGGATGTTGCTTTGATAGTAGGTGGTGGAGTATAGCAAATGAGGCAATGGAGGAGTACACATAAGGAGTTATCTTTTAAGGAGTTATCTTTTAAGGTTGATTTCGAGAAAGCATAAATTAAGGGGTTGTAGATTTTGTTATGTAAAAAAGGGGTTTGGAGGTAAGTGGAGGAAATAGATTTGGGGTTTGTCATCTTGCAACTTGTTGGAGCATTTTATGGCTTCTATAAGTTTAAATGAAGGTGATCTTTTATGCCCTTTCTTGTTTACTTTGGTTGTTTATGGTTTAGTTAAAGTAGTGAATAGGGCTACGGGGGTTCCCTTTGCAATTGGTAAGGATTGTATTTTTGTTTCTTATCTATAGTTTTCGGATGATATAATTTTCTTTTGTTATGGTGATAAGGAGAGATGGGTCAATTTGCTTTTGGTTTGGAGAATTATTGAAGTTATTTCAGGGCTCAAGGTTAATATGCGTAACAATCTAAGGAGCACGGACACTTCTAAAAAGGTGACGTATCCATGTCGTATTCGTGTCGGACACCGACACTCTTTGGACACTCTTAGAACACGTGTCTGACACTCTTCAATACGTATCCTATTTTTAAATTTTTTTTAAAGATCTGGACATGTTTTGGATACTTGGAGGTCACACGTGTCAATCACTTAAATATGCGTGTCTATCGATTAGATACATGTGAAACTAATTATAAATTTGAACAAAACAACTTAAGATACAATAATAAAACAAAACCCATATAAATTTGTAGGAATTAATGCCATATTGCATTTTTTATTATCTTTGAATGACATATTTATATATATACATATAATAAATATATAAAATTATATATTTCATACATATTCCTCACGTGTCGTGTCCTGCATTTTTTGAAAATTAACGTATTAGCGTGTCCGTGTCGTGTCATGTGTCCATGTCCATGCTTCTTAGGTAACAATACTATGGTGGGAATCAATTTGGCACATATTATATTGAGTCAGATTGCTAGGATTTAGGTTGTTTTATTGAATATTTACCATTTAAGTATTTTGGTTTTCTTTTATGGGTAATCCTAGGAGGGTTAGTTTTTTGTGATCCTGTAATTGAAAAGGTTGGGAAAGGAAAAGAGTCCTGCTTTTAGTAGGGGTTATGTACATTATAGTCCGATCAGTTCTGTACAATGTACCTATTTACTACTTATCTTTATTTAAGAATCCATTGGGAAGTATTTGTGGTAAGGTTTCGACAAGGGTAAGAAACAGTGTTGTAAAAGGCGCACCTAGGTGTAAGGCGGCGACTTGTACAAGCCCAGGCGCAATGCATTTGAAGAAGTGCAGCAAGGCACGCACCTCGAGTGCTTAAGGCGCAAGGAAAGCGCGCTTAATTCATGTTCTGTATTTGGTTTTTGTTTTAATCCCAACCGTTGATTTTACTTTTTTTTTGGGGGGTGGGGGGTGTATGATGCAAATATATGTGCTATTACAGTGGTTTAAAGTTCTCAAATATAACTATGAACTGCCACACAAAAAAAAAAAAAAAAAAAAAAAGGAAAAAAAAAAACCTTTCATCGATACATTAAATAGAGAAAAACCCTAACAGAAAGAAGTCCTAAAGTTGACTTCTTCTCATGATTCCGGCAGCTTCTTCTCCAGATTCCAGGTATGTTTTCCTCTCCTCCCCTCCCCTACTGTTTTTTCGTTTCCCCTTCCAAGTATGTTGTTTAAGTTTTTATTTTTTCCTTCTACTTCCAGGTTCCTTCTCTTCTCCTTCATCTTCTCTGATTTTCAGCTTTGTTTTGCTGATTTTCTGCTTTGGTTTTCTCCTTTCTTCTTCTGGTTTGCTGTTGTCTTGCGAAGATGTTCTAAATTATCTTCAGCCTCTTGCTGCCTAACAAGATAAAGTTCTCATTAATACCTCGTTCGCACTGTTATGGACACTGTTTTATATATTCATTGCTATCCACTGGTTCTTTTGAATAGTTTTTTTTTTTTTTTTTTTTGTTGAATGTTGGTTATTTTGTATTTGGAATGATATGTATTTTTATGACTTTGGGAAAGTCTTCTACAATTTGCTTTACTTCTTTCATTTTTTATTTTTAAATTCTCTGTTTTAGTGGTTATAAGTTTTGAATTCTTTGTCTAAATTATTACCTTTGGTGCCTTGAGCCTTTAAAAATACTGGTAAGAAAGTCCATTCAATTAGGAAGTGGCTTGGAGAACATTGTTTTAAAGAATAACGCATTTTTGGGTAAGTGGTTGTGGAGATTTCTCATTTGAGCCGAGTCTTTCTGGCATGCCATTTTGAAAAGTAAATATAGGGTTCAAGCCAGTGTGTGTGATTCTCGTGTGATTACTAGGGCGGAACTCTTGATTTCTGTTGCCATCCATTTCTCATGGTATTCTTTCTTTTTCTCTGTATATTCGGTTTAAGGTCGAGGATGGGGAGATGATTCAATTTTGGGAGGATGTGTGGTTAGGGGAGGATTCGTTTGATGATTTATTTCCTCATTTGTATTGACTTTCTTGATTCCATAGATTCTATTTGGTAGAGTTTTTAGAACTTATTTTCTGATTTTTTTTTTCAAAAAAAAAATTAAAAAAGAAACTAATTTAACAAAAATAAACACAATATATTTTAAAAATTTTAAAAATTATTTTTGCCATGAAAAGAGAAAATCACATGAAAGAAATATGTTTTTTGATTTTTCTCACCAAATCATAATGATCGTGAGACCAATTATTTAACTTCTTTATTATTCATTTTTTATGGGGCTGCTTATGTTTTTCCTTCTCCTTCTCATAAGTTGATTTAGAAAGCGGAGACCTAATTGCTGCTTGTTGCCACAAGTGCATAATGTGTAAGAGTTTTGGAGTGTATTGATTATTTATTTTATGTTGCCCCGTGGCTTGGCATGATTGTATTGCCTTTTTCAATTGGCAGAGGTTGATCTGATAATTTCGGTGTCTTATTTCCATATGCTTACTATCGATTATCGAGGTTTTGGTTCCACTAAGAGGACCCAAGCCCTTTGGGATAGTGTGGTTTGTGCTTTTTTTTTGGGTTATTTGGACAGAAAGAATTGCGGTAATTTTTTGTAATGACAAGTTTGAAGATATTGAAGACCTATGGTATAAGATTTATTAGTTGTCATTTTTTTGGGGGTTTCGGTTTCAATTCCTTTTAAAGTGGTATCTTTGTTTTTGATTCCCTTGTCACTTGTAACTTGTAAGTGTTATTTTTCCTTATCTTTTTTTATGGATTTCTTGTCGACTTGATCTAATCTCTTTTCTCTTATTTTAATTAATTTTTATATTGCTAATAAAAAAAGAAGAAAGAAATAACCATTTGTCACAAGCCGATGAACAATTCCCTAAACAAGAAACAATTACAATGTCCAATAAGGTCACTTGCAAACCACTTATCAAGGTAGTATGTACAACTTGTTACCTCACAATCTCTATCTCTAGATAGATCAGCACTCCACTAGTGGCTCTGATGGCCAATCGGCCTCTTATTTGTGTGAGCTAAGAAGCATAGATAGACACAACACAAATACGACACAGACATGCCCATTTTCAAAATAATGCAAGACACGCACACGGGGACACACAAAATATATAATTTTATATATGAATATATCGTTTGAAGATAATAAAAAAATATAATATAACACTTATTTTATAAATTTACATTGTTTTTTCTTTTATTATTGTATCCTAAATTATTTAGTTCAAACTTTTAATTAATTTCATGTGTGTCTATCTAATCAGTGGACAAGTGTGAGGAAGTGTCCAACAACCACCTTCGTAGAAGTGTCTATGCTTTTTATTGAGTGAGGATTGCTCAAACCATGGTTTATTACACCAATGTCCACATAACAGTGGTTTTGAGACACACTCAGCCAAGGTAAAAAAAAGCTATAGGAGATGTTCCATTTCTAAGGAAATTGTGAGTGTTGATTTTTGACCACACAACCAAAGGGGAAACTCAGTTGGAGAGCACCGGAAGAATAGATTAAGCCCAATAACCTGTAACAAGAAGATGAGAATCCGGCGGTAGTTCGTCCACTCGGGGGCACTTTGACGATCAAGTCAGTAATCAATATCTCTCAAAAATAGCAAATTGTGCTCAAACTCACAAGAAAGAACCTACCTCTGACCCACGAGGGTGCCCTGCTTTTATAACCAGCAGTGACCTGATCCCCTTAGAAGCCTTACTTCAATGGACTCAGACTCCATGCTCATCCTAGACTCTCATCTAGATAGAGATAAACTCTTCTTGAGCCTTATCTCTATCCAAAATGAGATCTTCCCCTGTTCTAGGACTCTTGTCCCTTATCTGCTTAACTCGGATTCTGGTATCTCCGCAAGCAACCTCGGCCTATCCGAGATCATCTCGGCGCGTGATCAGGCCACGTGGCATCTCTGCTGACACTTCGGCGTCACCTTTGCCACATGCTGTCATTCATAAAATGTGTCCCCACAGAAATGAAGGCTCAATATCGTGTCTAGTTACAAAATGACTCATTAAGATTATTTTGAGATGTGATGAGGGCTAAAAAAAAACTCTCTAAGCTAACTAACAGATCATCTGTGGACTTGCACAACACTTGAGACAGACATGGAACAACGTTATACAAGAAAGACTCAAAGAAAATATAGTAACTCTCTCTCTCTCTCTCTATATATATATATATATATATGTTTTCAAAGTCCAAACCGAGATCTTCTATCATCCTTGTACAATAAGCAAAGACACCAATAAATCTCTGGACAAGGATCTTTAGGTGGCTTGAACAAATCTTCCACGATTAAAAATAGGCTGAAACAATGAATCTTGTGATCAGGTCTCTAGGGTGAATTGACTTTTTGTTTTGCTTTGATGGTCACTAGGGCGAGCCAGAGAATGAGTGTTGAGGTCTTCATTTCAACTGCCATTTGTCTTCAATTCACATATTTCTCCAACTTATTAGTCCATTTCAATTTGGCATGCTATGAAGCACAGACACCTCTCCGGAGGTCACATAACATTGTTGGACACGTGTCGGAATGGACACACTCCGGAAATGTGTTGGACATGCTGGATAGAGACAGACACATTGAGACACTTGGTACATGCTGGAGACTCGCGGAGGACACATTGTGACAGTCTTGGGGATACGTTGTATCCCATTTTTAAATTTGTTTTTATTGAAACAATATACCCAAGGTTGATTAATTTGATTGAGATTAAATATTTGACGTAAAATAAATATATAATATTAAAAATTTTTGACATAAATATATAAAGTTATATGTTTTGCATGTGTCGCTGACATGTCATGTCCTGCATTTGTTGCATTTTTTGAAAAGTTGTGTGTCCATATCGTGTCGCGTGTCCGTATTGTGTCGCGTGTCCGTATTGTGTCACGTGTTTTTTGCTTCTTTGTTGCCACAACATGAATACAAACAACTCACTAGGGCAAGTCTGCGGGTGAGGTTGCTAGGGCGACTCCCTTTTTCCCCTAATTTTGCTTTCCTTCACCTATAAAGCATCAAGATAAAAAATAAATAGAACCATGATAAACACCCTACAAAATGTAAATTAAATTACATGGCCATAAACATATGATAATGGAACCCAATGGTATCAAAGACACATGTCCTAATAGTGAGTAATTTGGGGTTTGAATGGTTGAATTGAGGGCTTATAGGTAGGGAAAGGGATTAGGGTCGATTTGGAGGTGATATGAATGGGTTTTGGGGTTGAAGAGTGTACTTTTAGTGGGTTGTGAATAGTAACCTGAGAATAATATCTTGGGTATGTGTGCAAAGAAGAAGAAAGAGAAGAAGTAGTAGAAAAAAGGTGCTTCACCCTCGGAAGGGTTAGGCCAATCATATTAACACAATCTCAAATTTTCATAATATCAACTCTTCTATTAAATCATTGAGATTATACATATATTTATAGGCAAAGACTCTCCTACTTCTGTAAGGACTAGAACTCAAATTTAGAAACTAAAAATACTTGGCAACTACTAATAATCTAGACCAACTAAGGCTATGACTTCCAATTCACTTCAATCATAATAAAAAACACTTTGATGACTTCTAATTCTACTACAACTTCAAAATAGGATACTGCCTTTTGACCACTAAGATTGTACTAGACTTAATAAAATCCATATATAATGACCCATTTAATAACTTAACCCAAAATTAAAGCCATGCATGTCCAACATCATTGAAATTACCATAATACCTTTAACTACTAAAACTTACTATAATGACATAAAGACTCGAAATTATACCAAAACTTCAATCCTTGATGCCCTAAACATGCTTCATATGAAATTCCAGATTTTGGCCATTTTCTTCTTTCCATGATTTTCATCAATATCATTGTACATGAAACATAATCAACAGAGATAAATCTACAACCAAGTTTTTTCACGGAAAGTGCCAACAATGTGTAAGAGTCTGTGGAACCTAGTGGCTGTATATTTAGGGAATCGATATTCATAGGAAATTTCAAGAAATATTCTTTTAATAGCTAACTACGTTAAAGCATCAATATAACATTATGCATTCTTTGGCTATTTGATATTATATTTCGTTTACTTAATTATTTTGTACTCAAATTATTGTTACAGTAGTTAGATCAACTGTATACTATGTTTGGATCATGGATTTGTGGAGGGAAAAGAAATGGCAAGGAAAAGTTGAAAAGTAGAAGCTAAATTTTGTTCATTTTAATCCCTTCACTAATCCAAGATCCAAGAACATCATTATTGTTGCTTGTTGTGGACTGCCATGTTGAAGGCTAGGATTTATTAGTTGGGATATTCACTTAAACTGGCAATTATTATCATTTCTTGTTATCTTAACTAGTTCCTTGCAGTGAGATATATGGCATTGATATATGTAACATACTTTGAACCTGGTTCTTGTAGGTTAACATGCCATTGTAAAAATCTCCATTTTCTGCATTGAGGAATTTTTTTCTTGTTTATCTGCATGAAGCTTGTAAGTCTCTCTCTCTCTCTCTCTCTCTCTCTCTCTCTCTCGTGTTTGTATGTTGTGTTGTCACAACCCCATCTATCCCAAACTAAGATAGGGTAGTGATTGGTTAGTAACCATAGGCCACCAAAGGCCTGATTGTATAATTCTATAGTACTCATGAAGAGAATTGGGGTAAAATCATTCTAAATAGCGGAAGTCTTTAAAATTCTTGAACCTGTTTAATCTCATGACATCCATTCAGAGCAAGTGCATAGATATATGAAATGAACACAAACTATTGCTTTATTTATTATTACAACCTTCAATTAGTCACAACGAAGTACTATTTAAAACAATGCTACTGGACATCTTATTTACCAAACTAACTATACACAAAGAGTCATTAGAAAACAGTTCTCCCAAAGAGAAGACAAGTCATGTAGGTCCATCACATCATATACACATAGACAAAGCTGGCATAACCTTCACTCACTTTTGTCACCTACATACATATAGGGAGAAGGGGTGAGCCAAAGCGCAGTGAATAATATTTAATGAGTGGTGCAAAATAATGGATATTAGCATGTGTACGGTAAAAACATAGTTGAACTGAGAGCTTAAACAGTTTGAAAACGAAATAGTCATATTCATTCCATTTCGAAACAATGATAATGAACATCCAATCGGTACTAACAAATGGAATAACCGGGTCGACTCCGGTTAAACAAACCCACCCATGGGTGGCATTGGAGATCTCAAACAACTGCTACTAGTATATTTTCTGTCCCCCAATAGCTGGGACTAACCGAGGATGCTGTGTATATTTATTTCAAAATATTCATTGGATATCCATTAGTTTGAGACATCTCAATATAATTTGGATCAAACTAAGTTTTAAGCATTCAAATATAAGTTCAATTAACTTTGAAGAAATATTACTCACCTTAAGTCTTTCTAAGTAAGTGTTAATCCCAAATATAATCAACCTACACTATATAATGCAATGCATGTTGGTTTATAATCTATTTCAATAGAATTAGAGCAATTGAATTTCATTGTAACTTGTTTAGGTGTATTAAGATTCAAACGTGTTACATAAGTGGTGTTTGATAAAATTGAAAACTAAAAACTAAGTATTAAAAACTGAATATTGATTTTTTTAAGTTGAAAAGCTGTTTAATAAAAAATCAAGTTCTGAACTAAAATAGATTGTTTGATATGTACAAGATCAAATTTGAAAATTTTTATTTTCAAATTGTATAGTGGTGGAATGATGGTAAGTTGGTAGTGGTGGAGAAGGCAATGGTGGTGTTAGTTATGATGCCAATGACAGTAGTGGTGGAGATTAAGAGATAATGATTGTGGTGATGTTGGAAGGATATATTGTGTGGAGATAAGGTGGTGGAATGATGGTGACAATAGTGGCAAAGGTTGCGGAGGTGGAGGTGGAGGTGGAGGTGGCATGGTGGTGCCGGCGGCAATGGTGGTGATAGTAGTAGTGGCTGCGGCGGCAGCGGTATTGTGTTTATAATAGTGTATGTTGATACTTACGTTTAGTATTTATAAATTTAATCAGAATTAAGTTTCATATCACTTAAAATTTTTTGACCTTTTAACTTACATTTTAAGAGACTTAAATTTTTAAGTGATATCAATTGTGGTTATCAAACGGACTTAATTGATTATCACTTAATAAATTTAGTTTTAATTGCTGAATTAGATTATCAAACACCACCTTAGGCGCTCACTAATATCTCAAAACATTTTAGGGTTAACTTGTGTATGATTTGGGGCTGAATTAAATGAAGAAAAATAAGGTTGAAACCATTTTAGAGCAATTTGAATTGTGTAGACAACGTTGATGCCTTTTGGTAAAACAACCATCTCTCACTAGAAAACTCGAAATCAAGCTCTGTTTGATACGTTAGAAATTAGACTCGTATATGTTTTCAATGATATAGGCCATAAGAATTATTTCTTTCCCAATTAATACAAATTTTCAATCAAAGTTGACCCAAAATTAGTGTGTGTGCACTAATTTCCAGCAAAGAGAAGTCATTTTCAAATAGATATAACTTTTTCATACAAATTTGGATTTGGGCAAAATTTTAGTCTAAATTGTAGCCACATAAGTCTAGTTGCTAGTGGTAGTAATTTCACATCAAAATTCCACATATTTTAGGAGGTATGGTCAAAAGAAGGTCTAATTTGAATTTTGATGGGACATTTGTCTTTGAGATATATTTGTAACCAATGGACTAAAGCAAGCCCAGTAGTACACTTATAAGAGAGAGAAATGTACAATCAAAATTCAAATTAGACCTTGTTTTGATGTGACATTTGCCTCTCTCATAAGTGTATTGGGCTTGCTTTAGTCCATTGGACCTCAAATTGAAATGATCTTAGCCATTGGTTACAAATATATCTCAAAGACAAACATCAAAATTCCACATATTTTAGGAGATACGGTCAAAACATTATCTAATTGGAATTTTGATGGGACATTTGTCTCTCTCATAAGTGTATTGGGCTTGCTTTAGTCCATTGGATCTCAAATTGAAGTGATCTTAACCATTGGTTACAAATATATTTCAAAGACAAATGTCCCATCAAAATTCAAATTAGACCCTGTTTGGTTTTAGGAGATATATGGTCAAAACAGGGTCTGAAATTCAAATTAGACGTTGTTTTGTTAGACCTTGTTTTGATGGGACATTTGTCTATCTCACAAGTGTATTAGGTTTGCTTTAGTCAATTGGATCTCAAACTGAAGTGATCTCACAACCATTAAAGACAAATGTCCAACCAAAATTCAAATTAGACCATGTTCTGTTATATAGATATCTAATATAAGGTGGAGGTAATACCAATTGAGGTGTGTGTACTTGTTTCTCCTAATTGCACCACTAACTTAATTAACCTAGATTAGCACTGATTAAGCTATGTTAGTATTAATTAATCAAGCTTAGGCCATTAAGCACACTTGACCCAATTAATCATGTTTAAGGTGAATTAATCTTGATTAATTACATTGATCACACTTAATTACCACTAATCTCAATTAAGTTTTCATATAATATATGAAAATGTCTAGTACATTGGACCAATACAATTAAGCACACCTTCGTTAAGGATTAAGAGCACACATGAGCATACGAGGTTCAAAAAGGAAACTTTCTAAATTTATACCCTTAAACTTCAATTCATTTCCTACCAAAACATTTTTCAAAGTTTTTCAAATATCAAAGGTATTAATACAATTCAAACCACTTAAACATGGAACAAAACATGCATATGTCATGCAATAAAATTATAAGTGTCTGTATTTCCCTGTGTGCACATCTGCTTATTTGCATAGCTACATGTCTGTATTTCCCTGTGCATGATTGCATGACTCTGTGTGGGTGCATTGCTGTGTGTCTGCACATGCTTTTGTGTGTTTCTGGGTATGTGGCTGGCAATTATTGTTGTTTGGGATTGATTGAGTTTTTTTGCAGACATGTCTGAGCAAAGGTCAAGGTTTTTATTTCCCACCCTGCCACATACTCAATGTCTGTGGGTTCCTGGTCTTACTTGATTGCCCTCTGGACCTTTCAGCTCTCACAATCTTCTCTCCTATTCTTACTGATTCTAAGGCTATTCTTGATGAAGATTCTGATTGTCCAGCTCATATATCTTTGGATTCTGAATCTAGGGGTTCAAAGAGGCAGAAATTGGAAAAACCCCTAGATGATACAAAAAATTTTGTACACTCGGAGCCTTGTTACAAAACTGTCAAAAACTTAAACCTGTGGGACATTACTTCTATTAATGTTGTGTTGATCTCAAGTCCTATGGGTATGCTTGGATTACCTTTTCTAACTCGCATGAAGGGTTTTTCTGCTAAGGTGAAAGAGGCTCTAATATTTTCCTTCTATTTGGAATTGGCTATATTTGGTTTTAATTTCACCTTACTGTTTAATGGGAATTATTTTGCTTTCTTTGTTTGGTTGTTTAATTGGGCCAGATTTATGCCACTGAAGCAGCAGCAAGACTTGGGCAGTTTATGATGGAGGATCTTGTAATGATGCATATGGAGTTCAGGCAGTTTTATGGACCTGAGGAATCTAGTTTTCCTCAGTGGATGAAATGGGAAGAGCTTGAAGTGCTTTCATCAGCATTGAAAGACAGGGTTTTGGGAGATGATGGATCGGAACTTGGTGGTTGGATGCCCTTGTATAGGTAATAATACTTAATATGTCAGATCAAGAGTCCCTAATTTTTATTTTTTTTCATTTGTTTGTTCATAGCTTTGTACACGTGCTTATATGGAGTTGAGGTTATTTTCTGGCCTGAAGGCTGTCAGCTTTAATGTTGAGGGAAACTTTTTTGTCATATCATTTGCTCAGTGTTTTGATGTCTCAATCTGTTTTTCTAGGCTCACCTCTTTTTTCACATTTGCATGGGAACAATCTTTATCCCTGTTGGTTTGAAAACAATGCAGAAGTGAATTATTTTCTAGAAATCTAGATCATATCCTTGTGTTTATAATGTTCTAGTTGAAGAATAGATTGTATTATAACTTTGTGTCTCCAGTTGGAAGCCAAATTGCGAGATAGAGTCTACTTTGAATTAGAACTTGAAAGCTTGCACATCTTAATTTGAAATCTGAATTTTATCTTCAAGAACACTTGAATGTGAACTAGAGGCAGCTTGAATATCCTTCCGCGCCTTGGAAACTTCAATCCAATGTCCTTTCTGAATTAAGCCAAGGGAGGATAGTGAGATCCTTCTTTCTCTCTCTACACTCACAATATAGTAATAGAAGAAAACTGTGAGTGTGTAGTATTCCTTTATGGCTAATTGGGATAAAAGCTAGGCTTTCCCAAGTAGGCTTTGATTGGAATCCTTAGGCCTTTCTAAGCTCTAGCTCCAATTGACTTTTTATTTTTTTCTTCTCTTTATCTCATAAGGATAAAGACTACCAATTATTGCAATGAACTCCACTAAATAATTGCAATTGCACTCTTGCTCTCAAATAATTAGTTCTTAATAATAATATTAATAACCTATGTGTCACAAATACAATGCTACCTCTCCACCACTCTATGTCCATAAGTAGCAGTTGAGGAATTTAGCACACAACTCCATTAATTAGGTTCCGAAGTCACACAAAACTCAATCAATTCCACAAGAAGCTTCAACTTCGAATTAGCTCAACTATGACTGTCACAGTCACAATTTGATTATGAAGGACTTCGTAAAGTCTTTCAACTATTGAAGTTCACACGACTACTAGCAAGACTTCAAATCTAATAACGATCTTCAAAGCTCAATCAAAATCACTTTGGCAAATCACAACAAATTAACATTGATGTAATCCAGGCTTGACCTGGGGTTAAATGATCCTCACGAAGCAATCTTTGATTTTCGCAATTAATTTGCTACTTGAATCAAGGAGAAATCACTTTCAAATCACAATTGGGCAATCACTTAGGAAGCAAATGATCTAACTCTAACCTCTGGTACCAAATGATCGAATCAAAGATCAAAGACTGAAATTCGAGAGAGAGATATTCCCAGTTAGGAATACGTGAGCTTTGCTCTGAAAATACAATCTTCAAAATATCAAAAGTAGTTAGAGAGCAACTGACGACCTATTTATAGACAAAGCTACCTCAACTGCAACACTAACTCAACTAACTACTTGCATCAATATTTCTTTTTTTCATTTATTAATTTTAATCTGCATGGTGAATATATGTGTATATGTGGGGTGTAATGAAGGGTGCTTTTCAGTGCAGCTGATGTGAAGGATTGCATACAGAAGGTTCAGGTTCTTAAATATGCTGAAGAAACTTGCTACAGTGGCACATTGATCTTAAAAGCATTCAGCTCTGGCCTAGAAATAGGCACATGTAATTGGACAATAAATGGTCCAAAAAGAAACATTGCGTGTCTTTCCAGTTCCATCTTTGTATCTTCTTATGCAATGAATTTCGATTACCATGCTCTTCAAGGATATGATCTGGTTTTATATTCTGATTTCTCACTCCTTGATGTCATGGAAGATACTGACAATGATAATTATTTTGCGCCAGCGGCAAACAATTTCTCAGCTACTAGGTATCATCACTTTCTGCACTTTTGACAATATCATCAAGTGGGATTCTTTGTATACTTTAGGAATCTAAGCTTGCTGTAGCTGAAAAGTTAACTGTATGATTTTAAGGTTTCTTGTAAATTTATTTTCACTTATTTCTTTAAGCTTTTCAGCTTTGAAATTTACTTGTGGCAGTGATGATAGTGATACCCAGGATGTCAATACTGAGTCATTGCTTAACACTGATGAGAATTTGGAGGAGACGGAGAAATTAGCTTTTATATCCTCCTGTGCCATAGATTCTGTTAAGGCTGGTGGTTCAGTCCTTATTCCCATTGGACGACTTGGAATTGTACTGCAGCTTTTGGAGAATATTTCAAGTTACCTAGAATCTTTAAATCTGAAGGTATATATTGTCATTCTCTTTTTTTATTTTTTTTTTTTAAATGTCTGATTTTATAGCTGTTACAAACTCTGCTACCATTACTCCAGATAGCTATTTTAGATGTTCACCTTTACAAAGAATCACTCCTTAAAACTAAAGAAGAGAACATACAAACTTGAATGGGGCTAATCTATTAGAGCATTTTTGTTTGGAGGGACATGGCCTTTGGATTGGACTACTAATCCAACAAAATACGTAATCTGATGTTTGGCTAAAAAAATTAGAATTCGGACTACTAATCTATCTGGAAATGGCATCCCTCATATGAGGGACTAGTAAATCCCTAAGAAGGGATGGGATACAAATCAAGGGATTGAGGAAAGTCCAGACTAAGTGACTAAATTAAAAAAGTAGCCCCTTCATTAGTATGTAAAGCTTCCCATGAAAGCTTGGTTTATTTTATATTGTTAAAACAAAAATCTGTTATGGAAACTGAAGGTGTTTTTTTTTTTTTTTTTTTTTTTTTTTTTTTTTTTTTTTTTTTTTAACATTTATTCTTTAAAATAACACAGAAAATGTTTGTATGTCTTTTTTCTACACCATACTGTTTGTTTTGTTTTTTTGTTTATAAAAAATAGTAAAACAGAAACTGTATTTTGTTTATATATATGGAAACTGTTTCACTTCTTTCTTTCATTTCCCATTTTTATTTTTATTTTTATTTTTTTCTTTTTCCCCAAGAAATATGCTTTAAGATAACATAGAAACTGTTTTTCAATAAAGTAGAAAAAAGGGACCCCATGGTCATTTCATTATCTCATGTCCTGTTCATTTTAGACTCCTCAGAATCTTGGGTGAATCCAAACATTGGATAGGGTACCTAATTCAAAAGGATTGATAATCCCAGGACTAATAACGGATACTAATTCCATCTAATCCAGCCCGATCAAACAAACCTGATCTTAATGGCATTAATCTAGTATAGGAATATAGTTTGATGCCTCAGTTACTGAGCAGTACCAGTTAAGGCATCCCTTACTTGATGCTTCAGTGTACCAAAAATGCACTATTTTATCTTACACCCGCTCTACCGAAAGGGGGAAAAAAATTAATTCATTTTGAGCATTGCTTTCTTCTAATCTGCAAGAAAAAATATTTAATTCTGAGGATTACTTTCTGCTAATCTGCAAGTCATTAGCCCTAATTAATTTAATTGATCATGCTGTAGGTCCCTATGTTTATTATCTCTTCTGTAGCAGAAGAATTACTAGCTTTTTCAAATATTATTCCTGAATGGTTATGCAAGCAGCGGCAAGAAAAGGTACCTATTTTTGGAAAAAAAGTATAATTTTATAGTGGTAGAAACTTAAAAAGCTATTATACTTTTTTGATTGGTCTTGCAGCTGTACTCTGGTGAGCCGTTGTTTGCACATGTAGACCTTATAAAAGAGAAAAAGCTTCATTTGTTTCCTGCAGTTGATTCGGATAAATTACTGTAAGATGTTTCCTTCCCTTTCAGATTTAAGAGTATCTTTTACTTGCATGGATGTCCAATCTTGTATCAAAGGAGAATTGTATTTTGTAAACATTTCTGCTGATAATTTACTAAAAAATAACACATTGATGTTAATTGTGGTGATTCAACTTATACCTGTGGTTATTTTATCTATGCTTTGTTCTTTTTCCATATAAAAAGTAAAACTTAAGTCTGCATGCAGAAGAATCTGGCAGGAACCATGCATAGTATTTTGTTCTCACTGGAGCCTGCGGCTTGGATCTGTTGTTCATTTGCTTCAGCGTTGGTGTGGGGATCAAAATTCTTTACTTGTCATGGAGGTACTATTTTAGTCTATTTGTTGTTTTTCTTGTCTATCAAGTACAATTCTTTCTAATAGTATTATCTAGCAGCATCATATCCTGGTCTGTAGTGTCTAAAGATTAAACTTGTGTTATTGAATTGGGACTGCCTTTACTAAATAACATGGTTTGTTTACAATCTTCAGAAAGGAGTGGATGCTGATTTGGCTCTCTTACCTTTCAAACCAATGGCAATGAAGATCCTGCAGTGTTCATTTCTTTCTGGAATGAAGTAAGGTTTTTTTTTTCATTTGTTCTCTCTGTGTCTGCTACCCACAAAATACATATAAATGTTTGTATCTATATATATCAGCATATGTTGAATGTGAATTAAAAAAACAAGAATGATACACCAAATGAGAATGCTGTCTAATAAAAAATCTGTATGCATAAGTGAACAAGCAAATCAAGTGCCAAATGATACAGCAAGACATATGGGAACAAGTCGGTAAACAATTCACAGTTTAAGAAGTAATTACAAAGTAAAAGTTAGGTGACTTGCAACCCTATACCTAGGGAGTGCTCTCAACTTGTTACCTCAAATCCTCAAGCTTCTCTTGATCTCCACTCCGATGGAGTACAAATTACAATCAACCACAAGACGCAAGGGTGAAAGGGTTTGTCTCTGCTGCAATAGTTTGTTGCAATCAATGGACCTCTAATCTGTTACAAACAGGGCAAAGTGACGTGAATTGGATGGATTTGGAGTTGAGTTACTCTTAAGATTTTTTAAACTGATTATTTCTGGACTCACTCAAAGTTCAGTCAGAAATAAAGTGAAATGGTACAAGGAGAGCTTCTAAGGATAGAATAGAGATTATCAATAATAGCTCTTTGATGCTTGAATGCTTTGTCCACACTCTTATTTATGGACAATTTCCATAAAAAGTTATGTTCAAATATGTGTCATTATTGGTAAAAATATTAACACCAAAAGCCTTCAATTCTTGCCGTGAAATAATGATTGGCTCAAGGTTGCTTGAGCAGAGTCTCGAGCGATTCCATTTGGTGCAAAATTGTTCTTTTCTCACAAGGCCACTTGAGCACACCTGACCAAGTGAGATTTTCCAACATTGCGGCAAAATATATCCTTTCATTCGAGCAAAGTAATGAGCACCTAATTTCTTTTGTCCATTTTGAATTTTGGTGGGAATTTTTAGATGCAGTTGGTTCCTCAAGCAAGGTTTCAAGATATACTTTGAGTGTGTGGTACTCGCATAAAACTTGGCTGGGCAACTGCAACTCACTTGGGCAAACTGTTTTTTTGCTTTCAATGCTGCAATTCAACCTGTTTTGACTTCCAAAGCCAATTAAAACTACTCCAAAGCACAATATACTCACTCCAAACATAGTACAAGATAATACAAGCTTTCATAAACCATCCAAACATATTACACATCTTTACAAGTTCTGTAATCTCATCGCACGCTTCTCAAACATCATACACACCTTGCATCTGCTTAACACAATACAAATTGCCCATGCCAACCAAATATACAAGCAATCACCCACTTCGGCATTTCCGTGACAAAAATCTACTTCACAACACCATTACGATTCAACTCATGAAGAAAACACTTCTCCAAGATGTACAAAAACAATATTAAACACAATGTAAGAGATTTACATGACTCTTTTTCTTAAAGCAGGATAGACTCACCAATCATCTTATATGAAACAAAAAGTAAAGGGTTTATTACACCAAGAACATCTCAAATATTAACGAATATCAACTTACCTCCCCTCCTCTATGAACCCATACATTTTGACCCCTTCTTTTATAAGAGAACAAGATACTACAAGCTTTCCCAAACCCTCCGAACATATTAAATACTTTTGCTAGTTTTCCAACCTCGTTACAAAATTTTCAATCATGCGTGCATTGCATCTTCTAAACACAGTACACTTGTGCACATTACAAATTACAACTCAACGGAATTTTGCCTATGAAGCATGCCAACCAAGTCAAGTACACTAACATAAAGGCCTGTATATCTCCCTTAGTTGACATAGCTTTCAGGTAGTTCAGAATATGGTATCACTAAATACAACCAAGGTTATGCGGTTATTGAATGATTATGGATGGTAAGATGATTATTTACAAAGATTTATGTGCCAAGTTGATGTTTCTCCAATATTGTGTGTATAATTTTTTGGTTTTTACGTGGGAGGGAGTCCTCAAATTAGATGGTCTGTACCTTAAGTTTGAGACTTAAGATCAAGATGCTCGCATGTTGAACCTTTACCAAGTGAGATTCCATCTGAACATGAACTGTTTCTTTTTCATGTTTTATGACTTATTTTATGGCTTACAGAATCCAACCTCTTTGCTACCTTTGTGGAACAACCCTTCTTTAGGTTTATACTTTTCCATCTATTGTTTTATAGGTTGCAGAAAGTTCAACCTTTGCTGAAGATGTTGCGGCCAAAAATTGTTTTGGTAATGTGCCAATTTTAGTTTAATGAATCTAGCTTTTCTTTATAATCACACCTTCGGTATGTGTGACTTTTTTTTTTATTATATAAAATTCTAATTTTTGTGTTATGCTCAAGCTAGTTCCCTGAAAAATTGAGGCGCCATTTCAGTTTTTCAAGTACAAGTCCAATCTCATTCATACAATACTCTGAAAATGAAACACTGCGTATACCAAGCTTGAAGCTGAATTCAGAGTTGGACATTGCAATAGACTTGGCTTCCCAGCTCAAGTGGACAAAGTTGAAACAGGAAAACATCAATATAGCAAGACTAAAGGGGGAGCTTTTTGTAGAGCACAGTAAACATCTGTTACTCCCTGGGAATGGAAATGGAAATGAGCAAGTGGTCGGCTTTTCACAGAGTAGGCTATTGCTGCAGCACTGGGGTTCACTTGATGTGCAAAGTCTTGTGACAGCATTGCACAATATGGGAATTAATGCATCTGTTGAACAAGGCAAACATGATGCTACTACTCAATCAGACTTTACTGTATGTGTTCTCGAGCCTAAGAAGGCCTTGATTAAAATCAATGCGACAAGTACTGTTATTAGTGCCGCTGATGAGAAATTTGCCGCCTTCATTTTTGAAGCCATCTGCAACTGTTTCTGTTTGGATGGCATTTAATAAAACACAAAGGGGTTGTTGGTTCCTCTTTTATCTGTTTATGTTAATTATTTATTTTATTTCTTTTATATCTAGATTCTAGAGGACTAATAGAGAGAAATATATCTATATCTTTGGCTAGCTTTTTAGCTAATTAATCCTCTCCGCTATGAAACTGTTACTAAAGACTATTTGGCAAGTCTATTGTTCTTCCTCCCGGCCCCCATCAATTGTTAAAGAGTATGTCACTAAAGACTATCTGGCAAGTCTTTTGTTCTTCCTCCTGGCCCATCAATTGTTAAAGAGTATGTCCAGTCATGACGATATTTGATCTATAGTTGATCCCATTATATCATCCATCCAGGTGAGGGAGGGCAATTGAAGACCGGACCGGGAACTACTTCATTCTTTAATTTCTAAAAAAAATTGATTTCGTGAGTTGGGGTGATAATTTTCTTGGATGTGGGGTGGGGCACTATGTTTGTAGTCCAATATGCATATGCAAGCAAAAGGTTTTGATCAAATAATAATCACCAGTATAAAAAATAATCCTTCACTTCATATGCCCTTGAAGAACAATGGGTAATTTTGTTTTTTGTGTGTGTGTGTTTTTGGTGGGACTGGGACTGGGGACAGTATACCTATCCTCTAGAAGCAAAGGTGGTTAATGTTGTCTGGCCATTTAAATTCAATTAGGGGAAGAAAAAAAAAAATAAGGGTCCATGTTTTAATATTAAGAAGGTACTACTGGGTTTCTGTTGTCATGCAATGATCAACAATTGGGATCGAAACTTCCCAAGTTACAAAACCAAAATGGAAACAGGGGAAACAGTTCTCTGTATATTTTTCGCTTCTAATGGCATGACATGGTAACTGGTAACAATTGTGTGCTTGAGAGGCACTCATGACAGAGTGATGAGATATATCTTATCATATTATATGTACAAACAATCCAAAAAAAAAAAAAAAGAGGAAAAAAAAAAGAAGGAAAGAAGTAATGTATCTCATTAGTTTTTCAAGTCTAAAATATTTTCTTCTGCACACACCACTTGCAATTTATTCCAAACAGGACAATGAAATCAATCAATCACAATTCATAGATGAAGCATATAGTTTGAGAAGAGAGGGTAGAGCGGGTGGTCTAGGCAGGCAGGCAGACACAGAGACTTAGATTCTTGCTCCGAGCAAGGTCATCAAGAAGTCCTTGTAATATCCTGAAGTGTCACCAATAACTGCATCATCGAGGTTAGTTTTGTTCATGTTGAAATACTCTCTGATTTTCATCATCTCAATTTCAGCTCAAGTTAGCTCTTGTTAGCGAATCTTCATCAGTTCGAGCCCAAGAATTGAAGCTCTAATACCTGGTGATGTTTTGAGCAACCAAGAATGGAAATTTAAAATATTTCCAAACAAGGGTCACATTGAAATATTTCAAAGAAAAACTGAAATGATACTAAGAAAAATGAAAATAAAAAAACAGGAATTTGGATCATCGGCCGCCCTACCCGGCAGCCCCCCAAAACGACGTCGTTTTGGGGTTTTTTTTTTTTTTCCTTTCTTCTTCGTCGTTCTTGCTTCAGAAACCAGAGCAGAGCGGAGGGGAGGGGAGGGGAGGGGAGGGGGAGAAGAGGGAGGAGGGAGGGGGAGGTCCGATCGTCGCCGTCGCAGCTTGTCACCTCGCCGCCGGCCGTCGCAGCAGTCCGATCGTCGCCCGATCCAGCTCGTCGCAGCACCGCCGCACCGCCGTCTCCTCCGCCTCCGCCTCCTCCTCCTCCTCCTCCTCCCCCCCCACTGGTTATGGCCCCCTCCAATCCGGCCCACCGGCGACTCCCTCTTCTTCCCCTCCCCTCCCCCTCTCTCTCTTCTTCCCCTCCCTCCCTCTGGTTCTGATCTGTTCAAACAAGGAAGAAGAAAAGAAAAAAAAAAAAAAAAAGGGAAAAAACCTCCAAAACGACGTCGTTTTGGGGGGCTGCCGGGACGGCCGCCGAAAAGGGCGGCCGAGGATCCTTGCTCAAAAAAACAGCTACCCGAAAAATGATAGCAGAAAATGATTCCAAGGATGGCAATAATTGCATGCAAAGTCAGTATTCCATCTTATATTTTTTTGATACATCCATCACAGTAACCTTCCTGTATAAAAACAAAATGGCAGGAAATGAAAATCATCTTGGATGGATGGATGGATGGATGGAAGTGTCTTTGTAAATCATAATAGGGCAAACAAACATTTAAACAAACTGAAGGGCAGCCTGTCTAAACTGCCAATGACTTCATTAAAATTGAAGTATTGTGTTGGTTGTTTGATTGTTTTGCTGTATAACATTCATGTTTTTACATGCATTGGATAAGACCAGTAATATATTTGTTCAAATAAACTAACTAGGTTCTGCTTTTTCCAATATCTGTTGGAAGGTGCAGCTATGTTTCACAATATTTCGATGTCAGTTGTGTTACATGTTTTGGAATAACTGTATGGTTGTGTTATATGATACTAACATTACTATCTGAACTGCCTTGATAACATCAGGCGGACCATGCTATCCTTTTATGGAAGCCGAGGCTGGCGAATTGACCGTAGGAGATGCGGAGAAATTGCTGAACTTGTACAAGCATGTGGTGAAAAAGTACACAAGCTTTTGCAGTGCTGCCAGACACTTGAACCGACCCAAGGAACAAACAAAGAAAGATAATAAAATGAGAAGATTGAAGAGCAACAACAAATTTGTAAGTATAATATAGAATTGTAGTTTGCATTAATTCCTGTTATATCTAACTGCTTAATTGGGTTTGAAAGGAAATGTTGCCATTTGTGCTCTGCGCTAATTATCTTTCCAAAATTTTGTTGTTTAATAATAAATTAAGGGCACAAAATATGTGCTGGATCACATTAATTTTGGTGGCAAGAGAGAAGGGAGATTTGTTGATACAAATAGCAATTCTCTTGAAATACACCCACCCTTGGAACGGTTAGATATCAACAAGATTTACATTTACAAGAAATACTACATTAAGGGAACACCAAAAGTTATAGTCAAGTTAGACCCAAGCTTGGAGCTATTAGTTGTTGCTGCTTCATTTCTGCATGTCCTGCTGTACAACATGCCCATTTTAGCAGCCTCATCGAACTGAGCATCCTTAGATGCCTCTCTATAGGAGTTTAAACATCTCATGCAGACGAACTTTGCTGGGATTGCATCGTAGTAGTCAATTCCAGCACACCTAGTGTGCTGCCAGATGCCACATGTATCACAAGCCAACATCCGCTCTCCATCATCATCCTTAGCCCCGCATCTGCAATCTACCGTCCAGTTCTCCATTCCCCTCTCCATTCGGAAACGACTAAGCCCATGTGTTCCAAGGCATTTGCCTCTAACTCGTATTGACCCCGTTGATCCGACCAGAAGTTTCAGTGTCATGGAATCATCTAAAGGACCATAATCGAGCACTTCATCAATTTCAAGCCTCTTGAACAATACATATACTTCTTGAAAAGCTTTTGTAGCTTCAAGTTTTAAGTCAGCCACAGAAGCATTCTGTGGCAAGATTAAAAGTTCTGGGGGTGGGAGTGGATCATCTTTTGGGTGGTCTGCAACTTCCACATGACACCATATGCAGATTGCAGATGGTCTTGTAGCTGCTGCCATTTTGTCAGGCTTATAGTCCTTGACAAATTGTTTGCAGTCTAGGATTTTGGTTGCAGAATCAATTATGAGTTCTCTTTTCGCATGAGATCTGTAGCTTAGCATCGTATTGGGATATAGAATACAATCATACAAAAATTTCAAGTCATGAATGAGATGTTCTTCTGATGGGCGGTTAGAGTTTGTGCCATCTTGATTCAACACAAATCCAAAAGGCTCAAGCCTGTTTTAGTATAAGAAAAAAAAAGAGTTCGTGACATCACAGGAAGAAACGTGCAACAATAAAATCGTACAGGAAAAAGAATGATGTGTGCCTTGCCTTGCCTTACCTAAACTCAACAGCTGAAGAAGTTGGATTGCATCGGGAATTAACCACCATGCCATTGGGTGCCATCTTTCCGGCCAAGTGTTTAAGGCAGTAATTAAGGAGCTCTGGTGAGGTCACCTTGCACAGAGCACCCTTGAGAGCACGCCTTGAGACCCAGCTGGGGGTGTCACTTGCTGCCGCAGCTGCTAGCAGCACTTTGATCATCGCTTGTTCTACAGATTCCACATCATTCATTGTCCAAGCACACAGAAAGTTTGTTGTAGTTGTAGCGTACTTAGGCTTTTTACGTGTTTCATTCTTTGTTGTTGTTGTTGACCTATGACTTTCATGGATCAGCTTTAAGATGAATGAGAAGAGGTCCCTTAACGATACAAATGGAGAGTCTTCTTCTGATATGGACTGGTAGAATGTAATTAGTGCCTGCAATTGAGTTGGGGATGTACGGTGACGACCCTGGAAGTAGAACAAGGATATGGGTGTGTTTGAAAGAGTTTGAACTGCTTTTTGGTAGGCATCTAACGTGAGAGCGTAGCTCCCAGCACCAAACTCATATCCCCAGTTGCTGTACCAAGGATGGCTATTGGTAATTGCATGCAAAAGTCGGTATTCCATCCTGTATTTTTTCGACACATCCATCACACTAACCTTTCTGTTTTTAAAACAAAATGGCAGGAAATGAGAATCATCTTGGATGGATGGATGCAAGTCTCTTTGTAAATCATAATAGGGCAAACAAACATTTAAACAAACTTGAAGGGCAGCCTGTCATTCTCACTCATTGTTTATTTTTCTCTGTTTCTTGACTCCAAATGATTTTCTCAGGCCATTGTCCAGTTGTTAAATTACTATGGGGTTATTTGGTGTAGCTTATCGAGCTATTTATAATTTTGTTTATTTTGAAATTGAGTCATTTTTTAGTGCAATTTTTATTTACTATTTATAAAGAATGAGTGAGTTAAATAGGTTGAAAAAAACCTAATTATTGAAAAGAAAGAGAATTTTTTAGTTTTTGCTTTCTAATTATCAACTTTCAACTTTTTTGGAATTACACTAAACAGTTTCTATATTACTTCTAGATATTTTGTATTTAAATTTGTATTTGATATCAAATGACACAATTATCCTCTATTTTTCCTAATTAATTTATTTAATTACCATACCATTGTGTATTATTCAACACATGACATACAGGTGTTAAAATATATAGACAATGTTTGAACAGAAAAATAACATAAATTAAAATAAGCATTTTAGTCTAAAAATTAATGACATCATTATTTTTTATCCTTTTGATTTAAGGGTATAGACCAAAAAGTTACAAATATAAATTTTAAATGAACATGATATAATTATACTAAAATTGTGAAATAATTATATTTTATGTTGTCATAAAAACTAAGATTAATTACACTTTACCGAATGAATAATCAATAGATATCACTTTACTCCGCTTCAATTAAAAAATGTTACATTGTACTCCCTTAAAGGCATGAGAAGTATCAATTTCTCTCTATCACTACATTCCAAATATTAATAATATATATATATATATATATATTCGTGGTAGTTGGTGAAATTTTAGTGGCTAATGGAAAAGTTAGATTTTTGTTGAATCCCACAAGCGCATTGTTGAATAATTTCTCAACCAAGAAGGAAAAGTAGCTTTGATATAACCTTTTATACTATAATGGAATAAACATATTTGAACTTTTCATCTTGACTTCTCTGCTGAGCTATTTGCTTCATAATACTAATTCTGAATATATAAGCTAACATCGAAATGAAGATTGCAAAAAAATAAATAAATAAATACTGTTCGATGAAATGTGAAAGAGATTTTGGTTTCTTAGGCTCCGTTTGTTTTGGAGTGTAATGGATGGGAGGGGATTAAGATAGAAATAAAGTTATTTAGTGTTGTGTTTGTTTGTAAAGTTGGATAAGGGATTAAGATAGAGGAGGGGATATAGATGGAGATTGGAAGGGAGATTGGGATGGAGGAGGTGAAAATGGTATTAGAAAAATAGTGAGGGGATTAGAAATTTTTTTATTTTTTATATATTGAGAATTTTTTTTTAAATATTAATGTTTAATTTTTTTATTTGTTTTATTATTTTATATAAAAATAATTTAACAATTTTTATACTAACAACTATCATCAAAATAAATACAATTTTACTTAATCCTGTCACTAACAATTCTCTCGCTATGAATCTCATCCATTCTACCTCTGAAAACAAACGGAACCTTAAAGTGTTATGTGTTGATGGGAGACTCAAGTCCGCACAAAGTGAGTGAGGAAGTTGAGGTGTCGAACTTGAGACTCAGGAATTGCAGGGGTGGAGAATTGATACCGACTGAGCAATAGTTCAAAGGTGTAAAATGTAATTAAAAACTTTTTGTTATCACCAAGCAAGTGTTCTGTTACAACCTGAAGCCCTTCCAAATAAGGTCTCTCATAAACAAAACTAAAAATTCCAAGACATCTCTTAATTAAGACTGCAGTTCATTCACAAATTTCACAAACTCTGTACATGGGAATGCTACTCAGCCTACTACCAGAAGAGGGGAGGTTGCAGGGGAAAGGAAGGAACCACCCAAAACCAAATAAGAATAAGAATAACCACAAATACAACGATGATTAATGTTCTAAATAGAAACTATTATTAAGTGATAAAAATTAAATAAATAAAAAAACCATAAACAAAAGTCCAAACCTAACCTGACTGCGAGGGTTTTACACAATTTGTCCCAGAAGTCAATGATATCACGTCCTGAAAGAATGGTGGAGCCGCCTTCTCTTCCATTGAGAGTAAGGAGGTGGCCGAAGCCATTTGAGTGAACCACACCATGCAAAAGATGACTTGTATCCTCAAGTTGAAGGTACACCCAGTCCTCCACAAGGTCATCATCATCTTCATCGGCCGTAATCACATAGTTGCATGACTTACACCTATTCCTATAAACAAGGATTAATAAGTAAAAGAATTCTAGTAACAATTTTATTTTCTTACAATGTCATAAAATATTAGTTCTACATTAATAATACAACCAGTTAAAGATATACTAGATCACATTATACAATACAATACAATACATTCTTTCAACAAAAAGAAAAGCAAAAGCTTTAATTTAATACACACCAATGATAGAAGAATGTTATTTGGGGAAAATTCTTTTTTGTACCTTGAATCCAACGGATGCAGCAGATTGCCACACATTGTGCAAGCCTTGTGATGTCCTCTGCTTCCTACCCCTTTTTCTTCTTCTAATTGTTGTTGTACTAGTTGGCCATTGTTATTGCCATTACCATCGCCATTGCCATTACTCCGCCGAATAATGAAATGATATCGTTTTCGGCACACCGGATGTCCACTCCAACCTTCACCCACCAAATCCAACCCACCCACCTCATGTTATTGTCTAGTTTTAGTTCTAAATCTTAATTCAAGGTGAATTAAACAAATAAATGTTCAAAATTGCTGAAGTTTGGTTATTGCATTTTTGTTTTACAGGGTCTCCACCTAGGTAAACTAAACAAATAAATTTTTTTCCCCCTACCTTCTTACTCATTTGGATTGGGTGATTCGCAAAGAAAAGAAAAAGAAATCAATCTTTCTTAGTCCCAATCACTTATATTGATTACTAATAGGACAGAAATAAAATTACTTTTTGAATCTCTTCAAAATTAGAGAGATTGAGAAAATAAATAGAAAAATTACTAAATTTTTATATTACTAAAATTGTCCATTTATCTACAAAGAAGTAAAATAACATGTAAGAATTTGTTTTATTTTCTTTTATGTAATTTATCTAAACAAAATTTACTTTTTTCCTTTTTTTTTTAAAAAATTTTTTTCTTTCCAACTTAACCGAACAGAGTTTAAATGGAGAAGGAAGAAATTTGGGCCGTGTTTGACTTTGAAAAATTAATTCTACCCCTTGGATTGGGGATAGTGTTTGGTTAGCACTTTAAAAAAATTAATTTCACATTCACTTTTCAAAACACGTCTACTCAGTTATCTCCGGATGTCTAGCCGATGACCGAAACAATGTTTGGTTTTGAGGTTTTTTTTTTTTTTTTTTTTTTTTTTTTTTTTTTTTTTTTACACTTGTTATTTTTATATTTTAAATAAAAAATATTTTCAAAATTTTTTATTACAAATTTTGAATAAAATTTTGAGTTGTGTATTTGATTATAAGTTGTAAATTTTTAAATTAAATATCATATGTTACATCATTTATTTCAAACTCAATTTAAAACTTTTTTCAAACTCATAATTAAACAAATTTTTTACACTCAAATTATAATTTCAAAATTCACAATCTCAAAATACAATTCTATTATCAAATTATAATTTTAAAATTCTGTCAAACGCTATATTAAATTTTTAAAATTGATTATTTGAATAGTTAAAGATTTAGGCCAAGTTTGGGTACTCCCAAATAATCTAAAAAGCAAAAAAGTTATTCAAAAAGTTAAAAAGTTAACACTATTCACCAAAAGTCAACAATTACGGCTGCACAACTCCCAATTCAAATTTTCCTCTAAAAACTAATTTTCATAATTTTTTATTACACATTTTTCCATAAAAAGTCAAAAAGTTAACTCAAACATCCATATTTTCAACTTCAATTTTTTTGTCCAAAAAGACAAAAAGTGCACTTATTTAGTCTTCCCAAACTTGGCCTTAATTGTACAAAACTTAAAGGTATAATAGTAATATTAATGATAATTACTTAAAAGGAAAGTCAACTATTCAAAAAATAATCTAAATAAGGATTTAGATTATCAAAATAAAACCCAATGAGTTCCGGGCCGCGCAACGCACTTGATCCATTAAAAAAAAATAGGGTATCCAGAGTTATCGACTCACCAACGACTCGACATTGGTCGCAGTAGACGGATCTGGATGTGGATCTGGTGACGTCCTCCTCCACGATGTCGAGGGCAACGATGGCGGGATCTCCATCGCCGCCGTCGTCGACAACCAGATCCCCGATACGGAAGAGGATCTGCCACTTCATCAGGCATGGGAAGAGGGAGGGAGTGAAGGTGGGGCGCGCGTGCCTTTCGAGGAAACACCGGACGCTCGACCTGAACGGAGCCACACCAACGCCGTCACAGGCTGCCGGAAAATCAAACAAGTCAGGGAGGTCAGCGGTGACCCTTCTTCTACAATTGCCACTACTCCTCATCCGCTTCAACCTTCCATTATTTACAACCATCACTACCTTCCTTATTATTACTAATACTTTGAGCTTCAATAAATAACAAACAAACAAACAAAAAATTGTACTATGAATTTGAGTTTTTGCTGGTTCCTACGTTTTTTGTAATAATATGTGAAAAGGAAAAGGAAAAGGAAAAGAAAGAGAGATTTGATTAGTAACGAAAGAAGCAGGGTTAGGTTGGTTTATATATATAGGACTCGGACGAGGAATCGAATAGCAGTTTGGCTTTCCCAATTTTAGTTTTAGTTGGGTTCGGACTTTTGGCGGTTCGTCAAAGGCGGTTTCAAAATTTTCGTTTAGAAAAGGGTAAGTGTAGTGTGAGTGGGTGAGTCGGTTTGTATTATGAATGAAAAATTAAGCGGGAGCGTGGGGCCACCAAAATAATTCACCCTACTAACCTTTTCAATTGCACCCACCCACGCGTCCCTTCCCTATCACATAAATTATTTATTTATTTATTTATTTTGGTCTCGTTTGGGAACAGGCTATTTTAGTAACTTTTTTATTTTTACGAAAAGATGTGCAAAAAAGTAGAGAGGTGATGTGATAACTTTTAGTAACTTTTTAACTTACTAAAATAGCCACTTCCCAAACGAAAAAGATTTCAAATTTTAAACTTGTCCACCTAATTCAGTTTTTGTTTGAAATGATTTTTTTTTATTTAATTTTTTTTATTATTTAGTTATTTTAATCTTGCAAAAAAAAGTTGTCTTTAAAATGATTTGATAATTGCCAGAGAAAAGAATGAAATTATTATAATTTGAATGTGATATTTTATCTTATTAACTAAGAATATGTTTGGTACGATGGAATGACCTAGAATGAAATGTATATTCTAACTTTGTATTTCATTTCCCTCGTTTGGTATGTTTTATTTAAATAGGAATAGTTATTCAATGAGAATGTCCATTCCAACAAAAAGTGAGAATACATATTCCATATCAGAAGCTAAGCAATATCTATTCTATTTCAACATGGAATTATCATAAAACAAAACAACAATCTCTCTCATAAAAATAAATAAAAAACTAAACGATCGTTTTAGAAAAAAAAATATTCTTCTCTCTTACAATCTCTCTCTACGAATACTCTTAGATGCTAAACAATCAGTCATAGACGACTCCATCATTGTTCTTCTACTAGGTTTAGTATATATATTTTAAATTATGTTTCAATTTATTTAGATGTTAGTTATAAGTAGCGGTGCAACTTGGGTAGGCTTAACCCGAACAACCCGAACCCAGCCCGATTTTTTTTAGGGCTTGGACAAGATATTTTCAAATTCGGTACGGGCTTGGACAAATATTCAGAAGCCCGAATTAAATTTGGGCGAGCTTGGATAAAGATATCAAACAACCTGAGCAACCCAAAGCCTGAATTATACATATATATATATATATATATATATATATATATATAAATTATTAGTCATTACATGACATTAAAGTAATTTAGATTATTAAATTATATTGAATATATATTATATATACAAATAGCATAAAATCTTACTTTTTTTATTTTCACTCATAAATTGTAAAGACTACTATAGCGACATCTCTCTTACATTATATAAATTATTTGTTTTGATGGTATTAATGATTTTCTATTAAAAAAAAAAGAAAAACAACTGAAATTGATTTACAATTTGGGCAACTCAGACAATTCGGGTTTAACTCGGGTCAGGCTTGGGCAGGCAACTTCAGGTTATAATTCGGGCTTTGGAGGGCCTGGGCAGATCTCAGCGCAACTTAGGCTGGGCTTGGACAATCTTCCAACTCAACCGAACCCGACCGAGTTGCACCCCTAGTTGTAAGGTATATATATATATATGTTAGAAATGGGCGCCCATGTGGCATGACCATTTCAATGCTTTGAATTTATAACTGTAACTCCTGCGTTAATGGGGTTTGTAACTCCTGCATTAATGGAGTTTGTAACTCCTGCTTTTATTGCAGAGGTTAATGGTGCATTAATGACCAGCCATAAAGGCTGGAGGCTTTTCCTCTCTCCCCTATACATGTATAAATTAAGACCCTCCTGTCAAGTCTAACACATAGAAATTTCCCATATTCTGACTCTCTCCCAAAAACAACGATCAAAGCCGTTTGCACTGTGATTTGTGTGGGTGATATTCACTGTTGTAATATCACCCACTGCTGGGTTGACTGATCAGATTCAGGAAGCACGTGATTTACCCACGAGATCCTTTCTATTCAGACTCTGCAGGAAAGGTATGACCATAATTTTTATTCCGCTGCATTATACTGCTGATTAACATTGGTATCAGAGCATAGTTGGGTATTTTCGTGTTTTCTTAATCATGTATATTTATATATATATATATATATATATTTACACATTATATAGCATGAATTGTTTGTAAATTTACATTAAGATGCTATTGTATGGAATTTATCATGCTTTGTATATGCCATAAGTAGGGAGATTGATTGATTGTTTTTTGCGCATGGAATTAAATTAAATTTTGATAATTATCACTAGAGGCGCAAGAGATGATTACGAGCATAGCAAATATTCGATCTTGAGACATGTGTAAAATTATCATTATTTAATTTAGGTTTTTTTTTGCTGCAAAATAATTTTTTTTGTGTTGCTATCATTAATATCCCCTGCGCATTTGTTTACTCTGTATGTAGAAATGGCTGCTAAGACAGTGGTGGCAGACTTAACTAAGGGAGAGAAATTGGATGGCGACAATTATGACATATGGCGCCGTAAGATCCAATACCTCCTCAATGAGCAAGAAGTGTTGACCACACTTGAACAAGTGATGGTTGAGCCAGAGCAGGGCAATACAGCTCAACATCGTCGTGATCTTGAAGCCTTTCAGACTTGGCGTAACAAAGATCGGTGTGCGCGCTTTACTATGTTGAGCAGCATGCACAACGACTTGATTAGTGAGTTTGAGCATTGCCCGACTGCATTTGAGACGTGGGAAGCTCTCAAGCGAAAGTTTGGTATTACCTCTTTGGCAAAGCTACGTGGGCTGACTATGAAGTTTGACTTATATCAGAAAAGGGCGCAACACTCGATGAAGCAGCATTTGAGGGTTATGTCAGCCATGATACGTGAGCTTGCGGCTGCTGGGCACAATTTGACTCAAGAGTAGTAAGTACAAGCTGTGATTCGCTCTCTGCCAAATTCTTGGGAGCAGATGAAGCAGAACATGATGCATAATGAGAGTGTGAAAACATTCGAAGACATATCGCGTCATTTGGAGCTAGAGGCTGAGCGCCTTGAGGCGGCTAAGTCTGATGGTTCTGCTATGGTGGTTGAGTCAAGCTCACGTAGGACTTCTCAGTTCAAACGTGGAAAAGCAGAAGGTGCCCCTAAGAAGCAAGCAACAGTTGCGCTTAAGCCCAATGGCGCTAGAAATTTCAAGCGTAGGGGCACGAGAGGTGGTAAGAAGGCAAAGGCTAAATTGACATGCTTTAACTGTAACAAAGAAGGACACTTCGCTCAGGATTGCCTTGAGTCGAAGAAGGTACTCCCTTATTTAATTTCTCGCATTCAATGCTTTGTGTCTAGTCAAGCATTAATTGCTCATTCTCCTCATTTTTGGGTTGTAGACTCCGGAGCAACAGACCACATCGCGAGGGACAGAGTAGGGTTCGTTGAGTATCGCCGAGTACCTGCGGAGCAGAAAAAGTTTACATGGGGAACGAGTCCAGTGTGGAGGTGCTGGGCATTGGCACATTCAAGCTGGAAATGCGACGAGGGCGCACCTTGTATCTTCATGATGTTCTTTATGCTTCGGATATTCGGCGAAACTTAGTTTCAGTTATTCATGATGAGCCTTGGTTTTAGTTTCTGTTTTGAGAATAATGGTGTTAGCATTTATTTGGGAACAATTTTTTATGGTTTTGGTTATCTTTCAGATGGTTTTTTAGTTTTGGATGTGAATGATTCTAGTCTTCATAAAAACGCCAATGGCTCTGTTTCTAATGTTGCATTTTTTTTGATAATGATTCTATGAGATGGCATGCTAGATTAGGCCACATAGGGCAAGACAGGATGACTAGATTGGCTAGAGAAGGTCTTTTAGGCCCATTCGCTAGAGTCACTTTGCCCACTTGTGAGCATTGTCTTGCTGGTAAGGCAACAAGGAAACCATTTGGGAAATCCATAAAGGCATCAGTCCCATTGCAACTTATTCATTTTGATATATGTGGACCAATGAATGTGAGGGCAAGACATGGAGCCCCTTATTTCATCACATTTATAGATGATTGCACGCGTTTTGGTCATGTTTATTTGATTTCTCACAAGTCAGAAGCATTGGATTGCTTTAGACGGTATGTTCATGAGGTTGAGAATCAATTAGACAGGAGCATTAAGGCTCTAAGGACTGACCGAGGACGTGAGTATCTATCTGAGCAATTTAGAGTGCTCTGTGAGGAAAAAGGAGTCATCAGGCAATTGACAATTCCTAAGACTCCGCAGAAAAATGGTGTAGCGGAGAGAAGGAATCGCACATTGCTTGACATGGTTAGATCAATGATGGCGCAAGCTAATCTTCCCATTTCTTATTGGGGAGATGCTTTATTGACTGCTGCCTACGTCCTTAACCGTGTGCCCTCCAAATCAGTTCCTTCCACCCCATATGAGATGTGGACTGGCAAAAAGCCTGATTTGGGCAATTTGCGGCCTTGGGGTTCGGCAGCTTACATACACAACGCTTCTCATAAGTTTGGGAAGTTGGGCCCTAGAGGAAAGAAGTGTATCTTCATTCGCTATAGTGAGCATTCTAAGGGCTATGTGTTGTTGGGGAGCATCCGGATGGAAGTGTGACTGAAATT
Source organism: Camellia japonica (assembly GCA_030407325.1). Taxonomy (NCBI): domain Eukaryota; kingdom Viridiplantae; phylum Streptophyta; class Magnoliopsida; order Ericales; family Theaceae; genus Camellia; species Camellia japonica. Next base: position 161,591,451 of record JAPPVO010000019.1, on the reverse strand, counting down.
GAGTCACGAAATGTGGATTTCCTAGAGGAGGATTTCCCTAGCAGAGGTGAGGTAACTAGAGAAGTAGAACTCTATGAGATGGAGGATCTACTTGAAGGCGCACCTAGTAGCCTAGTAGAGAATGAGGAGATAATTCCTCAAGCTCCTAGGGACAGTGGGAGCGATCTACCTGCCCATGGATTAGATCCAATGGATGAGGATTCTAAGGATTTTCAACTACGTAGAAGCAAACGTGGAGCTATACCCCATCGTCGTTTTGAGATTGAAGGGGAAGCATTCATGATTGCTCCGAGTGATGAGATGGAGCCTAAGAATCTCAAAGAGGCTCTCTCATCCCCTGCTAGTAAAGAATGGAGTACTACAATGGATGAAGAAATAGAGTCTATGAAGAAAAATCATGTCTGGGACTTGGTTGATTTGCCGCCAGGGCGCAAGACTATTGGGAACAAATGGGTTCTCAAAATCAAGCGCAAGGCGGATGGTTCCATAGAAAGGTATAAGGCTCGCCTAGTGGCTAAAGGTTACACCCAACGAGAGGGTGTGGACTATGAGGAAACTTTTTCACCAGTTGTAAGGTTTGCCTCTATTCGCTTAATCCTGGCCATAGTAGCTCAGTTGGACTTAGAGCTATATTAGATGGACGTTAAGACTACATTTCTCAATGGAGAATTGGATGAAGAGATCTATATGGATCAACCAAAAGGCTTTGTGGGTAGTAGGTCAGGAGCAAGTTTGCAAGCTTCAACGATCTATTTATGGCTTAAAGCAATCATCCAGACAGTGGAATCTGAGATTTCATCGAGCCATTGTTTCTAATGGGTTTACGATGATTGATGAAGATCACTGTGTATACGTTAAACGGTCCAAGGACATTTTTGTGATATTGTCATTATATGTAGATGACATATTATTGGCTGGAAATGACAAGGAGATGATTGTCGCCACTAAAAGGTGGTTGTTCTCTACATTTGAGATGAAGGACATGGGTGAGGCAAGCTATGTGCTCGGTGTTAAGATCCTTAGGGATCGCTCTAGGAGACTTCTTGGTTTGTCTCAAGAGACTTACATTAAGACTATCCTAGAGCGATTCCAGATGCAGAGCTGCAAACCCATTGACACTCCTGTTGCAAAAGGCGAGAGCCTAAGCCTTGATATGGGTCCTAAGACTCAAGAAGAGAGTGAAAAGATGGCCCGTGTTCCCTATGCAAATGCTGTTGGAAGCTTGATGTATGCTATGATGTGTACGCGTCCTGACATTTGTTATGCAGTCGGATTGGTGAGTCGTTACCAATCCAACCCAGGACCAGCTCATTGGAAAGCAGTTAAGAGGATATTACGATATCTTAGAGGGACTGCAGATTACACGCTTTGCTACCAAAGTTCAGATCTACATCTAGTTGGCTATTGTGATATTGACTGGGGAGGAGACTTAGATGAGCGTAAGTCTACTTCAGGATATGCTTTCATGCTTAACGATGGTGCTATTTCTTGGAGCAGTAAGAAGGAATCCTGTATCGCCTTATCGACAATGGAGGCTGAGTTTGTGGCTTGTTCATCTGCCGTTCAGGAAGCCGTGTGGTTGAGGAGATTCCTTCAGCATTTGGATGTTGTCACACACACCGCAGACCCTGTGACTATCCATTGTGACAACATGGCTGCACTCGCTTACGCTAAGGATCCTAAATACCACGGCAAAACCAAAAACATTGATGTGAGGTTCAACTTTATCAGAGACATTTTGGCGCAGAAAGAAGTGATCCTGGAGCACATCCCTACGAGTCGTATGGTTGCAGACCCTTTGACTAAGCCCATTGCTAGAGATGTTTATCTTACTCATGTTAGGGCTTTAGGACTACGTAGGTGGTGATTTTTTTTATGTGTATCCAGTTGAACTCATATTTTTTTTGGGATATTTATGCCATTAGTATTCATATTTGTTTCTATTACACATTTATGTTTACTACCTTTTGCAATGGTTTGTGAATTAGCATACACAAAAAAATAATTAAATTGATGTTAGCAGGCAAGATTGGCTCACTCACACGAGCAATCGCCCTTAGCGCTAGGTAGCGAGTAAGGATGAGACTAGTGGCTTATTGTATTTGGAGCAATTAGAAAAGCCAAAATTATCCACTAGCTATGTCGCCTTGGTTGGAGCCAAGATGAGGTCTTGTTAGAGACCGACCATGGATATGAGAGTACCCACTTTTCCATGATGTGTCTGTTATGGATAGCCAGATGCGAGATCTCATTTGATGCCTGAGAGGCGAGCAAATAGAGAATTCGAGTTAGACGCTAGGAAGAGACTTGTGCGCTTAAAAGCGACTAGACTAAGATTTGTATAGTGTGTGAGTTTAACATCACTCTTTGGAAGAGTAACTCCACTATAACATGCATTCATACTGCATGTGCTTATTGACCCGTTAGCAAGGTGAAAGAATGGATCCCTGCTTCTTCACCGTGTGAGTCCTAAAAGTCATTTTTCCCTAAATGACTTCACTTTGTGCCTTTTGTGATTTTTGACTATGTCATAAGATGAGGAGTTGATGTTCAGCTACTTTGGTATGTTGCCTACGGTCATGTATGATTCGGCTTTAAGGGACATTATTGGGAAATCGGTCAATTTCAAATTGAATGATATAAGGGTGAAGGGAAGATCATCTAGTTCTACATCTCTGCTCTATATTCACTGTCGACAACTCACATCGCTCTTTATAGAATGCTGATTGGGTGTGAATATAATGCGGGACCTAGGAGAGTCAAACATGCTCTTTGAGGGATTAGAGATGTTTTTGGACTGATGTAGCTAGATGGGTCTGGGTACATGAGACACTATTTCTATTTTTTTTGGGTTGATGTCTCTATGCTGACTCATATTGAGTTTCTAGTATAGAACTCCCACATGCAGGTGTTCTCAGCGGTCGCACGGTGCATTGGCTAGTATGAGATTGTTCATTTTTTGAGGAGATTGAGATAGAGATGTGGCAGTGTCATGCCAACTCATGTGCGAGTGGGAGATGTTAGAAATGGGCGTCCATGTGGCATGACCATTTCAATGCTTTGAATTTATAACTGTAACTCCTGCGTTAATGGGGTTTGTAACTCCTGCATTAATGGGGTTTGTAACTCCTGCTTTTATTGCAGAGGTTAATGGTGCATTAATGACCAGCCATAAAGGCTGGAGGCTTTTCCTCTCTCCCCTATACATGTATAAATTAAGACCCTCTTGTCAAGTCTAACACATAGAAATTTCCCATATTCTGACTCTCTCCCAAAAACAATGATCAAAGCCGTTTGCACTGTGATTTGTGTGGGTGATATTCACTGTTGTAATATCACCCCACTGCTGGGTTGACTGATCAGATTCAGGAAGCACGTGATTTACCCACGAGATCCTTTCTATTCAGACTCTGCAGGAAAGGTATGACCATAATTTTTATTCCGCTGCGTTATACTGCTGATTAACAATATATGAAACTCTATGAAATCATATTCTATCTATAAGAGAACATATATATATATATATATATATGGCAAATTACAAACACCCCCCTCGAGGTTTGGTGAAAATACAGATTCCCCCTGAGGTTTGAGAAATTACAAATTGCCTCTTGAGGGTCAAATTTTCATAACAAATTAGGGGAAATTATGGGAGAATCTGTATGAAAATAAAAACCTCAGGGGGCAATTTGTTATGGAAATATAAACCTCAGGGGGCGGGATATAATTTCTCAAACCTCATGGGGGAATCTGTATTTTCACCAAACATCGAGAGAGGTGTTTGTAATTTGGCCATATATATATATACATATATATGTATCACGTTTCTTTTTTTTATATTGTTTGTATCTTTTTTTTTTTCTTGATTTAAATTTTGTTTCACATACACAAGATTGAGTGATTTGTATCTTTCGTTTTATGTTTTTTTGCCATGTGAACTAATTTGAAAAATTAATTTTTATTCCATACATAAACACTGCACAAATGATTGTTATTTGTTGTTAATAGATTAAGAAATTTCTGCCTAAAAGATAATACTGAAATTTTTTTTAAGTATATGTATTTACTACGGTCGTTCTAGTATAAGTTATTATTTATTGATTGAGATTAGATTTTATTAGCTCATAAAGTAAAGATATGGTTGTGAATGTTTTAATACTTTTGTTTTATATATTTTTAGCATACAATTTTATTTTATTATGATGGTAGGTATTGTGTGATTTTAAAATTTATTATTGTGTTCGTATTAGTGAATTTTTTTACAATATTTATTAATTTTTTGAATTTAATATGATTATACAATATTTAATATAGTAGTTATTAGTTTGGCAAAACATTCTATTACATTCAATTTACTCAACAAACCAAACATGGGAATGAGAATGATCATTCCATTCTCATATCATTTTATTATGTCAATCAAACAATGGAATGAGAATGAGAATGGGCATTCCATTCCGTTCTGCCATATATTTCATTTTCACTATTATTCAATTCCCACTTCATTTCATTCCATCGTACCAAACACGTTCTAAAATAGTTTATTTTGTCTTTGTTGGCTAACTTAGTGCCAACTTTGTATGCCAAACGACTCCTCAGGCTTCGTTTGGCATAAGTTATTTTGGCTAAATTAGCCAATAAAGATAAAACATGCTAATTTAATCAATAAGATAAAATGTCACAACCAAACTATAGTCATTTCATTTTTTTTTTCCTCACAACTATCAAATCAATCACACAAAAAAAAAGCTAAAATTTATCTTAAACACAAATTTTTTTTTAGATCATCTCTAACGTGGCATCTCATATTTCATCAAATTTAACAATTGTTCAACCTCCAACCCTTTCATCAAGCTTGTATCAAATAAGGGATGAACCAAAACTTTCATCAAATAAAGGGAGTCTTTCATCTCTCATCAAATTTAAATTGTTACCGTTGGGTTGGACATCCTTCTAGATGTCTACCCATGTTCACCCAAGAGCAACTTTGACAACCTTTTTTGTTCATATTCAGATGACTTCTAGGACATCCGCCCTGACATCCTCCGAAACAATTCAGGAATGTAAACGAATTTGATGAAAATTCTACTTTTAGCATTGGAGTGAACGGTATCAAATCAAACTTTTCATCAAATTTTTATTCAAAATTGATGAAACTTTTGATTCAACGTTGGAGATGCTCTTAGTTAGGCTAATATAACTAAAGCCAAACTAAATTAGTTCATCCCAAATGAGCGCTCAATAGATATAAATTATTTATTTTTCACTTTGTTTCTTGAATAAATATTAAATCATTTAGATTTTTCATTTATTATTTGAATTTGAAACATCAATTAAATTCAATGATAAAATAAATATGAATTTTAACAAATATTTTAATTTAAGCCTTAGAAGAGGTATATATATTTTTGGAAAAATAACAAATCAATGTAGGGTTGAAAAAATGTTATAACCAAACACAATATGGGATATAATTAAAGAACTCATGAGTCATAATTAAAATAATATCATAACTAAAGAAGAAAATTTGTCATAATTAAATAAGAAAATAACATAACTAGGGATGCATATGATACACCCCTTTCAAGGGTGTGTATTTTAGAATTCTCTGAACCTTTTTGTGTAAGTAATTATTTTTTAAAAGTATATCTGATTTGTAATTTTTCCGATGTTTTTTTGTCATTTATATTTTTCTTCTTTATTTTATAATTAAAATAATATAAAATTATAAATAATAGATATTTTTAAAAGGGCTTCCAGGGCTAGGTCGAGCTATAGCCTTGTTTGTTTGGCAAATTAGGTTGGACGGAATTAAGGGCTCGTTTGTTTTTAAAGTTAGGTTGGGTGAGATTGTTAGTAAGAAGATTCTTAGTGTAGTGGTATTAAGTTAGAAATGTAAGATAATGTATGCTTATTTGTGCACTAATGTGGTGGTATTAATTAGCTATCTAGAAGATAACTTTGTTAATTTTGTAAAATGAGGGGTGAAATGGTTTTTTAGCCATCAATCCATGGGAGGGGATTGATAGTTCGCATGTTATTAGCAATCTCATACCACTTCTCTACAAACAAACATGCTATAGGTGGGGCACACACACATATTACTAATTCAATCCACTCTCTCAAACCTCCAATGAAAGATGGCCATTACTCTTTATCTCAAATCCAATCCCAATGTTAAATGGACACAAAATCTCAACCCAACCCGGCCCTATGGACAAATTAACTTTTTCAAACCCTAAAAATATAGAATTGGGCTGGGCAAGTCATCGGGCTGATGGCCACCTCTAATATATAAGGTAGGAAAATTGCAAATAGGTGAAATAGTTGCAGTATATATCAATTTTTTTTGGGGGTGCAATTTTGACACACATGAAAGACTTCCACCAAATACAACAAAAAAATTTATATCACACACAAAAGACTGCACTATCATGAAAATGAAAATATTTTTACACTACACCACTAAAATGCAATTTCACCTATAGTACGGTATGGATGCTTGCGGATCTAGTTGGGTCGACTGATCTCTTATCCGCCATCCATCCCAACTTAAACGAATTGAGAAAATTCAATTTGCATCCGTCCGCCTAATTAGCAGATGTGGGCTGGTTAGGTTGGCTAGGAAATGCAAATTGGTTTGGGGGTTTGGACATTTACTGTTTTGGACCTTTTTTCGAACTATCTTTCAGTAATTCTTTACCATTTTGTGCCCAATTTTTTTTTATTATTCATTTTTTATAATAAAAATAAAGGTTCAACTTTCATGTTTCATAAATAGCAAATATAATTGCTAAATAAAAAGATCTTTTTTAACATACAAAGCATAAAAGCATAACTTCATTTTCTTAGGAGTGTTGGCGGTGGATTGGGTTGGGTCGGGTGGCTTTCCATCCACCATCCGTCCGAACATAGGTGGATTGGAAAAAATGCATCTATATCCGTCCACTCGAACCATTGAAACCATACATTTTGTGGCGAATTAGTTCAGGTCATTCGATTTTGACGGATCAGGTCAATGATTGCCCACCCCTAACGTAAGGTGTTTGGCATCTTAGAGTATCTCTAATTATTTACCAAATCATTCATAAAATTTAGATTTGATGAAAATTTTGGTAAAAATGAAATTTCAATCCTTTCATTAAGCTGGTGTCAAATAAAATGCTAAACAATTTTTTCATCAAATCAATGATGAGCCAAATCTACACCAAATTTCCAACAAGCCTTTTTTCACATAAACTTTGATAAAATTGTTAAAAGATGAAGAATTGGAGATAGATTTTTCACTAAAATTTAATCTTCCCCTCCCTATTGCTTCATCATGATAGTAAGTAACCTGCAAAATGAAAATGGTTTATAACTCAAATTCAAATACTTTATTCTTATGGCCATGGGCAATGAAAACCCACAAAGACAATCTATTTAAAGCTAGAGACAAGAGATAAAGTTACTGTCACCACAACAAAAACAATCTTAGTATATATGTCAATATAGATGTCATTTATAGCTTACATATATGACTACCTACCATTAGGGTGCAAAAATGGCCTGTCACTCTGAGGCCCAGCCTAGTTTGACCCCCCCAGCTAGGGCCTGAGCCATGATTTTTCTAGCCTCGCCTGATAGGCCTGACCCCATACCCTGTCCACCGGTCCAATCCAGGCCCAATCTGAGGCTCGAACCGGCTTGTTCGACGGCAACCATTACCTTTCAAGTTATTTTGTTGAATTTTTTTTTTAAATAAAAAATAAAAACAAGCCGACCCAAGCCCAAAGCCTGAGACCTGATTGCCCTTTAGGTTTGGGTAGGATTGACCCAACCTGATTTTTGACGGAGTTTGAGCAAGCTTGGGCCGGCCAGCCCGAGTCCGAGGTCAGGCGGGCAGGCCGGGTTGATTTTACTCATTTACCTAGCTTGTGAGCAATTCAAAAAAATATATACAATTAAAGTACTTGTAGGCCTCAATTGTTCATTCTCTCAATTTTTTTTTTGTTGATATGTAGGGTATCCTGACTTAGCTTGCGCACACCAGACTAAGTCGCTACAGAATTGTAACATCGCCTGAGGGGTACTTACGTGCGTTAATTAGGTCGGACCCTTGATTTCTTCAATCTAGTCTCACGAGTGCAATGTGAAACGTAGATAAGAGTCCAAATTTGGCAACTTTATAGAAAATCCATTTTATTATACATTCTTTGCCAGAAAATGGACTACACCAGATCTTAAAGTCGCCACCTAATATATTAGGAAAATTAGAAAACACGTGACTCAGGCCAAGGCCACTATTCATTGTAACCAAAGATGCTTGACTCGGAACCTTAGGTATGAGAGGAAAAGGTCATTAATTGAGTACCCCGGCTCACCTGATCAAAAGATCGGCCTCTACTACGCCATGATATGATTTTTATTAACTTTATATGTTCATATTCCAATTATTTAATAAACGCTAAAATTACTATGTGAAGCAAACAAATTAGACTGTGTCGTTTATTTTGGAACAATTTGATTTTATTATTTTGAAAATGTTTTGAATAGTGCAATCATCATGAAAATCAATTTTATTCCAAATTAAATAACACAACCTTCACCCACTAGCATGCATAGAGTTATATCAAATAAGCACATAACCGCATGATAGGATACTAAACGTAGCAGAAAAACTCACACAAGCGAAATGCTAAAACACAAAAACTTACATATTTACTAACGTCCCACAAATATTTACAAAACAAAGTTAGTAAAATATGCATGATCCTATATCCATGATCCTAATGCAATTCACTCATGAAATGCAACTACAGATCCGACTTCTAATATATGACATGTGAATCATCTCAAAACATGAGGTAGTGCACAAAATCACATAATAATTAATTAAACTCATAGATGTAAATTTAGCCGGATCTTAAGGCATGAAGCATAAATGCAAAGCATGGATATGATGACAAGCATGATATACTACATATGTAAAGATAAGTACGCAAATAAAAGAATGGGATAGAAAGAAACAGGGTGGGAAATTATTACATCACTTTGAATATTACAAATCAAATAGGGAGAAGAGGAAAAATATTACAATAAAATTAAATCCTCACAAACATGCTCTAATTAAAAAAAACAATAAAAACAGCTGCTGCAGGGGGCCTCGAAAACTGTCGGAGACTATTCTGCTTGACACCGGGAGGCTACTAGGTTCTGTCTAGAAAAAAGTGGCTGGCTAGCCAAAAGATAAGCTGCATGGCCAAAAAGGAGGCCGGCCGGGGGAAAACTCTGTTTTGTTCAAACACCAGAAAAATAAACAGAAAATATGCAAGTGGCTAAACTAACCACTTCCGGTTAGCTTACAACAGGTTTATAACATGAAATCAAAGCAAGAAAAGCAATAGAATAAAGAAAATGCAAGAAAGTAAAAGGAAATGAAAAGTGTGCAAAATTTACCTTCCAAGAAAGGATTTGATTTCAAAACTTGTTTTTGATCACCCTCAGGTTTAGGAAGTGTATTCTCAATTCTCAATTTGAAAATTCAAAATTCTTGTTGAAATGTTGTTTTTGGGTGGTTTAACAGTGTGTGTGTGTTGGGGGGGGGGGGGGAGAGAAAGAGAGAGAGAGTTACAACTCTATGTTTTTCTTTCTTTCAAGGAACATTCACTCTCTTTTGATCAAGGCTCTTAAAATTTGGTTCTAACATAATTTATGGGCTGGTTTTGATATATGGAAGATGGAATACCAGTGTATAGAAGCTTATAGCTCAAATGTTTAAGGCTTTTCTCTTTCTCTCTCTATCTCCCTAACTCTCTTAATTTATTTCTCTCTTCTTGTCCTCTCTCACATTTTGATCCTCTCTATCTCTATAAGCAATTAGGAAAGGCCGCTAAGTCAAGGAGGTGGGAGACAAGGTGGAAGACAAGAGACCATGGGTGACAAGGATGATTGAAAATGGATGCCACCTTTTGGGAAGAAGACAACCTTCTTTTTGACAATGGAGGCTAAAGGATGATAATGGAGGATGAGTAGGTGCACGTCGTGCATGAATATATCAACAAAATATCTGAAATGGCATGACCCACATGTTTTCAACAAGAATTTTGCTGAAATTGCCCTACTTCTAGGCAAATTAGTTGAGTGGCTAATTTATTGGCTAGTCGACCAAAAAACCTTGGCTGGCCAACTTAGTCGACTAGCCAAAAAAGTTGGGCATGGCTGACTATTTTGCACGAAACAGGATTTTTCGATAGAATTATCATCGTTTCCTCTTATTTCCACACTGGTCTTTGCTCGATTTCCTCAAAAAAAAGTTTCATTTTGAAGTTTAAAAGTGAACCTCGGAACACTATGAAAATATTTGAAACAAAGCACGAAAAGAAGGTTTCAAAAGAGAATTTTAAACGAGACTTAAGCACTTGGCCAAAACAAGTTGAGGGTTGGAACTGAAACATGAATTTCATATTTCTTACTGGGAATTATACGAGAAACACATTCTTGTTTTCATCACTGCATAATCAAAAGAAAGTGCCCAAGTCTTAGGACTAGTCAAAATGGGGTGTCTATAGTTGCCCCTTTTTGATAGAACTGGAAGTCATTTCTTGACATGAGTGAATGTCAAAGCCCAAAAACGACCCTTTTGACAAGGTCATAAGTCTTGGGCAAACAAACAAGATGCGAATGCAGTTGGTTGAACCCAAGGGTTGCATACGTATCCCCTTGCAAGGAATCAAACCAACGTAGTTCAGGGGCAAGATGTGAATGATATGCTCGAAATGCAACTTGAAAGCTAGACTTACACGCTTCACGAAGCTATTTTTTTCTCTTTTTAAAAATTCATGATTTATACAATACAATGCAATAGGTAATATGCGAGGCAAGCCTCGTGAAAATGATATGAAGCATAACAAGGGGTACAATCCAAAGACACTCACACGAGAGAAGGAAATGTAGTGTTAACCATCAACCCAAAGAAGGGAGGTATTAACCGATGAATAGTTTTAACCATTAACCAAAAACATGGGAGGTATTAACCGATGGCTAGTTTTAACCAATAATCCAAGAAAATGGAGGTATTAACTGATGGTGGTTTTAACCAACAACCCGAGAAAGGGATAGTATCGTCATCCCGAGTAGGGGCCAGCACTAACTGAGTGGTTTTAACCATCAACCAAAAAAGGGCCAATATTGACTGATAAAAATGGTTGTACTCAAATGTTGATGTGAATAGATTGTAGCTAAGTGATGCAACAATGTGATAGTTGTAACCATGCATGACAAATGTAATAAGCAGTGCAAGTGTGATAGTGAATGCAAAAACACGAAGGGGCGATATGAGACATACAATATGCAATGGTAATTGCAGAACAATAATATGATGGATGCACAACAAATAAATACACAAAATGATTTGTTTTTCTTGCTTTTTCAAAATTTTCTTCTTTTTTGGTTTTTTCTTTTGCTTTTTTTTTTTTTTTTTTTTGATTTTTATATTTTCAAAACTTTCTTCCTTTTCAACTTTCCTTTTTTTTTTTTTGAAATTATATATATACCATAAATACATATACATACATACCGTAAATATACTCGTATGAATTATATATACAAAATACTTATCAAAAATACATTATATACACATATATATACATACGAACGATATACAAAATATGGATACATATACATATTATATTATACATATACGCACAGACAAACTATATACCTATACAGATACATACAGTATACATATCCATATTATATACATATCTTTCTCTCCTCGTTCGTCTTCTTTGAGCGCCGTGGCTGGCACACGATTTCAATAATCACAGCGCCTGACCGACACAGCCTTACCAACCCTGACTTTTCAACGATTGCCTCGGCAATCTCTCTTCTTTGGCTTCTTCTTCTCGTTCGTTCTCTTCTTAACCATAGCTTACGGGGGAGACAGAGTAGAAACAAAAAGCTGAAAAAATACACACTCTGCCATAGCCTAAATCTCTTTATTCCTGACATGGCTTATTATTGTCGTCCTCTTTTCCTTTTCCTAGACCTTAATGATTCCCCGACTGAGAATGCCAACACCAATCCCTCTGAGCCTTGACAGAGTGCCCCTACCCCTACTTTCAATTTTCTTGTGATGTCAATTGAGCAACTGATGGTAGTGCAATCTGACATCGATGCCAACCATTACACGTTGCAATCTTGTGTGAAGACGGTAACCGCGGTCTCCAATTTGTCCCATCGGCTACAGAACAAGACAACTGAGGTACATCGATTAAATGCACAACTCTCTATGCTCCAGAGTATGTACAAGGATGCTCGAGAAGAGATTGGCAGACTAAAAAAATAGAACAAAGAGTTTAATTGACAAGCAACCTCTATGGCCCAATTCAGAGCTCCTTGGTGCTCCCCATTCGCCGACTGTCACACCCCAAACCCAGGCATAACTGGCCGTGGCCCATAGGGCCTTAGCCCAACGCACACGTAAGCCTAAACACGAATCCATAAACACATGGAATAAATTTAACAATAATCCAGTAATAAATAACCAAAACTCAATCCAGTGACATGCCACAAGTATGCATGGAAAAACAAGCCATAACCAACTTCCAAAAATATATACCAAAATGGGACACAACCGCCCACAAAATAAAATAATTCTAAATAAAACACAACCACAATGTATGCACAAAACCCGACATAACAAGCTAAAACAAATTAAATGAATGTCCTAGAGGTCCATGCAAATGAGTCCCTGCTACGCCATAAATCTACTCTAAGTCCTTCTAATACCTGGAAATGATAAACAACTACGTCAACTAATAGCTCAGTGAGTAGCAACATGGATAGTAAATACAGTTTTGAAAACAGGGTTTAATTCCAAAATAAGATATATATCACATAAAGTAGATTGGCATACAGTTTTGATAAAGATAATTTGTTTCAAAAAGAAGGTTTCACAGTTCAACAGTTAAAATACTCATGTCTCTCAAGAACATGATAAAAGACATTTTCCACTTAAAACAGATTACAACATGAACACCAATAATTTTCTGGGTACCAAGAATAATAAGTAACATGCCACACAGTTCTCAAGGTAATAAGCCTGTTGGATCCAATACCGAACCAAGAGTCATCATCAGGGTGGCAATACGGGCCTTTTCTCTAAGACAATCCGATTGAAGGTCACCTAGCCTAGCCTAGGTCTTTTCCTTACAATCGTTGAGTACTAGAGTCATTACGGCCCAATACAATGGCCAGAGTCACCACACACAGTGGAATAATTTCCCTAGACTAAAATATACAGATGGTCCCGATAATCAATACAATTCAATTTCACAAAACGTAGTAATTCACCATTATAAACATGAGACTATAACAAATAGTTCACTGTATGCTAAGTTTACACATGTTTCAGAAATAATTTAATTCCATCAATAATATAATAATTTATCAAAACAGCTTAGTCTTGAAATAACAATTTAATTTTCCAACAGTTCAGGGTAGGGGAACATTTATAAAAATATGTAGCTTGCAACTACTCACCTGAAAACGGAATAATGTAATCCTCAAATAGAGTATAAAAGTCCAGCTAGTGCCCTGAACAAAGTATTAAAACTACACGTCACTACTAATTCAAACATACTAAAAGGAATAATAAACTAAGTAACCCCAAACTAAAGCGCACTAACACAGCTCAACCCCACTCACCGTTACTCTTAAATAATATCTAAGTTCATGTTCTTCAAGGTCTCAAATTACTCATGACATGGGTTCAGATCGAAACTTAATTAAAAGTAATTTTAAGATAAAACAGAATTTTAAACAAGTTTGCCCAATCTATTTGCTAACTTTGAAAATTAAAAACTCACTCCACGCTGTTCGAAAAATTCCAAAATCCTCCAAATATCAACTAATATATCCTAAGTTTCAAACCCAATTGGTTTTACTTGATTTATTTATCAAAATAATTATTTACAATTAATTATGCCCAAATAGATTGTTTTCTGCAGCACTTTAAAGAAATTAATGGTTCTCTTAGTATGCACAAGAAATCAATTCAAGGCCAAAAATTTAAGAAACTAGACTTATAACCGGTTCTAATGACGCTGATTTGATAATTTTCGGATTTATATCCAAAGAGAACGACACTTCCAAAGTTACTGTTTTACACCAATTTGCTGGACAGATTTGAACGCACCAGTTAATATAGATTTTGACTCCCAAAAATTATAAGAAAATTCTGGTATGCAATTCAATATGTAATTAATCTTCTGTAAAAATTTCAATTCAAAATTCATCCGTATGATATGATTCCTCGGTTTTTAAAGTTTATGGTTCTGTATAAAATTTTTAAACTAACAATTACACCCATTCTTTACCCACAATTTATTTCCTCAGGTTTCTTAACAGTGTATATATATACACAAAATACATACACCTACAACCTCTCCATCAATGAATTAAATAACAATAGAATAAGGATAAAGAACAAAGAAAGAAGAGAAGAAAACCTAAGAGGCCACATGGCACGACACACACAAAGCTCTCCTTCTTGGCTACAACAATAATCTTGATGATTGAATCACCCCTCACTTTCCTTCGTAAACCCACGGCTGCTAGGGCTGCTAGTGTTGTGGAAAACAATTATAACAAGAGTTAAGGTTTTTGTTATCCTTATATACATAACCACCAATCCACTTAGTATTATTATCTAACATTATTATTATTATTATTTATTTTAATGGCAAATCTTGCCTCTAAATTAGAGATTTCCACCATAAATTTATTTTAAGATTAAAATTAATTAAAAGACCCTCCTATAACATTTAATTTGCACTTTAGGATTCACCATCAAAATATTTGAGATTGTAAAATTATTATTATTTGATTATTTACTTTATTTTTGTATTTGGGTTCTCATACCGACGGGAAGTAATATCTTTTGGAAGCTCTACCAATGTTAAGGTAGAGTTTTCAAGGGCTTCCCGAGAGTAATGATGAAACGAGGCAACTGACGGTAGAGTTAAGTAATGAAACTGTCTGCAAATGAAGTTGATTTGTAATCTTCGTCGTCGGGTTGCTATCAGAATCCGAGAAAAGTCCCTTTCTTTTTTTTTGTATTTTCAATTTTTTTTCCTTTCTGCTCTTTTTTTTCTTTTTATTTTTGCTTAGGAATGAGCATAAATGCTTCAAAATTTCCCTTTTGTTGTTTTTCGAAATTTTCTTTTCTTTTGTTTGTAATGCTGTAATCGGGGGGCTTCACCCTGAAGTTTAATAAAATGAGTTTTATTTTGCACATCATGGTGTGAATGACACAATACTTAATCATGAAAATATTTTTCTTGAACTTCAATCTGAGAATGATTGAATGTCAATGAATTCTGAATTGGATATTGAGCCATCAACTAACTAGAAATCAAAGAATGACACAATGAAAGAAAAACAAAGCAAAAGCAATCCAAACACACTTATTTACACTTGCTAGAATGAAAGGCACCCAAAACATGACTTGAAAGCACAAACCATTGAGCCTACACAAATTCTGCAGTTTTTCATTCTAGATTGATATCAAAATTGGCCAGCCGGCTGATTCATTAACTGGTCAGCTGAACGAATTGATGAACCGGCTAAATAATTGGCCGGCTGGCTAAATAATTAGGAAGCACACTTGCAGTCAACTAAAAACTTGGACGGCCGATTGAATTGTTAGCCGATCGACTGAACATGCATGAAACTCGAGAGTGCGGGGAGAAGATAGAATTCCTGATTTGACTATGCCCTAGTTCATTGCTTTGACTTTTTTTTTTTTTTCTCTATTTTCTAGTAAAAAGTTTTTGATCAACATGAGAGTTAAATTAGCATGTTTGTTCCACTCTCTGTTTTGAAATCATGTAAGTCGAGCTATACACACTGAAAATTTACTTTTTGGGTCCAAGAAATGGTTCGATTTTAGAAAAATAGAAATAATTTTTGAGAAAATTAGTCAATTTCATTAAAAGTCCCCAAAACCTAGTTTCGCAAATGGCCCCTACCCCAACCAACATGGAATCAACCCTTGAGATGCACAAACTCAAATTAGATAACCCGCACAGAATACACTACTTTACCACTAAATCTATCTTGCAACTAAACCTTCTATGAAGAAGAGATAGGACAATTAAACTAAATGAAGATAACTCAATTGATCATGGATAGGATAGCCGAGTTTAATAAAGATACACCAATATAACATGGACGGGATGAGTAAGTTGAAAATGGTTGGGGCCGAACTTCAGAATGAAGCTACCTACGTATCCCAAAGATAGGAAATCAAGCCATATGTAGTTCATGGCTAAGGCTCACTCGGGTATTAACACTCTCCTTTTGTGCTTTAATTTTTGCAAAGTTGCCCTTCTGGGTTTTCGACCTTGCGAGCTTCTATTAATTTTTTCAGTTTTTCATTTTTTATTTTTTTTCATGCTTTAACTTTTGACTGGGTTGCCCTTGCAGGTTTTTAGCCGTGCGAGCCTTTCAAGGGTGTTGATTGATTGTGAGAATTCTAAGCCATCCAAATCCATGAGAACAACTGCTCCTCTTAACCAAAGAGACTTGATGATACAAGGACCCATCCAATTGGGTCTGAATTTCCCCTAGGATCGTGGATAGCAACTCAATTGTCCTTTCAGCATTAAATCTTCTTCTCTCAAATTCTAAAATTTGGCAATCTTATCCTTAGCATTTGCCCATTGTGGTACAGTTCATTTGCCAAAATGTCGTGATACCAAGGATTTTCATCTTAAACTTCTTTTATTGTGGCTATCATCTACTCTGTGAGGATCAGATGCATTTTGACCCCAATCGGTATATCCACCATTGAAGCTAGGGTTGCCAAAGAGTCGATAAACTAATTATTCATTCTGACTAGGTAGGTGACTAAGTTTGAATCCTCAATCATATCCAACCTTTTTGCCCCTAGTTCTAGGGTTGCTTCAAATTTGGTTATGCAAACCTTGTACTTTGGTTGATCATTGAACATTTTGAATCAAGGTTTGAAAGCTAGGGGGGTCGAGTCCCAAGGTCGAGAGGAATCCTATGTTGTACAATCTCAGGATCAATTCCAGGCATGTTTTCATAGGACCACACAAAAACATTTTTTATAATCTTTTAATAGGCGACTAATCACTTGTGCTCTTTTGAAGACAATGTAGAACCAATATGGATCGTGCCAGGATCCTTCTCTATATACATTAACAGAAATGATCTCATCCATAAAGGGCTTAGCACACCTCTCTTCCTTTTAGTGATCAAATTTTACAAATCCCAAGGCATTCCTTCCTCTTCATTTTTATTAAAGTTTCTAAAAAATGCAATGATTTAAAGGCACAGAGAAGTAGGAAAAATTATTGCATCTTTCATTCAGAACTTCTAACTCATTGGTTGAAACAAACTTGGAAGTAAAGAAAAGACGGACATAGAAAAAACAATGATGTCTGGGTTCTCACTCCCGAAATCACTAGACTCTGACTCACAAGACTGACTCGATCCCAATTCTAGCTTTATAGTCTTGGTGGAATCAGGTTCAGACTTAACACCCAATTCAGAAAGTAAAAATGAAAGCATTCCCAAATTGCTAAATATAGTGCGTGTCATCCACCACGCTTGGAATGAAATGTGTGCTATCAATAACTGGTCCATCCCCAATCACAGAAATGATCACAATATCCCCCTGAGTTCACTAGTCCTATGCTGGTTTTAAGATTTATCACAGATTTAGCCAGTGTCAAACTTAGAACTTCTCTAGTGCTTCTTTGCTACATGATCAATCCATGGCTTAAGAAAACCATAAGGAGGGAAGTAAATGCCCGTGAGACTATCTGCCATAATATCCAATTCTGGCTCCAAATCATCTGTCACCACAGGGTTTTAGGGTTTTGGCTAAAATCAAGGTGCATATATCATGAATAAATCAACGCTTTCTAGAATGCACCTCGGGTGAGGTAGATGGGAAGGTATGATGTATATACTGGAGTTGAACATGGGTGGTAGTACGTGGATGAAGTTAAGCTAGGAAGGCAGTTGAGCTTGGTCATTGGTGGTGGTAATGGTTAGTAGTGACATTGGGTTTTTGGGGTGGAGCTATGATTTTATTATCAATAAGATCTTGAATCTCACGAAGAAGTTAGATGCAATGATTTGTATCATGACCGTGCTATTGGTGGAAGGCACAGTACTTGGTGGGATCATGGCTACATGGAAGTGGACTAGGAAAAGGTTGGGGATCAAGGAGCTTGAGGTGCTCCTTTTCTACTAGAATTTCCATGGCACGGGTTAGAGACATGTAGAGAGGGTGAAACCTTCAGGTTTGAAGTCAGGTTGAAGTGGTTGGTTTTGGGTCGATACTATCAAAAGGGTTGGCCATTTTGGTAAAAACGGTGACAATGTTGATCTCTGAGGGTATGGAATTGACAGTTATGCTATTACTAGAAGTAGCATTGGAACTATAATTAAATGTCTTTCTCACAAGCTCATTTCCTTCTGTAATGATTCCCCGTCTAATAGCATCCTTAATTTGAACCCCAATCTCATAAAGATCTTTGAAGTTGAAGAGTGAGAGAACTATCATTTTATGTAGTAATCTTCCATGCAGATTTTTAACAACCATACGGACTTGATCTTTTTCCAAGGGTTAGTTTGTCATCATGGCTGCCTTCACCCTCCACCTGGTGATAATTTCATGAAGCTCTCGTTGGGCTCTTGTCGGCCTCAACCAACCTCTAGTTCCCAAATGGTTACCTCAATTTGGTTGTTGTAAGAAAACTGGGTAATGAAAGCCTCAACTAATTCTTCCCAACTCTGTTTCACCGAATCACTTCTGATAGAGTTCATCCAAATAGAAAATGTTTTTAAGCCCGAGATAGGCCCATAGGCCTCAGAATGTCTGAGAAAAGGCGGATATGAACCATAGGGTTGCCAACTCCATCAAATATATCTATGTGCAGCATTTTGAACTGCTCGGGAAACCTCACAATTGTTTCCATAAGCCCATCCTCGATGTCTAGAATGGAATTGATCCCTTATGATTTTTTGAACATTTTCTCTAATTTGGATATTTTTAGCATAGCTGGGTCAACTTCACCAATATCTGTGGGAAAAAGCCCACCCATTGGTTGTATAGGAACCCTAAGATCTTTTTGTAGATTAGGTTTATACAATTCTTCAACTGGCGGAGGTGGGTCCAAAACCGGATGATCCATTGGAAGTGGATGAGATGTGAAAGCCTCAGATGGGCATTGTAATTCAGCAAGAGCCTCACGGTTGGCGATAACCTTGTTGGTAATAACATCCATGCTCCATGGAAAGACCAAAAATAAGTTTGCTATATCTATCGGAAGTTGGTCCATTACTGTTGGAGGTTAGTCCATTACTATTAGAGGTAGGTCCGTCAGTATTGGAGGTTGGTCCATTACCATTGGAAGTGGGTCCATCACCACTAAAGGTTGGTCCATCACCATTAAAGGTGGATCTATCACAGATCCTAGAAATTTTGGCTGGCGAGGTTCTAATAATGAGGTTTTAACCTTCCTCGTTGTAACTGGCGGCAGAGAAACTAACACTGGCTGTCCTTGAACCAAATTTGCAGTTCTACTAATTCTACTAGCATGAGTCCACAAAACTTGGGGGATATCAGGCCATTCTGAAGCTATAGTGCACGATTACCTAGCAAAAACAATAGAACCCTCAATCAGCATTTTGGCAGCATTTCGCTCAATTGATCATTATGCACATTGAACTCAACCCCTCAAAATGATATGCCTGACCCACTAACAAATTTGAGAACCCCAGATCCCATACATTGCATATAGTAGGAAAGAGAACAAACACTCCTATGAAGGGTAGGGTTACCTTGTCCTAGCTTTGAAATGGTCTAGGGTTTCACTATTCACACAAGTGGCATCACACATCCTAGCATGGGGTAACATCCTGCCCTAGTTTTGGAAGTTGCTAGAGCTTACTATATGTACTAGGTCAGTCTTGGTCAAAAAGGGTACCTTAGCAAGACACCGATATACCTGGCCAATCTGGCAGATTAAGCGGTACGTGGTGATCCCGATTCCAAGGCTTGTGCTCCCACCATATTAGAGCCCATGTTTGTCTATCTGTCCGAAGTTGAATAGCCGTATAGGATAATAGGTGAAGAGCATGGGGCTTAGGTGCACCAATGCATGAAATGCAATGAGCATATAATTGAAAATAAAAGTCATATCATAGAGTTCGAGTCAAGGTTTCTTAATATCCCCAGTAGAGTCGCCAGAAACTGTAACATCGCAGGGGGGTACCCGCGTGTGTTAAACAGTTCAGACCCTTGATTTCTTTGATCTAGTCTCACAAGTGTGATGTGAAACGTAGATGAAAGTCCAAATTTAGCAACTTTATAGAAAATCCATTTTATTACACATTCTTTGCTAGAAATGGACTACCTCACTAGATCTTAGAATCACCACCTAATATTTTGGGAAAATTAGGAAACCCGTGACTTGTGCCAAGGCCACTGTTCATTGTAACCAAGGATGCTTGGCTCAAAACCTTAGGTATGAGAGAGAAAGGTCATTAATTAAGCACCACTGTTCACCCGATCAAAAGATCGGCCTCTACTAAGCCATGATATGATTTTTATTAACTTTATATGTTCATATTCTAATTATTTAATAAATGCTAAAATTACTATGTGAAGCAAACAAATATTGATTGTGTTGTTCATCTTAGAACAATTTGATTTTATTATTTCAAAAATGTTTTGAATAGTGCAATCATGAAAATCAATTTTATTCCAAATTAAATAACACAACCGTCACCCACTGGCATGCATAGAGTTATATCAAATAACCACATAGCCGCATGGTAGGATGCTAAACATAGCAGAAAAACACACATAGGCGGGATGTGAAAGCACAAACACTTACATATTTAGCGACGTCCTGCAAATATTTACAAAACAAATTTAGTAAAATATGCATGATCCTATATACAAGATCCTAATGCAATTCACTCATAAAATGCAACTACGGATCCGATTTCTAATATATGACATGTGAATCATCTCAAAACATGAGGTAACGCACAAAATCACATAATAATCAATTAAACTCACAGATGCAAATCTAGCTAAATCTTAAAGCATGAAGCATGGATATAATGACAAGCATGATATAGTACATATGTAATGACAAGCATGATGCAAAACAGGATTTTTTAATAGAATTATCATCCTTTCCTCATATTTCCACACTGTTCTTCGCTCGATTTCCTCAGAAAAAGTTTCATTTTGAAGTTTAAAAGTGAGCCTCAGAACACTACGAAAATATTTGGAACAAAACGCGAAAAGAATGTTTCAAAAGAGAATTTTGAATGCGACTTAAGCACTTGGCCAAAATAGGCTGAGCGTTGGAACTGAAACACAAATTCCATATTTCTTATCGAGAATTATACGAGAAACACATTCTTTTTTTTCATCATTGTGACTACAAGACCCAATAACATCGCCAAGAAAATTCATACATTCAAGTTGCGGGCATGAATCATCATTGGTTAGCACAAAGCGTCCACATAAACTATGGTCACAGGCATGCCTTGTCTTCCCTAGGTATGGCTTATCTGACAATTTCAATGTACGCATAAGAACCACCATTGTATAACTATGTATTTAATATCATAGAAATTAAATACATATAAAGTTGGATAAGGAACTTGTTTGCATAAAAACTCTAAAAAAAAAAAAAGAAGTGAAACAATCATCATCATATTACATCAATCTCAAGAAGAAATATAAAACCCTAGTTACTTGACTGGAGTTTCATCAAACCCTAAGATGGAGAGTTTAGCTAATCATGATTGCAAGAGAAATCTCCATGTTGAGTACTAATTCCATCTTCCAATCTTTACTATGCTCTTGATTTCCTTCTTGAATCCCTTTTTCTCCTCTTGTTCTCTTTTCAAAATCAAGTTTTTAAAAAAAGTTTTTTTCAAAAGCACCCAGCCCCCCTTTTTGTCTTGAACATAATTCTAAAATGAGGAAAAATTCGGAATGTGCTGTGCTCGAACAAGACTTGCTTGCTCTTTTTCAACTTTTAACATTTCTTTTCCTTAACTTGTTTTGGGCTTCAATGCATGTTTAACAAGTGCACATTAAGGAGCTTAAATGTAAACATTCAAGCACTTATCACTACAGCCTGAACAAGCTTTCTGAAAAATTCCCTACGGTTCATGGTGTAACACCCCAAAATAATTAACATTAACCCAACGCAGGTACCTCGGCAAGATTACCTAATATACCTCTCACACCTAACACTGAGAAGTGAAAGGAGGATCAAGCGGTACGACGATAATCCATATTCAAGGGTTATGTTTCCCACATGGCAGAGCCCATGACCGGCCAGCCTTTTGGCAAGCTCTTTAGGCGAGGCTTCAGCAAGCCGTCCAGGAATAGCAGATGGAAAATACAGTGACTTAAGAGCACCAATGCAAATGCAATATAAAGAACATATATCTGTAACTAAAATTTCACATCATGAAGTCCAAGTCAAGTTCTCTAATGTCCCCAGCAGAGTTGCCAGAAACTGTAGTTTGCTTTTCATGCTTCTCAAAGGGGTTTAGTCTCCTCGAATACGATAGCCCTACAGTTCGGACTCCCGTGGTTCTAAATCTAGTTTTGCAAGTGCAATGTGAAACCGAAAAAACACCAATGAGATTCCGAATCTAGAAAATCTTTGGAAAATCGATTTACAATCAGAAATGCCAAAAATGGACTGCATTGCCAAATTTCAGAGTCGCCACCTAAATATTTTTGGACAATTTAGGAAACCCGTGACTCGTGCCAAAGGCCACTCGTCCGTCAGTGTCTTGACTCAGAAACTTAGGTATGAGAGGGGAAGGTCATGAATTGAGCACCCCACTCACCCGATCAAAGATCGGCCTCTACTAATCATGATGTGATTCTTATATACAGTATATGCTATTGTTTCGATTATTATGCTCTTTGTACTATGTAAAGCACACAAGTATAGACTAAGTCACCCACTTTGAAACGTTTTGATTTTATGTTCGTTTTGAAAAGAATTGTGAATGTAGGGGCCAAATAATAAGAGACGTAAATAGGCCGAACAATTGGACCAGGAGTCGAAATATATACATCGCATTCGGCCCTAGTCGGGCAAATAGCTGGTTGATTAAGGGGGCCGAGTGGAAAGCGGTTTGCAGCAAAAAGAGCTGAATAAATAGTTATACGGTGAACCGAAAGTGGGCCCAACCTCGAGGCCCAGGAAAGAAAAGATATAAATAGAAGAACGTCAGTCAGAAAGAGGTATGTTAGAACTAGTATGCTTAACTTAAGATACAAGCATTCAAGAGAGTAGACACTGACTTATCCATCGGAGTGCTAATTCGGCATCCCCGACCGGAGTGTTCATTCCTTTTCAGGTGGCTAGTTGAGGATCACGAGCGTCCCCCAGGATCGGAAGAATATTTCCAAACCCCTATCCCCACAATTGGTGCCGTCTGTGGGAATACTCAAATACATCCATGGCGGGCGTAATGGAAGACCCTCCGATAGTCACTGACGAAACCACACAGAGAGATGACCTCACTCCAACAAACATGCTTGGACCAGAGACTATCGCCGCAAGACGCACCTTGAACTTCGCCTCACCCTTGACTTCAGCGCCTGAGACAATGCAAGCGATCATGGAACAAGCAAAGCAAAACGAACAGAGGTTGGAGAACATGATCGCTAAGAACGAACGTCTCCATCAGGATTTGGCCTTGGAAGTGGCGAAGTCCAAACAAGCTGTACGCCAAGATCCGGGACAACCTCCGAGGACAGGTGGTCGACGACCTCGAGCCCGACAACAAGACATTGATAGCGACTCTGACTCAGTATCCCTAGAGCCCAAGAAGAAGGGACGACCCGAAACTACTAGTTCCTCTGAAGAGAGTCCACGTATAAGGCATAAGCGAAGAAGAAACAGTTCAAACGAAGAAGACCAGCACGATCCCTTTGTACGACGGATTGCAAGGGCAGTGCTACCCAAGAAATTCAAAGCACCGTCATTCACTTTGTACGACGGTAAATCAGACCCCACCGATCACATCCGCTATTACAAGCAAGCCATGACGCTGCATGTAGACGATGAGGCTCTCATGTACAGAATATTTCCGAGCAATTTGGGACCACTGGCTATCTGGTGGTATTATAAACTGGAGCCGGCTTCGATCAAGAGCTTCCACGGACTCCAAAAATCCTTCAGGGCAAGGTTTATCACTAATGAGGTCCAACCAAAGCAAGTCGATTCCCTCTGGGCAATGCAGATTCAACCAGAGGAAACCCTTCGTGCGTATTCGACATGGTATTGGGAGTGTTTTAATCTGGTAGATGATGCTTGTAATGACTCCATGGCCATTACCGCCTTCAAGATGGGGTTACATCCCGACAGTGCCCTCCGCAGCTCTTTGACCAGACGGCCCCCAAAACAGTCTGGTCGTTGATGAAGAAAGTTGAGGAGTACTGTAAAGTAGAAGATGAAACCTAGTGGGTTAAAGCCGGAAACGTGGCCAACAAAATCGCTCCTTCTCAAATTGCTCAGCCGTTAAATTCTGTACCACCCTAGAGCCCTGAACCATGGCATCGGGCTAAACGAGACAAGAGACGGGATTCTCGTCGATCAAGTGACCAATGCTCCCACCGAGCAAATGAACAACTGCAAGTCGATAGCAAGCGCACAAGGTGCGCCGACAAGAAATATACAGAGTTGACAGAGTCGATCAGCGTGGTTATGTCCAAAATCCAACACCTTCTGTTCTTCAAATGGCAGTCGAAAATGGTGGGACCTCCTGACACGCGAAGACGGGATAGGCAGTGCGAGTACCACAAGGATCATGGCCATGATACTGAGAGTTGTTATGCATTGAAGGATCACCTGGAGGAATTGGTACAAGATGGTCGGCTACAACAGTACGTCCGAAAAGACAACTCAACCAAAGCAAAAGCCTTGAGACAGGATTCACCTCCACTCGGCGTGATCCACATGATATACAGCCTGCCAATGTCATCCGCGGTGCATATGATTCAGTCGAATCCCGACCCTCATAATCAACTCACTTCGGCTAAATGGCCCCATGAAGCTGCGAGCATTGCTTTTGATGATTCAGATTTGGTCGGAGTTACACTTCCCCACATTGATCCCTTGGTAATTGAGTTACGTGTAACCGATTCACCGTTAAGCACGTACTCATTGACCCAGGGAGCACATCGGAAGTTATGTATTACAAGACATTCACCAAACTCGGCTTCTCCGAATCGGATCTTTCTCCGGCTCCTTATCCACTATTCGGCTTCAATGCCAATCCAGAATACCCGTTGGGGAAATCACACTACCCGTTCAAGCGAGCTCCCGAACAGTGGATGTGGAGTTCTTGGTCATCAAGCTGCCATCGCCGTATAATCTCATCATGGGGCGATCTTGGTTGTATACTATGCAGGCTGTGCCAAGCACCTATCATCAGCTGCTACGCTTCTTGACAGAACGCGGCATTGAGCAAATCCGTGGCTCCCAAAAATCAACACAAGCATTTTATCTCCTTGCTGAAAAAATGCCAAAGGAGTTGCAAGTGAACTCTATTGAGGTGACGGATCGGGAAAGCCTCGACGATGTTGGGCGACTCCCAAATGAAAAGGCCACAAAGCCCTAGATCGAGTTGAAATCAAAGGAAACCCAGACAGGTTCTTCATGGTCGGCGCCTCCCTGAATCAAGCCGACAGATAGCAGCTAATTTCCTTCCTGCTCGTCAACCTTGATGTATTTGCGTGGACTCCATATGAGATACCGGGTGTAGATCCGTCTATTTCGCAACACCGTTTAAATGTTGACCCTAAATGCAAGCCGATCATTCAGAAAAGCCGGCGATCAGCCGCAGAGCACACTACTGCCGTTGTTGAAGAGGTTGACCGGTTGCTTGACGCCGGGGCAATCAGGGAAGTGACCTACCCTACATGGCTCTCTAATACTGTGGTTGTGAAGAAGAAAAATGGGACTTGGCGAGTCTGCGTTGATTTCACGGACCTAAACAAAGCCTGCCCCAAAGATTGTTTTCCTCTCCCCAGGATAGACCAACTTGTAGATGCTACGGCAGGTCATCAGCGTATGAGCTTCCTCGATGCCTATAGAGGCTACCATCAAATTGCCATGCATCCGGAGGACCAAGACAAAACTGCATTCCTCACCCCAAGAGGAACCTATTGCTATAAGGTTATGCCTTTTAGGCTAAAGAATGCAGGGGCAACTTACCAGAGACTAGTCACCACCATGTTCAAGGAGCAACTCGACCACACTATGGAAGTGTACATTGACGATATGGTGGTCAAGTCCAAGGAAGAGCAGAATCATATAGCCGATCTGGAAGAGACATTCGGCATTCTACGCAAATATGGAATGAAACTGAACGCTTCCAAATGTGCGTTTGGGATTGGCTCTGGCAAATTCTTGGGTTACACTGTCAACCACCGAGGAATCGAAGCCAACCCAAGGCAAATCACAGCAATCCTGGAACTCGGCTCCCCTTGATTTGTCAAGGAGGTTCAGAAGTTAATGGGGATGGCCGCCGCACTCAACAGGTTCATCAGTCGTTCCACGGACCGCTGCCGACAATTCTTTCATACACTACAGTAGGCCAAGGCTTTTGAATGGTTCGCCGAGTGCAAAGCCGCTTTCGACGGCCTCAAGACCTACCTCCGATCAGTTCCACTCTTGACAACGCCTTTAGCAGGTGACCCGCTCATTTTGTATCTGGCAGTTTCTGACTGGGCCGTCAGCGCCGTACTGATAAAGGAAGAGCTGGGGGAGCAGCGGCCAGTGTATTATGTGAGCAAGGCAATGGTTGACGCCGAAACACGCTACCTTCCGTTGGAAAAACTCATTCTGGCCCTCGTCATGGCAGCGAGAAAGCTGATGCATTACTTTCAGGGGCATACCATCGGGGTGCTAACGGACCACCCCCTCTGGTCGGTACTCCGTAGTGCAGAAGCATCAGGGCGCGTTTCAAAGTGGGCTCTTGAACTCGGCCAGTACGATATTCAGTTTTTGCCTAGAACCTCCATCAAGGGACAGGTGCTTGCCGACTTTGTGGCCGAATTCACTGGGGGTCTTGCCGACTTCACGTCTGATGAAATTCGACCTAAGCCGAACTGGAGAATTTATGTTGGGGAGATTTGGCAGTTGTACTGTGATGGATCATCCAATCAACGGGGCAACGGAGCCGGAGTGGTAATCATGGCTCCCGACGGCGCAATAATTGAGCAGGCCGTCAAACTCGACTTCGAAGCATCAAATAACGAGGCCAAATACGAAGCCCTTCTGGCCGGTTTGTGGAATGCACATTTTCTGGGTGCTCGGCGTTTGCTGGTATTTTGCGATTCAAAACTAGTGATCAATCAGCTAAAGAGGGAGTACGCGGCCAAAAATGACCGTATGGTGACTTACATGAAATCGGCTAGCGCCTTGCTGGCAAAATTTGACCATCATGAATTGAATCAAATAACACGTGATCAGAACACACATGCAGACGCCCTAGCTTGCCTAGCCTCCGCCATTAACTCAGAGATTAAACGGACCATCGAAGTAGGTTTTATCCCGGAGCCGAGCATTGGCCCTTCGGAGGAAATCCAGGTCAATGTCATAGAGTCAGGACCGAGTTGGATGGACCCCATTGCTGCATTCCTGTCTTCCAAACAGCTCCCAGCGGATAAGAAAGAAGTGCACAAGCTGCGAAACAAAGCCCTGCGATACTATTTGGATCCGCAAGGAAAGCTTTATAAAAAATCCCTTTCTGGTCCATACGTGGAATGTGTACACCTGGACAAAGTCGAAGAGCTTCTGACTGAAATACATGAAGGCAGTTGTGGTCCCATTCTGGCGGGCGCTCTTTGGCCCATCGAGCTATAACACAGGGGTATTATTGGCTGACAATGAGAACTGATGCCAAATGCTGTGTGAAAAAATGTGAACAGTGTCAGAAGTTCTCCCCGTTAACCCACCTGCCTGCTGAAGAGTTAAGCTCTATCACCAATCCCTGGCCGTTCGCCCAGTGGGGACTTGATATCGTAGGACCATTGCCGAGGGCCCCAGGGAACAAGCGATACTTGATCGTCGCGACAGATTACTTCACAAAATGGGTTGAAGCGGAGGCATTAACGCACATTCGAGATGCTAATGTTAAGCGCTTTGTATGGAGAAATATCATAACACGATTCGGCATTCCAAGAGCTCTTATCTCAGACAACGGCACCCAGTTTGATAGTGGCGTCTACCGAGAGTTGTGTAGCAAGTATGGTATCCGGCCTTACTTTTCCACGCCGGCTTACCCCCAAAGCAATGGTAAGGTCGAAGCCTCTAACAAATCCATCTTGGACGGCATCAAGAAGAGTCTAGAGAAAGCTAAAGGCAAATGGGTCGAAAAATTGCCGAGTGTATTGTGGGCTCATCGAACTACGCCGAGGCGATCCACTGGAGAAACGCCGTTTGCTTTATGCTTTGGAACCCAGGCGATCATACCCCTGGAGATCGGCCACCCAAATCGCAAGTTTTTGATATGGGCCGAAACGACATGATGCTGGCTTTGGATTTGATTCTGATCGAAGAACGAAGAGACCGTGCCCTTGCGTCCATGGCACGATACCAACAACAGCTTGCTAAGTCGTACAATCAACGTGTTCAGCTGCGCCGCTACACACCAGGAGAGTTCGTCCAGAAGAAAGTACTTCCAACTGCCAGGAAACCGGCTGATGGAAAATTGGGTCCTAACTGGATGGCCCCTATCAGGTCGATTCGATCGCAGGAGTAGGGGCATATCGGCTCAAAGACATGTCCGGAAGGAGTCTGCCACGACCTTGGAATTCAACGTACTTGCGTAAATTTTATCATTGAACCCGACCTGTGGGGAATGATACTAGTTTTGAATGGTTCGCCATGTACACATTCCACTTTTGTAATGCAAAGATTCCTGTTTACTTACGACAAAATCCAGTTCAAAAGTGTTTCGATAAAGCCTCCGGATTCGGAGCGCCCTTCGTGGATATCACGATTGGCCAAACCAAGTCTCCGGATTCGGAGCCCCATCGGCGCATGACGCCTTTGGGCCGATAAAGCCTCCGGATTCGGAGCACCTTTCGTGGATATCACGATTGGCCAAACAAAGTCTTCGGATTCGGAGCCCCATCGGTGCATGATGCCTTTGAGCCGATAAGGCCTCCAGATTCGGAGCGCCCTTCGTGGATATCACGATTGGCCAAACAAAGTCTCCGAATTCGGAGCCCCATCGGCGCATAATTCCTTTGAGCCGATAAAGCCTTCGGATTCGGAGCGCCCTTCGTGGATATCACGATTGGCCAAACAAAGTCTCCGGATTCAGAGCCCCATCGGCGCATGACGCCTTTGGGCCGATAAAGCCTCCGGATTAGAGCGCCCCATATCACGATTGGCCAAACAAAGTCTCCGGATTCGAGCCCCATTGGCGCATGACGCCTTTGAGCGATAAAGCCTTTGATTCGGAGCGCCCTTCGTGGATATCACGATTGGCCAAACAAAGTCTCCGAATTCGGAGCCCCATCGGCGCATGACACCCTTGGGCCGATAAAGCCTCCGAATTCGGAGCGCCCTTCGTGGATATCATGATTGGCCAGTCCCTGGATTCGAAGCCCCATCGGCGCATGACGCCTTTGGGCCGATTAAAGCCTCCAGATTCGGAGTCCCATCGGCGCATGATGCCTTTGGACCGATTAAGTCTCCGGATTAGGAACCCCATCAGCGCATGACGCCTTTGGACCGAATAAGACTCCGAAGTCGGAGTGCCCTTCGTAGATATCATGATTGGCCGACAAAAATCCTCCAAATTCGGAGCCCCAGCCGTGCATAACATGTTTGGGCTGAATAATACTCCGAATTCGGAGCGCCCTACACGAAGGTTAAAGCATATAAATATTCAAAGTGGAATGTTTTGTTAAGCTGAGATGGCAAAAACCGTTTACACTTTAAAAGCATACAAACATTGAAAATGAAATGCTTGAATAAGTTGGGCCGGCGCAACCGCATAAATAATTAAAATATGCAAACATTTGAAATAAGATGCCTAATTAGGCATGTAAACATTCAAAATCAAACACAAACATTTGAAATAAAATATTTTATTAAACTATCCAATAGATACATAGCTGACGCCCAATCTGTGTTAGAACGTTTACAATATATGTTTAGTTCTATTCGGCATCGCCCTCGTCATCGCTTTTCTCAATTTTGAAAGCGTCAGAAGGAAAGTCGTAACGATGATAATGGCGACGCCGATTCAACTCCTGCTCCTTGGAGTGCCTCTGAGGCTTGGAGAGCCTTAATCTACCTGTGCCTAAAGCCTCGATTCTCGCATCGGCACACTCCTCTGCGAGTTTCTCCTTAGTCTTGTCTATCCCGACTCTTCGGCCGTCGTGGAAGCCTTTTTCATAACCCACGGTCCTTGCATTTTCTACAGCAAACATGCTTGCCGTATCTCGATCAGTGATCACGTGACTTAACAGCCGTTGGGTCACTCTCTCCTCCACGACTGGGTTAGATTGACCTGCCGCACGCAGCTCGGTGGTTTGAGCCTTCCTAAGTTCCCTAAGCTCACGCTCGGCCTTCTCCGCGCGAGCCTCCAAGTTCCGAATTTGTTCGTCCTTTTTCTCTATTTCTCACCGCGCGGCACATAGGCGCATGCCGACTTCATAAGCAATATACAGCCCTTTCACCGCCTCGTGGATGCCCTCTCAAAATACTTCGAAATCCTGTCGACCAACCATCGACTGCTGGACTTCCGGTGGAAAAATCTGTCGAGCGAACTCGACTGCTACACCTGGGTCGTTAACAATGGAATCCACCTCCGTCATTGGTTTATTCCCCATAAAAATCGCAAAACTCAACGGTCGCGGCGTCGCGTCGGGCTCATTTCTCGGTCGCGGTCGTGGAAAGCTTCCCTATTGCTGTTTTTCTTTTCGGGGTGATCTGCTTCGACGACTTGGGGGCTGACGTTTTTCCCGTTCCTTGGACGTCCTACCTCCCGTGCGTATGGGCTCGTTGCTTGCGATTCATTTCAATGTCTAGCTCAGCCAATGTTCACCCTTCTCCTCTGCTGTTGAAGAACAGTCTACTTGACATCCGCGTTAATCTGAGCAAAACACAATAAGTGGAATTATGGGCGCGAAGAACCCACCCCATTTATCCTTAACACATGTAGCGCCCCTGAGGCGGTCTCATTAATTACTGACGGCTGGACATAGAGCCAATCGATCTGGCCGCAACCACTCCATGAACTCATAGTGTTCGGCCTTTGGAGTTCATAAATTGGCTGGGCAAGGGTAGATTTATTATTCTGATCGGCTGTCTGTTAGTAAATTAGTCGCCTGGGCGAAGCGCTGATCGATCGGTACCGCAGCCACTCCATGAACTCATGGTATTCGGCCTTTGGAGTTCACAAACTGGCTGGGGCAAGGGCAGATTTATCAATCTGATCAGCCAAATATCTAAGCCCGATGCCGATCGATTTATGCCGCAGCCACTCCATAAGCTAACAGTATTCAGCTTTTGGAAATCATGCACTGGCTGGGGCAAGGGCAGATTTATTAATCTGATCGGCCAAGTATCTAACCCCGATACCGATCGATTTGTGCTGCAGCCACTCCATGAGCTAACAATATTCGGCTTTTGGAAATCATGCACTGGCTGGGGCAAGGGCAAATTTATCAATCTGATCGGCCAAATATCTAAGCCCGATGCCGATTGATTTATGCCGCACCCACTCCATGAGCTAACAGTATTCGGCTTTTGGAAATCATGCACTGGCTGGGGCAAGGGCAGATTTATTAATCTGATCGGCCAAATATCTAATCCCGATGCCGATCGATTTATGCCCCAGCCACTCCATGAGCTAACAGTATTCGGCTTTTGGAGCTTATGCACTAGTTGGGGTAAAGGCAGATTTATCTATCTGATCAGCTATTCGACGAGGGTAAATTACTAAACTGCCTAGCTATCTAATCGGCAAGTGTACGCGAATGTTTTATCCAAAGTACAAAGTACATTCATCAATAGTAAAATTAAGCACAAATAATAGCAAAGAACAAAAGAAATTTTTATTAGTAAATTGGGCACAAACTATAGCCATTTTACATGTGAAAACTACTAAACAAAAAGCTACAAGTTCGCATGAAAATGCCTAGCAAAAACCTTAAACTGTAGCAATACATAAAAACTATGAAAACAAAAAGCTGTAACAAAAAATGTCGCCCTAATTAATTCTCGAAGTCAGACTCTAGTGGCTCAACATCCACTTGCTCGTATGGAATCGGCATAGCCAATGTCACATCAGCAGCAGCAAGGGCTTTGAGCCAGCCGGGTTTAAATCCCCGATTTTCAAATTTGGAGACTTTTTCCACATAATTGTCGAGAGCGGCGCTTTGCCCGGCCTCATATGCTTTGGAAGCCTTGGAGTCGGCTTCTTCCTTCGCCGCCTTCAATCCTTCCAATTCAGCCTCCAGTTTCGATATCGCCTCTTGGGCTAACTTGAGCGCATCTTCGCTCGCGTCTGCCCTCTTCTCGGTGGCCAATCTCAGCTGGTTCGCATTTCGTGCCCTTTCCATCTCGGCCTCGACCCTCGTGGCTTCCATTTTCGCCCTCGCCGCTTTGAAATCGGCTCTGCTCCTCTGGCCCTCTACTTCCGATTGTAAACGTCCGAGTCATTCGACGGCGTCATGCTAGTGATGGCCTATCTCGGCTATTCTCCCAACTGTCTGCAAAACAGGAAATTAAACCCACCACAATATTTGCATAAAAGGGAAAGACAAGGTCAAGGTATATACCAGAAGAGCCGATTGAGCGGCTAACGCTATCGCCAACAGATCCGGCTTTGCCCGAAAAGCCGCCTTATCAGCCAGTAATGAGACGGACGTAGCCATGCTCAACGCCATGGCTGGGTCTTTAATAGCCGACGCGTCAGAGGAGATCGGCGTGTTTTTTTATCTTTGGTTGAATGACGAAAGGCACAATCACATCCGATTTCTCTAAACGCGGCCGTTTGTCAGCACGGTTTTCGTCAGAGCCAGCCTCAACCTCAGCTGGACGCTTTTCCGTCCGCTCAGCCTCTTCATTAATCTGCACAACCGCCTCAGACTTGGCATTTCGGGAGGGCGGAGATTCGGCGGGTAGGGAGGGCTGAGATTTGGCAACAGGCAGGGAGGGCTGAGATTCGGCGGCAGGTGGCACTTCAAATCGAATGGCCTCTGCTCTTCACCGTGCAACCATCTTTTTCGTGTTTTTCTTTTTGGCAAGTTGTGTGAGGTTTAACCCAGCCATGTCTTTGGGGTATGCATCGGGAAGGTCCTCTAAACCGTTAAAACTGTCGTCAAATCGAAGGTCCCCTCGGTCCGAAGTGGACGAAGGGTTGGTTGAATTGAGGCTGGCTTCCTCAAAGGCCAACTTCAAAGCCTCGTCTACTTCGACTTCGAATTGATCTAACTCAGCGACCTCAGCTACTTTGGCCCGCTCCGAATCGGATCCCTCAAAACCAACTTGCCGCAAGTTTTTGAAGTCGGTCAAAATAAGAGCGGTAAGAAACTCTCCACTCTTCGGAATTGGAATGTTTTCTGTCGCCGAGAAGGTCGTATATGTTGGTTCGTAGCAAAGCAGAACGTGGGCCGGCCTCCCTTGTTTCTGAAGACTCAGACGGCCGAAATATTTGAGCGAGACTTTGATTTCTGAAAGAACGGCGTTGTCGGTTAAAGTCAAGGCTTTCTTCAAATCGTTTCTTGCACAAGCAAAACCATGAGGTCTCAAAAATGAAGCTTTATAAATATAATAAAAAATAAACACAAGAAGCTATACGGCCACCTGGTTCGCCCCTTCGTCTAGGAATAGGATCGAGGTGATCCTCGCCTTCGCCGAATTCCCAGTTACCTTGGACAATGACCATAACATCATCGACTAGCTTCCCAGAACTGGAAAGCATAGTCACTAATTGATGGTCGATGTCCTTGGCCCTAAGGAAATAACGTCCATGCTGACCAGAAGACTTAGCTAAGGCATAACAATGCCAAATAGCAGGTATGCCGAGGTTAATCTTAAGGTGACGGTTTAGCTCTATAATCCCCATTACGATTCTAAAAAAGTTGACATTGGGTTGGGAAGGGATTAGACCCCAATGGCAAAGCACAGCCCTAAGGAATGGGTGAAGGAGGAAACGGACTCCACCCTCTGCGATTGATAGGAGAGGGAAGACGATCGTGGTTTCATCAGCCCTCTCCATATCGAGGGTGCTGTTTGTCACGAGTGACAGACGGACGTCATCAGGAATGGAAAAATGGCGTCGAAAACCAGAAATTCGATCCGAGGAGAGGAGATCTTTCAAATGTTTTGCCATTTCCTTCAGCCTATAGGAGTATGCTAAACCAAAAACAAACTAGGAAAAAGGATTCAAAGTAGAGGGGAGAGAACTTGAAAGACGACGGGGATAGTGAAGGAAAGGAAGTTGTAGAGGTAATTCGGAAGGCGGTCCAGCGACGAGAACCTAAAAATGGTATGTATTTGAAAAGACGTTGAAATTTTAAATCACAATAAATAGAAGCGTACGAAGGGGCAGGAAGTTGAAATGATAACCGAGAGGCGTGTACTCAGACATCTGCGTTGGAATGAGGTCAGCCGCCGAATTTCGACTCTGACTTTTCGAGTTTGAAACCAAACACTCCAGCTAACTGTCATTAGTGGAGTGCTTGAGGGGCAATTGTGGGGGCCGAATAATAAGAGACGTAAATAGGCCGAACAATTGGACCAGGAGTCGAAATATATACATCACATTCGGCCCTAGTCGGGCAAATAGCCGGTTGATTAAGGGGGCTGAGTGGAAAGCGGTTTGCAGTAAAAGGAGCCGAATAAATAGTTATACGGCGAATCGAAAGTGGGCCTAATCCCGAGGCCCAGGAAAGAAAAAATATAAATAAAAGAACGTTAGCCAGAAAGAGGTATGTGAGAACTAGTATGCTTAACTTAAGATACAAGCATTCAAGAGAGTATGCACTGACTTATCCGTCGGAGTGCTAATTCCGGCACCCCCGACCGGAGTGTTCATTCCTTTTCAGGTGGCTAGCTGAGGATCACGAGCGTCCCCCAGGATCGGAAGAGTATTTCCAAACCACTATCCCCACAGTGAATATGTGCTACTTGAAAAAGTAAGCTCATATGTACATTAATCAAATTATCTCAACTTAAGCGAAAAAGCCTTCATCCACCGGCATTTAAGAGCTATATCAACTAAGCACTTAGCCTCATGGTAAACATGCTTGACATGGCAACACCAACACACATGCAATATGCTCAAGCAAGAAATGCTCACCTAGTACTAAACTGAGGCAAGCCAAAAGAAATGAAACCATCAGAAAAATGCATGCTTTACTATGCAAGTGACTAGTGCAACACATACAAAATGTAACTACGAGGTTCAGCCTATTAACATGGCATATGGATCAACTCAAAGCATGCGATTAGTGCATGTATTCAAGTAAGTAAGAAATGACAATATGGTTAGAATGATGAACCGAACCCAATGCATACATAAATGGGTATTTACACATGGGAATGATATGAAACCAAAATTTGGATACAACCACCGTAAGTGAGTAAATAAAAGGGAGAAAGAAATGGTGGTTGGAAGATATACACAATATTACAATTTTGCTCTTATGCAAGAGGGACCGAATATCCTAATTAGCTAAATATTACAAACACCAAATAAATGAATAAGCTAATTTAACTAATTAAACAAATTCAAAGGAATTTAATTAACAATTTGTAACACACTAATTAATCAAAAAGCTACAAGCTAATGAGTTCGAACGGGAGTCGAAGAACTACACGTACAACCGAGAACATCCTCCCGAAAACTCCTCTGTTTTGCTGCCAAATTCTGTTATGTTTGTAGTCAGAAAATAATTCTGTTTTTGCCTCAGCTTCTACTCTGTTCTATCATGAAAATGACACTATTTGTCCAAAACAGAGTGGTCGGCCAGCTTTGAAAAGTGGTCGACTAGATGGAAGGGTGGCCGGCTGACCACTTTTTTAGGTACTACCCTGCTGCCATAGAATTAAAACAGAGCAAAAATAGAGTGTTTCTAGGGGACGTTTATTCTCTTTGCCTCTCCCTATCATGAAACTGATCAAGGGACTAGTAGAATTGGTCCCTAAATCATCAATTGTCGCAAAGTTGTTGCGTGATGATCTATGAACCAATGGGACAAAAAAGAACAATGAAATGAAGTGAAAGACCAACAACACCTCTTCCTATCATGGAGTTATCTCAAGGAAAGGGATGGGCATTGCTTCTTGAACCATTGAACATCACGAAAGAGTACACAATGAGTCAAGACACAATAGGTTCAATATAACGTCTGCTTGAACCTGATTTGATTTTATTACATCTTTCACCACTGTTAGTTCTATTTTATTAGCCCTTTTCATTACCTTTCCATTCTTTATTCATTTTTGTCCAAAAGTGATAGTTACGTCCACTAATAAAGAGAGTGTCAAACAATAAGTTGTCCTTAGCATGAGAGAGGTGCAATGCCCTGGTAATGAACCTCCGAAGAGATTAAACCATTAAGCATGGAAGGTCTCTTTCTCATGCCTGAAACAACGATCCATTGTTTGAAACAACTCTTAAACATAGAAAATCAAGAAAGGAGGGAGGTTGCAAAGATGATTATTAAAAGTGTGAGTATATGTATGAAAACTATGGAATAAAAAAAATCTATCAACTCAAATAGATTGGTGTTTAAGGCCTAAACCACCAAATCTGTGAGGACTTACAATAATACAAGCATGATATTCAAACTATAAACCAAGCAAACACTTAAAACAGCCCCAAAAACAGCAAAAACAGTGTTGAAATTACTTTGAAAAAATCTAAAAAAAGTAAGCAAAATGGAATAGAACAAAAACTAGTATGCAAGCCTAAGGAGGGGTGGCTAACCCTTCCAGTTTTTGGACCTTAAACCACATGTTTTAGCTTCTAAAAACTCTGAAAAATCAATAGAAAAAGTTCAGAAACAAGTGGTAAACACAAGGATAAAAACTATGTAATGAGGTTCAAGAAAGGGTGGTTAACCCCTCCACCTTGAGTAGCTTTTAAATCACAAGTTTCAGCCCACAAAAATAGTCCAAAACAGAGTATAAATATCAAGAAAAAGAAGAGTGAAGAGTAGGAAAAATATGGAAAGAGTTATACCTTTGAAGAGAAGACACTCTTTTGTTTACAAACCATAAGGTGCTCACTCTCAAGGGCTGAAATTTTAGCTCAATAATCTCAGCAAGGAGCCTCAAAATATTGGTTTAGGAAGTGTATGTGTATTGCAAGATAGAGAGGGAGAGTGTTTAGCAAGGTTTGGACACTTGGAGAATTTTTCTAACCTAAAGCCATGAGGGATGGTCAAGTATTTATAGAAAAACAGGTTCCCCTGTCGGAAATATATGTATTGAGCCAGTTGGTGCAGTGCATGCACATAGAGGGACAGTTGGTAGCAAAATATCTTCCAGCCAAGAAACATGGCTGGCCAATAAAATTGACCTGCCGGTCACCTGTTGGCCAGCAGGCCTCTAAGTGGTCAGACTAGAAAAAAAAAATAGGTTTTGGCCCAAAGGAGGTGCAAGGTTTTAGGCACTGAAACTCAAAATCGAAGCTTCTTGCTGAAGAAGTTGAATGGTTGTACAGTGTAACTTTTCATCATCGAATGATCAACGTGAGGTATCCAAGTTTTAAAGGCGGTCAAAAATGGGGGGTCTGAAATTGCCCCTCTTTGACAGAGCTCGAAGTCATGAAATGACGTGAGTGAATGTCAAAGTCCAAAGACGACCCATTTTGAGAAGACCATAAGACTTGGGCAAGCAATCAAAATGTAAATGCAATTTGGTTGAACTCGAAAGTTTCCTACGTATCCCTTTGCAAGGAATCAAACCAGTGTTGTTCATGGGGCAGGATGTAAATTATGCACAATGCAAATGATATACAATGTAACGAAATATTCAAACCATGAGCAGTGCCTTCTACACAAATATTATAAAGCCATAGGGATGCAAAATCAAGCTACATTTTACGCAGAAAAGGTGCCGACGCCCTCAAACCACAATTCTTGTAGAATAGGTGTGTACATATGCAGAACTGTGCCTCTCGTAGAAAGAGTACAAGTGATTGGATGGTATGATATAGGTGAGGAATGATCTGCCAGGGAATGATGTACTAGGAAATAACAATGCAATAGGATGATAATGATCCTAACTGCATTTACGCAAAAAGGATGAATGCAACAAGATAGAGTATGATGCAATGGATGCAATGGATAAAATAGACAGGGGCGCAAGCCGAACAATGTTTTACCTAGAAAAGGCGTGGACACAAAACAAACCATGTCTAACACATAAAAGGTGCCAAAACCCTCAGACCACAATTATTGCAGAATAGGCGCATACACATGTAGAGCTACGTTTTGACGCGAGAAGGATATGAGCACATGCCAAACTAAGCTTGACATGGAAATAATGCAGGCAATAAGATGGTATGATGTAATGGATGCAATGGATAATGGATAGGGTAACATACTTCAACGCTGGAATCATGAGAGGATGAAGAACACTCTAACCACGTTGAAATCGTGAGAAGAGGTCTTGAGAAATTCGCTCAGGGTCACGTTCTTGTATGCCTTGATATAAAAAACCGCTCGAGAACACTCTAACCACGTTGAAATCATGAGAAGAGGTCCGGAAAAACCACTCAGGGTCATGTTCCTGCACGCCCTAAGATAAAAAAAAATCACTCGAGAACACTCCAACCCTGCTAAAATTATGAGAAGAGGTTCGGAGAAAACAGCTCAGGGTCGCATTCCTGCTCGCCCTGAGATAAATTCCATATACATTGAAATTATGTGAGGAAGGAAGAACACTCTAACCACGTTGAAATCGTGAGAAGAGGTCCTGAGGAAACCACTCAGGATCATATTCTTGCACGCCTTGAGATAAATTCAAACATGCTGAAATTGTGTGAGGAATGAAAAACACTCTAACCACGCTAAAATCATGAGACGAGGTCCTGAGGAAACTGCTCAGGATCGCATTCCTGTACATCCTAGATACTCTAACCACGCTGAAATCGTGAGAAGAGGAAATGTGATGATGCGATAGATACAAAGAGTATGATGAGATTGTGCGATAAATGCATAGAGTATGACGAGATTGTGCGATAGATGCACAATGTGGTATGTGTGACAAGCGATGTAGTGGATGATGCTAGGAAATGTAATAAACAAACAAAGCGCCGCTTTAGAAAGCACCTCATGAGGCGAGTGCTCTATTTTGACGGGGAGCTTGCTTTTGTGTTTTTCAAACTCTTACCTTCAACTCACAGCTCAAGGGTCCTTAAATGCTGACAAGGGGTAAAATCTACACGCGGAAGCCACGAATGCTGCTTTCTTCCCTGATCATACTTAAAACTTTCCCTATTTTCCAATGGGGTAACAGACTAGGTTGATTCAGTATCCAAAATTGAGGCGCATATGCGCTACCTCAACCTATGGGGCTGCCATACAGTTTTCAAGCCGATGATACACCCCTAGGTATTTAAACTAGACTTTAGTCTCGAAAATTCCAAACCTTTGTGTTCTAGGCATAGCCATTCGAACTCTAGTTTCCACCATCACAGTTGTTCTCCTAGAACTCATTGCAAACATAGCCAAGATGGTGGGGAATGGTGTTCAGGGGGAGCACTTTGGTCGCCATTCTGACTAAGCAGGCTTGAGCTCGGGGTGGAGATACATTTGGACTCCAGAGAAATGGCGAGACCTGCGAAGGTGCATCCGGAATGCAATTTCGGAATTTTCGGAAGTTTAAACAAACTCAGATGCTCCAATTTTTCCTTTTCTCTTTTGCTTTGCAATCCAAAACCTATATAGCTTTAAATAGGTCCTTGTTTTGTTGCTCTCTCTTTTGATCGAGGTTGGACTCTACAATTTATGAAAGAAAGAATTTTGTTTTGCACATGACGTTGGGAATGGCACGACACTCTAAGCATAAAACAATTTATTTTCTGAAATTTGAAATCGAGAATGAGTTTTTAATCGGGTATTGAGCCTACGAATGACCAAAGTCAAGACGACTTAACATTTGGATGTTTGCTTTCTACCGATGGGAGACCTTTCGATTCACGGGGAGCCCACTGCTTCTCCAAGTATTATTTCCCACCCTTTCATATTTATGGTGCTCACATCACTTTGGCACTTAATCTCTATTTTCTCTGAAAAGCCTTTTCCTTACTTTTTCTATTAGCATACATCTCTCTATTCTTTAATCTCTTTTATTTTTTATTCCTTCCTAGGTGTGGTTAGTGGATAAGCTCGAAGTTGTGAACCCTATGAGGAGGTCGAATGTCCAGCTCTATTTCTTGTTTGCGCTTTGCACTTGGCTCGATACCTCACTACTTGGAGGATAAAAGAGTTTTTGGCCCCTACGGCGAGCTTCAGTTGTGCCGTTCATGGCGAGTGTGTTTGACAATGGGGAAAAGACATAAAACCTAACTCGACTGTGCCCTTAGTTCATCACTTTGACCATATTTTTGCTTTTGGCTTTCTACTAAAACAATTTTGATTAGCATGAAAGTTTAGATTAGCATGCTTGTTTGACTTTTTGTTTTGAAATCATGTAAGTTAAGTTGTGAGCACTGAAAATTTCCCTTTTTTAAGTCCAAGAAATGGTCTGATTTTGGAAAAAAAATGGAATAATTTCCGAGAAAATTAGTCAACTTCACTAAAAATCCTCAAAATTGCTTTTGCGAATGGCCATTACCTGACCAACGCATAATTAACTCTTGAGATGCACAACCTCAAATCCAAACTTGATTTGTCTTGCAGCTGAATCTTTTAATGGCACAGAACAACCAAATTTGAACGAAGATGAGCCAATGGGACATGGATAGGATAGCCAAGTTTGAATAAGGATCAACATAGATGAGACTAATAAGCTGAAAATGGTTGGGGCCGAACTTTAGGATGAAGTTGCCTACGTATCCCAAAGATGGGAATCAGGCCTTACGTAGTTCCTGGTTAAGATGCACTCAAGTAGTAACTCTCTCCTTTTATCTCTAACTTTTGCGAAGGCCACCCTTTCAGGTTTTCAACCTTGCGAGCTCTATTTTTTTTCTTTTTCCTATTTTCTCTCTCTCTCTCTTTTTTTCTTTCTTTTTTCTTTGTTTTCATTTTTTTTTCTATTTTTGTTCTTTTTTGTCCTTTTTTTTTTTTTATACTCTAACTTTTGCCTAGGTCGCCCTTCTGAGTTTTCAGTCCAGCGAGCCTCTCAAGGATAGAAAAGTTTACCTTGTCTATGTTAATCAGTGTTGAGATCTCTAAGCCATCTAAATCCATAAGAATGGCTGTTATTTCTAATCAAATAGTCTTGATGATGTAAGGGCTCATCCAATTGGGTTTGAATTTTCCCTTAGTGTCGTAGATAGAAACTCGATTGTCCTTTAACAAAAATTTCTTCTCTCCAGTTATAGGATTTGAATGTCTTGCCAGTCTCCATTGGCTTGAGAAATGACCTAGTTTTGAATCTTCGAGCCCTCGGTTCAAGAGCTACTTCTAATCTAGCTATGCAAGCTTCATTTAATCATATCCAACCTTATTACCCCTAGTTCAAGAGCTGCTTCCAATTCGGCCATGCAAGCCTAATATTTTGGTTGACCGTTGAACATTCTGAATCAAGGTTTGAAAGCAAAGGAGTTGAGCTCAAGATCAAGTCCAGGCATGTCTTCGTAGGACCATGCAAAAAATATTTTTGAAATCT
Organism: Camellia japonica; assembly: GCA_030407325.1. Classification (NCBI taxonomy): domain Eukaryota; kingdom Viridiplantae; phylum Streptophyta; class Magnoliopsida; order Ericales; family Theaceae; genus Camellia; species Camellia japonica. The sequence goes on along the minus strand of JAPPVO010000019.1, from coordinate 161,549,554 downwards.
TTTAATAAAGCCACTTGTCGCTTGTGCTGCTCCTCTGAAGACAATGTAGAACCAATCTGGACCAAGCCAGGATCCTTCTTAGTACCCACATTAACCGACATGATCTCATTCATTAAGGGCTTAGCACGCCTCTCTTCCTCTCAGTCAATCAAATTTTGCAAATCTCGAGGAATTCCTTCCTCTTTGTTTTTGTTTTTTTTAATCACAATTTTGGAAAAAGTTTTGACAAACTTTGGTCAATGCAATGATTTAAAGGCACATAGAAGTGGGTGAAAATAATTGCAATTCCATTCAAGACTTCTAGCTCAACTGGCTCGAAGATAGAAACAGACTCAAAAGAAAGAGTGAAAAAGACAAACAAAAACAAGGTAGTGATGTCCGAGTTAACACCCCAAAAATTACCAAACTCGACATAACACGACTAACTCAACACCCAAATCAAAAAGTAAAACAAACAACATTCTCAAGTTATTAGAATCAGTGCGTGCCATCCACCATGTCCAGAGTAAAATGAGCACCATCAGCCGGTGGTTCATCCCCGATCACAGAACTAGTCGCATTATTCCCCAAGTTCATCGATCCAGTGCCGATAGACTTTGTAGGACCTATGAGGTGAAGACTTTGTTGTCAATCAAATCTTGAACTTCATGGCGAAGGCAAAAACAATAGTCAGTCTCATAACCAGGTTGCTGACGGAAGGCGCAATACTTGGCAGCATTATGCCTGGTTGGAAGGCGATCAGGGAGAGGCCGAGAGTCAAGGGGTTTGAGATGACCTTGTCCTATGAGGATTTGGAGAGCTTTAGACAAGGTCGTGTAAATGGGGTTGAAGGTGCGGTTACCAGTCTTAGAAGTATTGACAGAGGGGTTAGAAGGTGTTGACTGGCTTACCCCTAATTCAAAATGCCCCTCACCTGAGTGACAAAAGTGTCATCCACAGTTTTTGCAATAACTGCAACCACTTGCTGCTTGTTCAGCCCTTGGACCTTCAGAGTCTCAATAGCCCACCGAAGGTGTGTATAAGGATCAATACTTGCCTCGGCCTTGTTCTTGCCGCTTGCTTAAGCTTTGCCAAAGGATTGGATAGCTATATCAGAGCGAGGCCCATTTGTTGTTGACATGTCATCACCCAGACTTGAGATGGCTTCGGGTTGACATTTTCTAACTGCAACTCGCCCCACGATTAGGGAGCTTTTTGACATGAGATTTCTGGCATGTGATGTGGTTGATGATAAAGTCCAGATCCCAAAGGCTAAATCTGCCATAGTTCTCTGAAGATCTTCAATCATGCTCATCAACTCAAAAGTAGTGAGCTCGGCCATTGGTGCCCGCGATGTATGTAATGGGGTTTGAGATGATTGGGGCTCAAGTGCATCCATCATACACAGGTATATGCTTTCTAAAATAAACACCTTAGGCTTGGGTAAATGGGCTGCAGTGATGTATATGCTGGGGTTGTAGGTGAATGGCAATGTATGGATTAGGTTGAGGTGTGGAGGTAATGGGTTAGTGGTGGCATGAGGTCTTTTTGGTGGAGCTATGATCTCTTCGTCAATAAGATCCTGAATCTTATGACGGAGGTGGATGCAACGGTTTGTATCATGACCGTGTTGCCGATGATAAGCACAGTATTTAGTGAGGTCATGTCTTCGTGAAAGAGGACTTGGGAGGGGTCGGGGTTCTAGAAGCTCTAGGTGCCTTTTTTCTAGCAGCATTTTCAAAGTTTAAAAGAGAGCCATGTAAAGAGGATGGAAGTGTCGGGCTTGGGGCCGCATTGAAGTGGTTGGTCTTTGGCTATTATCAGCAAAAGGGTTTTTGATGGGACTGGTGACAATGTTTACTTCTGAGCATTTCGCAGCTGTGCTACCACTGGTAGTAGCATTAGAATTGCGAACAACATTCTTCTCATAGGCTCATTATCTTCCACAATGATCCTTTGTCCGATGGCATCCTCAATTTGAACCCCAATTTCATAGAGGTCTTTAAAGTTGAATAGTGGGCGGACTACCATTTTCTGCAATAGCCTTTCGTGTAGGTTTCTGACAATTATATAAACTTGCTCTTTTTCTAGAGGCTTGTTTGCCATCATAGCCGCCTTTACCCTCCATCTAATAACAAATTTTGAAAAGCCCTCCTTAATCTCCTGATGCGGCTCGAGATCACAGGTTATGACCTCGATTTGCGTGTTATAGGAATATTGGGCAATGAAAGATTTGGCCAACTCCTCTCAACTCTGTTTCACAGAGTCCTCCAATTTAACATACTAGATGACAACCATCCCAGACATGGTCTTTCCGAATAGTGACAGCTTCTAAATTATGGTCAAACCCATTGGTCGCAGGATATCAGAAAAACAGATGTAGATGTACCATTAGGTCTCCAGAGCCATCGAAGTGTTCAATATGCGGCATTTTGAACTGCTCCGGTAAGGTGACAGTAGGTTCTGTATACCCGTCCTCAATATCAGTTAACCCCCTGCACCTTCTTCAACATTTTTTCAAGTTTGTTACTTTGAGCAAGGTTAGGTCAAACTCGAACTCAAAAAGTGCATTAATCTGGTGAACTGGAGCTCTAGAAATCTCGATCGGGATAGGATCTGCCTGGACGGGAAAAATTGGAACACTCTCGGCTTGTGGATCTTGAGTTGTAGCAACATTGGTAGTGGTACCGGGCATAGGAGTAGCCACGTTAGGTGCATGAGAAGCAGAAGTCGTAGCTGGCTGCTGTTGTTGTTGTTGCAACCTATTCGTGACCTTAGTTTAACGGGTCAGGTTGTGCTGGAGCGAATCGACTAATTGCTACAGACGGATTAGTAAGTCCTCTAGATCTGATGATGGATATTGCGCCATTCCAGGAATAGGTGATTGTGCTTGGGGTGAGCTGAGTATAGGTGATCTGAGGGGTGATTGCCGAAACAATGGAACTAGTGATCCTTGGTGATAGTGAAGCAAACATCGGTTGATCCCGCACTAGATCTCTGACCTTACAAAGTCTATCGACATGAGTCCAGAGTACCTGGGGGATATCAGGGCCTTCTGAAGCTATGGTTCCAGGACTACCTAGCAAAAGAGAAACCAGATAGCACCTCAGCCCAATTTCACTAAAATAGATATGATCATAGCTGAAGAACTGTTCTCCCTACTGAATTTTGCCCCACAAACTGATCTCAACTGTACCACTGATATGAAGCACTCATGTACAGTTTCACTGTAAAGCACATGCTAGATAAAGAGAGCCAAAACACCCCTATGATGGGGGTAGGGTTACCTTGTCTTAGGTTTGGACATGATCTAGGGTTTTACTACTTCAAGCAAGTAGTTTCACAAAATCCCGCATATGGGTGAACCTCATGTCCTATGTTGGAACAGTCACTATGGCTTTACTATATGCAGCTAGGCAGATTGGTCAAAAAGGGTACCTCGGCAAGATTACTAAATATACCTCTCACACCTAATGCCAAGAAGTGAAAGGAGGATCAAGCGGTACGATGGTAATCCAGATCCAAAGTTTGTGTTTCCAACATGGCAAAGCCCACGACCAGCCAGCCTTTTGGCAAGCTTTTCAGGCAAGGCTCCAACAAGCCGTCCAGGAATAGTAGATGGAAAACATAGTGACTTAAGAGCACCAATACAAATGCAATGCAAAGAACATATATCTGTAACTAAAATTTCACATCATGAAGTCCAAGTTGAGTTCTCTAATGTCCCCAGCAGAGTCTCCAGAAACTATAGCATGCTTTTCATGCTCCTCGGAGGGGTTTAGTCTCCTCGAATACGATAGCCATACAGTTCGGTCTCCCGTGGTTCTGAATCTGGTTTCATAAGTGCAATCTGAAACTGAAAAAAAAAAAAAAAACACAAATGAGAATCCAAATCCGAAAAATCTTTGAAAAATCGATTTACAATCAGGAATGCAAAAAATAGACTGCATTGTCAGATTTCAGAGTCGCCACCTAAATATTTTTGAGAAATTCAGGAAACCTGTGACTCTTGCCAAAGGCTACTTGTCTGTCATAACCAAAGTGTCTCGGCTTGGGAACTTCGGTATGAGAGGGGAAGGTCATGAATTGAGCACCCCACTCACCTGATCAAAGATCGGCCTATACTAATCATGATGTGATTTTTATGTACAGTATATGCTCTTGTTCCGATTATTATGCTATCTTTACTATGTAAAGCACACAAGTATAGACTAAGTCACCCACTTTGGAATGTTTTGATTTCATGTTTGTTTTGAAAAGAGTTATAAATATGTGCTACTTGAAAAAGTAAGCTCTCGTGTACATTAATCAAATTATCCCAACTTAAGCGAAAAAGCCTTCATCCACCTGCATTCAAGAGCTATATCAACTAAGCACTTAGCCTTATGGTAAATATGTTTGATATGGCAACACCAACACATATGCAATATCCTAAAGCAAGAAATGCTCATCTAGTACTCAATCGAGGCAAGCCAAAAGAAATGAAACCATCAGAAAAATGCATGCTTTACTATGCAAGTGACTAATGCAACACATACAAAATGCAACTACGAGGTTCGCCCTATTAACATGGCACATGGCTCAACTCAAAGCATGCGATTAGTGCACATATTCAAGTAAGTAAGAAATGACAATATGATTAGAATGATGAACCGAACCCAATGCATGCAAAAATGGGTAGTTACACATGGGAATGATATGAAACCAAAATATGGATGCAAGAAATAAATAAAAGGGAGAAAGAAATAGAGTTTAGAAGACATACACTATATTACATTTTTGCCCTTATGCAAGAGGGACCGAATGTCATAATTAACTAAATATTACAAACACCAAATAAATGAATAAGCTAATTTAACTAATTATACAAATTCAAAGGAATTTAATTAACTATTTACAACACACTAATTAATCTAAAAGCTACAAGCTAATGAATTCGAATGAGTCAAAGAACCACACGTACAAATGAGAACATCCTCCAGAAACTCCTCTGTTTTGCTGCCAAATTCTGTTATGTTTGCAGTCAGAAAATAATTATGTTCTTGCCTCAGCTTCCGCTTTGTTCTGTCATAAAAATGACACTGTTTGTCCAAAATAGGGTGGCCGGCCGGCCTTGAAAAGTGGTCGGCCAAATGGAAGGGTGGCCGGCCAGCCACTATTTTTAGGTACTGCCATGCTACCACAGAATTAAAATAGAGCAAAAACAGAGTGTTTCTAGGGGATGTTTATCTTCTCTACCTCTCCCTATCATGAAACCGATCAAGGAACGAGTAGAATCGGTTCACAAATCATCAATTGTCGCAAAGTTGTTGCACGATGATCTATGAACCAATGGGACAAAAAAGATCAATGAAATGAAGTGAAAGACTAACAACACCTCTTCCTATCATGAAGTTATCTCAAGGAAAGGGATGGGCATTGCTTCTTGAACCATTGAACGTCACTAAAGAGTACACAATGAGTCAAGATGCAATAGGTTCAATATAATGTCCGATTGAACCCGATTTGATTTTATTACATCTTTCACCACTTTTAGTTCCATTTTATTAGCCCTTTTCATTACCTTTCCATTCTTTATTCTGTCCAAAAGTGATAGTTACATCCACTAATAAAGAGAGTGTCAAACAATAAGTTGTCCTTAACATGAGAGAGATATAATGCCCTGGTAATGAACATCCGAAGAGATTAAACCATTAAGCATGTAAGGTCTCTTTCTCATGCCTTAAACAACAATCCATTGTTTGAAACAACTCTTAAACAAAGAAAACCAAGAAAGGAGAGAGGTTGCAGAGATGATTATTAAAAGTGTGAGTATATGTATGAAAACCATGGAATAAAAAAATCTATCAACTCAAATAGATTGGTGTTTAAGGCCTAAACCACCAAATCTGTGAGGACTTAGAACAATAAAAGCATGAAATTCAAAGTATAAACTAAGCAAACAATTAAAACAGCCCCAAAAACAACAAAAACAGTGTTGAAATTACTTTGAAAAAATCTAAAAAAAAGTAAGCAAAATGGAATAGAACAAAAACTAGTATGCAAGCCTAAGGAGGGGTGGCTAACCCTTCCAGTTTTTGGACCTTAAAACCACATGTCTTAGCTTTTGAAAACTCTGAAAATCAGTAGAAAAAGTTTAGAAACAAGTGGGAAACACAATGATAAAAACTATGTAATGAGGTTCAAGAAAGGGTGGTTAACCCCTCCACCTTGAGTAGCTTTTAAATCACAAGTTTCAGCCCACAAAAATAGTCCAACACAGAGTATAAATACCAAGAAAAAGAGTGAAGAGTAGGCAAAATATGGCAAGAGTTATACCTTTGAAGAGAAGACACTCTTTTGTTCACAAACAACAAGGTACTCACTCACAAAGGCTGAAATTTTAGCTCAATAATCTCAGCAAGGAGACTCAAAATATTGGTTTAGGAAGTGTATGTATAGTTTATGTGTATTTCAAGATAGAGAGGGAGAGTGTTTAGCAAGGTTTGGGCACTTGGAAAATTTTTCTAACCTAAAACCATGAGGGATGGTCAAGTATTTATAGAAAAACAGGTTCCCCTGTCAGAAATATCTGTATTGAGCCAGTTGGTGCAGTGCATGCACATAGGGGGACAGTTGGCAACAAACTATCTTCCAACTAAGAAACATGGCCGGCCGACCATGTAGGGGGACGGTCGGCCAATAAAATTGACCTGCCGGTCACCTGTTGGCCAGCAGGCCTCTGAGTGATCAGGCTAGAAAAAAAATATGTTTTGGTCCAAAGGAGGTGCAAGGTTTTAGGCACTGAAACTCAAAACCGAAGCTTCTTGCTGAAGAAATTGAACGGTTGTACAGCGTAACTTTTTATCATCGAGTGATGAACGTGAGGCGTTCAAGTCTTAAGGGCGGTCCAAGATGGAGTTTCTACATTGATACAACACACTGGGAATCTCTAGGTACATGTTTGCCAGTAGGCTAAACAAGCACTACCAAAGCCATTTTACCAGTACTAATTGGAAAGATCGGCACCTAACTGCTTTGGTTTCTAGACTTTCACTAAAGACACACAGGCCAACATAATAAAACCACAACCACATCCACATCCCCTAACCAGATTCACCACGATATTCACCCTCTTTTTCTCAAAAACCAATATATTTACAATGTTCAATATGAAATGATACTCAATGCACAATGCATAAGAAATTAGTTTCAATTCAACCTAAACCTGATGCAATGTCTAGAACAATCAAGACTACCCTCCACTGATAGCCCAAAATAGATATTTCTATTCAAAAGATAATTTTCAATCAAAAAACACAATTGCATCAATTACAATGGGAGTGATATTACATATCCAACTCCACCATCATCACTAACATAAACATTGTTGCAATTTCACAATACCCAACATCATTTTCCATTTCCCTTCACAATTCCAAATATCCAAAATCTAGGGCAAAACCCCATTTGTTTTACAAAATCAATTTCAAGAAAAAATATTTACTATTTTAACATATCTCACTCATAAATACCACCCCAAAACCTTTTTAAAGAATCCATTTGGAAAACCCCTCTTTTGATTTCGAATCCAAAAACCTAGTTTTTTCCTAAAATTTTCCAATTCAATACCCTTTTCAAAGAACAAATAACTAAACTAAAACTCATATGAAAGAGTCAAAGAAATCCATACCTCAAAGAAAAAGAGACGAAGAAATGATGGGTAGAACTTGATGGAGTCAAAAACACAAAATGCTCCTATTAAAATGAAGCCCTTGATGTACTCAACGTTTTTCTCCAAAGGACTAGGGTAAGGAAACCCACGAATTGAGAGTGTTTGGGGCTATAAATGAGAAGTAGAGAGAGAATGTGTGTGGATCTAGAGTTTTGGAATGTTTAGAGAAAGAAAGAGATGAAAGTGAGTGAGAATAGCTTCTTCTCGAACTGATATACGCACAGATCGTTCAAGTGCAAGAATGGTCGCTCAAGCGACAAACACAGTAAATGACACTGCTCGAGCGACCAAAACCACCGCTTGAGCTCACAATCACCCCCTCCTAGTAGTTCAGACCTGCAAAAGGCTGCTCGAGCGCAAGAAAGAACGCTCGAGTGAAGATATCAAACTTTCAGTAGTTTTGCAAACTGTAAAAGACCGCTCGAGTATAGGAATGGTCGCTCGTCGCTCGAGCAAACAAGCCAAAATCTGGGTAAGAACTCTTTGAAAAACTAACTTCCCAACTTGTTTCGAAAGCAACCAAAACTCCCAATAGACAAACTCAACACGCAACAAGATAGAAATGAGATGGACAACAGCTAAGTACATGGGTTCTCAAATCCAAAAGCAACAAATGGGTTGGGTCTAAACTAGAATCATTATAATCTCCACTCCTTAAGGAATTTCATCCTTGAAATTTAAAATCAACTAACATTTAAAGAAAATGAAACAATTCCACATCATCTAGATTTGTAACAAGGGTACATCGAGTTTCTCAACGCTAACTATCACAGTTCAATTTTTCCAAAACATATACAATGTTCACATATTATAACATTTACAAAGTTTTCAACGTAAGATTCAAATATCAACAAATAGATCTGGATACTTCTCACGGACTTCTGCCTCACGTTCACAAGTTGTCTCTTCAAACTTATGGTGTGGCTATAACACCTTAACCAATGGAATAGTCTTGCTTTGCAAAACTTGGTCCAGAGAGTCTAAAACTCATACCAATCTCTCCTTATAAGAAGCATCCTCATCTAGCTCCAACTCAATCCGATCTAACACGTGTGAAGGATTCGACTTGTACTTCCAGAGTATACAAATATGAAACATGCCATAACCCCGAAAAGTTGGGGCAGCAAGGCCAAACGATAAGCTACTACCCTGATCCGCTCTAGGATCTCAAAAGGCCCAATAAATTTAGGAGACAACTTCCTGTTCTTCCCAAACCTCATCAAACCCCATCTCGGTGATATCTTTAGGAACACGTGATCTCCTATCTCAAAATATAAGGATCTCCTCCTGTGGTCGGCATAGCTCTTCTGGCAACTCTAAGCCGAAACCAATCTCTTACGAATAAGTGTGACTTTCTCTGTCGTTTCCCAGACTAATTTAGGACCTAACATATGTGCGTCACCCACCTCGTCCCAACACACTGGAGATCTACACGGTCAGCCATACAAGGCTTCAAACGGTGCCATACTAATATTCGTCTAAAAATTGTTATTATAGGCAAACTCCACTAAAACTAAGTGCCTCTCCTACGATCCTTTAAAATCAAGAACACAACCCTAAAACATGTCCTCTAAGATCTGAATGGTTCGCTCAGACTGCTCGTTAATCTGAGGTTGATAGGCAGTGCTAAACGTCAATCTAATACCCAAAGCATTCTGTAGGCTTTACTACAACCAAGCCGTGAAACCAGGATCTCTATCCGAAATGATAGTCTTTAGGACCCCGTCAAGTCGAACTATGTCCCTAACATAAAGCTCGACAAGATAATCTGTTGAGTCGCTCGTGCGCATAGGTACAAAATGCGTTGATTTCGTTAACTGATCAACTATTACCCACATGGCATCATTACCCCGTTGAGTCCTCAGAAGACCTACAACAAAATCCATCGTGACATGCTCCTACTTTCACTTGGCTATAGGTAAGGGTTATAACAAACCCGCTGGTCGCTGGTGCTCGACCTTCACTTATTGACAAGTAAGGCACCTTGAAACAAACAAGGCTACGTCTCTCTTCATCTCCTTCCACTAAAACTGGTGGCTAAGGTCGTAGGGCATCTTTGTGCCTCATGGTTGTATCGTAAGGCGTGAATGGTGGAACTCTCGGAGTACCTCCTCCCTACAAGATTCTGGCACAAAAATACACATTCAAGCCCTTTTCCACCTTCTCACTGGATATCTTCCCTCAGATAGCCTCTACCTCGAGATCTCCCCTATAACTCGGCTTACAAGCATTGGTTGTGCAACTACAGTAAATAAAATGGCCGACTGAATGAACTTGCCTAGATGCAAGTCAAACTTACCAATAGCACCCAACATCTCCCACTTCCAAATGACAATATTAGCTACGTTGCTTACTGTCTTTCTACTCAAAGCGTCAGCAACTACATTGGCCTTCCTCGGGTGATAATGCAACTCAAAATTATAATCTTCCATAAACTCCGTCCATTTCCTCTATCTCAAATTCAAATCTTTCTGTGAGAATTGATACTTCAAACTCTTGTGATTGGAAAACACCTCAAACTTCTCACCATACAAGTAATACTTCTAAGTCGTGAGTAGGATAGTTTCTCTCATGAGTTTTCAACTACCGTGAACTGTATGCTACCACTTTTCCTTTTGCATCCATATGTAACCTAACCCTTCTCGAGACGCATCACAATAAACTGAATAGCCCAAATCTCTCTCCGGAATAATCAATACTAGAGCAGTGGTAAGTCTAACCTTAAGCTCTTGGAACGACTTTTCACAAGTCTCATGCAACACAAATTCCACCATCTTCCGTGTCAATCTAGTCAATGATGAGGCCAATCTAGAGAAGTCTTTCACAAAACTTTGGTAATACCCGTCTAAGCCCAAGAAACCCCGAATCTCAATGGCATTCTTAGGTTGTTCCTAATCTTCCACTACCTTTATCTTAGAAGAGTCTACCATCACTCTTTCTTCGGATACCACATAGCTTAGGAACTTAACCTCCTTTAACCAGAACTCGCACTTCTGAACTTAGCATAAAGATTGTGTGCTCTAAGCAACTCAAGTACGACCTGCAAGTGTTCCTCCTCAGACGATGAGTAGATTAAGATGTCGTCAACAAAGACAACCACAAAATGGTCTAAGAACTCGTAGTGGCCATACTGCATACGGAATGCCCTTTTGTGAATATCCTCCTCCTTCACCCTCAACTGATGATAACCCGATCTCAAATCAATCTTAGAAAAGCAATAAGACCCCTTCAATTGGTCAAACAAATAATCTATGCGAGTTGATGGATACTTGTTCTTAACAGTTACCTGGTTCAACTTCCGTTAATCTATACTCAGCCGCAAAGTGACATCTTTTTTCTTAGCAAAGAGAGTCGATACTCCCCAAGGCGATGTACTAGGGAGAATGAAGCCCTTATCTAATAAATCTTGGAGTTGAATCTCCAACTCATACAACTTAGCGGGTGCAAATCTATATGGTGCGATAGAAATTGGTGTCCGTGCCAAGCACTAAGTCAATAGAGAACTTGATCTCCCGATGGGGTGGCAAACTAGTAAGATCCTTGGAAAAGACATCCGAGTATTCATAAACTACCCTCAGCAACTCAACTTGGACCATATCACTCTCACTACCCAAGAAAGCTGTATGAAGACAACTATGCTCGCCCCTACCACGAAGGTTACATACTGGCGATAAAACTCTATCAGCTCAGTCTCCTAGAAAATAAAAACAGTCACCACTCAAGGTGCACACCATAACTCTTTGACGGTGACAATCAATAACAGCATGATACGAAGACAACCAGTCCATACCAAAATGACATCGAAATTAGACATGTTTAACAATACAAATGCAAAAGGAAGTTAGCGCCGAACAACCTCTATCTTACAACCACGACATTCCCGGTGCAAGTCAACCTTACCCCAAACTAGAGACTCTACTTTGATTGAAGATGCTAACTAAGCCACTTCTAATCCCAAAATTGATGCGAATGCAGACAAAATGAAAGAATGAGATGCACCAGTATTAATCAACACATTAACAATTGAATTGAACAACAAAAAGTTACCTTTCAAAATAGAGGGTGCTGGGAACGAATCCAATGTGGTAACAGCATACACATGCCCGGTAGTTCTCTGTTCCACCTGCTCACCCCTCGAAGCATAAAACTGGTAAATTAACTGAGCTAAAAAAGCTTCCTACGTGGCCCTTGAGGCCTGAGTTGACTGGGTAAGCTTATGGCTCTATGTCTACCTCAAACCAGACGCACCAGGTGTGCCACCTGCCTGAGGGAAAACCTCCTCAGGTGCACCAACTGCCCACACTGATAACAGGTAGGCGGCTGCCCTCTCTTCTGACTCTGGCTTTGTGAACGAGCTACAAATGGCACAGACTGCTGCCCTCCTCCTCAATGCGAGCAAACTATAGACTTGTGGCCCAGCTGACCACACTTAAAGCAAGTGATCCCACCCTGACTACTCCTTCCAGAACCAACACTTACTATAGGAAAGGTGGATCTTAATTGTGTTGCTTGGGACTGTTGTGGGGTGGAACCCCTTTGCCTCTTGTTGTCCCTTGTCTCTCTCTGAACCTCTTGACTCTTCTACTTGGAGCCCCTCATCCTCTCCTCCTCAATTTGAATCACAGTCTCTAAATGAGTCGCCACCTCTACAAGATGATCGTAATCCCTAATCATAGACCTCCGACTACCTTGAAAAGGAGCCCAGTCCTCTGCCTCTTCTCAAACTCAACACAACAGCATTCCTTCGTCGCCACAAGCTCTAGTGCAAATCTAGAGAGGCTAGTAAAGGCTGTCTAAAACTCCACTACAAGCGTGTTCAGCTGCTTAAGCTTCAAAAATTGATCCCTCAACTTCTCCCTGGTATTGGGAGGCAAGAACTTGTCCTGAAAAACGTTGACACGGGGCCTCTTAAGTCACCCTAATGTGCCTACGCTCATACTTTTACCATTGACCCGCATCTCTCTTCAGTTGGAAGGATGCCAAAGTCACTCTCAAATCGTCATCCTTGATACCAAGCATCTCTAATGTCTTCACCATCTGCTCTAGCCACTCATATGCCTTCAGTGGCTCCTTTGGATCCCGCAAAAACTCATCCAGATTCGATCGGAAAAACTCCCTCTTCAGAAAGGATGCCCTATCTCGGTAACATGGCCTGGACTTGATTCTCAGCCTTGAGAATGTCCATAAACTCCCGCAAAGCACTAACCATTTCTCAGGCCAAAGTGCCCATGGCTTCCTGACCTACTAACTCGGCTACGTTAGCCTGACCAACTCTTTCCTCCTGTGACAGAATATCATCAAATAATCGTACCTCCTGCCACCTAGGCCTAGCACACCTACCACCACCACGTCCTAATATTCTAATAAAGGTAACAAACAGATTAGTACATTTACAAATGTGTCGAAGCTAATTCACTCACGTCCTAATGCGGTGGACAACAATTAATTCACTCCACTTAAGCATATAACCACATAAACACAGACAAATTTTCTTTTTAGATAATGACCGTCCCATAACATCGCTAGAGTTCCAATTAGAAATAGCAGTGATCAAGTGCTCTTCTAACAGGACTTTTAGAAACTTGTAGCCCAATTAATATCTAAGAAATTAAATCCCATACACACTTAATCACATAAGCATGTTGTTACATAGCATACCAGGTCTATTTCTAATATCATCTAGCTAGAGAACCCATTGTGGTAAAAACCATATCCCACGATCCCAAGGTATTCTAACCCGGTAGCTCTGATGCTAAGTTGTAACGCCCCGAAATAATTAACAGTAACCCATCCCATATTAGTACTACAATTGATCAATAACCTCATAACTTCTATTCATTATATCTTTGATCATTACAAAAGATGACACATGCAATATATATTCACCAATCCTAGATTTTGAATCTATAGCATATGTCATGGATACAAGAGTAATAAGAGAAATAAAACCAAGTAATGAAATGCCTTAATGGCTACAACTTTCTGAGATGATACCTGGTTACAACAAAATGAGTTTAAACTCCATACAAGTAATGCCCTGGGCTTAAACAAAATAATTACATCAAGAAACCAAAAATGAAGCCTAAAGCTCCAAGTCCTCCCAAGCTACGTCCTTGGTTGAGGCATATCATCAGCATATGAAAGTTGTTTTCCACATAGGATGAGACATAGCCCAGTAGAGATACTCTAACACAGTATATGAATCTTAGCAAAATTATAAAATGAATGCACATGCATGCCATTGATTAAACATTTCCTCGTTTTTTCCATCTCAAATCATGCAATGCCAGATTATAAATCAATTCATAGAAATAATCATTTTATAATAGAAAACAGGGCAGTGGATACAACACACTAGGGTTCTTTAGGTATGTGTCTGCCAATAGGCTAAACAAGCACTACCAAAGCCATTTTACTAGTACTAACCGAAAGGATCGACACCTAACTGTGCGGGTTTCTAAACTTTCACCAAAGACACACAGACCAACATAATAAAACCACAACCACACCCCCTAATTAGATTCACCACGGTATTCACCTCTTTTTCTCAAAAACCAATACATTTACAATGTTCAATATGAAATGATGCTCAATGCATAATGTTTGAGAATTTTTTTTAATTCAACCTAATCCTCACGCAATGTCTACAACAATCAAGACTATCCTCTTAACAGCCCAAAACAAATATTTCTATTCAGAAGATAATTTTCAATCAAAAGATATAATTGCATCAATTATAATGGGTGCGACATTACATATCCAACTCCACCACCATCATCAACATATATATTGTTCCAATTTCACAATACCCAACATCATTTTTCATTTCCCTTCACAATTCCAAATATCCAAAATCTAGGGCAAAACCCCTTTTGTTTTACAAAATCAATTTCAAGAAGAAATATCCACTATTTTAACATATCTCACTCATAAATACCTCATCATAACCATTTTCAAGAATCCATTTGGAAAACCCCTCTTTTGATTTCGAATCCAAACCCTAAGTTTTTTCTAAAATTTTCCAAATCATTACCCTTTTCAAAGAACAAATAACTAAACTAAAACTCATATGAAAGAGTCAAAGAAATCCCTACCTCAAAATAGAAGACACGAAGAAACGATGGGTAGAACTTGACAGAGTCAAAAACACAAAATGCTCCAATTAAAATGAAGCTCAACATGCTCAATGTTTTTCTCCAAAGGACTAGGGTAAGAAAACCCACAGATTGAGAGTATTTGGGGCTAGAAATGAGAACTAGAGAGAGAGTGTGTAGATAGGGTTTTGGAATGTTTAGAAAGAGAAAGAGATGAAAAAGTGACTAAGAATACCTTCCTCTAGGACTGATATGAACAGACCGCTCGAGCGCAAGAATGGTCGCTCGAGCGATAGACGTAGTAAGTGACACCGCTTAAGTGACTAAAACCACCACTTGAGCACACAATGTCCCCCTCTTAGTAGTTCAGACCTGCAAATGATCATTCGAGCACAAGAAAGACTGCTTGAGCAAAGATATCAAACACTCAGTAGTTTTGCAAACTGTAAAAGACCGTTTGATCGCAAGAATGGTCGCTCGAGCGAACAAGCCAAAATCTGGGCAACAACTCTTTAAAAAACTAACTTCCTAACCTATTTCGACCATAACCAAAACTCCCAATAGACAAACTCAACACGCAACAAGATGGAAATGAGACGGACAACAACTAAATACATGGATTCTCATATCCAAAATATCACACCCCAAACCCGGGTATGATTGGCCGTGGCCCACAAGGCCTTAGCCCAAGGCACACGTAAGCCTAAACACGAATCCATAATCACATTGAACAACTATACAATAGTACAATAATAAATAACCAAAACTTAATCCAGTGACATGCCACAAGTATAAACGGTAAAACCAACCGTAATCAACACCATCCAAACTTATTGGAAATAAACAGCCCACATATAAACATAATCCTAAATGAACCTCAATAAAAATAAAAAGAAATATGCACAAACTTGACATAACAATCTAAAATAAAATAAATGAATGTCCCAGAGGTCCTTGCAATTGAGTCCCCGCCATGGCATGAGTGCACTCTAAGTCCTTCTAACACTTGGAAATGATAAACAACTAAGTCGACTGATAGCTCAGTGAGTAGCGACACTGATAGTAAATACAATTTTGAAAACAGGGTTCAATTCCAAAATAAGATATATATATATATATATATCACAGAAATTATATTGGCATACAATTTTGATAAAGATAAGCTATTTCAAAAAGAAGGTTCCACAGTTCAACAGTTAAAATACTCATGTCTCTCAAGAACATGATAAATGATATTTTCCACTTAAAACAAATTACAACATGAATACCAATAATTTTCAGGGTACCAAGAATAATAAGTAACATGCCACAAAGTTCTCAAGGCAATAAGCCCATTGGATCCAATATCGAACCAAGAATCATCATCGGGGTGGCAACCCAGGCCTTTTCTCTAAGACGATCCGATTGAAGGTCACCTAGCCTAGCCTAGGTCTTTTTGTTACAATTGTTGAGCACTAGAGTCATCACGGCCCAACCCAGATCTATTCCCTAGTGGCCAGAGTCACCACACACAGTGGAATAATTTCCCTGGACTAAAATATATAGATGGTCTCGATAATCAATACAATTTAGTTTCACAAAACACGGTCGTTCACCATTATAAACATGAGACCAAAACAAATAGTTTACAGTATACAAAGTTTACACATGTTTCAGAAATAATTTAATTCCATTGATAATATAGTAATTTATCAAAACTGTTTAGTCCTAAAACAACAATTTAATTTTCCAATAGTTCAGGGTAGGGTAACATTTATAAAAATATGTAGCATGCAACTACTCACTTGAACACGGTATAATATAATCCTCGAATAAAGTATGAAAGTCCAACTAGTGCCCTGAACAAAGTATTAAAACTACACGTCACTACTAATTCAAACATACTAAAAGGAATAATAAACTAAGTAACCCCAAACTAAAGCGCACTAAGATAGCTTAACCCCACTCACCGTTACTCTTAAATATGACCTAAACTCATGTTCTTCAAGGTCTCAAATTATTCATGACATGGGTTCAGATCAAAACTTAATTAAAAGTAACTTTAAGATAAAACGGAATTTTAAACAAGTTTTTTCAATCTATTCGCTAACTTTGAAAATTAGAAAACCCACTCCACACTGTTTGAAAAATTCAAAAACCCTCCGGATATCAACTAATATATCCTAAGTTTCAAACCCAATTGGTTTTACTTGATTTATTTATCAAAATAATTATTTACAATTAATTATGCCCAAACAGATTGTTTTCTGCAGCACTTTAAAGAAATTAATGGTTCTCTTAGTATACACGAGAAATCAATGCAAGGCCAAAAATATAAGAAACTAAACTCGTAACCAGTTCTAATGACGCTGATTTGATAACTTTTGGATTTATACCCAAAGAGAACGACACTTTCGAAGTTACTGTTTTACACCAGTTTTCTGGACAGATTTGAATGCACCAACTAATATAGATTTTGACTCCCAAAAATTATGAGAAAATTCTGATATTCAATTCAATATGTAATTAATCTACTGTAAAAATTTCAGTTCAAAATTCATCCGTTTGATATGATTTCTTGATTTTTAAAGTTTGTGATTTTGTGCAAAATTTTCGAACTAAGATGTACTTTACACACAATTTATTTCCTCAGGTTTCTTAACAGTATATATACACAAAATACATACATGTACAACCTCTCCATCAATGAATTGAATCATAATAGAATAAGGATAAAGAACAAAAGCAAAAGAAAGAAGAAAGATAGAGACCAACCACACACCCAAAAATCCCTCCTTGCTTGCAACCTTTTTTTTTTTTTTCTTCTTCTTCTTCTTTTCTCTCAACCTCTCTCTCTCTCTCTCTCTCTCTCTCTCTCTCTCTTCCTCCGTGGCGGTTCTTGCTGCTATAAATTGTAATAGGCAACCTAGGGTTCCTATATATATATATATATATATCTAAATAAAAGGCTCTAAATTATTATCTTTTGTTTTATTTTATTTTCTCTCTTCATTAATTTAAATAAAATACAACTATTACTAATCAAAATATGCTAACTAATTGGTCCCCCCCCTTTTTTTTTAAACAATAAATCTTACCTCTAAATTAAATACTTTCACTATAAATTTATTTTAAGTTTAAAATTAATTAAAAGATCGTTTAGTAATATTTAATTTGCACCTTAAGATTCACAAGTAAAATATTTGAGGTTTGTAAAATAATTATTCTTTAATTTTTTATTTTATTTGTATATTCAGATTCTCACATTCTCCCCACCCCCTCCCCCTAAAAGGAAAGTTTCGTCCTCGAAACTAACCTGAGTAAGTCATGAGAATAGATGTGGATACTTCTCGCGCATCTTGTCCTCGTTTTCCCAAGTCGCCTCTTCAACTAGATGATTACGCCACAGTACCTTAACCAATTTAATGACCTTTGTACGTAACATTTTCTCTTTCGAATCCAAGATCTGTACAAGCATCTCCTCATATGAACAATCCTCTCTAATCTGAAGCGGCTCATAATTTATCACATGCAACGGACTGTGCACATATTTCCTCGGCATAGATACGTGAAACACATTATGCACTCCTGCCAACCTGGGGGGTAAAGCAACAAGGAACACAACCTCACCAACCTTCTCCAATATCTCAAATGGTCCAATGTATCTATGTCTCAACTTTCCTTTCTTTCCAAACCTGATGACTCCTTTCCATGGTGATATTTTCAAGAATACCATATCCCCCACATGAAACTCTAAATCTCTCCTATGATGATCAACATAACTTTTATATCTACTCTGAGCAGTCAATAATCTCTCTCTGATGGTGATAATTTTCTACGTACCATTCTCCAGCAAGTCAGGTCCCAACAATTGCCTTTCACCAACCTCATACCAACACAAAAGAGACCTACACTTCCTCCCATAAAAAGCCTCGCAAGGAGGTACTCCCAAACTAGAATGATAACTCTTATTATACGTAAACTCCATGAGCAGTAAATAATCATCCCAATTAACTCTCCACTCCAAAGCACAAGCCCTCAACATATCTTCAAGGCTCTGAATAGTCCCTTCTGATTGCCCATCTGTCTGAGGGTGATAAGCTGAACTAAAATTTAACCGAGTACCCATAGCTGACTGTAATGCACCCCAAAACTTAGACACAAAACGAGGGTCCCGATCTGATACTATTGACACAGTTGCACTATACAATCTAACAAGCTCCTTCACATCAACTGTGCAAATTGAGCTAGAGAATAGTTCATCCGTACTGCAAGAAACTGTGCTGACTTAGTTAACCTATCAACAATTACCCAAACTGCATTGTGATTACTGCTGGTACAAGGTAATCCACACACGAAGTCCGCAGTAATATGATTCCAGTTCCACTCTGGTATAGGTAAGAGTTATAGCTTCCCCGCCGGTTTCTGATGTTCTACTTTAACCTGTTGATACACCAAACACTGAGCTACAAATTTTGCAATATCTCTTTTCATACCATTCCAGCAAAAATGTTCAGGAAGATCCCGATACATCTTAGTGCTTCCAGGATGAATGTTATAACTAGAACTATGTGCCTCCGTTATAATCTTCTTCTTCAAATTACTACCAGCAGGAACACAAATTTGGCTACAGAATCTAAGCAACCCATTATCACTAACCACAAAGTCTACATGCTTATCCTTGGCCATCTCTCATTTAATACGCTCACACTGGGGGTCAATCTCCTGAGCTAAACAAATCCGTTCTCTCAAGGTTGACTGACCTATCAATTGACTACAATAAGCCCTATCACCAGGCGTGACAACCTCAAGCCTCAATTGTCTTATGTCTTCCACCAAACAACTCTCAATAGAAAAAGTAACTACATCTCCAACTGCAGCATTCCTACTCAAGGCATCTGCCACCACATTTGCCTTCCCTGGATGATACATCTTCTTTGCCCCAAATTTAGTTCCTTTTGTGTAAAAATATACTTCAAACTCTTATGATCAGTGTAAATCTCACATGACTCTCCATACAAATAATGTCGCTAGATCTAAAGAGCGAAAATCATTGCTGCTAACTCCAAGTCGTGCATAGGATAATTTCTCTCATGTACTTTCAACTGTTGTGATGCATAAGTAATCACCTTCCCATGCTGCATGAGCACACATCCAAAACCCCGTCGTGAAGCATCACTATAAATCACAAAACCACCCCCATCTATAGATAAGGCAAGGATTGGAGCTGATGTTAACCTCTATTTAAACTCTTAGAAGCTACGCGCACAATCATCATTCCACTCAAACTTTACCCCTTTCTTGGTGAGATTGGTAAGTGGCAAAGCAATACGGGAGAATCTTTCCACAAACCGTTTGTAATATCCAGCAAGCCCTAGAAAGCTACGTACCTCTGTCACAGAAGAGGTCTTGGCCAATCAACAATTGTTGCCACCTTCGTGCTATCCACAGATACCCCATCTTCACTCACCATATGACCCAAAAAGGACACACTGCTCAATCAGAATTCACACTTCTTAAATTTTGCATACAGTCTCTTTTCCCCAAGGATCTGCATTACTACCCACAAATGCTGCTCATGCTCCTCCTTACTCTTCGAATAAATTAGGATGTCATCAATAAACACTACCACAAATTTATCCAGCTAGGGTTTAAATACTCTGTTCATCAAATCCATGAATACGGCTAGTGCATTTGTGAGACCAAAAGGCATCACCAAGAACTCATAATGCCCATAACGGGTTCTAAAAGCGGTCTTAGGAACATCCTCATCCCTTACCTTCAACTGGTGATAGCCTGACCTCAAGTCAATCTTAGAGAATACTTAAGCTCTCTGTAACTGGTCAAATAGGTCATCAATGCATGGCAAATGATACCTATTCTTCACTGTGACTTTGTTCAGTTCCCTATAATCAGTACACAATCTCATAGACCCATCATTCTTCTTCACAACAACACAGGTGCTCCCCAAGGTGAAATACTAGGCCTAATAAAACCTTTATCTAACAACTCATGTAACTGAGTTTGTAACTCCCTTAACTCCAATGGTACCATTCTATAGGGCACTTTAGAGATAGTTGTTGTATTGGGGACCAAGTCAATGGAAAATTGTACCTCACGATCTGAAGGAAGACCAGGTAGATCCTCTGGAAAAACATCAACAAATTCCCTCACTACAGGCAACTCCTCTAATTTCTGCTCTGGTTGTTCGATACTCACTATACAAGCTAAATAACCATGACACCCTTTTCTTAACATTTGGTTAGCCGAAGGAAGAAATAAAACAAATAGAAGACCCTTTTCCATCTCCCTAAAAGAAAAACTCATGTTGCCTCAGTAAAGCAAAAACTACCCTCTTTCTAAAACAATCAATAGAGGTATAATGCTTTGTCAACCAATCCATCCCCAAAATCACATCAAAATCCTTCATCTCTAAATAAATCAAATCCACTAGAAAAAATCTACCATCCATGTCTATCTCACAAGATCTATAAACATCCCCTAACACTATTGTTTCTCCTAATGGAGTAGACACAACAATACATGCATCAAAGGCTTACAAGGAATAGACAATTTGTGTAGATATCTAGGTGCGACCTCTTAACCTTCAAAATGAAATCAAGAAAAATTCAACACAAGTTTAAACAAAACCAACTAAACAACACACTACTAAGGACTATAAGGACTCGAACTCGTCTAAATGATGAAATGCAAGATATGTAACTCGATAAACTACAGCTTTGATACCACAATTGTCACATCCCAAACCCAGGTATAACTGGCTGTGGCCCACAGGGCCTTAGCCCAAGGCACACGTAAGCCTAAACACGAATCCATAATCATATTGAACAACTATACAATAGTCCAGTAATAAATAACCAAAACTTAATCCAGTGACATGCCATAAGTATAAACGGCAAAACCAACTGTAATCAATACCATCCAAACTTATTGGAAATAAATAGCCCACATATCAAAATAATCCTAAATGAACCTCAATAAAAATAAAAAGAAATATGCACAAACTTGACATAACAATCTAAAACAAAATAAATGAATGTCCTAGAGGTCCATGCAATTGAGTCCCCGCTAGGCCATGAGTCCACTTTAAGTCCTTCTAACACCTGGAAAAGATAAACAACTAAGTCAGCTGATAACTTAGTGAGTAGCAACATTGATAGTAAATACAGTTTTGAAAACAAGGTTCAATTCCAAAATAAGATATATATCACAAAAACTAGATTGGCATATAATTTTGATAAATATAATCTGTTTCAAAAAGAAGATTCCACAGTTCAACAGTTAAAATACTCATGTCTCTCAAGAACATGATAAATGACATTATCTACTTAAAACAGATTACAACATGAACACCAATAATTTTCTAGGAACCAAGAATAACAATTAACATGCCACAAAGTTCTTAAGGCAATAAGCCCGTTGGATCCAATATTGAACAAAGAGTCATCCTCGGGGTGGCAACACGAGCCTTTTCTATAAGACGATTCGATTAAAGGTCACCTAGCTTAGCCTAGGTCTTTTCCTTACAATCGTTAAGCACTAGAGTCATCACAGCCCAACCAGGATCTGTTCCCTAGTGGCCAGAGTCACCACACACAATGGAATAAATTTCCTGGACTAAAATATACAAATGGTCCTAATAATCAATACAATTTAGTTTCGCAAAACGTGGTCGTTCACCATTATAAACATGAGACCATAACAAATAGTTTACAGTATGCCAAGTTTACACATGTTTCAGTAATAATTTAATTCCATTGATAATATAATAATTTATCAAAACTGTTTAGTCCTGAACAACAATTTAATTTTCCAACAGTTCAGGGTAGGGAAACGTTTATAAAAATATGCAGCATGCAACTACTCACCTGATTACAACATGAATACTAATAATTTTCTGGGTACCAAGAATAACAAGTAACATGCCATAAAGTGCTCAAGGCAATAAGCCCGTTGGATCCAATATCGAACAAAGAGTCATCCTTGGGGTGGCAACCCGGGCCTTTTCTCTAAGACGATCCGATTAAAGGTCACCTAGCCTAGCCTAGGTCTTTTCCTTACAATCGTTGAGCACTAGAATCGTTATGGCCCAACCAGGATCTGTTCCCTAGTGGCCAGAGTCACCACACACAATGGAATAATTTTCCTGGACTAAAATATACAGATGGTCCAGATAATCAATACAATTCAGTTTCGCAAAATGTGGTCGTTCACCATTATAAACATGAGACCATAACAAATAGTTTACAGGATGCCAAGTTTACACATGTTTCAGTAATAATTTAATTCCATTGATAATATAATAATTTATCAAAATTGTTTAGTCCTGAACAACAATTTAATTTTCCAACAGTTCAGGGTAAGGTAACATTTATAAAAATATGTAGCATGCAACTACTCACCTGAACACGGTATAATATAATCCTCGAATAAAGTATGAAAGTCCAACTAGTGCCCTGAACAAAGTATTAAAGCTACACGTCACTACTAATTCAAGCATACTAAAAGGAATAATAAACTAAGTAACCTCAAACTAAAGCACACTAAGATAGCTTAACCCCACTCACCGTTACTCTTAAATATTACCTAAACTCATGTTCTTCAAGGTCTCAAATTATTCATGACATGGGTTCAGATCAAAACTTAATTAAAAGTAACTTTAAGATAAAACGGAATTTTAAACAAGTTTTTTCAATCTATTCGCTAACTTTGAAAATTAGAAAACCCACTCCACACTGTTCGAAAAATTCCAAAACCCTCCGGATATCAACTAATATATCCTAAGTTTCAAACCCAATTGGTTTTACTTGATTTATTTATCAAAATAATTATTTACAATTAATTATGCCCAAACAGATTGTTTTATGCAGCACTTTAAAGAAATTAATGGTTCTCTTAGTATACACAAGAAATCAACGCAAGGCTAAAAATATAAGAGACTAAACTCGTAACCAGTTCTAATGACGCTGATTTGATAACTTTTGGATTTATACCTAAAGAGAACGACACTTCCAAAGTTACTGTTTTACACCAGTTTTCTGGACAGATTTGAATGCACCAACTAATATAGATTTTGACTCCCAACAATTATGAGAAAATTCTGATATTCAATTCAATATGTAATTAATCTACTGTAAAAATTTCAGTTCAAAATTCATCCGTTTGATATGATTTCTTGATTTTTAAAGTTTGTGATTTTGTGCAGAATTTTCGAACTAAGATGTACTTTACACACAATTTATTTCCTCAGGTTTCTTAACAGTATATATACACAAAATACATACATCTACAACCTCACCATCAATGAATTAAATCATAATAGAATAAGGATAAAGAACAAAAGCAAAAGAAAGAAGAAAGATAGAGACCTACCACACACCAAAAAATCCATCCTTGCTTGCAATCTTTTTTTTTTTCCTTCTTCTTCTTTTCTCTCAACCTCTCTCTCTCCCGTGGCTGCTGCTGCTGCTATAAATTGTAATAGGCAACCTAGGGTTCCTATATATATATATATATATATATCTAAACAAAAGGTTCTAAATTATTATCTTTTGTTTTATTTTATTTTCTCTCTTTGTTAATTTAAATAAAATACAACTACTACTAGATCATAATACTAACTAATTGGTCCCTTATTTTTTTTTTAATAATAAATCTTACTTCTAAATTAAATACTTTCACCATAAATTTATTTTAAGTTTAAAATTAATTAAAAGATCATTCAGTAATATTTACTTTGCACCTTAAGATTTACAAGTAAAATATTTGATGTTTGTAAAATGATTATTATTTAATTATTTATTTTATTTGTATATTCAGGTTCTCACACAAAAGCAACAAATGGGTCGGGTTTAAACCAGAACCATTACACGTGGCCCCAAGAATTTTGCGGTGAGAGGAGTCGAATCTAAGACCTTGGAGGGAGCAAATTCCTAAGTCCAAGCCTCATCCACTAAGCCAAACCCTTGGGGTTCTCATTCTCTCAATTTGTTCGATGAAAGTTTTGAATCATCTGCAAAGAAACAAAGAAAACAATCATAAATAAAGCATGTTTATTGGTGTATAACCAAATTATGAAATTGTTGATTCCTTATAGAATCTACATTTACATCATATGACTTCAAATATCAGCAACTTAAAGACATATACACCATTAGAAAACAAAAACATAGTTCTACACAATAAAAATTGCAAGCATTCTCACAACAAACACAAATACCATAAATTAATAATGTAGTGAGGTCAATTTCATTTGGAAGGTACATTTAACCTCCCAAATTAAAAGATGAAGTAGCCTTTATGTAGTCTTTTTGTTCCAATATGGATGACAGTAAAGTATGCCATTAGATTCATAGAGTGAAGTATTAGAATTTAGTCATTTCTTATGGGAGGTCTTGGGTTCCACTCTTTGGAGTGGAATAAGTGTGTTGGCCACATATTTTGTATCAGCTAATCGAGCTTAACACATAATCCATCAGCGGTAACTTGAGGAATTAGTAAATATCTCCAATCATCAGAGGACATGTGGCAAATCATATCAATGGCAATGGATCTACGAAATACTGGAACAAACAAAAGGAGCAAAGTGACATAGCTAAACGATTCTTGAAGATTCAAACCCAAATTCAGGAGGGAAACCCAACTGCAAGAAATTGTTTAGTGGATGCAAAATGCTTGGAGCCATGATCATAGAGGTTACTTTGACAATTATCATCCACTTTGACAGTTATCAGCCACTTCGACGATTACTACCAGGACTTATAAATAGCGAGAAAAGATGATAATGAAGGGACTCAGAACCAGATCCAAAAACTAGTTTATTTACTTTACATTTTTCCTTCTAGTTCTTTACTTTCCCGCACTGCATTTCAATTTCTTAGGAGTAGTTCTAAGCTAGCCTGTTCATTGCTGTATTTCCCTTTGAAGCTGTGGAAGTGTGAAGGCATTATTGTAAACATTCGTTTACTTAATGAAATGTAAATTCTGACATTGTTCTCTCCCTTATTTTTTTACTTTTTGATTAATTCTTCTGAGTTTTCTCCTAAAACAAGCCACCAGTAAAAGTCCTCTTCATTGAGACTAAAGAACTTCGAAACAATCGTCTAAATAATTGGTTGGTATTTACTATTTTTGTAAGGACTCACTAATCCTTGGTGGCACGCTCTAATTACATTTCTAACCTTTGAAAGTCAAAAAAAGCCAACAAAGTGTCAAGACTTAAGTTGTTCCAAGGAGTGAATATGAATTTAACTCTCCATAAGTACGTCTCTAACAACTAACAATTGACATTTGACGAAGATGATGATAATAATAATAATAATAATAATATAATAATAATAATAATAATAATAATAAAAAGAAGAAGAAGAAGAAGAAGAAGAAGAAGAGTCATTTGAGGACTTGATTCATCATGATGGAGGTGAATAGTGGGTCTGTCGGAGTATTGCAATGAGGAAGTTTAGGTTTGTTGGCCTATTTTAATGATGAGAAGTATTTCGAAATCATTTTATTATTATTTATTTTTTTGATAAATTTTATTTTATTCCTTTGCGATTTGAGTCATGTGCGGTTTAACCCCCTAACATTTAAAAATGACCATATAACTATCACATGGTTTGTGGACTGAAATGCACCGTTTAGCACCGTTAAACATTTCGTCAATTAAATAGTAAGTATGAAACACGTGGTAAATATAAGGGAGTTATATGCTTATTTTCAAATTTTCAAGGGGTAAATCGCACATTAAATAAAGCACATGGGGTTAAAGTGCACTTTACTCTCCAAACAAATGACCAAAATATAAGAGTATTTTAGTCTTTTTAATTAAATCATTAATGGTCCTAACAATGCACTTCAGTCCACAAATCACAAAAGGGTTATATGGACATTTCCAAACGATAGGGGATAAATTGCACATAGCTCAATTCACAAGGGTTATGTGTCAATCAACATTCTCTCTATCTACCCTCATCTCAAAAAACACAACAAACCCTTGATGTACAAAAACAAATACACATGCAATAGAAATTTAGATGATTTAAGGGGACAACTTGGGGGAAATTTTGGGTATAAGCTGCTCTTAACCTCAAGACCTAAGAGCAAAAACTTGTGAAATTAATAGAAATTTTTGGAACTTACCGTCCACCATTGGAACCAAATGATAGCTAGGAAGTTGCCAATTTTAAAATGTGGAGAAGTAGAACAGGACTACGACTCCTCACTGTGAGAAGATTCTCTGCCAAACATGAAGCCAACCATACCAGTATAGTAGAAAAATTTAAAGGTTCACCTTATTTCTTCAAAACCAAAACTGAATTTATGTTTATAAAAGAATGAGAGGTCATAGTATTGCGGTGACTAAGCAACCAAAGGTATAGAGAGAGAGAGAGAGAGAGAGAGAGAGAGAGAGAGAGAATTAGGGTTTATGATTTTGCAATTAACAAGAGAGAGTGAGGGGAATAGAGAGCGAAAGAGAAGAAAAAAAAAATTTTAAAAAAAAAATATACCAAAAGAATGGCCAAGTGAAAGCAATAGCGAATGGGATGTAATGGACAGAGGCACTGTAGATCTGAGTGTAAAGGGAAACCCTTCTGCGAAAAAGAATTTTAGTTGCCAAGAATATGTCAGATCAAATATTTTTCCCGACTAATGTATTTTAGTCGGCAAATCAAAACCTTTGGTGACCAAAAATCAGTTTAGTCACCAAACATGAACCTTCATCGACCAATACTTTAGTAGCCAACGCCTAATCCATATTTTAGAATTGGGCCAACTAATTATAGTTACTGCCAACACAAATTTTAGGAGGCGAGGTACTTTGAGTGAATCCTTTATCCACTGGAGTTTATTATAAGCCCCATTTGGTAAAACTTATTTGTAGCTTAAAGCTACTTATAGCTTAAAATAAGTTCTTTTAGAGTGTTTGGTAAAAATTATTTCACCAACTTATAACTTAAATAAAGCTAATTTTCAACTTATTTTCAAGTGGGTCTGGAGGTGCTTAACGAGATAGCTTAAGCGCGCAGCTGTTATACAGGGTGCTAAAATGACTTAAATGCCCCTCTTAATCTCCATTATTTACAAAAATGCCACTATATATACACCACATCTCAACACTGTTCACGAACCAGAGAGAGAAGCATGCGATTTCCGGCGATGTCTGGCGATTTCCAGCGACATGTCGCTCGCTCCGGCGATGAAACAGAGATCTCTCTCTGCTCTCTCTCTTCCTCGCTTTCTCTGTCTTTTTGTCTGTCTCTCTGTCTATCTCTCTCTCTCTCTCTGCACTACATCCATGGCGCCGGTCGATCTCGGGTTCGTCGCCATCGCGATCGCGAAGCTTTGTCTGTCTGAACCAACGCCGTCGTCGATCGATCTGAACCAAGCTTCGTCGTCGATCTGAACCGACGCCGTCATCGATCGATTTGAACCAAGCTCCGTCGTCGATCTAAACCAACGCCGTCGCGATTTGAACTGTCGCCGGTTGTCGCCCCTGTGCTTTTGAAACCCTAGAAAATAAATTGAAAAAAAAATTGAAAATAAACTAAAAAAAAAGAAAAATATCAATATTAATATTAATTAAAAAAGAAAAAATACTTTTCAGAATTAATAAAAACAGAATTAATAGTTAATATGAAAAAAAATTAAAAAAATTACTTTTCAGAATTAATATTTAACACAATTTATTAGAATTAATATTTACTTTTCATAATTAAAAAAATTAATTTTGAGAATTAATATTTACTAAAAATGAAATATTACTAAAAATAATTAAAATGAATAATAATAAAGAATAATAATAATATGAAAAATAATAATAATAATAATTGATGGACAAAATGATACTAATTTTAATATTTACAAAAATTTATTTCAATTAATATTTACTTTTCATAATTAATATTTACTAAAAATGAAATATTACTAAAAATAATTAAAATGAATAATAATAAAGAATAATAATATTATGAAAAATAATAATAATAATAATTGATGGACAAAATGATACTAATTTTAATATTTACAACAATTTATTTCAATTAATATTTACTTTTCATAATTAATATTTACTAAAAATGAAATATTAATAAAAATAATTAAAATGAATAATAATATTATGAAAAATAATAATAATAATTGATGGACAAAATGATACTAATTTTAATATTTACAACAATTTATTTCAATTAATATTTACTTTTCATAATTAATATTTACTAAAAATGAAATATTACTAAAAATAATTAAAATGAATAATAATATTATGAAAAATAATAATAGTAATAATTGATGGACAAAATGATACTAATTTTAATATTTACAACAATTTATTTCAATTAATATTTACTTTTCATAATTAATATTTACTAAAAATGAAATATTACTAAAAATAATTAAAATGAATAATAATATTATGAAAAATAATAATAGTAATAATTGATGGACAAAATGATACTAATTTTAATATTTACAACAATTTATTTCACTTAATATTTACTTTTGAGAATTAATATTTACTAAAAATGAAATATTACTAAAAATAATTAAAATGAATAATAATAAAGAATAATAAAATAAAATAAAATAAAATGAAAAAGAATATTCATGTTAAAATAAAAAAGAAAAAAAATTAAAAAAGAAAAGAAAATAAAATAAAATGAAAAAGAAAAAGAAAAAGAAAAAAATGTATTTTAAATGAAATCACAAATTTTATATCTTATAAGGGCAAAAATGACAATTATACAAAAAAAAAACTATTTTACAGCTTATTTACCAAACACTACTCTGCTGCTTAAATCCATAATCCCAAAACTGCACCAAACAGGTTACCAGCTTATATTCACAGCTGTAAGTTATAATCTGTTAAGTTATAATCTATAATCACTTTCCCACAGCTCTACCAAACGGCCCCATAGTTGCCAATTATGAAACTTTTGGCAACAAATATAATTAGTTGCATAAAATTTTATTTTCAGTAACTAAAAAATTTTCTAGTCATCAAAACCAATACTTTCCATGACGAAATGTTTTTTAGTCATTGAAAATGTCTTTTCTTGTAATCGTAACATTTTTATTTTATCATGTTCGTTTTCAACAAAAAATAAAAAATAAAAATAGATGGTTTATTTTTAAAAACATAATTGTCGTTCATTTTGTTTTTAGACAAACTCGAAAAAATAAAATTATTACAATTATCGAGTCGACAATTTTTTGTTATAGATGATATATATTGAGGGCTCCACAGAATGAATTGTTCATATTATCAAGACAATTTTTTGTTATAGATGATATATATTGAGGGCTCCACAGAATGAATTGTTCATATTATCAAAACAGAACTCATAATGGGTTCCACGGGAATCTCAAATTTTTTGAAGTAAAAATTTGAACTTGAGAGAAGTCCTACCATTGTAATAGTTTAGATATAGGGTAAACTACCAATAGGTCATAATAGTTGGACTTAATTCCCATTAAGTTCTATTGAAAGTTAGTTCTAATAAAATCATTGATAAAAATAATTTGTGATTCTTTTTTTTGTATATGTTGCTAAAAATTGACAATTATTGATTTTTTTTGTCATGATTATTGTTAATTTTTGCTAAAACTTACAATTAGTGACGTTTTTATGTGACAAAATTTTCAAATTGTAGCTGAAGGTTAAAAATTAGTGACATTTTTATAACAAAATTTTCAAACTATCTCTGAAAATTAACAATTAGTGACGTTTTTTAATAGTGTTTAATGAAAAATATCATTATTTATCACGTGACCTATTGGACAATAAATCCACTTATTAGGATTTACACGTAAATCCTCCATAAATATATAAATTGTATGATTGAATTTGAGAATTTTGTCATGATAAATTTGAAATAACAATGTAAAAGTAGTGACTTAAAATACTTAATGCTAAGAGTTCGAAGTGTACAAAGATTTTTTTTTAGGATTGGGTGTCCGGGTTAGTTTACACTGGACCAAATCTTGGGCAAAGCCTATAAGTGTGACCTCAAGGAGTTGATAGTTCTTTGGCTCAAAGCTTCTCTCAAGGACTTCCCCTTCTCAGTCGAGGACGTGGTTCTCAATTGGAGACAAATCAGGCTCTGCTATTGAGTTTAGAAGAATTCTATCTCTGTGTTGTAGAGCATCAGTTGTAGAGCATCAGCTGTTGCATTCTCTGTGTTGTTTTTTGTCTTAATCTGCTCTACAATCTGTTAGTGATTTTGCTGGTTGATTGATTCTGCTGTTCTGCTGGTTGATTGATTTTGCTGTCTTGCCCTGTTAGTGATTGATTTTGCTATTGGTAGTTTGTTGGTTGCTCTGCTGCTCTGTTGATTGTTTTTGCTAGTTGATTGATTCTGCTGTTGGTAGTATGCTGTTAGTGGCTAAGAACCTGATCTAATCTGTTAGTTATCTGCAATTTGGTAGTTATCTGTTGGTAGTCTGCTGTTGGAGGTTCATGTGGAAGCCGTTTTGTTGTTCTGCTAATTATTTGCTAGAGGTTCATGTGGAAGCCATTTTGTTGTTCTGATTGTTCTTTCTTTGCTTGTTGTTGGTCTCTCATCAACTGGAGCTTGGAGCTTTTATTAATGTACTCTTTCATACTTTGTATGTTCCGATCAATAAAGATTTTCTTTTGCCGATAAAAAAAAAAATATGAGTTGAACCGGAGACTTGAGGGGAGCACATCCCTAGACCCCAAGCTACACCCACTAGACCAATCCTCTTATAGTAGTTGAAACTCAAATATAAAATTTATTTAAAATCCATCCATACATCCAAGTATAGCCTAATTTGGCTGGATGGCTCGGCAAATGATTGGTGGATTTTATGAACCAACCAAGTTGGGTTATGTCTTTCATAGTGATGCCCTTTGCCCCAGCTCTTTTTATTCATGTCTTTTTAGTACTTCTCCAGTGCATTTTCATTAATAAAATCTTTGTGGATCAAAAAAAAAAAAGTGGAGCTGAATTGTTAAAAGTCTAGATTTAGGTTTAGAAACCATTACAAAGGTAACACAAACTGAAACTATATTAACCTTCGAAACTTTATTCCCGGACTCATCTTTGATAATGTCTAAAATTAACATAGAGAGAATGGTAAACAAACTCCATTTTAAAAAGCCTTCTAAGAACTAGAGCTAGTTATCTTGAGGCTTCGACTTCGTCTTCTCTCCTTGGTGGCCTTCTTGCTCTCTTTGTCTTATAATATAATGTGATATTGTGACATTTAGTGGTCAACTTTCCAAACAGTTCCATCTCCTTCTCCACACATATTGTGAACTATTTTCATTCTCTCCACAGATTTGCATATTCCACTGCAAGACCAATCGAACGATGCGACACATACATTTCCCGTTTGTTTCTGCCTTTCACAATCTGTACACACGCATAAACACCAAATCACATAGTATAAAATAAAGAATGACAAAAGAAGATTTAAAATTCATGGACATTTGTCTGCCAAAAGTGTTCAAGTCCTTGGTAAGGGCATCTTTTACAATACATAACATGCCACCACATATATGAATGAGATAAAAGAGAAGATTAATTTGCTCAAATTCTAGTAGTAAATTTATATATATATATATATATAATACTAAAGCTCATTAGCATGGCAATATGCCAACCATCTATCACTGACAATATATATGCCATCAATTGATATGGTCGGTCTGCTGTCAATTCGGTCAAAATTTATTTTTTATTTTTGGAATTGTTAGAATTATCTTCCTTGCTGCATACCATAAAAACCAAAATATGAAAAAGCAGAAATTCTATGGAGTTGGAAAGTGTAGTACATAAAAATTAGATAGTAAATTTAGAACTCATTCTGCATTGTACTGACAGTGCTAATTAATCTGATTTAATAAAATAAAATAAAAAAGAAGAAGAAGAAGAGGAGAGTTTGTGTTGATAACTTAAGCTTTCATCATTGTATTAGAGTTAGAATTTCCAAGCTTTGTAGGATGGAATTAGATGTACCTGGTGGAGTTCCACAGCACATAGAACGGTCATCAACATGTTCAACCTCCAAGCCAATGAGCCATGATCCCAAAGAAACATCCTCATTTGCATATCTATGCAATATGGCCCTATATATGTATTATCAATATATATCATCTATCACACATTCAATATTTCACGAAAAGATTAAGAGATCAATAAGTATATTAAGAGATCGAAAATGTTGGGAGAAAAAGAGATAGAGAGAGTATTATAAAACTACTGACGAGTTGATAGAGATGTAAGTTGCAAGGTCGTTGGATATGGCATAAATTTGACCGGTGGCATGTCTGAAGTACTTGTTCCCTTCTTCTCCAAACTTCCAAAACTCTGGTTCATGATATTTTAGCTCCCTGCATTCCAAGCAAAACAAATAACCTTTGTAAGAATTTATGTATTTATGTATGTAACTAGCTAGGATATAGACGAAGTTGTATAACATGAATTGTAAATAAATTATATGTAACTCACTTCTGAAAGAGAACTGGTCCAGACTTCATGCACCCAATGTAGATCCTTGGTTTGGATTGGTACCGTTCTAGTGTACTCACTAGCATACCTATATATATATAGATAACACAATTAGTGCATGCTTTTAACTTGTTCCTTAAATATATATATAGTTACAAAAGAAAATACGCCATTAATTCCAAATTAAAGAAAATGGAAGAGAATCAAGTAATTAATCTTAATGAATGAATTGATTAATAATACCCAAATTGAGGTGGACATCATCGTCCACCTTAACATAGAATTCTGCATCCCAGAGTGAGACAGCTGTGGAGAAATACATTCGAGTCTTGGTGGAGAGCTCATGGTAGCCCTCAACGTGATTGAGTCGAAGAAAATCTTTGTTCTCAGCCTCCTCTACATCGATCGCTTGATCTAGTACTCCTCCCCGTGTGGCACTGTGTCCTATCACAAATCGTATTATGATCCCTTTCTCTTTCTCCAATTTCTTTAGCTTGTCCCCTGTATCATTATTATTACTTATATATAAGCTTTACGCTAGCCTTGTTTGAAAACTTGATTTTTAGGCTAAAAGAAAAGTTAAGAAATCACTTAAAAAAAAAAAAGTCATGCACACTAGTCATTTCATTTTTTCATAGAATTATATATATATATATTCCCAAACACAATAATTTTTTTCACCTCACAAAAAATATTAAAAGGTCACTAAAAAAACTAAATCTCAACTTATATTATCTTTTCAGGTTGGGATTTATATTGTTATTTTATTTTTTTTAGTGTGCATAAACTATGACCAATTCCATCATTGTAATAAGTGCATTAATTGGAATTACCATTGTAATGACGAAAAAAGAATTCCTAGTGTATGGGTTGCAGGGTTCGTGTCGCTCTAAGTAAGTGTTGGCAAATCAAGTGGCCTCGTGTTAACCCATTTCGAAGTGGGTTGAGCTAAGGGTTGGCCTAGCACCCTTCCCCACTCTGAAGTGGGCAAAGTCATGGGCTTAACCATAGCCTCTTTTTCCACTCCAATGTGGGCCAAGCTGGAAGTATGGCCCTAGCACCCTTTCACATTCCGATATAGGCCGAGCTGGAGGTATGGCCCTAGCTCTCTTACCCACTCCGAAATAGGCGAAGTCATGGGCTTAACCATAACCTCTGTCCCGCTCCAATGTGGGCTGACCTAGAGGTATGGCCCTCCCCCTTCCCTACTCCAAAGTGGTTGAGCTTATAGCACCCCGGGTTAAACCTGACCCTTTTATACTCTTTGATTTAGAATCTGTCACCTATGGTTGTTGTCTATGCTTCTTCTAGTCTTGTAGTTGATTGGGAATGGTTATTTGGATTATTGGATTATGTTTTGAACAAGTTGGGAGTTAATATTTCAAAAGAAATTTTGTCTGTTTGTTCTTAAGTTCGCTTGAGCAGTCTTTTCTTTGCTCGAGCTGTCTTTTGTTTCTCGCAAAATATGTGTTTGCAGTATGAACTTTTAGGAGTAGGGTATTCTTCAGTCGAGCAGTCTTTTCATCGTTCGAGCATTATCTTTGCAGGTTGAACTTTTGGGAGTTTGGTTTATTTGCTTGAGCCATGGTTTGGTCTCTCAAGCGGTGTTATGTGTCTGACGCTCAAGCGGTCTATTAGTATAAAGTTGCGAAAAAATCTTTCCACTTTTCTCTTCTTCTCTCTTTCCTTTCTGAGGGAAATTTATTGTTCTTCTCTTTAAAATCTCACCTAAACTCTCCTATACACCCTAGTCCGTTAGTCTGGCCACCTTGGTGCTTTGAGAAAAATTGTAGAGCTCGTCGTGGTGATTTTTCTATTGAAAAGTTTGAGCTTTAGTCTACGTCAAATCTTTGGGGTTTTATTTTTCTTCTCCTCATATTTTGAGGTAAGGGTTTCTTTAGTGTTTTGTATGGCATTTAACCTTGTTATGTGTTTTTTGAAAAGAGCGGTGTTTTGGGAGTTGTGGGTTTGATTAGGGTAGGATTTGAGTTGATTTGGGTTTGGATTTGGAGTTTAAATGAGGGGTTTTCATTGAAATGATCTTGGAATGGTTTTTGGTATTACAAATTTGGAAAATTGCTTTGAAAATGTATACTATGGAAAAGAATATCTATTTGAGGATATTTGGAAATCCTTAAGCATTCATATTTTGAACTAAAGAAAAAAGGAAAATGTTGAGATTTTGAAATGATATTTTGATTATATCTATTGGGTTTGAAAGTGAAGTTAAACATGTATTGTTACTCTTATATTGGAATTTAAAACCATATATGTTTCCTTAAAATTTATCTTTTGAATAGAAATATCTGTTTTGGGCTATCGGTAGAGATATCTTTGATTGTTATAAAATTATATGAGGACTAGGTTCATTAAAACTATTTTGCTCATACATCTTGCATTTGAACA
This sequence comes from Camellia japonica, assembly GCA_030407325.1. Lineage (NCBI taxonomy): Eukaryota > Viridiplantae > Streptophyta > Magnoliopsida > Ericales > Theaceae > Camellia > Camellia japonica. The sequence goes on along the minus strand of JAPPVO010000019.1, from coordinate 161,513,888 downwards.
TTGTATCATATTTTTACATGGAAAATACGTTGTTTTTTAGAAAAATTGGTGAATACCTTGATAAATCTTATTAGGGGGTGTGGTTGTGGTTATATTTATCTTGGCCTATGTGTCATTAGTGATAGTCTAGAAATCCGCGTAATTGGGTGCCAATCCTTCCAGTTAGTACCGATAAAATGACTTTGGTAGTGCTTGTATAGCCTACTGGTAGACACGTACCTAGAGATTCCTAGTATGTGTATCCACTGTCCTGTTTTCTGTATTGGAAGTATTGATTTATGAATTAAATTATAAACATCGCATTGCATCGTTTGAAAGAGAAAATGCATCGTTTTGGTAAATGTCATTCATGTGCATTCACCACATGACTTTGTTAAAGCATCATATAATATACTAAATTAATTTCTATTGGGTTTTAACTCACCCTATATGGAAACCAACTTTCAGGTGCTGATGATATACGTCTGCTAAAGAATTAACTTGGGAGAACTCTAGAACTGAAGGCTCATTATTTTTGTTTTGTAGATATTTTTGTATGAGCCTAGCACTTTTATGTGTATTGGGCTTGATCCACTTTTGTTAGAATCAAGTATCACCTTAGAAATAAGTAGCCATTGGGACATTAACTTCTCTTTTCTTCTTTTCGTTTATATATATATATATATATATATATATCACATATAGATTCATAACTTAAGATTAATGAATATATTAATGCATGTGACATCAGTCTTGTAATACCTTATAGAAACTAATGAAATGGAAGATAGTTTTGAGAAAAGCTTGCATTGTCATAGATGAAAAGATTTATATTAATAAGCTTCGCAAATCTGTTGAGGATTATGGAAGTATCTGTTGTATATTTTTTGGGGGGGCATTACAGAGCTAGGGGGTCGGCCCTAACACCGTTCCTCACTCTAAAGTAGGCAAAGTCATGGGTTTAACCATAGCCTCTGTCCCCACTCTGATGTGGGCCAAATTAGGGATCAGTCGTGGCACATTTCCTACTCCGACGTGGGCAAAGTCATGCGCTTAACCATAACTCCTTCACCACTCCAACGTAGGCCGATATAGGGGTTTGGCCCTACCATCCTTCCCCATTCTAAGTGGGCCATGTTGTGGGCCTAGCCTCTTTCCCCACTCCGATGTGGGCCGAACTAGGGGGTCAACCTTAGCACACTTCCCCACTCTGAAGTGGGCAAGTTATTGAGTTCAACCCTAAGTCACTCATCTACTCCAAAGTGAGTTGAGTCCTAACAGAACGCTCAATGCTATGTGAGTGAATGGTACATGGCACTACGGATAACAGAATGGTTACTCAAGTGTGTAGATGACTCATCACTTTCCTCCAACGAGGAGCGACCTAGCTAAACAACAAAGAGTGCTAGATGGCAGAGAGAGGTGCTTGAGGAGCAAGTCAAGCCTTCATTATAAAAGGTAACCTCACCACCCTTCAAAGGGGCCGAATAAAATTACTCTCTCTATATACTCGTCCCCCCTATTCTCTCATTGGCCTAACTACCATCGGAGGGATTTTCAACCAAACCCCGGTTGAGCAGCCTCACCATTCGTTACTTGTGTAGGCCTTCATCTCACGGAGCACGGTAGCTTGTCCACGAAGCACACTTACTCTCTACGTTGCGGAATTGAGTCCACACATAAGTAATAAAGTTTCAGTTGGAAAAAATTATGTCAGTTTCCTAAATGATACGGGTTTCTAAAGATTGGGTCACACTGAAATATTTTCGAGCTGAAATTTTCTATAAGATGTAGATGGAGATGGAGAGGGAAGAAGAAAACCTCGAGGCATCCATGTTTCACGAAGGGAGTCTCGCCGTTTCTTGCTGCTAAAAGCAGTATTAATCCCAATGACCACAAATGCTTTCTTCTGTGGACTACTACTACTACTGTTACTGTCATGATTAGAAGATGATGATGGTACCCTTTGTGATGAAATATGGCTGCCAGATTTTCCTGTCTGAGCTGCTTCCAGTTCCATTTCTAATGTCGACATTGTTTTGTCGAGCAATCTGTTTAATTAACACTCGTCCCCCAACCAAGTAGTTAATTAAGGGAAATAATAATAATAATAAATGAAATGAATAAAGTAATTTCACACTGTAAACACATGAAACATTGTTCCGTAAAGATTATTAGTTCATCTTACTGGATTGTATCATGCGTCTTGGTTACTTCTCCCATAATGTCTCCTCCTGAGCTACCTTCTGCCAATTTCTGATCCAACAATAATAATAATAATATGCTGTATTATTGACAATACCATACAATCTGATCTTTTAGTAAAACAGATAAAAAAAATGTCAGAAATGAAAAGAAAAAAAAAAACACAAGCACGTGTTAGCTAGCTATTGAACATGGTGAGTTCAAATGGTCTATTGGTTATATAAATAGTTTTCTGTTTCAAAGTCATGAATTATTAACAAAGTAGTTAATAGGCTTACGCGAATATGATCATAATCATGTGTAACTGTGCTCATCAGTTTCTCTGAAGAGTGAATTGATGTCCGGCTAGTAAAAAGTGATCCTGCCAGAAAGATTGCAATGCAAAGCATGAGAATGACTTTTCCCAGAACTGGCTTTACTCGCATTTTCTTAAATTTGTTGTCGAGCTTCCACAGCCACACAGTTGACCTTAAGTGCTGGAAACCAGTAATGTTCACTGCCTTGGTAAAATTCTTCATGAAGCACAGAAGATGAAGAAATTCAGATTTGATTGGAAGTGTAAAACTGCTGGATGATGCTCTTCTGTCTAAAACTATGGGAATATTTATATCATTCCATGATTTCTATAAGTTGCCCGGAAAAACATACATGAAGTGAAAAATAAAAATAAAATGAATAAAGAATTTGTATCATATCTTAATGTATTTCAAATGTGGCTTCAAATTAAGCATTTCATGTGAAACCATATGGGATGTCAAGTTTGGAATCATTGAAATGAGCTAAAAAATTTCCCTTTTTAGTGTATCACCAGAGAAGTAAAGAGAAAATTTCAAGTTATTAGTTCCAGAAAGGAAAAGATGAGAAACATCATGAACTAATTCGTCTGCTAACTAACTAAATTAAACTTTCTTGTAAAATGTTGACTTTGAATTGAAGAGTGTTATTCTACATTTGCTCCATAAACACGTCGCTTCAATCGTAACCTTTAGAATCAAAGATAAGTCAACAATGTCAAGTTAACCACAAATCATCACTTCATTAATTATTACGACGTATACAGTGCAGATGGAACTGTAGTAGGACAACCATATTCATATGCAATGTCGTGAAGTTTGGCATAAAAATGAAAAAAGCACATAAATTACCAGAACATTAATATTGTGTTTGGTTGGAGGATTTGGAGAGGGATTTGGAAAGGGAAATGGAAAAGGAAGATGAAATGTGAATAAAATATGCCTATATTTTACCTAGTTTCACACATATTTTCCCTTTCCCTTTCCAAATCCCTCCTCAAATCTTCCAACCAAACACAACATAAGAAAGTAACAAAAGCCCTTAATTTATACTTTCAAGTACAACACAAATATATGTGAGATGAGATGAAACTAAATAGAAAATTAGCATATGTATGTATCAATGAGAAAACAAAAAATGAAAATGTAAGCTCAAATTATAATTAAATTTCATTTTCTATATATGCAAGTCAGTTGCCAGTTATTTATATATAGATTGAGACTCTGCAAATATGTTTAATTAAGAACATAAAGTGAGGCATGAGTGAGTAGTACCTGCTAATTATAAAGACATGAGAGAGAGAGAGAGAGAGAGAGAGATCATGGGGATCACGAGAATTTGGATCAAAACATTTTTAGTTTTTAGTTTTTAGTTTACTTGGAAGATAGTCAGTGGAAGAGAATGTGATGATGATGATGATAATGAATGCATGGGTTTGGCAGTTCAGTCATGTGGTTTTCATGGCTCAACGTCTGCTTTAAAACAACAATATAAGAAATGTGTCCAATTAGGTTTCCTCATCTATATAAGTACCTCCTTACGTATACGTTTGTGTTTGGGTGCGTATTTATTCATTTTTTTCCATTGATTGTAAAAAGTAATAATAATAATATGATAATTTATTGAAATAGTTAAGATAATTTTTTTTCTCATATGTTATTTAATAATTAGCCAATCATCTTTCTCATACATCGGGTCTAGAAAAGAAACTCTCTAGCACATACCCTTGTTATTTATTTTTGTGATTTACGCATTTTTGTAATAAATGTTACGTAATTTTTTGATAGAACAATTTGTGATTTACAAATAAAGGTACGCATTTTGTGATAATGTTATGCATTTTTATAGTAATGTTACACATTTTTTAACCAAAAAATATATAATATTGTCACAAAAATGCATAATATTATCACAAAAATGCCTAATTTTATTTCTAAATCATAAATTATCATAATTTTATCAAAAAAGTATATAATATTTACCACAATAGTACGTAACTGTTGGCTACATATTTTGTACAAACCAATTACAATTCGACGCGTGGCGAAATAAGGGTAATATAGGAAGACTATTCAGGTCCTCGATCCTGATCGTACACGTGGCAGTTAGTATTGGTTATTAAGAGATCTGAGTAGCAGAGGATCAACAAAGAGATACAAAGTGACGTGGCTTCAACGGTTACTCGCATTTCAAATTCAAATTTAGGAGGGAAGCTTAACTGCAAGTAATGGCGTAATGGAGCTAATATTGGAGCAAAATGATCGATGATCATGGAGGAGCAATTCGATGGTTGGAAATGCAATTCGATGGTCATCTTGGAGCAATATAAATAGTAGAGAAGGCCCCAAAAAAAAATCCCAGACTCAGATCCAAAAAACCAGTCCTTTATACTTATTTTCCTTTCCAATTTTACATTCATAGTCTTACATTTACAGTTCTTTACATTACTGTACTTTAAAATTCCTGCACTGCACTTCGTTTCATAGGAGTAGTTCCAAGTAGATTTGCTGTAAACCTCTACGAGGCTGAGTTTGGATCATTGTTAGTCTTTTCATCTTAATGAAATACTTCGACTGTTCTTCAATTCATTATTATCTGTTTAATTCTCCTAAGTCAAGCCACCAGTAAAAGTCATCTTCATTGAGGCTGAAAGAACTAAAACACAATCGTTTGATAATTGGTTGGCAATTAATTTTCTGTGAGGACTAATTGATCCTTGCTGGCACGCTCGCAATTACCAAAATAACCTTCGAAAGCCAAAAAGCCAACATATATTTTTGGCACGCCCGGTGGGACTACATTTAAAATGGCTAGACGTAGAAGACAAGGAGAAAATGAACGCTTGAAAGAAGGCGTAGAATGAGAAGTAGAGATACCTAATCCAGAGGACAATGTGATAACACGTTCTGTGGAAACTCCTATTTTATCAGAACCTATGGTCGAACAGACCAGCACTTCAGAACAAGTACCATATGCTCATAATATTGGACGAGACCAAGGAATTGGACTATCCACTGTTCCATCTACTTAGCCAATAAATCCATGGGGCGGCTTAGTAGATACTATGGGACAGCAATTAATGAACACGATGGAAAGGTGGGCAACATCCTTTTTGGATCGAATGAATAACCACCAACCAACAAGTGCAAGACACATCGAGGAAATTTCAAATGTTCCTCAGCAAAGATTGGCTAGAGATAAACAGCCTATGCAAGTTAATGGACATTCTAATGGTTAAACTAGTAATCAGAACTATGAAAGACCATCACCTCAGTCTTGGTACGAACCTATTCCGAGGCCTGTACCAGGTCAAAATGCCTCAATACTTAATAGTGAAGCCATGCAATTTGGCGGATCTGGCCTAATACAAGAAAATGGCATAAGAATGGTTCCAAATCCTATGTTCGAAGCCATACCCAGCACAAGGGGGTTCACTAATCCCTTATTCGAATTTATACCGAGGGGGTTGGAAGGTTTTCCTACAAATGGAAGAGATACAACACCAGTTCCAGCACCTTTCGCAGGTCTTTTCGCAGGACAGGCTCAAAGGGGTTACCCACACCCCCAACAGCAACCTGTACCATAGGGACAACCAATCCCAAATGTACCACCTTATGGACCAAGAGGACCACAGGCACAAGTTTGCCCACCAAATCCTGTGTTTGCCCCTCCAGTCAGCAGGCACAAAATATGGTCCCTAAGGACCAAATTGCTGACATTGTTAAAGAGATGTGTGGACCAATGGCTCGGGGGGTCCAGACTCCAGTGTGCCTGTTTGGCAGAGCTTAATTACAGCTTATTTCAGCTTTCAGCTTAATTTAAGCTATTTTGATGTGTTTGGTTTAGCTTATAGCTTATAGCTTATAACTTTTTGGAAGTCAGAAATCAGCTTATTCTTTGAGTGGGGCAGGAGATGCTTTAAGAATAAGCTGGAAATCAGCTTAAGTTGAAAGTTATAAGCTATAAGCTGTTTAGGCATAAGCTATAAGCACTTTCCCATAGCTCTACCAAACAGGGCCAGTGTACAGGAAACCGTATCCAGAATGGATAGACAGGGTACATGAATACCCAAGAGGTTTCAGGATACCACACTTTGCCCTTTTTTTATGAGAATGGAAACCAATCAACAGTAGAGCATATTGCTAGGTTTGCTGCTCAATGCGGCGAATTTACTAATAATGATTATATGAAGTTAAGGTTATTCCCAAATTCCATAACTGGGGGAGCATTTATATGGTATATTAACCTTACACCTGGCTCTATCCAGACTTGGCAACAAATGGAAGAGACATTTCATGCCCAATTCTTCCAATCAGAGCCAGAGGTTTCCATGGCAGACTTGGCAAGATTAAGTCAAAAGCCTGATGAGAAGGCCACTCAGTTCATTACCAGATTTAAAAGGGCTCGAAATAAATGTAGAGTCATCTTACCAGGGCCAGAATTCGTGAGATTGGCTCAAAATGGTCTAGAGTTTAGGCTTCGAAAGAAGTTTGACTCGACTGAGTTCAGAGACTTAGTAGAACTCACCTATAAGGTGTCTAGATACAAAGCATTATTAGAGGAAGAACAAGATCGAAATAATGCATCGTATAAGACATATTATAGAGATCCTAATTATGAGATCGATGCAGCAGAGATTGTAGGGAAAGAACCTGTAATCTGTGAAGCATTAATTCATAAAGATACAACAATTGACCAATAGTTTAAAAAGAAAGACCTTCACAGGAAATACTCTTTCGATTTAACTAAGGCAGATGACATTTTTGATCATTTGCTTGCAGCCAACTTCCTTAAGTTACCAAAGGAGTCAAAATTCATCTCCTGATGAACTTAAAGGAAAAGTATATTGTAAATGGCATAATTCTTGGTCTCACTCGACTAAGAACTGTATTGTTTTTCGAGACAGGATCCAAGAACAAATTCGGAAGGGAAGTTTGAAATTCTCAGCCAAAGCAGAAAAGGCCATGGGAATCGACAGTAATCCATTCCTAGAAATTGGGGAAGCAGCAGCCAATGTCATTGTGCCAGACCTTCAGAACCTGTCTTTGAAAGAATTGGAAGAAGTCAATGTGCAGATGCATGTAGCCAACCAGACAGCTACCAATAGAGACACTGGAAATCTACCAGCTATTGGACAAGATTTCTCACACCAGGGGGAAGATTCTGATAAGGAAGCACTGGATGACGATTCCTGAGAAGCAGCTGTAATGCAAAGGATGTGTCCCAGGTGCAGACTAAGTTACAAGTGGTTGAAGGGGCTTCCAATTGATGGGAAACTGTAGACGCGCCCGCGTGGGCCTCAACGCTACAGTTCGGACTCAAATTGTCACGGTTCTTAATCTGAACCAAAGAGTCCAAATCCGGCAAATCGTTTTGGAAAACAGATTTTTGTAAAGAAGTGCCAAACATGGACTACTTTGCCAGATACAGAGTCGCCACCTAAATATTTTTTTTATGGGGGAATTTAGGAAACCCTGACTCGTTTGCCTAAGGCCACGTGTCCGTCATCACCAAAGTTGCCTCGGCTCGGGAACTTGGGTACGATTAGGGAAGGTCAGCTATGAGCACCCCCGCTCGCCCGATCAAAGATCAGCCTCTACTAACCATGATATCTTGTTTTGAAAACGTTATGTGCTCTTATTCTGGTTATTAGCCTAGATTTACTATGTGATGCGCACAACACAAAAGTATAGACTAGATCGCCTAATTTGGAACAAAGCATTGCATATCCGTTCGTTTGAAAAATGGTTTGGAATTTGCTACTCGCGAGTAGGCTAAAACACGGATTTCAATGAGTTGTTCCAACTCAAACAATCCAACCTTCACCCACAGGCATTCAGGCAGTAATATCACATAAGCACATAGCCACATGGTAAGCATGCTGTCATGTTAACATTCACACTCATGCGAGATGCTAAACCATAAATACTTACATCGTACTCCGTGCCAAAGCAATGAACTAGTTAGTAATCATGCATGATCCTAGTTTAAGTTAACAAATGGCTAATGCATCGCATATAGAATGTCATTAGAATAGGCTCGGCTAATCTAAGGATGACATGTGAAATGCGACAACTCGATGCACGTATTCAAGTTTGGAATTGAAATGCTATGCGGTTAGCATGATGCGCCGAGCCCGGTGTATGCAAGACTGATGAATGATGCACGCATGCATAGCATAAGGTATGCTAAATTAAACATGCCCTAATACTAACCATCAAAGCAGGTAAGTAAAAGGGAGAAAGAAGTGGGGGTTGGAAGACATGCACACACGCACCCACACTTATTACAAATTCGCCCTCGCTCGGAGGGACCAAAAGAATAATACAATTTAATCAACTAACAAGCTAATTAAATAGTTACAGACCACCTAATTAATTAACAAATCAATTAAGCTAAGGAAAGCATTAAAAGGCCTCGGGAAGAGGGATGCACGCGTGCTCGGATTGGCTTCGCCCGGAAATCCAATGCCATGCACAAACGCCTCTGTTTTCCCTGCTCTGCTCCTCTGAAAATGGCACAATTCCCAAGGAACACTCTCTGAACACTGTGGAACACCACCGGCCAAGGGGGAACACCACCGGCCAAAGGTAAGTGGCCATCGACCACAAATGAAGCCATCGGCTATAAATGGATGGCCGGTCGGCACTGAATGAGGTCGGTCAGCCATCTGTGCCTGCAGAATTCTGCTTTGACAGCAACAGAGGACAAGCAAGGTATGGCAATGCATTTCAAGCAATATTTGCACCAACACACCCCTTATTATGTTTATGACTCAAAGGAGGATGTTCCTTGATTCTCGGACTACCAATCGCGCATTTCAATGCGTGATGGCCCAAGAAGTCAAGTTGTGCATCTTGATTTCAAATGGAATGCAAACCAATTAAGCACATAAAGGCCCAACCTCTATCACTTGATTTCAAGAGGCAAAGCATGCATGTTCAATGCAATGCACCCTAGGCATGGAAACCAAGTATGCAACATGGGAATGCCAACAAATATGCAAGCTAATTGAGCATGCAAGTGCATGCAACATGCAAAATGAAATATGCAAAAATATATGGCATGTTAAGCAATCAAAACAAAGATGAGAATACATGCCAAATGCACTATGATTCAAGCATGCAACACATGCGATAGGCCAAATATGTAACAACACACAAGGCGAGCATGCAATAACATGCGAACAATGGAATTACACCCAGATGGACAGCCCTCTATTATGCCAAAATCAGTGGCCAAATGCTAAGGAAATGAGGGCCAAAATACACACAAACATGCATGCACACATGGTTCAAAACTTAAGCATCAAAGAGCAACTTTTAAGCACACTTAAAAGGGGATAATCATGGACAAATGGCATGCATAATAAGCTTTGAAATCATGTTATAAGAGGTTCCAAACCAAGTAAACAGGAAAAGCCAATCATGCAACAATGCCCAAAACTCAAGACAAGCCAAGGGGCTTAAACCATGGCCATGCCAACCAAGCCTCACAAGGCTAAGAGGACTTAGAATAGTCCCAAGGCAGACCTAAACAAAGCCAAGGACACACCTAGATAACACCTAAGTGGCCTACACATGGAAGCATACAAAAGAGGCCAAACATGGAGCACAAGATTACAACCTTTTAAAGCATTAAAAGAGCATCAAATGCAAGCATACAAGCATACCATGGAGACTAAAATGATGCTATAAGTGGTGCCAAACCACTGAAACAAACCAAACAATGCATGCTCAACACTCTCACACACCCGAGACTAGCAAGCCAAAATGCAAGGTGGCTATACAAAGCATGTCAAGCATGGCCAAAGAAATTAAAAATAGAGCTAAAGCATACTAAAACATACACAAAAGCTTCACAAAGCTTGGCCAAAATCATGCTATAAAAGGGTCAAAGCCTAAAGCATGTTAAGGCAAAATATGGCATTACAAGACAAGTATGCAAGGCATGCATGGTGTGTCTAAACCAACTAAAAACAGTGCTATATCATGGCAAAATAAGCACAAATAACACTTAAGACATGGCCAACATGAACTTAAAAATGCTCACACATGAGGCAAAATGACACATTTTGAAGACAATAAGGAGAGGGGATGGCCCTCTCCTTCTTAGGACCTTAAACCACCATCCTTACCACTGAAATCCCTCAAGATTTCAGTGGTGAGGAGGCCCAAACAAGGTGGTCTCGGAGCTCACCAAAATAGCACAAAATGGGGGCCAAACAAGGCCTAAGAGGGGTCAAACAACCCCAAAGCTCAAAGCAACCTTAAACAACTATTTTAAGAAAGTAAAAACAAGACTTTTATATGTTATACACTAAGCTCAAAAATAGATGCAAGGTAGGCAAAAAGACTATGCAAAAATGGGGTATTTAAAGGTAAAGTTCTTACCCTTGAAGACCTCCTTCAAAAATGGTGCTCCAGCAGCTTCCTCAAGCTTAGATCCACCCAAGAACTCCAAGAACAACCCTCTAATGCCTCAGCAACTAAGGGAAGGTGTAATGGTAGGTGTTTATGCACAAAAGTAAGGCTAAACACACCTAAACACACACAAATACAAAGAGAAAGGGAGATATAGAGATAGATAGATACAAGACTCAAACCCTAATCTCAAGACCCTCTGGAAAATTTTTGTAACCCTTGAGGAGGGAGGAGAGGCCCTCCCTTTATAGAGGATCACTCTTGCAAAGCTTACAAAACAAGCTAAGCAAGAGTGAAATCCCTCCATATGGAGGGGGTGCAAAGTGTATGCCAACTAGCACAGCTGGCATAAAAATATCTGCAAAAGCAGATGCACAGTGGTCGGCCAGCCAAAAATGTCAAATTGACCAAAACAATGGTCGGCCGGCCACAAAGAGTGTTGGCCGGCCATAACCAATGGCCGGTGGCAACAAAACATGGCCGGTGGCCTCAAGCCATGGCCGGTGAGGTGTGGGGATGGCCAACAAGCCATTACCTGCTCCTCAAAAGCAAAACACAAATGTTTGGTGCAAAACCAAACACAAAACAGTCGAGTCGAGAGATCCTGAGGCAAGGCGCGTGGCCGAGACCTCCGGGAACTCAAGACAAACACAAACACAAACACGGATGATCACCGAGTGTTTAAACGGTGACGTCCAAGTCTTGAGGACGGTAAAAAATGGGGTGTCTACAGAAGCAGTACTACAAGGATGTGCAAAGACGTCCTAAACCAACCAATGCTTACAATAAAAGGGCATATCCATCTGGTGTTAGGCAGCAGCCATTGATGGTTAAACCAACGGCTGATAGAATGCATTTTAAAGGCAAGAGGTCTTTGTATGAATCCAGATCACCTAATTATTACAGGATAGAGAGCAGTCATTCTGAAAGGAGACTGGAGAAGGGTTCAGTTTATGGGATCAAAGCCAGGGATTGGCCCCATAGATCAATTTCACGTAGGACAGAAAGTGGACACCTTCATCAAAGGCTTGAGTTAGGCCCAAAGCATAAAGTCAGGGCCAAGCAGTGGCCTTCACAGACAGCTTCGAAGGAGGAAAGAAGCAGTTCAACAGTTGGGTCAGTAAGTTCGTGTACCTGGGGTCCCAAATTGGTTTGTGATGCAAAACAAACCTAGGGAAGTGTTTACTCAAAGAGAGGTAATTGGAAACCAAGGCAGGATGGTCAAACCTCCTTTGGTGGCTCCCAACAATTGGGTGTTGCTTAAGCACCCAAAAACAAGGAACCAGACATGGTCCCTGTAATTTCTAGATCACAAAGGAGGAAAATTCAGCGCAGGTACACTCAGTACCAGCAAAACTTGAAAGAGAGTGGAGAGAGCTCTTCATTGGTCCAGACAGAAGGAGAGAAGAATCCAAAGTCAGACCATATTCCAAAACCAACTCCACAAAGAAAAATGGGTTGTAGTAGAGAACAGTTGGCCAAAGTTCATTCTGAACTAAAAGCCAGAGAGAAATCCAGTCTAGCAGGATTGGAGAAGGCATTGATGGAAAGTGATAGCAAGGCAGAGAAAGAAGTTGGCTTAGGCCAAAAGAAAGAAATGGTTGAAGAAGAAATGTTCGAAGCCTTCATGGCCGAACAAACATTTTTGGTTGAAAAGCCAGTCAGTAAAGACCATTCGAAAGAATCTGTTAGGAATGAAGTGCTAGAATATAGCATGGAGGATGCTTCTGAAGTGGCTGAACAAGGTAGCCAAGAGGAGAAACAGACACAGCCAGCCATCCAATTTGGCTCGTTCCCTCCAGTATCAGTAAATATGGTACACATACTACCGCATGAATTCCAAGCTGGAGATGAGAACCAAGAAGGGCAAGAAATTGACCCAATTCCAGTCTCTAGTGAAGACTCACAAGTGAGTATGGTGCAAGATGATTCCGGAATGGCTACTCCAATGGAAATTGAATATGAGAGTGAAGAAGAAGTGAGCATTAACCTTTCGTATCCTTTTGAGTATCCCTCAAACTCTATGACACAGCATGTCAAGCCTTTATATATCAAGGCTTTCTTCGATGGGATATAATTAAACCGAGTCTTGATAGATAATGGGGCAGCGGTGAACTTACTACCGAAATCTTCCTTGAAGAAACTAGGGAAAAGGAATCCCAGGTTAATCCTAACCAGCACAACCATTGCTGGTTTCGCTGGGGACAAGCAGATGGCTCAGGGAATTCTGCCTATCAACCTGAGTGTGGGAACCAGAGATTGCATGACAGCATTCTTCGTCATCGACAGCAATGCTAAGTACAATGCTTTACTTGGTAGAGATTGGATCCACACTAACAAATGTGTGCCTTTCTCTTTGCATCAGAAAATAATGATGGCCTTGGGCAATGGGGAGACAGAGGAAACTGATGCAGATCCTCAACCCTTCATAGCCTGTGCAGACTTTGCAGAGGCCAAACTGTATATTGAGAGAGTGACACCACTCAGTATACTAAGGAAACCTGATGGCTCAGCCGAAGTAACGGCTGATGAAGAAGTGACACACCTGAAGCACTTAGTTTAGGAGAGTGCTGATGAGGAGGTTGTCGTTAAGGATGACAATGATGCCTGGTTGTAGGCAAAGAAATGAAGTCCAAGAAGCCAAGTCTTTGGCTCTAATTAAGTTCTCAGTATTGGATGTAAAGTCAATAGTCCAGAGAGTACAAGAGCAAGGGAAAGGAGCCATGATGATTAGCTGCAAACAGGAGCAGCAACAAGCCAAAGTTTTGGCCCTTGACAAATACTGTGCATTGGACATTGAAACAAAAGTCCAGGAGATACAGGAGGAAGAGGCCTTATGGACAGATTTTGTTTAAGAGGAGGAGGGTAAGGATGTTGAATTAAAGAACCTGGGAGCAGAACAAAGTAAGAAAATTGTTTCGAAGCCAGAGGGGATCAAAGAAGAAGCTTCAGTAAGTTATCAGATTCTAGACCCCTTAGAATAAGTAAATTTTGAAGAAGGTTCTATACAACAGCCCACCTGTATAAGTGCTTGTTTGAATGCTCTGGACAGGGACCAGTTGTTGGTTGTTTTGAAGAAGTATAAAGATTGCTTTGCATGGTCTTATAATGAACTACCAAGATTGGAGAGATCATTAGTAGAACGTAGGCTCCCCATGAGGCCTAATTTCAAACCATACAAGCAAAAGCCAAGAAGAATGAGTCCAGAAGTGATTCAGAAAGTTAAGGAAGAAATTCTTAGACTACTCAAGGCAGGCTTTATTAGGACAGCCAGGTATGTTGAGTGGCTATCCAATATTGTGCCTGTGGTCAAAAAGAATGGTAAAATGAGGGTATACATTGATTTCAGAAACTTGAATCTAGCAACTCCAAAAGATAAGTATCCTATGCCTATAGTAGACTTGTTGGTAGACAATTCAACAGGACATCGAATTTTATCAATGATGGATGGGCACTCTAGTTATAACCAAATCTGCATTGTAGAGGAGGATGTTCACAAGACAGCATTCAAATGTCCTGGGAATATTAGGACCTTCGAATGGGTTAAAATGCCATTTGGCCTAAAGAATGCTAGGGCTACATATCAGAGGGCTATGAACACTATCTTTCATGACCTCATTGGAGGGTATTTAGAGTGTTATATTGATGACATTGTAGTTAAATCCCAATCCATTGAGGAGCATCTATTTCACTTAGAAGCAGCCTTTGAAAGAATGAGAAAGTTCAAATTGAAGCTCAATCCTCTTAAGTATGCTTTTGATGTATCATCTGGAAACTTCTTGGGCTATGTGGTACACAAGAAAGGAATACAGATTGATCAGAATAAAGCCAAAGCCATCATTGAGCCAGCCAGTCCACCTCAAGTAAGAAAGAATTACAAAAGTTTCTTGGACAGGTTAATTTTCTTCGAAGATTCATTTCTAACACTGCAGGGAAAACTAAAGTATTTTCTTCCTTATTAAGGCTGAAAGATGAAGAGGAATTTGTGTGGACAACAGAGCATCAAATTGCTTTCGAAGGTATCAAAGCCTACTTGGCCAACCCTCCAATGCTGATGCCACCAAAGGGTGACAAGCCCTTGAAGTTGTACATAGCTGCAGCAGAAGATTCATTGGGAGCTTTCTTAGCCCAAGACAATGAAGAAGGCAAGGAGCAAGCTGTTTATTACCTTAGTAGGTTTTTAAATTCTTCTGAATGTAAATATTCATCTGTAGAAAAACTGTGCCTTGCATTGTATTTTGCTGCAATGAAATTAAGATACTATCTTTTGCCTACAATTGTCTTGGTAATTGCAACCACAAATTTGGTTAAGTACATGTTATCTAGACCTATGTTGAGGGGAAGAATTGGCAAATGGATATTAGCCTTATTAGAATTTCATTTAGAATATGTTCCCCAAAGGGCAGTGAAAGGACAAGTTTTAGAGCCAATTTTTTGGCAGATCATCCATCTCAAACAGAAAGCCAAGAGATAATGGAACTCGGTATGGCTAGTGTTAAGCCATGGCAAATGTGGTTCGATGGATCGAAGCCAAGCCTAACTGGAATTGGTGTAGTGATTAAGTCACCACAAGGAATAGAAACCACACATGGTTTCAGAGTGGATGAAAGTACTTGTTCTAACAATCAAGCTGAATATGAAGCCTTAATAGTGGGATTGGAAATTCTGATTGGACTGCAAGTTCATATAGTTGACATATTTGGAGATTCTCAATTGGTGGTTAACCAAGTAAAAGGAATTTTCAAATGTCAGAGTATAAGCATGTTGCCATACTATATTGTTGCATTACATCTGCTTTCTCAATTTCAATGCATTTTGGTGATCAATGTTTGGAATAAGCATATCTGAAATGAAATGTGGGATGCAAATGGTGAAGTGTGGTCCATACTTGGGATGAGCCTCGAACTCTGACAAGTTCGTGTCCAACCTTTGTAGGCTCAATCAGAATCTGATAAGCAGTCCCAGCAGGCCTCCAGCATGTGAGCGTAGTGCAATGGTCTGCTCATCAGAGGGTGCCCCTCTAGCATGGGCCCTAGTCGTCCAAGTCGCCTCGCCTGTCATAGGAGCCCCTGCCTCCTCCCCTGCGTGAGCTCTTGTCAGAGGAAGCATATGGTGGGTCTAAATAAAGGTCGCGTAGTATAATATTTTGGTTTGTAATAATTGGACCCTCGGATGGGCTAATGCTACTAAATGCAACCCTGAGCAGTGTTTTCTTTCCTCGTCTCATGTTCTGGCGTGGTCAGAGTGTGTTTTATATCTTTTCTTTTTGCATGGAACCTGTGTTGGTTTTAAGCTTGAAACTGCTCATTCATATGTTGTTATCTCGTTATCTTGCTTATTGAATCTGTTATTGTTTATTGCATCATCTTGCATGATCATGAGTTTTCAAAATAGCCGGCTTTGCAAAGCGTGTGAGTCCAGCTTCAAAATATCTTTGTGCATATCATTTGGATCTTGCCTTAGAACTACGCTGGTTTGATTCCTTGCAAAGGGATACGTAGGTAGCTTATGGGCGCAACCATTTATTTCTATCTTGATTGTTTGTCCAGGTCTTACGACCTTATGAAAATGGGTCGTCTTCGGGCTTTGACATTCACTCACGTCATTTCTTGACTCCGAGTTCTGTCAAAGAGGGGCAACTATAGACACCCCATTTTTTATGGCCCTTACGACGTGGACGTCATCGCTTGCACACCCAATGATGAGTGCATGTGCTTGTCAAGTGCTTCAAGTCCTCAGCGGAATGCCACAACTTTGAGCCTTTCAAACCCTGTATCTCTGTTGCCTTGTTCTAGACCAAACCCAGTGATTTTCAAGCCTGCAACATCTGGTGGCCTGCCGGCCATCTCTATTGCCTGCTGGCCATCACTCTTGGTTGCCGGCCATTGATGTGGCCTACCAGCCACCAATGTCTTTTGTAGATATTTTGTGACAATTGTGCCAGTTGTTTGCACAGATGCATGCATCTGCTCCCACGTGTATGGCTGGATGTTTTTGAGGGAATTTCTTGGTTCTCTATATATAGGAGACCTCCCTTCTTGCCATGGGGTTAGAAAAATTTTAGAGTAAAATTTTTCCTCTCTCTTGCAAATTTCTTAACCTTTGCCTATACACTCTTCATCTTTGCCTATACACTCTGACCAAACCTCTCCATCTTTAAGTTGGGGTATCTTTGAGCCTTGTTTGAGCTATTGAGGATGTGTTTGCCTTGGTTTATTGCTTGAAAGTGATTTTCTCTCCAAGAGGTATAAAGATTTGTATCTTTACTTGCTTTATTTACTCTTTTTCTTGCTGTTTTCACACTGTTTTGGTGCTCTAAAAACTTTGTATTTTTGGGCTAAAACTTGGGTTTTAAGGCCAATAAAGGCTAAGGGGTAGTTCACCCTTCTTTACACCTTGTTTTCAAGGCCATTTCCCTTGTGTTTCCCACCTTTACACTATTATTTTTTGAGCTTTTAAACACTGATTTTCAAAGTTACTTCAGTGGCTAAAATCATGTTTTGAAGTTCAAAATTGCAGGGGTTAGCCTCCCCTCCTCGTGTTTTGCTTACTAGTCTAGCATGATCCTTGTTTTAGCTTATTATTCTAGCCATTTTTGTCTTAATTCTAGCATGTTTTATGACTTATTTAGGACTTTTTTAAGATTGTTTTTGAGTGTTTGTTGCATTTGAGCCTTGTTTTGCATGCTTTTAGTGTAAATGTCCATATGAGTCTGGTGTTCTAGGCCTTAGACACAATCGTCGTTCAGTTGATTGTGTTTATTTATGGCTTTCCATACTTGTGATCACTCTTAATCATCTCTGCAACCTCCCTCCTTTTCTTGGCTTTTTGTTTACTTTGAAAGTGGTTTCAAACTACTTGTTTGTTTGAGCATGAGATTGAAATGCCATGCTTAATGGTTTAATCCCTTTGGGGGTTCATTACCAACGGTATGATGTCTCTTTTATGCCCAAAGAAACTCTTGGTTTGAGCTCTCTTTCCATTAGAAGACTTAAATTCACCTTTTGGACTCAATTGATCAAAGAATCGATGGTAATCTAAAATAGAGCAATTAAAACTTGGATTTAAAAGGTTCAAGATAATAACTTTTTTTGGATTCAATCGGACTTTAATTGAACCCTTGAGCCTTGAGTTGTTTCATACTCATTAGTGATGAAAACGGTTCAAGATTCATTGTCAACTACTTCCCTTGATCTTTCATGATAGGGAGGTGGTTTTGAGAGTCTCATTTTGTTGCATTTATTGAACTTGCACACTTGATTCACAAGCCATCATGCAATAAAATTGCATCCATGGGTGGTTTGTGGATCAAGCTTACTACTCCTTTGAGCTGTTCAACTGATATGGAGGGATAAATTTTGCAAACAAACCCTTAAGAATACATTGTCTCGGCTCTATTTGGTCTCTGTTGTAGCAAGGAAACCCAGCCAACAGTGGCCGGCATGCCACTATTGGTGTCCGACAGGCCATCATCAGTGGTCGGCAGGCCCTATGCCGGCCACCAATACAAAATGTAATAGTGTACTCCCTCAACAGAACAAAGTTGGTCTGGATGTGGAAATCAATGCAAGTGATCTACTGTGCAATAGAGGCATTCAGTAGCAGAAACAGTGGCCATTTTTGGGTGGAAACCGCATTCATGCATGAGGCCTCCATCGATCCTTGGGATCCGTGTTTTAAATATGTTGTGTTTAAAATAGTGGCTTTGTAATTAATTAGTTAGAATAGCTAATTTGATTCGTGTTGTAATTATTTTAGTTAGCTAGAATATGTATATGTAACCCAATTATTGATATGAGATTCGTTAACACAATATGAATATGTAACCCAATTATTAATGCTAACATTACTATGTAAAGCAAATAAGTAGACTAAACCACCTATTTTTGAACGTTTCAATCTCCTTGTTTTGAAAGCATTTTTTGCGACTATCCTGGAAAAAAAAAAGTGAGATAACTCGCAAACGAGTAAGATTTGAACTATTCCAACTTAGGCGATAAAACCTCCAATTAGTGAGCAAACACAGAGATTATATCACATAAGCACATAATCTCATGGTAGTATGCTAGACATGATAAGGAAGCAACCACACATATAGGATGCATCAGAATAAAAGAAGACTCACTTATTGTTGCTCTGCACCATGCCACGAGCGTAAAAGGTTAAAAACCAATGCATAATCCTAGATATGAGTCTAAGTGATGAGATGCAAAGGAAATGATGAGAATACTTACCAAGTACCCTAGCCAAGTGCAACAAAAGATAAACAATTAGAAAATATGCATGATCCTAAATGCGAATTTCTACCAAATGCAATATTCACACACAAAATAAAGGGCAAATTACAATGATAGTCCATGTATTTTGATCATTGAGTCATTTTAGTCCTTGTAATTTCAACTGGCTCAATGTTGACCCTGAATTTATGATCTTGTCTCAATTTGATCCAATTGATTACAACTCTTAGCATTTCTTTATGGAAACTACTCGTATAAGTATCATGTGTCATATTTTTAAGGAAAAATTTATGAACTTACTCAACTCAGTGAGTTAACATCAACCAATTTAGTAATAATTTTCTTTAAATCAATCGAACCAAATTAATAAAAAATTTAAAATTAAAGGTCAAAATTGAGCCAAATGAAAGTGTAGGGACCAAAATGACACGAGATAAAATATAGGGACTACCGGTGTAATTTACCCCAAAATAAATCCTACAAGCTCAAACACTATTAAAATTGCATGTGATACAACAAATTTATATATGCCACGTTGTAGCTCGACTTTCATGCTCTTTTCGGATGTGATAGCCCTACAGTTCGAACTCCCGTGGTTCTAAATCTGATCTCACAAGTGCAATGTGAAATAGATAAATTCAAAAGAGTCCAAATTTGGCAAATCTTTTGGAAAATAAATTTTGAGCCTACGACTGACCACAGTACACCACGACTCAACAAAGGAACAACAACCTAAACACATCTCCTTACACTAAAAAAAATGACTCAAAACAAGAATCAAACAAACAAAAACAACAAACATAACACTTGGATGTTTTCCACAGGTAAGAGACCTCTTGGTTCATGGGGAGCCCACTGCTTCTCCAGGTATTGTTTCCTACCCTTTCTTATCTATGATTCCCACATCACTTTGGCACTCCATCTCTTTTTCTCTGAAAAGCCCTTTCCTCACTTTTTCTCTCAGCGTACATCTCTCTATTCTTTAATCTCTTTTATTTTTATCCCTTCCTAAGTGTGGTTGATGGATAAGCTGAAAGTTGTGGGCTCTTTTCGCTCACGATTAGTGAGTTTCTCCCACAAAGGAGTTGTGGTGTGGTTGGATGTGCAATAGATGCACAACTGACATCATTTAACGACACCCTTGGCTTAACTTGGCTAAGATGAGCCACAACATGTCTTGCTAGCTGGGTATACAGTTGATTGGCCTTATACACTGCGTTTTCTACTTCCCTATTCCGATTCAGACTCCAATTTAGGTGTGATCAAACATGTCTAGACGAGAGGGTTGAACATCCAGCTTCATTTCCAGTCTATGCTTCACACTTGGCTCGATACCTCACTACTTGGAGGATGAGAGAGTTTTTGGCCCCTGCTGTTAGCTTCAGTTGTGCCCTTTCTAGCTAATGCATTGATAATAGGGAAAAGACAAAAAACCTGACTTAACTATACCCCTAGTTCATCATTTTGACCATTTTTTATTTTTTGGCTTATGCTAAAACAATTTTGACCAACATGAGAGTTAGATTAACATGCTTATTTGACTTTCTATTTTGAAATCATATAAGTCAGGCTGTGAGCATTGAAAATTTTCCTTTTTTGGGGTCCAAGAAGTGGTCCAGTTTTGGAAAATGGAATAATTTCTGAGAAAATTAGTCAACTTCATTAAAAATCCTCAAAACTATTTCTGCAAATGGCAGCTACTCAACCAACGTGGAATTAACACTTGAGATGCACAACCTCAGATCTGAACTTGAATTGTCTTGCAGCTGAATCCTCTAACGGAATAGGACAACCGAATTTGAACGAAGATGAGCCAATTGGACATGGATAGGATAGCTGAGTTGAACAAGCCAATCAACATGGATGAGACAAGCAACCTGAAAATTGTTGGGGCCGAACTTCAAGATGAAGTTGCCAACGTATCCCAAATATGGGAATCGGGCCTTACGTAAGTCTGGGTTAAGGTGCACTCGAGTATTAATACTCTCCTTTTACGCTCTAACTTTTGCCAAGACTGCCCTTTTAGGTTTTCAACCTTGTGAGCTCCATTTTTTCTTTCTCTTTCTTCTATTTCTTTGTTTCTTTTTTCATTTTTCTTCATTTCTTCTTTTTTTTTTCTTTTCTTTTTCTTTGTTTCCATTTTTTCAATTTTGTTCTTTTTATTTTTTTTCTTGCGCTAACTTTTGCCTGGGTCGCCCTTCCGGGTTTTCGGTCCAGAGAGCCTCTTAAGGATAGAAAAGTTTAACTTGTCCATACTGATTGGCCATAGGATCTCTAAGCCATTTAAATCCACAAGAATGGTTGTTGTTCTTGACTAAATAGTCTTGATGATATAAGAGTCCATCCAATTGGGTCTAAATTTGCCTCTAGTGTCATAGATAGAACCTCGATTGTCCTTCAGCAAAAATTTTCTTCTCTCTAATTATGGGATTTGGCTTTCTTTCCAGTCTCCTTTGGTTTAAGCAATGACCCAGTTTTGAATCTTCGAGCATATCTGACCTTTTTTGCCCCTAGTTCAAGGGCTGCTTCAAATTCGGCCATGCAAGCCTCATACTTTGGTTGACCGTTGAACATTCTGAATCAAGGTTCAAGGTTTGAAAGCAAAAGGGTTGAGTCTCGAGGCTGAGAGTGATCCTATGTTGTATAATCTCAAGATCAATTCCAGGCATGTCTTCGTAGGACTACGCAAAACATTTTTTGAAATCTTTTAATAAAGCGACTAGTCGCTCGTGCTCTTCTGAAGACAATACAGAACTAATCTGGACCAAGCCAGGATTCTTTCCAGTACTTACATTAACAGACATGATCTCATTCATTAAGGGCTTACCACGCCTTTCTTCCTCTCAGTTGATCAATTTTTTACAAATCCCAAGGAATTTCTCGTTCTTCGTTTTCACCACAGTTTTGGAAACGGTTTTGAAAAATCTTTGGTTAATGCAATAATTTAAAAGCACAGAGAAGTAGGTGAAAATTACTGCCATTTCATTCAAATCTTCTAGCTCAACTGGCTCAATGATAGAAACAGACGCAAAAGAAAGAATGAAAAAGACAAACAAAACAAGACAGTGATGTCCGAGGTAACACCCCTGGAATCACCAAACTCTGACACCACAAGACTAACTCAACATGACTTAAAACCCAGTTCAGAATGTAAAATAAACAACATTTTCCATTTGTCACAAACAGTGCGTGCCATCCACCATGCCCGGAGCAAAATGAGTGCCATCAGCAGGTGGTTCATTCCCCGATCACAAAACTAGCCACATTATCTCCCCAGTTCATTGATCTAATGCCGATAGACTTTGTAGGATCCGATGGAGTGATGACCTTATTGTCAATCAAATCTTGAACTTCATGGCGAAGACGAAAACAACAGTCAGTGTCATGGCCGGTTTGTTGATAGAAGGCACAGTACTTGGCAGCATTATGCTTGGCTGGAAGGGGATCAGGTAGAGGCCGAGGGTCAAGGGATTTAAGATGGCCTTGTCCTATGAGGATTTGGAGAGCTTTGGATAAGGTTGTGTAAATGGGATTGAAGGTACGACTACTAGGCCGGCAAGGATTGACAGATGTTGACTGGGTTTGATGATCTCTTACGGGTGTAGGACTGGAGCTGGAAGCGGTGTTTCTGGTACAGTAGCCCTTTTCATGGCTTACTTCTAGATTCAAAATGCCCCCAACCTAAGTGGTAAAAGTGTCATCCACAGTCTTTGCAACAACTGCATGCACTTGTTTTTTGTTCAACCCTTTGGCCCTAAAAGCCTCTATAGCCCACCGAAGATGTTCATAGGAATCAATACTTGCCTTAGCCTTGTTTTCGCCATTTGTTTCAGCTTTGCAAAGGGATTGGGTGATCACCCAGACTCGAGATAGCTTTAGGTTGGCCCTTTTCAATTTCAGCTCGCCCCAAAGGCTAAATCTGCCACAATTCTCTAAAGATCTTCAATCATTCTCATTAGCTCAGAAGTAGTGGGTTCATGGGTTTGAGATGATTGGGGTTCAAGTGCATCCATCATACACAAGTACGTGCTTTCTGGAATGAACACCTTAAGCTTGGGTAAATGGGCTAGGGTGATATCTATGCTAGGGTTGTAGATGGATGGCAGTGTATGGATTAGGTTGAGATGTAGAGGTCATGGGTTAGTGGTGGCCTGAGGCCTTTTTGGTGGAGCTATGATCTCTTTGTCGATAAGATCTTGAATCTTATGATGGAGGCGAATGCAACGGTTTGTATCATGGCCGTGTTGTTGATGATAGACACAGTATTTAGCGGGGTCATGTCTTGGTGGAAGAGGATTTGGGAGGGGTCGGGGTTCTAGAAGCTCTAGGTGCCCTTTTTCTAGTAGCATTTTCAAGGCTTGAGAGAAACTCATGTAAAGAGGATGGAAATTTCGGGCTTGGGGCCGAGTTGAAGTGGTTGGTTTTTGACTATTATCAGGAAAATTATTTTTGATAAGAGTGGTGGCAATGTTTACTTCTGACCATTTCGCAGTTGTGTTACTACTAGTAGTAGCATTAGAACTGCGAACAACATTCTTCCTCAAAGGCTTATTATCTTCCACAATGATCCCTTGTCTGATGGCATCCTCAATTTGAACCCCCCATTTCATGAAGCTCTATAAAGGTAAATAGAGGTAGAACAATCATCTTCTGCAACAACTTGCCATGCAGATTTTGAACAACCATTCTTATCTGATCCTTCTTAGAAGGTCTCGTGGTCATCATCGAGGCTTTGGCCCTCCATTTTGTCACAAACTTAGAGAAACCCTCCTTCCACTCTTGACAGGTTACCTCGAGATCACGAGTTATGACCTCAATCTGTGTATTGTTAAAGTACTGAGCAATGAAGGCTTCGGCCATCTCCTCCCAATTCTATTTGACGGAATCTTCTAACTTAGCATACCAAATGGCCGCTATACTCAACATGGTGTGACCAAAGAAAGATAACTTCTATGGTCTAGTTAAGCCCATCGGCTGCAAGATATCAGAAAACAATCGCAAATGGACCATCGGATCCCCGGAGCTGTCAAAATGATCAATGTGCGGCATCTTAAACCGATCCGGCAATGTAATTGCAGAATCAGTGTATCCATCCTCTATGTCTGGGATGGAGTTAACCCCTTGTGCTCTCTTGAACAACTTCTCTAATTTGTTGACTTTGAGCGCAATTGGATCGACTTCGAATTCAAATGGTGCCTCGGTCTGATAAACCGGTGCTTTGGAGCTTGTACTGGGATTGGCTTATTGGATTGCCCTGGTTTTCTTTGACATTGGCAGTATTAGCAGTGGCACTAGGCACAAGGATAGCTGCGATGGGTACATGTGATGCAGTGGCCACTATTGGCTACGGTTGCTGTTACTGTAGCCTGGTTATAACCTCGGCCTGACGGGCCGTAACCTCGGCTTGACAGACTGCGTCATGCTGTAGTGTCTCGACTGTCTGTTGCAAATGATGTATTAGTTCCTCTATATTAGCCAGGGGATACTGTGCCATTGGAATAGGTGACTGGTCTTGTGCTGGACTAGAAGTAGATGACTATTCCTAAACCGGGCTGGACACAGGTGAGCCGAGGGGTGACTGCTGTAGGAACTGGACTGGTGAATTCTGTCTAATCCTCCTGCGCCTTGTAACTGGCAGCAATGAAGCAAACACTGGCTGCCCCTGAACTAGGTCCCCGACCTTACAAAGTCTATCTACACGAGTCCAAAGTACTTGGGGGATATCGGAGCCTTCTGAAGCTATGGTTCCAGGACTACCTTGCAAAAGAGAAAACAGACAGCACCTTAGCCTAATTTCACTAGAACAGATATGATCACAGTTGAGTGAATGTACTCCCCGCTGCATTATACTCCACAAACTAATACCAATTGTACCATTGATATGAAGCACCCCTGTACAGTTTCACTGCAAAGCACATACCAGGTAAAAAGAGCCAAAACACCCCTATGAGGGGATAGGGTTACCCTATCCTAGTTTCGTCATGAACTAGGATTTACTATTTCAATCAAGCGGTTTCACACAATCTTGCATTCGGGTGAGCATCATGTCCTAGTTTGAGATAGTCTCTATGGCCTTTCTATATGCAACTGGGCCAAATGATCAAAAGGGTACCTCGGCAAGATTACCTAATATACCTCTCATACCTAACACCGAGAAGTAAAAGGAGGATCAAATGATACAGCGGTAGTCTAGATCTAAGGGTTGTGTTCCCAATGACCGGTCAGCCTTTTGGCAAGCTTTTGGGCAAGCCTCTGGCAAACTGTCTAGGAATAGCAAATGGCAAACACAGTGACTTAAAAAACCAATGCAAATGCAATGCAAAGAACATATAAGTGTAGATAAAATTTCACATCATAAATTTCAAGTCAAGTTCTCTAAATCCCCAGCAGAGTCGCCAGAAACTGTAGCTTGACTTTCGTGCTCCTTTCGGATATGATAGCCCTACAGTTCGGACTCTCGTGGTTCTAAATCTAATCTCACAAGTGCAATGTGAAATAGATAAATCAAAAGAGTCCAAATCCGGAAAATCTTTTGAAAAATAAATTTTGAATCAAAATGCCAAAAATGGACTACTTTGCCAGATACATAGTCGCCACCTAAATATTTTTTGGGAAATTTAGGAAACTCGAGACTTTGTGCCAAAGGCCACTTAGCTGTCATCACCAAAGTGTCTCGACTCGGGAACTTAGGTACGAAAGGGGAAGGTCATGAATTGAGCACCCCACTCGCCCGATCAAAGATCGGCCTCTACTAATGATGATGTGATTCTTATTTACATTATATGCTCTTATTTCAGTTATTAGGCTATCATTACTATGTGTTGTACACAAGTATAGACTAATTTGCAAAAATTGGTACACTTTGATTCATGTTTGTTTGAAAATTGTTTGAATATGTACCACTTGAAAAAGTGATCTCATGTGTACATTACTCAAAATTGTTCCAATTCAAGCAATTAGCCCTCATCCACAGGCATTCAAATGATTTAGCACTTAAGCAATTAGTCTCATGGCAAGCATGCTAGACATGGCAATAATCACACTCATGCAATATGCTAAAGCAGCAAAATGCTCACCTAGTACTCCGAGGCGAGCCAAAAGAGAGAGAATAGTTAGAAAAATGCATGCTCCTAACTAATGCAATATGCCTAATGCAACACATGCAAAATGCAATTAATAAGCTCGGCTACTAATTATGACATGTGAATCAATTTGATAGCATGCGTTTTAAACACGTATTCAACGAAGTATGTAAACAACAATGCTTGTTAGAATGATGAACCGAGTCTCGATTCATGCAAGACAAATGGATGCAAATCATGGAATATGCTAAATGAAACATGATGTTCTATTCTACCCATCATAAGCAAGTAAATAAAAGGGAGAAAGACGTGAGGTTTGAAGATATACATATTATTACAAGTTTGGCCCTCGCACAAGAGGGTCCGAATGCCCTAGCTAATTGCTACGAATTACCTAACTATTACAAACCAAATGAAGCAAATTAACTATACTAGCTCATTAACTAATTATTACAAGAACAAATTTAACTAACTATTCTAGCCAATTAAATAAGTACAACACAAAACTAACTAGCTATTCTAACTAATTACTTACAAGCCCGCTACTCCAAGCATAACATACTAATATTACATCATTTTGACGGGTCCCAAGAATCAAAGAATGACTCATGCATGGATGTGGATTTCCACCCGATAATGCTCTTCGTTTTGCTACCAGAATGCCTCTGTTGCACAGTTAGAAAATTGCACTGTTTTTTCACCTCAGCCCCTACTCTGCTCTGCTAGAAAAAGGACACTGCATGTCTGGAAAAAGTGGCCAGCAACCCAGAAGTAGTGGCCTGCTGCCCAGTAAAAGTGGTTGTTTCCTGCAACAATAGAGAACAAACAGAGCACAAACCAGAGTATTCTTAGGGGATGTTTGTCTACCATGCCTCTCCTTATCAGCAAACAGGTCAAAGAAGGGGTAAGCTTGATTCATAAGCCATCAATTGACGCAATTTCATTGCATGATGGCTTATGAGCCAAGGGATACAATTTCAATAAATGCACAGTAAAAGACTCTCAAAGACCTCCTCTCTATCATGATTGGATCAAGGGAAGTGGTTGACCTTGGAAACTTGAACCATTTCATCACTAACAAGTATGAAATGACTCAAGTCTCCATGTGTTCAATTAACATCAGATTGAACACCAAATCATTTTTATTATCTTGTTCCACTTTAGTCCAATTTTATTACTCCATTTTAATTACCTTCCATTCCTTAGTCAATTGAGTCCAATAATGAGCTTTAAGTCCACTAATAGAGAGAAGTACCAAACCAAATGTTGTTTTAGGCATGAGAGGGATATCATGTCATTGGTAATGAACCCCTAAAGAGATTAAACCATTAAGCGCAATATCACCCCTTAAGCTTTAAACAAAACTCCTTTTGGAGCAACCATCAAAACAAAGAGAAAAAGCCGAGAAAGGAAGGAGGTTGCAGAGATTCTTAGAGGTGAACACAAGTATAGAAAGCAAGAAATAAAGGCTATCAACTCAAATAGGTTGGTGGTTAAGGCCTAAACCCCCAAGCCTATGAGGACCATTACACTACAAGCATACTATACAAAGCATGAATGAAGCTAACTCACAAAAACAGTCCTAAAACAGTCCAAAAAAGTGTTGGAATTAAGAAAAAAGAAACTATAACAACTAGCTAAAATATTGAGGGATTAAAACTAGCACACAAGCACAATGAGGGGAGACTTCAAAACATGATTTTTGCCTCTAAAAAACCTATGAAAATCAGTTGTAAAAAACTCAAAAAAAAGTTGATAAGAAGGTGGGAAACATAAAGGCAAAGGCCTTAGAAGCAAGGTTCAAAGAAGGGTTGTCAACCCCTCTACCTTTAATGGCCTTAAACCACAAGTTTCAGCCGAAAAAGACAGGTAATAAACAGCTCAAAAAAAGCAAGAAAAGATGAGAAGAAGATGTTATAAAAGAACTAGAATGTATACCTCTTGAAGAGGAATGATCCCTTGGATTCCCAAACCACTATTTCATACTCTCAAGTGCCTCAAGAGCTAAAATGCAAACTTAAATCACCTCAGCAAAGAACTCTCTAGGTTTGGTTTAGAGGGTTTAGGCAAAGGTTATGTAAATTGCAAGATAGAGAGGGAGAATTATAGAGAAAAAAATTTCAAAATTTTGCTCTCCAAAATTTTTTAAATTCCAAAATTTTTCTAACCTCTCTAACCGAACAGAGGGTAATCTATATATAGAAATATATGAGAGACCCTCGAAAATATCCTTACAAACACAGCTGGAATGGTGCATGCATTTGTAGAGACAACTGGCAGAAAATATCTATTTTTTGCACTAGTGGCACTGCCACATTAGTAGACGGCATGCCACACTATTGGGTCTACAGGTCCCTGGATGCTCAGGCCTGAAAAACCATTGTTTGGGTCCAAAACAAGGCACAAGGTTTGTAGGTTCAACACTGAGGTTTCTTGCTGAGGAAGTCAAGGATTTGACAAGCGTACACATTCATCATTAAGTGATCAATCAGTGGCGCCCAAGTTTTAAGGGCTGTCAAAAATGGGGTGTCTACACACGTGATAATGCGATCTAATGAAAAATGATGATTCGGACTCAGATGAATGATCTGAAGCTGAACATGTGATGATGATAGCATGAAAAATCAAAGGAAAAATGAACAAGAAAAGAAAGTAAGGGTAAGGAGAAGAGAAACCCATCCCAATGCACACGATAGATATACGAGATAATATTTCTACAATAATCAGGACTCTTATAAGGATAGAGAGGTCATAATCTTCTTAGACACCCCATTTTTGACCGACCTTAAGACTCAGACGTCACCGATTGAGCGCTTGGTGATATTGCATATCGTGTTCATTCAGAGGTTTCAGAGTCTCGGCTGCGAGCCTTGCCTCCGGACTTCCGGACTCTTTTGTACTTTACCTCGGTTTGCGAACCAGGCTCTATTTTCTCTATTTTCTCTTCCTGAAGGGAGGGAGAGGTCTCGTAGACCATCTCTCAGTGGCCGTAGGCTACGTTTCGTGGTCGTAGGCCATTTTTCCCATTTCGGAGCCCGGTTCCCGGTTTTCGAGGCCGTCAGGCCGTGTGCCTCGGTTCGGGACCGCCTAACCACCTCCGTTTGCTCCGGTTTTTGGTACATACCTTATTTCCTCCCTTTTGAGGGACACTGTGGTCCGAGAGACCGACTTCATGGTCGAACACCACTTTCGGTGCCTAACAGTCAGTTTTCGGGGCCCCAGACTGCGCGTTTTGGCCCCCGAGCCTTGCTTGAAAGCATTGTTGGGCTCCGACCCAAACTAGAAATAGTCATATTTTGAGCTCCTTTTCACGTTTTATTAAGGACCTTTTTCTGTTTGAAACTCCCTTTTTACACTTTGTGTTTAAACCCTCTTTTAGGCCTATTTTTGCACGGTATTTTAGGCTTACTTGTGAGCTGTTTCGGACTTGGTTGTAAACTACAAAGTGTCTTTTTTTTAGCCCCTCTTCAACTTTGTTGAAGGGCTCTTGGCCTTTTGGGACCAGCAGCTATCACTTGCCTTTATATCTCACTTTTTGGCCATTTTAGGGGGAAATTTGAATTTCATTTCCCCCCCCCATTTTTCCCCCTCTTTTCCACCCTCTTGTGTCTATATAACAGACCCCCCAGCTGTGTTTTAGGGGTTAGAAAATTTTGTTGTGGAGCTCTCACATTAAATCTCTCTCTCTCTACATTCTAACCATCAAAACCCTTTGATTCTTACACCATTTTTACACACCAACTCATAGCACAAGACCTCCATCCTCCATTCCAGCACTTTGTTGGGACTCTTTTGAAGAGGTTGAAAGCTCAGATTTTGGACCAAGAGTTGATGAAAGACTAGTCTTCAAGGGTGAGTCTCATTTTCCCTCTTTTTGCTCTTTTCTTGGTCTATATTTTAGCTCCTTATGCTTGCATATTTGGGCTCCGACCCT
The DNA here is from genome assembly GCA_030407325.1 of Camellia japonica. Classification (NCBI taxonomy): domain Eukaryota; kingdom Viridiplantae; phylum Streptophyta; class Magnoliopsida; order Ericales; family Theaceae; genus Camellia; species Camellia japonica. Next base: position 161,483,734 of record JAPPVO010000019.1, on the reverse strand, counting down.
AACTGGAGATAGGCTTGTTTTGAGCTATTTTTCATGTTTCATTAAGGGCCTCTCACTGTTTGAGGCCCCCATTTTGCACTTGCTTCATTATCCCTCTTGTATGCCTATTTCTTGTGTAGCATTTTAGGCCCGTGTATAATCTGTTTTGAAGCATGATGTAAACTGTAAATAGGCTTATTTTGAGCCCTTCTTCAACATTGTAGAAGGGCTCATCACTGTTTGAATCCTCCATGTGCCACTTGCTTTGATATCCATCTTTTGGTCCCATTTTTGCATGATTTATTAGCCTATTGTGCTTCTGTTTTTGGACTTTGGTCCGAACTGAAAAGGGTCTTATTTTGACCCCCTCTTCATGTTTCATTAAGGGTCATTACTGTTTGGAGCATCTTTTGTATACTTTGTGTTGTAACCTCTTTTTAGGCCTTATTTTGCATAGCATTTTGAGCATACTTGTATACTGTTTTGGGTCTGATCATAAACTGTAAAAAGTCATTTTTAGGTCCCTCTTCAACTTTGTTGAAGGACCTTCATCTGTTTGAGGCCAGCATGTATCAGTTGCTTCTTTGTCTCCATTTTGGCCCATTTCTTGCATAGGAATTTTGCCATACTTGTGTCTGTTTTTGTGGCTTGTGGTAAACTAAAAAATATCATATTTTGGGCCCCTCTTCAACATTGTAGAAGGGCCCTTATCTTTTAGGGTCAGCAGCTGCCACTTGCTTCATTATCTTGCTTTCGGGGCCGTTTTTGCATGCTAGTTTAGCCCCATTTGCGTTCGCCGTTTGGCCTTGCTTAGAACTGTAAATATGCTTATTTTTGGGCTGCCTTGATTCTGTCTTCACATTCCATGTTCAAATAATGCATGCATTGCATAGCTATAGGTCATTCCGTATGCCTAATTTCATGTTTCGGGACTCGTTCCATGCATCGGGTACCATTTTGCCATGTTTCGGGGCTGTTTTGCATCTCATTTTGCCTCTGAAATTTGCATGCTAGTATGCCATATTCCATGTTTTGCCATGTCTTGTTAGAGTGGCATTCCGTGCCTTAGGGTCGGTCCTCGGTTTGCGTGCACGTGTGCACGCATTTCGAGTGTCTCATTTTCATCTGATGGCCTCTTATGTGAGTGTGGCTGAGGTCCACTTGTTGTGTAAGTCCATTATGCATTGTGTATGCTAGCTTGTATGTTAGCATTGTGTATGCCATGTTACTCGTGCATCGTGTATGCCATTTCATAGCATGTTGCATGTTAGGTTGTATCTTAGTTGCATTCATGCATGTCATGCATATTGCATTGTGTTCGGGATAGGAGTTAGCCCGAGCACGGGAAACGAGGTACGTTTCGTACTTCGAGTGACGGAACGTGTCTCAATTCCCCAGTCACCGACACTCCGGATTATCCATGATGGAGTTAGGTTTTAGTTGAGTTTTCATGTGCATTCATTCTATATTGAGTAGTGCAATTCGATTCCTCGGCCATCATGCATCGAATGCGTGATTGGTGGCACGAGGATCGAGATGCATACATTTGTGAAAATACATTGCCATGCCCCTTTCCTGCTCTCTGTTGCAGCAAATCAAGAATCAGCAGTCTTCGAGGCTTGGCGCGCTTTCCAAAAACCATTGCAAAACAGAGGCTAATTGGGGCATCGTCATGGATTTCCGCGCAAGGCAACCCGGACATGCATCATTCATCATCTGAAGAATCAAGACAGTCCCTGGCTTGCATGCCAGTTTATTATTTTCTTAGTTAATTTGTAAATTAATTAGGATTTGTACATATTTGGACTGTATTATTTGGACTGTATTATTTGGACTGTATATTTATTCGGACCCTCTGCGCGAGGGCATAATTGTAATAAGTGTGCGTGAGTGTGATGTATGTCTTCCAACCCCACGTCTTTCTTCCCTTTTATTTACCAGCTTATGATGGTTAGATTAGGGCATGTTTCAATTAGCATACAGTATGATAGCATGTTTGCATTCATTCATCTGTTTTGCATGCACCGGGCTCGGCGCATCATACTAACTGCATTTGTATTTCAATTCCAAGTTGAATACTGTTAGCTGTAGCATTCCATATGCCATGTTTAGAATAGCCGAGCCTGCTATAGTTGCATTTTTGCATGTGTTGCATTAGGCATTCTGTATATTAGGATCATGCATGGATTTCTAATTAGCTTCTGTTTTGGCTTGGAGTACTCGGTGAGTTTTATGCTTTAGCATCCTTGCATGCGTGTGAGTGACTGCCATGAATAGCATGCTTACCATGAGGCTATGCTTATGTGATATAACTGCCTGAATGCCTGTGGGTGAGGTTGGGTTATTTGGATTGGAACAATTCATCAAATGTTTGTTTTAAGCCCACTAGACAGTGGCAAAATCATGTTTTCTAAGCCCACCTGAGGGTGGCAAAATCCGCATTTTAAGCCTACTTGCGAGTAGCAAACCATTTTCACAAATAAACATGAAGTGTTTTGTTCCAATTCAGACGACTCAGTCTATACTTGTATGCTGTGCGCATCACATAGTAACTAGGCTAATAACCGGAATAAGAACACACAATGTTTTCAAAATAGATATCATGGTTAGTAGAGGCCGGTCTTTGACGGGCGAGCGGGGGTGCTCACGAAGTGACCTTCCCCAATCGTACCCAAGTTCCCGAGCCGAGGCAACTTTGGTGATGACGGACACGTGGCCTTAGGCAACGAGTCAGGGTTTCCTAAATTTCCCAAAATAAAATATTTAGGTGGCGACTCTGTATCTGGCAAAGCAGTCCATGTTTGGCACTTCTTTCAAAAATCTGTTTTCTCAAAACGATTTGTCGAATTTGGACTCTTTGGTTCAAGATTAAGAACCGTGACACAATCGAGTCCGAGCTGTAGCGAGGTCCCCCGCAGGCTTGTTACAGTTTCTGGCGACTCTGCTGGGGAGATTAGAGAATTTGACTCGAACTCATGATATCTAGTTTTGACTACACTTGTGTGTTTCTTTGCATTGCATTTGCATTGGTGCGCCTAGGACACCGTGTTTGCCATCTGTTATTCCTGAACGGTTTGCCGGAGGCTTGTCTTGTCAAGGCATGACCGTAAGGCTGACCGGTTGTGGGCTCTGCCAGTATGGGAACACAAACCCCGGTTTTACCGGGGCACCCTTTTGACCATTCGACCTAGTGCATATTCGGATCCGTAGTGACCATTCCAAACTAGGACAGGTTGCTTACCCGATATAGGTTGTTTAAACCGCTGCGTGCGTAGTGAAACCCTAGCTCCTGACAAAATAGGACAGGGAAACCCTACCCCAACATAGGGGTGTTTTGGCTCTCACTTGCTTGTTATGTGCTTTTAGAGTGCGTCTCTACAGGAATGCATGTATCAGTTTGCAGTTTGGGCATCAGGCCTGCGGGCACCAGTTCAATATTTTGGGGTTCAGTTTTACCCGAGGGTATCAGATTTGAGGCAGAATTTTGGGGCAGAATTCAGTAGAGATCCGTCGTTATTTGCTCATATCTGTTTGGCGAAGTTGAGCTGAGGTGCTATCTGTTTTCTCTTTTGCTAGGTAGTCTGGAACCATAGCTTCAGAAGGCTCCGAATCCCCCAGTTCATCGAACTTTGTGATAGACTTTGTCAGGTCAGAGATTCAGTTCAAGGGCCATCAGTGTTCCTTTGCTAGAGGCAGGGTAAAAGGGCCAGTCAGCACAGATCACCAGTTCAGTTACCAGATCAGTGCCCTTATCCACCCCACCAGTGAACAGTCAGGCTGAGGTCTCAGTTTCTACTGCAGGGATAGATACCAGTCAGTTAGATGGATCAGCAGAACACGTCAGGGATGGAGGCAATGATGCGTCAGATGCAAGAAAGTATGAAACTCATGCAGCAAGATGCTGTCCGCCAAGCGAATTTTCCAAGCAGCAGGCTGCAATCATGGCCACAGGCAGAGCTATCACCAGATGCAACAGCAAAGGGCATCTGCTTCCAACAAGTCCTCTCTCCACAGGAGCTCCCACCCGGGAGACACGAATGTTCAGAATAGGGTAGACACATTCCACAGGGCCGCTCCGCCCCCATCTTACCCCAGCTGTCCAAAACCTACCAATCTACTGGACTCACCCTTCGAGTGAGGTCGACCTACAGCGTTGAAATTGAGCAAGCTTGAAAGTTGTTCAAGAAATCCCAGGGGGTAAAGTCCATCCCGGACATTGAGGACGGGTACACCGACGCAGTGTGACACTGCCGGACAGGTTCAAGATGCCTCACATCGACCGTTTTGACGGGTCAGGATCCCATGGTCCACTTGAGTTTGTTTTCAGATGTTTGCGCCCGATGGGCTTGACAAGATTACAGAAGCTCTCCCTTTTTGGCAGGACCCTGTCGGGTTTGCGGCCATCTGGTACGCCAAATTGGAGGATTCAGTGAAACGAAGCTGGGAGGAGATGGCCGAGGCCTTCGTCGCACAATATTCATACAATACCCAAATCGAGATTACGACCCGTGATCTTGAGACGACGAGGCAGGAGCCTAAGGAGAGCTTCTCAGAATTCGTGGCCCGCTGGAGGGCCAAGGCCTCAATGATGACCATTAGGCCAACGGATAAGGATCAGATACGGATGGTTGTACGCAACCTCCAGCCCAAACTAATGCAGAAAATGATCGTGCTCCCCTTCCCTACCTTTTCTGATTTGCATGAGATGGGGGTACAAATTGAGGATGCTATGAAACAGGGCTTGATTGACAGTGACAGGGAGCAACCCAGGAGGACCTTCAACCGCAACGCAAATACAGGCGTAAGCAGTGCTGAAAATGCCAGAGCTTCAGACGTGGGCATGGTTACCACCACCACACAAAAAACAGCCACCTCATTCACCGGTGCGTCCGGAGCTAGCTCGCAAATAGCCAAAAACCCACCTCAGAGCCAAAGGGTGTTTACTCCACTATACATGCCCCTATCCAAAGCTCTGGGGGTTTTGATCAAGAAAGGGCATCTGAAGCCCCTGGAGCCGCAGCCACTACCAAAGAACCTCCTCTCTCACACAACCCAGCCGACTACTGTGCCTTCCATCAGCGAGCTGGCCATGACACTGACATGTGCTTTCGTCTTCGCCACGAAATACAAGATCTGATCGACAACAGAGTCATCCCCGCACCGGTCCTACAAAGTCTATCGGCACTTGATCAGTGAACTTGTGGGGGATAATGTGATGTGATCGGGGGATGAACCACCTGCGGGCGGCACTCATTTACTCCAGATGTGGATGGCACGCACTGTTTTGAGCATTTGTGAATGCTGTTTTCGTGCTTTCTGACTTGGGTATTGGGTCAGTCTTGTTGTTTGTTTTGAGTCTGTCTTTTTTGTAAGTCAGTCTTTTTGTTTGGGTTTGTCTTGTTGTATCAGTCAGTCCTGTTTGTATAGAGTCGGGTGATTCCGGGGGGTGTTACCTCGGGCGTCACCATTTTGTTTCGCGTTTGTCCTTTCGTTTTGTTTGAGTCTGTTTCTGCCAGGGAGCCAGTTATGCCAACAGATTTTGAATGAAAGCAGTGATTTTCACATCTCTCGTTGCTTCTTCTGCCTGTGCCAGTTGTGCCGGAGGTAAATGAGTATTGACTAATCTGTCTTCTGTGCCTTGAAGTCATTGTAATGACCTAGTTTTTCAAAACTTTTTGAACACTGCGGTGAAAACGAAGAGGAAGGAATTCCTCGGGTTTTGCAAAATTTGATCAATGAGAGAAAGAGAGGCGTGCTAAGCCCTTAATGAATGAAATCATGCTTGTTAGCGTGAGTACTGAGAAGGACCCTGGCTTGATCCAGACTGGTTTCACACTATCTTCAGCGCGAGTGATTTGTCGCTTTCTTAAAAATTTTCAAAAACAAAATGTTTTGCGCGGTCCTGCGAAGACCTGTGTGGAATCGCTCTTGAGATTGCAGCCTAGGATCGCTCTCAGCCTCGAGACTCAACCCCTTTGCTTCCAAACCTTGACTTGAATTCAGAGTGTTCAACGGTCAACTACGATGTGAGGCCTGTGTGGCCAGATTTGAAGCAGCCCTCGAACAAGAGGCCAAAAGTCAGATCAAGAAGATCAGAAGAAGCTTGCAAAGCTAGAACAGAAGTACCCTTTGAACTAGGGGCAAAATGTCAGATGTGCTCGAAGAGCCGAAGATCCTCTTGCAAAACAACAGCCACTCTCTTGGATACGGATGGCTTCGAGATCCTAAAACCATTTGGCATGGACTTGTTACACTTTTACCCTTTGAGAGGCTCGCTGGGCCGAAAACCCGGAAAGGGCGACCCAGGCAAAAGTTAGAGCAAGAAAAGATATATAAAAAAGCAAAAAGAAAAAAAGAAAAAAAAAGAAAAAAAGAAAAGAAAGAAAAAAAAAAAGAAGAAAAAAGAAGAAAAAAAGAAAAAAAAAAAGAAGAACAAAGCTCGCAAGGTTGAAAACCTGCAACGGGCGCCTTGGCAAAAGTTAGAGCATAAAAGGAGAGGTTAAATACCCGAGTGTACCTTAACCCCGAACTACGTAAGGCTTGATTCCCATCTTTGGGATACGTAGGCAACTTCATTCTGAAGTCCAGCCGTAAAACACTTCAAATTTGATTGTGTCCATGCAATGGTTCTAGTCATTTTTGTCTTCACTGTATCCGAGAGTTTGGTTGCGTTCAGCACTCTGAGGACTGACTACAATGCGCTGCGGTGCCATTCAAACAAGGGGCAGCTTTCCGTTGCCATTCAACGCGCTGCGGTGCCATCCAAACAAGGGGCAACTTTCCGTTGCCATTCAATGCGCCGCGGTGCCGTTCAAACAAGGGGCAACTTTCCGTTGCCGTGCAGCTCTCTTCAAGCACGGGGCAGTTTTCCTTTGGATCCGAGGTTGTGCATCTCAGGAGTAGGTTTCATGCTCGTTGAGCAAGTGGCCGTTTGCAAAAATAGTTTTTGAGAATTTTTACTGAGGTTGACTAATTTTCTCGAAAATTGTTCCATCTTTTCCAAAAACTGGACCATTTCTTGGACCCAAAAAAGGAAAATTTTCAGTGCTCATAGCCTGACTTGCATGATTTCAAATCAAAAATTGAACAAGCATGTTAATCTAACTCTCATGTGGGTCAAAATTGTTTTAGTAGAAAGCAAAAAAAATAAAATAAAAAATAATGGTCAAAATGATGAACTAGGGGCGCAGTCGAGTCAGGAGTTCTGTCTTTTCCCCTTTGTCAAAATACTTGCCAAGAAGGGCACTCTACCTGCCAGAAGAGGCACAACTGAAGGGCACAACAAAAGGCTGAAAGCTCTCACATCCTCCGAGCAATGAGGTATCAAGCCAAGTGCGAAGCACGAACTGGAATGAGACCAGAGATTCCACTCCCTCATCTGGACAGATCTGATCACGTCCGAACTCCAAGCAGAGCATCATCAATCGATGTCAGCTACAGATTTGCTACACACCCAGTTGTAGCACAGCCCCTCTGTGGGAGAAACTCACTAGCTGCGTGCAGAAGAAGAAGAATCTAGCAGAATGCTAGGGGCACGAGCCCACAACTTGCTGTTTATCTATCAACCACCCAGGGGAGGGATGAAAAATGAGAGATTGAAGAATAGAGAGATGTGCGATGAGAGAAAAAGTGAGAAAAGGGCTTTTTCAGAAAAACAGAGCTTGAGGGCCGAGTGATGTGAGAACCACAAATGAGAAAGGGTGGGAAACACTACCCGGTGAAACAGGCTCCCTGTGCACGTCTGAGTGTCGTGTCTTTTTGTTTTATCTCGATTTTGTTTTGGGTCGTTTCGAGTGTTACTCGATGTGTCTAGGTTGTGTGCCTTTTATTTCCTTGTTGAGTCGTTTTGCTGTGTTCAGTCGTAGGCTCAATACCTAGTCGAAAACTCATCTCTCAATTTCGAAAATAAAATCATTTTGTGCTCCGAGTGCCGTGCCGTTCTCCACATTTGTTCAAAACAGTATTTGTTCTTTCATAAAACCGCAGGGTTCAACCCAGGTCATATGAGAACAGTGAAACCAAGACCTATCTGAAGCTATAATGGTTCCGGACTGCAAAGCAAAAGCAAAAAAGGAAAATGTCGGGCATCTGAGTTTGTTTCAACTTCAGTAAGCTCCGAGATCGCATTCCGTATGCACTTCGTCAGGTCTTGTCAATGCTCCGAAGTATGAGTGTGCCTCTACCCCAAGCTCAAGATTAAGTCTGCCTCAAGCCAGAATGGCAATCAGAAATGCTCTCTCTGAGTACCAGCCCCTGCCAGATGCATCTTGACTGTGTTTGCAATGAGTTCCTAGACTGTGTTTGCAATGAGTTCCTAGGAGACCAACTGCGACGGTGGAAACTAGAGTTCGAATGGCTTTTGCCTAGAACGCAAAGGTTCGGGATTTCCGAGACTAAAGTCTGGTTTGAATACCCAGGGGTCTATCCTCGACTTGAAATCTGTATGGCAGCCCCATAGATTGAGATAGCATGTGAATGCGCCTCAATTCTGGATACTGAATCAACCTAGTCTGTCACCCCGTTGGAGAATAGGGAAAGTTGTGAACATGGCCAGGAAAGAGGTAGTAACTGCCGTTTGGAAGTACAATCGAGAAAGTGCAAGAAGAACCCACTCTTTTCAGCCCAAAATGTTTCTGCGGAACTTTCAAATCATGTCTTCGATGTGTAGCTCATCGTCAGTCGGCGCGCACGAGGTGTATCCTTTTTGGAATGAATCGTGACCCCTCCAAGAGGTAAATCGGAGGTTGCGTTTGGAGTTTGGTCTCCTTAAGGCTTGTATTCCCTTATTCGGCATTTTGTTTCAAATATGCATTGTGATGCACGTTCCAACTGCATTGTTATGCACCCACTTCCACTTGCATTGTGATGCACGTTCCAACTGCATTGTTATGCATGTCCCACGGGCGTTGTCACGCGCGTTCCACCGGCATTGTCATACTCATTCGTTGCATTGTTATGCACAGCTATCTAGCATTGTTATGCTCATTCGTTGCATTGTTATGCACATCTATCTAGCATTGTTATGCTCATTCGTTGCATTGATATGCACATCTATCTCGCATTGTTATGCACCTTTTTCACTTGCATTGTTATGCACACTCTACCTGCATTGTTATGCACATCTACCTGCATGGTTATGCACATCTATCTAGCATTGTTATGCTCATTCGTTGCATTGTTATGCACATCTACCTGTATGGTTATGCACCTTTTCACTTACATTGTTGATCTTTCCTCTCTTGCATGTGATATGCTGAGAGGTCTGCCTTTCTTCTCTTGCGTGTGATACGCTGAGAAATCTACCTTTTCCTCTCTTGCATGTGATATGCTGAGAGGTCTGCCTTTCTTCTCTTGCGTGTGATACGCTGAGAAATCTACCTTTTCCTCTCTTGCATGTGATATGCTGAGAGGTCTGCCTTTCTTCTCTTGCGTGTGATACGCTGAGAAATCTACCTTTTCCTCTCTTGCGTGTGATACGCTGAGAGATGATCTTTTCCTCTCTTGCATGTGATATGCTGAGAGGTCTGCCTTTCTTCTCTTGCGTGTGATACGCTGAGAAATCTACCTTTTCCTCTCTTGCGTGTGATACGCTGAGAGATGATCTTTTCCTCTCTTGCATGTGATATGCTGAGAGGTTCACTTTCTTCTCTTGCGTGTGATACGCTGAGAAATTCACCTTTTCCTCTCTTGCGTGTGATACGCTGAGAGATGATCTTTTCCTCTCTTGCATGTGATGTGCTGAGAGGTCTGCCTTTCTTCTCTTGCGTGTGATACGCTGAGAAATCTACCTTTTCCTCTCTCCGTGTGATACGCTGAGAGATGATCTTCTCCTCTCTTGCATGTGATATGCTGAGAGGTTTGCCTTTCTTCTCTTGCGTGTGATACGCTGAGAAAGTTACCTTTCCTCTCTTGCGTGTGATACGCTGAGAGGTTTACCTTCTTCCCCTCCTGTGTGTGATACGCGGAGAGATATTGTGTGTGAGACTCCGGGTACTCTCGTAGTCACTTTTAGCCTTCTCTGCGTGAGACGCAATGAGAATTGCATAATTCTCTTACATCCTTTCTGCATGAAATATAGTTGTTGCTTTGCATTCTTGCTTAAAACTGTTGCATCTATTGTGAATATGTGCTTCATTACAGCTTGCTGCATTTGCATGATCACGAGTTATGTTCGGCTTCTTGCATTGTCAGTTGCATTTTGCCCTTGCCTTCGGCGCATATCTTTATCTGTAGCTTGTATGCTTTGTCTAAGTCTTCGGCCTTGTCAAAAATGGGTCGTCTCTGGGCTTTGACACTCACTCCCGTCATTGTTATGACTTCCGAGTTCTGTCAAAGAGGGGCAACTGTAGACACCCCATTTTTGACCGACCTTAAGACTCAGACGTCACGATTGAGCGCTTGGTGATATTGCATATCGTGCTCGTTCAGAGGTTTCAGAGTCTCGGCTGCGAGCCTTGCCTCCGGACTTCCGGACTCTTTTGTACTTTACCTCGGTTTGCGAACCAGGCTCTATTTTCTCTGTTTTCTCTTCCTGAAGGGAGGGAGAGGTCTCGTAGACCATCTCTCAGTGGCCGTAGGCTACGTTTCGTGGTCGTAGGCCATTTTTCCCATTTCGGAGCCCGGTTCCCGGTTTTCGGGGCTCAGGCCGTGTGCCTCGGTTCGGGACCGCCTAACCACCTCCGTTTGCTCCGGTTTTTGGCACATACCTTATTTCCTCCCTTTTGAGGGACACTGTGGTCCGAGAGACCGACTTCGTGGTCGAACACCACTTCCGGTGCCTAACAGTCAGTTTTCGGGGCCCCACTGCGCGTTTTGGCCCCCGAGCCTTGCTTGCAAGCATTGTTGGGCTCCACCCAAACTAGAAATAGTCATATTTTGAGCTCCTTTTCACGTTTGATTAAGGACCTTTTTCTGTTTGAAACTCCCTTTTTACACTTTGTGTTTAAACCCTCTTTTAGGCCTATTTTTGCACGGTATTTTAGGCTTACTTGTGAGCTGTTTCGGACTTGGTTGTAAACTACAAAGTGTCTTGTTTTGAGCCCCTCTTCAACTTTGTTGAAGGGCTCTCGGCTTTGGGACCAGCAGCTACCACTTGCCTTTATATCTCACTTTTTGGCCATTTTGGGGGGAAATTTGAATTTCATTTCCCCCCCATTTTTCCCCCTCTTTTCCACCCTCTTGTGTCTATATAACAGACCCCCCAGCTGTGTTTTAGGGGTTAGAAAATTTTGTTGTGGAGCTCTCACATTAAATCTCTCTCTCTCTACATTCTAACCATCAAAACCCTTTGATTCTTACACCATTTTTACACACCAACTCATAGCACAAGACCTCCATCCTCCATTCCAGCACTTTGGGACTCTTTTGAAGAGGTTGAAAGCTCAGATTTTGGACCAAGAGTTGATGAAAGACTAGTCTTCAAGGGTGAGTCTCATTTTCCCTCTTTTTGCTCTTTTCTTGGTCTATATTTTAGCTCCTTATGCTTGCATATTTGGGCTCCGACCCTAACTGGAGATAGGCTTGTTTTGAGCTATTTTTCATGTTTCATTAAGGGCCTCTCACTGTTTGAGGCCCCCATTTTGCACTTGCTTCATTATCCTCTTGTATGCCTATTTCTTGTGTAGCATTTTAGGCCCGTGTATAATCTGTTTTGAAGCATGATGTAAACTGTAAATAGGCTTATTTTGAGCCCTTCTTCAACATTGTAGAAGGGCTCATCACTGTTTGAATCCTCCATGTGCCACTTGCTTTGATATCCATCTTTTGGTCCCATTTTTGCATGATTTATTAGCCTATTGTGCTTCTGTTTTTGGACTTTGGTCCGAACTGAAAAGGGTCTTATTTTGACCCCCTCTTCATGTTTCATTAAGGGTCTATTACTGTTTGGAGCATCTTTTGTATACTTTGTGTTGTAACCTCTTTTTAGGCCTTATTTTGCATAGCATTTTGAGCATACTTGTATACTGTTTTGGGTCTGATCATAAACTGTAAAAAGTCATTTTTAGGTCCCTCTTCAACTTTGTTGAAGGACTTCATCTGTTTGAGGCCAGCATGTATCAGTTGCTTCTTTGTCTCCATTTTGGCCCATTTCTTGCATAGGAATTTTGCCATACTTGTGTCTGTTTTTGTGGCTTGTGGTAAACTGTAAAATATCATATTTTGGGCCCCTCTTCAACATTGTAGAAGGGCCCTTATCTTTTTAGGGTCAGCAGCTGCCACTTGCTTCATTATCTTGCTTTCGGGGCCGTTTTTGCATGCTAGTTTAGCCCCATTTGCGTTCGCCGTTTGGCCTTGCTTAGAACTGTAAATATGCTTATTTTTGGGCTGCCTTGATTCTGTCTTCACATTCCATGTTCAAATAATGCATGCATTGCATAGCTATAGGTCATTCCGTATGCCTAATTTCATGTTTCGGGACTCGTTCCATGCATCGGGTACCATTTTGCCATGTTTCGGGGCTGTTTTGCATCTCATTTTGCCTTTGAAATTTGCATGCTAGTATGCCATATTCCATGTTTTGCCATGTCTTGTTAGAGTGGCATTCCGTGCCTTAGGGTCGGTCCTCGGTTTGCGTGCACGTGTGCACGCATTTCGAGTGTCTCATTTTCATCTGATGGCCTCTTATGTGAGTGTGGCTGAGGTCCACTCATGTTAGTGTAAGTCCATTATGCATTGTGTATGCCATTTGATTCCATAGCATTGTGTATGCTAGGCTGTATGTTAGCGCATTGCGTATGCCATGTTATCTCGTGCATTGTGTATGCCATTCCATAGCATTGTGCATGTTAGGTTGTATCTTAGTTGCATTCATACATGCCATGCATATTGCATTGTGTTTGGGATAGGAGTTAGCCCGAGCACGGGAAATGAGGTACGTTTCGTACTTCGAGTGACGGAACGTGTCTCAATTCCCCAGTCACCGAGACTCCGGATTATCCATGATGGAGTTAGGTTTTAGTTGAGTTTTCATGTGCATTCATTCTATATTGAGTAGTGCAATTCGATTCCTCGGCCATCATGTATCGAAATGCGTGATTGGTGACACGAGGATCGAGGCATACATACATTTGTGAAAATACATTGCCATGCCCCTTTCCTGCTCTCTGTTGCAGCAAATCAAGAATCAGCAGTCTTTCGAGGCTTGGCGCGCTTTCCAAAAACCATTGCAAAACAGAGGCTAATCGGGACATCGTCATGGATTTCCGCGCGAAGGCAACCCGGACATGCATCATTCATCATCTGAAGAAGAGTCAAGACAGTCCCTGGCTTGCATGCCAGTTTATTATTTTTCTTAGTTAATTTGTAAATTAATTAGGGATTTGTACATATTTAGACTGTATTATTTGGACTGTATTATTTGGACTGTACTATTTATTCGGACCCTCTGCGCGAGGGCATAATTGTAATAAGTGTGCGTGAGTGTGATGTATGTCTTCCAACCCCACGTCTTTCTTCCCTTTTATTTACCAGCTTATGATGGTTAGATTAGGGCATGTTTCAATTAGCATACAGTATGATAGCATGTTTGCATTCATTCATCTGTTTTGCATGCACCGGGCTCGGCGCATCATACTAACTGCATTTGTATTTCAATTCTAAGTTGAATACGTGTTAGCTGTAGCATTCCATATGCCACGTTTAGAATAGTCGAGCCTGCTATAATTGCATTTTTGCATGTGTTGCATTAGGCACTTCTGTATATTTAGGATCATGCATGGATTTCTAATTAGCTTCTTTTTTGGCTTGGAGTACTCGGTGAGTTTTATGCTTTAGCATCCTTGCATGCGTGTGAGTGACTGCCATGAATAGCATGCTTACCATGAGGCTAACTGCTTATGTGATATAACTGCCTTGAATGCCTGTGGGTGGAGGTTGGGTTATTTGGATTGGAACAATTCATCAAATGTTTGTTTTAAGCCCACTAGTGGCAAAATCATGTTTTCTAAGCCCACCCGAGGGTGGCAAAATCCGCATTTTAAGCCTACTTGCGAGTAGCAAACCATTTTCACAAACAAACATGAAGTGTTTTGTTCCAATTCAGACGACTCAGTCTATACTTGTATGCTGTGCGCATCACATAGTAACCTAGGCTAATAACCGGAATAAGAACACATAATGTTTTCAAAAATAGATATTATGGTTAGTAGAGGCCGGTCTTTGACCGGGCGAGCGGGGGTGCTCACGAAGTGACCTTCCCCAATCGTACCCAAGTTCCCGAGCCGAGGCAACTTTGGTGATGACGGACACGTGGCCTTAGGCAACGAGTCGGGGTTTCCTAAATTTCCCAAAATAAAATATTTAGGTGGCGACTCTGTATCTGGCAAAGCAGTCCATGTTTGGCACTTCTTTCTAAAAATCTGTTTTCTCAAAACGATTTGTCGGATTTGGACTCTTTGGTTCAAGATTAAGAACCGTGACAACAAATCGAGTCCGAGCTGTAGCGAGGTCCCCCGCGGGCTTGTCTACATCTTCACACTCATGGAAATGGACCCATGGAAAATATGTCCGGGAGGATAGGTCCAACCTGTCCTCACGGAGGAAACAGTACCTGGGTTTCTGTATTAACAACAATCAAGAAAATGATGAAATAAGAAGGCTCTAACAAAGATGTAGGTGTCCCGGGGGCACCTGAGCTCACCCAACAGTTTAGACTCTCGATTTCTAATCTGATGTCACTGGTGCATTGTGAAACAAAAAATGAGAGTCTAGATCTAGCAACTTTATAGCAAATTCATTTATTACAAAATATGCTAGAAATTGACTGCATCACTAAATCTCAAAGTTGCCACCTAATCGTTTCGGAAAAACTAGGAACCCATGACTCGTGCCAAAGGCCACTGTTCGTCATAACCAAAGATGTCTTGGTTTGGAATCTTAGGTATGAGGGGGGAAGGCCATAAATTGAGCATCCCCGCTCACACGATCAAAAGATCAGCCTCTACTAAGCCATGATATGAGTTTTATAGACACTATATGGTCATGTTCTAATTTATTAAATCCAAACCAAACCAAACCAAACCAAACCAACCCTTAACTCCCATCAAATGGGGTCAGCTACATGAATCCTTCTTCTCCACGCAACCCTAGCAAAGGCCATTTCATTAGTCAAATTAAGTAGATCCATATCTCTATTTACAACGCTAACCAACGTTAATCTAGGCCTACCCCGTCCCCTAACACTTTCATTTACCGTTACAGCATCGCATCTCTTTATTACTGCCTATGTTGGTCTCCGTTGAATATGACCAAACCATCTCAATCGATTCTCTCTCAGCTTATCTTCTATCGGTGCTACTCCTACACATTCCCGAATACACTCTTTCATTCCTAATTTTGTCTTGTCTAGTCTTGCCACACATCCACCTTAACATTCTCATCTCAACCACACTCATTTTATCTACATGTTGTTTCTTGGTTACCCAACACTCTGTTTTATACAACATCACTGATCTAATAGTTGTTCTATAGAACTTACCTTTAAGTCTAGTGGGTATTCGTCTATTGCACAGTACCCTAGATGCACTTCTCCACTTGCACCATCCCGCATTAATCTTATGGGCCACATCCGCATCAATCTCTCCCGCTATTGTGATAATCGACCCTAAATAACGAAAATGTTCACTCTTAGGCAGTTCTTGATTCTCAATCTTCACTTTTCCTCTGCTTTCATTGTTACTGTTACTAAATTTACACTCCATGTACTCTGTCTTAGTTCTGCTTATCCGGAATCCTTTAGATTCAAGAGCTTTTCTCTAAATCTCAACTTTGTATTAACTTCTTCTCTAGTCTCATCCACTAGCACTATATCGTTTGCAAAAAGCAAACACTATGGCACGTCATCCTGGATATTTCTTGTCAACTCATCCATATATAACTAAAGCAAAAAGATAAGGACTTAAGGTAGATCATTGGTGTAACCCTATAGTGATAGGAAATTCATTTATCTCTCCAGCAGGTGATCTAATAATGGTCACGACCCCTTCATACATGTCTATAATCATATCAATGTAACCTTTTGTCACCCCTTTTTTTGCTAACACCCACCATATTATATCTCGGGATACTCTATCATATGCTTTTTCAAGGTCGATAAACACTATATGAATGTCTCTTTTCTTTTCTCTATACTTTTCTATTACTCTCCTCAAAAAATAGATCGCTTCCATTGTTGACCTGTCAGGCATAAACCCAAATTGATTCTCTGATACCTCTGTTATATCTCGCAATCGGCGTTCTATCATCCTCTTCCACACTTTCATTATATGATACATTAGTTTGATTCCTCTATAGTTGTTGTAATTTTGGACATCTCCTTTATTCTTATAGATTGGCACTAAAATACTCTTCATCCACTCATTTGGCATGTTCCTAGTCTACAAAATTTTGCTAAACAACCTGGTCAACCAAACAACCCTTTTTTTACCGAAACACTTCCAAGCTTCAATAGGGATATCATCTGGTCCTAAAGCCTTATTTGATTTCATCTTCTTAAGTACAATCTCCACTTCAAAGTTCCTAATCCTGCGATCGAACGTATAGTCTTGGTTTATCGTATTACTAGCTATTTCTTCCCTTATTGCCCTACCTCCATGTTCTTCATTTAATAGTTTATCAAAATAGTTCTTCCATCTTTCCTTAATCTCTTCATCCCTCACCAATACCTTAGAATCCTCACTCTTAATGCACTTAACTTGATTAAAATCTCTTGTTTTCCTCTCCTGTATCTTAGCAAGTTTGTATACCCTCTTCTCTCCCTCCTTACTATCTAGTCTAGTGTATAGGTCATCATAATCTTTCAACTTAACCTCTCTCACTACCTTCTTCACCTTCTTATTAGCCAATCTATAGCTCTTAAGGTTTTCCTCAGTTCTATCATTTTGCCACTTTTTAAAGCACTCTTTTTTTGTCTTAACTACCGCTTGAACCTCTTCGCTCCACCACCAAGTTTTCCTAGAGCTGGGTCCTGTTCCTTTCAACTCTCCAAGCACTTCCCTTGAGATTATCCTCATACAATTAGCCATTGAGTTCCACATAGTGTTAGCATCATCTTCCAGGTCCCAAGTACCTTCCTTATCCATTCTATTCTTAAATATTTCTAATTTATCCCCTTTTAGGTCCCACTATCTCATCTTACGATGCCCACCATCCTTCCTAGCTTGGTATTGCCCTCTAAAACATAAATCTAGTACCAAAATCCTATGTTGAGAGGTCAAGCTCTCTCTAGGAATCACCTTACAATCATTGCATTTTAGGCAGTCCACTTTTCTCACTAAGAAGTAATCTATTTGGCTCTTAACTGACCCACTCTTAAAGGTTATCAAATGCTCCTCCCTCTTCTTATACATAGTATTGGCCACCACCAGGTCAGAAGCCAACGCAAAATCTAAGATACTCTCTCCAGCCTCATTTTTGTCACCAAAACTGTATCCACCATGCACCCTTTCATAGCCTAGTTAATTTATGCCTACATGTCCATTAAAATCTCCACCTATAACCAGGTTCTCTCATACGGGTATCTCTTATAAAATCTCATCCATTTGCTCCAAAAAATCCCTCTTAGTTTGATCATCTAATCCTACTTGAGGGGCATATGCACTAATAACGTTCACTATATTCTCTCCAATAACTAGTTTAACTAACATAATCCTATCCCCTTTCCTAATGACCGCCACTACATTCTCCACAAGACCCTTGGCAATTAAGATTCCTACCCCATTCCTGCGTCTATCCTTACTACTATAATATAGTTTAAAACCGGTATCCTCAATTTTTCTAGCTTTCTCACCCGTCCACTTAGTTTCTTGTACGCAAGCTATACTAACTCTCTTCCTAATCATAACATCTACCAACTCCATCGTCTTACCAGTTAAGGTTCCTATATTCCAAGTGGCTACCCTAAACCTATAGTCTTGGACTAGCTTCTTTACCCGCGCTCGTCCAGGAGAGCGCGGGAACCTTTGCCCATTTTTCACCACACCCAGGCGTCGATGAGTGCCCCTTGCTCATTTTTCGAAACACCCGGAGGCAGGCGCAACGCGTCACTTGAGGGTAACGACCTAGCATTTAAACGATTCAAAGTAGGATTCATTGTCATAAGGGATCCGAGTGGCTTTTTTACGTGTTGGTTGTCGGCTACCTAACACACAACCCTCCTCCTTAACCCGGGCTTGGGACCGGAGTTGTTGACAACCCCGGCGAAGTTCTAATTTATTAAATAATGCTAGAAATTACTATGTAATGCAATCAAGTATAAATCATGTCATTCATTTTGGAATGCTTTGATCTCATGTATTTTGAAAGAGTTTTGAAATGTGTACAACCCAAATGAAACTGAGCCCACATGAATAAGAATCAACATTATTCCAAATTGAACAGCACAACATCCATCCATTGGCAATCATAGATATATCAATTAAGAAAGTAGCTGCATGGTGGAATGCTTAGACATAGTAAGAAAAATCATTCACATGAAACTATAAATGCTCACCTAGTATTTACTCGCATCCAACTATGAAGATGAAACAAAGATTGGTAAAAAAATGCGTAATCTTATATGCAAAATACTAATGTCATACATACATAAGAATACAACTATAGATTCAGCTACTAAGTACATGATATGTGAATCATTTTAAAGCATAAGGTAGAGCATAAAATCATGTAGGAATTGATGAAACCCACAGATGCAAGTGAGTCGAATCCAAATGCATGAAAAATATATGCAAGGCATGGATATGATATATTTATAAAAAAAATGATGCCATCAACAAATATGAAAAGCATGGAAATAAAATAGATAGAAAGAAGTGGAGTTTGGAAGTTATTACAACAATTGAATGAATAGACATGGGGTTGAAAGTTATTACAACAATGAATTGATTCAACGAAATGGGAGCTGAATCTAACAAATTATAATAAAATTAAAAACAAAGTATAATAATAATCACAAAGCCCAGGAAAGCACTCCCCCAGAAACTGCCTTGTTTTGCTCTGTCATGCCTAGAGAAATCTTAGCCGGCCAGATGAAAGTTTTGCTTGCCGGATTGTTTCTTCGCCGACCAGATGAAAGATCCGAGGGAAACTTTGTTTTGTGTAGCAAAACCAAAACAGAACCAAAAACACATTTTCCAAAATGGTGCTCATCATTTCTACCTCTTCCTGTTGCAGGTACACTCAAGAAAGGGGTAGATAGGCCTCAACTCTTATCTAACAATACAAAGAGCTACATACAACATGATATCAAACGAAATAGAAATTGAGGTTGGAAGAAATAACCCAAGAAATAGATAGGAACCTACAATCATCTTTTTGTGAATAAGGATAGATTAGTACCCGAATTCATGCTATTAATTGAAGAGAATAGATTAATGCTCACCATTTCTCAGTGGAAGCTTTACTTTGAAAGTAAGAGATTCATCAAAAAGTATTGAAAACTCCTCTTCTACTCATGGACTAAGGATGTTTCCACCCCTTTCCATATTCTGGATATATTGAGAAGGGAGTTTTTAACATTTTTGACCAAAAACCTCTTACTTTACTTTTAAGAAAACAATGACTAAAATGAAATCCAACAAGTCTCTCAACACCAATCTCGATAATCATTTAAATAACTCCATGTAACAGTCACAACTACTCATTAGAATTGAGCATGGATTGAAGCATATGAACCAACATGCTTGAATGATGAAATATGTGATAAAAGAGTGTATGAAAATGAAAGAAAAAAAAATACACTACATAATTAAACTTGTGGATAGGTGGCTACTTTCTACCTCCCTCTGTATCTACAAGGTTCCAAGTATCACATCTATATACAACAACAATGAATCATAGCACTATAAAGCAAGAAAAGAGTACAAAAGTATAGAAAAGTAAAGAACCTCATCAACTTAATGGATGGGTGGCTATATCCTAGTTCCTCTCACATCCATGAGGACCCATCACATGATTACAACAAGCTAATAGTGAAATACAGAGCTTAGAGACAAAGAAAGAAAGTGAGAAAGCGAGAAAAATGATGAAAAAAAAGTTCTCTTACTTTTTCAAAGCAAGAAAGAGGTTTTTTATTACCAAACTTATTTTCAAACACCCTCGAGGTCCTTAGGTATGGCTTGAATCCTTAGCAAGAAGCTCCAAGTTCAAGCTTCAATGGTGTTTATGTTGTGTAGGGATGAAAAGGGAGCTAAAGAAGTTGGAATTTTTTAGGTTCAAGGTGGTGTAGAATCTCCTCCAAGCTGTATGCCTTTAAAATGAATTGCCAACCCTTTTGAAATGAATTACCAACCCTTTGAAATGAGGTGGAGAGGTTGCATATATAGACTTTTGAGGCAAAGCTTGCAGAGAAAACTAATGCAAAATATCTAAGATATTTGTGTGAAACTTGCATTGGAAGCCAATTGGCAAAATATCTGAGATATTTGCAGAAAAAGATGAAATCTCCAAAAATGCTCTCTACCCGTACCATTCAGTCACCCGTACGATTATTCATCCAACTGACTATATTTTTTATCTGGCCATAAATTGTTGTGCGGATAGATGAAAAATATACCGTTAGATCAATAGGGTAAAGCTAGCATGATTTGAAAAGAGAAAGAGGTATTTCAGAGGATTCCACCCCCTTCTATTCATTCTCACTACAGTCTTTGCTCAGTCTACTAAAAAAGATAATACTTGGAGTTTGAAAAACCGAGCCTCGAGACATTGTAGAAATGTTTGGAATTATAGAACCAAAAGATTTAAAAAACAAAAGGTCAAAAATTATTTGGCCAAAATTGGTGTAAGATTGGGATTAAAGCTTGAACTCGGCTCTCTTGTTGAGGAATTCATAAAATAGTACATTCTAACTTTTATCATCGAGTGTTCGGAAGAAAGCACCCAAGAGCTGGTCAAAATGTGGTGTCTATAGAGGATATAGAGATTCTCACCCTTTAATACATGAAAATGGGTATAAGCTACCTAAATTCATGAAATAGTAATGAGAGGTAAGATTCGGTCTACTCTCATGGAGGAAATCATGCTTGGTTTCTATATCAACAAAATCAAGAAAATGATGAAATAAGAAGGCTCCAACCCTCTAACACATGAAATTGTTCTCCTCCTCTTACTCATGAAAATGGGTATAAGCTACTCAAATTCATGAAAAAGCGGTTCGGGAGGTGAGATCCAATCTCTTCTCATAGAGGAAACTATACTTGGACTTCTAACCCATAATAAATCAAGAAAAAACAAGTTAGACTTGGCCAAAGTCACTAGTTAGGCCTCCACTAGCTACATAAAAGATGAAGAAGAGAAATTTCAATTAAGCTATCAACAATGATCTAAATGATCTCAAGAAAATTCCAACAAGAAAGAAAAAGAGATAAAAGATGCAAGAAACTTAAGATTGGAAGTAAAGATTACCTATAGGCTTGTAGAGATAGGACCCAATCTAGTCACAAGCTCCGATCCAAGCTCCCTCAAGCTGGTGAAGATCTCTAGCTCCAAATCTCCAAGCAAACGTATGAAGAGAGTAGTCCAAATGTATAGGTATATAAAACTCTACGCTCAAAACTCTCTAGCAATGTTTAGAAAACCAAATCGGACCGACTGGTTCAACCAGACCAGACCTAATTCTGGTTCGGAAGAACCTCTAAAACCATTTGATGTCCAAAACAAGCCTTATTTGTCAAAACCAGGAAGCCCACCAGTTGAACCGATTGAACCGCCGAACCAGTACCGGGTCATTATAACCGGTCGAGTTTGAAGAAATATTGAAAAATTGAAGATTCTTTTAAAAATATGTTGTGGGGAGGACTTGAACATAGAACCAAGTGCATAAGAAATAAGCACTATAACCACTAAGTCATCAACACGATTATTGAAGATGTAATAAGTATATTTACTATATATTCAATATTATCTTACTTATTTTTTTACTAAAAATCAATGTATAAAAAATGTAAAATAAATTCTAAGAAATAATTTTTTTTTTTGTAATTGTTTATTATTTATTATTTTTGTAATTTTAATATAAGTATTTTTTATATTTATAAATTTTAATATATTTATGACATAATTATGACATCACGGTTCAATTTCGGTTCACCCGCGATTAAACTAGTGACCCATCCGCCTAAACACTTTTCCAGTTCATTCACTGGTCTGGTTTTGAAAAGAAGGGGTCTAAATAGGCTTAGGGTGCTTGGAATATGCCATTTAATCCTCAAGGATCCAGATGGCATATTCCATGATGCTAAGGGACACCTCATGAGAAATCTGTTTGGCTAACGTTGGCTGGCTTTCCTCGAACAAGAGTTGTACAGCTGACCAAGAGTGGTCCATTGTGTTTTCTCAAAAATCTATTTGGCAGAGCAAGAATGGTACAAGTGTGCTTACCCAGACCGAAGTGGTCCAGGCATGCTCGCCCTGACCAAAGTTGTCCGTTGCATTTCTCCAAAGTTGTCTGGCCGACCAAGCATTGTCCGGCCTTACTTTTCTTGAAAGGTCTCTATGTCTTCTTATTCATTCCGACTTTCTAAGCCCTCTTTTTCTGGAAAATAGGTCAACATTTTTTTTGAAATACAATGCTAAGAACGACCAAAATAAACGAGAAGGTACCACTCACCTTAAAAACGTTTTGAAAAATATAGGTTTGAAGGTCTGGAAAACTCTTTGGCCAAAACAGATGTAGGAAGGTTTGTCTCTCTTCATCTATCACTTGTGCTTGAAATGATCTTTTTTTTATCATTGGGAGCTTTGACTCAGAGCCCCCAAGTCTTATGACGGTAAAAAATGGGAAGTCTAAATTAAAATTTCCCAAAACAAATTTATTTTGTTTTGTTCTAATAAAATCCCTTTGTTTGCTGATCAAAAAATTAAAATTAAAATGATAAAAAATTACAAGAAAAAAAATTATAGGGTTTGACTTTTGTAACAAAATGAATTCTGAATTTTTAATTTTGTTAATTTAAATCTTAATTTTTTTATGTTTTTCAATTTAAATCATTTATCTATTCATGTTAAGTAAAATCGATGAAAACAATAGTATTTTAATCATTACACTCAATGAAAAATGATAATTTAAACATTTTACATATACCTACATTGAATTTAATGAATAAAATACTATTTTTCTGTCGATTTTACCTAACAAAAATAGGTTGATGTTCTAGATTGAAAACAAATTAAAAGATTAAGATTTAAATTAAAAACAAAAAATTCAGGATTTATTTTGTTACAAGGGTCAAACTCTAGAGTTTATTTTTATAATTTTTCCAAAAACAATAAAATAAAAACATATCCTATTCATCCGTCAATGAAGGGTCATGCTAGAATACACACCCTCAAAAGGGAGTGTATCATATGCAAACTAAATCTTTTTCAGTCATAATTAAAAAATAATAATGTGTCATAACTAAATACCGCATAAGGTATAACCACATAATTTTTTTGATCATAACTAAAATAATAATCACAATAGATCATAATCAATATTACAATAAGTCTTAACCAAATTATAACTAACACCACTAAAGTTAGAACTGATGCATAAAATAAGATGTGTCACTACAAAAAATACTTAGTTTAGTGACAATCAAAATGTCACAAGAAAATATTTTTACTAGCATTTTTTAATACAACGACATTTTTAATAATCGTCATTGATACCCATGCCACTCTAGGTTAGTGACACTTATAAGTGCCACAATACCACCACTTTGAGTGTCATTTTATACACTATTTGTAGTACTTACGTATACACTTTGTGACTTTTTTGAATGCCACCAGATTTGTTATTAGTGTCACTTTGGCTAGTACTCAAATTCAACACTTGTGACTGCCACTAAAAATAAAATATAAATAAATAAATAAATTTACAACATCAATTCTACTAATCATTTTCTTTTATGTGCAAGAAAATAAAATTTTATTTATATAATGCAATTACAGTATTCGTGAAATTAACAAAATACAATAAAACCAACTGTTTGTAACCTAACTAAAAACATTTCAAATAAAAAATTACAACTTAACAGTCTCATCTATCTTGAACAATTACAAGTATGTCAATTCCATTTGGATAAATAAAAATGTTAATTTCTTTGCACTGACTTCTAGTTTCGCTATAACATTCTTGAAAGATCTCTATGCTTCTTCATATCTCCTTGACATGTAAAGATAACACTCATTTGTGCTTCGATTTTTGCAATTGTACTTTTTGCATAATTTATCCTCCAACAATTTCCTTGTCTACCTCCTTGAATTTTTTAAAATATTTTATAACTTAAAAAAATAGAGAAATCAAAAAAATTAGGAAGTTACACACACAGGTCAAATGAAAATAAAAAATAAAAAATAGCCACATATATGTTTGTACCCCTTTGAGACATTTTATCAAACATATAAAGACTAATTGAAAAATACCCAAATTATTTAAAAGGGGATACATTTACATATATATTTTTTTTCATGTTTCTTTTCATAAAAAATAACTAAGAATAAAGAGGAGATATATTACCTGTAATGATGCCTTATGGATGGATTCCTAAGTATTTATCAATTTCACAATTTTAACACATATATAAACAAGATTCAACCTCAAATAGTTAGGATTTTTATATCAACAATACCTTTCACTCCAAAATAATAAGAGCCAAAAAGCTCATTATCAAGACAAACTTAACGTTGAACTTTTGCTTCAAATGACTTGTTTTCCAACAACGAAGTAGAAATCTATATCTCATTCAAATCCGATGACAAAATGTGGAAGAGAAGAGTACGAGTAATGAGATTGAAAGATATTCATTTAATCCAACATTTTGTTTGAATCTAACAATGGAACAAGTGGATGTTGAAGAAGAGAATTAGGGTAACAGTGAGACTGAGAGAATAAGGAGGTATGGTGAACGTGATGGTTTCGTTAGAAACTGAGCGCTTGGAGGCAACTAAATCTGATGGTACTACTTTTTTGGATGAGACTAATCAGGGATTTGGCCCTAGGTGTGGAAGGGTTAAGCGTCCTCCCAAAAAGAAAGTTGGGAGAGACCTTGAGCCAAAGCACACTGTAAATTTCCAATGCAAAAGAGGAAATAGAGATGGCAAGAAAACAAAGGCTAACATGGCGTGCTTTAACTGTAAAAAAGAATGACACTTCGCTCAAGATTTCCCTGAACCGAAGAAGGTACTCCTTATCTTGTTTTCTCACTTTGACTCTTATGTTGCTAGCTAAATTTTTGTTGCTCGCTCTTCTCATTTGTGGGTTGTAGACTCAAGCACAACCTGCCATATAGCGGGGAACAAATTTGGGTCAATTGAGTATCGTTGAGTTCTAACTGGTAGTAGAAAGTATACATGGGGAATGAATCTAGCATGGAGGTGCTTGGGATTGGCACTTACAAGCTGGAAATGCAATGTGAGCACACTCTATATCTTCATGACGTACTTTATGCTCTGGAGATTCGCCAAAACTTTTTATCAATTATTAGCATGATGAATCATGGTTTTAGTTTTTAGTTTGAGAGTATATAAGTTTGTATTTTTTAGGGTACAATTTATTATGGTAGTGGTTTTCTTTTGGATGGTTTTTTAGTTCTGGATGTTAATAATTCTAGTTTGAATAGCACCAATGACCCTGTTTTATATATTGCGTCTATTTGTGATGTTGATAATAATTCTATGAGATGGCATGCTAGATTACGCCACATTAGGCAAAGATAGGATGACCAAATTAGCTAGAGAAGGCATTTTACGCCCACTGGCTAAGGTCAATCTATCCACTTGTGAGCATTGCCTTGTTAGCTTTTCTAAGGTCAACCAAAAAACCATTTAGAAAAGCTAAAATGGCATATTTTCCATTACAACTTGTTTACTCTGAATGTGGCGTAACCAATGAATGTTAAGACAAGACATGGAACCCCTTACTTTATCACATTCATAAATGACTGTACGTATTTTGGTCATGTCTATTTGATCTCCCATAAGTCAAAAGTATTGGATTGCTTTAGACGTTATGTTTTAGAGATTGAAAATCAATTAAACAAAAGCATTAAGGCTTTAAGGACAATTTTTTAAAAAAACTCTATGAAGAAAAATTAGATAGTTAACAATTTTTGCTACTCCACAACAAAATAGTGTAGTAGAGCAAAGAAATCATACACTACTTGACATGATTAGGTTGATGATGGTGCAAGCTAATCTTTTTATTTCCTATTGGGGGGATGCTTTACTAACTATAGCCTACATCCTTAATTGTGAGTCTTCTAAATCAGTACCTTCTACCCTTTATGAACTATGGACCAGGGAATAGCCAAATTTAGACAATTTGTGGCTATGGGGTTCGGCAACTTTCATATACAACACTTCTCGTAAGTATAAGAAGTTAGGCCCTATAGAAGATAAGTGTATCTTCATTTGCTATCATGAGCATTCTAAGGATTTTGTGTTCATTGAAGAGTAGTCAGATGGGAGTATGACTGAAATTGAGTCATGTGATGTGAATTTCCTAGGAGGGGATTTTTCTAGGAGAGGTGAGGTTAGTAGAGATGTAGATCTCTATAAGATGGAGGATCCACAACATGGCGCACCAAGTAACTTAGTTGAGAATGAAGATGAAATTCCTCAAGCTCCTAGGGATAGTAGGAGCGACATGCTTACTGATGGACTAGGTCCAACGAAAATGGATTCTCAAAAACCTCAACTCCGTAGAAGCGAGCATGAACCCATTCCTCATCATTGTTTTAGGATTAAGGGGGGAGCGTTCATGATTACTCCAAATGATAATGTTGAGCCAAAAATAATAAAAAAGCATATAGCATCTTCTACTAGTAATGAATGGAATATTGCAATGCTTGATGAGATAGAGTCTATGACAAAAAAGTATGTCTGCAACTTGGTTGATCTGCTACTCAGGCATAAGATCATTCAGAACAAATGGATTCTCAAGATCAATCGTAAGGTAGATGGTTCCATAGAAAGGTATAAGGCTCACCTAGTGGCAAAGGGTTACACCCAATTGAAGGGGGTAGACTATGATAAAGCTTTTTCTCTAGTAGTAAGGTTTGCCTCTATTCACCTTAGTCTAGCAATAGTAGATCGGTTGGACCTACAGTTATATCAAATGGATGTTAAAACTACATTTCTCAATGAAGAACTGGATGAAGAAATCTATATGGATCAGCCACAGGGCTTTATAGCAACTGGCTTGGAATGCAAAGTTTGAATGCTTTAAAGATCCATTTATGGTTTAAAGCAATTATCTAGATAGTGGTATTTGAGATTTTATCTAGCAATTATCTCTAATGGTTTTACGATGACTGATGAAGACCACTATGTGTAGGTTAAACGATCTAATGACAATTTTTTATTCTATCATTATATATTGATGATAATACTATTGGCCAAAAATAACAATGAGATAATTGACGCCACCAAAGGGTGGTTTTCTTCAACCTTTGAGATGTAGAACATGGGTGAAGCAAGCTATGTGATCAATCTTAAGATCCTAAGCGATTGCTCTAAGAGACTTCTCGGTTTGTCTCAAGAGACGTACATTAAGAATATCTTAGAGCAATTCTGGATGCAAAGCTACAAACCTATTGACACTCTTATAACTAAAGGTGAGAGAGCCTAAACCTTAATATGAGACCAAAGACCCTAGAAGAGAAAGAAAAGATGGCCCAAGTACCCTATGTTAATACAGTAGGGAGCTTGATGTATGCTATGACGTGTATTCGACCAAATATATGCTATGCAATAGGATTAGTAAGTCATTGCCAGTCTGATCCGGGACCTGCTCATTGGAAAGCAGTAAAAGGATATTGTGTTACCTCAAAGGAACTGTAGATTATATACTTTGCTACCAGAGTACGTATTTATACCTAGTTGGCTACAGTGATGTTGATTAAGCCGATAATATAGATAAACGAAATTCTATATCTAGATATGTTTTCCTGCTTGGTGGTGGAGCCATTGCCTGGAGCAGTAAGAAGTATCAACCATGAAGGCAAAGTTTGTGGCTTCCTCAATTGCCATATATGAGGTTGTTTGGTTAAGAAGGTTCCTGCAGCATTTGAGAGTAGTCACACAAGTCGCAACTATGTAACTATTCATTGTGACAACATGGTTGCACTCGCGTATGCTAAAGATTCCAAGTATCATGGAAGAACTAAATATATAGACGTAAAGTTTAACTTCATCAAAGAAATAATGGCGTAGAAGTGAGTTGTCTTAGAACACATGTGGCGTCCCAAAAATTGGGAATATCAAGGAATAGATTAACAAATAAATATAGGGTTCTTCTAAGGTTATAGGTCTAGGAAACGTTACTAATGAGTCATTTGGTCAATAACCAAGTAAGATCCTAGAAAAGATCGGAGGAGTCAATATAACCTCCTTTCAAAGTCCAATCTCCTTAGATAGCAAAGCTACATTTTTTATAGATCTTTAACAAGGTATTAACACAAAGCCTACATGAGTTGATGGAATATAGGAATAGTTCACAAAAGATATATGTATATACAATAGTTACAAGTTCATATCTTAATTACAACAAGGGTTTTAACACTTACAATTTCAAAACATAAATACTAATCTTCTAGGATAGCCATACGTCTTCAAATGTTTCTGATTCTCCATCATCCACATAATGTCCGCATAAATTTTGTCAATACCTGACATGAAACTCTATGAGCTTTGAATACCCAGTAAACACACACACACATCCCGTCCATTTTTTCCAATCCAATACACCATCACAATTATAATAAGCAAGTAATGAAGCATGATATTCAAGTTAATAAAAAAGGGATTCCAATGTTAGATGTTAGTAATCTAGAAATCCCCCAAAGAGATTTCATCCTCCCAATCATAAAAATAGGACTCGGATTATTCGATATGCCCCCCCTTTTGCTGCTTTGCAAAACTTACCCTAGATGCATACCAATGATTACATACCGCTTAATGCCAACCGAGGACCTCAAAAGAGATGGTAAAAATACATAACCTCCTCTATCCTTATCTGTCATAAGTATCTATGGTCCGAATACAACTGATCCATTTAAGGGTTCCAAAATTACCACTTGTGCAAGACTTAACCTTCAGTCAGGGAACACGTCCCATTAATCCATTATTATCATCTCATCATTATTCAAGTGATTGAAAACCTAATACCATCCCATTTAGTTTCTCCTTGAGTTAGATGTTTTAAGTTAACGTTAGAACAACTTATTAAGACAATAATTTCTACATAAACATGAGCATTATCAAAGGACTATGATAAAGAACATAACCATAACACATGCAAATATCATACCAAACATGAACAAGTGATAATAAGCCCATCCATGAAGTCAAGAACATAAATTCACCAACAAAAGTAAATTTTCAAATTTGGTGCACTTTAAAGATTGCAATTAAAGAGACATTTTTAGATTTTTTCTAAACTTGGCCTTCCTATGTTTGTAGATAATTTTACCTAATTTTTAGAACATTTTTCAGAAGGGTCATACCTTTCTTATATTTTTAGTTATTTAAGAAATACTCTAGCGCTGTCCAGAAATTCTTTTGGCGTCAGCCACTTCATGTTTAGAGTCTAAAGTTGTGTCCTCTACCTCGGTGTATGTGTGAAGTTGTTGTAGTAAGACTCTTCCTCTAATCATAGGGTCTAGGCCCTACTCGAACTTTCTTTCTTTTTCCTTATCATCCGCTACGTATCGAGTAGCATAACGTTCTAACTTCTCAAATTTTTTAGTATACTGTGCTACTGTCATGATGCCTTGCTCTAACTTTTTGAATTTCGAGATTCATTCTTGTCTGACAGTGCTAGGGAAGTACTTTCTCAAAAACGGTTCCTTAAATTGCTCCTAAGTCATAGTGGTAGTATCGCGGGTACCCTTTATCAGTGCCTATTAGTGATCGGCTTCATCATCCAACTCATAAATGGCTAGGGCAATCCGGTCTGCATGTTCAGTGATTCCAATTGTGTCTAGCATCTTTTTGATCTAGCATAGCCAATTCTCCTCTACCAATGGATTGGGTACTCCAGTGAACTTCGGTGGCCTCTATTTTCTAAATTCAGAAAAGAGGTGGGTTTTGTTATTCCGCATATTATCTCCTAACTATCCCAATTCTTTCAGAATCTGATGCCCCAAATGGTTAGGGATCTCGGCTCTTGTAGGCATAGGTCCATTTTCAGGGTGTTGATTTCTTGGCATAGCATTTCTAGCGTGTTGCTACTCACGTGCTTGGGTGTTGTTTCTTGTCTCTGTGTAGTCATTGGCACATGTATCCACTATCATGAGACATAAGTTGTGTTCTAATTAGGGAGAAAAATCCTTAAGAGTAATTTAACTAATCTTTAGAGTTTAATTATCCTAAGGTGTTTGAAGCAATAAGATCAAGTAGGAAACACACAACATAACTTCATATCTATATTCTTAAAATTGGATTAATCGAAGGAATACAAAGTGTAGATGAAGAATACGAAATAGGTATAGTAATAGCATCAATTAACATAAGGATCAATCGAAATATGGACGAACGATGTAACCGGATGGATGACATTACGGTTTCAAACTTTAATGTGGTAAAGGTTATGGAAGTAGTGACTAAACTAGATATTTAACTTGAAACTACATTGGTCATACGCGTTTCAAACTAAATATCCAAGATTTGTCACAGAGTAAAAAAAATGAAACTATTTGCAAGAAGCCTTGTGCTAAATAAAATAATTAAGGCTCAAAGGGGTCAATTTGACAAATAGTGGAATTGAGAAAAATATGAAGTAAGCTTAGATGGTAATGATTTAATCTTAAAAAAGAACGACATTGAACAAATGTTATGTACATGAGATGAGGGTATGATGATCAATAGAAGACTTGTGGAAATAACAGTACCCCTACTTCTATATTGTATCTAATGCACAACGTAATGCCTTATCTAGAGTTAAAACCATTTCCTCTCACAGGTGATCATCAAAGTGTAACGCAACGATTCTGAATCTGAAATATGTCCTCACGAGTCAATGTTGCTATACCCGGAATCCAAAAAAAAATGTCCTAAGGTAAGTCAAGAAAGTTTCAATTTTTTGGTGTCTTTTAGTTGATAGGATAGATAATGTCATAATAATATAATATAGTCGGGCAAGGTTGTCTCTAATCGCAAGTCGAAATGCGTAGGTAATGGTTAAACCTAAGCTCTGATACCAAGTTGTGACACCTCAAAAGTCGGGAACATCAATGAATATATTAACAAATAAATATAGGGTTCTTCTAAGGTTACAAGTCTAGGAAATGTCACTAGTGAGTCATTTGGTCAATAACTAAGTAAGATCTCAGGAAAGATCGAAGAAGCCAATATAGCCTCCTTTCAAAGTCTAATCTCCTTAAATAGAAAAGCTACCTTTTTTATAGATCTTTAATAAGGTATTAACACAGGTCTACATGAGTTGACGAAATATAAGGATAGTTCACAAAAGATATATGTATATATAATAGTTACAAGTTCATATCTTAATTATGAAAAGGGTTTTAACGCTTACAATTCCAAAACATGATTACTAATTCTTAAAATCTTCTAGGATAGTCATATGTCTTCAAATGTTTCTGCTTCATCATCGTCCACGTAAATTTTGTCAATACCTGTCATGAAACACCATGAGTTTTGAATGCCCAGTAAACGCATAAACACCCCGTCCCTTTTTCCCAATCCAATACACCATCACAATTATAACAAGTAAGTGATGAAACATGATATTCAAGTTAATAACATAGAATTACAAGGTTAGATGTTAGTAATCTAAACAACTGCAAGAATTGGACTTGGATTATTCAGTATGCCCCCTCTTTTGTTACTTTGCAGAACTTACCCCAGATGCCTACCAACAGTTACATATCGTGTAGCGCCAACCGAAGATATCAAAAGAGAAGGTAAAAATACATAACCTCATCTACTCTTATTCGTCACAAATATCTATGGTCTGAATACACATGATCCATTCAAGGGTTCCGAAATAACCACTTGTGCAAGACTTAACATTCGGTTCGGAAAAACATCCCATCAATCCATTATTATATCTCATCATTATTCATGAGATCAAAAATCCAATACCACCCCATTTAGTTTTCCCTTAAGTTAGATGTTTTAAGTTTAAGTCAGAACAACTTATTAAGACAATAATTTCTACATAAGCATGAGCATCATGAAAGCACTATGATAAGGAATATAACTATAACACATGCAAAATATCATACCAAGACATGGACAAGTGATAATAAGCCCAATCCATGAAGTCAAGAACATAAATTCACTAACAAAAGTAAATTTCCAGATTTTGTGCACTTTAAATATTGCAATTAAAGAGATATTTTTATATTTTTCCTAAACTTGGCCATCCTATGGTTTGTAGAGAATTTTATCTTGTTTTTAGAATATTTTTCAGAAGGGTCATAGCTTTCCTATATTTTTAGTTATTTAAGAAATACTCTAGCGCTGTCCAGATTCATCGATTGTTACGAAAATTGAGTTTTCTCTCAAATCGCTTCTTCTTTTTTTTTCCATGAAAGATAACATTAAAGGAAGGTTTTGACATAAAAATTAGGTTAAGGAGATTTTTCTTTGTTTTTCTAGAATTTTTGTAAGTGGGCTATAAATACCAGTTCTTTTAGCACAAAGCTTGAAACAAAAGGGAAAGTAAGAAACGAGGGTAACCATGGGTAATTTTTCACTTCGATTGTGATGAAAATATGATAAATAATATATATTAAACTTAGAAATTTGGATTGAATGTGTGCCTTTGGAAATTATGTGAGATAGGTGTAGGATATAACTTTGTACTTATTAAGAGAAAACACAAGTAAGGGTGGAATAAGGCTCAATTCTTTTCATTTTTAACACAAGAACACCATTAAAAAAATCTGAAAATAATGTTTAGAACCTTTAAGAATATGTATTTGAAAGAGGAAAATAAAAAGAGGGTTGTGTAGTGACTTACATGAACGTTTAGTGAAGTATTTGTTCAATTTCTTCCATTTTTCCTCTCCTCCACCACCAAAGCTCTCTTTCTTCCTTTCCTCTCTCTCTCTCTCTCTCTCTCTCTCTCAACTGAATGTGGGAGTGTGTGGCTGTGTTTGTGCTTCAAAAATGAGGAGGGGAGAGGTGTGTTTATAGAGAATTTGGTGTAAAATGGCCAAAGTGCCCATTTGTTTCAAATGAATTGACTAGTTTTGGATTTAGTTTGAATGTAATGGAATAGGGGGTGATTAGGACCTTAATTATGTACTTAATTATGGTCTATTTAGGCTTAGGACTAATTTAATCTATTCTAGTTACATGTACATTAGATATGTATTCATTGCAAATCTGTTGGTACCAATGTTATGATTTGATTTCATGATTCTAGAGATTTTGTTCCAAAGGTGCCAATAATTATAGCCGGGGAGGGGGGGGGCGCCAACCATGTGCTTGGATTTGGGGAGATTATGTGTACTTTTTCATATAAATTTTATAGATTTTGTGTACAAATAAAGATTGAATTAAGGTATAACATATATATACAAAGGTATTAATTTGGGGTTAATTTGTAATTCAAAAAAAATGTGAGGGCTAAGGCCTTAATTTATGAATTGGAACATTTATTTAAGTGTAGTATTTAATTAAATTAGGATTAAGGAATTTAATTCGGTTAAAATTTCTTTATTTCGAATTAAGTGGCGAATCGTAATGAGAACCGGAAACCTAGTGTTTTGAGCGACAAATATAATTAGGAAATAAATTTAATTATTATTAAGACTTTGGAAATGATCCCTGAGTTCCCGAGTTCAATCAGGATTTGTGAGTTTTTGGTTGGCGAGCATTTTTTACTCTATAACTAAAATTAAAAACAAATAAGAAATCGAGGGTCTTTATAGAAATAATTCAAAAGTAAGGATTTAATTAAAATTACAAAGGTTATTAGAGTGTACAAACGATTACTAAGCTATCAGACTCAATTAGGGTTTGTACGGGGTTCGTCCGTGATGCGTCTTCGATTCCAAGGTATTAAATTTACAAATAAACGAATAACTAAGGTGTTAGACTTATTTATTTTCATGATTTATTTAATTATGTTTTAATTTATTTGGAAGAGAAAAATAGAATCAAAATTTATTTTGATGATTTATTTGAAAGAGAAAATTAGAATCAACATTTATTTTAATGATTTATTTAATTATGTTTTAATTTATTTGGAAGAGAAAAATAGAATCAAAATTTATTTTGTCCCATTATTTGTCACCAAAGCCTTTATCTTAAATATTGTTAGAATGTATTTAATATTTGATTAAATCAGAAGTTCAAACAGCCCAAAAACAGAGGTTCAAAAAGCCCAGCACAGCAGCAGTTCAAAAGGTTCAAGTGAAAGATATTCAAATTTGTAATGATGGAGTGGAAGATATTCAAATTAGTAATGACAGAGTGGAAGATATTCAAATTAATACAACGGCTATAAACGGCTATAAGTTTCATTATATATACCAAAGTCTCTAATGTAAACAAGTTACAAAAAAAATCAGAAAATATTCTTTGATCTATAATCACTCACATCTATTCTTTGAAAAATTCTCTGAGAAGTGTTCTTCAATTTTTGTTTACATCCTCTTTCAAAAATTATACAATGAGACGTATAGCTTTAAGCCCATTTTTCCTGTGTGAGGTTTACAGAAAAATCAAAACTTTATTTTTATATCTATCTTTGAGAGATAATTCTTGTAGCTTTCTGTGAAAGCAAAAACACCTTCTTTTCAACCTCATAAGAGTGTAGTACACTCAGTGTTCTTGACTTAGAAAGTCTGTGTAAAATCTGTGAAGGATTGATCCATCTGTAAACAGGTTGCTAGCACCCTGTGAAGCTAGAGTATAGTGGAAAATCTCAAGTGAAGCTTGAGGAGTGAACGTAGGCCGAGTTGAAGCCGAACCACTATAAATTTGTTTGCCTCTCTCTCCCTTATGTCTTTATTTTATTTAAATTGCCATAACTATATTTCTAATTTTCACTATGCTAAAATCATTAACTGACATAGTTGTTAGAACACTTGTTTTAATTATTTTTATTTCATTAACTATATTTATCTATTGTGCTAGTCATAATTTTTATTAGGGTATTATTATTTTTAATTGAAAAAACCTAATTCACTCCCCCCTCTTAGGTTGTCTTTTGGGTAACAATTGGTATCAGAGCTTAGACTCTTGTTTTAGATTTAACCATCTAGGAATTTCGATCCATGGCAACCTTAACTGAAGGACAAGCCACAAATAGGCTGTGATGACCCTGGTCCGTATTATGCTCATTAATCTTAATTATGATTGTGATTATGTGTTTGATATGATTTTGAGTGTCATTTATATGAATATATGTGATTTTGAATTTCTATCTGTTCACCGTAGGAAAATCTGTTTGATTATCTGCTTTAGAATTTAAATTGAAGGCCTTACCGGCCACAGAACCCGAAATTGATTACGCCATTGTGATTAGCGCAATTTTTAGAGCTTACGGTGAAATTTAATTAAAAACTTATTCGGATCAAAATAATTAGATTTAGAACGATTAATTAAGCTCTATTAGCTAACTCTAATCAATTTGATTAAGAGAGAGACTATAAAAGGAGCCAATATACACTTATATTCATGGGGTTGAACTCAAATTGAAGTCACACTCTAGAGAGAGAGGGAGAGGCCGGCTCTAGAGAGAGAAAGAAGGAGAATTGTGTGTTTGGCTCAAAGTTTGTGAAATTGGAAGGCTAAACTCAAGATTTAACTACAATTGTGAAAATTGAAGCTCCTAGGTGAGTGGATTTATAAGTTTGAGTTTGTAATTTTGTAAATTCAAGGTTTAATTGTGATCAAGAACATAACTTGAATTGAATTTGTTGAATTTGGAGCTTATATGAACATACATATGCATAATTGTTATAATTTTGTATGTTCAAGCATGAATCATGTTGAACAAAAAGAATTGAGCATCAAATCTCTCATGCATGCATAATTCTCATGAGTTTCATGATTATAAGTGTCATTTGTACCAATTGAAATAGAATTGGAGTCAAGAATGTACATGTATGCATGATTGATGAAGATATGGAGTTTGTATGAAATTGAATTTATGTGTTTTGGAACCCATGAAGGGAACTCAAAATAATTTTGGAAAAAGGACCATGCATTTGGACAATTTGGTCACATATTCTCAAACTCTCATATTATACAATGTGTTTCCATGTTTTTGAGCCAAAATCATGAGTTTAAAGCCTTTGAATGTTGAGTTTGAACATCAAGAACAATTCTGGAAATTCCAGAATTTGGCATGTCCGCTCGAGCGGGGAAAGCGCCGCTCAAGCGTGAAATGCGAGCTCCCAAAACTTTTACAGACATTGATGTCTGCTGCAGTGGAGATATTCATGCTCGAGTGGGGAGCCATGTAGTGTGACCTTCCGCTCGAGCGCCCGAATTCACGCTCGAGCGTAAAAATGAGGCAACCAGTATTTTTGCAAACCCACGGGGTCCGCTCGAGCGGCGAAACCCACGCTCGAGCGGGGACCCCTGTTTTAGAAAATTTGTAAAGGTGTTCTGTGTTTCATTTTCCGTTCTCTTTCACTTCTAAGTACTCTTAGGCATGCATTGAGCGCTATGAATGAATTAAAAGAATAAGAAAGAAGCCTAAGAGGGATGCATGAATTAAGAATGGATTAAATCAATTGTGACCCATATGTGTTATGTAATGTGTAGGGTCGAGCTCCAGGGCAAATCCACCGGCAGAATACAGTGAGTAATATCTTAGTAAAGATATTTGAAGTATGTTATTTGTCCAAATGATTATTTCCATATCAGTCTTATAAGTTTGTTAAATTGAATTGTGGACAAATATTTGTTATACCATATAGTTGGGCCAAAGGCCGTTGGATACAATTGACTAGGCCGAAAGCCGTTTGACATGAATGATAGGGCCAAAGGCCATTTGACATAAGTGATTGGGCCAAAGGCCGTCGGACACCGTTTGATATGAATGATTGGGCCAAAGGTCGTTTGACATGAATGATTGGGCCAAAGGCCGTCGGACACCATTTGACATGAATGATTGGGCCAAAGGCCGTCGGACACCGTTTGATATGAATCATTGGGCCAAAGGCCGTTTGACATGAATGATTGGGCCAAAGGCCGTCGAACACCGTTTGACATGGATGATTGGGCCAAAGGCCGTTGGACATCAATGATTCGGGCTTGAGGTCGTCTGTTAAGGAACAAAGTGGACCAGAGGCCGTTTGATATGTTCAGGCTTGAATCGCCCAATGTACTAAATAATGCACGAAATAGAATTCTAAATGGGTCCAAAGCCGTTTGATATATATGAATCTCATTCGTGTACCTTCTTTATTTGATATTATTCACTAGGCTTTCGCTCACGCTCATTCATATGTCTGTAGGTGAGCCAAGGGATGTCCAAACCCAGCCTCGGTGAAATATGTAAGAAACAGTCAAGGTTTTGAAGAGTCAGCCCAAACGTCTCACACACGAAACTTGTCTTCGCCTCTTTTGTTCTTTTGTATATAAACTTTGGGTTTGACTGACTTAGACTTGAATGATCCTGTATGTACAGAACTTTGTGTTATTATTCCTTTGATGTGAGTTATTAACATGTATATATATGGACTGTTATGATGTGTCATGTAAGCACAGCTCTATGGACAAAAGTTTTAAATTTCTTCCGTTTGGCCCCTTTACTCTGATGAGATATGTCTTGTTTGGTTTGAGGCCGTAGGTAATCCCTTGATTACTGGCCGATTATGTCCTTAACCCATAGGGGCGAGTTCGGGTCATGACATAGGCCATCATTGTTTGACGGAAACAACTATATTCATTGAAAAGATAAGATGACCCTATACCTACAAGCCACTGATTATGCCATGTGGATTATTGTCACCAAAGGTCCAAAAATTCTCACCAAATTAGTTGACAATATTAGTGTACCTAAAACTGAAGATGAATGTGATGAGAGGGATCATAAATTATTGCAAGACAATGCTAAAACCAAACTCACCCTTGTTTGTGGATTAGACTGTAAGGAGTATAATAGAATTTCAAGTTATGATTCAGCAAAAGAAATTTGGGACAAACTTGAGGTAACGTATGAAGGTACAAACCAAGTGAAGGAATCTCGTATTGATATGCTTGTTCATAGTTATGAATTGTTTAAAATGAACTCTGATGAATCTATTTCAAGTATTTACTAGTTTACTAGATTTTGAAATTGTAAACTCTTTGAAATCTCTTGGCAAAACTTATACTAACAGTGAGTTGGTGAGAAAAATTCTTAGGTGTTTACCAAAGAATTGGGAAGCAAAGGTCACGCCATTATAGAAGCCAAAAATCTCTCCACACTTGGATTGGATGAGCTTATGGGTTCCCTTATGACTCATGAGATCACCATGAAAGGACATGAGGATGTTGAAAACAAAAAGAAAAGTGGAATTGCATTCAAAGCCTCATCAAATGAAGAAAGAACATGAGGATGAAAGCTATGCCATGTTTAGTAGAAATCTCAAAAAGCACTTCAAGAAAAACAATTATGGAGGAAGAAGACCTTTCAAGAAAGAGTACAACAAAGATAACAAGAAAGAGCCTATTATTTGCTATGAGTGCAAAAATCCTGGACATATGAAGATGGATTGTCCAAAATTGAAGAATCATGGAAAAGACTACAAAAGAAACAAAAAGGCCATGGTAGCAGCTTGGGGAGAAAGTGAAGATGAAAGCTCAAGTGATGAAATTGAAAATGAAGTAGCCAACTTATGTCTCATGGCTCTTGAAGATGAAGACTCTACTCAAGATGAGGTAACTACTCTTTATGAAGAACTTGAAAGTGCATTCCATGAACTACAAGATGAATTTAGAAAAGTTTGTGCCAAAAATAATGTGTTGAAGAAATCTGTTGCATCTTTATCTATTAATGTAGAAGAATTAAAGAAAGAAAAAATTGTTTTGAAAAATGATTTTGATACTATCTCTAATGAGAAAACTACTTTAAAAAACAATGTTGATGATTTAACAAAAACACTTGAAAATTTTGTAAAAGGTAGAGATAATCTCAACATGCTTCTTGGAAATCAAAGATGTGTTTTCGATAAAGCGGGCATTGGATATGACCCTATTAAAAACAAAAGAATCTCAATACAATTTTTGAAAAGGCACCTCTCATGACACACCCTCATATTACTTGTCATTATTGTAGAAAGAAAGGCCATTATATATCTTTGTCCATTCAAAAAGAATATGAACATGGGAATTAAAAAGATTTGGATTATTAAGGGATCTAACAAAACTAACCAAGAAGGACCCAAGAAACTATGGGTACCAAAAACCAACACTTGATTGTCATCTTGTAGGTTTGCTTTAAGTCCAAAGCTAAAGAAGGAAGTGGTACCTTGATAGTGGATGTTCCAGACACATGACCGGAGATAAATCTTCTTTACTACATCATCAAAGATGGAGGCTTTGTTACTTTTGGAGACAACAAGAAAGGAAAAATCATCGGTATTGGTAGCATCGGTATTTCTCCTAACCCTTCTATTGAAAATTTTACTTGTTGATGGACTTAAGCATAATCTACTTAGTATTAGTCAATTATGTGATAAAGGTAATCGAGTTATTTTTGATAAATCACATTGCACAATTGAAAGCACAAATGATCATAAAGCTTTATTCGTTGGTAATCGTCACGATAATGTTTATGTTTTTCATTCAATGATCTCTATGCTAGTGATGTTAAATTATATGTTAATAATGAAAATAGTTGGTTATGGCATAGAAGACTTGGTCATGCTCATATGGATTTAATTGCTAAACTTTTGAGAAAGGATTTGGTCATTGGACTTCCAAAAATTAAATTTGAAAAAGATCATCTTTGTAGTGCTTGTCAACAAGGAAAACAAACTAAAACATCGTTTAAATCAAAATCTCACATTTCCACAACTAGACCTTTACAACTACTGCATATGGATTTATTTGGTCCCTCAAGGACATCTAGTCTAGGTGGTAAACATTATTGTCTTGTTATTGTTGATGATTATTCAAGATTTACATGGGTTATGTTTTTAGCACACAAAGATGAAACATTTTCTTCTTTCACAAAACTCTGTCGTAGAATTCAAAATGAAAAAGGCTTTCTTATTACTAATATTCGAACCGACCATGGTAGAGAACTTGAAAATGAGAAATTTGAATTGTTTTGTGATGAGCATGGTATTGGACATAATTTTTCAGCACCTAGAACCCCTCAACAAAATGGTGTAGTAGAAAGGAAGAATAGAACTTTAGAAGAGATGAGTAGAACAATGCTTTGCGAAAATAATCTTCCTAAATATTTTTGGGCCGAAGCCGTTCACACCGCATGCTATATTTTAAATCGTGCATTAATTAGACCTATTCTCAAAAAGACTCCTTATGAACTTTGGCATGATAGAAAGCCCAACATTAGTCACTTGCATGTTTTTGGTTGTAAATGTTTTGTGCATAATAATGGTAAGGATAACTTAGGTAAATTTGATTCAAAATCTGATGAAGCAATTTTTCTTGGCTATTCCTTAACTAGCAAAGCTTATCGTGTTTTTAATAAAAGAACTCTTGTTGTGGAAGAATCTATACATGTGGCATTTGATGAAACTAACATCTCTGCTCAAAAGCAAATTGTTAGTGATAATATAGATTTGGAACCAAATGTGGAAGATTCAAGTATCTACAAAGAAGAGAACCAACCATGTAAGTTGAACAAAGAGATTGAACAACCTATTCTCCCACCTCAAGAAGAAGGAGGAAACAATGATGATTTGCCAAGAGAATGGAAGTTTGTTCATAATCACCCTAAGGATTTAATCCTAGGTGACCCTACAAAAGGTATTGAAACTCGCTCTTCACTTAGAAACATTTGTAGTAACTTGGCTTTTCTCTCACAGATTGAGCCTAAAAACTTTCAAGAAGCCGAATTCGATGAACATTGGATGATAGCTATGCATGAAGAGCTTAACCAATTTGAGAGAAACAAAGTGTGGGAACTTGTGCCAAAACCTAAAGATCATACCATTATCGGTACCAAATGGATCTTTCGAAACAAGCTTGATGAATCCGGCACAATTATAAGAAACAAGGCTAGACTTGTTGCACAAGGATACAATCAAGAAGAAGGTATTGATTTCGATGAAACCTTTGCTCCGGTTGCTAGATTAGAAGCCATTCGCATGTTACTTGCATTTGCATGTTTTAGAGATTTCAAACTTTATCAAATGGATGTAAAAAGTGCTTTCTTAATGGTTTTATAAATGAGGAAGTTTATGTTAAACAACCCCAGGTTTTGAAGATCATGCTTTTCCAAATCATGTTTTTAAACTATCAAAAGCTTTATATGGTTTGAAACAAGCACCTCGTGCATGGTATGAACGATTAAGTAAATTTTTGATTGAAAATAATTTTTCTAGAGGAACGATTGACACAACACTTTTTGTTAAAACTAAAAATGATGATTTACTTATTGTGCAAATATATGTGGATGACATTATATTTGGTGCTACTAATGAAACCTTGTGTAAGGAATTTGCTAAGTGTATGCAAGGTGAGTTTGAGATGAGCATGATGGGGAGCTAAATTATTTCCTTGGGCTTCAAATCAAACAATGTAAGGAAGGAATTTTTATCAACCAAGCTAAGTACACAAAAGAACTACTCAAAAAGTTTGGTATGTATGACTCAAAAATAGCTGGAACACCTATGAGCACATCCATTAAGCTAGACAAGGATGAAAAAGGTAAGTCCATTGATCAAACAAAATATCGAGGTATGATCGGCTCACTTCTTTATTTAACTGCAAGTAGACCCGATATTATGTTTAGTGTTTGTATGTGTGCTAGATATCAATCAAATCCTAAGGAATCACATCTCAGTGCTGTTAAAAGAATTTTTAGATATCTTGTTGGCACTCAAAATTTGGGACTGTTTTATCCTAGAGGTGTTGCATTTGATTTAATTAGTTACTCGGATGCCGACTTTGCCGGATGCAAACTTGATAGAAAAAGCACCAGTGGCACTTGTCACTTTCTTGGTAACTCATTAGTATCTTGGTTTAGCAAAAAGTAAAATTCTGTTGCTTTATCAACGGCCGAAGCTGAATATATAGCTTCCGGAAGTTGTTGTGCCCAAATACTTTGGATGAAACAACAATTGGAGGACTTTGATTTGCATTATGATCATATCCCTATTAAATGTGATAATACTAGTGCCATCAATTTAAGCAAAAATCCGGTTCAACACTCACGAACAAAACATATTGAAATTCGACATCATTTTTTAAGAGATCATGTTCAAAAAGGGGATATTGTACTTGAATTTGTAAACACCGACAAGCAATTGGCGGATATTTTCACAAAACCCCTAAGCGAGGATCGCTTCAATTTTATTCGTGGCGAGCTTGGAATGTCGATTTCTACTTAAAAAGTTTTGTTATGACTGTGAAACTTGAATTTTTGTTAAAATGATATATGTGTATTGCTACATTGATATGGAAACATTTATATCAGTTGAATGCTCTCAAGTCCTTCATACATTTATTCTCCTTAACAGTTTGCTATTCTCAACTGTGTAATTTTTTTTGGGTTCTGCATCTTGAGGTAAAATTAACTTTGCATACATTGATTTTTTTTAAACCCTCATGGTATTTTTTTTGCATTACCATTCCAGCAACACCAACGTCCCATTAAGTTTAATTTCTGCTGGTATTATTTTATTTTAATTTATTTTATTTTTTTATTTTGCTATTAGGCTTAATTTCTTTTATTTTTATTTTTTTTCTCATTATTATTTTTTGTTTGGGCTTAATTTTCTTATTTTTTTCTGCTTTTTAATTTCATTTTTCAGTACTTAAACATAAAAACAAAAACAAATCAAAATACAAATATTTACAAA
Source organism: Camellia japonica (assembly GCA_030407325.1). NCBI lineage: Eukaryota > Viridiplantae > Streptophyta > Magnoliopsida > Ericales > Theaceae > Camellia > Camellia japonica. The sequence continues at coordinate 161,440,808 of JAPPVO010000019.1, read as the reverse complement.
AAAAAAAACACCCTTCATTTTTTTACGGCCATACGCCGATCAAAATAAACATATTTACATAAAAAAAAAAAAAACCTTCATTTTTTTTACGGCCATACGCCGATCTTACTTACTCGCCTCTTCCATCGTTTTCTTCTCTTTTTATCACCTTGGGAGGCCCTTGAAGGCCCTCCCCCGTGCTTTCGTCGAAGCGACGACTCCCGCTGACTATCAAAGGCCAAGAACGACGTTGCTCCAAATCGGCCATGGAGGTGGTCTTCCGTTTAAGCTCTTTATTTTCGGCCTTCAGTGCGCAAATCTCTGCTGCATCCTTGTACATGCCTGGAGCAGAGAGAGTTGGGCGTTGACCTGGTGGAGCTCACTCGTTCTGTTCTGCAGTCGGTGAGCCAATTTTGTGACTGCAGTCACCGTCTCCATACAGGACGTCAGTGTGAAATGATTGGCTTCAATGTCTGATTGAGCTGCCATTATTTGCTCAATCGACATCATAGGAAGGTTGGGAAGAGTAGGAGCCGGGGCACTCGGCCCAACAGCGCTTACGGGATCATTCAGGTCCGGAAAGAGAGTAAGGGGACGGGACGAGGCCATAAAGTAGAAGAGAGAGATGTAATCGAAAGGAGGGTCGTTTTTGGCAGCCTTTCTGCTCTGCTCAGTCTCTCTGTTCTATCTCTCTCACGTAGAAGAAGAAAAGGATGGAAGCGAATGAGAAAGCAGAAGGAGAAGAGAGTGATTAAGAAGAAGACGGAGGAGAAGAAGACAAGAGGGAGAGAGAGTCGAGGCCGTTGATTGACCCGTCTCGCTTTTGTTGGTCGGCTGACGCAAAAGCGATGACGTGTGTCCGACGCGATTTTCGACGGAAAAGAGGCGCGCAAATCGTATATATATGTATATATACGTTTTGAATTGTATAGATGCCATTTATCACTATCATTTTCCTCCTCCTCCTCCTCTAGATTCTGACCCATGATTTCCTTTTGATAATGTCACAAGGGGAGAAATTATATGATGTTATGTATTATGGTATTATTTGAAAACTAATCTGATGATTATGTATTTATAGTTTGATATCTTAGTCTCATATCATGTCTCTAATTAAAGCTTATTTATTACACATGTGCTAACCTATGTATTTAGAAATGAATTCAGGGAGCATGACTTGAGGGGGAGCTTTTCTTACTCCCAAATCAAATCAAAACATCATTGTGTGCCATCATCAAAAAGGGGAGATTGTTAGACTTATTTATTTTGATGATTTATTTAATTATGTTTTAATTTATTTGAAGAGAAAAATAGAATCAAAATTTATTTTGATGATTTATTTGAAAGAGAAAAATAGAATCAACATTTTTTTGATGATTTATTTAATTATGTTTTAATTTATTTGGAAGAGAAAAATAGAATCAAAATTTATTTTGTCTCATTATTTCTCACATAAACCTTTATCCTAAATGTTGTTAGAATGTATTTAATATTTGATTAAATCAGGAGTTCAAACAACCCAAAAACAGAGGTTCAAATAGCTCAGCACAGCAGCAGTTTAAAAGGTTCAAAAGGTTCAAGTGAAAGATATTCAAATTTGTAATGATGGAGTGGAAGATATTCAAATTAGTAATGATGGAGTGGAAGATATTCAAATGAATACAACGGCTATAAACGACTATAAATTCAAATGAATACAATGGCTATAAACGGCTATAAGTTTCATTATATATACCAAAGCCTCTAATGTAAACAAGTTACAAAAAAAAACCAGAAAATAGTCTTTGATCTATAATCACTCACATCTATTCTCTGAAAAATTCTCAGAGAAGTGTTCTTCAATTTTTGTTTACATCCTCTTTCAGAAATTATACAATGAGACGTATAGCTTTAAGCCCATCTTTCCTGTGTGAAGTTTACAGAAAAATCAGAGCTTCATTTTTATATCTATCTTTGAGAGATAATTCTTGTAACTTTCTGTGAAAGCAAAAACACCTTCTTTTCAACCTTATAAGAGTGTAGTACACTCAGTGTTCTTGACTTAGAAAGTCTGTGTAAAATCTGTGGAGGATTGCTCCATCTGTGAAAAGGTTGCTAGCACCCTGTGAAGCTAGAGTATAGTGGAAAATCTCAAGTGAAGCTTGAGGAGTGGACGTAGGCCGAGTTGAAGCCGAACCACTATAAATTTGTTTGCCTCTCTCTCCCTTATCTCTTTATTTTATTTAAATTGCCATAGCTATATTTCAAATTTTCATTGTGCTAAAATTATTAACTGACATAGTTGTTAGAACACTTGTTTTATTATTTTTATTTCATTAACTATATTTATCTATTGTGCTAGTCATAATTTTTATTAGGGTATTATTATTTTTAATTGTAAAAACCTAATTCACCCCTCTTAGGTTGTCTTTTGGGTAACATAAGGGCAATAACTCAAAAGTTAAGACTTAATAGGGTTCATAAAACTTAGGGGCCTCACGGCACATTTCTACTACTCACATGGTTATGGACCAATCGACCAAACCCATTACAAGATATCCTCATTGTACTCATGTTAGGGCTTTGGGTTTACGTAGATGGTAGTGGTGCTTATGTGTTTTTTCTTTAGACTAGTTGATTATTTTTGTACCTTGTAACATTTCGGATATTATTTATGCCGTCAATGTTCATGCTTATGCTACTCATATATATATATATTTTTTTGCTTGGATATGACTTGCAAGATTGCACATATAGGATTAGTTGATTAATGTCAATAAGTAAGATTGACTCATTCACATGAGCAATCATTTTTAGTGCTTGACGAAGCGAGCAAAAATGAGACATGTGGTTGTTAGATCATAGTAGGAGCTGATTCTAGCTTAGATCACCCACAGTTAGACTTGTCTTGGTTGTAACTAAGATAAGGTATCATTACTGGATAGAAATTTCTACTTTCCGTGATGTGCCTATAAACGATAGTTAGATGCAAGATCTCATTTTAGCGCTTGTATAGCACTCAAATACAAAACTTGAGTTAGGAGATTGAAAAGCAACATGCGCTAGTGAGTGACTAAACCAAGATCTATATGGTGTTTAGAGAATGACATCACTCTTTGAAAGAGTTGCTCCACTGTAGCATGTATTCATACCAAGTGTGCTTAACAAGAAGTTAGTGAAGTGAGTGAAAGTATCCCTGCCTTCCTCACCGTGTGAGTCTAATAGGTCAAAATATGTTTTGAAATTTTGACATTTGTACTATTCCATTAGTGGCATGAGGGCAAAAGGAAGATTATCTAGAGTTACATCTTTGCTCTATATTCACTGTCGACAACTCATATTGTTCTATATGAGAAGTGGATTTAATGTGAATATATTGCATGATTGAAGGAGTAAAGTTTGCTCTTTGGGGGATCGGAGATGCTTGGCTCAGTGTAACTAGATGGATCTAGGGCAATAAGATACTATTTTTGGATTAATGCCTCCATACTGGCTCATAGCAAGTTTCTAGGGTAGAGCTCCCATATGCAAATATCCTCAACGATCGTACGGTCCATTGGTTAAGTATGATTGTGTATAATGGGTAGATTGAGATAATAATAATAAAAATAAAAAATAAAAAAAGAGGTGCGATGTCATACCAATGCATGTTCGAAGTGAGAGATATTAGAAATTGTCGAGCCTTAAATTTTAATTACTCGGAAACATTAACAAGAGCCTGTAATTTAGGTTCTTTTTTTTTTCTTTTTTTTTACAACTATCTATTACCCTTGAGTAATAGAAACATAATAATATATGTTCTCGCTCTCAGTGAAAACAACAAGAATAATAATAATACATGTAACTTCCACTGCGAAGCTACAAATAAATAATTACAAACGTCAATGTACAAAATTTATTTCTTTCACATCTACTATGAAATTATACATAAAATATACATGAACTTCTTAACCCTCTAACCAATCAATCCGACTTCTCTTCCTATAAGAAAAATGAAACAATAAGGGATGAGCACAATTGCCCAGTAGAAATACCATAGTTCCACAACAATAACTGATACATGGATAGAAATGATCATGTATGCAGGGTGATACCATATAATAAGATGATGTTTTGTAATTTCACAATATCATACGTAAAGTACCTTTTTCTCAAAATTTATTTGAGCATTTAAGGAAAACCTTCAGCCATAAAAATTATCCCTTATCGTCGGAAAACCAAAAATCCTTTTTGAAAACAAATATGTTCAAGGAGCAACATTATTTTAAATTTATTAACTAATTCCAAAATATTTCTCATTTAATTTCCATTTTAATATTCCTCTTTTTATTTCTATTTTTCTTTTTAACTAATTACATTTATTATAACTGCATAACCTCAAGTTCAAGTTCCTTTAATACTCAAAAATAGCCCTCATACACTCCATTCCCACTTGTCTATTCATATTTGATGTAACTCCTTAATGTGGAAATCCAAATCTCCTTTATATTCAATAACAATTCTTCTACACTCAACTCCTACTTGTCTAACAACTACATCACATCCACACTTGCATTCAACCTATCACAACTACATCACTTCCATATTTGCATTATCAATTATAATTCAACATATCACAACTACATCACTTCCACATTTGCATTATCAATTATAATTCAACATATCACAAGGATAATAAAATCCTTGTAATTCAATTTCTCGATTAATTACAAAACAAAACTCTTAATCTTTCTTTATAGTCACAAACAACTCGGTAAATTCATTATCACCAACCCCTTATCCAATTACTATTTCCTTATCCATTCTTTTCAAATAATTTATATATGCATTCCCCTTGCATACCAAATTATACATCAAATCATAATTTCATAAGTTCATCACAAGTCACACATACCGACTTAACCCATTTCACAATACATTCCACCTTTTGCCGACTTGATACGGCGGGATAGTGAGCACTCAATTCTTACACCCTCCACCTTTTGCCGGCTATTATACGGCGGAAAGTGAACTCCCAAAAATCATTTTCTCAAAAATCATATTTTTCCACATTTACCAACTGTCATACGGCAGGACGTACGCTTCCAAAAACATTTTCAACTTTGAAACCATCCCCACATTTGCCGGCTATTATACGATAGGAAGTGGGCACCCAAAAATATTTTCAAAACCATCCGTTTTTTCACTTCTGCCGGCTACAATATGGCAGGACTTTGTGGACACCCAAAAATCATTTTTCTACTTTTGCCGGCTATTATGCGGCGGGACTGTGTGGACACCGAAAAATATTTTTTCGACATTCGTCCGGCGATAAGTCTAGACAGGACATTTGGACACCTTGAATTCAAAACCACCCCCACATTTGTCGGCTATTATATGGCGGGACGTGGGCACCCAAAAATATTTTTGACTCCCCGCATGGGTACCAATCACAACATAACCCAACACAACTCAACTCAACCCAATACAACTCAACTCCACACAACGCAACTCAACCAAACTCAACACAACTCAACTCCACACAACACAACTCAACCAAACTCAACACAACTCAACTCAACTCAATACAACATAACCCAACTCAACTCAACATAATTTAACATAACTCAATACAATTCAACATAACACACAACAAAATCCAACACAACCCAATTCAATACTATTCAATACAATTCAACATAATTCAATACAAACTCTTAAACCTCCACATCATCATTTCATCACAAAGCTCATATTATCCATACCATTAGTAATTTCTTTCCCCCAAGTTTGGTTTCATATTATAACATAATTTAAAATATCAACATTGAGGGCTCAATCGCAACTTTTACATAAATTTTCAAACTCTTTGCAATTTCAATTAAACTTGTACATATGTAATTTGAAGCTACTTTCAATTTAAGCAAAACCATCATCTATCTTCACGAGCCAAACTAGGGTTGTTAAGAGAAATTAAAGCTTTTCACCAGAACACATTTTATTCCAACCCTTCTATTGCTTTTACACCCAAACTCATGACCCAAAATCATAACCCAACAAGTAAACCCTTCTCTTCAAACCCTAACCCCCAATCTCATGATTTATCACAATATGCATAAAAATATAAACTTTGTATCTATTTAAAGAAAATACCACAAATCTATCTATAAATGAGGGTATTGAAGGAGAACTAGAAACATTTACCTCTTGAAGCAAAGAGATGACAACCCAAAAATCACCGGTGATGAAACCATGAATTGTTCAGACCAAAAGGAAGCCCTTAACGAGATCTACAATCTTTCTCAAAGGACCAAGGTGAAAAGATCACTCTAGGTGAGTAGATCTAAAAATCTAAGTGAAAAAAGTTTGAGTTTAGAGAGAGAGAAGAGAACTCACGGTGTAAAGAGAGAGAAAAGAGGAGGAAAAGTGAAATAAATAAGTGTTTGGAGCCTATTTATAGTAGCAAGGTAATAATAGAACAATAGCCCCAAAGTCAAATGAAAAGAATAAGTCAAAAACCTCGGCCCAAACCGACCCAAAAATCTAAAAATTACACACGGGGGTCGACAACCCTTCAGAAAGAAAACTGAGACACTAATGTATGCATAGAACAAGGTGTTGACACCTCCCAGATTGGTGTCGACACTAAATTTCACCAAGAAACCCCTAGATTCTACAATAGACAAGGATCGAGACCTGCCAGGCTGGTGTCGACCTCAAAGGCCAACAAGAAAAGGCAAGTATCACCAAGGGCTAGGGTCAACACTAAATTCTAGCAGTGACCTAGGAACACAACAGCAAGATGGTGTCGATGCCTCCAAGGCTGGTGTTAACCCCAGAACAAATTTTCCAAGTTTCCAAAGATATTTTAAACGTAACCAAGCGTGAACGAAAAATCCCAACAAGATTAAATCAAATTGTACTCCTCCAAAACCAAATTGTACTCCTCCAAAACCAAAATACAACAACTCCAAAGACTCCCAAAATGAAAATAAAGAAATTAAATACACTCTCTAATAGATTAAAGGATACAAGTATAACAAAAATTGGGTCAAGTTTAGAACCCGAACCCAACTGGGTTGCCCATGGTGGCATGCCCAGTTAGAAGAGATATAAATAATAACAGACGGTATCTGTTATTTAAATTATAGGATAATTATTGATATAAGATAAAATTGGATATGTAATAAATATAAATATAAGATAAATATTAATACGGGATAAATATTATTTGGGATAATATATGTATCCTATATAAGTCTCTTAACTCTCCTATATAAACAGAACTTGAATTCTGTATTACGTGCAACAAATTACAAAAGTTTTCTCTTCCTATAAAAAATATTATACATCATTTGTATTGTGAGTTGTGTGGGTAAAGCTCTAGTAGTTTTACTCTAACGCTTGTAGAGATTTTCAAGAGTTCGTTATTTACCTTTAATCTAGATTCCTTGTGGGATTTATTTGCCAGAAGATATGCCCGAATCCATATATTTTCCGTTGTGCTTGTCTATTATATCCTACATCTTTAATATTAGATACATTGTCTACATTTTATTCATGTACCTAGTTATTTGAAAGATTGTTTAAGTTCATGGATCTTGTTCATCAAACTTGGTTATGATCTTCTATATGAAAGGGTGTAGGCCTACCAGTAAAATAGACCAATACAATAAATAATCATATCTTCTTCTTGAGATTAGATATGGGAAAATAAGTCTTGAAAAAACTGACGACCATGGCAAATTTCAACAACCAAAACGTACCTACTTCTACCTTTGATGGTAAAAACTTTCATTTTTGGTATGTAAAAATAAGAACTATCTTTGTCTATACGAATTTTTGAAATCTTGTTGAAAATGAATTTGATGAACCTAAAGATGAAAGAGTTTTGACAAATGCCCAAAAACAACAACTGAATGAGCAATGGAAGAAGAATTCAAAGGCTCCCTTATTAATTCAACAAGGAGTTTCAGACACAATTTTTTCAAGGATTATCAATTCTACAAAAGCAAATGAGGCATGGGACATTCTTCAAAATGAGTATAGAGACAACTTGAAGGCAATCCATATTACAAATCATTGTGGTCTTATGATGAACATTTAAAATTATGAATCATTGTGCTTTGGGCAATTGATTTTTTATGATATTAATTTTTGTAGAGATAATTATGAATCATTGTGGTTATAGTACAAAATGGTAATATTGTGACTGCCTGATGAACATTTAAAATTCATGAACTATTGTGATAAAAAAAAATTTATGAAACATTGTGATTTTTTGTTATGAATTCTTGTAAAAAAATATTTACAAAAGAAAATTATTAAAATAAGTATTTAATTTTTTTCTTTTTTTTAATTTGTAACTAATAAGTTCTAACATAACAAATGTAGATATAAGAATAACAATATTTACAAAGAAATAGGTGTTATAAATTTTCAAAATGTTATTTTTTTTAATGTGTAACCAAATGTTAGACCGAAAAAAGTTGCGGCACCTGTAAGATAGATATTTTAAAATATATAAGAAATTTTCAGATTCAATATAATTGTGCCACTTTTATGTTTGATACTTAAAATATAAAAAAACAAAAAAAAAATTACAAAATTTACCTCCATTTAAATCTACTTAAAAAGTAAATTATTTGCCAAAAAAAATTGAAAGAAGTACACTAACACCCCCCCCCCCCCCCAAACCACCCCAAAAAAAAAATTTAATTAAAACAATTTTCAAAAAAGTAAAAAATTTGAACAGAATATACAAAGTTCATTAAATATAAAAAGAATGAATAACAAAAAATTAAAAAATATTTTTTAAAAACTAAACCAAACAAGTTATTTTTTTTAAAATATATAGATAAGAAAAGATTTTTTTTTTTTATTATTCTTTTGAATAACATATATATTCCTTAGCTCCTATGCTTAATATTTGACTCTTGTAATCATTATTTTTATAGAAATAAATTAATAAATTACCAGCAAAAAAAATATGCCTAATTATCCAATTTATTTTAAAGGAGAATTACCAACAAAATAAATTATTTAATGGCCAAGATCTAATTATATATATATATAATGGTTAAAAAATGGTAGATATAATATGCCCTTTCACTGGGTGTATATGATAGTCATACCCTATTTGAAATCTCACAAAACAAATTTATGAAATTTATGAATTGTAATGGCACTCTCCCTTCTTGTGAGCCAATTTCATTAGTTTCTCTTTAGTATGGCAAAAATAAAAAGGCACCTAGGCCATTAATTTATTTTTGAATATTGTGGAGCCTGAGCTCTATTTTTTGGGGGCTAAAAGGATATAATGTGTCCAAAATGACAATTATTTGTTGAAATCAACCTATCTATCCATCTCTTAAAATCAACTTATCTCTATCTTTTGAAATTTACTAAACTAATTATCTGTTAAAATATGACACATGTCACTTATTCAACACTCTATCTGTTGAATGTTATACATTTTTCTACTCACCACTACTATCTACTGCACCCGATCGCCGGTCAGTGGTTACTGGTGACTTTTCAATTAATTTTTCGTCAATTTTTTCCGACACCAGTGACTTTTTCCAAAGACTTTTCCGGTGTTTTCTTATTACCAAATAAAATTTTACTTTGAATCTAATTCCTTATACCCCATTTGAAATGAACATTTCACAATTTTTGTCAAAATAAAAAAGGTGAATTACATCTGCAGGTCCTGTATTTTCTTTTGTGTGTCATTTTAGTATTTATAATCTTAATTATCTCAATAATTTTATATCAATTTAATTTAAGGAAAATTTATATATAAATCCCATAGAGGGAAATATTGATCCATTTATTTATAAGAGTTTTCTTATGAACTAATTAATCCTTTTGTTTTGAAAAATTGTATTTATTTGATTTGTGCCATTTGAATTTAAGTGAATATCCTTTTATGATTTATGTTTTCAATTTTCTGATTTGTTTTGGGTATGAAAATAGAAATGTGAGGTATGAGAGATTCTTTTTGGGGGAATTGGTTGCTAAGGTGGTCGTTTTCGAGCTTGAAAATCTACATTTCTGTTAGTGTGGTTTTCTGGTGTTATATTGGAGTGTAACATTAAAGTGCTACATTGGAAAAAGTACACTAAGGAGTTTTTGTATTACGTTTGAAAAAAAATACACTAAGAATTTTTTTTTAGAATGTTACGTTGTTATGTTTGAGAAAAGTACACTATGAGTTTTTTAGTGTGTTACATTTGAACTTTACGTTTAGAAAAAATATACTAAAAAGTTTTTATATGTTACATTGATTGAAGTGTTACGTTTGAAAAAAGTATACTAAGAAGTTTTTTTGGAATGTTGCGTTATTACGTTTAAAAAAAATACACTAAGGAGTTTTTTAGTCTATTATATTAGAGTGTTATATTTGAAAAACACACACGATGTAGCACTTGGCCTTTTAAGGCTTTTGGTAAATGTATTGGACCCTTCATTCTATTTTGGGAACCTTTGGTGTGTTTGTTGGAAGTCCACATCGGTTACAAGACACATTTTAAGGTGGACAAACTTCTATATATAGGTGCAAGTGCATAGGGTTAGCTTATCAACTTCTATGGTTCTTTCTTGGTTTAATGAGCCATTACGAACCGAGCTTGAGTTATAAATTTTAGTTGCGCCGAGCTGGATTTTGGCCATAGTTCCATTGGGATTTTGGCCATAATTCCTTTGCCAAAGTTGTGTTATTTCTCGAGAGCTTTGTGGTGTGTGGTGGAGAGATCGAGTTTCAACTTTTTTATCTTCTCCGTTTGAGCTTCGAATTTGAGGTAGGGATAACCTACCTCTTTATGAGCTTTGTCTTTAAATTTTAGCATTTTGATATGTTGGGGTTGTTGTTGTAATTTTGGAAAAGTTTGGGGCTTTTGTGCAATTTTACAAAAGTTGGGGTTTTATTTATAATAAACCTATATGCATGTTTAGCATAGAGAAATGTTGGAATTGGGAATGTATGGGGTTAAAGGATGTAGTGGGGCAATTTATTGCTCATCTAGTTGAAATGTTGATTTTATATTCATTTTGTGTATTTATTTTCTGTTTAGAAATAACTGTTTTGGGCTATCGGTGGAGGATAGTCTTGATTGTTGTAGACAATGATGATGATTAGGCAACTAAAACTAATCACTAGAATGATCATTGAGTATGACGATTGAAAGAATACATTAACTTTATGTATTGATTGATGATGTGTATAAAATTGTTTATATGCATTGTGTTGTGTATGGAGGGAATAGGGGATGTACTCCACGGTTTAGGAGAAGATAGGGGATGGACCTCTAAACCGGGTTGTTGTGTGGGAGGAGATAGGGGGATGGACTCCGTAGATTACAGCTCATATGCTGTCTATTGAATGTGATGATACAGCTCATATGCTTAATCTTTGGAAGTGTTGATATAGCTCATATGCTTATCTGTTGCTGTGGTTGGATATAGGTAGTATGCTTATCTATTGTGAAATGAGGAAATGTTTAATATGAGTTACTGTCTCATATCGGTTATTTGGTCAGGTTCTGAACCATGGTTATGAATTGAGAATTGTAAAAGAATGGAAAATGAAACTGTAATGTGTTATGAAAGAATGTAAAAGTGTTAACCATCTATCAAACTGTTAATCTTTTAGTCATTGTTCATAGCTGGTTTAGTGTATTTCTACTGGGCTGTTAGCTCACCCTATACGGGAATATCATTTTCAGGTACAGGTAGCATGCCACCTCCAATGATATAGCTTGGGAGGTTAAGGCGGGCAGACTTTATTGTCTTTCTTTCTTTTGATGTATTACATGTGGATTCAAGGCAAGGGCTAAATGTGTAATTGAGTTAGTACTCTTTTTTTGTAACCAAGTGTTAACTTGGAAAGTTGTAAGCCCGTAGGGCATTTGTTTGTTGTTAACATGTAATACATTTTGTAATGGAATACTCTGATGAATAGAAGAATGAGGGTCTTTTATATAGCAATGCATGTTAAAAGTGATGGGTTTTATGTATTATTTTGAGGGCATGACAACTTGGTATCAGAGCGTACTGGGTTCGAATACTTTGGGTACGTGGGAAGTGATTAGGATCACAATGGGTTTGTCTCGCTTGATAGAGACTTCTGTGTAGTGTCATATGCTATGTGTTTAATTGATAACATGCTTATGTGATTATGTGGGTATGGGATTTAATTTCTAGGATGTTGATTGGATCCTTGGGTTTCTGTGAGTCTTGTTAGAAAGCACTTGATCAATGCTGTTCTAACCGGAACTCTAGTAACGCTTCGGGACTATCATTATCCGGAAAGGAAATTCGTAAGTGCTTATGTGTTTATATGCTTACATGGAGTGAATTAAAGTTGTCCATGCATTAGGACGTGAGTGTTCAGTTTCGACACGTTTATGAATATGCTAATATTCTTCGTTTCCTTTATTAGGATGTCAGGATGGGGACGAGGACGTGGTAGGCGTGGTAGGCCTGGGAGGCAGAAGGTGCCTATACCGGATATTCCGGCAGTACAGGAGGGAGTTGGCCAGGCCAATGTGGCCGAGCCAGCGGGTCAGCAGGCTATGGGTGCCTTGGCCAGAGAGATAGCAGGAGCTTTGGGTATTCTCAGAGCTGAAAATCAGGTTGCAGAGGCAGGACCTTCTTTCTTAAAGAGAGAGTTTTTCCGGTCTAATCCGGACGAGTTTATTGGGGACCCAAGGGAGCCACTTAAGGCAGATGAGTGGTTGGAACAAATGAGTAAAACGTTCAAGATGCTTGGCATTGAGGACGGAGCACTGAAGGTGACCTTGGCATCCTTCCAACTGAAGGGAGATGCGGGTCAATGGTGGAAGTACGAGAAGGTCCGTGTTGGTGGTGCATGGGAGGCTTTTGTAGGGGCTTTCCAAGAGAGATTCTTATCTTCAGCTGCTAGGGAGAAGCTGAGGGATCAGTTTAGCCGGCTTAAACAGCAGGGTATGTCTGTGGCCGAGTTTGAGGCTATCTTTACTAACTTGTCCAGGTTTGCACTGAACTCGTGGCGTCCGAGGAACGCCGTTGTTCTGAGTTTGAGAAGAGATTGAGGCGTGGCCTCAAGTTAAAAGATTGGAGGACCTTTTTATCGAGAGTATAGACGTTTAGTGGATGTTGCTGCTCATATGGAGATTATGATGCAGAGGAGGATGATGAGAAGCATCAAGGTTCCAAGATGAGCCATGATGGACAGAGTGATGGTAGGAGACAGAAGGGTTTTAACCCACAGCAGTCTCAGAGTAGCTTTACTAATCGACCTTTCAGTGCCGAGTGCAGGCTCGGGGAAAGGCAATCAGGGGGAGTTCACCTGCTACAAGTGTGGCCAGCTGGGTCACAAGGCTTCAGTTTGCCCACAGAAGGGCGGAGGACAGAGAGCAGCGTCATCTTCGGCTCGATCTCAAAGCTAGAGTCAGGGTAGAGACCAGCAGTTCTCGTGTTATCAGTGTGGTCAGGCAGGGCACATGAAGAGGTTTTGCCCGCAGTTGAGTGGCACATCTGGTGCATCTGGTTTGAGGCAGACTCAGAGTCATCAGCCAGCTCAGTCAGTTCAGGCCTCGAGGGCCAATCAGGGGGCTTCATCGTCCCAGTCTGTGCAGTAGTCTTATGCTCCTCGAGGTGAGCAAGTGGATCAGGGGACTGCAGGGCGCGTGTTTGCTGTTACCGCGCAGGATTTAGTACCGGCTCCGTCAGTTGTGAGAGGTACCTTTCTATTTTGCAATTCGGTTGCTAGTGTGCTGATTGATACGGGTGCATCTCATTCTTTTGTATCTGCTGCATTTGCATCTGTGTTGGAGTTGGAGTTAGCACTATTGGCATCTCCTATTTGTGTTGTGTCACCTATCGGGGTGAGTTGATTTTGAAACACGGATGTAGAGTTGTGATATAGAGGTCGCCGATGATAGGCTTCCGTTTCCTTTTGTGGTTATGCCCTGAAGGGCTTTGATGTTATTTTAGGTATGGACTGGTTATCGTCATACGGGCAGTTATGATTGCTACCGCCAGAGGGTCACTTGTTGTACCGTGAGCGGGGAGTTGTTTCCATTTCTTGGGGGACCGGGTTGGTAGTGTTTTGCCACCGGTGTATGATCCGCGAGGCGGAGTGAGCTTAGTGGTCTACTTGCTGGCTTTGAGAGTGGCGAGTGTGATGAGACCCAGATTGTATTGCCGAGGGTAGTTTGTGAGTATTCGGATGTCTTTCCCGAAGACCTCGTGATTTGCCACCTCACCGAGAGATTGAGTTCTCTATTGATTTGGTGCCTGGCACGGCGCGTTTCTATAGCACCTTACCGTTTTGCTCCAGTGAGTTGGTTGAGTTGAAAGTTCAGCTCCAGGAAATGTTAGATAAGGGCTTCATTCGCCCTAGTGTTTCGCCATGGGGAGCACCGGCCCTCTTTGCTAAAAAGAAAGATGGTGCCTTGAGATTGTGTATCGACTACCGGAAGTTGAATCGGGCTACGGTTAAGAATAAGTATCCTATGCCCCGTATAGATGATTTGTTTGATCAGTTGAAGGGTTCCCGTTGTTTCTCTAAGATAGACTTGAGATCGGGTTACCACCAGTTGAGGGTCAGGGAGGAGGATATTCCGAAGACGGCATTCCGTACGCGGTATGGCCATTATGAGTTTCTGGTGATGCCATTTGGACTTACCAATGCACCGGCAGTCTTTATGGACTTGATGAACCGGATCTTCCGGGAATTCTTAGACCGTTTTGTGGTCGTTTTCGTGGACGACATTCTGATCTATTCACCTTCAGAGGAGGAGCACGAGGAACACTTGAGAGTGGTGCTTAAGTTACTTAGAGCCCATAGGCTGTATGCCAAGTTTGGGAAGTGTGAGTTCTGGCTTGGGGAAGTCAAGTTCTTAGGCCATGTGGTATCCGGGAAAGGGGTGTCTGTTGATACATCCAAGACTGAGGCAGTGCAGGATTGGGCACAGCCTAAGAGTGTGTTTGAGATCCGCAGTTTTCTGGGATTAGCTGGGTATTACCGCCGGTTTGTGAAGGATTTCTCCAGATTAGCTTCACCGTTGACTAGACTGACTCGGAAGGGAGTCCAATTTGTATGGAGTGAGACTTGTGAAAAGTCGTTCCAAGAGTTGAAGGTTAGATTGACCACCGCTCCGATTTTGATTATTCCGGAGAGAGGGTTGAGTTATGCGGTTTATTGTGATGCCTCACGAGAGGGTTTGGGTTGTGTGTTGATGCAGGAAGGGAAAGTGGTAGCTTATGGCTCACGTCAGTTGAAAATACACGAGAAGAATTACCCTACACATGACCTAGAGTTAGCAGCTGTGATCTTTGCCTTGAAAATCTGGAGGCACTACCTTTATGGTGAGAGATTCGAGGTGTTCTCGGATCATAAGAGTCTGAAATATCTGTTTACACAGAAAGACTTGAACTTGAGGCAGAGGAGGTGGATGGAGTTTATTGAGGACTATGACTTCGAGTTGCATTATCATCCGGGAAAGGCCAATGTTGTGGCCGATGCCCTTAGCAGAAAATCCATTAGTGATGTAGCTTGTGTAGCCATCCGGGAGTGGGAGATGTTGGGGGCACTTGGCGAGTTTGATTTGCATCTGGGCGAATCTGTTGAGGCTGCGGCCTTGTTTTCTGTTGTTGCGCAGCCTACACTTGTGACTCGAGTGTTGGAGGCACAGAGAGGTGACCTTGAGGTAGAATCCCTCCGAGAGAAGATCTCCAGTGGGAAAGTTGAGAAGGGTTTGACGGTGTATCCCGACCTGAGTGTGAGATACCGAGACCGTCTGTTTGTGCCGGAGTCTTGCCGAGAGGAGGTACTCCGAGAGTTTCACCATTCGCGCCTTGCGGTGCATCCGGGAGGCACCAAGATGTATCGGGATTTGGGTCGCCAGTTTTGGTGGCGGGGTATGAAGAGAGATGTGGCAGTTTTCGTGTCTAAGTGTCTTACTTGTCAGCAAGTGAAGGCCGAGCATCAGAGGCCAGCGGGTTTGTTGCAACCCTTGCCTATTGCCGAGTGGAAGTGGGAGCATGTCACTATGGACTTCGTTGTAGGTCTTCCGAGGACTCAGCGGGGTAGTGATGCTATTTGGGTGGTTGTAGACCGGTTGACTAAGTCGGCGCACTTCATTCCTATGCGCGTGAGAGATTCGGTAGATCATCTTGCCGACTTGTATATTCGGGACATAGTGAGGTTGCACGGAGTCCCAGTGACGATCGTCTCAGATAGAGATCCTCGTTTTACTGCTAGGTTGTGGCAGAGTTTGCAGAGTGCCTTGGGCACTAAGTTGACCTTTAGTACAGCTTACCATCCTCAGACTGACGGGCAGTCCGAGCGTACTATTCAGATCCTTGAGGATATGCTTCGGGGTTGTGTCCTTGACTTTAGTGGGACGTGGGAGAGGCACTTGCCATTGGTGGAGTTTGCCTACAACAACAGTTTCCAGTCTAGCATCGGTATGGCACCGTTTGAGGCCTTGTATGGCCGACCGTGTAGGTCTCCAGTTTGTTGGGCTGAGGTGGGTGATGCACCTTTGTTGGGTCCAGAGTTGGTGAGGGAAACAACGGAGAAGATTGAGCTTATCCGTAGGAGGCTTGTTACAGCCCAGAGTCGTCAGAAGTCATATGCTGACCGTAGGAGAAGACCTTTGGTATTTGAGATGGGTGATCATGTCTTTCTAAAGATATCACCTAGGCGGGGATTGATGAGGTTTGGGAAGAGTGGGAAGTTGTCCCCTCGGTTTATTGGCCCTTTTGAGATCCTTGAGAGGATTGGTGAGGTTGCCTATCGTTTGGCTTTGCCGCCGCAGTTGTCCGGAGTTCATGACGTGTTTCATGTGAGTATGCTTCGGAAGTATGAGCCGGATCCATCACATGTATTGGATTGGACCGACTTAGAGGTAGATGAGGATGCCTCGTATGAGGAGAGACCGGTTCGGGTCTTGGATAGGCGGGATCAAGTCCTGCGTGGCAAGACCATTCCTTTGGTAAAGGTTTTGTGGAAACATCACGGAGTGGAGGAGGCCACTTGGGAACGTGAGTTGGAGGTCCGAGAGAAATATCCGGACCTATTTGTGGATGTTTGAACGTATGTTATATATGTATTGTTGTATTGTTGGACTTTAAGATCATTAAGTATGTCTTAAGTTGTAAAACATTGTAAATGTTTTGGTTTATGGAAATATTGTAGAACTGCCTTGATATGGGAGTTGATTGTAATATTGCATATGTTGGCCATATTATAGAACTGGAGATGTATCATGAAAATTGTTTATGATATGAAATTGTGAACCATGTATGTTGAAAATGGTTGAGAAGGAAAGGAAATGCATGATGAAATGTATTTGTTATGTCTCTTGACAAGAGATGGAATGACCGGTAATGGGTCGAGTTATTAAATGTTGAAATTTAACATTGTTTAAAAACGGAGAAAAACTTATTTTTCAAAAACTTGTCCTTAATTTCGGGGACGAAATTTCCTAAGGTGGGGAGGTTGTAGCACTTGTGCCTTTTAAGGCTTTTGGTAAATGTATTTGGACCCTTCATTCTATTTTGGGAACCTTTGGTGTGTTTGTTGGAAGTCCCACATCGGTTACAAGACACATTTTAAGGTGGACAAACTTCTATATATAGGTGCAAGTGCATAGGGTTAGCTTATCAACTTCTATGGTTCTTTCTTGGTTTAATGAGCCATTACGAACCGAGCTTGAGTTATAAATTTTAGTTGCGCCGAGCTGGATTTTGGCCATAGTTCCATTGGGATTTTGGCCATAGTTCCTTCGCCAAAGTTGTGTTATTTCTCGAGGGCTTTGTGGTGTGTGGTGGAGATCGAGTTTCAACTCTTTTCATCTTCTCCGTTTGAGCTTCGAATTTGAGGTAGGGATAACCTACTCCTCTTTATGAGCTTTGTCTTTAAATTTTAGCATTTTGATATGTTGGGGTTGTTGTGTAATTTTGGAAAAGTTTGGGGCTTTTGTGCAATTTTACAAAAGTTGGGGTTTTATTTATAATAAACCTATATGCATGTTTAGCATAGAGAAATGTTGGAATTGGGAATGTATGGGGTTAAAGGATGTATGGGAATTTAGCTCACCTAGTTGAAATGTTGATTTTATATTCATTTTGTGCATTTATTTTCTGTTTAAATAACTGTTTTGGGCTATCGGTGGAGGATAGTCTTGATTGTTGTAGACAATGCATGATGATTAGGCAAACTAAAACTAATCACTAGAATGTGTCATTGAGTATGACGATTGAAAGAATACATTAACTTTATGTATTGATTGATGATGTGTATAATAATTGTTTATATGCATTGTGTTGTGTTGGAGGAGATAGGGGATGTACTCCACGGTTTAGGGGAAGATAGGGGATGGACCTCTAAACCGGGTGTTGTGTGGGAGGAGATAGGGGATGGACTCCGTAGATACAGCTCATATGCTTGTCTATTGATGTGATGATACAGCTCATATGCTTATCTTTGGAAGTGTTGATATAGCTCATATGCTTATCTGTTGCTGTGTTGATATAGCTAGTATGCTTATCTATTGTGAAATGAGGAAATGTTTAATATGAGTTACTGTCTCATATCGGTTATTTGGTCAGGTTCTGAACCATGGTTATGAATTGAGAATTGTAAAGGAATGGAAAATGAAACTGTAATGTGTTATGAAAGAATGTAAAAGTGTTAACCATCTATCAAACTGTTAATCTTTTAGTCATTGTTCATAGCTGGTTTAGTGTATTTCTACTGGGCTGTTAGCTCACCCTATACGGGAATATCATTTTCAGGTACAGGTAGCATGCCACCTCCAAGGATATAGCTTGGGAGGCTTAAGGCGGGCAGACTTTATTGTCTTTCTTTCTTTTGATGTATTACATGTGGATTCAAGCCAAGGGCTTAATGTGTAATTGAGTTAGTACTCTTTTTGTAACCAAGTGTTAACTTGGAAAGTTGTAACCCGTAGGGCATTTGTTTGTTGTTAACATGTAATACATTTTGTAATGGAATACTCTGATGAATAGAATAATGAGGATCTTTTATATATCAATGCATGTTAAAAGTGATGGGTTTTATGTATTATTTTGAGGGCGTGACACACGAAGAATTTTTTGTGTCTTCCATTAATTGGAGTGTTATGTTTAGAAAAAAATACAATAAGAAATTTTTTTAAAACGTTACATTGTTACATTTGAGAGAGGTACACTAAAAAATGTTTTAGTATGAGTGTTACGTTTTTAAAGTGTTATATTTTAAAAAAAATACACTAACATTTAGTAATTTTAACATTATAAGAAAACTTACATTTGTTCTTTAACGCATAATACATGCGTGTTTATGTTGGACTCTTTATATAATTTATACTAGAACGAAACTTTTAAGTCTATAAAAAAAAAAAAAAAAAATTATAAAGCACTATTTAAAATTTAGGATTAATTACCAAAAAGTCTTATCTACATATTTGGTGTAGCTTAGGTCTTGTCAAAAATTTTTGAACCATTAAGTCCCATTTATAGGTAAAAAGACGTTTTGCCCTTTAATTCAAAACTGAGAATGTTCTCATTTTAAAACTGAGAATGTTCTCAATTTATAATTATCAAAACTAAGAAATTTCTCAATTTTTTCTAGGATGAACTAAGATATTATCAAAACTAAGAAATTTATAATTATCAATTTTGAGAGATTTCTCAATTTTTTTCATGATTAAAGTTAAGAATATTATAAAACTGAGAATGTTCTCAATTTCAAATTAGAATTCATAAAAACAATGTAGTCTTTCTTCATCTGACTTTCCGAAGACGAAGCTACCTTGCGATCCACCGTAGAATCGTCCACTTTTCCCTCTTTTGCAGCCCAAGAAAAACCGACCTTCTAACCAAAGGATTCGGCAGAGAGAGATAATCGGACTGAACGAGTCGGAGACCGGCCTTGATGTAGTGACAAGAGACGAAATCGGAGTCGAGTTTTGGATGATTGGAGGATTGAATGAGTCGGCAAAGGACGTCGAAATCGAGAGGACATGATGAGGCGGTGGCGTAGAGGTAGCGGGCGACGGAGGTGATGGTGGAGGAGGAGGAGGAGAGAAGAGAGAGGTAGAGTTGTAGAGAGAGAAAGAGAAGGAAGATGATGGACATCTGGGGAGCTCTCTCTCACTGGTGTTGCTGCTGCTGCTGCAATGGCTTCTTCATTGAAGAAGACTACTAACTCTGAGAGAGAGCTTGGATAAAATGAGTAGAGTAATTGTAATTGCAAAGAACTTCAAATTGCAATTGTGAAGAGAGAGAGAGAATGAAGACAACAATGATGTTTGGCAGCTATGAGGAGGTCTTGGAAGGATAAATTGGGCTATTAAAAATTAATCAGTGTGTTTGGTTTGAGTTTTTTGAATTAAGTTTTTTGAAAATTAATTTTTTTGGTTTTCGTGGTTTTTTGTTTTTAGTGAATATTTTTAAAATTTTAAACATTTTTTTTTATTTTTTTTAGATGCACCTTACTTAGATGTATATAAAAAGTAAAAAATTTGTGAAAAATATTTTTAAAAATTAAAAAATACATAAAATACAAAAATGTATTGAATTCTCGTATTTTTTTTTTGTATTTTTGATATTTAGTGAATTTTTAAAAAGTTTTTTTCAATTTTTTTTTACTTTTTAGGTATATGCATGTTAGGTATGTTTAAAAATTTTAAAAATTGCTCAAAATATTAAAAAAATTCAGTAAAAATAAAAAAATACGAAAAATAAAAAGATAAAATTTTCTGAAAAGTATTTTTAAAAAATGATAACCAAACATAATAAATGAGACTTGAAGGAGTAAATAATTTTATTTAGAACTTAATAGAGTATAAGTTCACAAAATGAGACTTATATGTAAATGTCTCTAAAATTTATTGATGTTTACCTTTCATTTAATTAATTATAAAGCAATATTTAAAATTTATTGATGTTTACCTTTCATTTAATTAATAACACCAATTAAGATTTTTGAGAAAAAATTCACAATGCTGAAACTATAGAACAAAATGTCAGATAAAAATAGAGAAGGTACTTGGGGATGATCTGAAAACCCCTAAACATTAGGGTGTTTGTAAAATCCCCGAGCAGGCGTCATATTCCTTCTCTTCTTCTTCTTCATCTTGAGATGGATGATTCTACCAAGAAATCCAGCGAAGTGAGACACTTGTCGTCCTTTCTATGTGTATATATATATATATATATTTTGTGTTTGTGGATGTATGTATATATGTATGCATGAGTGAGGGTTTTGATTTTGATGTAGCTTGCTGTTGAGGACGCAGCTCCTGCATCCACCAAATCTGCAAAGGAAGGTAGGTTTGCTTTCTTTCTGATTAATTGTTGTTAAATTGTTTTTGATTTTGAGAAATTTTTGTGTTGTGAGTGAGGAATGTGGATTGTGTGTATGTAATAGTGAGTAAGAGAGAAGGACACAAGAGTGATGAGGCTAAGACGACCCTGAAGAAGGAGAAGAAGATCAACAACAGGGAAGATGATGCAGCTTCTTCACAATCTGATGAAGACCGCAAGGTTTGACTAGCAACCATTTTTAGTTGGTTCTACAACCTGTTTTTTTTTTATTTTTTAATTACACTGTTTTTTGTTAATTTTTATAGTAAATTTATGAGCAAAATTCAGTTTACACACGGGGCCAGAGCATTTTATCGTACAATTCAAATATAGTGAGAAAGTGACCATATTTGTATCAAAGTGCAAAAATGGAATACCTCAAACCTTATGCATTTTTTTTTTAATTTTATTTTTAGGGTAAATTATAGCGGTAGTAAAATAAAAAAAAGCCTAACCGCATAGGTCATCCTTAGGTGGCTCTACACAGCAGATAAGTTGCGGCGGGATTTGAATGCACACTCCTGACACTGGTACGGTTCACCCAGGACTGGAAGGTTCATCCTACCAACCATATGTGTTATCGCTCAGATAGTTGGCCCCATGGAGAGTCGAACTTGGGATCTCAAAATTTATACCTCAAGCCTTTACCAAGTTGCCACACCCCTTTGGTTAAATTATATCAATAGTCTTTATATTTTGCCATTTGTGTCATTTTTGTCCCTATAATTTTAATTGACTCAATTTTGACTCTTAATTTTAGATATTGAGCCAATTTGGTCCAATTGGTAACAGTGTTAGGATTTTTGATGAAAAATAATCACTGAGTTGATTGAGGTTAAGTCACTGAATTGATCAAATTTACAATTTTACTTCCAAATATATGACACATGCCACTCATGTGTGCATTTGCCAAAAAAAAAATGCTAACAATAAGAATCAATTAGACCAATTTAAGACAAAATTAAAAATTTAGGGTAAGAATTGAGTGATACAAGAGCCAAAATACAGGACTATTAGCGTCATTTGCCCTTATTTTTATTATTTTATTTCTCTCTCTTCTCTCATAATGTATAATTTCTAACATTAATGCAATTAAATTATAATTAATTATTTATTATAATTCCTAACTTTTTAATCTAACTATAATTTAGATCACAATTAATCCTAAATTATTTATTGTAGTTCTTGGCATCTTAATCTAATTTTAATTTAATTATATTTTAGATCAGTTCTTAATTATATTTTTATTTTAATTAAAATCTTAATCTAAGTTTGGAGAAGATTGGAGTTAAATTGTCTTCTTGTTGTTTTCACTTTATTTTTTCAGAAAACTAAGTCCACTCTAAAAAATAGCTAGTGTGATACACAAACTAACAGTGACACTTTAAACCAAAACCACATGTGAATTTTCTGGCTATATTTGAACCATAAGGTAAAGTTTTTCAGCCTCAAACCACGTGGAGGTAAAATGAAGGGGGACTTACGTGTAGGTTCTAATAGGTGGACTTATTATCCAATAGGTCCTGTGAGAATTAATCACGTTTTTCATCAAACACTATTAAAAAATGTCACTAATTGTTAATTTTCAGTGACAATTTGTAAACTTTCACAAAAAATGTCACTAATTATAAGTTTAGTGACAGTTTAAAAAAAATCATCAAAAAAAATATCACTAATTGTAAGTTTTAGCGACAATTTATAAAAATCATGACAAAAGTCACTAATTGTCAATTTTTAAATTTTTAGTGACATGCAAAAAATCATCACAAAAAATTATTTTTAGCAACAATTTTACTAAAATAGGACTTGATGAGAATTAAATCCAACTATTAGGACGTATTAATAGTTTATCCCTTAGTAGTAGTAGGAATCGTGGATGATATTCACAAATCTGAGGAAGAAGCGCGATTTTGTGCTTCTGAGGAAGAATCGGAGAAGAATTGCGAGTTTGAGGTGTGAGAAACGTGAATATGATGCGAGAAGGAAGCGATCAGGATCTCGAGCTCTCGACCTCGACCTCACTCTCGATCTCTCTGTCTTCTATCTCTCGATCTTCTTCTCTCTCTAGATCGAGAGATCTTCTTTTCTCTCTACCTCTCGTTTTCTCTCTCTTTTCTACTCGATCTCTCTGTCTCTCGTTCTTTTTCTCTCTTCAATCATCTTCGTCACTCTCTTCTCTCACTGTTGATCTCCTCTTCATCTCTGAGCTTCTCTCTTTCTTTGTCTCTCAATCTGTTCTCTGCTCTCTCTCTCTCTCTCTCTCTCTCTCTCGCTCTCTCGCTATTTTAATATAATTTACTATATATAATATAATCAATCATATATAATATATATATATATAATTTATCATATACAATATATATATAAATAAATTATTAAATTATAATTTTTATCATATATAATAAAATATCTAATTGTTATTTCTTAAAATATCATATATAATAATAATTTTTGTAAATTATTATTTCTTAATTTTAACATATAATAAATAAAATAAATCATCTAATTTTTTAAAAAATCTAATTAAATCATATATAATAATATCACTCCATTATCACTCCATAAGCGCTCCTAATCTATGACTCCTTTAAGTGGTCACGTTCCCCCACTCCAGCTCCCGCTCCCGCTCCCGTAGGTTTACCCTAAAATAAATTTTGATCTAAATTTATTGTACATGTCTTTGTATTGTTCTTTTACTATTTACTATATGTTTTGAATATTGCTGTATAACAGATTGAATACCGATTCTAAACTATATTATAGTGGTAAGGATTGACACTTGAATGGGGTAGGAATAATAGTTGTCAAGGATCTTGTAGAAAATGTAGTTGCGGTCATTAGGAAAGGTGATAGGATTATGTTAGTTAAATTAGTTATTGGAGAGAATATAATAAACATTATTAGTACATACGCCCCCCAAGTAGGATTAGATGATTAGACTAAGAAAGATTTTTGGGACCAAATGGATCGTAGGAGAGAACCTAGTTATAGGTGGTGATGTTAATGACCATGTAGGAATAGATAAACTATGATATGAGAGGGTGCATGGTGGGTCTGGTTTTGGTGATAGAAATAAGGCTGGAGGGAATATTTTGGATTTTGCGTTAGTTTCTGACCTAGTGATGACCAATAATATGTATAAGAAGAGAGAGGAGCATTTGATAACCTTTAAGAGAGAGGAGCATGCGATAGACACTCTTCCAGACTCTTTCTCTAACCCTGTCTTTGTTTTGCTTCAGGAGTCTCCTGTCAAATCTGTGGTGCCTTCAAATAAACAGCCAGTGTCTGCTTCTAAAAATGGTTCTGCGGTGTCTAGCAGTTCTGATTCTGAGGAAGACCAAGTATGCATAAGGGTTAAATTTACAAGATTATTTACCTGAGTGATTTCTGATATTAATTTTCTGCTGTTGCTAGTTCATTTTAATATATCTCTGTTACTCTTCTCCATACCATCTATTAGTTTTCAGTTTTCTGTTTGTATTTACAAAAATTTAAAAAATTCAAATAAAAACTTGTTTGGTAAAATTTTTGATTTATAAATCAGTGGTCTCAGTTTATAAATTTGGCCAAAAAATGAAAACGCAAAAAATGTTTTCCGTTTTGAGTTTTGAGTTTTTTTTTTTTACCACCCAACACTAGCCACCACCCGCCACCATTTTCCACCACCGTCTTCGCCACACCACCCACCACACCTGCCACCACCACCTGCCACCACATCCACCATCCGCCACCACCAGCCACCTACAAGCTACCACCCACCCCTCGCCACCACCACCACACCACCACCACCACCCCGCCACTACCATCCACCGCCCGCCACCTACTTGCCATCTGCCACCCACCGCCACCTACCCGCCACCACCGGCCATCCGCCACCCACCTGCCACTACCACCCACCATTCGCACACCACCACCCACTCGCTACACCGGCCACCGTCACCCACCGTCACCCACCCACCCACCCACGTCACCCACCCACTCGCCACCACCCGCCATCCGCCACCCACCTGCCGCTACCACCCACCACCCGCCCACCACACCACCACCACCCACTCGCTACCACCACCACCTGCCACTGTCACTTGCCACCCACCACCACCACCCGCCACCACCCATTACACCCGCCATCCACCACCCACCTGCCACCACCACCCACCACCACCACCCACTCGCTACCACTCACCACGCACCACCGTCACCCACCACCACCACCCACCACCCACCGTCACCACTTTCCACCACCGTCTTCCGCCGCCACTTGCCGCCACTTGCCACCACTTGCCACCACTTGCCATTTCTCACTCTTTTTTATATTTTTAAATTTTTTTAAACATTTTGTCAATTACCAAATGCGTTTGTAGTTTATGTTTTTCTAAAAATAAACAAAAACCAGTTTATAAAATTTTTGTAAATATAAACTGAAAACGTAAACGTTACCAAACACACCCTTAGTATTTTATTGTTTGTTTTTATAAATAGGACCCCAAAAGCAAGGTAGCTGTTCCTACAAAAAAGGTGCTTGTAGCAGCTCCCAAAAAGAAAGTCGAATCCAGTGATGATTCCAAGTCAGATGACAGCAGCAGCTCAGATGATGACGTAAGTTCAGTATTTTTTGGATTCTGTTTAATGATTACTGATAGTTTTGTTTATGAGAATTGTAATGGCTACCATGATAAGTCATTATACATATTATATCCAGAAGAAAATAATACCACCCACCCTAGGGAAGAAGCCTGCAGCTGTCCCTGAAAAGGCGGTAGACCCCAGTGATTCCAGCTCTGATGGCTCGTCAGATGAGGAAAATGTGAGACTGCAAATGTTGTCATTTCAATTACCTTTGGAGTAAATTCTCGATACTAACAAAGGTTATTGATTAGGGTCAGAAGAATAATGTCAAAATGGCTGCCTCCCAACCCAGGAAATTGCCATCAACTACAGTTAAAAATGTTTCTGTTGCGATTGTCAAGAAGAAAGATGAATCAAGTGGCAGTTCAGAAGAATTATTAGAGGTTGAAGATGTGAGTTTACTGCCTCTATTCTACTTATTTTGTATCATTATTTGTGATGTCTTCCGCTGGCTGACTCTCACAAAATGCATCATGTGTTAGGGTATCACGATCCGAGAGAATTTGCCATTTAAACTCATAAGTTACTGGTGTATTCAGGAAAATGGGCACCCCCACCTCTTTGTATCCCACTTTCAGTACCACAGTCAAAATTTGGTCCAGATTTGGATGCTTTATTAAGAATTGAATTGAAGTGCATATTGTTATAACACTGCACTTGATTGTGAGTTTGAATCTAAATGGTGGCCAGTTTTGGACAAAACAATATGTTTATGTAGGTTAGTGAAGCCTTAGGCACGTATAAAGTGATGGAAATCATTATAAGTTGCTCACTACTTTGCTTTTTTCCCCCTGTTGCTCACGGATATCATATGTTGTATTCTACTATTTGCCTATTGGAATGCAGGCCCTGGCGACTAAACTTGTCCCTTCAAAAAGGTCATCTTCAGCAACTGAAACAAAGGAATCTAAACAGGTATATTCATGGTGTCTACATTTCACACTTCTGTTTAGTTGATAGTGGAACAAAATGGCCACAAAGCATCTCGTGAAAATCAGAGTTCTTTTGTGTTAGGCTACAGTTTATGAGCAACTCTCGTGGGGTTTTGGAATTTTTTGGCATAATTTTTTGTTTCTTTGACTGTTGTACTGATTTCATGTAGCAATGTTATTGTACTTCTGTAATCACAGGAGGAGGCATGCCTTAAAGAAGCAGACAGTGATAGCAGTTCAGAAGAGGAGCCTCAAAGGAAAAAGATGAAGGCCCAGGTAGGTTATATTGTTAGCATCAATTATAAGCCACAAGTTTTTATAGTCTTCTTGCTACATTAAATTGCATTAAGTGATCACTTGTGAAATATGGTGCAGCCCACTGTTGCACCAAATGCTGGAAAACAAAGTGCAAAAAAAGCTACACAAAATGGGAGCAGCAGTGATGAGGGAAGTTATGATGATGAGCCTACAAAGGCACAATCACTAAGGCGAAGCTCTGTAAGTTGAGGGCTGATGAATTGATTAATAATCTTATAGTATTTACATTCGGAACATCTACTTCTCGTTTGTAATCAATTGCTTTCATGGAAGCCTACACGAGTTGCAAAGAAAAGAAGTGAATCTGAGGACGAATGTTCAGAGGACAACAGTTCTAGCGAAGAAGACACTTCCGAGGAAGAACACGAAAAACCTTCGAAGTCTCCAAACTCCAAGTCTCCAAATAAAAATGTAAATACCACTTCCTCAAATAATGTTAGTTAAACTGAGAAATCAGTTTTTTTTTTTTCTCATAAAAATGAATTTGGATTGACTTCTTGGTTTTGATGTGGCCTTGTGTAACTATTTTGTGACTGCTTGTTTGATGTTTAAGAAAAAAAATAAATAAATTCTGTACTCATGGGTCACAAGATGTGATGAGATGCAAGTCCTAAAATTAAATGACAGAATAACTGAATAAAATGATTAGAGGCTTCTATTGCAAGGGAAGCAATGGCTACTACCAGAGCATTTTAAACCTTTTAAGATATTAAATTTTGCTACATCCAAATTCCAAGTCTCCAAATAAAAATGTAAATACCACTTCGTCAAATAATGTTAGTTCAACTGAGAAATTAGTTTTTTTCCTCATAAAAATGAATTTGGATTGACTTCTTTTTTGGTTTTGATGTGGCCTTCTGTAACTATTTTGTGACTGTTTGGTCGATGTTTTAAAAAAAATAATTCTATACTCGTGCGTCAAAAGATGTGATGAGATGAAGTCTTAAAATTAAATGACAGAATAACTGAATAAAATGATTAGATGCTTCTATTGCAAGGGAAGCAATGGCTGCTACCAGAGCATTTTAAACCTTTTAAGATATTAAATTTTGCTACATCAGCAGCTGCCACTGATGCGGAAAAATCAGTTACATTTAATTAATTAAAGATTATGCTGCTGGTCATATGATTTGGATTATCATTCTATAAGAGATGGAAACACTTAGAAATTTCTATGGGTTTGTGCATGTGTTTACCCTTTGGGTTAGTAGCAGTTCACATTATGCTAAGATTGAGATTTTGCATAACTAATTTTATCAAAATTAATTTTGAAAGAAATGGAATGGATGTTTATATTTGCATCTGTTTTTCAAGGGTTAACTGGAACTGCAACTTATGAGCTCGACTTCTGAAAACCCCTGTACTGTTGATTCCAAATTGATTCCTCTGAAAATTTTCCAAAAATTTCTTGGCTAAACAGGACAGCGATGTAGACATGGTAAATGCGGTATCACTGAAGACAGAGAGCAGGCAAGCCGATGCTGAATTTGGAAAAAAAGTTGTAAGCACTAAAATTTTTATTTGTAGTTTTATTTTATTTTGTGTGTTTGCAATTGAAGAGAGAATGTAATTTTTTATATGCAGCCCCAAACACCAGTTACTCAAGTTCAAACTGAAGGATCAAAAACCCTGTTTGTTGCCAACCTATCTTTCTCTGTTGAACAAACTGATGTGTACGTATTGCCTATAGTAAATTTGAGTTCCAAACTTCCATGCTGATTTTCATTTGACAATTATTTATTCCTCCAGGGAGGACTTCTTTAAAGATGCTGGAGAAATTGTACAAATTCGCTTTGCATTCGATTATGAAGGAGCATTTAAGGGCTATGGCCATGTTGAATTTGCCACAGTAGCAGCTGCGCAGAAGGTACATCTCTCATTTTTCCAATTCACAGTTTAGCTTTTACAAGATTTCTAATAGCCAATATCAGGCCGGCTTTGTTGTTTATATTTTTGTTTTTAGGGTGGGAGATGTTCATATTGTCTGGACCGCTGGAGTTGTTGATTTTGATCATTCAAAGCTATCAATAATAACATTAATAAATGTAATAACGATAATAACAATAAGAAGATGTTTATTCTCATCCACTTCATGGACTTGGCTGCAATTATTACAACTGAGAAATTAGTATGCATCTGATTGGTTGATTAGGACTCAGGAATCTCAGTGGTGCTGTCCTTTTTCTGTAATGATACAACAATATTTGGTATTGATCCCTTGTCTTCTAGTATCTCATAAAGCTACTCATTTTATGTCCATAACATTCCTTGGATTACACAGGACAGTGGTTTTTACATTGACACGTGGACAGCCTTGTTGCCATTTTGTGCAATTGTTCTTCAGCTTGGCAGTCTTTGATAATCACGTCTTGTATAAAACCTTTTCCATGTTACAAGGACTTGAGTACGAGTGTTGGGTGTTGTTATGTGTTTAAAGGTTAGATTCATCTACTTCTCATGTCCATGGACACTAGGAACTAGAGCTATTTATAGAATGTCAGTATTATGCATAGACACAAATTTCGAAACAATGTTTCTACACATTTTGAAATTCATGTTACAAACATCCACAGTTTAGTTTTTAGACTAAATAGTGTTGATTATTTGATAGTAGGTTCCTATTTCCAATATGGATTCCAGATTGTTAATTACAATTTACATACTTTAAACAAGTGATACCTCCAATTAATGAAGAACAAAAAAAAATTAACAAACGAGAATTTAAGCAAAAGAATTATTCTATTAAAGTTTTGGTTTTTTAGAATCCCTAGATACACAAATTACAATTACTGGGTTGGGAACCCTTTACGCATAGCTTGCCATCACTGTGTGTTGCAATGTTGATTGTTGAGTGTTGAATGTTTGTTTCTCTTCACAATTCCCTAGCCTCTAACTTTCTCTGAACTCTTCTTGGCTTTCGAATTCTCTCAGTCTGTCTCTTCGTTTTTATCATCTTTTTGTTTCTCACTTTTTGATCCCCTCTTGTGTGATGGTCCTCATATTTATAGAGGGACATCTACATGATAAGAGACCTATCTCCACGTATCACTTACTTGTATAGGTTCAAAGACTTTGAATTTTAGGGCTTCATCATCCTATTGAATCTAGAACATTAGCATAAAGGGTTTTTGGAGACTCCAGTTTGTGTCCCAAGTTTTTTATGCTTGGAACATTAACTTAAAGGGTTTTTGGAGAGTTGATCACCAAATACCAAATTTCCTACACAATTTATGAAGAAATCAGGATCTTCTTATGCAACCTTCGTCATATTCATGGTCTTCCTTTCCTTGGTGAATTTTATGAAGAGTTCACACCTTCTAATGGTGTCTTGTATTCATCTAACATATCCTCTATTTGTCATGGCCTCTTCAACATTAACTGCTTACAAACCAAAAAGTTCAGTAACTGGACTTCCAATTTCGGTGATGAATTCTCACTTCTTGAAACTCCTTCTGATGTTCATTTCCGACGGAGAGATGGGATTCCTAATGAGGTATATCTGGCTTAGTGGGTTTGTCTTCCCTCACTCTTCTGGGAAATCCATCCTACTACTTTCGTTGTGGCTACCAAAATGGCTAGTAGTTTTTCGTTCAACCTAACCATCCCTGCTTTTGCATATCTGTACTATCACCTTCTCCTAGGAAAGAAAATGTTTAAGGTTCTCTTCATTATTTTGTTGGGTGGGTTTCTTTTTACTTGGCCAAGACTTAATTCTCACGGTGATCCTCCCAAATTATGACATATCTTTCATATCATACCTTGGGTTCATTGGGAATCAGTCGGCCACTCAATTTTTTCCAAATGGGCCCCCTTATGTAGATTCACCTGTTAACTGTTTCAGTAAGTGTCATTTTAGGGCTCTCACCCATAAAGATGAACCTTTAGGTACCCTTTCCGATTCTGAAGAGATATCTTCTTTCTTACTCAGTTACTTGATATCTTTGAGACCAGGGATTGTGACCCTTAGGATGGATCCGTCTTTACTACGAACTAGGATCCCAAGAGAAAGTGTCTCCATGTATGCAAGCAATGAATAACTGTTGTCATTTCCTTCTCTTGCACCGTGTACCTTTGTTCGGTGTCGTTGAGCTTGCGATTTTCATAGGCAACAGGATGCCCATTCTGCATAAGCAGGTCTCCGATGGCAAAGTCAAAGGCATCCGTGTGCACCTCATATGGCTTGGTGTGGTCGGGTAGCCCCAAGATTGGTTCCTCTGTCACCGCCTTTTTCATATCGTCAAAGGCATTTTGTCATTTCTTTGACCAATCCCAGGTCTGTTCGTCTTCAGGAGGTTCGTGAGTGGTGCTACCTATGCCAAATACCTCTTTATGAACCACCAATAATAGTTGACTAGGCCACGGAAAGACCTTAGCTCTGTCACTTTGGTAGGAGCTTTCCATTCTTGTATCGCCCGCACGTTGCCTTTTTCCATGATAAGCATCTTGTCCTTGATCTTGTGCCCCAAGAACATCACTTCATTCATGGCAAAGGAGCACTTCTTCTCATTCACGTAGAACTCGTTATCCCTTAGCATTTTGAACACCAGCGTCCATAGATGATCCACATGGTCCTTCAACGTGTTGCTATAGACCACAATGTCGTCCAAGTAAACCACTACAAAGCAGTCCAAGTAAGGATGAAAGATCTTGTTCATTAACGTGTAGATTGTGGCTGGGGATTGGTGAGGTGAAAGGGCATCATTAAGAAACTCGTAGGAGCCATGTTCAGTGACACAAGTAGTTTTAACTTGGAATTGCGGAATTGCGTTTGTTATCAAGCAAGAGTGTTACCAAAAGACAACTTAAGAGGGGGGTGAATTAGGTTTTACAATTAAAAATTAATAATACCCTAATAAAAATTATGACTAGCACAATAGATAAATATAGTTAATGAAATAAAAATAATTAAAATAAGTGTTCTAACAACTATGTCAGTTAATGATTTTAGCATAGTGAAAATATGAAATATAGCTAGCAATTTAAATAAAATAAAGAGATAAGGGAGAGAGAGGCAAACAAATTTATAGTGGTTCGGCTTCAACTCAGCCTACGTCCACTCTTCAAGCTTCACTTGAGATTTTTCACTATGCTCTAGCTTCACAGGGGTGCTAGCAACCTCTTCACAAATGGAGTAATCATCCACGGATTTTACACAGACTTTCTAAGTCAAGAACACTGAGTGTACTACACTTCTACAAGATTGAAAAGAATGTGTTTTTGCTTTCACAGAAAGCTACAAGAATTATCTCTCAAAGATAGATATATAAAATGAAATTTTGATTTTTCTGTAAATCTCACACAGGAAAGATAAGCTTAATACTATAAGGCTCAATGTATAATTTCTGAGAGAGGATGTAAACAAAAATTGAAGAACACTTGTCAGAGAATTTTTCAGAGAATAGATGTGAGTGATTATACATCAAAGAATATTTTCTGGTTTTTTTTTGTAATTTGTTTACATTAGAGGTTTTGGTATATATAATGAAACTTATAGCCGTTTATAGCCGTTGTACTCCATCATTACTAATTTGAATATCTTCCACTTGAACCTTTTGAACTGCTACTGTGGTGCTCTGTTTGAACCTCTATTTTGGGCTATTTGAACTCCTAATTTAATCAAATATTAAATACATTCTAACAACATTTAGGATAAAGGTTTAGGTGAGAAATAATGGGACAAAATAAATTTTGATTCTATTTTTCTCTTTCAAATAATTTAAAACATAATTAAATAAACCATCAAAATAAATTTTGGATTCAAAACATAATTAAATAAATCATCAAAATAAATTTTGATTCTATTTTTCTCTTTCAAATAAATTAAAACATAATTAAATAAATCATCAAAATAAATAAGTCTAACAAGGAGTTTCCTGCTACTAAATGAACTTCATTTGTTAGAAACATGTGGTTAGAAGATGTTATGCATTACTGAGAATGTTGAGTGAACCATCTAGATTGGTAGTTGCCTACCATTTATATGTCTTCATTGTAGGCTCTCAAGTTGGACGGCCAAGATTTGTTGGGTCGTCGTGTGAGACTTGATCTGGCGAAGGAGAGGGGCTCTTACACATCAAATAGCGGGTATTTTCCCCATTTCCCCACCTACAGCTAATTTCAAGTTACTCTGATTAAGTTTCTATGAATTTAATTTTCGACACCAAATATTGTATGATGGAAAGAAATTCGTACCAAAAGAGTGGGAGAGCCCCAGGACAAACTATATTTATTCGAGGCTTTGATAAAAGCAGCGGGGAGGACCAGGTATAATGTTGCAAATAACATTTCCTCTAGCACTAGTGTTCCTTTTCTGTCACATTCCTATATCTCTATGCATGATGTGCAACAAATATGGATTGCATGGATTGCAGGTCAGGAGTGCGCTGGAAGAGCATTTTGCTTCTTGTGGAGGGATTTCAAGGGTAACCATTCCAAAAAACTATGTTGGTGATGAACTCAAAGGGTGTGTACCTTTTCTCCTAATTTGAATATTGTGGGTTATGGTCTTAGAATAAATTGAAACTAATATTAAAACTAATTTCAATTTGTTGAATGTAGTCAAGATATATGGGTTGGATGTATTGTGATGTGCATTATTTGTTTATCAAGATACCATACATGTCAATGATTAAATAACTTTAGCAATTTGTGTCGTTACTCGATAATGCAATAATTATGGCCATACAGAAACGTAATGGCTTCAAAGGACAATTAGCTCTTTAAAGAATGGTAATTAAATATGTGTTGTGGAATGTTAATTCTTGGATAAGTTATTGGCTGAGTTTTATTTGTTATGCTTTGTTAGGCAGTATTAGCTGGGACTAAAGTTCTGTTGAGAAGATGACTCAGCTGCTGATGTGTCATGTTGAGTAGGCTGTCAAGATATTCAAAGATTGCTGAAATAAAGTTGCTGGAGTATTTTTGAATAAGTCAAAATGTTTGAAAGCTTCAAAGTAGTTGTTACTAGAAAATAGGAAACTAGAAGATAAGCTCATCTATTCATGGGCTTGTGATGCTATTTCTTTGCAAGTTGTTATGCATTTCTGTTATATTTCTCATGTATATAAAGCACTTTCTAGTCAATAAAATTGCAGGTCATTTTGGCAGCTCATTTTTGTTCTTACATGTTCTTATTTTGTTACTGTTCTTGAAAAATAACAACATATTAGTATCAGAGCTGTTTTCTTAAGGGGCCTATGTGAGAAATCCTGAGAGATCTTTCACCAAAACACCAAAACACAAACACCTAACCTTTCTAAGCATGGCCTCAAATGCTCTCTCTCCAATAATACCACCAGTTTTCACTGGTGAGAATTATCAAACATGGGCAGTTGATCTTTGGGAGGCAGTTGAAGCTGATTATGAAATCGTTCCATTGCCTGACAATCCCACTATACAAGAAATCAAGACTCACAAGAAGAGGACAACTAAAAAATTCAAAGCCAAGTCTTGCCTCCATTCAGCAGTTTCTGAAGCTACTTTCACCAAGATCATGACTTTGGAGTCAGCCAAAAACATCTGGGACTATCTCAGAACTGAGTCTCAAGGCAATGACAGATCAAGGAGCATGCAAGTGATGAACTTAAGGAGGGAATTTGAGATACAAAGGATGAAGGAATCAGAGACCATAAAGGAGTACTCTGATAGGCTGCTGAGCATAGTAAACAAGGTAAGGTTGCTTGGAGAAGACTTGGCTAATCAAAGGGTTGTTGAAAAAATCCTAGTAACCACACCTGAAAGGTTTGAGCCCAAAATCTCCTCTCTTGAGGAATCCAAAGACTTAACAAGTATTTCCTTGGCAGAATTTTTGAATGCTTTACAGGCACAGGAGTAGAGAAGACTGATTAGGCAAGAAGGGTTTGTGGAGGGAGCTTTGGAGGCCAAACTACAAATCCAGGATAAAAGTAAAGGCAAGAAAAAGAAGGGCAATAAAGACAACTCAAGCAAAGGTAATGCTGAAGATGGAGACAGCAACAACAAAGGAGGAACTTACCCTCAATGCCAGCATTGCAATAAAACAAATCATCCTCAATTTAAGTGTTGGTGGAGGCCTGACATCAAGTGCAGAAAGTGCAACCTGTTAGGCCAAATAGAGAAGGTTTGTAGAAGCAAACAACAGCAAGAAGGTGAAGCTAAAATGGTGGATCAGCAGGAGGAGGAGCAACTGTTTGTTCCCTCATGTTATGCAAGCAAAAGCTCTAATGAACACTGGTTAGTTGAAAGTGGCTGCACAAACCATATGACCTATGACAAAGAGCTCTTTAGAGAGCTAGATAGAACTAAAATTTCCAAAGTCAAGGTTGGAAATGGTGAGTTCATTGAAGTAAGAGGCAAAGGGATAGTAGCAATTGAAAGTGTTTTAGGTACAAAACTAATCACTGATGTTTTATATGTGCCTAGAATTGATCAAAATTTGCTAGGTGTTGGTCAGCCACTTGAAAAAGGCTATAAACTGTTGTTTGAAGATAAAACGTGCATGATTAGAGATGCAGATGGCTGCGAGGTGTGTACAATCAAAATGAGAGGCAAGTGCTTCTCTCTGGATCCAATGAAGGAGGAGCAAACAGCATATCAAGTCTCCATGAACGCAACAGAAATTTGGCACAATAGATTGGGCCATTTTCACCATGGAGCACTCATATATATGCAGAAAAATCAGCTGGTACAAGGGTTACCTCACTAGAAGAGCATCTACTTGGCTGCAAGGCTTGTCAATTTGGAAAACAAAGTAGATTGCCATTTCCTAAAAAGGCCTGGAGGGCTTCATAGAAGCTGCAACTAATACATACTGATCTTGGAGGGCCTCAGAGAACCCCATCATAAAAGGGAAGTAAATATTATATTGCTTTTATAGATGATTTAACAAGAATGTGTTGGATTTACTTCTTAAGGTTTAAATCCGAGGTTACAGCTGTGTTCTGGAAATTCAAAGCTTGCGTGGAAAACCAGAGTTGCTGCAAGATGCAAGTATTAAGATCAGATAATGGCAAGGAATACACCTCAAAACAGTTCGATTTGTTTTGTGAAGAAGCTGGAATTGAGCACCAGTTGACAGTTCCATACACTTCACAACAAAATTGAGTGAGTGAGAGGAAAAATAGAACACTAATGGAGATGACCAGATGTCTGCTACATGAAAAAGGGTTGCAAAAAAAAATTCTAGGCCGAGTCTACAAATACTGCTATTTTTCTACTTAACAGACTTCCAACAAGGGCTTTGAAAAGAAAAACACCCTTTGAGGCTTGGTATGAATACAAACCTTCATTACATAACTTCAAAGTATTTTGTTGTCTGTGTTTTTCATATGTGCCTCAGGTGAAAAGAGACAAGCTTGATAAGAAAGCAAAACCAGGAGTATTTATTGGTTACAGCAACATCTCTAAAGCTTACAGAGTTTCCCATCCTCAAACAGGGAAAGAATGAGCAATGGAATTGGGATGATGGAGAAAAAGATCAATTTTTAGAAGATTTGCAACCTTCTGAAGACAATGTTGATGACCCACCTGTCAGGGGAACGAGACTGCTTTCTGACATTTATCAAAGATGCAATGTTGCTGTAACAAAGCCTGGGATTTGAAGAAGCTAAAAATGATCAGAAATGGATAGAAGCTATGAAAGAGGAGATGAGAATGAAAGAGAAAAATCACACTTGGGAGCTTATGGAAAAACCTCAAAATAGGAAGATTATAGGAGTTAAATGGGTGTTTAGAACCAAGTTAAATGCAGATGGATCAATTAACAAGTATAAAGCAAGGCTAGTGGTGAAGGGTTATGCTCAAATCCACGGTGTTGATTTCTCTGAGACCTTTGCACCTGTGGCAAGGTTAGACACAATCAGGTTGCTGCTAGCAATTGCAGCACAAAAATGCTGGAAGATCTATCAGCTAGATGTTAAATCAGCCTTTTTGAATGGTTTTTTGCAGGAGGAAATATATGTAGAGCAGCTAGAGGAATTTGTTATGCAGGGGCATGAGGATGAAGTGTATTTGCTGAAAAAGACATTGTATGGTCTTAAATAGGCACCAAGGGTCTGGTACATCAGAATAGATAGCCACTTATTAAGCCTAGGCTTTGTAAAAAGCCTAAGTGAATTTACTCTGTACGTGAAGGAGGCTACTGACTTAATTATTGTGCCTGTTTATGTTGATGACTTGCTTATAACAGGGAGCAATGAGGAGCTTGTAAAGGAATTTAAAGCAGAGATGCTTATGGTGTTTGAGATGACAGATTTGGGCTTGATGTCCTATTTTCTGGGAATGGAAGTGAAGCAAAGGCAGCATGAAGTCTTTATTTGCCAACAAAAGTATGCAAAGGAGATCCTCAAAAAAATTCACATGGAAGACTACAAAGCTATATCAACTCCTATGAATCAGAAAGAGAAATTCAGCAAGGATGATGGAGCTGATAAGGTTGATGAAGGTTTGTACAGGAGTTTGATTGGTTGCTTAATGTATCTTATAGCAACCCGACCTGCATAATGCATGCTGTGAGTTTGCTTTTGAGGTTTATGCACTGTGCAAGTGAGTTGCATTTTCAAGCTGCAAAGAGGATTTTGAGGTATATCAAAGGCACTGTCAGTTATGGCATAAAGTTCACTCATTGTTCAGATTTTAAGTTCCATGGCTTCTCTGACAGTGACTGGGGAGGTTCTATTGATGATATGAGAAGTACAACTGGTTTTTGCTTTAGTCTTGGATCAGGCATGTTCTCCCGGTGTTCAAGGAAACAAGAGATTATTGCACAAAGTACTGTTGAAGTTGAATATGTGGCTGCTACAGCAGCTGTAAACCAAGCTCTGTGGTTTAGGAAATTGTTAACAGATCTGCATATGGAACAGGAGGAGTCCACACAAATCTTTGTTGATAACCAAGCTGCTATATCTATATCTAACAATCCAGTTTTTCATGGGAAAACAAAGCATTTTAAGATTAAACTTTACTTTCTCAGGGAAGTACAGAAAGAAGGAGAAGTACTGTTGCTCCATGGCAAAACAGAAAATCAGGTTGCTGATATTCTAACAAAAGCACTTTCTAAAGCAAGGTTTGAATTCCTAAGAGAAAAATTGGGAATGAGCAGCAGCTGATCCAAGGAGTGTTGAGAAGATGACTGAGCTGCTGATGTGTCATGTTGAGTAGGTTGTTAAGATATTCAAAGATTGTTGAAATAAAGTTGCTGGAGTATT
The DNA here is from genome assembly GCA_030407325.1 of Camellia japonica. NCBI lineage: Eukaryota > Viridiplantae > Streptophyta > Magnoliopsida > Ericales > Theaceae > Camellia > Camellia japonica. The sequence goes on along the minus strand of JAPPVO010000019.1, from coordinate 161,402,449 downwards.
TTTGAATAAGTCAAAATGTTTGAAAGCTTCAAAGTAGTTGTTACTAGAAAATAGGAAACTAGAAGATAAGCTCATCTATTCATGGGCTTGTGATGCTATTTCTTTGCAAGTTATTATGCATTTTTGTTATATTTCTCATGTTTATAAAGCACTTTCTAGTCAATAAAATTGCAGGTCATTTTGGCAGCTCATTTTTGTTCTTACATGTTCTTATTTTGTTACTGTTCTTGAAAAATAACAAGAAGTTCAGTGGGGGGTTTACAGCCATATGTTGTGCACGGCAGGGTAGGGTGTTTATGTATCAATCAACAAGAATAAAAATCTGGTAATTTGAGAGTATTAGCCGAGTTTTACTGTGTGTATCAAGGGATAAAATACATTTCAAGACTTCACACTGGATGAAATGATATTGAAACCTTTTTTTTCGGTGAATAAAATATTTTTGTAATAGATTTAAATTTTGATGCTTTGATGTTATTGAAACCTGCTAATTGGGTTGGGGCTTGTTGAAGTAAGGATCATTAATTGATCATCACTTTGCATCAGCCAGATGTGGTGTGTTTGTATAGTTTGGAGATTTTATTTTAAGCAAGGGTTGTATGAACACCTGAGGGATTATTAGCTGCATTATTTTAAGAAGGCTTCCATGCCACTGCCTTATTACCAAATGTTGAAATAATATAACAATAATTGTGCAACTGACTAGTACCCAAGGCTATTAGGACTTGGCCTGAGGTTGAGATTGGTGGATGACATACATGCTATATATATATATATATCAATTAGTTCTGTGTCTCTTTTTGATTGCAGGATTGCTTACATTGATTTCAAGGACAGTGACAGTTTCAACAAAGCTCTGGAACTCAATGGATCTGAACTTGGAGGATATACTTTGATGGTGGAAGAGGCAAAGCGGAGAGGTGATAATCGTGACTATACTGGCAGTGGCAGAGGTGGTGAAAGAAGTAGTGGTAGATATGGTGCTGGTCGGTTTGGAGGTTGGTGGTAGAGGAGGATGTGGAGTGCACAGCAAACCAAGCATAAGTACTGCTGGTGGTATTGGTATGTTGGCTTCCAACTTGTTTTTAATCATTCTTTGATGATGAGAGCATCTCTTGCGTTGAATGAGTTTTCAAGTTTGGACTGGGTTTCGTAAGAACTGGATTACTGCTCAAAATATTTCTGAGCTGCATTGCTCCCGTGCTTTTGAGGATGTGGGATGATTGATTCTATTTCCTATCCATGTACTTTTGCCATTTTCTGATTATTTTTTATCCCATGTACTTTTGCAGGGAAAGAAGACTACATTTGCTGATTAGGATTGTTATGAAGGGATTTTGAAGTGATGCTTGGGGTTTGGTATCTATTTGTTTGTGTCTCTCATTCTAGTTAGTTAGTGTGTGTGTGTATATATATATGTATGTATGTATGTATGTTTTGGATAAGATTGTAGGTGTATTGTTTGACTTGACACTGGAATTGTTTTTGGTTCCTGCTTAGTTTTTGCACTCGATATCTATCTATACTGTCCTGTTATATTTTTATCTGTTTATTGATAATTGCCCTTTTGGGTTATAGGAGAGTTAAAATGCATCTGTGGGGGGTTCAAACTATAATACAATTGCTTTGTAGAGCCCCTCAGGACAAGCAAGCCAAGCCTTGATTCTTTGTGGGCTATTGTTCTACGAAGTCTGAAAAAATATGATTGATCAGTTACTTCTTTTCAGTAACTTAACATAAAGGGCCAGTTACACTGAACCTCCCTTGGTAATTGCCTAAATTACACCTAGCCCCACTTGTATGGAAAAATGACACCGGCCTTTGTTGAAAACATAATCACATTTCCGTTAGTGAAATGGATGGAACTAGCTTATGTCTTCAAATTTTAAATAAAAATACCCATTTTACCCTTGATTTTTTTTTTATTTTTTAATTTTTAATTTTTGAAAGAAAAGAAGGGAAAAGAGGCTATTGTCCTCCCTTTCCCAACCCCCACCACTGCTCTTTTTTCTCCATCAGTACTCTCCCACTCCACCACTGCTCTGTCCTCCCCACTCCTTGAGTCAATGAGTTGGCTTATATTAAGAGCAATGAGGGAGAAAAGGTGAAAGGGGAACATGGCTATTGACCCATACTCCACCACCACTTCCATCTCCGCTCGGCACCGCTACTACAATTACCCTGCTTCCTTCTTCCCAATGTTTTCCCATCATTTTTTCCCTTTTTGCAGCGCTGCGACTTCTATCCCTCAGCTAACCCAACCCTCTCCTTCCCCTTTTGCAATGCCATTATTACAAAATTTCATCACATTATTACAATTATAACCAATTACAACTAGTGAGTGTAATGAGGACTCCACCTCCCAACTAGCTCAATGCGGTCCCCTCCTGAAAAGGAAGGGGTGAGTTAACAAGCCTAGTAGATAATTAAATTGGCTGATGCACCAAAAGTTTTCCAGCCCAAATGTAATGGAATGAAATGGACTCAAGCCCCAGCAGAAGCTAGCAGCAAGTCCCTCTTGACTGGTGGTTTGAGGAGGTTTCAGTCCCGTCTTTGGATTGATCACTTTCTCTGGGTGGGTCATTCATTAGTATTGCCATGAAGGTAAAAGATGTGAGATTTGAATTGATTGGTGATGATGCAATCATGTAGTTGCTAGTAGATGAAGAAAGTAGTAATTGCAGTAACAACAATGGCAATGACAATTGATTGTATTTTATAATTTTGGGGGCTGAATTAAGAGGCTTTGTGTTGATTGATGTTTCAGTCCCGTCTTTGGATTGATCACTTTCTCTGGGTGGGTCATTCATTAGTATTGCCATGAAGGTAAAAGATGTGAGATTTGAATTGATTGGTGATGATGCAATCATGTAGTTGCTAGTAGATGAAGAAAGTAGTAATTGCAGTAACAACAATGGCAATGACAATTGATTGTATTTTATAATTTTGGGGGCTGAATTAAGAGGCTTTGTGTTGATTGATTTTTTCTATTTATTTATTATACACGCGTTTTTTTATTTTGTTCTCTTGAATTTATATATATATATATATATATTTTGAGAAAAGTTATGAAGCAATTATATTAAAATAAATGTTAACATCATATATAAAAATTAAAATTAAAATTAAAAAAAAATAAAAAATAAACAACAACAACAAAGCAACAAACAAGAAAATCTACTAAAACTTCAACAACAAACAACAAAATCCGTCAAAAAAAATTAGCAAACCACTAATCTACTCATGGATGTGATTTGAAAAACAATACTTACATCTAAGAAGAACACAATCTCCTCGTCGTTGTCGCCATCGTCCCTACCACCACTGCTCAACTCCATGGTTCATGTTGTTACCTTCTTGTAAATCGGTCACCGTCAGAAGCCAGAGTTAAAGAAAAAGAACACCTACAACAGTAAGGGATGAGGATTGAAAAAAGAGGGAAAACTTTGATTGCGAAACTTTAATGTGTGGATAGAGTTGAATTTGATTGTCTAAGTAGTTGATAGTGGTGGTGACTGCTGCTGGTGGACAAATAAAAAGATTAAGTGGGCATTAGGTGCCACATGGATAAATAGGGGTATGACACTTGGACAGATAGGTAACGTGGAAAGGTAGGAGACAAAAATAGACAGATAAGCAGGAGTAATATGGTCTTTCAAATTGTTTTGTCCTTTTAGCTCCAAAAGAATAGACCTTTGGTTATTGCCTCAAAAGTTTTAAAATTAGATTCATGCCCCAGTGCCCTTTAAAAAATGTAAATTAAATAAATATGCATGACAATTTTATATAATGTTAATTTATGAAATAGTGAAAAACAAAAATTTATTTACTTATGTAACTGATTAATTAATGAATTTTAATATTTAAACAAAAAATAAATATCCAAAAAACGAGAATGTGGATGTAGGAGTGGAGTGAGAATATTTTAGTAGAATTAAAAATCAAAATATTAAATTTTAAAAATAAAAAAATTATTTTAATTTGATTAAATCAAGGATTATTCAGTAATAAATCAGGCCTAGGTTAATGAGATCTTCCGCCTAATTAATTTTTAAAAACCGAGACCTAACAATATACTAGTTGATTGCTCACAGATTGTCGAGCATCACTTTAATTTGTTTGAGGAGAAAAGAATAATTTCTCTTTAATTTAAGGTAGGTAATTGATGTAACAGAAACGTTAGAATTATGTGATCGATAGAAATGGGTTAGGAGAGAACGTCCTCCTTCTCTCTAGAAACTACCTCTGTTTCTAGGGTTTCGTCAACTTCTCATTAATGATGGAAAATGTCCCATGTCCCTCAGTCACCTTTCCAGGTTTGCAATACTCACGTTGATGATAGGAATTGTGGCTTGGTTACTGGGAAATCACCGATTCCCATTTCGACAATAATGCATGGCCTCTCTGAAGGTGATCTCCTCCATCTGATAGAAATCACTAAGGAACGTAGTGGTATGGCCGATCAGTCCCCTGTTTCAATTTCGGCACTGACGAGCCATTTACAAGCTTTGAAAGACACAATCGAGTCGGGTAACCCCTTGGTCCCCAATTCAGGGGCTGAGGGGCCCTCTGGTGGTGATGAAATCTCACTGATACTGAGATTAAGGATACTTTTTGGTCCCTTAAAGCCAATAAGGCTCCTGGCCCTGATGGTTACCCTACTAGCTTTTTTAGGAAAGCCTGGGATGTGGTTGGGAATGATGTGGTGGCTGCCATAAAATTTTTTCACTTCAGGGGAGCTTCTTCATGAGGTTAACAACACCATTATTGCTTTAGTGCGTAAAGTCCCTAGCCCCTCTAAAGTTGGGGATTATAGGCTATATCTTGTTGTAATACCATCTATAAGTGTATTGCTAAAATCATAGCAAATAGACTCAAGATGGTTCTGTCTGTTCTTGTTGACCCTGTTCAGTCTGCTTTTGTCCAAGGTAGGAGAATTTCTAATAATATCTTTCTATCCCAAGAGCTGATGTGGGGGTATCATAGAACTTCTTCATCTCTTAGATGTGCTATGAAAGTGGACATTATGAAGGCCTAAGATAATGTTAGGTATGATTGATGTTTTGAAAGTTATGGGCTTTCCCCATCAATTCATTCACTGGATTCAGGCGTGTATAACTAGTCCCTCATTTTCTATCTGCATTAATGGCAGCCTGCACGGATATTTTAAGGGGGCTAGAGGGCTTAGACAAGGGGACCCCATGTCCCCTTATTTGTTTGTGTTAGCTATGGAAATTCTGGCTAGGATTCTGAGTGAAAAGGCCTCTCATCCTCATTTTAAATTTCATTGGAGGTGTGAGAAAACAAAAATTATGAATCTTTGCTTTGCTGATGATCTGATGATCTTTTGCAGAGGGGATATTTTTACTACTGATGCTGCCTTGATGAGTTCCAAGCTCTATCTGGCCTTTCTCCTAGCCCTAATAAAAGTCATGTGTTCTTTTCTGGGTGTGAGAAAAAGTTGAGGGATGAGGTTATGGGAATTTTAAAATTCCCTAAAGGCTTTCTCCCTATTAGATATCTTGGGGTTTCTCTTATATCTACCAAGCTTAAAGCTTCTGAATGTCTGCAACTTGTTGAGAAAATCACAAAGAGGATAAAGTGTTGGACTAATAAATGTCTCTCCTTTGCTGGGAGGTTGCAATTGATCCAATCTATCCTCTTTTCTATGCAGGTTTATTGGAGTTCTCTTTTTATACTCCCTAAAAAGGTTGTGAAAGATATTGAGGGTCTTTTCAGGGCCTTTCTTTGGTCTGGGAGTGAGCTTAAGAAGTATGGTGCGAAGGTGTCTTAGGATAAAGTGTGCTCCCCTAAAAAGGAGGGGGGTTTAGGTCTTAAGTCTATGGGGGTGTGGAATAAGGCAGCCATTGCTAAACACATATGGTTCCTTTTCTCTGGTGGTGAGCGATCTATGTGGTGCCAATGGGTCAAGTCTTACCTTTTAAAGGGTAGAAGTTTTTGGAAGGTTAAAGTTCCTGTTGATTCATCTTGGGTTTGGAGGAAAATTTTAGGTCTTAGACCTATTATTTATCCTTATATGAAATACAGTGTGGGGGATGGTAATAGTGTTTTCTTTTGGTTTGATAATTGGCATCCTCTTGGATCTTTATGGGCTAAATTTGGGAACAGGATCATGAATGACACTGCTTTGAATTTTAGAGTGAGTAGGATCATTTCCAATTCTTCTTGGAGGTGGCCTATTTCCATCCCTGTGGACATATGTGACCTGATCCAGTCCACCCCTCAGGCTCTCATCCCTAGGTCTGGCCCAGATAAGCTGATGTGGACTCTGTCTACTGATGGGTTGTTCTCTATCAAATCTGCTTGGAATGCTTGGAGAGTCTTCTTTGAGAAAGTTGAGTGGTCTAATTTGGTTTGGAGTGCTGTGGTTGTTCCTAAGGCTAGCTTTATCACTTGGTTGGCCATCCAGAATAGATTGAATACGGGTGATAGGCTGAGATTGTTTCGTATTTCCACTGTTGCAACTTGCCCCTTATGCCTTTACCACACTGAGGACCACTCACACCTGTTTTTTAACTGCCCTTTCTCTGAGAAGGTGTGGATGAATATTAAATCTAAGGTCAATGTGGCTTGGCCTGTGTTACATTGGTCTGGGCTGGTGTCTTATATTGCTAAATCTGTTAAAGGTAATTCTCTTGGCTCTATTATTTCCAGGCTTGCTCTTAATTGCACTGTTTACCTCATTTGGCTTGAGAGAAATAATCGAGTTTTTACCAAACAAAAAATTCCTGAAGTTCTTGTTTTGAACATTGTTAATATGGTCAGATTTAGAGTGTTGTCTCTAAAAAATTTAAAAAGAAATTCAAATGATTCATGGTTTTTAGCCACTTGGAGATTGCTCTCATTTATCCTTAGGGGTGATTGAAGAGAGCAGTGAGTTCAGTGTGGTGTGATTCCATATTGAGGCTTGAGTGAACTGTGAGCTATTACATGTTTTTCCTAACAGTTTGCTATGTAGGTTTGTCATGCTGGCCCTTCTTAGGAATTGAGGGTTGAGTGTGCTATGAGCATATAGTCAGGTGGTGGTCTTTAGTGAGCTTGTGGGTTGAGTGTTGTGAAATCCTATATGAGTGCTCCTAACTTTCTCTTGCAGGTTTATATCAGTTGCTGGCACAGTTGTAGGGAGTTCTTTGGTGAGAGCCTAGTGAAGTGAGGATATATTTTTGGATTGGTTTTTAAATATGGTTCTTTAACCTGTTCTTTGAGAGTGACTCTGCTTCTGAGTGTTAAGATTGTTAGTACATATATGAGTGAGGTTTGCCTCAGGTTATGTTCCATTTCCTCGTGGTTTTTTTTTTTTTTTTTTTTTTTGTGTAGTGTGATTGTCAGTGGGCCAGATAGCACTTTTCTGCGCCAGTTCCAACACATATCTGCTCCTATGGTTATCTTGGAAAGGGTCCTCTGTTGGTCTAGGTTGCTTCATGGTGATATTCCAGTTTCAGAGCTTTAGGACAGTCGTGCCTCTTGTTGGTATTGAAGAAGGATGCTTGTCTTGCTGTCTTGGCTGCAAGTTGCGCCAATCCAAGTACATGCTCTCCTATGGACAATTTTATGTGTTACTTTGTACTTATAGCTTTCTTTGGTTTCTTCTTTACTCTTGGATACTATATTTCCCCTTTTAGATTTGTATTTATTAGTTAGCCTGCTTTGGATGTGTTGTGGGCCTCTGCTTTGGATGTATTTTTCTGCGGGTTGTGCAGTTCTCTTATTTAGTGTCTTGTTAGACCCTTTGTCTAGTTTCAATGCTGCTATTTTGCACCTTGAGGAGGTGAATGGAAATTTTGTTTTGTTCTATTATGGGCCTGTTCTTGGCCCTATCTATCTTTGATGGGGTTTTGAACAGGCAATTAGATTTATGTTGTAGCCTCTGCTTCCTCTTAGGTTTTTCGTGTATTTGTCTAGTTAGCTAGCCGCTCGTGTGCTTTTGTGGCTTTGTTTTGTTTGGTAGGTCCTCGGATATGCCCCTTGTATTCTTGTATTTGCCCGTTTGCTGTTTTATTTTATGACTTATTCACCAAAAAAAAAAAAAAAATCTTAGAATCTATTAATTGAAAACTTAATATCGGAAACAAAATTCTTTTCTATACTCATTAATTCACAAAAAATACTAAGAATGTAATAATCCCGATCCACAATTAGCCACTAATCGGTAGTTAAGGATGTTAATTAAGTGAATAAAATAAATTATGGTTTATTATGTGATTTGCATGATATTTGACTTACTATCTGTTACTTGTAGGAATATCTGTTTGGAATTTCACTTTAATATGTAAATTGAAAGCCTTATCGGCACCCGAAACCGAAATTGACTACACTGTTATGTTATTTGGAATTTTTAGAGCCGTATGGCAAATTTTATTAAAAATTGATTCAGTCTAATTCGTTAAGTCATGCTTGGTTAGCCTAATATTTTAATTATTGTATTTTAGCACCATAGCTTTATATGTGAGCCTTAAGCTCATTTTTGAGCTCAATCCTTTTGTCCCTTAGTGCTAAAATCTGAGAATTCATTTTAGAGAGAGAGAGAGTGCAAGTCTAGAGAGAGAAATGAAGAGATTAAGGAGAAATTGAAGACTAAAGCTTGAATTGATCAAAGATTGTGCAAGTACCTAGCTAATTGAAGACTCTAGGTAAGGATTTAAGACTTAATTATGACTTTTAACCATCAAGTAGATCATTTCAAGAAGAATTTGTGATTATGTACAAGAATTGGACCAAAGATGTTGAATTTAGAGTTAATTCATGCATGCATGTGCATTTTCTTACCAATTGAGCATGATTTCCATGAATCCTCTCTTGCATGTTTGAAATTCATCTTCATTTAGGGTTATCATCAAGTTTCAAGTTGTTTTGTGGTGTTTGATCATGTTTTGAGAAGTTTGATAGAAGAAAAATCCATGCATGTTGTGTTCATGAACATTCATCACGTTTTAAGTTGAAATTGTGAGTTTTTAACAAACTCTTGGGCCATGATTTTATAAAATAATCCTTAATCCATCATGTTTTACAAGTTTACTAAGTTATCTCAAGTTTTGGGGCCCAAGAGATGTGTTTTGGATGGTTGAATTCGAGTTTTGAGCTTAGGAGGTCAATCTGGATTTTCCAGAAATTTGACCCACGCTCGAGCGGGGACTTTCACGCTCGAGCGTGAACCCTGAATTCATGCACCACGCTCGAGCGTGGGTCGAGCGCCCGTCGAGCGTGAAAACCTTGCATCCAATACTTTTAGAGTTTACAGTCCGCTCGAGCGGGGAAAGTCACGCTCGAGCGGAGCTTCATTGTCTGCATGTCCGCTCGAGCGGGGAAACCCACGCTCGAGCGTAAACCTCATTTTCAGAAAATTTGACTAAGTGTTCCAAGGCATGTTTTGGCATCCTCATTGCATCGTAGGCATTCCTAAGCCTTAATTAAGCCATAGTAATGAGGTTATGGATTAGAAACACACTAAGGAATGAATGTACTAAGTTATGAGATTCAAGAGTGTGTTTTGAGCAATGTGTTAAGGAAGAACAAGAATCAATAAGATGTAAGCTAACCCGTGTTGGCCACATGAATGTGTAATGATAAGACATGTTTGTGTTATGTATTTTGTGATTGTAGGTCAAGACTCGAGGATTGATTGACCACTTACTGGAACCACTGTGAGTAACGTTATCGTAAAGATACGTTCATATGAATTATGTTCCAAATGAAATATGATAAGTTCTGATTTCTGAAATGATATCTGTTTTCGTGAACGAATATTCCATGTTTGAAATCTATTATGGCATCCATAGATAATCCCAAGTCATGGGGGACGACATGAAAATGCGGGTCCATGACATACAAGTTTACGAGATCTCGTTAGCCACTTCATTGTAGTGATATGTGTTTAATCGGTATCCGAAATCGATTACTCTAGTCGGAAGACGTTCTGTGATGTGTTCTATGGGATGTACCATTATTATGTTCTGATATGAAAATGATTATGCTCTGGTCTGTTTTCTGCTTATGATATATTCGGATTTCGTTCACTAAACCCTTTACCTTAATGTTATTCATTGGGCTTTAGCTCATTGTGTGTATATATATGTATAGGTGAGCATTCTGGAGCCCGAGCCTGAAGGCTTTTGTCTGGATCTGTATTCTGTTGTCAGCCAACCATTGTGCCTCACGTGGAGGTTCCCGAAGCGTCATGTGTTTTAGTTCTGTGGTTTCTGTTTATTTAAGACTTGATTTGATGTCGTTGGCTGTACTTAAAATACTGTAATGTGTGTGGGTATAATGTATAACTACCGGTTATGTATATAAAGTTTTAAATATTCTGTTTCATATAAGTCAGTACAGCTCATTGGACAACTATAATTATGTATTTGCTTCCACTAGCCCCTTAATTTTGTTAATCTGTTCAGAGGCCTTCGGTAGTCCAAGGATTACTGGCCGGTTACGATGCTAAACCTATAGGGGCGGATTTGGGTCGTGACAAAGAATAAAGGCTTAATAATGGTTGATTCTCAAAAAATACCCAATGTTAGAACAAAATAGTATAAAACTCGAAATATATTAATTCTCAAAAAACTGAAGAGTCCTAAAGCTTACATCTATTATTTATTAATAAAGGCGACCTAACCTAATAGGAAACAACTAGAATTGATAGTTTCGTAATGAGCAATACAAAAATAAGGAAATATAACAAAAATTATCAAAAATATAAATATTGCAATAAAATAAAATAAAAAAACTTCTAATATATGCTTCTACGATAATGGTAGATTCGACGAAATCAGATTCCAAGGTTTACACTACGAGAAATTGAAGTTTCAAATCTTTTCAAAAAATGGCAAATTCGCAAAATTGATGATAGATTTTGCTCAAAATCCACTGGGGTCTATCAATCCACCAAATTTCATGCAATTTCAAGATTGGCCCGCATTGTCTTGCCTATCCCTTTGATCCAAGAATTATATGCCATTCATGCTGCAAAGTAATTCATATTATTTCCAAGGTGTGCCACTCCAGACATTAGTCATTCTAATGATTGGCAAGTCTGACCATTCATTAAATTGATGAGCTATATGTATGAGAACTCCTTTCACTAAATTTGTGGTCTAATAATCATTTAATTGACCATTTTCCAAGATCCTTAAAAACCCAAAAAAATTGCAAAGTTTAGACCTCAGCTCTCTCACAAGCAGCTAACGAGAAAAATATCCTCGAGAATTGTACAAACTAATTCCCTTTTTACTTTCAGTGTCGCTTTCAATAATTTTTTCACTTATGGTCCCTTTTGTTTCTTTCCACATTCACCTAAGGTATAGCTACATAGGTAAACTGAATCTTTGGGGGAGAACAACCATTACAAAGAAAATGCTCAAACGTAGATGACCAAGATGTTGATGACATATATGGCAATAAAGATCATTAAAAAAAAGGGCACACATAGAGGAGAATGGAATCATCGACCAACATCTGAATTTCTATTATTGGGTGGTTGTGTCATATGCTTTCAAATTCTGGAGTGTCATTTCATCTCAATTCTTCAGTAAGTACTGTTGGAGAATATATACATTTATAGAAATTGAATGTCTATGCTATAATCATATATGCTCAAGTATTATCTTCCTTATTTTTTATGCATCCCTATCTTGCTTCGAAAGGCCTCTACTAGTTCTACCGTATATGTACCAATGAGATACCATGTAATCCCAGCTAAAACAACCTGCAACCAGGAGCTATTGACAATATACAATGCCGATGAGCCCCCTATATGCTCTTCCAATCTACCACTCGACCCTTCCTGTATTTGTAGATGAACTATTGCTGCTGCAACCGTTGCTATTGCCATTGGAATACCCCACGCAAAAGGGTTTCTCTTCATGTCTTTCCTTACTGTAAAATCTTGATTATTTGTTTTGTAGACATCCTTGGTGGTATGAGAAGACTCCGAAGCAATTCCAGAGCCAGAGATATTCTGGTGGGTTGTTGCCTCAGGCAATTTCAGAGTTGATGGAATCCAATACTCATCGTTATATATGTAACTTGATGGGATTTGACTAATCGGTTTTCCATTCTCTCTTGCATGTTTTCTGGCCGCGGCAGCTTCTTGGAGCTTCTTGATATTTGGTTCAGTGGATTTTTTGCCACTGGATATCAAATGTTTGCCAGTAGTACTTGATCCTCCTCCTCCTCCTCCTCCTCCTCCTCCTCCTCCTCCTCCTCCTGCACTGGGTGAATGCCAGTAGAACCAATTTGAGATTGATCTGATTGCTTGAATAGCTGAACTTCTTGCTTCTCTTTGGGCATCTGATTCCTAAAATGCACATTTTTATGGTTTATGGTTGGTACATGGTTTGCCTAGAAGGTACAAATTAGACGACATATGAAAAGAAAAAAAAAAAAAAATATGCTAACCAATGGCATAGAAGATTTTTACACATCGTTTACTACTTTAGTTTGTCGAAAGCACTGTGAAACTACAGATTTATAATGAACACTTGAGAGTCAGAAGTCAGAATAACTAAAAAAACTAGTTTATGGCACAAATACTAGAGAAGAATCAGATAGATATTTGAAGCACTCACTGTGGATTGATCAGTAGAAGAAGCTTTATTCTTAGCATCCTGAAACCTGGCTTGAAATTTCTCCACATCAACGAAGATATTTGAGACGCGTGTACCCACTGCATTGCTTGCACCAATTCTAACATTGCCTCGTGGCTGCTTGGACATTAGGAATTCTAAGGCAGCTAGGTTGGACCTCTCCACAACCCTATGTTTAACACAGGAGCGAAAATAAACTAAATCAATTAGCAAATAAAAACCTATAGGAAGACTCAACTCACATGCTTATTCATCGACAGGAAATAGTGGTATAGATGTATGCTGAGATGTCTTTATAACATGGTGGTATAGATGTATGCTGGGATGCCTTTAGATGCATTTTTATTTTTTAATTTTTTAGCTCTTAGTGGACAAGGATTTCAAAGCCCAATTCAAATTTCTTTTTTGGTAAATAAAGCCCAATTTAATTTGATAAAGTAGGCATATGTAAAAATTTTGCTTAGGTGTTGTTGGACTTTAGTTTCCAAGGCCCAACTTCATTTTTGTAATGGATAAAAGTAGGCCTAAAATGTGAGGCCCAAAACCATAGCACCGCAATGCACCACACCGAAACCGCATAAAACGGTTTAGTTCGATGTACTGCAGTTTGTTCGGTTTAACAAAAAACAAAACCGATTACTTCGGTTTGGCTCAAAATCTACACAAAAAAAAAAAAAACCAGTTGAACCGATTTCACCCCTCAGCCTTCACTTTTTTTTTTTTTCCCTCTTTATAATTTTATATATAATCTTTACAAGTAAAAATAATTCACCTAACTCAATATTTGTGTTTGCTTTACATCAAATAATCAAAAATAAATTATCAAATCATAACTCTTTTCATTCATTATGTTCGTCTCTAACTGCTTTTTTTTTGTTCCTTTTTTACTTTATTTCGTATGAACCATAATTTTTAACACTGGTAGCCATAAATACATCACACTTCTCACCTTGTAACTCCTTATGCCTAATGGGAGGGTATAAGATTTCTAATAAGTGGATGCATAAAAAAATTGAGGTGTGAACAAGGATACCATTTTCTTTTGATTTAACTTTTCTTTTCTTTTTTTCCATTGATTTGGATTTTTTTTTCAATTGATTTGAGTAGAATGAAATGAAATGATTTAAATATGGATTTCAAAGAAGCAAAGTTAGGTGATTAATAAACAATATGCTGTCCTGACTTAATTCGGATGCGGCAGAAACAGAACACTCTTCTTAGCCTTAACAAATTGATAAATTGATGAGGGAACCAAACAGACAGAAGAAGGTTGAGGGAGGAATAAAAATCCTTACGAGATGCAGTCGACTGGACATGCGTCAATGGCCTCATGGATTTTGTTTTCGGGATCGGCCCATTGAGCAACAACCCGAGCTCTCCCATAAACTGATTCAACAGCAAACGTCTTCTCAGCAAGCAAAGCACATTTTAAGCAACCAACACACTTTACTTCATCCACAAACACAGCCCTTTCTTCCTTTTCTGCTCCAAACCATACTGAATATATAGGTTTCCCAGTATACCCTCTTAATTCTGAAAACTTTGCTTGTTCCTGCTTATTAAAAATAAATGCATAAACAAGGAATCATATAAAACAATGCATGCACAAACACTCACAGATGCTAGCCTTTTTTGTGTTCCCCTTTTTTTTCTTTTCTGTCAAAGTTGTAGATATTTAGGAATATTCTGAGACTCATATTAGACTAGACATTCAACAATATAAAATTAAAAAAATTGGAATCATATTATCATAAGCATACAACAAAACTTGACATGCACACAAGAAATATTTGAACAAATACAAAGATAGAAAATACCAGCACATAAATGAGTAAATCGAACTCCTAACCTCCTAAAGGAGGTGCAGGGCCTGTTAGCCATCATGCAAAACTAATGCATGTGACAAAACAAGGGTTATTTGGTAGAAAGTTGTACGAATGAGTGTTATGCTAGATTAGATCTCAATAAGGACGGAATTAGAAGAAGACTATAGAGTGTAATGATCCCCTTGATCCTGTGAAAATTCTATTAACCAGTAACACTGTTAAAATATATATCTTATTTTATAAATAAAATAATCTCTCAGTATAAAAAATATCATATCCTTCTACCATAATCTCACATTCTCTTTTTATTTTCTAGCATAAAATTTTCTTTCTTTTTTTTAATTGTGTATATGTAGTTTATATATCGTATTATACATACATGTGTGTTTGTATATATGGTGAAATTTTTTTTATTTATCTGTGGGCTCACTGGAGATGAAATTCTGGTTCTGTCCCTGGATCTCAACACTATTTTTTTATTTTTTCTATACCTGGTAAGTCCCGTTCATTTTAATCTTTAACATCTTAAGTCCATTTTTTAAATTTTAAGTAAAGATTAAGAATGATTTGTCCCTTAGTGGAGCACATCTTATGCGCTAAGTTATCTAGCTTTTAGTTTTATTTATTTCAAACTTTAAAATGTCATAACTTTTGTTGTATACACCCATTTCTAATAAAAAAAATTTATTTTTGAAATGCACTCATTAAGATTTATCAAACAAGTTCAATATGAAAATGAAATTATGTAAAAATTAAAATTAAAGAAAGACAACTATTTGGTGTTTTTATGCTTGCGTAACTTATAAATTTCACTGTTGTAATTGAGAAGTTTCTTAATTCACAGTGAAATTTCTCAGTCAACTGTGAAATTTCCCCCCCTTTTTGGCAAAATCTTTTTGTTTGGTAAATGCCTTCGAATAGGTTTCAAAAAAATATAAATTTTGTGGAAAATGGATGTAGAATTAAAATTATTTAATTTTAAAGTTTTGAATCAATATAACTTCCTTTAAATTATTTATGTGCATCTCACAATTTAATAATATAATCTGAATTGATAAATGGGTATACTCCTCACGTTATTGATAACGGTTCAAATCCATTCCCGTATGTCTAATTCATTGTCTAAGGTGGTGGGCTTTGAACCTCAAGTTTACCTTCTTGGGGTGGGTCTGCCCTTGTGTGGGATGGATTGGATTCTTGATTATAAAAACAGTAATAATATGAAGATATTTCAGTCAAGTGATGGTGTGGCAGACTTTGTATCAATGTCATAATTTTTCTTGTCATTAAAAAATATAATTTTTTTTGTTAATCACAAAAAATATAATTTTCACTATAAATTGACATAACTTCGTCATTTATATCTTTGGGTTGTACATTATAAATTCGTCATTGATAATTTTTATTACAAAGTACCATAACACATGCTACCAAAATTGTAATTTTTATCACATAAAATGACGACTTTTTTTATGTGCCCCTTCGTAGGGGTGAGTGCACCTAGAGCCTTTCCTTATGAAAATTAACAATTAAATGTACAGAACAAAATTGAAGTTAAACAAAATTTGAAATTTAATATTAGAATTTAAGATAATTATGTAGATGGAATTGTTCAGGGACAATTTAGGAATGAAAAATATGTGACGGTTCACACATATGTGCTTTATATAATAACTAAGCAGCAGTGCGTGCGCAGTCAATATATGGATTTGTTGTTAAAACCATAACAACTTATAAATTCTAATTTAAATTTGATCTAAACAGTTTGGGATTACAGTTCTCATTTCAATGATTTAAATCATGGAAAATTTACCCATAAGTCCTAGTTTTTGAAACGTTGAACCATTTAGTCCTAAAAGTTTTCTTATGCTCCATTTAGTCCCATTTTTACATCAGCATGATGTAAATGATGTAAATGATCTGATGTTTCATTCTATAATTTCAAAATTTATTGAAATCTGATGAACATTAGATGTTTTTCATCCTATATTTTCAAACATTATTGAAATTTGATGAACATTAGATGTTTGAAATCTAATGTTTGTAACATGACTCTGATGTTATTAACATTGTATCTGATGTTATTAACATTGTAATGGGACCTTTCAGTCTATAAGAAAACTTTTAGGACTAAACAGTGCATAAGTTATTAATTTGGAATTTATTGGTGCATCCCCCTTAAATCATTCATTTTGTCATACATTTCATACATATTATCCACACACAAAAATTAAATCAATCTGATAATCGTGAAGTATTCAATTTATCTCGCTATTACCAAACAAATGGACAATAACTGTGTTTTTAAAAATAGATTATTCATTTTTTATTTATAAATATGATAAATTAAATATATTACGATTATTAAATTGATCTAATTTTATTTTTGGATATACCCATTATAGGTTCTATAGACCCTGACAATACCATCCAGTCTAGATTATAGACGAGAAAGAATCCAACTCATATAATATAGTAGTATAGAAGATAATGTTGATATATACCAGAAAATCTAAAGCATAGGACAAGTTATTTTAATACATAGAAATTATTGGAAGATAATAAATTAAAAAGATGAAGATACTGACCTTATCATAAGCAAAACGAGAATTAGGATCAGAGAGAAGAGAGTATGCATCATTGAGAATGATAGCCATGTCATGGCCAGCAGGACCAGCAATGTCCGGGTGGCAGCGCTTCTGAAGAGCCCTGTAAGCCAACTTGATCTGGGATTGAGAAGAAGAGCTATCAACACCTAGAAGATCATACAGATCCAAGTCTAAAGGAGAAGAAGCCTTGCTGCATCTACATGTAAGACGATAATTGTTCTTATTCTGTAGAGCAGTTGGTAGTGTAGTACTAGTACTAGTGTAAAAACTAGTAGTGTTGGAGAAGAAGGTTTTTGGATTTTTATTAGTTATGATTAATGAAGCAAAACTAGGAGGAGTGGATCTGTTGTATCTCTTGTTGTTGTTGTATCTCTTGTTGTTGTTGTTGTTGTATCTTCTGTATGGAGGAAGAAGAACAAGGCTGGCACCAGTGCAATGCATTTTGCTCCTCCCTCCTCCACCTCGATCAGCAAGCAAGGGATGGGCTGGGATGGGATGAGATGCGATGAGATATGAGAGATGGAGAGTAAAATGTGGTGGGTGGGTTACGGCTATGGGGTTTTGTTTGTATGTGAGATTCTCTTCATTACATTATTGTAATATAATGGAGTATCTTTATTACGGAAAATTATTTAATAATTTTGAAATATTATGCGATTATATTTCAAGTCAATCATTAATTATTTAGTTTTATGTTATTTTCTCATCGTAACACAAATTGTGGGTTCCTATCCTTTTTTTTTTTTATGAAATACATGTGTTTATATTTCAGAAATACTGAATAATTACCCTTTTATTACATAGTTATGAAATTAATAATCATAAAAATTTATTATTATTTAAATTTAAAAGAATTATATATAATTTTTAAATAATGTAATAAAAAGATTTATCATTATAATTTTAGGATGGAGAGGATCACAATCTAGCAAAAAAATTATAGTACACACCTCTCAATGCTGGAACGGATCCAATATTTTGATGTAGAGGGGGGCAAATATAGTAAATCTTTTATTTTTAAATACAGACTATAATATTAATTTCTATTGACATAAATAGTGGGGGAAAAAAAAAAGTATGAAAACGTATATAACTAAGGCCTCGTTTGGGAACAGATTTTTTTAGTAATTTTTTAGCTTTTTAGTTAAAATATGATGTAAAAAAAATTAGTATGTTTAGGATGACTTTTTACGAATAGTAAAGAAAAAATGGAATATTTAACTTTTTGGTATGAGTTGTTGGCTTTTTGATTTTTTTAATAATTTTTTGACTTTTTGACTAAAATGGATAGTTGCCAAACGAGGACTAAGTCTGTTTTCATGTATCCATGTTCAATTACGAAAGATAGAAAATGTAAGTTAATATGTACTAAAGTGATATATCTTGAGTTGTGATCAACGATTTTTTCATATAATTAAAGGCTTCTATATAGAGTCAATATTTAAATTCTAAATAATGTATTTCTTAATAAATGTAATCAAGTAATTTGGTGAATTTTCTTCAATTTTTTCTCTTCTTGAATGTTAATACTTGTAGCTGATACTAGATTTGAGAAATTAATTTCTTTTATTATATTTTGTTCAAAATTTTTAATTTCATATTTAGACATCCATGTTTCTTATAAAAGAGTTTTTGAAATTGTAACTCTTGTTCTTCTTTTGGTTCATTCTAATCTCAATGTACTTTATAACTAAAAAAATAATAATAATATAATTCTATATTTTTTAAATCAAAACTATAAAAATCATAATAAAAAACTTCATAAATTATAATTAAAATATTATTATAATTAAAAAAATTAATTATAATTAAAGAAAAAATAATATAACTACATAAACATATGTTATGTCATTTTAAAGGTACGTATGGTAAACAATCTGCCACTCCTACATTTTGGCGTTGGAGATATTTTTTTGGGTGGGAGAGGTGAGAGATCAGATATTTGTTTGCCTAACAAAGATCCCTAACGTGTGAGATATTTTGATTTGTTTGCTTTAAGAAAGATAGCGACACGATCAGCCCAAGCCACACTTCGTAGCACACAACAGACAGATCATGTCACCTCCATTTAGCGGGATTTTATTTCTAGTCCACCGTCGAATTAGAGCATTTTCAATGGTGAATTAGATTTTTTATTAAATTTAAATAAAAAATGATTCATTTTACCAAATTTAGTATCACATGCTCCAATGGTTCACCTTTTACTAAATCTATCCCGGGACAACCGGGTGGTCGACCGGCCGGTTGACCGGTTAGGCAAAAAAATTTTTTTTTTTTTTTTTTTTTGAATTGTCTGAACTTTTTTTTGAACTTTCTGAAATTTTTTCGGGACGACCGGGTGGTCGACCGCACCGGCCGGTGGACCGGTTAGGCAAAATTTTTTTTTTTTTTTTTTTTTAACTGTTTGAACTTTTTCCTAAACTGTTTAAATCTTTTACTGGTTGACCGATTGGTCAACCGGCCGGTCCACCGACTGGTCGACCGGTTGTTTATAACCCAACGGTCAGTAACAGTGATTTGGTAAAATGCTTCGCCTGTTCTCAGTTTGATGAAATGTTTGGTGAAATCTCATTTTGATATCGACTTGGTGCAACCGTTGGAGCAATGAACAGTAACTTTTTCATCAAAATTTGAATTTGATATCAGTTTTGGTGAACCGTTAGAGATGGTCTTAGGGAGGTGTTGTTCTGTTTAGTAAGTTTATTTTTATGTCTTTTTTAATAATTTGAATTATTTATATTTTAAAATTTATTGATTATATTATTGGGCAAATTACACAAATAGTCCCTATAGTTTGGGGCTTGTGTCACTTTGGTCCCTGACTTTTCAATTGTGACATATTTTACCCTGAATTTTGAATCTTGTTCCAAATAAGGACAATTGAATATAAATTAGATTTTTCAAGGGTAAAATTGTCAATTTGATAAAATATAAACTAATTTGACAAAAATAAATGTCAAACAAATATTTTTCAATTTTTAAAAATTATTTCTACCTACTAAAAATAAAATTATGTAAAATTGATAAATCTTTTAGACATTTATTTATTTTTTTACCAAATTAATTTTTATTATGTGTTTGGATGATGATCATGTAAAATTAATTTTAAAAAAATTAATCATGTAATTTTTATTAATTTTACATAATTTTATCATTGGTGGATAAAAATAATTTTAAAAAATTAAAAATATTTTTTTTGACATTTATTTTTGTCAAATTAGTTTATATTTTATCAAATTGATGATTTTACCCTTGAAAAATCTAATAATTTTTCAATTGTCCTTATTTGGAACAATATTCAAAATTCAGAGTCAAATGTGTCACAATTGAAAAGTCAGGGACCAAAGTGACACAAGTCCCAAACTATAGGGACTATTAGTGTAATTAACCCTATATTATTCTTATAAGAACTTAAGTTAATTAGATAACGATAATTATATATTCAGATCAGTTTTGTATATTCTTTTCGTCTCAAAATATTAGTCTCTTTTGAAAAATTTAACTTTTTTGTTTTTAGTAGAATTATTACACTTTAAAAATACAAACATTTCAAAACTACGCTTTCAATTTTTTTGAAAACATTAATTGTCATAATTATACTTTTTGTGTATGAATTTAAAAGAAGGACAAAATAGAAATTCATATTATTGTTGTCCTTGATTTTTGAAAATAGACTAATATTTTGGGATGAAGGGAGTAAAAAAAATGGACGGTGATAAAATAAATGATTCATACAAAATTGATCTGAAAATGTATTTTCAGTTATCTGATCGACTTGATTTTTTACAACAATAGATATAATCGATGAATCTTAAAATATGAACGGTTCGAATCATTTAAGCGGGGTCCAAAAATTGGACCAATGAGCCAAACTGGTATGGACTATTTGATGAATAACTAGAGACAATCTAGTCCCAAAATATAATTGTTTGAAATATTCTATAAAAAAAAAGTATTTTTGGCTTAAAAAAAAAAAAGTTAAATAGTCAAGAAACTTATTTGTCATAGGTAAGGCTGTGTAAAATACAATCTAATTCGTTAAAACTGCACTGATCCAGATCAATCCAATTGCTAACGGCAGATTAAATTTTTAAATTTATAACCTGCCTTCGAAATCGCTTTACTCCGCTATAATTAATACATATATTTTGTTTAAGAGGAGGATCCTTGTTGGCTTATTTTTTCTACGAAAAAAAATACTATAAATGCTAGTGTGCCAGCGATGATTGAAAAATTCTTACAGATTAAATTCAAGCCAATTATCAAGCGAGTGTGTTGACGGTTCTTTTACCTCAATGAAGAGGATTTCAAAATTGCCAAGTGTAGAGAAAACAAAAATTAAAAGAAGGAGGGAGACGAAGAAAGATGATTGAATGAACAATCGGGGTGATTGAGTGAACAATCAAACTAACCATTAATTTACCTCTACTCCTATACTTCGAAAAGAAAGTGTATAAAATAAAGTGCACAAAATTTACCTTTACTCCTATGCTTCAAAAATGAAGTGCATAAAATAAAGTACAGAAAATTAAGTGTAGAAATATAAATGACAACAAAAATAGAAATCAATTGTCTTTAATTTGACTTATGGATCTTTGTACAATGTAGCCACGAATGACTATTTATAGGCAAATATTTGTAGGAAAAAACTACCTAATAACTACCACATTTTTTCATTTCCCACACTTCACACTCCATGATCTTCCACTTCATCTTTATATCTCCATAACTTCTTTTAACCTCCAATTCATGCTCCATGATCCTCCACATTCTCCATCATCTTTTCACATGTGTTTAATGATTCATAACTTCTCATAACCTCCAAATGAATAGAAGAGTATCACGTGTCCTATAATTTATGAATAATAATAATAATAAATTATTTATTTATAGTGCCAGCAATCCCCCAATCCAAAATCTAGACCGGAGGGAGCTGTTTGGACCCGTGAGGCCCACCATAGGCCCCATTTCGATAATCTGAATCGTTTATTTTATCAGACACTTTGTGTATTTCATCCAAAAAAAAGTTAAGTTGATCCGATAACTAAAACTTGTTCAATTTATTATGTTTGTCACCAAAAAAATATATGGTTTATTTTCAAAAACACAATTATCGTCTATTTTTTTGGTGAAAAATGAGGTAAATTGAATAGGTTACGATTATCGAATCGACTTAATTTTTTGTGTGAATAAAATAAATGAATTGTTTGACAAATAAACAATTTAGATCATCAAAAAGAGGGCAATGGTGGGCCCCACGAGCCCAAATAACATCCTCTAGTCCAGATTTTAGACTAGAAGGGGTCTGTCTCCTTTTTTTTAACCTTTAATGAAATATCAAAGTAAAAGTGAGTGTGAAAAATATTTAAGAGGTAAAATTTATTGCAAATTAGTAGTTATATATATATATATGAAAAATATTATATAAAATTAGTTTGTGTTATATATAAGAAAAATATTATGCAACTATGACCAAAATAATTGTGAGGCACATGAGCAGAGAAACAACGAAAACTATTATTTAAGTTATTAAGCAAATTTCCTGACAGAAAATTAAAGAACATCTGAATATTATTCACTAGGCATTGGCTCTCTTTCTCCCATATATATATATATATATATATATATATGTAGGTGATGATGAGAAGGACTAGGATTAGAGATGTGGAGTCTCTTTTTGTGTTTTTGCTTTTTTAAATAGAAGACATGTAAATATTTTTGTAACGTAAGCTACGAGGAGTTTGTAAGAGATTGGAAAGTTTTTTATTATAGTTGTGATGTTTGTATGTTCTATATCTTTTTGTAACCCTTAGTTTTGCAAATTATTAGTTATGTAATAAACAAGACTTGTGTGTTTCATGTCATTATATCTATGCACAACTCTGAATGACCTTAAATTATTTTGTATGTACAACTGCCGCTTACGTATACCCCAAATATGTTATAGTCCATTATTTGTTTTTGTTTTGCACAGCCTTTGGTAGTTAAAGACTATTAACCGGTTACCTCTCTATCCTGTTTGGGGTGAGATGGCGTCGTGGATGTGTTTTCAAAGTTACAAGTCTAGAATTAATGTTTAATATGAAGGAAGCGGGTGGAAATTGAATTAAAATATGTAAAAAAAAATCAAAATTGTGAATTTGTTTTGAAAATTAAGATTTTATTTGATTTTGATCTTAAATTCTTACATGCATATATTTTTCTAAGAGTGTTATTCAATTTATACATGTTTTGGAACTTCTAGAGTCAAGATTTGAAGCTTTGGAATGAAAGATATGATAAGAACTAAGTTAGAAAAAGAATTGACTTGGAATAATTAAAATGAAAATGAACAATCTTCACTAATTTAATCATATCTCTTTATATATTTGAAATTTGGATATGAGACTATCATCATTAGAAATTAAATTTCTGGGGTTTGAATTTAGACTCAAGAATCAACCAAAATCGAGTTTAGATAAGGAATATATGACCATTGGAAGTTGGGTTGAAAAACCAATCGCAAGACTACTTGAATCCGCACGTGCAACCAACTTGGGTTTTAGCCCATTTTGCTCATTTATCACATTTTTGACTTGCTAGGCCTCATTCTGCTTAATTGAAACTTGAAATAAACTTAAATAAGACTTGAAAATGGACCTAAAAGTACATAGTTAAGAGAAATAATATGAACCAAAACTAGAACATTACGAATTGAACCCGAAAAAGAGTGGTAACGCATTATTTTGAATTGTATTCCATGAATGTTCACACTTTCTTTGTGTATGTTGAAATCTTGTGGATCCTACTTCTCACGGGAGCCACAGTCAGTCATACTATAGTAAAGCTATGTTCTGAAATTCATTTTTGATTGAAAAATGATAAGAATTATGTTTGAAAAGTTATGTTTTATTTTGAAATTAATGAATATCAACAACACACTCTTTGCATCAATGTATGTTCTGTCATCCTCAGATTAGTCCCATCCAAGGACGGACTGACGTGGGGGCTACCAGGGGCCACGCCCCCTCTGGCTAAATTTTTTTTATTAATATATATTACTTTTCAACAAAATATCAATAATACATAATTATTTAAGTAAAATAGCCCCCTACTTCTATTTTGTGGGCTTCTATCTATTCATTAGATGGCGCAGGGCCAGGTCTCTTCTTTCAAAAAAAAAAAAAAAAAAAAAAGCTGAACAGAAGACAGAAAAGACAGAAAGAAGAAAGAAAAAAAACCTAAGGATTTTGACTTGCTGCAAGCTGTCTTATTATTGAAAGCATAGGGCTTTCTTGGAGTCAAATCAACTTGGGGAACATACAAAAAAAAAAAAAGTCTTACTTCTGGTATTAATCTTCTCATTATTACAAGTATGTGATCATATTCTCTTTTTGTTGTTTAATTTGTAATAGTTTTATTATCTTTTTTTTTTTCAATGTCATGTTGATACAATTGCAATTTTTTTAATTTTAATATTAAGAAAAAAAATCATGAATTAGACGTATGATTTCAATTACTAGGTTTTTTTGTTTTTATCATATTTGGGCAAATTTAATTTTATTCAAATTAAGTGTTATAAATTCAAAATTAAAATGAATTGAGACTTGTATAAAATTTATGCGTTGTCTAAATTCTGAATTTTTATTTATATGAAATTTTTAATGCATTTGTTATTCTAGGCACAAAAAATTTCTATGTCTGTGATATATATATATAATATATATATATTACATTAGCAATTGGTTCTAACTTCTAAGGAGAATATTAACCATGTATGTAACGAATTCTATTTTGATTTGTAGATTATTATGGAAAAGCCATGTACAATTGATAGATTTTTAAAAGGAAAAATGCAAGTTCCTCAGAAGTCAATGCTGAAATACATCATTGCCAACTTCCACTGTTGATATCCCTGAAAATCCTCCCACAAAATCTCAAAAAATTGATGTTAAAGAAATTGATATTGGTTCATTGGAGCGAGATCCTAGATTACATATACAGATTTGGAATTATCATGTTAATCAACGTGATGAAATTTGACGAGCTTATATTAAGGCTGGTCCATACCAACCTATACTTTCAAAGTATCCGAAATCTGGATCAACAACTCATCTTCGTAGCTTTCAACCGTCATGGTTCAAACTATTTCCGTCATGGTTGGAATATTCACTTGCAAAAGATGTAACTTTTTGTTTACCATGCATTTTTTTTTATAAACCATGTGGATCTGGATATTATGGGCAGCAAGCATTCACTATTGATAGATTTCAGAATTGGAAGAAAGTTAGGGATGGAGCAAAATGTGCTTTTTTAAATCATATAGGGAACGATCCTAATTCTTTTCACAATGTTGCCGAGAGATCATGTAAAGACTTGATGAATCAATTTCAACATATATAAAAGGTATTAGACAATTTCACTTCTGAACAAAGTGTAGATAATCGACTAAGATTG
Source organism: Camellia japonica (assembly GCA_030407325.1). Taxonomy (NCBI): domain Eukaryota; kingdom Viridiplantae; phylum Streptophyta; class Magnoliopsida; order Ericales; family Theaceae; genus Camellia; species Camellia japonica. The sequence goes on along the minus strand of JAPPVO010000019.1, from coordinate 161,376,979 downwards.
AAGGTCTCAATTGATACAATCCAATTGCTTGCATTTCAAGATTGTGCTTTTAGAGGTCGTGAAGAAAGGCCAGATTCAATCAATCGTGGAAATTTTCTTCAAATAGTGAAATTGTTGGGATCATATAATGATAATGTTGCTAAAGTATTGGATAAAGCTCCGAAAGATGCCTCTTACATATCACCAAAGATTCAAAAAGAAATCTTACATATTTTTTCAACCAAAGTGAAGAATGCAATTTGTGAAGAAATTAGTGATGCAAAGTATTGCATAATTGTTGATGAAGCTCGTGATAAGTCAAAGAATGAGAAAATGGCTATAGTTTTGAGATTCGTTGATAAAGATGGTTTTGTGAGATAGCCTTTTTTGGGCTTATTCATGTCTCTAACACTGCTACATCAATCCTAAAAGATGGAATATATTCTGTATTGTCTCATTACAATTTAGATATTCAGAATATTCAAGAACAATGATACAATTGTGCAAGCAATATACGAGGTGAGTGGAAAGGATTACAAGCATTAGTTTTGAATGATTGTCCATATGCTTACTATATTCATTGTTTTGTACATCGTTTGCAATTGGCTTTAGTGGCAGTATCGAAAGATGTTATCCTAATTCATAAATTTTTCCTAAATTGACTTTTGTTGTCAATATTGTTGGTGCTTCATGCAAGCGCAATGATGAATTGAAAGTTGTGCATGCTGCTGAAATTGAACATATGATTGACATTTATAAGCTCCGAGACTGGAAAGGGACTTAAACCAGATTGGACTTTACAACGAGCTGGAGATACTCGTTGTCTCACTTCAAGTCATTTCATGCTTAATAAAAATATCCAGTTCCAACATGTGAAGTTCTTCTCAACATCATTAATGAAGAAACGACTTCTGCCAACGAGGAGATGCAAACTCAGCTTATGAAACATGGACTTCATTTGAATTTTATTTTATTTTGCCTCATGAAAGAAATGTTGGAGATCACTCGATTTACTTTGTCAGCTTTGCAATGCCGATCCTCAAGACATCTTAAATGCTATGATTAGTTTCATCTACCAAGGCACTTCTGCAAAAAGTTTAGAGATGACAATGGGATGCTTTACTAGCCAATGTGAAATCATTTTGTAAGGTACATAACATAGATGTCCCGAATATGAATGCACCTTATATTAAGAGAAGAGGTCGAGCTCATGATCATCAAGATGACTTTACAGTTGAGCATTATTATCGAGTAGATATTTTTTATGGTGTAATAGATTCTCAACTACAAGAATTAAATGGGCGGTTCATTGAACATGCAATAGGTTGCTTAATCTTAGCTCAGCTCTAGATCCTTGAGATGTGTCTAAAACTTTTAGAATCGACGATATTTGTCGATTAGTAGATTAGTTTTATCTGTAAGACTTCACAGATCAAGAGAAAATACAGTTGAGAATGCAACTTCACCATTACGAGCATAATGTAGTTCAGCATGCAGATTACAAAAAGTTGTCTACTATTTCTGAATTGTGTCAGTGGTTGGTAAGGACAAACAAATCTACGATCTATCAACTTGTTGATAGAGTGATTACACTTGTTCTTACTCTTCCAGTTTCTACTGCAACTACGGAGCAATCAGTTTCAGCCATGAAAATTGTCAAAACTAGACTTCGCAACAAAATGGAAGATGATTTCTTACAGACTCTCTGCTTGTGTACATTGAAAAGGAAATTGCTGAAAATTTTACCACAGAGTCAATCATTGAAGACTTTCAAAATATGAAAGAACGTCAAGTTCCACTTTGATAGATGATTGAGTTGATTTGTATTAATAATTTTTTAATACAGGACTTTGCTTTTATTCATATATTAAATTTACTAAATATATGGTTTTATTTTTTACATACTAATTTAATATTAAATTTTAGTTTACTTTTTGAATTCAAAAAAAAAATAGTAGTTTATATCAATTCATTAAAAAAATTATTTATGTCTTGGGCCCTCCGCAAATGAATTCTTGGTTCCGTCTCTGGTCCCAGCCATTAGAAGACTGTAAACATGCCAATGATCATCAATGAGATCTCCTCTGCTACTTGCAAGTTGGTTTGTTTAATCGGTATTCGACATCGGTTATTCCTTTGTTTTGTTTTGATAGACGTATGCAAGTATATGTTTTGAAAATGCTATATGCAAGGATTGTTTTGAAGGATTATTTTGAAATTATTGAGCTTGTTGACTTATACTGTATTTTACAAATTAAACCTTTATTGTAATATTATTCACTGGGCTTTGGCTCACCCTCTCTCCCTATATATATGTGTGTGTGTGTGTGTGTATGTAGGTAAAAAAGATGAATTATGGAGAGTTTGGCTTCTTGAAGTCTATGTGCATATGCTAGAGAGAAAAAAGTTGCATTTAGTTTGGAAAAAATATCAACTTAACATATTGTATGTCCTTGTAAAAGAGTTAAAGAATGTAATTAAGAATATGTATATTTCATTTCATATAGTTATTCACTACTCTGAATGGATATTTCAAATGGACTCAATTAAAGAAAATTAATGGCTTCCGCATCTTATTAAAAAAAATTTGCCCCAATCATCACAATAGCCCAACTTGTTTTGTAAGTTAGGCCTTTGGTAGTCCATGAATACTAGCTGGTCACTGTACTATTCTATTTGGGAGGGGTGAAGCGGGTCGTGACAGAGTCGTATCAGAGTAGGAAATAATTTTTACTTACACTTATTGTCACGCCCAAATTTTATTACTCGAAATATTACCAAAACCTTTAATTCAAGTCCATTTTATTAAATACATTTATTATTACAAATAACCATTTCATAAAGTAATAATAATATTGTTCTCTCTCGAATAAATACAACCATAATACATGTCAATATTCATATTGAATTACACATAAATCTCTTATTCACACTACGACTTGTAAAAGAAAATAAACTCTTCAAATCCTCGATCTGGCGTTCCAGACTTCGTTCTTGAAAATGATTAAAATAAATGGGATGAATATGAGGTCCAGTAGGAATTTTCCCTGATTCTAAACAATAAGATCCCTAGATACATGCGATCAAGAATGCTAACAAGTGATACATATACACTTAAGATGCTCTGTCATATTCAAAAATACAATATATATATATATATATAGGAATACCATTTTCCTAAAGAAATCCATGAACAACTTTTCAGAGAAAAGATTTTCTTTTGTTCTTGTATGATTCTAGTATAGTTTTCAAAAGTTCTGTACGAAAATCCCTTGTTGACATTACCAAAAAGTCTAATTATAGAAAAGAATCATTCTAAAATAATTCATAACAAACCATTATCTATTATAACCACATTAGATGAATCTACACAATCCCACATATTCAACCGTACACCATTATGATTATTTACTTCCCATTATCACAATCACACGTGTAGATCTCGTTATAATCGTTTTACATAAACCAAATACAAACTGGCTCCATTACCAAGCCACATCATTGCACTACCATGCTTTATCAGTCACGAGCCGAAAGGAATACGGAACCTCACGCTTTATCGGTCACAAGCCAGAAGGAACGCGGAACCTTTACACGTCTCATCAGCCCACACGTTTTACTAGGCGCTACTCCGGAAGGAAGGCAAAACCTTTACTAAACGCCACGCTTTGCCATCTCAAATACGGTGGGAAATGAACCCCAAAGCAACTTCCCAATCCATCAATTCCACAAGTCATTCCCCATTATGATTTGTGGGCAAAGCCAACACATCATTCATTACTTTCGTTACATATTAGCTCAATTACACATCCACCAATAATAAGGATTCATTCACATAACAAGTACTCATCATGTTCCACCACATTCTCTATTATTTGTCAAGTCATTCATTGTTATAATTCCGACAAAGAAAAACAATAACAACATTCATTGTTTTTATCACAAAATAATCTAACAACACTTCCACCAAAAATATAAATGGCTTATCTTTAGAAGTATTCACACTTCTTGTGTTCCAATTATGTCTTTACTTTTCCTCATTATCATCAAGTCTACATACTCAATTTCATACACTATTCATCATAAATTCCAAGATTAATTGATTTAATTACCAATATTAATTTCTTTAACCTAACCCACATATACAATGATCATTTTCCAACCTTTAATTGTCATTATTTATACTCATCTCAACAAAACATAAACTTAATTTCATGAATCTAATGTCAGTTTAAGCCTTCTTCGCTTCCAAAATAAGTTCTACAACTAGTGTTAAGCATAAATTAGGGCTTTTTACTTTCAACACAAAATCTTAATCCCATAACCCAAATATTCCATGTTCCACTTAAATCTTCAATTCAACTTCCAAAATTTAAAAACCCTAACTTCCTTTACATGCTATTTTGAAAATCTCCTAAAAATGAGAGTTTTATGCAATAAAAATTACCACCCATCTATCCACAAGATAATATTGAAGAGAAGCAAGGAAATCCCTACCTTAAGCAAGAAGAGAGAGAAACTCAAAATTTCAACTTTCGCGAAATGGTGATCTGCTTGGATGGCTAGAAAGCCCTTGGCGTGCTCTTCGTTTTGATATAAGGAACTTGAAAGGAGATAAAAATCAAGCTTGAAATCTTGAAACCCTCAACAATGGTGGAAAAGAAGAAGAGAGAGAGAAAATGAACAAAAAGAGATTTTTGTACTAGTTGATCCCGAATAGACTGCTCAAGCACAAGAAGTATCACTCGAGCGACCAGAAACAAAAATGTTACTGCTCGAGTGCAGAAATCGATGCTCGAGTGAAGAAGACCAACTCCCAAAAGTTTTTGCAGAGCTATAATGAAAATACTAGAAGCATGAATTCACCGCTCGAGCAGTCCCACCTGGAAAACACCAAACTGCTAGGAACCACGATTCTACGCTCGAGCGACAAAGTCTTTGCTCAAGCGGCCTGCCTAAACAAGCTATTACACTTATACACCTTGTCCTCTAGAGTAATAGGATTCCTTAAAAAGAAATGTAGGATTGCATTTATTTTTAAAATATGTGTTTGATGACAAGGTGTGCATTACATGAAACATGCAGTGAACATATATACATACATTCTTGTGAATATTATAACCTATGTCGGTGTGTATAGCGAATGGTGAGAACAAGAAGTGATGAAGTTGTAAAAGCCTCTACAACATGTATAGACTAATTACAAAGGATGCTAGAAGTGGTTGAAACTTTAAGACAACAAGAACAACAACAGCAACAACAACCACCACCAGAGTCTATGATGTAATAGAACCGAAGGAATGACTATCAAAACTATGTATCAATGCAGCAATAAGCAAACCAAGTTAATAAAGGATTCATAGCACTTATTAGAGAATTCAAAAACACGAAACTCCCAAAGTTTGAAGATGGACTTGACCCTTTGAAGGCAGAAGCATGGGTACCTGAAATTGAAAACCTATTTGAGATCTTTCCGTGCACTAATGCACAAAAAGTTCAACTTGCCGCCTTTACCTTAGGGGAAAAAGCAAGGAGATAGTGGATGATGATAAGAGGTAACAATGGAGGAATAACTTGTAATCAATTTTTGGAGATCTTTTATGAGAAATATTTTCCTCAATGTGTCCATGACGGGAAAGTTTTCAGAATTTAAGAAATTAAGACAAGGCAACAAGACCATGGCGGAGTACGATGCTCAGTTTACCTAGTTGGCTCGATTTGTACCTCACATGGTAGATACAGAATACCGTAATGCTAGGAAGTTTGAAGCTAGACTTTGTGTACCCATTAAAGGCAAGGCAAATGTTCTAAAGCTATCCAATTATGTTGATGTCCTAGGTAGAGCTCTTATGTCTGAAGCAAACTTAGCAGAACAAGATAGATCCAGGGAATGGCGAAGGAAGAGACAAGAAATTGAAATAAAAAAAGGATCAACCAGTGTTGTCAACAAGAAGCCGAATGTGGGAATGTCTAGCCACTCTAATGAAGAAAGCAATAGTAGACTAACATGTGTTGTATATGAAAAACATCATTAGGGACCTTGTCATCGAAGCACATGAGCATATTTTAAATGTGGAAAGGTGGGTCATCTCAGGAAAGATTGTCCCAAGGCTCAACAAAGTGTTGCTAGCTCTTCTGGTTCAGTGCTAGTTTCAAAGTTGTAACGCCCCAAATTTCTAGCCCAAATGATAATACAATAATCATGGCTCTTTCAAGGAAAACCGAATATAAATCTCCAAACTTACATTACATGATACAATAGTTCTTTATGCAACAATACATTAATCCAACAATAAGTAAATAAACAAATAAAAACCCCCAAGGGTTTACAAGTTTCCAAGGCTTGAGCCTGGTTACACAAAACGGTTATTCAAACCCACACAAACACAGCCCTTGGCTTACACACAGAGTCACAGCAAAATGAGAGCATTGTACTCCCAACACACATACTTCCACACCCCTAGTTGGGTGTGATCACCACATCTTTTCCTGCACAAAAATCCCGTAAGGTGAGCATAAAGCCCAGTAGGAAATTCTTAACAAAGTATATACATTTTATGTAAGATAATCTTAACAATGACAATGGATCGAAGTTCCCATGAGGGTGTTTAATCACGCAGAAGAATACAATCTAGAAGAGGAAAAACAGAGAGAAAATCAAGTATCTTGAACCTATGCATTGTCCATATATATATAGCATATAGTGGCTGTTAATTAATGGTTGCAACTTATTAACTTCAAACTCAATGATCACCATGTTTCTAAACCATTGTGACTCTTCATTCAAATTTTAAACTTCCTACTTCTAGTAACTTCTTCCTGCGAGAAGATTGAATCACCATATAAGGATTTGATTTGGTGTGAGAGGGTCCACCATATTATGGTGTGACCACCTCTCATACCTTCATCTCCCACTTTATCACATTATAATATTGGTGATAAAACCTGAGTTAGGCATGTTTACCTTGGTACCAAAATTTTGCCTCATGCCAACTTTCATCTATGAAATTACCTCATAGATCGACGTCTGATTGTGACTTGGCCATACGTGCGCATGTTTTTGCCACCAATCTGACCGCACCCGTACGAATGTGTGTAGACACCCCATTTTTGACCGACCTCAAGACTTTGAAGTCATCGTTTGTGCACTCGGTGATTGCGCATGTTTGTGCTAGTTTTAAGTGCCCGAAGGTCTCGGCCGAGCGCCTTGTCTTTGAGCCTCTGAACTCTTTGTGTTTTGGCCTTGCTTTGGGGCTATGCCTTGGTACCTTTGCCTGGAGGGAGAGAGAGGCCTGTAGGCCACTTTTTGTAGCCGTACGCTACTTTTCTCTCTTGTAGGCCACTTATGGTGGCCGATGGGCTAGTTTCGGGAGCTTTTGACTGAGTGCCTTGTCTTGGGGTCTCTTGGATCCCTTCCTTTTGATTTGTTTTTGGACCATACCTTGTTAACCCTTGCTTAGAGGGAGGGGAGGGCCTGTTGGCCACTTTTGGTGGTTGTAGGCCACTTTCTCCTCTTGTAGGCCACTTTAAGTGGCCAGTAGGTCAGTGGAAGTGGCCGGTCGGCCACTTGAAGTGGCCTACAGCTTTTTTTCTATTTTTGTAGATATTTTTGGTGCCAGCTATGCCAGCTGTTGGGCACAGAATGCATCCTCCATACACGTATATGGAGGGATTGTAACAAGCTTTTAGCTTGTCAAACAAGCTTGAGGCTTGTAATTCTATATAAAGGGAGCTCTCTTCCCCTTTCAAGGGTTCAGAATTTTGAGAAGCAAATTTTCCCCTCTCTCTCTCTAGAATCCCCCCTCTCTTCCCTTTTGGTGCTTGAAAGTGAGCTTTCTTCACATTTTTGCAAAGAGACTCTTAGCCAAATACCACCATCATTGAGCTGAGGTTCTTGGAGGTCATATTTAAGTGCTAAAAGTTGGTTTTGGCTCAAAGAAGTTGCTGTTATTGCTGTCCTTCAAGGGTGAGTCCCATATCCTCTTTAAAGCTTTACTTTCATTGCTTATTTGGCCATCCTTGCATGCTATTTTAGGCCTTGCTTGCAACTATAAAAACCTTTGTTTCTAAGTGCTTAAAATGGTTGTTTAAGGCCTCTTTGGTGTTGAGGGTGTTCTACCCTCTTGTGTGCCTTATTTACTTAAGATTGGTGCCATCTTTTAAAGCTTTAGAGGCACCCTTTGTTTGGCCTTTCTAACACTGAAACTCAGAGGAATTTCATTAGTAGAAACCATGTTTTAAGGTCTAAAGTAGGAGGGGGTGGCCTCCCCTCCTTGCCTCTTGGTTCCATGTCTTGTTGGCCTCATACTTGAGCATATTTTTCTAGCATGTGTCGGCTTGATCTCAGCCTATATTTTGGTCTTATTTTAGTATGTTGTAGCTCTGTTTTAGCTTGGTTGAGTCACCTTATGCATGCTTCATACATTTGTAGTGTAATCCTACTCGCTAGCCTAACATGCTTCATGTCTTAGCCTATAATTCTAGCATGTATTGGCTCTACTCCAGCATATTTTTGGCCATTATTTAACATGCTTCAACTCTGATTTTAGTTGGTTGGATCACCTCTTGCTTGGTTCTTGCACTTGCAGTGCAATCATGCTCCTTAACCTAGTGTACTTGGTGTTTTGGCCTTTCATTCTAGCTTGTCTTGGCTATACTCCATGCATGTTTTGGTATTATTTTGACATGCTTTAGGACTGTTTTGAGTGCTCTTGGCCTTTTGGGGCTTGCTTTGTATAGCTATAGTGTAAATGACTTCACTAGTCTTGAGTTTTGAGACCACTAGCATGCTATATTTGTGATGTGTGCATGATATAGCATTATCTGGTATATAAATTCATAGCATAAACTTTTGTCATACTCTCATGTTTATCACTCTTTCATTGTGTTTAAGATTTGTGCCTTTTATGCCTTGTTTGTGAGCCAATACTTGAGCTTATTTTTCTTGCCAGCTATGCTGCGAGTCTATCTTTTTGCTACTATTTTGATCTGCCTTAGGTCTGTTTTGAATGGTTAAGGTCATTTGAGCATCGCTTAGTATTTGTAGTGTAAAGCCTTGACTAGCCTTGAGTTTTGGGCCTTTAACATGTTGTATCTGTTATTTGATGATATGGCATCATTTGGACATGGTATTTCAGAGCATATACTTCCATCATACACTCATATATATCGCTCCTTAATTGTGTTTGAGAGTTGAGCCTTATGCCTCGTTTATGAGCCAATGCATGAACATCATTTTCTTGCTTTTCATGCTATCTTCTCGGTTCATTTTAGCCACTGTTTTGGCCTGTTGTAGCTCTGTCTTGGGCTGGTTTGGTTATTTGTGCATAGTATTGCATGCCGCTAGTGTTGTGTCCTTCGCTAGTCTCGGTGTTCTTGACTCTTAGCATGCATTGCATGAGTTGTTAGCATGTTTTCGCATCATTTGTCGTGCCATTTCAGTGCTAAAATGTATACCATTGCATGCCATCTTTCATTTGTTGTATCACTTTGAAAGAGGTCTTAAGCCCGTTGTTGGTTTGAGCATGAACTTGAGGCGTTCATGCCCAATGGCATGATGCTTCTTTCATGCTCAAGAAGCTTGTGGCTTGGTCTGTCTTTCCAAATTAGAGGACTTCTGACTTTTGGATTTAACTGGTTAAAGGACTTATCGGTAATCTAAAGCGAGTAAACAAAATGAATCAAAGTAAAACATGCCAAGATAACATGTTTGTGTTGCATTGCATGTGTTTGGATAGGACGTTAATCCAAACACGAGAAATGAGAGACGTTTCATACTTGAAGTGATGAAACGTGCCTCATTTCTTGGTCGCCGTCCCCCTTGATTGTGCATGATAGGGTGGAGGCATCTTGAGTCTTGTGTGTTATTTGTGTATTCATCGACTTGTACAAACTTGCTTCTCGGCCATCGTGCATTGTCATGCTCAGTTGGTGCCTGAGAGTCGAGTACCACGCTCCTTTGAGCTTGAGAAATGATAAGAGGGTGGTTGTACACACATACCCTGCAAATACCTTGCCTTGCCCCTTTTGTACTCTGTTTGCAACAAAATTGGAGAATGCAGAAACAAGTAGCCGACCGGCCAAAGCAAGTGGCCGACCGGCCAGTGAAAGTGGCCTACAGCCTCCTTAGGTGGCCGACAGTTCTCAGGCTCAGAGGTGGTCCAAAGTTGTTCTGGTTTTGGAGCAGAAACAACCTGGAGATTGGTTCGGTGTTCAAGAATCAAGGAGAATGCAAACAGAGGCAACCGGTGGCAAGGCGATGGATTTTCGGGACGATGCCAATCGAGCATGCATGTCTCTCTCACCCGCGAGGCCATCTTCTCTTTATTGCTTTATTAGTTAGTTATTTCTAACTAGTTCAAATGTGTTGTAATTAATTAGCTTAGATAGTTAATTAATTTAAATTGTTTTAATTAGCTTAGATTAGCTAGTTATTCAACTCAGTCTGTAATAATTGATTAGCTAGAATAGTTAGTTAATTAGTTTATCTGTAATAGTTAGCTTAATTAGCGTAGCTAGTTAACTTATTCATTCAGACCCTCCGTCAAGAGGGCAAATGCTGTAATAAGTGTGCGTGTGTGTGTGAATGTCTTCCAACCCCACGTCTTTCTCCCTTTTATTTATCAGCTTTTGATGGTTAGTTTTAGGGCATGTTTCAATTAGCATACTTATGCTTTGCATGCGTGCATCATTCATTCGTATTGCATGCACCAGGCTCAGCGCATCATTTAAACTGCATTGAATTTCAATACTTACTTGAATACGTGTTTCAAAGCATGTTATCGAGTGTTGCATTCATAAGCCATCTTAGAATAGCCGAGCCTATTTTAGTTGCATCATTGCATGTGTTGCATTAGGCATCTTAGCATAGCTAGGATCATGCATTGATTACTAACTAGCTTTTGTTTTGGCTCGGAGTACAGGTAAGTGTTTACGCTTTAGCATACTGCATGAGTGTGAGTGTTGCCATAACAGCATGCTTGCCATGAGGCTATTTGCTTAAATGCTAAACTGCATGAATGCCTGTGGATGAAGGCTTTATTACTTGAATTGAAACAATTCATCAAATGTGAGTTTTAAGCCTACTTGGAGTGGCAAATCATCATGTTTAAGCCCACCTTGTTTGGTGGAATCTGCATTTTTAAGCCCACTTGAGGGTGGCAAATTCAAACCATTTTGCGAAAACAAACATTGAATTGTTTTTGTTTCAATTTAGGCGATCTAGTCTATACTTGTATGCTGTGCGCATCACGTAGTAGTAAGTTAGCTAAATAACCGGAATAAGAACACATGTTTTGTTCTCAAAACAACATATCATGTTAGTAGAGGCCGATCCTTTGATCGGGCGAGTGAAGGTGCTCATTTTAGGACCTTCCCCTCTGTACCCAAGTTCCCGAGCCGAGGCTACTTTGGTGATGACGGACACGTGCCTTAGGCACGAGTTAGGTTTCCTAAATTCCCCAAATAAAATATTTAGGTGGCGACTCTGAAATCTGGCAAAGCAGTCCATGTTGGCGCTTTTTGATTAAAATCGATTTTCCAAACGATTTGCCGGATTTGGACTCTTTGGTGATTTATCAGTCTTACATTGCATTTTGTGAGATTAGATTCAGAATCGTGACAGGAGTCCGAACTGTTGTAGCTATGAACCCCAATCCGCGCCCTCTTCGAAATGGGGGCGTGCGGAGCGAGTTCGAGCGGTCTAGAATGTGTTCTCCCACTGACAACACATTCCAGATGACTTCAATTCACTATGTTTCAAGTGACCAGCATCAATTTTCAGTAATGAGTTTATAGTCCATACGCAATCACCATTGATGACTTCAGCCGCACACATTTTTCATGTGTCGATCTGCACTGAAATTATTGTTAAGTACTTCCTTTAAGACTCATTCCTGAAGGTTTTCCTTAACACACCTTATCAATGACTTTTTGCTGATCAAGCAGACAATATCATCTAGTTAGCATGTTGCACATTATGGACTTTACATCTCATGCTAACTATGATATTCGTACCATGTCAGTTCCTCTATCTTGTTACCTGACCAAACACATGTTTCCATGCAAGATAGAGTCGCAAAACATCGATTATCTAGGCGTCCCCAAAGTCATCGGACTATGCTCTTATATAAGTAGCTAAACCACCTAGCTAGGCATTTTTCAATCCCATATTAGCTACATGTTCTCTGAATTTTTCCAGAGACAACCCTTTGGTCATAGGGTCAACCACCATCTCTTCTGAGGTTATATAACTGACTTTAATTTCACCTCTCTCCACTATGTCCTGAATATAGTGGTAACTTACATCAATATGTTTTCCCTTAGAGCTATTTGCTCCACTTTTTATTAATGAGATGGCGGACTGATTGTCACAAAACATATTGACCGGTCTGGCAGGTATACCTAATTGTAAACTGTCAACAAATCATTTTATCCAGACCGCATTACTAACAGTTGTGCTGCAAGCTATGTATTCAGCTTCCATAGAGTACTTTGCAACACAAATCTGTTTCTTACTTAACCAAGAAACTGTTCCACCAAACAGAACACATGACCACTAGTAGATTTTCTATCATCTAATCTCCTGTAAAATTTGCGTCAGTGTATCCTTGTATGTCTAAATCACACAAACAAACATAATTTCAAATTTTTAGTGCCTTTTAAATATCTGAATATTCTTTTGACTGCTTGCCAATGTTCCTTGCCTGGATTGGATTGAAACCTACTTACCAATCCAACTGGCATGACAGATATCAGGTCTTGTGCTTGTCATAGCATACATTAGGGCTGCCTACTGCCTGCATACAGGATATTTCTCATTTCCTCAACGTCAGACTTAGTTTGAGACTCATACTTTTTACTAAGACTTTGTCCCTTGCAAACAGGCGCACTTAAAGAATTACAGTTATCCATATTAAATCTTTTGAGCACCTTGTCTAAATATTTCTCTTGATCTAGATATAATATTTTGAATTTCTATCTCTTGAAATTCTAATTCCTAGAACATAGGTTTCAAGACCCATGTCTTTCATTTCAATCTAGATGCCAAGAAAGTTTTTGGTTTTTTTTAATCATATCTGGACAATTTCCTGCTAACAATATTCATCTACGTATAAAATAATATTGCTAACTTGTCATCATTTTTCTATGATAAACACCAGTGATCTAATGGACTTACAACATAGCCCATTTCTAAAATAGCTTGGTTGGAATTGTCAAGTACCAATTGTCTTGAAGATTGTTTAATCCATATAGAGATTTCTTCAACTTGTAGACCTTATCCTCATTCCTGTTCTAGAAACCATCAGTTGAATCGTATACATTTTCCTCTTTTAATTCTCCATTGAGAAAGCAGTTTTAACATCTAATTGATCAATTCCAAATCCATCCTAGCTACTACCCCATTAGAATCCTTATAGAGGCAAATTTTTGCAACAGGAAATATGTATCTACGAAGTCTATTCTAAGTTTTTGAGTGAATCCCTTGGCTACTAACCTGGCCTTGTATTTCTCCAAACTTCCTTCTACTTTGAATTTCTTTCTAAGAACCCATTTGCAACCAATGGCTTTTCTTCCATTCGGGAGATCAGTTAATTCCCAAACATCATTTTTCTTAATCGAGTCAAGTTCTTCATTCATTGCCTCAAGCCATTGAGTAGCATCACTGCTACTCATTGCTTCATTATAAGTAGTAGGATCATCTTCTAAGTTATTAAGTTCGTCAACTTGAAAAACATAATGATTTTCAAAAACGTAGATGGACGTCTTGCTCTCTTACTCCCACTTATCTCAGAATTCGAAGCAGGTAAAACAATGTCATTTAATTTGCGTTTGCTCCCACTATTAGATGGTTCAGGGAGAAAATGTGGACTGTGTGACAAAGAAGGAAGAAAAGAATCCTGAGATACTTCAGAGAGCAATTCAATTTGTTCAAAGGAGTAACAAGATCAGTAGATTCAAGAAAAATAGCATCTCTACTTTCTATTAATCCACATTCTGGATGATAAAAACAATAACCACTCTCATTTTCAACATAACCAATAAACTTGCATTCCCAAGTTTTACTTCCCAATTTATCCCTTAAAGGTTTGGGAATAAGTACATGTGCTTTACATCCCCAAACTTTGAGATTTTGAACATTAGGTTTAATTCCATGCTAGCATTCATAAGGAGTTAGAGGTTTGGCTTTTGTTTTGACTCTATTTAATATGTATGTAGCGGTGGACAAGGCTACCTGTAGACGCGCCCCACGAGAACTCCCCGACATCTGCGCGCCTGCGAGGGCAGCGCGAATCTCATTTTGTTCTCTGAGCTACTACAGTTCGGACTCAATGTCACGGTTCTTAATCTAATCTCGCAAAGTGCAATGCAAGACTGATAAATCACCAAAGAGTCCAAATCCGGCAAATCGTTTTGGAAAACTGATTTTTATAAAGAAGTGTCAAACATGGACTGCTTTGCCAGATACGGAGTCGCCACCTAAATATTTTATTTCGGGGGAATTTAGGAAACCCTGACTCGTGCCGAAGGCCACGTGTCCGTCATCACCAAAGTTGCCTCGGCTCGGGAACTTGGGTACGAGAGGGGAAGGTCATGCAATGAGCACCCCTGCTCGCCCAATCAAAGATTAGCCTGTACTAAGCATGATATTTTGTTTTTGAAAACACATGTGCTCTTATTCCTGTTAATTAGCTAATCTTACTATGATGCGCACAGCATACAAATATAGACTAAATCGCCTAATTTGGAACAAAACATTGCATGTTCGTTTGTGAAAATGATTTAGAGTTTGCTACTCGCAAGTAGGCTAAATCGGGGATTTAATGAATTGTTCTAATTCAAGTAATCCAACCTTCACCCACAGGCATTCAGGCAGTTAATCAAATAAGCAGTTAGCCTCATGACAAGCATGCTAACATGGCAACACTTAACACACATGCAGTATGCTAAAGCGTAAACACTCACAGTGTACTCCGAGCCAAAACAGAGAACTAGTTACAAATCATGCATGATCCTAGTTCATGTTAAGATGGCTAATGCAACACATGCAAAAGTGCAATTAAAATAGGCTCGGCTATTCTAAGATGGCATATGAAATGCAACTTGGTACATGTATTCAATTTGGAATTGAAATACAATGCAGTTTGTATGATGCGCCGAGCCCGATGCATGCAAAACAGATGAATGGATGCACACATGCGAAGCATAAGTTATGCTAATCGAAATATGCCCTAAAACTAACCATCGTAAGTAATTAAGTAAAAGGGAGAAAGAAATGGGGATTAGAAGACATGCATCACACACACGCACGCTTATTACAACATTGCGCCTCTCGATGGAGGGACCGAATAAGAAGCTAACTAGCTAATCTAAGCTAATTAAACTAATTATTACAACATAATTAATTAACTAATCCTAGTTAACTAATTATTACAAAACAAATTTAAATAGCTAAACGCATTAACTATTAAGGTACAAAACAAAGCAAAAGCTAGCTATCTAAGCATGGCAGCTAAGGAAAGCAATAAATCAGGAGCCTCAGAGGGAGAGGAATGCATGCAAGCCCTGTCGCCTTGTTTGGAAATCCAATTCGATGCCCCGATTTGCCTCTGTTTTCAATTATCCTCAGAAACTTGCACCAAGCTCCAGAAAGCTGAAACTCCACCTTGAGAGACCTGTGGGAGGGTGGCCGACCACTTTTGGTCTCTCCAGCCACTTGCCGACCACTTTTCTTGCAGAAAGCTAGAAAAAGTGGTCGACCAGCTAGTTTTTCTGGCTGGCCGACCAGTTGTTGCTACTAAATTCCAGTTTGCTGCAACAGAGAGCAAGAAAGGGCATGGCAATGTATTTGCAAGATATGTGTACACAACCACCCTCCCTATCATGTCATAAGCTCAAGGGAGTGTTGTTCTCGACCCTTAGGCCACCAATCGCGCATTTCAATGCATGATGGCCAAGAGGCAAAGTTGCACAATTCAATATGAAAATGAATGCACAAGTAAACACATAAGGCCTAAAACTCTATCATGTATGATCAAGAGCGTCGGCGACCGAGAATTGAGACACGTTTCATCACTTTAAGTATAAAACGTCCCTTGTTTCTCATGTTTGGACTAACACCTATTCCAAACAAAATGCAACACATAACATGGCATGCACAATGCTATGTAACATGGAATATGCAAAAATACAATGCAACACAAGCATGCAAATATGCAATATGACTTGAGCATGCAATCATGCAATGCAACAATATGATACAATGCAACTAGCATACACAATGCGAATGTCAACTAGCATACTCAATGCGATATGATCATGACATACACAAACGTAATGAAATGACATGGCATACACAATGCGATGAACTACATGGCATACACAATGCTCAATGGACTTAAACCAAAATGGATAGACCTCAGCCATGCCCAAATTAGTGGCCATAATGATGAAACAAAGGCACAAAAAGGCGAGGCATGTATGCACAATGCATTGGCCAACCAACTAGGCCTAAGAGCACAACTCTCAAGAGTGCTCAAGGAGTGATAAATGCGGAAGTGTAACAACACTAAATGCACTGAAATAAGGTATAAAATGATGTCAAATCATTCAAACAACACAAGCATAGCATGCAAAGGTTCTTAAAGCATGAAGGCTAATAAAGAGGACTGCAAAGGAGGCATGCAATACATGGCAAATATGCATGAACCAACCACAAACAGAGCTCAAGTAGGTCTAAACATGGACCAAAACATGCTAAGATGGAGGCTCAAAGACCTAGGCAAGATGGCATACATGCTAGGCCATAAGTAAGGCAACAATGCACAACACTTAAAAGCATTCAAAGCATGAAAGAAGTGGGAACATGGCAATGCCAAAAGCTCTGAAATGAAGTATTAAACGATGTCAAATCATCTAAATAGCTCAAAGATAGCATGCATGAGTCAACAAAACACAAGACTAGCAAGGCCAATTGCACTACAGCTATACAAAGCAGGAAGCATGTGACCAAGGCAACCCAAAACAGTCCTAGAACATGTCAAAATGAGTCTAAAACATGCATGGAAGGAAGCCAAAACAAGCTAGCATGAAGGGCATAAGGCATGATGCATACA
Organism: Camellia japonica; assembly: GCA_030407325.1. NCBI lineage: Eukaryota > Viridiplantae > Streptophyta > Magnoliopsida > Ericales > Theaceae > Camellia > Camellia japonica. The sequence continues at coordinate 161,359,886 of JAPPVO010000019.1, read as the reverse complement.
AGGCAAATAAGGTGAATTACACTACACTTATTAAGACCAAGCATGGGATAACTTAACTAACAAAAATCAGAGTTATATCATGGCAAAATAACCCCAAATAAGCACTAAAATGATGGCTTGCAAGCTAAGGCATGAAGACATACACAATGATTCATGTTAAGGCATAAAGGGGCAAACCCTCCAACGCATTGAATGAGTGATAAATGCAAGTACATGAACATGAAACATGGACTGAAATCACATAATAAATGATGCCAAATCATTCAAATAGTCCAAGTAAAGTATGCTAGTGGACTTGATGCACAAAGCTAACAAGCTAGAATGCACTATAGCTACACAAAGCAAGGCATGCATGACCAAAATAACCAAAATCAGAGCTAAATCATGTTAAAACATGGACAAAAGCTTCTTGAAGTTAAGCCAAAAGCATGCTAGAATGACATGTTAAAGCATGATGCATGTTAAACTATTTCATGGATTGGCACTACAAGTGCATGGAGCATGCAAAGACTAACCAAACCAAACCCTAGCAGAGGTATGACATGTTAAAACAACACCAAAAACCTATTGAGATGGCACCAAAACAAGCTAGAAAGACATGCTCAAACATGAGACACACAAAGCTAGTTTGTAAGATTTACACTACAAGTGTATTATACATGCAAGGGATGACCAAACCAAGCAAAAACAGTGGTAAGCCTCAGCAAAATAACCACAAATACATGCTAAGAACAAGCCAACACAAGCTTAAAACACATGCTCAAACATGAGGCATATATGGCAAGTATTCAAAATACAAGGAGAGGGGATGACCCTCTCCTATTTAAGACCCCAAAACCACCTTTCCACCACTGAAAATCCTTTGGATTTCAGTGGTAGAAAGGTCATGCACAGGTTACAACAAGAGCCTAAAGGGATGGCTCAAAATAAGGCCTAAGAGGGGGTAGATCACCCCCAACGAAAAAGTGACCTCAAACAAACTTATTAAGCACACAAAAACAGAACTTTTTCTAGTTAAGAGTTAAGCTTAAAATAGTATGCAAGTAGGCTCAAAAGCTTAAGCAAGAATGGGGGTTTTAAGGGTTAGAAACTCACCCTTGATCACCTTCTTCAAGGTTGCAACTCCAGCAGGTTTTTCAAGCCCAAACCAACCCAAGAACACCAAAAACAACTCCTAAGCACCTCAGCAACTAAAGAATGGTGTTTGAGTGTGTGTTTGTGTGTTAAAGTAAGACAAAACTACACTTTAAGGCACAAAAATAAAGAACCAAGGCAAGATAGATACAAAGCTATATGTATAACTCAAGCCCTAATTTTTTCTGAACCTAGAAGAGGGAAGAGGGAGGAGGAGCCTCCCTCTTATAGAGAACAAAAGGCAAAGCTTCTCCAAGAAGCTAAGGGCCAAGGCAATCCCTCCATACACGTGTATGGAGGATGGCTGGTGCCCTCCCAGCTGAGGAAAATATCTCCAAAAAGGTGACAAAAAGTAGCCGACCACTTAAAGTGGTCGGCCAGCTACTTAAAGTGGTCGGCCGACCACTTTAAGTGGTCTCCCAGAACAACAACTGGTCGGCCATGGTGGGAGAGAGTCCAGAGGATGAAAACAAGCAAATGGTGTGGTGGCCGACCACTTTTGATGGTCCAAAGATCAGGGAGACCAGTTGTCAGACCAGAAAACTGGCTGGCAGGAGGAAAAGTGGTCTCCAAGGGGAAATACTGGTCTCCCACCCTTGTACCACCTTCCAAACAAGGAAAACAAGGTTTGTGCCAAAAATAAACCAAACGGATGCAAGATGAAAGTTCGAGAGGCCAAAGCGCAGCCGGAGCCTCGAAAACTAGCTGTCGAGCACAAAAGTGGTTTACGACCACAAAAGTGGTCTCCCAAACTACAGTGGCCCTCTAGGCCAAGGAAACAAAGTGTGGTTCAAAAACCATGCCAAACGGAGAACGTTAAGCGATCCCGAGACAAGGCGCGCGGCCGAAGGCAGCAAAAAAATCGGAACCTAGTCTCTAAACGGGAAAAGTGGCCTACGACCACAAAAGAGTGGTCTACCAAACCCCTCCCTCCCTCAGGCAAGGAAAACTAGACTTGGTCCGCAAACTGAGTCAAAGCACAAAGAGTTCAGAGGCCCGAAGGCAAGGCTCTCAGTCGAAACTCCAAAACCTCGAAACGAGCATAACATGCACTATCACCGAGCACTCAATCGATGACGTCTGAGTCTTAGGTCGGTCAAAAATGGGGTGTCTACACTACCCCAAAAAATGAATAGAAAATCAGCATAAGCCATCATAGACCTTGTCATTTCCATAGAGTACGATTTCGTCTTTCTGCGACCCATTTTGTTGCGGTGTGTATGGCATTGTAAACAAATGTTTTATGCCATTGTCCTTGCAAAAAGATTCCATAGCTTCATATTCGCCACCTCTATCATTATTCAAGTGTTTAATGGACCGACCAAGTTGCTTTTTTACCTCTAATTTATATTCCTTAAACTTGTCAATTGCCTCTGATTTGTGTTTAAGAAGGTAGATATGTCCATATCTTGAATAATCATCAGTGAAAGTAATAAAGTATTCCATACCTCGATGAGTTTTAGTTCTTAATTTTGAATACAGCCCAAACCTCTTAGTTTGCAAAACAGAGTCTTCTTCTTCGCACTGTATATTCCGGTCGTCTTCTCTGGTGAAGGGTGTTGGCGACCACACACTGAAATTTGAACTTTGAGGATCAAATTTTTGCCCTTTTTCACAACGAATATTACCGTTGTGATCAAAATTCTGAGAAGAACAAGATGGTGCCAATTTGGAGACCAATTTGAACCAAAAATATTTTATAAAATTGCTTCCAATGGTGTAATTCGGACTCACTTTCGGCAAGGTTTGGAACAATAGCACCACTAGTAGTTATTTTCTTCGGATAGTTTTCTGGAAATACAACACGTTGTTGATGATTAAATAAACAAACCGAATTAACCAATGCCAAGATTGACGATCAATGATTTTCTAAATTTTTGGTAAATAGAGTTTGGAAAATTTTTGTTCTTCCGGACTATATTTTGACATCTGCGATAATGTGTAACCTTGCTCTGACACCACTGTAAGATAATCTTAACAATGGCAATGGATCGAAGTTCCCATGAGGGTGTTTAATCACGCAGAAGAATACAATCTAGAAGAAGAAAAACAGAGAGAAAATCAAGTATCTTGAACCTATGCATTGTCCATATATATATAGCATATAGTGGCTATTAATTGATGGTTGCAACTTATTGAATTCAAACTCAATGATTACCATGTTTCTAAATCATTGTGACTCTTCATTCAAATCTTAAACTTCCTACTTCAAGTAACTTCTTCCTGCGGGAAGATTGAATCCCCATATAAGGATTTGATTTGGTGTGAGAGGGTCCACCATATTATGGTGTGATCACCTCTCATACCTTCATTTTATACAAGTCTCAAGAGATGAAATGCACATGTCATGCTATGCCCTTTTTGAAGATAAATCACATTTTCATCTTTTGAAAAACCATCATACTCAATGATATCATGTAATTTCAATTGTTCAAAACTTAACAATTTATTTCAATGGCGGTAAATAGACTCTGGTAATCCCTAGGTCGGTGTCTGCAAGTAGACTATACAAGTATTACCAAATCGTCATTTTTACCGGTATTAACCGGAGGCTCGACACTTATCCGCGCGGTTTTCGGTCTTTCACCCCGGACTCTTAGGCCAACTTATTCAATATCATCTACACCACCTATCAAGACTTACCAACGTATTTACCCCAAAACCATTCCATGAAAACTTGTTTCTCAACATTCTTTTCTCAATGCAAGTTTTCAAATCAACTTTCAAAATTTAATGTAATCAAATGAATTGATATGCCAATTTCACAAGATGAATATAAATACTTTTATTCTAATTCATCATCCATGGAATAACACAATTCTCTCTTCTCAAGTATCCTCAACAATTAGTTATTTCAAGATTATTTCAACGTTTTGAACAATAATTTCCAAAATGAACAACAATTCTCATATTCCCTGAAATTCATCATTTATATAAATATAAATAAGAAATTTTCCAAACATCCATTTATTTTGACACACAAATAAATAAAACAATATCATTCATGGATTTTCAAACTCCTTTAAAAAAAATCCCCAAATTCTAGGTTTTCTCACCAAAACTATACAACTCAAATCTTTTGAAAGAAAACTTTCCAAAATCATCTTTTCTTTAATCAACGAAGATCAAAATTCGTAAAATCATTTTAAAAAAACAAGAGACAAACCCATTTTCAAAATCGCTCAACTTCTTGAATCAACAATCAATTTTCAAAGCTATCGAAAGATGATTTCAAAATCATAGATCTTGCAAAAATATATATAACTCTAAGAAAATCCCTACCTCAAGTTTTGAAGAAGAAATGAGATGAAACCCCAAAATCAACGGTGTCGAAACTCATCTTCACCGCACACAACGAAGCCCTTGAGAAATTAACCAACTCTATGAAGAAGCTATGGCAGAACTCTAATATCTTAAGAAATCAAGGTTTTGATCCAATTTTGCGTAGGGAAATGTAAGAGAGAAGGGAGAGGAAAGGTTTTTTAGAGAGAGATATACAAAACTGATCTGAAATATCAGATTCACAAACTAATATAACATGGTCCGCTCGAGCGTGGAAAGCCCCGCTCGAGCGTCAAATACACTTTCCCAGTACTTTTGCAGATAGGTCAAACTTCTGGAACCAAACATTCTCCGCTCGAACGCATAAACGGCCACTCGAGCGGACAAGCAACTTCTAATGCATTTTGCATTTTTGCTTCGGGGGTGCTGCCCCTCAACCCTGCCAGGGCACTGCCCCCTGGACCCCCGCGAGCTAACCGGGCAGCTCGATCCCCGACATACTCAGCGAAGTGGCAAAACTTGGATCGCTACAAAACGCAAATGCAATTGGAAAGGAGAATGTTAGACAAGCAAGAGCTTTTGCGCTGGTTCCTAGAGATACACATAATACAAAGTCGGTTGTTTCAGGTATCCTTTCTATATGTGCTCAAAATGCTTACGTATTGATTGATTCGGGTTCTACGCATTTTTTTTTTTGAAATCCTTTGCTAGCAAATTGAATAAAATATTAGAACCCTTGGATTACTTGTTATCTGTTTCTTCACCATCAGGAGGATCTATGATACGTGTATCTATTTATCCAGCATGTGAAATCATGATTGAAAATGTTAAATTGTGTGCTGATTTGATGCCTATTGAAATGAGTCACCATGTGAAATCATGATCGGTAAAGTAACTCATCTCAATAGGCACCAAATCAACATACAATTTAACAATTTTCAATCGCGAATTCACATGCTAGATAAATGGATGCACATATCATAGATCCTCTCGATGGTGTAGAAACAGATAACAAGTGATCCAAGGGTTCTAATGTTTTATTCAATTTGCTAGCAAAGGATTTCGACACAAAAAATGCGTAGAACCCGAATCAATCAACACATAAGCATTTTGAGCATATATAGAAAGGATACCTAAAACAACCGACTCTGTATTATGTGTATCTCTAGGAACCAGCGCAAAAGTTCTTGCTTGTTTAACATTCTCCTTTCCAATAGTGGGTTTTGCATTTGCCTTTGAAACTGGGACTGAACCAGACAAGCTAGCAACACTTTGTTGAGCCTTGGGACACTCCTTCCTGAGATGACCCACTTTTCCACATTCAAAACATGCTCCTGTGCTTCGGTGACAAGGTTCCCAATGATGTTTTTTACATACAGCACATGTTGGTCCACTATTGCTTTCTTCGTTGGAGTGGCTAGACATTCCCACATTCGGCTTCTTGTTGATAACACTGGTTGATCCTTTCTTTAATTCAATTCCTTGTCTCTTCCTTCGCCATTCCCCGGATCTATCTTGTTCTATAAGTTCAGACCGCTTTAGCGCACAATGACCCCCTCCCAGAAGTTCAGACTACAAAAGACCACTTGAGCACAAGAAAGACTACTCGCAAAGATTCCTCGTTTCTAGTAGCTTTGCAGACTGTAAAAGACTGCTCGAGCATAAGAAAGACCACTCAAGCGAACAAACAAAAATCTAGACATCAACTCATTTGAAAAACTAACTCCAAACTTGTTTCAAACACAACCAAAACTCCCAAATAGCCAAACTCAACTAGTAACAAGATGAAAATGGAATTAACAATAGTTAAGGACATGGATTCTCTAATTCAAAAGCAAGAAATGGGTCGAGTTTAAACCGGAACCGTTATAAAAACAATCTTCCACCGATAACCAAAACAGATATTTCTACTCAACAAATAATTTTTCCAACAATAGATAAAATCTCAAAATTTCAAAATGAGAGTGATAATAAACATCCAACTCCACTCTCATCATCAACAGATACCCTTTTTTTATATCTTTTCAAAATCCAACACTATTTCATTTTCTTTGATAAACCAACATCAAGGATTTTTCAACAAAACCTTCTTTATTTTCAAAATCACATTTGAATGAGGAATTTCCAACATAATCCAACAATCCATATACATCCACAATCCTTCTCAAGAATTTATATGAAAAACCCCTCTTTTACTTTTCAACATCAAACCCTAGGTTTAACCCAAAACATCCAAATCACTACACACTTTTCAAAAAGCAAATAACTAAGCTAAAAATCATATGAAAGTCAAAGAAATCACTACCTCAAGTCTAGAAGATGAAGAAAACAAGGGTTGAAGCTTGATGGGGCCAAAAATATGATCCTCCCCGATTAGAATGAAACTTTCGACGAGCTCTACATTTTTCTCCAAAGAGCTATGGTGGAGAAATCAATGGGTGAGGATGTATTTGGGGTTTTAAGGCAAGAACAAGAGAGAGAGAGAGAGTGAAGAAATTAGGGTTTCAAAGGTATTAGAGAGAGAGAAAGGAATGAAAAAGCGATTGAAAAATCCCTTTTCCCGAATTTATATACGCGCAGACCGCTCGAGCAGCCAATACACCGCTCGAGCGTAAGAGACAATAAGTGACACCGCTCGAGCGACCAATAGGGATGGCAATTTGAACCCGGCCTGACAGGGACCCGACCCCCCGACCCCAATTTGAGCAGTTTTTCCCCGAAAAATATCCCCAATGGGGCGGGGATGGTATTCAAAAATCAATCCCCAATCAGTTTCGGGCCGAGGACGGGGATAAGTGTCCCAGTCCCGTACCCGGCCCATCCCCGGCTCTGTTTGTCCCCAAAATGGAATTATTATTTTACCCTTATATATATAAAAACCAAAACCAAACCCTCATCTCTTTTTTGTTACAGAACAGAACCCTCATCTCACTTCTCTCTTCCTCTCTGTCTCTCTCTCTTTCTCTCTTCCTTCTACTCTCTCTCACTCTCGCACGTCTCATCCTCCTCAGTGCCACCACGACTCCGATCGTCCTCCTCCATCGTCGTAGTCACAGTCACCCTCTGTCGTCGCAGTCATACTTACGTTGATCGTCCTCCTCCATCGTCCATCGCTGCCAATCGTCCTCCTCGATCGTCCTCTCTCTCTCTCTCTCTGTGACACATACACAGATCTCAACTCAATCTCAGATCTGTTTGTGTATATAGGATCAATCTTCATTTCCTCCTCCAGATCGAATATGTGAAGCTTCCACTGTTCAGGACATCAACTCCATTATAGGCTTTAAAATGACAGCTGAAATGAAACTAAATCTTATTTGTTCATTTGGAACAGATTCTGATTTATTAATTATTTTCTCATGTAAAAATTATTGGTTTACCTATTCAACAGTCCAACCTCTTCTCTCTCTCTCTCTCTCTCTCTCTCTCTCTCTCTCTTCTTTACAGATGAACACAAAAGCAAAAGGTTGGTCTAACAACATGTTGTGATTTCCTGAAAAATAACTAATAGGAACAAGAGTGCCACTGTTGAAATCTGTCATTTTTTTTTTTTTGGTAGTGGATCTATTGATGATTATGTTGATGTTGAAAATGAAACAATTGGGGATGATGATGATGTTGTTATTAATGGTGTTGTTGAAACAGATTTTGGGCCGAGGAATTTTCAGGATCGGGGAAATCAGATCCCTGTTCGGGGGGGAGGACGGGGACGGTAATAGGTTTCCCGCTGAGGATCGAGGATAGGGAATTTTCACAATCGGGGATCAGGGACGGAGAGTGTGATCCCTGGCCCGCCCCGGCTTGTTACCATTCCTAGCGACCAAAACACCGCTCGAGCACACAATCACCACAATCACCCCATCCTAGAAGTTTTGCAGACTGAAGAAGACCGCTCAAGCAAAGATACCCTACTCTCAGAACTTTTGCAAGCCTACAAAATACTGAAAGATCTCAAAAATCGCTCAAGCGACCAAAACACCGCTCGAGCGAACAAGCAGAAAACAAAATAGCAACTCTTTTGAAAATCTAACTCCCAACCTGTTTTAAACACAACAACTCAACTCGACTATGAACAAGACGACAAAGGATATGAACAACAATTAAAAGTACTGAATCTCGAATCTAAGAGTATTAAATGGGTCAGGTCTAAATCGGAACCCGTTATAATCTTCTCCCCTTAAGAAATTTTTTCCCCAAAATTTAAATCAAACCAATAACTACCGGATTTTAACCAACCACATTAGTAACAATGGTAAAATAAAATCCTCCAATATCCAATATTACAAATTGAGTTCCCAAAACATTTACAATGTTTACATATTACAACACGAATAAAATTTACAATGCAAATCTTAAATATTGACAAATAGGTCCGGATACTTCTCACGGACTTCCGCCTTACGTTCCAAGTCGCCTCTTCAACTCCATGGTGTCGCCACAACACCTTAACCAATGGGATGGTCTTGCCCCTCAAGACTTGATCCCGAGTATCTAACACCTAAATTGGCCTCTCTTCATACGAGGCATCTTCATCTACCTCTAACTCGGTCCAATCCAGCACGTGTTAAGGATCGAGCTCGTATTTTCAGAGCATACAAATGTGAAACACATCATGAAGCCTAGAAAGTTAGGGAGGCAAGGCCAAACGATAAGCTACCTCTTCAATTCACTTTAGAATCTCAAAAGGCTTAGGGGTGTAATTTTGGCCCGTGGCCCGCGAGCGGCCCGAAGCTCGCCCGCGGCCTGAGGTGGGCCCAGCAGGTTAAGGCCCGAGCCCAAGCCCAACTTGAGGCCTTGGGCCAGGGCTACGGCCATCGTTTTGAAGCCCAACCCGCTTGGCCGGGCCCATTGGCCTGCTCAAGACCCGCCCAAAAGCCCAGCGCGAGGCTCGGCCCGCCCACCCGATGCCCAGTGTTATTTTTAATGGAAAATAATAAAATTTTGATGGAAAAAATTTTTTAAAAAAAAATTTTTAAATTGTTTAGGCCCGTCCGAAGCCCGAGCCCAGGCCCAAGCCCATAGGCCCGACCCGAGGCCCGGCCCACTAGCCCGCCCAAAGCCTGAATACCCATGGACTTGGGCCTAATTTTCTAGCCCGTGGGCCGACCCGGCCCGATTTTTTGACGGGAGCCCGCAAGGCCCGACATGGGCCTGGCTGGGCCAAAATTACACCCCTGAAAAGGCCCAATAAATTTAGAAGACAACTTCCCGCTCTTCTCAAATCTCATCAAACCCGTCTTGGTGATATTTTCATAAACATATGACCCCCTACCTCAAAAGACAAAGGCCTCCTTCTATAGTCACATAGCTCTTCTGGCGACTCTGAGCCAAAACCAACCTCTTACGAATAAGTGTAATCTTCTCCGTAGTTTTCTAGACTAACTCCGGCCCTAACATAGGTTCGTTACCCACCTCGGCCCAACACACAAGAGATCTACACGGTCGGCCATACAAGGCCTCAAAAGGTGCCATTTTAATACTCAACTAAAAACTATTATTGTAGACAAATTCCACCAGGGGCAAGTGCCTCTCCCACGACCCCTTAAAATCAAGAAAGAAAGCCCTCAGCATGTCCTCTAAAATCTGAATGGTGCACTCAGACTGCCCGTCAGTCTGAGGATGATAGGTGGTACTAAAGGTCAACTTAATACCCAAGACACCCTATAGGCTCTACCTCAACCGAGTTGTAAAATGTGGATCCCTATCTAAAATAATAGTCACTAGGACCCTGTGAAGTCACACTATATCTCTAACATACAAATCGACAAGGTAGTCTACCTAGTCACTCATGCGTATAGGTATAAAATGTGCAGATTTGGTTAATCGATCGACCACTACCCATACAGCATCATTACCCCGTTGAGTCTTTGAAAGGCCCACAACAAAATTCATTGTGACATGCTTCTACTTCCATTCCGCTATATGTAAGGGTTGCAATAAACTCGCTGGTCGCTGATGCCCGGCCTTTACTTGTTGACAAGTAAGGCACCTCAACACTAACGAGGCTACATCTCTTTTATTCCCATCCACCAAAACTGGCGACTAAAGTCGTGATACATCTGTGTCTCCTGAGTGTACCGCAAGGCGTGAATGGTGGAACTCTTAGAGTACCTCCTCTCTACAAGATTCTGGTACATAAAGTTGATCTAGATATCTTACACTCAAATTAGAGTAAACGTTCAAGTCTTTCTCTACCTCCCACTGGATATCTTCTCTCGGACAGCCTTTACTTCAGGATTACATTGTTGTACCTCTATGACCCCGGCTAATTAAGGTAGGTTGTGCAATTGCGGTAAATAAGGTAGCCAACTCAACAGATTCACCCAAGTATAAGTCAAACTCGCCAATAGTGCCCAATTCCTAGATGGCGATACTAGCTACACTGCTTACGGATTTCCTACTCAAAGCGTCGACTACTACGTTGGCCTTTCCTGGATTATAGTATAACTCGAAATCATAATACTCCATAAATTATATCCACCTCCTCTATCTCAAATTTAAATCTTTCTGTGAAAACAAATACTTCAAACTCTTATAATCGGAAAACACCTCAAATCTCCCCCCGTATAGGTAGTGCCTCTAGATTTTTAAAGCAAAAATCACTGCAACTGACTCTAGGTCGCGAGTGGGATAATTTCTCTCATGTGTTTTCAACTGCGGTAAACTATATACTACCATATTCCCTTCTTGCATCAATACATAGCCCAAACTTTCCTGAGATGAATCACAATAAATCGAATAACCCAAACCCCTCTCCAAAATAATCAAAACTGAAGCAGTGGTGAATCTAACCTTAAGTTCTTGAAACGAATTTTCGCAAGTCTCATTCCACACAAATTTAATTCCCTTCCTTGTCAATCTAGTCGATGGTGAGGCTAATCTAGAGGAATCCTTCACAAAATGTTAATAATATTCAGCCAAGCCCAGAAAACTCCGAATCTCAAAGGCATTCTTAGGTTGTTCCCAATCTTGCATTGCATCTATCTTAGATGAATCCACGGTCACCCTTTCCCCAAACACCACATGGCCTAAAAACTTAACTTTGTTGAGTCAATACTCACACTTCCCAAATTTAGCATATAACCGATGTACTCTAAGCAATTCAAGTACAACCCGTAAGTGTTTCTTCGTGTTCCTCCTCGGAGGGTGAGTAGACTAAAATGTCGTCGACGAAGACAACCACGAATCGATCTAAGAACTTACGAAAGACTCAATTCATCAAGTCCATAAATGAAACCAATGTGTTGGTCAACCCAAAAAGCAGCACTAAGAACTCGTAGTGGCCATACTGTGTACGGAAGGCTGTTTTCTGAATATTCTCCTCCTTCACCCTCAACTGGTGATACTCCAATTTCAAATCAATCTTAGAAAAACCAACGAGACGCCTTCAACTAGTCAAACAGATCATCTATTTGTGGTACTGGGTACTTGTTCTTAATAATTACTTGGTTCAACTTCCGGTAATCGATGCACAGTCGCAATATACCATCTTTTTTCTTAGCAAAGAGAGCCGGTGCTCCCTAAAGTGATGTACTAGGACGAATGAAGCCCTTATCTAACAAATCTTAAAGTTGTACCTTTAACTCATACAGCTCAGCTGTTGCAAACCTATATAGTGCCATGGAAATTGGAGTCGTGCCTGGTGCTAAGTAAATTGAGAACTCAATTTCTCTATGTGGTGGCAACTCTGTGAGATTCTCAGGAAAAACATCCGAATATTCTCGAACTGCTCTCAGCAATTCACTCTAGATCATACTATCCTCATCGACTACCATAATGGTAAAAAGAAAATTCAACTCTCCTCGACCCTTAAGATCATACAATGGAGGAGTAGGACTATCACCCTGGTCACACATGATACTGATACCCTCCTACGATGGCAATCTATCGAAGCCCGGTAATAAGTCAACCAATCTATACCCAGAATTACATCAAAAGCATGCATATCAAGAACAATAAAACCGAAAGAGAGCCAACGATCCGCGACCTCAATCTCACAGGAGGGGCATACTCGACCCAATGCCACTCTACCCCCAATAAGTGTCTCAACCAACAGAGGAGACTCCAACAATTCAAACTCCAAACCCAAAGTGGATGTAAAAGAAGACGATATGAATGAATGAGATGCACCAGTATCAATCAACATGTTGGCAATATAATTGAACAACAAAAAGTTATCTCTCACTACGGAAGGTGCTGCTAACTAATCCGGTGTAATAACAGCATACACACGCTCTGAAAGCCTCTACTCTACCTACTCACCCGTCGGAGCATAGGCCTGATACACGGATTGAGCTAACGTGGCTCCCTGATTGGCCCTCGAGGCTTATGCTGACTATGATGGCTAATGGCTCTATGTCTGCCTTGAACCCAATGCACCAGATATGCCACCAAACTGAAAGTAAAACCTCTTCAAATGTCCCGACTGCCCACAGTGAGAACAGGAAGGCAGCTGACCCCTCCCCTAACTCTGGCTCTAAGGACGAGCCGAAGATGCTGTCGACTATTGTCATCCTCCTCTTTGCGGGCAAACTGAAGATTTGTGGCCTAATTGACCACATTTGAAGCAAGTGAACCTACCCTAATTACCTCTTCCCGAACCCGAACTTGGTACGTGAAATGTGGATCTAAACTGTATAGCGTGCGACTGCTATGGGTTGGAACCCCTTTGTCGTTTATTGTCCCTTGCATCCCCTTAAACATCCTGGGATCTCTGTTTGGAGCCCCTCATCCATTCCTCCTCTACTTGGATCACGCTTTCTAAGTGAGTCGATAACTCCATAAGACAGCCGTAATCCCTAATCATTGACCCGACCACATTAAAAAGGAGCCCGATCCTCAACCTCCTCTCGAACTCGATGCAACAACGTTTTTCCATCGCTACAAGTTCTGGTGCAAACCTCGACAAACTAATGAAAGCCACCTCAAACTCGGCTACTGGTGTGTTTAGCTGCTTGAGCTTCAAAAACTGCTACCTCAACTTCTCTCTTGCTGTGGGTGGAAAAAACTTATCCTGGAAGGCATTAGCAAAAGCCTCCCAAGTCACCCCAATATATCATCATGCAAATTTCCACCACTAACCCGCATCTCCCTTTCGCTGGAAAGACGCCAAGGTCACTCTCAAACTGTCATCCTCAATACCAAGCAGCTCGAACGTTTTCACCAACTGCTCAAGCCACTCATCGGCCTTTAGTGGCTCTTTCGAATCCCCTAAAAACTCGTCCAGATTCGGCCGGAAGAATTCCCCATTCAAAAAGGATGGCCCTATTTCTGTAACATGGGTCTGGACTTGATTCTCAGCCCTGAGAATGTCCATGGATTCCCGCAATGCTCCAGCCATTTCACAGGCTAAGGTGTCCATGGCTTGCTGACCTACTGGCTCGACTACATTAGCCTGACCAACTCCCTCCTCTTACACTGGAATTTCATCTGGTATCGGCACCTCCTGCCGTTTAGGCCTGCCATGCCTACCACCACCACATCCTCGTCTTAACATTCTAATAAAGGTAACACAATAGTTTAGAACATTTACAAATGTGCTGAAACTAACTCACTCAAGTCCTAATTCTGTGGACAATAATTAATTCATTCCATATAAGCACCGAGTCACGTAATTACAAACGAATTTCCTTTCTAGATAATTAATTGTTATGTGACATTGCTAGAGTTCCAATTAGAATAAGTAGTGATCGAGTGCTCTTCTAATAGGATTTCTAGAAACTCGTAAATCCAACGAATATCTTAGAAACCAAATCCCACACCCATCTAGTCATATAAACATATCACATAGAATACCAAGTCTACTTCTAATATTAACTTGTGAGACAAACCTATTGTGGTAAAAACCACATCCCACGATCCCAAAGTACTCAAATCCGGGAGCTCTAATACCAAATTGTAACGCCCCAGAATAATAACGAAAACCTGTCTCATGATAATCAAAAGAAAACGTAAAATGTGAAATAATAACCTTTCATTTATCTTCTTTTACCATACAAAAGATGACATTTGCGAGTATACATTCATAAATCCTAGATCCTGAATCTATAGCATATGCCACATATGATCGAACTGAAATAAAAGGTTATCCAGATAAGTTAATGCCCTAATGGCTACATCTTTCTAAGACAATGCATAGGTACAACAAAAGTGAGTTCAACTCAATACAATTCAAGCTCAAGGCTTGTACAAAAATAATTACATCAAAATAAACAAAAGAACCTTGGTGGAGGCATATCATTAGCACCTAAAAGTTGTTTTCCACGTAGGGTGAGATAATGCCCCCCTTAAAGATGCTTTAACGCAATGTATGGAACTTAGCAAAGTTATAAAGTGAATGCACATGCATGCCATTTGTCAAACATCATCCTTTTCCATCTCAAAATAATAAAATGCCTTTATCAATATATTTCAATTCATGAAAATACACTTTTATATCAAAAAACAGGGCAGTGGATACAAAACACTAGAAATCTCTAGGTACGTGTTTGCCAGTAGGCTATACAAGCATTACCAAAGTCATTTTACCAGTACTAACCAGAAAGATCGGCACCTAACCGCGCAAGTTTCTGGACTTTCACCAAGGACACACATGCCAACAATATAAACCATAGCCACACCCCTAACTAGATTCACCAAAGTATACACCATTTTTTCTCAAAAATAATACATTTTCAATGTTCAAGTATGAAGCAATGCTTAATGCAAGATGTATAAGAAATTAGTTTTAATTTAGCCTAATCCTCATGCAATTTCAATAACAATTAAAGCTATCCTCCACCGATAGCCCAAAATAGATATTTATTCTCAATAGATAATTTTTCCAACAATAGATAAAATCTCAAAATTTCAAAATGGTAGTGATAATAAACAACCAACTCCACTGTCATCATCACTGATACCCTTTTTCCATACCCTTTCAAAATCCAACACTATTTCCTTTTCTTTTATAAACCAACATCAATGATTTTTTAACAAATTCTTCTTTATTTTCAAAATCACATTTGAATAAGGAATTTCCAACATAATCCAACAATCTATACACATCCACAATCCTTCTCAAGAATTTATTTGAAAAACTCCTCTTTTGCTTTTCAACATCAAACCCTAGGTTTAACCCAAAACTCCCAAATCGCTAAACACTTTTCAAAAAGCAAATAACTAAGCTAAGAATCATGCGAAAGGTTGAAGAAATCCCTACCTCATGTCTAGAAAATGAAGAAAACAAGGGTTAAAGCTTGATGGAGCCAAAGATCCTCTCTTATTAGAATGAAACTTTCAACGAGCTCTACCTTTTTCTCCAAAGAGCTATGGTAGAGAAATCAATGGGTGGGGATTTATTTGGGGTTTTAAGGCAAGAACTAGAGAGAGAGAGTGAAGAAATTAGGGTTAGGAAGGTGTTAGAGAGAGAAGGGAATGAAAAAGTGGTTGAAAAACTTTTTTCCCTGAACTGATATATGCGTAGACCGCTCGAGCGACCAAAACACCACTCGAGCGCATAATGACCCCATCCTAAAAGTTTTACAGACTGAAAAAGACTGCTCGAGCGTAAGAAATACCGCTCAAGCGAAGATACCCTACTCTCAAAATTTTTGCAGACCCGCAAAATGTTGGAAGATCTCAAAGACTACTCGAGCAACCAAAACACCACTCAAGTGAACAAGCAGAAACCAAAATAGCAACTCTTTTGAAAAACTAACTCCCAACCTGTTTCAAACATGACCAATAACTCAACTTGACTACTAACAAGACAACAAAGGATATGAATAATAGTTAAAAGTACTGAATCCTAGATCTAAAAGTATTAAATGGGTCGAGTCTAAACCGGAACCGTTATAGACCAAAACATGGCTCGAACGCACAATGACCCCCTCCTAGAAATTTTACAGATTGCAGAAGACCACTCAAGTGAAGAAATGACCACTCGAGTGAAGATCACCATACTCCCAGTAGTTTTGCAGACCTGCAAAAATATTGGAAGGAAACAAAGGCTGCTCGAGTGAAGGAAAGACCACTCGAGCAAACTTGAAGAAAAACCGATATGAACCCTTTTGAAAAATGAACTCCCAACCTGTTCATGACACAACCAACAACTCCAAACAGCCAAACCCAAATAAAAAAAGGTAAGAAGGAGTATAACAACGACAAAGAGTATCAGATCTCAGATCCAAGAACATGAAAGGGTTGGGTCTAACCCAAGCCGTTATAAAAAGCAACTCTCGATGCTTCCAAAGACAAAAAAAAACCATCAGTAGGCTTGAACCTACAATATAACCATTATGAGCAATACATTTATTCAACCAATTAAACTATAAGCCCTTGCACATCTCTGCATACAATTCACTCACTTTGAAAAGAGTAGATGAGTGTTCTCTATTTGCTTGCAACGCCAATTGTTCACCTTTAGTTAGAAGTAGAGGCAGAGGGCACCGTTTGCCATACATTTCAAAAAAAATAAAAAAGTATGAGTATGAATGAAGCAAGAAAAAGTACAAAAAGAATTAAGAAAGAAAAGAATATACAAAGTTGCTAAGATAAAAGAGAGGAAAACAAGAGATTTTAATCAGGTTAAGTGCATCAAGAGTGAAGACTCTAAGGTATTAGTGAAGGATGAAGAGATTAAGGAGAGGTCAAAGAACTATTTTGAGAAGTTGTTAAATGAGGAACATAGAGTAAGGTCAAAAGGGAAGGAAGTAGAGAGTAATAAGAAAAACCAAGACTAGAGGTTCTATTGTAGGATTAGGAACTTTGAAGTGGAGATTATACTTAAGAAGGAAAAGGCTTTAGAACCCGATGATATCCCTATTGAAGCTTGAAAATGTTTGGGTAAGAAGTGGGTAGCTTGGTTAACTAGGTTATTTAGCAAGATTTTGTTGACTAGGAAAATGCCAGAGGAGTGGAGGAAGAATTTCTTAGTGCCAATCTATAAGAATAAAGGAGATGTCTAAAACTACAATAACTATAGAGAAATCAACCTAATGTGTCATATAATGAAAGTGTGGGAGAGAGTGATGGAAATCAATTGTGAGATATAATAGAGGTGTCAGATAATCAATTTAGGTTTATACCTAGTAGGTCAACAATGAAAGCAATCTATCTTTTGAGGAGAGTAATAGAAAAATATAAAGAAAAGAAAAGAGACTTCATATAGTTTTTATCCACCTTGAGAAAACATATGATAGAGTGCCTTGAGATATGATATGGTGGGTATTAGAGAAGAAAGGGGTAAGATGTATGAATGTCACGACCCAAACCTGTCCCTATAGGTTTAGCATCGTAACCGGCCAGTAATCCGTAAATTACCAAAGGCCTCTTAAATAGAAATCAAATTATTAGGACTAGTGGAAGCAAATAACAAATATACAATGTCCATTCAGCTGTGCAGACATATTGAGACAGAAACATTTTAAACTTTAAACAAATATATAACACGTGATCCTTACATCATCATATACATATATATATATATATATATAATATATAGATTAGACAAAAGGGACTTAGCCCTAATTATAGAATAAACAAAAACTTAAACTTTAATCACATAGTCTTGTCCACTTGACGTTTCTGGAACCTCCACGGGAGCCACATAGGTTGGCTGACAAAGACAAATTCAAGGCAAAAGCTCTAGGCCTGGTCACTTACCTGATCACCTACATACATATATATAAACAGTGAGCTGGAGCCCAGTGAATAACAACAAGGTAAAGGGTTTATGAATGATGTCCATCACGGATTCAGAAATCAGAGTTTATCTCAGAAACAGATTCTTATACATATCCAGAAGTCATAAACAGTTATATATGGTACATCCATTAGCTATCAGATCAAATTGGTCATGAGACCCACATGCATAGTCGGTATCGACGACCCCAAAGGTCCATATCTTGTGCACAAGTAGCCATGATATTCTTTCTCCCAGGCGAGGGTCATGTGAACATAGACCACGGTATTGTTTCTCCCAGGCAAGGGCCATATAATCATAAGCCACGGTATTGTTTCCCCCAGGCGAGGGCCATATAAACATAAGCCATGGTATTGTTTTCCCTGGGCGAGGGCCATGTGAACTAAGGATACCACAAATACATTTCAAAAAATTGGACATTCATTCATTATTCATAAAATAGCATTTCATATATCAAATCATATCTTATCATTCTGAAAGTACTTATCATGAAATATAGCTTTACAGAGTTATTACTCACAGATAGCTCCAGAAACATATCAGACGGACAGTGGCACGTGACCTACACAAACACATAACATATACACATTGAAATACAATATCACTTCCTTGATCAAACTTGACTTCTCTTGTTTTTTTCTAGTTAAGTAATCTGAAGTTCTACTACGCTAATTCTTTCTTTGTTCAAATGAATTGGGGTTCTCATTTCACATATTCTTTCATTACTAAATTCTTCTTTTTCAAGTAGATTGATTTCTTACTTGGCTTCTTAATCAATTACTACTAAATCAATGACTTATTCTTTAACCAACTAATTTATGTTGATTATTAGCTTATTAATCTTCAATGAGCCATAAATCATGTCCAAAATGCTTTGGGAAGAGATGAGATAAAAATATAAACAATGTGTGATTTTTCAAAACATGCTGAAAATAACCTGACCGCTCGAGCCACCACTTGGTCGCTCCAGCGGATTGTGTTGTCTGCAAAAATACTGGACGGGTCAAAAGTACACTCAAGCCAACATTTGTCGCTCAAGCGACTAACAAACAAACAAAAGGTGGGTTCGCTCGAGCCACCAATTGGTCGCTCGAGCGATCTGTAAATTTTTTGGATTTCAAAACTGGAGTTGAGCTTCCAAACTTTGTTCCAAGACTTGGAGTCATGCATGGCTTGCTTGAAAACATGAAAATACTTTGGAAATTACCAATACATGCCCTTTTAGAAATCAATTTCCCCAAAAACTCAACAATTTTGTCAAAACTTGAATTATTTATTCATTCATGCAAAGATTTCAAATTCTTTTTCTCTTGATTTTCAAAACATGAAATTAAAGCTATAAAACTCTTAAAAGAATATTTGCATGTAATTTATGAAGCTTAGTTTAATTATAACTTCCAAAACCAAACCCAAAATAATTAATTTCTAAATTAACTTTCATAAATTTGAACTTAGTTCCAATTCTTCATTTTCTTGCCAATATCTTTTTAATCACATAAAATTGATTTCAAGCTCTTTTCTATTTTCCTTCAAAACATGAAATTATAGGAAAACATGAAATTAAAGTTATAAAACTCTTAAAAAGTATTTGCATGTATGAAATTAAGATCAAAACTAACTAATTTTATATTTTCAAAATCAAATCACAATTAAATTTTTGAATTGCTTTAATTTAGATTTTTTTTTTATTATTAATTTTTCCTCATATCAAACCCAAATTCCAACTCATAAAACATGAATTAAAATCTCAAAACCTTGAAATCCTATGATGCATGTTAAGATGGAAATCAAATTCCATGGAAGATTGTAGAAATTAAACTCAAATAATGAAATTCGTAAATTATTTCTTTGATCCTTCAACTTAATGTATTTTCTTCATTCTTTTCTTAATTTCTTCCTATTTATATGAAATTGAACTCATTTACTTCTTAATTTTAGTTGCTAGATAATGAATCTACAAAAATCAAGCTTGAAATCCTTACCTATAATCTTCAATTGATAAATTTCTTAATGATATTCCATTTTTCCTTTCTTTTCCTTTGTTCTTTTCCCTTGTTGAGTTATTGAGTTCTTCTCCCTTTCACTTCTTTGTCTCAGAATGTTTGATTGAATGAACTCTCTCTCTCTCTCTCTCTCTCTCTCTCACAGTTTTCTTCTCTCTCCTATCCTTTTTCTAATTTTTTTTTTTTTTTTGGTCTTCCAGCAAAGGAGTTGAGACCATCACTCAAAATATTACACATATACACACCTTCATTTCTAGATCCACACAAGGACACGTGCACACACACTTGTCAACACACCCATAGAATGGCTTGGTACACCCACACCCACATACACTCTTAATTCTAGATTCTTCGATAATTCAATTTATGTTTAGGATTAATTTAATTAAGCAACACTTAGTCTTAATAAATCTTGATTAATATATAATTAAATTAATCATAAGTAATCTCAAATCCCACATAATTTAATTAGTCTATTTGACTTCTATTAGAGCTCAATTAATTATAGTTAAATTTATCGGTCTAAATTAGATTTTTAATCAAACTCCAAAAAGCTCCAAACATCAAATTAAACTTATTTTCATCATCAATTTTGGTTTCTCAAATCATTTATGCCTTTGATTTCAAATCAAACTCAAAATCTTTGTCAATAAATTACATATTTAAATTGGACCCTCATAAGTAAATTTAATCATAATAATATTAATTCCCAATTCGTATAACTTAATTAACTCCAATTCAAACCCAATTAATCAAATCTCAATTTTTCAAATCTCGATTTAAAAAATCTAAATCGAATATTTAATTAAACTCACATATGGTCCGATACTCGAAATTAAAATAATTCAATTCACCAATTATACTCTTTCGAGCTATTTAGGCTTTCAATTTCGAATTCCAAAATAAATCCTTAATATAATCATATACCAATCAGTCGTCATAATTTCATAAATCCAAATTAAATTAGAATAATGGGCAATTAAAATTTAAATCTCCTTAATTAATTAAATGCTAATTATTATACGCGGTGGGGTCATCACAATGAAGGTGTGGTGACCACTATTAGATCGCTGGTTGGAGAGATAAGTGAATTTTCAATTACTATAGGGTTACACCAAGGATCAACCTTAAGTCCTTATCTTTTTGCTTTAGTTATGGATGAGTTAACGAGAAATATTCACGGTAATGTGCCATGGTGTATGCTTTTTGCAAATGATATCGGGCTAGTGGATGAAACTAGAGAAGGAGTTAACACTAAGTTAAAGACTTGGAGAGAAGCACTTGAATCTAAATTATTTAGGATAGACAGAACTAAAACAGAGTACAGAGAGTGTAATTTTAGTAACCATAATAATGGAAGCAGAAGAGAAGTAAAGATTGAGGACCAAACACTACCTAAGAATGAATACTTTCGTTATTTAGGATCGATTATCACAACAGCTGGGAAGATTAGAGTGGATGTGGTCCATAGAATTAAGGCGGAGTGGCTTAAGTTGAGGAGTGTGTCTGGAGCACTATGCGATAAATGAGTACCCACTAGACTAAAAGGGAAGTTCTATAGAACGACTATTAGACTAGTGATATATGGGACGGAATGTTAGGCAACTAAGAAACAACATGTAAATAAGATGAGTGTTGTTGAGATGATGATGCTAAGGTGAATGTATGGCAAGACTAAAAAGACAGAGTTAGGAATGTGTATATTCATGAATGAGTAGAAGTAATACCGATAGAAGATAAGTTAGAAGAGAATAGATTAAGATGGTTTGGTCATGTACAACAGAGACCAACAGATGCAGTAGTTGTAACAACCCTCATCACAGATCACTGATTAATACTGATTACTACTAAACTGAGACTGATTATGATTGATAATTGAACTGATTGAGTTACTAAACTGACTGACTGGAAACTGAAAACTGAATGGCTGAGATATCTGTTTGAATTGCATCATTTATCTGTTCGACTGTGTGATTATCTGTTCATGTTTATATGTTAAACTGTAAATCGAAGGCCTTATCGGCGGCCGAACCAGAAATTGATTAGTGCTTTATGATCATCATAATTTGTGATTTTGTGGCATATTTATCTGAAAAACTGATTTAGTATGATTAAATTGATTAAATATTGAAATTGTAAGTTGGTTTTAATTACAACTTTGCCATTTTGAGTAGGCCACTATCTAACATCTATAGGAGCCTTATTACACTTGAACTAAACATTTCATCAGCCACAGTCTCTTATTATTGCCGACCAAGAGAGAGAGAGATTGAGAGACTTGAGTTCACTTGTAGATTTGCTTGGAAATTAAAGGATTTGAAGTAAGATTGCATAGTTGAGCTGTTCATCTTGCAATCAAGACTTAGGTATGAATTTCAACCTCTCATTGTTGTCTTTAAGGTTGATTCTTACAAGGTTCATGTCAAATTGTAGAGCTAAGGCATGATTTAGTCTAAAAATGTTGATTTGTAGCTTGAATCTTGCATGCATGTGTATATTGAAGAGTTTTGAGTTTGGTTTCATGGAAATCTTGCATGCATGTCTATCTTTTGATCATAATCCATGATTTCACCAAGTTCTTGAAGAAATGAGCTCAATTGAGCAAGCATTGAAGCTTTAAATTGGTTTGAATGCATGCACGTCATGTTTGAAGATTGCTCATGAAAAATGGGTTTGAAATTGAGTTTGTTTGAAACACCCTTGGGCTTTGATTTTATAAATTGAGCTTCAAATCATGTCATTCTATGTGTTTACAAATGTTTTCCAGAAATTTAGCCCAAGAGGATCGATTTTAGTGCATTTAAACATGAGTTTTAAGCTTGGAGTTCGAATCTGGATTTTCCATATTTTGGTCGTCCGCTCGAGCGAGGTTAGTGGCGCTCGAGCGGGGAATTCGAGCTCCCAGCATCTTGCACTGTTTGACAGTACACTCGAGCGGAGGATTTACGCTCGAGCGAGATAGTGTGTCTTACGCTCGAGCGGGTGTCGAGCGCCCAATCGAGCGTGAATTTCACCTATCCAATACTTTTTGGTTCGATCGAGCGGGTACCTTTGTTTGCCTATACGCTCGAGCGGGTTAACCTGCGCTCGAGCGGGGACCTGTTTCATTGAAAATTCTGAAAATGTTTTCTAAATACATCTTTGCATCCTCATTCCATCCTAGGCATTCTTAGGCCTAGTTTAAGACATCTTAATGAGGATATAGATGTAGAACACACCGAGGCAATTAGGGATTAAACTATTATTATCCTTCCCAACTGTGTAGCTTAGAGTGTGTTCATTCTGTACTGTTTAGGGTTGGCATTTCGAGGAGACGCTCTAGCCTACTGTAGCCCAGAGTAGGCCCAGAACTCTGTGAGTAACAATTGTGTAAAGATATGTTCAACTGTGAATATTTTCTGACCGTTTAACTGAACTGTTTTCTGAACTGATACTATTAACTGAATGAATGTATGTCCTATATTCTGAACTGCATTGTGGCATCCTTAGCAACTACTGTTTACTGTTACTGCTACTGTTACAGAGATCTCTGTCGGTTCCCTTGTTGGAACCACTACTGTTTACTGATTGATGGCCATCATTGACTGTTCGGTCTTTTAAGACCTACTGTTTACTGTTATGCTAATGGATGTACCACATATGACTGTTTACTGTACTGAACAACTGATATACTGATTGAAATGAACTGTTTTCATTACTGTAAGGACATTCATTCTAAACCCCTTTACGCATTATGTTATTCACTGGGCTTTAGCTCACTGCTCATATATATATGTAGGTGTACAGGCACCAGACCAGAGCTAGGAGCGTCGGGGTAGACTCCCAGTTTTGTCAAGCCAACCACTGTGCCTCACTGCGAGGTTCCGAGCCCGCCAAGCTATGGCTTAGGGGTGTTTTTATTTCCCCTGTCTATTTCTGTGTCTGTTTTGTACGACTGTATAGACTGTCACTGTACTGGTTAATAGGGATTTGGTCCCTGTTCTGAGTGGTTGTAATTATTGTACATACTGTTTGTCTATGACTGCATATATGTATGAAAAATCTTTTTGCATACAGACTGTCACAGCTCATTGGACATTGTTTATTTACTGTATTGGCTTCCGCCATGCCCCTGTACTCTGTTTTACTGTATTACTGTTAAGCAGGCCTTCGGTAATCTCGGATTACTGGCCGGTTACGGTGCTAAACCCATAGGGGCGGGTTTGGGTCGTGACAGAGTGGTATCAGAGCGATACTTACCACGAGTTATACCGCACACACGTGTCCAAATGAGCTATAGGGTGTCCTAGAAAAGCAATTAGGGCATCACATGAGCATGAAAAGTGTGTGTGGACATGACTGAATATATGTTAATGTGATAAACTGTTTAAGTGTGCAACTGCTTATAGTGAAATGGATAATACAAGAACTGCAAATGAATCTGAATCCTCATCCTCTGAGGCAAGAATGGCAAGACTGGAAAGAATGATGGAACTAATAACTGAAAGATTAGATCAACAACAGAACCAACAGCCCCCACCTCCTCCTCCGGTACAGCCGGAACAGAATGTTAATGCTAATGAGGGGACATAATTGCTCTTACCCAGAAGTTCAGCAGACTGAAACCGCCATCCTTTCAGGGAGGCCTTGAACCGTTAAAAGCTGAAGCATGGGTTCTTGAAACAGAGAAATTGTTTGAGGTGTTTCCGTGCTTGGAGGCACATAAAGTACTGTTGGCCACCTTCACTTTGCAAGAAGAGGCTAGAAGGTGGTGGATGCTTACCCGTGATGACAACACTATTATGACTTGGGCTCAATTCAAAGTAGCCTTCTTTGAAAAGTACTTCCCTCAGTGTGTCAGGGACAGAAAGGTGACTGAATTTGAACAGCTAAGACAGGGCACAATGTCTGTTGCTGAATATGAAACAAAGTTCACCGGGCTTGCTAGATATGCACTACACATGGTGGACACTGATTACAAGAAGGCCAGGAGGTTTGAAGGCGGCCTGAATGTTGCAATACTGGATAGAATAAATGTTCTGAAATTACCGACTTATGTGAATGTTCTTGACCGAGCCTTGATGGCTGAAGCGAACATCGAGGCACTGAAAACTGAAACACCAGCGTCTGAATGGCGTGGTAAAAGACAGGGTTTTAAGTTCAAGAAAGGCAAAAACAACCCGTTGAACAAAAAGAAAAATACAGGGTCAACGACTACTTCTAGCCAACGGAACCGGTCTATACCGCCCTGTTCCGAATGTGGTAAGAATCATAAGAGAGTTTGTTATAAACTATCTGGTGCTTGTTACAGGTGTGGCAAGGTGGGCCACATGGTTAAAGACTACCCTTCTGCTCCACAGGCCAATAGTAAAGCTGCAGGCAGCGCCGCAGCATCAACTGTTGCACCAAAACCGAACCCCAAAGCTACCCCAAAGCTACCGGGAAAGAGCCCATGAGGCAGGGCCGAGTGTTCGCCCTAGTACCGGGAGATGTACAAAATAATGAGACCGTTGTGTCAGTTATTCTCTCTATTTGTACTCAAAATGCATATGTACTGATTGATTCGGGGTCTACACATTCTTATGTATCGCATGCTTTTTCGCGAAAATTGAATAGACCCCTAGAACCCATGAACTATCTGTTAGTTGTATCATCACCCGTTGGGGGATCCATGACTTGTGCATACATGTACCCTGCTTGTGAAATTATTGTTGGAGATGCACATTTGTTTATTGATTTGCTGCCACTGAACATTGATCATTTTGATGTTATATTGGGGATGGACTGGTTAACGAAATACCATGCCACCATAGACTGTGTGACGAAACAAGTAGTTTTCCGTCCACCGGGTTTACCTGAATTTGTGTTAATGGGTTGGAGTGTAAATCCTCGCTCCTCCGTATTTGATTTCGTCTGTGAAAGCTTTAAACTGATTAGAAAGGGGTGTAAAGGGTATCTGTGTTCTGTATTGACTGTGTCTACTGATGATAATGCTAATGTGAACAGTATTCCCATAGTCAGAGAATTCCCAGATGTGTTTCCAGATAATCTGCCAGGGATTTGATTAACAGGGAGATTGAATTTACTATTGATGTGATTCCGGGAACACAGCCAGTGTCTAAAGCTCCTTACCGAATGGCCCCGACTGAATTGAAAGAACTGAAAGTGCAACTGCAAGAACTGTTAGACAAAAAGTTCATCAGGCCCAGTACTTCACCGTGGGGCGCACCTATCTTGTTTGTGAAAAAGAAAGACGGCTCACTGAGACTGTGCATTGACTATCGCGAACTGAACAAGATAACTGTGAAAAATAAATACCCATTGCCTCGTATTGATGACTTATTTGATCAGTTACAGGGTGCTCAAGTGTTTTCTAAGATTGATCTCAGATCCGGATATCATCAGCTGAAAGTTAAACCTAGAAGACATTGATAAAACTGCTTTTCGAACGAGGTATGGACATTACGAATTTTTAGTTATGCCTTTCGGATTACCAATGCACCCTGCATTTATGGACCTCATGAACAGAATCTTTAAACCATACCTTGATGACTTTATTGTTGTATTCATTGATGACATACTGATTTACTCCAAAAGTATAGAAGAACATGAACATCATCTGAGACTTGCCCTACAGACCTTAAGAGAACAGAAACTTTATGCTAAACTGTCTAAATGTGAATTCTGGCTTGATCATGTTATGTTTTTGGGGCATGTTATTAGCAAAGATGGAATTTCTGTTGATCCCAGAAAATTGAAGCTGTAGTAAACTGGCCTAGACCAACAAATGTGACAGAAGTCCGAAGCTTTTTGGGTTTGGCTGGATATTATAGAAGATTTGTCAAAGATTTCTCCAAAATTGCCTTACCGTTGACTCAATTAACTCAGAAGGGGATATCATTTGACTGGACTGACCAAAGGGAATCAGCATTCCAAGAGTTGAAAACTCGACTCGTGACCGCACCAGTTCTTACCCTACCTTCAGGTACGGATGGTTATACTGTATTTAGTGATGCTTCTCATAAGGGTTTGGGTGTGTTTTAATGCAGAATGGAGAGTTATTGCCTATGCTTCCCGACAACTGAGACCACATGAAAAGAACTACCCAACCCATGATCTGGAACTTGCTGCAGTAGTGTTTGCACTGAAAATCTGGCGTCACTATCTGTATGGGCAACATGTGAAGTATATACCGACCACAAGAGTCTGAAGTATTTCTTCACCCAGAAAGAACTGAATATGAGACAGCGGAGATGGCTAGAATTGATCAAAGATTATGACCTACAGATTCTGTATCACCCGAGAAAAGCCAATACCGTTGCCGATGCACTGAGCCAGAAGTCGATTGCAAATTTAGTTTGTTTGCTCACTGGACAGAAAGAGTTGCTTTGTGACCTTGAAAAATCTGAAATTGAAATTATTTTGAGAGAACAAGGTGGAACAATAGCTGCTATTTCTGCTCAACCGGCATTGATTGAAGAAATTAAAGAGAAACAGCAAACGGATGACTACTTGAAGAAGATCATCGAAGAAAGAGAATCTAAACCGAGACCGGGTTTCAAATTTGAAAACAATGTACTGAAATTTCAAGGAAGACTGTGTGTACCGAATGATTCTGAATTGAAAAGAAGAGTTCTGCAAGAGGGCCACAACTCAAAATTTTCTATCCATCCAGGAAATACGAAAATGTACCAAGATTTGAAGTTGAATTTCTGGTGGCCAGGAATGAAGAAAGAAATTGCTAATTTTGTATCAAAATGTCTTCATTGCCAGCAAGTCAAAGCAGAACATCAACGACCCGCAGGCTTACTGCAACCCTTACCCATACCGGAGTGGAAATGGAAACATATCACGATGGATTTTATCGTTGGGTTACCTCGCTCCAGAAAAGGTATGGACTCTATTTGGGTTATAGTTGATAGACTGACTAAATCTGCACACTTCTTACCTGTCAAGACAATTTATAATGCGGACAAATTGGCTATACTCTATATTGATGAAATTGTTAGACTGCATGGAATGCCTGTGTCTATTGTTTCCGACAGGGATTCAAAGTTTACATCAAGATTTTGGCAAAGCTTACAGACTGCATTGGGTACTGAACTAAGACTGAGTAGTGCCTATCATCCTCAGACAGATGGCCAGTCAAAAAGGACCATACAGACTCTGGAGGATTTATTGAGAATGTGTGTCCTTGATTTTCAGGGAAACTGGGAAAGCCATTTGTCATTGGCTGAGTTCGCCTACAACAATAGTTATTATTCAAGTATCGGTATGGCGCCTTTCGAGGCATTGTACGGCAAAAAATGTAGATCTCCAATTTGCTGGGCAGAAGTTGGAGATGGGCCTTTGCTTGGGCTCGAGATTGTTTATGAAACGACTGAGAAAGTGAAACTGATACGGCAGAGACTGAAAACTGCATAGAGCAGACAGAAAAGTTATGCAGATGTCAAAAGGCGAGACCAGAGAATATGAAGTGGGTGATCACGTGTTTGTGAAAGTCACACCGATGAAAGGCCAGACTCGTTTTGGAGTCAAAGGCAAGTTAGCGCCAAGATATGTCGGACCGTATGAGATTATTGAGAAGATCAATCCAGTGGCGTATCAAGTTGCGCTTCCTCCTGAAATGGAGCATATGCACAACGTCTTCCACATTTCTATGTTGAGAGATTATCTCCGGGATCCTTTCCATGTGTTAGAGCCTACTCGTATAGTGTTGAGTGATGACTACACTTACAAGGAACGGCCTATACAGATTGTGAACAGACAGATCAAGAAATTGAGAAACAAAGAGATCCCGTTAGTAAAAGTTGACTGGCAAAACCATGGTGGCGTGTATGCCACTTGGGAAAGGGAAGATGACATGGCTAAAAGATATCCTAAACTGTTTCCACTGAACCCTGTTTCCGTCCAGAACGAAGGTAATTCGAGTTTGGAGGACCAAACTCTTATAAGGAGGGGAGACTGTAACAACCCTCATCACTGATCACTGATTAATACTGATTACTGCTAAACTGAGACTGATTATGATTGATAATTGAACTGATTGAGTTACTGAACTGACTGACTGGAAACTGAAACTGAATGGCTGAGTATATCTGTTTGAATTGCATTCTATCTGTTCGACTGTGTGATTATCTGTTCATGTTTATGTGTTAAACTGTAAATCGAAGGCCTTATCGGCGGCCGAACCAGAAATTGATTAGTGATTTATGATCATCATAATTTATGTGATTTTGTGGCATATTTATCTGAAAACTGATTTAGTATGATTAAATTAGATTAAATATTGATAAATTGTAAGTTGGTTTTAATTACAACTTTGCCATTTTGAGTGGGCCACTATCTAACATCTATAGGAGCCTTATTACACTTGAACTAAACATTTCATCAGCCACAGTCTCTTATTATTGCCGACCAAGAGAGAGAGAGAGTGAGAGACTTGAGTTCACTTGTAGATTTGCTTGGAAATTGAAGGATTTGAAGTATAGATTGCATAGTTGAGCTTGTTCATCTTGCATTCAAGACTTAGGTATGAATTTCAACCTCTTATTGTTGTCTTTAAGGTTGATTCTTACAAGGTTCATGTCAAATTGTAGAGCTAAGGCATGATTTAGTCTAAAAATGTTGATTTGTAGCTTGAATCTTGCATGCATGTGTATATTGAAGAGTTTTGAGTTTGGTTTCATGGAAATCTTGCATGCATGTCTATCTTTTGATCATAATCCATGATTTCACCAAGTTCTTGAAGAAATGAGCTCAATTGAGCAAGCATTGAAGCTTTAAATTGGTTTGAATGCATGCACGTCATGTTTGAAGATTGCTCATGAAAAATGGGTTTGAAATTGAGTTTGTTTGAAACACCCTTGGGCTTTGATTTTATAAATTGAGCTTCAAATCATGTCATTCTATGTGTTTACAAATGTTTTCCAGAAATTTAGCCCAAGAGGATCGATTTTAGTGCATTTAAACATGAGTTTTAAGCTTGGAGTTCGAATCTGGATTTTCATAATTTTGGTCGTCCGCTCGAGCGGGGTTAGTGGCGCTCGAGCGGGGAATTCGAGCTCCCAGCATCTTGCACTGTTTGACAGTACACTCGAGCGGAGGATTTACGCTCGAGCGAGATAGTGTGTCTTACGCTCGAGCGGGTGTCGAGCGCCCAATCGAGCGTGAATTTCACCTATCCAATACTTTTTGGTTCGATCGAGCGGGTACCTTTGTTTGCCTATACGCTCGAGCGGGTTAACCTGCGCTCGAGAGGGGACCTTTCATTGAAAATTCTGAAAATGTTTTCTGAATACATCTTTGCATCCTCATTCCATCCTAGGCATTCTTAGGCCTAGTTTAAGACATCTTAATGAGGATATAGATGTAGAACACACCGAGGCAATTAGGGATTAAACTATTATTATCCTTCCCAACTGTGTAGCTTAGAGTGTGTTCATTCTGTACTGTTTAGGGTTGGCATTTCGAGGAGACGCTCTAGCCTACTGTAGCCCAGAACTCTGTGAGTAACAATTGTGTAAAGATATGTTCAACTGTGAATATTTTCTGACCGTTTAACTGAACTGTTTTCTGAACTGATACTATTAACTGAATGAATGTATGTCCTATATTCTGAACTGTATTGTGGCATCCTTAGCAACTACTGTTTACTGTTACTGCTATTGTTACAGAGATCTCTGTCGGTTCCCTTGTTGGAACCACTACTGTTTACTGATTGATGGCCATCATTGACTGTTCGGTCTTTTAAGACCTACTGTTTACTGTTATGCTAATGGATGTACCACATATGACTGTTTACTGTACTGAACAACTGATATACTGATTGAAATGAACTGTTTTCATTACTGTAAGGACATTCATTCTAAACCCCTTTACGCATTATGTTATTCACTGGGCTTTAGCTCACTGCTCATATATATATGTAGGTGTACAGGCACCAGACTACAGCTAGGAGCGTCGGGGTAGACTCCCAGTTTTGTCAAGCCAACCACTGTGCCTCACTGCGAGGTTCCGAGCCTGCCAAGCTATGGCTTAGGGGTGTTTTTATTTCCCCTGTCTGTTTCTGTGTCTGTTTTGTACGACTGTATAGACTGTCACTGTACTGGTTAATAGGGATTTGGTCCCTGTTCTGAGTGGTTGTAATTATTGTACATACTGTTTGTCTATGACTGCATATATGTATGAAAAATCTTTTTGCATACAGACTGTCACAGCTCATTGGACATTGTTTATTTACTGTATTGGCTTCCGCCATGCCCCTGTACTCTGTTTTACTGTATTACTGTTAAGCAGGCCTTCGGTAATCTCAGATTACTGGCCGGTTACGGTGCTAAACCCATAGGGGCGGGTTTGGGTCGTGACAGTAGTGAAGAGATGCGATACAATAACGGTAGATAGAAGTGTTAGGGGAATGGACAGATCTAGATTGACGTAGGTTAGTGTAATAAATAGATATATGAATCTTCTTAATTTGACTAATCAAATGACCATTGATAAAGTCAAGTGGAGAAGAATGATTCATGTAACCGATCCTATTTAGTGGAACTTAAGGCTTGGTTTGGTTTGGTTAGCTTTGTTATGAAAATCGAAGGTTTAACTAATATATTTCCAAATGCCAGATATTTAAGAGGTGGGTTGGTCAATCCATTTTTTGCCATTGGAATGGTACTTAGCAACTAAATATGTGCACGATGACTTTTTCTTTTCCTTTGCTAATCTCCATAGCCACTTGGTAGCTCAACTCATCTAGGATGACCAAGCTCTAGAGAGAGTTTTTATTCTAGGTTTGGAAATCTAAGTTGGATTCCCGCCAGAGTTTGTCTATGTTCTTTGAAAAACTTTTCCCTTTAAATTAAAATTCTCCCCATTCTATGAAATCGCCCTTTTTTTTGTATATAATGTCGACTTACTGTTAGTGAATGGAGTTTTTCTATATTTGGATGATAGATTCTCTCGTTGGTTCCACTGAGATCAAAAAATCTCTAGTTGGAGGCTTGGATCTTCTTTGTGCATTGAACCATGGCATGAAGGTGAGGGTTTCCATCTTCATGGAGCTCCATTGCTACAAGTATGTAGTATGGCTGACAGGCTAGTTAGAGAAGGGATTGGAGGAGCTCTAATAGTTGTTCTTTTGGGCAAAGGCATTGTGGGTAGGTGAGGAAAACATTCTTGGCATAGAAACGAAAAGAGGCTTGGTGAGGCATTTTGAAGTGGTAAACAGTAAACTTACACTAGCCGAACAAGGGCTCCTTATTAGTTAAAAAACCTGGTGTGAATGGTGTGAGTTGATGTGACTGGGGAGCGCTGTATTAATATTACCAGCGCCCCCTCCCCCCCGATGCTGATCTAGGTCATCCATTCATGTACTTATGGACACGTTTATGGATGTAATTAAAAGGAAGTCACACTCAGGCCTAGGTGTGAGTGGTGTGAGTACTTTTGATCCCTTTGCCAGATAGTGCTATACACGTGTCACGTTTGTAGTAGTTTGTGTGGTTGTAAAGTAAAGATATTTTCAAAATGAGTGACATAAAGTAAAGGCGGGAAAATGATTATGCTTTTGAATTATTTTGAATGGGGAATCTTCGTCCTTACTCACAAGCCAATTTTGCTATTTATTTGGTACCAGAAAACATCTGATGGTAGAGAGGAATATGCTTTTGCAGTGGGATAGCTATTGTGGCGACATTGTTTTCTGGTACCTTGTTTCGTCCCTCCTTTTCTGTCTTTCTTTTTTGTTGATTGTATTGGTATACAATGTTGTACTCCTTAAAAGAGTATCCCGAGAATTACAAGCAGTTCACTCAAATGTGTGTAAATCATTTTTTGATGTGGCAAATAGGACTATGGGAAGAGAGCCAGCAGTCAGCTCCAGCGAAGTTTGTTCGTGGATACGAGGAGCAGAGGGCAAAAATATCAAAGCTAAGATGTTTGAACAGAAGGGTTAACAGAGGTAACAGATCCCGTAGAAGTGTTCGGATAAAAGATTTGAGTTTTTTATAAAAAAAAAAATTAAAGGAGTAGTAAGCAGCCAGTATCAGACTCCCCTTGCGTACCTGAGATCAAGGACACCGGCGATCAGTGGATATAAGCGGAGTTACCATGGTCGTGCACCTTTTA
Organism: Camellia japonica; assembly: GCA_030407325.1. Lineage (NCBI taxonomy): Eukaryota > Viridiplantae > Streptophyta > Magnoliopsida > Ericales > Theaceae > Camellia > Camellia japonica. The sequence goes on along the minus strand of JAPPVO010000019.1, from coordinate 161,326,679 downwards.
AAGCAGCATACATTCGCAAACGTTACGTTCAGAATATTCCCCGATATATTAAGAAGACTAAGAGGGGAGTAAGGAAGTTACAACTGTACGATGAACAATTAAGGGACGTTAAATTTGATAATAAAGGTGTAGCGAGATTGCTGAATGGTAGATGTGACCGTCAATCTGACATGATCATGGTTAAGGATATAAAATTAATTTGGAATGTTCAATTGGGACAAGAAGCTAAAAAGGAAGCTATGGTCCACCACGTTTTATTTTTCGTCATAAGTGATAATAGTCCATCAAATTTTGTCCCCACACCTGACAAAATATTTATTGGAGTTGGTGAGGGTAATCCTAAGAGCTGGATTGTTGATCCTGACCAGTCCAACAGGTTTTGGATGCTAAACAAAATGAGATTCAAGCTCATTGGTGGCAAGAGCAAAGAGTATGTTTGTCACGGAATAGAGGTTGTGGATCGGTTCTTCCCAGTTGATGTTTGGACAAACTACAAAGATACGTTGTTGGGAAATATTTGAAGTATTCAGAAGGTGCGATATATTTAGTGGCTGCTCCTATTAGTGGAAAAGAATGCAAAATTACATTAAGGAGTGAAATGTACTTTAAAACTGTTTAAAATTGTAATTTTATGTATTTTTATTTGTAATGTTCAAGTGGATGACAGTGGACGATATAAAAGCTGGTGTTGTTGAAGGTGTTTCAGCAAGTGATTTCAGTTGTATTGAACTTGCGTTGCCTAATTTATTTTCTCAATTGAGATTGAGATACAAACAAAAGAGTATTAAGGTTGATAAAATATTCCCCCCTTTGCGCACCCAATGCCAGTGGGTTAGTCAAAGTAAATGTATATGATCGGAGGTTAGATGGTAATGACAGTTTGCAGATGTATTTTATTTTCCCTATGAATTGTCAGTGCGAATTAGTGTATTATGGGAATGGTTATTATTCCATTAATGAAAAACATGTGCCATGGATGGTGAAGTATCGACTCGAAGATTCAAATATTAAAAGAGGAGTAACATATGGTAAAATGAAGGAGTATTTGAAGTATTCTACAAGTGAAATGCTAGAAGATTCACAGTTGAGGGCCCCATCTATTGTTGTCTTATCTAAAAAATATACTACGGCGAATGTTGATGTTTGGCATTGTGCTCCAATCGAAGTTCTGCCGATTCTATCACGGACTAAGTCAGTTGGTTTACCTGAGAGGCAGAGAGATTTGCTGTTAGGAGGTTTTGGGAAAAGTGGTTCAGTTATTGATAAACGTAGAGGTCGTCTCAGCTTATCCGAGATTGATGTACGCAGAGCTGGTGATGGTGCTAGTGATGTTGATCCTGGTCCATCGATTTCGGAGGTTGGTGCTACTAGAAAAGACGAAGTTGATAAGAGATGGTCTATTGTTATAGACAGCCCAAAATTTTCCGATGTTTTACAAAATGTAATCATGAGTGTAAAGAAGAATGACGATGTCGTTGTTGATGATAAGGGAAATGTAATAAGTAAATAAAAGTTTGAGTGGTTACATAAATAAAATTAATAAAAAAATTTATTAATCATGCAATGGGTGCATTTACATCAAATCATTCTCTCATTTTTGGGGAAATTACATCTAACCAATTACTGTCCCCATTAGTTAATATAATACAAGGAATTCCTCCTCTAATAGTGAGATTTGGTTGGAATTTAACAAATACATAGAAGTCTCTCTGGCAACGTACTAAATTTTTCAGTAGTTCGATTGGGACTGTCAAGTATTTGATGTCATCTATGACGTTGTAGACAGTGTCTTGATCGTAGTCCTTGAAACTTATTCTGTCGGAGAAGTAGTTGTGTTGTCCAAGACTTCTGGCCTAGGCTGTTTTTCCTGTTCTTGAAGGTCCTTCAAGCTAGAGGAATATTAGGCGAATGGGTCGTTGTTCAGGATCCTGTTATCAGATAGGGCCCTCAATTGTGAATTTTCTAGCATTTCATTTGTAGAATACTTCAAATGCCCCTTCATTTTACAATATGTCACTTCCCTTTTAATATTCGAATCTTCAAGTCGATACTTCACTATCCATGGCACCTATTTTTCGTTAATGGAACAATAACCATTCCCATAATACACTTTGTCCTCACTCACGGGCCAATTTTGCTATTTATTTGGTTCCAAAAAACATTTGATAGTAGAGAGGAATATGCTTTTGCAGTGAGATAACTATTGTGGTGACGTTGTTTTCTGGTACCTTGTTTCGTCCCTCCTTTTCTATCTTTCTTTTTTTGTTGATTGTATTAGTATACAATGTTGTACTCTTTAGAAGAGTATCCCAAGAATTACAAGCAGTTCACTCAAATGTGTGTAGATCGTTTTTTGACGTGGCAAATAGTACTGTGGGAAAAGAGCCAGCGATCAGCTCCTCCTATCGATTATGTCACAAAATACTCCCAATTAAATATATTTTCAAGAGATCATTACAAACGAGAGAGGCCCCCATATAGTAGCCCCTTTAATTCATTTTCTTTTTTAAATGAAGAAGTAAAAAATTGGGCAGAAATTAATATTTTGTTTGTAAGTCAGAATTTTGTAAAATACAAGCTATGTCAAAATTGTTATCTCTCTGTTTATAGTGAAGACGGCTGAATTAGATTAGGGATACACAATCATAATATACACGATTTACATACTAACGAAGAACTCTCCTCATCTTCTAATAACAAGATCTTGAATAGTGACTCATCCACCCAATATCCCTCTACCTCGAAAGACCTTCAAGAACAGAAAAAACCGCCTAGGCCAGATTAGCTTGGATAAGGATGTCAAACTCTAAGGTAGGAAAAATGCAACCCTCTTTAGTCTCTTTAATAGACTAGTTAAAGCACACGTGCAACACACGTGACTATTTTGGTTCAATTCATTTTTTCACCAATTGTAGTAGGTCGTGTTCATGGATTTAAGCAAAATTTTGAGAAAATTTAAGATCAACTTCAACGGGGTACTATCTGTGTGTATATCATTTGAAAATGAAATTAAAATTAGACAAAGTTAAAAAATATAAATTAAGTTGTGAATTAACTTATGTGCAGTTGTCTATATTGCATAATCAGAATATAGGCATAAACTGCATGGAATTTGGAGATAAACATCTAAAAATGTATGTTTAAACATAGTATAAGATTGTGTGCTGTAGCCATTAAATCGATTGATCAAATGTAAATGGGGATCCTCTTCTTTTTTTTTTTAACTAATTGACAAAAAAAAATATAAATGTAGAAAAAAGAAAACTGAAGAAGTTATCAAAATTTAGGAATTTTAAAAAATGTGACAAAGTTCACACCAAACCAAGTTGTACTCTTTATATATAAAGTTCCACATTATACGTAGGTCTCACTCCTTGTAAGACATCTTTATATCATTGTGTTTGGTACTTTGTGCATTTAGACTTATTAGAATAATTCTATTTGTACCCAAAAAATCATTAAGTACACCAAATTTTTCAATATTGTTCCATTAAATTATTTAGAGTTATAATTTACTTTGAATACACCCTATATTTTTTCTCAAATTATCCTTCAATGTACATCCAAATCCCAAATTACACCACTTTGAAAAATCTTTTAAATAGATTTCTTATTACAATCATTCATTTCAAATTTATTGCTCTCTACATATTCTCTCCTTCTATTCCACGGCCGGCTTAAAGTTTCTTGTAGTGGTTGTTGTTTGTGTTGTTGTTTGAAGGGATGAAAAAGATGAGAAAATAATTAAAATTTGAAAAAGAAGATGAAGAGAATCGAATATGAAGAACACATATAAATAGTTTGGAGGGTATCATGAGAAAAATAATAATATTTTATTTTAAAATTTAATATATATTGTCATTATTAATAAATTTATATTAGAGTATAATAAAAATTTAAATTTAAAATTTTAATTGAGTGTACTGAATTACTATTTGAGTTCAAATAAAATCACTCGACTTATTGTTATAAAATAGGAAGAAATTGAAGACACTTCTAAAACAAATCCACTAGACTTTTGGAATCATGAACAAAATAATGAATGTTGCTTGTTGAACAAAATTTATTTATTTTTAAATAAAAACTTTAAGGTAGAGTTCTAACTTAATAAATTTTAGGAAATATAATTTTTCTTTTTAAATTATAATAATCTTAGCCCAAAGAAAAACAATCCAACTATAACTACTTTCAACACAAAATATAATTTAAAAAATATCTTTCCATCAAAGTTTCAAATAAACAAGAATTTACAAAATATAATTTAAAAAATATCTTTCCATCAAAGTTTCAAATAAACAAGAATTTTATGATTTGACGCAACTTCAATCTCTACAATGTGATAATGAATTGATGTAATTAAAATGAAACATGATTCAAACAGATTGAGTCCTCGTCAATTGAAATTAAAAGTTAAATAAGATTTAAGAGAAGTTAAAAGACACACCTATAGCTTTTATTTATACACGTCAATGTGTAATTCAGATTTGTTTGAATTCTACATATGAAAAAAATCTAGTTACTATGAAAATTTGTCAAAAAAATTGCCATGAATCAAGAAGTATTGTTAAGATTTAATAAGTGTATTATGAGATATACATGTAGAATGACTTCAAAGCAAGAAAATTGTTATTGATGAAGAAGTGTGATTGAAATTCAATTGGTGTATGGTAGATTTATATGTAGAATGAATTTGAAGTACATATTATTATTTTATATAAAATTTTAAATACAATTATGAGTATCTTATTGATTTATATCAATAGGAAAAAAATTATAAGGAATAACTTTCAAGGAAAATGTTTGGTAGTTCAAAATTTTGTGGCTCAAATGGCTCAAATCTATCAAAACGACGTCGTTTTACACTCAAAATCTGTCAAAACGACATCGTTTTAAGTGATTTGAGCCATTTGAGCCACAAAATTTTGAGCTACCTAACATTGTTGAACTTTCAAATATCGCCAAATCCTACCCTTTAACGACTCCATTAAAACTCCTTTCTTCCCATTGCTATTGCTACCAATATAATATAATAATACAATATAAGTTTTAATCTAACCACATTTAGAAACTAATTTATTTGTGTAATTTTTTAAATTTTTTAATGTTAAATATTAGATTTTAAATACAAGAAAATATTAATAAAATACGAAAAATCAGTACATGTTCATATTTATTTGTATTGGGTATTTTTTTTTTTTTACAAATATTTTACTTTCTAATTATATTTAGGATTGGTTTGGCATCATCAAAAAAGCCAAAAAGTCAATAAAAAAGAAAAAAAATTCATACTATTTACCTCTTTTTTGGCAAGAAATCTGCCAATTGAAAAAAAAAAAAAAAAACAGCACTGCACAAACTGTGCAACCACACATCCAAATCAATAGAAAACGTGACACACTTGTATCCACACATGCCATTAAAAAATAAAAATAAAAAATTTGAAAAGAGACAGAAAGTACACTACCAGTATTACTGCTTGTGTCAACGAGGGTAATTTCGTAATTTTATAATTTTATACAATATTTTAATACACATTTTTTTGTAAAAAGTCAAAAAATTAACACAAACATCCATATTTTTTTCCTCTACCTTTTAGTCCAAAAAGACAAAAACTACACTTATTAAAAACACCGCAAACAACCCCAAGATTCGATATACATCTAAAAAATATTTTTTATATATATATAATAAGAAATTTCATTATCACTAATCACTAAGAATGAAAAAATATGAAATGAAAAACAATCAAAAATATGAAAAACCCAAAATTGAAAAATAGTTTTTGAAAATTAAACCAAAAAAAGTGATTATTATTTAAAATTTTGACAACATACGTACCATGCAAAATAATACAATTCTAAAAATCTAAACAAAGAAAAAATATATAAAAATAGCTTGCAAATTCCTAAAATGCAATACGAAACCACATGCGTCTCCCTCTATGTAAATTCAAATAAATGCATATAACTCTAAGATTTAATCCAAAATATTTACAATATATTTATGTAGATTCAAACAAATGAATACAACTCTAAAATTCAACTCAAAACATTCACAACGGTCGAATCCATAAATATAATGAATAATTGTAAATAATATGTACAACAGTATGAAAGTAGATAGAAAAAATAAAAAAGATTTTATAATTTAATCGTCAATTCAAAAAATAGGATGATAGATTTGTTATAGAACTTTTGAAAAGAGAGAAATAGGAAATTGATATTTTTTAATAATAAATAAATAATTAAATGTTAATGTTAAGAAGGAAAAAAAAAAAAGGAAACAGTTGTTTTATATAACTCTTCATAACTTTTGTACATGATGTGATGATTGGATTTAAATCCAAAATAAATATTTTCGAAATACGTAAAGTCTAAAAAACACTCCAACTTCTTCATTCTTTTAAAATAATAATAGATAGAAATAGATATGAATATGATTAATGTGAAGGAAAAAAAGAAGAAAAAAAACTTCTTTTAAGAACATAATTATTTTACGATTAAGGCCAAGTTTGAGAAGTCTCAAATAATTTATCTTTTTATCTTTTTTTCATCACATCACCTCTCTACTTTTTTGCACATCTTTTCGTAAAAAGACAAAAAATACACTTATTTAGGTCATCCCAAACAATCCCTAAATTTTGTTTCGAATTCAAATAGTTATTAAGAGAAACCTAAATAATTTAAGTAATTTAAAATAAAAAATATTAAATTAAATTAATAACTCATCTATTAAATTAAGAACCAACCAAAAATTTAAACATTTTTGTTCAAACATTCTTTTAAAATCCAACCTATGATAAGTACGTTAAACCCAATGACACGTCAAATCCAACTTAAAATAATATGAATAATTATATAATACTCCAAATCCAACCAACCCATTTATCTACCCATCTCCCAAAACAAAACAAAAAAATCATTACAACAATAATATCATATTATTATTGACATGTATTGCCACCATTTAATCATAAATTACTTTATAATCCTATTGTGGCCCACTACAGGTACAAACATGTGTTAATTAGACTAGTCCTCGTTTGGTTTTTATTTTGAAGCTAAAAAAACACAAAAGTTCAAAATAGATTATATAAATCAATAAAATAAAATATCACATTTAAATTATAGTCATTACACTTTTTTCTCACCAAAATCAAAAAAACAAAAAATCTAAACCAAACAAGGCTAAAAAAATCAAACTAAAAAATTCCTAACAGAAAAAAAACTAATTATATTAACCAATGTCAAACGAACCTTAAATAAGACAACATTTACATAATATGATTTACCACGTGTAATGTTTATAACAAATAATGATATTATGTCACTAACATAATATTATTAGGAAAATTTTCATACAATTATTATAAATTAAAAATTTTAATTATTAATATTTATAAAATATACCACTCATTTAAAATTATTTTTAAAAAATTACACTAAATTGCAATTTCCACATTACTATAACACTCACAAAAACTAGAAGACAATAAAAATAATGTGAAACTTAAGGATGACCATTTAAATCCGATCTGCGAAGGTCCGCTCATACCCACCTAAATGGAGTAAAATTTACTCGTCCCGACACTTATATGAAACAGAGATGAATCATGTTTTAGTCACTCATAACGAGAGTGTAACGGGAGCAAATATTGCTTCCTCCAATCCAAACTCAACCCAATATAATTATAATATATAAATAATATATGTATATATACACACATAATATAATTAGATAGAAAAAAATAATATTAAAAGTCTATGATTTTGTTTAAAAATAAATAAATAATAATTTTAAAAGTCTCTATTTATATATTTAAAAATAAAAAAAATCATTTAATATGCTAAGAATTTAAATAATTCTTAATTTTTTTGACTATTTAAAATATAATCAAACATCCACAAATATTGAGTATTCACAAAGGCAAGAGTAGAGTTGAAAAATTCCACTTGTAACAAGGATGGGGCTGAGGCAGGGACAAAGGCGAAGAATGACAAACCCACCCCGTGACTATCCTTAAAAATACTTATAAAAGAGTGAATATCATTACAAAATAATCACCAATAATGTGAACTACTGAATATCAATTGCTATTATTATCAACTAAAAAAATTGACCCATCAACTTTTTAATTACATTTTGATTTCTTTAGAAATTAAAAAAACTAATATTTAGGATGTTATAAAAAACCAAACCCAAACCCAACCTAAATAAAACCCAACCCCCTCGCCACATCAACATGAAAAAAAGTTAACAATGTTTTTGTCAGCATTATTTTTCATGCTGACAAAAATTGCTTTATAAAAAATATTAACAAACCAGCCCATGGGAATGGGAAATCCTGTTGTGCCTCATGACAAGTTACAGTGACGTTCTACATACGCTTGTCGCAAATTTGTTTTAATAATTCAAACCGTTCATATTATAAAATTTATCAAATAAATCCCAAAAAAAAAATTATTAGACATCTATAACCTCATAAAAAAAGCACATTTTTTTTTAAATAAACAATTAACACAATTTTTATAATTTTTTTAAAACAATTATAGCCTAATCATGAGACTAGATATTTAATTTATTTAATTTTTTTATAAATAATAAACTCAATGAATCCTACAATGACCCGGTTTGATAAAACTTATTTCCAACTTATTTCAGCTTTTAACTTAATTTAAGCTATTTTGATGTGTTTGGTTCAGCTTAACAATACAACTTATAACTTTTTATAAGTCAAAAATCAACTTATTCTTTAAGTGTTAAGCTATAATCACTTTCCTACAACTCTACCAAACGGACCAATATGAACAGTTCGAATCATCAAACTAAACTTAAGAAAAGCTCCTAAATGAGCTCACACAGCAACCCTCAGTCCCCACCGATAATGCAAAAAATGATCCCTAGCAAATCCATAATTTCAAGATTCCACTAATCCGTGTACAAATATTAAACAAACCACATTATATAGAGTGAATATCTCATTTGGTGTGGACACAAGATTGAATGCGTAAATTTTCACATTCCAAAATAGTTCTAGTAATCAGCAGTCAAAAGAATGTGGTAACCATAATTCCAAGCCCATAGTTTTTGGGTAAATTGTGAGTGAGCAAAACAAAACAAAACAGCTGGTGCCAAGTTTTTTCTTTAATCTCCCAAGGAGAATAGCATCAGCAATGCTTGCAGATATCTTCAGCTGCAACTTTTAACTACCTACTATACTATTTTCAGTCAGCTGTCGCTATACATGCAAGCTTCACCCGATGACAAGTGCCAAACAACAAAATCGAGGAAGAAAAAGCCCAACCAACCAATATCCCCTATGCACATACGTACCTTCAAAAAATTCATCCACATTCCTTCAAAAATTAATTAAAATGGCACTGCTCATGAACAAGATTCAGCAATGCAGCCGGTAGTGTGTCCCCTCCAAACAACCAAACAAAAACAAAAAGAAGTATTAGTCTCCCTCACAAGTGATCCAGAGAAGAAAACAACCAACCAGGCTTCATTTTGCAATTTTTTACTTCTAAAATACTAAGTCAAATCTGTCAATGAATGTCATGCGCATATTATGTGTGGTTAAAATACTCACTCAGTATGCTTCTCCAATTCTTTTACAGCCTCGTTTATAGCATGAAGAGTCATTTTCTTTACCTGTTCATGTAAAGCACAACACAGAAGCAAGCCTCATATACCGCAGAATTTACAAACTTAGCACTAAAAAAAATGGAAAGTCTTTCACAATATAAGCAATCATAGAGATCTATTAAATAATAAATGCAGTAGAACAAAATATCATAAGATAGTGCACAAAGGTAATAACAGATAATATTGAATATGATAAACGAAGTTTAAGCTATATAATAATCCAGACAGGCCAAACAGTACAAGAAAATTGCTCTATGCCATATATGTGTTTCAAATTCCTCCCATGGTAACATTTACCATTCTTGGTGATACAAACTAATGTAACCTATTTTCACTATCTTGATGCATAGAATGGAAGTCATTAAAAGTAGACAAGAAAATTGCATAAGTTACCTAATGTTCAACATGTGATGTTTTCATTTTATTCTTTTGGTAGAAGTCAATATATTAACTAATACATCACAATTATCTACAACATGATTTTAACAGACAACCTTGCCTAGTCTAACTTGATAGTTAGAAAAGCATTTTTTTTCTGAAAATTAAAAATAACTGGCCATTAATGAAAATAATAATTTATTGGATTGTTTAGAAGAAGACCTAAGTAACCTAATTCATCCCAATGGGTGAACAAATCACACTCTAGTCCACAGATCCATTAATTGTCGGTCAATTCAAGTCAAATCCACATTCGTTTAGTGAAATTCACAAATTTGAAACTAATCCTCTTTTGACCAATGAATGATGGAGGGCCACGTGTACCTTATTCTACACTTGAGCCACAAGCCAATGCTAAAGAGCAATAGATTTTGAAGATTGGAATGTGCGACCTAGTCTAGTGTAGGTCCAAAGTGAATGGTTACCACCAGGCCATCACTTCAACTGTTAAAATATCTACAAGTATTTATTTTTGTATTCAGTTATCATCATTCTTCCTACTAAACAGCATATATTTTCTACAATAAATCAGTGCATATAAAATAAGAGTAGTTTAAATAAATATATTTTGTATTAAAAAATTAAAATACATGTCTATACATGCCCTGATGGCACTCTAGCTTACAAAGTATTTTCACAAATGATGCTCTCACTACCGTTTTCGCTCCCGCTCAAGCTCAACAAATACATTTACTTAGGATGCGATCATTTTTTTCTACTTTTTGGACGGGATTTAGTGGGAAGGATACCTTGGTCCAATTTATGTTTGCAGAATTCATTTGGTTAGTAAACTCAAACAGAATTCATAAACATACAACTGTAGCATTCCAATACTTAGGTGAACAATCCAACAGAGAGTCCATGTCACATTAAAGAAGGAAATGATATGGTCTACCTCCAACTTGTCTTCCTTGGCCTTGTGATTTTCAGGGAGCAAGCGGAACTCTTCTGTTAAACGAATGCACTCACCAACATTTTCAGGTGAGACAAAGTCAAGTGCAACCTTAATACATGACTGCGAAGATAACAAGATGGGTGTCAGAAAACTACATCTTAACTTACTTATATTATGAAACAATTTATTCTATTGAGATTAGAGCATAAATTCTTGAGAACAAAATATCAATCTTTTCAATGAAAGATGAATCTACAATTGTAGGAAGAAAATCTTCAATTTAAGCACACCAAAACAACTCCACAATGTGAGCTGAGACAGCAACTCCGAACTCAATAAATGAGCTAAACAAGATCATCTATTGAAAGCAATTTATGACATTGCAATTTGCTAAGCAGGTATCATATTTTGATGGATCCCACAAGATCCAAGAGGATCCATATGTCACCAAAATCAATCACTTTAAATAAACCTATAGGCCAAAAGACATTGTTGTCACTCGTTAAATAACACTAGAAGAAAGTAGATACTACAAGAATGTAGATACAAGAATCACATAAGTCTCTTACATATAGTAAAGAATTGTCAAAATGACGAGTCTGACTAATGTATTTAAAGCTAAAATGCAAATAAGATATAGACAGATTGGAGAAAATGTGTGCATAGAAGATGGGATGTTCTAGTGGAAAGACAAGGATCTTTATGCTAATTATGTTTATACATATCCACTTCAGTCTTTTATATTTTATATTTGGTGACATGGGCTGCTGTCTTAATTTGGGAATATGGTAAATATGCTGATTTTACAGGCAATCTTCAAAGAGAAGCCACTTCAAATTTATGACCTCTTAAATCAGATAAAATATCTTACAATACCTTCAAGTTTCTAACTTGATGAGGACAGCCAGCAGGAATAATAACTGCATCTCCAAGTTTTTGCACAAAAGTCCATGGTTCAATTCCTACATAACAGCATCCATTTGACAATTATGACTGCATATTAATACAGCATCAAATCAAACTTCCTTAGAGGCAATAAACAATAAACTAACCATATTCCTCCTTTAGCTTTCTTTTATGCTCGAGAGTCAAATAAAAAGTCTGATCATGAATAGGGTGAACAACCTGTAGCAGCAAATATATAAATGGCAACATGAGTGTACTCAGGTGAAACACCATTACAACAAAATAAAGCACCACAGCATATGGTACATGAGGATGCTTGTGTCAGCAAATCCATGTATTTCACATTTATGCCTTTACCTTACTACTATTGTTACCAACAGAATCTTATCACAAATACCCAACTATTGGCCTCACCAACTCTGAGGACCCCCACAAGGGTTTACAAGGACGCCAGAAGTTGAAATTATACTGACATCAGAAGAAAATGGGGTTATATGAACTGTTTAAAAAGCAATTGAAAGTGATTTGATGTTTTTTACAGTGCTCAACAAGTCTATGTACTCACAAGAAGAGCATCATTATTCACATTTTCAAATGAAGAATTAACTTTTAATATAACTATCAAANAGTTTGGACTCCTGCGGTTCTGAATCTGGTTTCACAAGTGCAATGTGAAACAAAAATGAAAAAAAAAAAACACAAATGAAAGTCTAAATCCAGCAAATCTTAGAAAATCCATTTATCATTAGAGATGCCAAAAATGGACTGCATTGCTAGATTTTAGAGTCGCCACCTAAATATTTTTGGAAAATTTAGGAAACCCGTGACTCGTGCCAAAGGCCACTTGTCCATCATAACCAAAGTATCTCGGCTCGAGAACTTAGGTATGAGAGGGGAAGGTCATGAATTGAGCACCCCACTCACCAATCAAAGATCAGCCTCTACTAATCATGATGTGATTCTTATCAACATTATATACTCTTATTCTAATTATTAATGCTAACTTACTATGTAAGGCACATAAGTATAGACTATTTTACTCACTTTTGAATGCTTTGATTTCATGTTTTCTTGAAAAGTGTTTTGAATATGTGCTACTTGAAAAGCAGGCTCATATGTACATTAATCAAAATTGTCCCAACGTAAGCAAATTAGCCTTCATCCACAGGCATTCAAACAGGTATATCAAATAAGCACTTAGCCTCATGACAATATGCTTGATATGGCAACACAAACATACATGCAATATGCTAAAGGGAAAATGCTCATCTAGTACCAACCGAGGCAAGCAAAAATAGAAGAAGTAGTTAGAAAAATGTGTGCTCTAATATGCAAGTGACTAATGCAACACATACAAAATGAAACTACTAGGTTCGGTTTGTTAACATGACATATGGATCAATTCAAGGTGTATGGTAGCACACGTATTCAAATAAGTAGGAAATAACAATAATGTTAGAATGATGAACCAAACTCGATGCATGCAAAAATGGATATTTACAGATGGTAATGATATGAAACCAAAATAGGATACTACATACAACCATCGTAAGCAAATAAATAAAATGGAGAAAGAAATGGGATTGGAAGGCATACACAATATTACAAGCGTGCCCTCATACAAGAGGGTCCGAATGAATATCCTACTTTGCTAAATATTACAACACCGAATAAATGAATAAGCTAAATTAACTAATTATTACAAATCCGAATTAAGCTAACTACTTAATTACAACACATTAATATTAAAGCATCTAAATTAATGGGATGGGAGGCGAGGAGCCACAAGCGCACAATCGAGAACATCCACCTAGAAACTTCTCTGTTTTGATGCCAGATTATGTTCTGTTCGCAGTCAGAAAATTAATCTATTTTTACCCCAGCTTCTTCTCTGTTCTGCCATGAAAATGCCACTACCTGCACAACAAAAGGTGGTCGGCTGGCTGGCCTTAAGAAGTGGTTGGCTAGACAGAAAGGTGGTCGGCCGGCCATTGTGTTTGGGTTATGCCCTGCTACTACGGAATTGAAACAGAGCAGAAACAGAGTGTTTCTAGGAGATGTTTATCCTCTCTACCTCTCCCTATCATGAAATTGATCAAGGGAGGGGTAGATTCGGTTCGCAAATCATCAATATTCGCACGTTTGTTGCGTGATGATCTATGAACCGATAGGACAAAGGCTCAACAAATGGAAATAAAAGGCCTACAACACCTCCTCCCTATCATGGAGTTATCTCAAGAGAAGTGGTAGACATTGATTCTTGAATCACTAAACATCACTACAAAGTATGTAATGATTCAAGATTCAATGGGTTCAATATAACGTCCGATTTAGCCCAACTCAATTTTATTACTCTTTTTGCCTCTTTTACTCTGATTTTATTAGCCTCTTTTGCATTACCTTGCCATTTTCTTATATTTTCTTCTTTTTGTCCAAAAGTGGTAACTACGTCCACTAAGTGCAAAAAGCGATAAAGAGTAGTGTCAAACAAGAGGTTGTGCTTAACATGAGAGAGATGTAATGCCTTGGTAATGAATCTCTGAAGAGATTAAACAATTAAGTATGGAAAGTTTCTTTCTCATGCCTTGAACAACAACTTAGTGTTTGAGACGACTCTTATTCAAAGAAATCAAAGAAAGGAGGGGGGTTGTAGAGATGATTATGCCAAGGTGATTATTACAAGTGTGAATATATGTATGAAAACTATGTAAAAAAAGCTATCAACTCAAATAGATTGGTGTCTATGACTTAAACCACCAAATCTATGACAACTTACAACACCACAAGCATAGTATTCAAAGCATAAACTACATAAACAATTAAAACAGCCCCAAAACTAAGAAAAATAGTGTTGAAATCATTTTGGAAAGCTGGACAAAGTAAGCAAAAAAGGAAGAGAATAAAGCTAGTAAGCAAGCCTAAGAAAGGATGGCCAACCCCTTCACCTTTTGGATCTTTAAATCACATGTTTTAGCCTCTGACAACTTTGAAAAATAGTAGCTAAAAGGTAGGGAAACAAGTGGGAAGAATATGGCTATAAGCTATGGAATAAGGTTCAAGAAAGGGTGGTTAACCCCTCGACCTTTGGTAGTTTTTAAATCACAAATTTCAGCATTTAAATACAGTCAAAAACAAAGTATAAACAACAAGAAAATGAGAGGAAAAGAGTAGTGTAAATAAGGAAGAAGATGGCAAAAGCTATACCTCTTGAAGAGAGGATATTCTTTGGTTCACAAATCACAAAGTGATCACCCTCAAGAGCTAAAATTTTGGCTCAATAATCTCAGTAAAAAGCCTCAGAATTTTGGTTTATGAAGTGTATGTATATTGCAAGATAGAGATGGAGAGTGTTTGGCAAGTTTTTGGCTCTTGGCAAAATTTTCTAACCTAAAACCATGAGGGATAGTCATCTAGTTATAGAAAAACAAGTTCCTCAGTCGGAAATATCTATATTGAGCCAACTGCAAGGCATGCACATGGGGAGACAGCTGGCAGCAAAATATCTGTTGGCCGGCCGATCGGCCGACTATGGAGAGGGACGACCGGCCAATAAAAATTGGCCTGCCGACCACTTGTTGGCCAGCAGGCCTCTGAGTGGTTAGGCTAGAAAAAATTAGGTTTTGGTCCAAAAGAGGTGCAAGGTTTTAGGTTCTGAAACGCAAAACCGAAGCCTTTTGCTAAAGAAATTGAACGATTGTTCGATGTAATAATTCATCGTCGAGTGTTCAACATGAGGCGCACAAGTCTTAAGGGCGGTCAAAAATGGGGTGTCTACAGGGGTCATCGGCATCATATCTCATTGTGACATAGAGCCCATTCATTGACAACGTACACAAGCTCTATAGAAGTTATGGACATCTTTGAAGATAGAGGGCCAGTAAAACCCACATTATAAAACCTTGGCGGCCATTTTCTACCCACCGAAATGGTCGCCACATGCATGAGAGTGACAAAATGTGAGAATGATATAGGTCTCACTCTCAGGCACATAACGCTGAATCACTTGATCCGGATAATACTTGAACAATTCCGGGTCTTTCCAAAAATAGTGCTTGATTTATGAGAAAAAATCGGTCTTTGTCTTGCTTAGACCAAGTTTTAGGAATTTGCCCACCCGCCAAGTAATTCACTATGTAAGTAAACCACGGGAGGGTCACTTGTGACACTGCAAAAAGTTGCTCGTTTGGAAATGAGTCGTGCAAAACTAAGAGGTCATTCGTGTGCTCAATAAGGATTTAGGATAGATAATCTGCAACGACATTCTTAGATCCCTTCTTGTCTTGGATTTCTTGGTGAAACTCTTGAAGGAGTAGAATCCACCTAATTAACCTAGGTTTGGTCTCTTTTTTGGACAATAAGTACTGCAAAGCGGCATGATCAGTGAACATAATGACCTTAGACCCTAGGAGGTAGGATCGAAACTTATCAAGTCCAAAGACAACAGCTAGTAACTCTTTCTCAGTGGTAATGTAGTTTAATTAAGCATCAGAAAGAATATGACTAGCATAGTATATAACATGGGGCACTTTATTCACCCTTTGGCCTAAGACGGTGCTGATGGCATAATCAGATGCATCGCACATAATCTCGAAAGGAATGGACCAATTAGGGGATTACATGATGGGGGCAGTAAAAAGTGCTGTTCGGAGTATTTCGAATACCACCAAACATGTTTTGTCAAAGACAAACAGGGCATCCTTGGCCAATAGAGTGC
Organism: Camellia japonica; assembly: GCA_030407325.1. Taxonomy (NCBI): domain Eukaryota; kingdom Viridiplantae; phylum Streptophyta; class Magnoliopsida; order Ericales; family Theaceae; genus Camellia; species Camellia japonica. The sequence continues at coordinate 161,310,078 of JAPPVO010000019.1, read as the reverse complement.
ACAAGGGATGTGAGATTTTACTAAAGTCTTTGATAAATCGGCGATAAAAACCTGCGTGCCCTAAGAATGAGCGCACTTGGCACACGGAAGTAGGTGGGGGCAGGCCAGAGATCAAGTTGACATTGGCCTTATCAACCTGTATACCACAGGGGGACACAATGTGTCCCAACACAATACCCTCCCAAACCATAAAGTGGCTCTTCTCCTAACTCAAAACAAGGTTTGTCTCCACAAAATGAGTAAGGACTTTAGTTAAGTTTTGGACACATTCCTCAAAAGATGGCCCAAACACGGAGAAGTCATCCATCAAGACCTCTAAAAATTTCTCCACCATGTCAGAGAAGATAGCCATCATGCACTGTTGAAAGGTCGTTGGTGCAATGCAAAGCTGAAAGGGCATTTGGCGATAGGCAAAAGTGCCAAAAGGACATGTGAAAGTAGTCTTTTCCTAGTCATCAAGGTATACAAGAACTTGGTTGTAGCTAGAATAGCCGTCAAGGAAACAATTGTAGCTCTGCCCTGCTAATCGTTCTAAGATCTGATCAATAAAAGGCAAGGAAAAGTGATCCTTCCTAGTCATTGAATTGAGTCGACGACTATCAATGCTCACACGCCACCTAGTGGTGGTGTGTATGGGGACGAGCTCACCCTTTTTGTTCTCAACCACAGTGATACCCGATTTCTACCACTTGCTTCGGACTAACCCACTTGCTATTAGAGATAGGGTAGATGATACCCGCACTGAGAAATTTGACAACCTCTTTCTTAACAACCTCTTTCGTGTTCGGATTCAACCTCCATTGCGACTCACGAGAAGGCATAGCATTCTCTTCAAGATGAATGTGATGCATGCAAATGGAGAGATAAATGCCCCTCAAATTTGCTATCTACCAACCTTTGGCATGCTTGTGCGCCTGGAGGACACTAAGAAGTTGACTCTCCGACGTGATAGTTAAGTCAAATGTAATGATAACAGGTAAGGTATCGGTCGACACGAATTGTCTACACTAAACTATGGTTGCAGTACGATTCATCTCCCCTAAGCATGACTCGTCTCACGATTTGTATATACAAAAAGTAAAACAGTTGTACGATCATGCATTCTCAATCACAGAAATCAAATACATAAATCTAATGAAAGATTATTTGAATAAAAGATCTTAAAAAAATCATGCAACAATTATTCAATTCCAAAGACAAACTACAATTAAAATACAAAATTACATGATACTTGATTAGACCTTCATCTTAATCCTAAGAAGAAAGCTTAGCTGCTCTTGGAGAGGTTGAACACTTCGAATGTTGAAGAGAAAGCCATGGATTGATGATTTCCTCTCCTTCTCTAGCTTCTAGTTGTCTTCTCTAGGGTTTCACATCCCAAAACAGGTCCCCAAAAATCCTTTTTATAGCCTTCATTCCATTTAGAGTGAAAAACATGTGCACACATATCGAGACAAATCCGCTTATGCGGATTAGGAATTCTGCTCGAGTGGATCCAGTCATAGAGGAATTTTTCGCAGGGAAATCTTTTAGGGCGGATTGGGAATTCCGCTCGAGCAAAGTCAATCAGTGACGGACTTTTTGCTTTTTTTGCCTTTGTTTGAGATCCTTTTGTCTCCGGAGTGATATTAGCCTGAAAAACATGAAAAACACTTTATTGCATCAAATATCATAGCTCAAAGACTAAAAGCATAAGATAGGGAGAGTCAAAGTATAACATTTTAGCTCAGATCGTCTGTTTCAATGATTCAAACCGTTCAATATGTAGAGCTCGTTTAGTACTTTATACATGCAAAAAATCACGTTCATTAGTAGTCCCTTGATCGGAATACATTGAACGTAATTTTTTGCAGCATAAAGTACTCAATGGGCTCTACACATTAAACGGTTCGGATCATCGAAATGGGACCTGTGGTAGATCCCACGGGCCCAACAATATGCTCTAGTAGTGGATTGGAGAAAAGCCATCTCCAAAGATAAAAAAAAAAGTACACTTTTGTAGGAGATGCCAAATGGTGCCTTATGGAGAATTGAAACAGTGGGCAAATAAAAAAATTATATATAAGTGATTTTGTGATGAGATGTAAATGCAAGATTATGAGGGTGTAATTTTTTTTTCTTTTCTTCCATTGGCATGTAATTACCCCTAAAATTTACACCTCATTTGTGACGACCCTAACGTGCATATTATTTTATTAAGAGAATTGCATGATTATGTGTTTAATTTTGTACTTATCTATTTATTTATGAATCTGTTAGAATACCGACTTTGAATTTGAAATTGAAAGCCCAAACAAATTCAGAAACCAAAATTGACTAGTTCAATAGGCTAATTAGAATATTTAGAATCATATGGTAAGTTTGATTAAAATTTGATTCGGATAAAAATAATTAGAATAAATCAATTAGAATTGAATAGGATTAATTAGCCTTAATCCAGATTAATTAACCTTAATCCTACTTAATTAGCCTAACCTAATCTAGCCTATAAATATGTTATAAGCATGTTTAGAGTTCATTTTTCTTCAACACATTTGGCTGAAATTGTAGAGAGAGGTAGAGAGATTAGAGAAAAGAACAAGAATGGTGAAGGATTAAGAAGGGATTTAAGGGAATTAAGCTACCAATCTTTAATTACAAACACTAGGTATGAATTACAGTCATAAATTTTGTAGAGAATTCATATAGAGTTGAATTCATGAAATAATAAGAGTAATCTTCATGTAATTGGTAGAAAAATAGAAGAAATGAGTCAATTGAGAACATGCATGCACAGTTCATTATCTTCTAGCATGATTTCCACTAATTCATACATGCATGGGGTTTGTACTTGACATCTTAGAGGATTCTCCATAATTTTCATACTTATCATCTCATATAATCATGTTTTGAAAGGAAAAGAAGTGAATTCATACATGCATGGTAGAATTTTAAGATTTTGAGTTTAATTTTGAGAATTGGCAAAGGATTTGAAGTTGTTGATTCAATTGGGTTGTATTTATATGATTTCCAAAGAGATTTGATGTTTTTGGACCAGCCATGCAGGTTTTTCCAACTGAATACATGCTTTGGAACTCATAATTCAATTATGAAAAACTTAGAGTTCAACCACTTCATTTGAGCGATGAATTTGTTGCTTCAGAACACTTTGCATGCTCACAGTATTTTTGCAAAACCTTGTAGTTAGCTCGAGCGACTAAGTGTGCGCTCGAGCGAACCCAACTGTGCATTCACTTGGCTTGAGCGACCAAGTTATGGCTCGAGCCCATTTTATCACCATTCAGTACTTTTGTAGTCAGATCACACCGCTCGAACGACCAGAGGTACGCTCGAGCAGACACTCTATTTTCAGCCAGTTTTGAAATACACTTTCATGTGCATGTCTACATCTTCATGTTCTTTTAGGCAACCTTGGGCATTGTTTAGGCATCCTTAATGATGGAATAAGCTAGAAAACACATAAGGGAATTGATTAAGATTCATTAATTGTTTAAGACAATCATTATGTGCCTTTATTGTGTGTTTTGTGTAGGTGGTCGCCCAAAACTTATATCGATACAAACCCACTGTGAGTAATGTCTTTATAAAACTATGTTCATATGGTATTTTGAATTAGTCAAGAATGTTATTTGAAATCTTATTTGCTATCTATGAATGGCGATCCTTTTTGAACTTGTAATCGTGGCATCTTTTAGTGAGACCCTCGCTTAGGGAAAACAATACCATGACCCATTGGCTTAATTGAAACACAGAGATCTCTGATGTTAGACTTTTGTGGTCCATATTGAATTACCAATTGAGGATAATTGATTAACCCGTTGCGATTTTATTGAACAACCCTTGGGTTCCTATTGGTTTCGACACATTATCTATTTGTTACTCTATTGGATGTTACCACGTATTATGATTTGAATGGTTGTCATTATCGCAAAGCTTTGATATGAATGAGATTTGAATTATTTTGATTGCCAAAGGATGTGTTTCAAGATGCATTGATCTTTATTCATTTAACCATTTATATGGATATTACTCACTGGGCTCCAGCTCACCTATCTCCCTTATATATATATATATATATATGTAGGTAAGCAAGTGGAATGACATGTTTAGAGATGCCTTTTGTGAAGTCGTTTTGTATGCCTCCGCAATGGGGCATTTCTTGGTCTCTTGAGGAGCCAAGTTTTTGTCAACCCCTTTTTGATGAAGTTTTCGTTTGTTTTTTATAGTTGTGTAATATGTAAACTATAGAACAAGTTGTATGGTATGAATTTGAAGTTTGAACCTTTTTGTAAATATGTTTTGGTTAATGTATGAAGATTAAAGTTTTAAACACTTATGAAATTTGCCATGTATGCACCGCTCAAATATTGCTTTCGCTAAGTCCCGTTATTAATTATTGATGATTTGATTTTGTCTTTGAGGCCAAGTAATCTAGAATTACTGACTGGTCACAGTCTAAACCTCTATGGGCGGGTTTGGGTCGTGACATCCTTTGATTAGCGAATTAGATTGGATAGTATTATGAATATGATCAAATTGAGTGACCAAGTTATTAATGAGTGGTATTGAGTGGGTTATAAATATAAGATAAAATATGTATTTGTACACTAACGTGATGATATTAGTTAATTAAAATTAAATTCTATTTTGGGAAGAAGAAAGAAAAAAAAAAAGCTTACTTTTGACTTATTTTCAAAAGTCAAAAGCTAGCTTATTTGAACAAAAAAGTATTTGGGAAGTTGGAAATAAGTCAACAAGTGAAATTACCAAAATACCCTCATGTGTGTGAATAAGCCAAAAAAAAAAAAAAAAACAGAAAACAAAATTGCATGAGCGTAATATGTTTAATTTCACTTTCACTTCTTTCATTCTTCTTTTCAATTGCACAGCTCACTTTCTCTCTCTCTCTCGGCTCTCGGCCCTCTCTCTTTGATTTTTTTTTTTACTTCTATCATATAAAGTTTTTGATCTACCAAAATCTATTAGGTTTTGGACCATAGTTCTTAAGATCAAAGTGAAGAGCTTGGCGAGAGTAACGTTTTGACCGGTGGAGATCGAAATCCAACACAACCGAAAAATTGGGGTTTTTACTTGTTTCCTCTTCTAGCTTTGAGGTAGGGATTTTTCCTACACTTCTTTATATACTTTTACTTCATTATATAGAGCTTAGAGTTGTATATAATTTAATTAGAATTTTTGGAAAATTTGTGATTTATTTGCTTAAAAGGGAAATTTTGAGAAAAATAAAGAGTTGATGCCCAAATTGCGAAAGGGTAAACTTGGAATATGTTTGTAAGGTTATGAAAGAGCTATGTTTTAAATTTAAACAAAAACGGACTTCGACTCGATCGGTTTTGAAATTTTTACCGGTTTGCGACCAAAAGGGCATTTTTAAAGAAAAGAAAGGAATTACGTTTAACTTTTGGGGCTTTTGATCAAAAGAGGATGTCATAATTGAATAATGCTTGGAGAATGAGTTTGGAAAGAAAATGATGTTTTCTTGGGTATTAACGGTATTATTTTGCTTAATGTATCTGTTAGAATAAAATCGACACGGTTAAAAATGGACCTTGGGGGGTTACCAGACGTGATTGTGATATGAAAACTAGTGTAGTTGTTCATATTTGATGAGATGTGGAATAAATTGTATTTATCGAAATTTTTAGAATTTAATTGTTTAAATATCTGCTTAAAAATATTTGTTTTGGGCTATCGGTAGAGGATAGCCATGATGGTTGTAGAAATGCATGAGACTTAGGTAAATTAAACCACATTCCTCATTTGTTGCATGGGACATTGCATTACATTCATTTCATTGGAAATGTATCTGTTTGCGAAAAAATGAATACTTGGTGAATCTGGGTAGGGGGTGTGGAACCGTGCGGTTAGGTATCGAGCCTTCCAGTTTACTAGTAAAAATGACAGTGGTAGTGCATTTAGGCCTACTTGCAAACACTCACCTAGAGATTCATAGAGTCTGTATTCATATAACATATATGGTTTAAAATGCAAATGATTTTATATCTTTTGTTGCATCTCAGCATTGCATGTTTTATAAAAAGAGAGATAAATTGTTTTATCATGAGCATGGCATGAGCATACTCCTCTTTAGTCTTGTCATGGTCCATATGTTGTGTAGTATATCTCTACTGGGCTGTGGCTCATCCTATAAGGGAACCATTTCAAGTACAAGTGCTATGCCTCCGCCAAGGCACTGACTTAGGAGAACTCGGAGCTGAGGCTTCATTTTTGTTTTATTGTTATTTGTTGAATGTAAGCCCAGGGCAGTATTTGCGTTGAGTCAAAACTCCATTTTGTAACTAAGAATGTTCTTGGATAAATTTGTAAGTCTGTAGGGCACTCATTATCTGTTTAGCTTCCATTTCATACTTGTTGTAAAATGTATGCTTGGGATTAGAACTGGGGCATAGAGATGTGAACAACATGCATTTGGCATTTGGGATTAAATGGAACTGGATGTATGGAATAGTTAGCTATAAATATGTGTTTGTTTATCAGGTGGGTTTGTTGTATAAATAGATATACCCTGCCGAAATTTTTGGGGCGTTACAGCTCCAGTGGTTTCACTTACAAACATGCAAGATACTGGGAGTTGCGCACCTACACTCGAGTGACCAAATGACTGCTCGACCAGTCTCCCAAAACAAACTGTTACAGTTCACATTTGGCTAAAGTGATGTAACGCCCCTAAATTTATAATCCATTTTATATTCAAAACCTCTAAATATTCTCCAATTATTATCAATACCGTCAAATCCTTATGAAAATAGAAATAAAGAAATATTGTCTTTTACTCAAATTAAATCTCTTTCTCAAATTAAATCTCTTTCTCATTGAACTATTTCAAATAAATTATACACCATCATTTTCAAAACATACATTCAAGTGTAAAAACAATTCAAAGAGTAAGAGAGTTATAGAACTAAGGTGCCCTAATGGCATATAAGTTTCAAGGATAATCCCTTGAATACACAAAAAGTGGACATTCAGTCCCAAACACATTAGTTTCGGAGTTTCAACAAATAATATTAAAAAGCTCTCGTGCTCTAATCAAAATCTCCGTCGTCTTGTCACTTGGGTGGAGAGTCACACCATCAAGTCCTAAAAATTTGGTTAGATTTGGGGTAAGTTAGTACTGAGTAAGAATACCATTAACAGAGTATATAAATGATTGAAATAAATATGATTATACTATGCACATGCCATGATAAAATCCATATTTTTCTCTTTTAAAAATAAATGATGCTCAATGTAAAATATGCCATTTCAAAACATTGTCATCAACAGTAGGGCCGTAAATGCACAATGACGTCCCAAGCAGAGTTGAAAACTGTCACGCCTCAATTTTCATACCCAAATGATAATACAATAATCATGGTTCTTTAAAGTAAAACTGAACGTAAATCTTCACGCTTGCAATACATGATACAAATAATCCTCATGTGATACTATATTCACCTCAAATCAAGATAACATAAACAAATAAATACCCTAATGGGTTTACAAGTTTCCAAGGCTTAGGCCCGCTGACACAAATCGGTTATTCAGACCCATACAAGTATAACCCTTGGCTTACAAAACAGAGTTACGCAAAATGAGAGCATTGTGCTCCCTTTACACACACTTCCACGCCCTTAGTTAGGCGAAATCACCACATCCTTTCCTGCACAAAAATCCCGTAGGGTAAACATAAAGCCCAGTAGGAAATTCTTAACAAAGTATATACATTTTATACAAGTCTCAAGAGATGAATGCACATGCCATGCTATGCCCTTTTTGAAGATAAATCACATTTTCATCTTTTGAAAACCATTATGCTCAATGATGCCATGCAATACCATTGTTCAAAACTTAACAATTTAATTCATGGGGTGGTAAATACAACTCTGGTAATCCCTAGGTACGTGTCTACAAGTAGCCTATACAAGTGCTACCAATTTGTCATTTTTACCGGTATTAACCGGAAGGCTCGACACCTATCCACGCGGATTTTTCAGTCTTTCACTTGGGACACTCAGGCCAACTTATCAATTTCATCTACACCACCTTTCAAGACTTACAATCGTATTTACCCCAAAAACCATTTCATGAAAACTTGTTTCACACGACATTCTTTTCTCAGTGCAAGTTTTCGAATCAAAACTTCAAAGCTTCTCATTATCAAACAAATTGATATACAAATGTAATGATAATCAATGCAATGCAACATTTCTTCCATGTTCAATTCTTCCACACAACCTTACCATTGTGATCAAAATTCCAATTCCTCTTTCCAATGCCATTTCACAAGATGAATATATGTACACTTATATTTCAATTCATCCAAGGGACAACGTATTTTCTACACTTTGAGCATTCTCAACAACTTAGCCATTTCAAGACTATAACAACATTTCTTTGTTTTAGAACAACATTTCCAAAATCACAATTCTCATACTTCATGAAACTCATCATTTATTTGAATACAATTACGACTTTTACAAAGCATTCATTTATTTGACGTCCAAGGTAAATATGACATTTTCTTCCATAGTTTTTCAACATCTTTCAAAAACCCCAATTTCTAGGTTTTCTCACCAAAATCATTCCTCTCCAAAATACTTGAAGAAATCTCATTGAAAACATCATTCATCAATCAATATAGTTCGAAGCCCTCAATTTCTGTTTAAAAAAACAAAAGTAAACCCACTTTCAAAATCACTTGTCTTCTTGAATCAACAACCAATTTTTAAAAGCTATCAAAGGAGGGTTTCAAAAATCATCTAGATCTTGCAAAGCCCTCGAGAAAGTTAACCAACTTTGATGAAGGACTTAGATCTAAATCCCAATGAATTTGAAGAAATCAAAGATCTTGTGAGGTTTTTGGTAGGAAATGTAGAGAGAAGGAAGAGGAAATATTTTTAGAGAGAGAGAGGTATACAAAAGTGATACAAGTTCAGTCCAAAGAGAAGAAAGAGAAAAATTTTCGGATCCACTTACCTTTCGCACGTGCAGAGCCTACTTCCGCACGTGCAGTGCCTACTCCCGCACGTGCGGCGCATGCTCCCACACGTGTGGCCCTTTTCCCCTGCACCTAACTCCTGCACCTACCTTTTTAGCAGTGTGCAAGCTGCCATACCCTGAAATCCGCACGTGCGGCTTACCCTCCCACACGTGCAGCCCTGGTCCTCAGCCCGAAAATTTTTCGGTTCAACTCCTAACGCTTCGGACTGACCTCGCACACCTCCGGAACAAATGAAACTCAACACCAGAATAAACAACGAACAAGAACTTTTGAGAAAAACATTCGAACACAACAACCTCAAACAATAAACAAGACTCCAAGTCGAAACCGACGCTCTAACAAGTGTAAACCCGAAGGTAAACAGAGAGGAACAAGAAACGCGCAACAAAACCGGTCGTCACAAAAAACCATACATATATATAGATTTATATACTAAAAATATCTCTACATTTGCCAGCTCTCATATGGCAGGGTGATGGGCACCTAAAAACATTTTCCCTTCCACATTTGCCGACTCTAAAAACGGCGGGGCCAGTGGACACTCAAAAATATTTTTCCACATTTGTTCGACGATAAGCTCAAGATAAGGCAACTGGGCACTTTGACTCGCTGCGTGGGTACCAATATGATACTCATTTCGGTTCCAAAACCCGACTTAACTACATGGACTCATACGCTGTTTACCCCCTTTCAACATTTCCAAATATCGAAGAGGTTGTAATAATCATGGGATGAATTTATGGAATGCGATGCAATGCATGGATTTTTAAACATTTTGATTCGCCTAAGATTCATTCATTGACAAAGATAGAAATTTAACATAGTTCATGACTAAATAAATCTCTAATTTCCATACCATTAGGCATAGTCAAACCCCTCCATCATAAGGATGAAAGCCAAACTACTCCAAGCCGATAACCATGTATAGATATACACTAACATCAACTCAATTTCACATTTCATAATCCAATTGAACAAAATTCCTTCTTTAGAGCAAAATCAAAACTAGGGTTTGTGCAAAATTTGGGGCTTTTCCTTCACTAGCATATTTACAATAAATACTCATCATCAACATCCTTTATCATCAATAATTGTTTAAAACCTTTCCAAAAATTTGGGTAAAACCCCATTTTCTATGCATCAGCATCCAATAAATCTACCATTATATCTCATACACAAGTATAACTAGAAATTACCACATATACGTCTCAAATCATAGATATACTAAGTTAAAGTACCTCTACCTCGAAGATGCAGACAAGAAGATGAATGCCCAAAGAGAACTTCAAAGATAATGCGATTTAATTGGTAAATACGTTGATCTTCACTTCCTTTTCACTTCTAGTGCAAGAATTTGGATAGATTTTTAGTAAAAGGAGATGAAATCAAAGGTTTGTGGCTAAGGTTTTTTGGAGAGGGGAGAGAGAGAAAAGGAAAAGAAAAAGTGGGCCCAAAAAGTGATTTTTAATCGACTGAACTTGAACAGATCGCTCGAGTGGTCAAACTTGCATTGAGTGGTGTGAAAGCGAAGATTTCCCGAGAAGTAACTTCATCGCTCGAGCGAAAATTTCCTTCTCCCAAAATCTCAGGCCTGCAGAAGAAATACTGGATGTCCCGATTCATCACTTGAGCAGTCCTTTTTTTTTTTTCCCAGAATGGTACAAGTGATAACCAATGTAAATGATCTGTTTGGATCATGATGTGAGATGAGAAAAGAAACGATTGTGGTTTCTCATCTGGGTGAGAAAAGAAAAGAAATGATTATGGTTTCTCAACATTATGTTTGGATGAATAAAAGATGTTTGGATAGAGTAAATAAGACAAAAGAAAGGAAAGTGTTTTTTATTTTTTATTTTATCAAAATAACCTTCTATATTAATAAGCTTTTTTTTCATAAAGGTAATTTTGATATTTCAGAAAACGTTCATTAAACCCAACTCATTTCTCACCAAATCTCACAACTTTTAGTGAGAAACAAAACATAAGTTTGGTGAGAATCCTTTTCTCACAATCTCTCATCATTTTTCACCTATTTAACCATCCAAACAAGTGAAGGGGTTTCCTATTCTCACCATTTCTTTTATTTTTTCACCAAAGCCCACCATCCAAATGGAGTTTTGAGACATCAATACAACATTTTACAAATTTGGTTTTAACCATTCATTAACAATTCGAAAGTTATTTTAATTAAGAGATAACAAGGCTCAATTAAATTAGACATAATGAGTTCTAAATATTTTTTGCAAAACTACAATAAAATTAAACATTTACGGCTTCATGTTTATGGTGCGCATCAAATGCATGTACATGCATGCACTCTATTTACTATATTTGTTGTCTTTTTTCCAACACCAACAGAGATAAGGCTATGAATCTTCTTTCTCAAAAATCTACTCTTATGTTTCAATTCACTCTTAAATGTGAGAAATATTACATCATCAATGATCAAATAAGAAAGTCAACAAAGCCTCTTAGGCTCAAACCCAACAATTACTCCACTACTACTTATACACAATACCGTCGCAATGGAAAAGAAATAAGCACCACCACAAAATGTATCAAACTCCTCTCTATAGGAGTTAAACTTGAGACCTCACATCAGAATTGGTGTTACACAGCCACTAGGCCAAATACCCTGGTTATGTTTCAATTCACTCATCGTTATTGAAATATGTGAAAGTTTTGAAATTAAAAAAAAAAAAAATATGACAAAAAAAAAGAAAAAAGATTTGATTAAATTGGGACACAAAGAGAGTGTTGGAATATAGTGACTTTAATATGAAATTAAAATAGGCTCTAACCACCAGTTAGGTGGGATCAAATGTGTTTAGATTCTTTGTAACAAAATCTTTACACCACAAAAAGAATGACCAAAAACCATTGAGAATTGAATGAGAAATTGTCTCATTAAGTTAGCCTCATGAATGAGGTATTGGGAATAGTGTATAACTACTTATCCCAATTGATTTTAGAAGAAAGCATTGATGGGTATTTAAATATCAAGTTTTTGATAAGGGCATAAGCCCTTTGGGGCATCCAAATTTTTCAAAGGACGGGAGTTATGGTTGCTTCAAGGATGCCTCAAGGATGGGCTTGGGCCAAAACTATGGTCCAAGTTGGTTATGCAAAAATTACTACACGCGCATGTCGTCTGCCAGTCGAGTCTGGGTCTAGGTTCGTGGGTCGTGAATCGTGGATCTTGCATCTTGAGGCCTGAGCCTTGAAGCTTGCTAGTATAGGTTAGGTTTGGGTTGGGCCGAATTGGAGGTCCATTAACCTACTCTTTTTGGACTAGGTCTGTTTGGTGACTGTAGATATATACACATGTGTATATAGAGTGTGTAACTTACATACTTATCCCCCATCAGTTTCGGTGCATTACTCCATCAGTTTTGCCGGAGTAATTAGGCAATTTTGGCTGCATTTGTTGCCAGCCTTCATGGCTAGGAGGCTTTTTCTCTCTCCCCCATTGTGTATAAAAGGAGACCTACCTCTTTGGTTTTAGGTACAGAAATTCTTTGCTCTTAAGTGATAGTCAGTTTGCCATAACATATTCTTCTTGTGTGAGAGAGTGATGCCACTGTTAGTTCACTAGAGCTAAACAGAAGGTGATTCTGCATTAGAGGATTCTAAACCGTCGTATCTTGGGAGACAGACGCCGACATACCTCCAGCACTTACGATGAGGCGGTGAATCTGTTTTAAGGAGACTGTGGTATCATAAGGCTTCGGTTTACTTCCTTTCACTATTTTATTTCAGTATTTTATGTTGTTGAATCTTTTTGTTCATCAAGTTGTATGATGTAGTCCCGTGATTTCTTATTATCAAATTTCGATTTAGTTAACTATGAATCTATTTATTTTTATTTAAATACACAATTTGTACAATAGAAAGAGATTGTGGAGCAAGGTGTCCTTAACACAGTAGTAGTTAACCATCATCTTTTACTTTTAGCTTCGAGTCAGTCTATCTATAGTAGTAGAATTTCAAATAATTCATTCATGAAACTAGGATAAACAACATGGAATACCTATTGTATACACCCCATTTTGATCGACCATTAAGACTTGGACACTTGAAATGCTTCCCGATGATGAAAGGTATCATAATTTCAACCTTTGAAATCCTTGAAATTGTTGGAGCTATTGTATTACCATTTTCGTGCCAAAAACTAATTTTTGTCAAAATTACCTTTCATGGTTTGTTTTGAGGGCCTACTTTCACATAAAAAAAATTGGAATTTACACAAAATTGTGTCCCTTGGCATTAGCTTTCCAACGCCACTTGATTCGCTTCAACTTGATATCGGATGAGAAAGTTATGCCCAAAATATGAAAGTTTGACGGAGTTGTGCGGCCGCACAATCTGCATGTGCGGCCACACCTCTAATTTTCAGCATTTTTTGGTTATATGGCTACACCTCCTTTATGCGGCTGCACAATTGTTGTAGCACTCTGTACTTCCTATTATAATGGAATTATATTTGACTCTTTGATTACCTGATGGAGAACCTTCTTAGTTGATATTTAAGCCTTGGTTGAGGTGTTACCATAGTAGTTGGGTGAGATTGGATAAAAAACTTCAAATTTGAATAGTTGTTATTGGGTAGTCATCACTTATCATTTTCTCTCTCTACAGTTTGAATTGTGGTGTAAGGCTACAACCATTGGAAATCTTACTTCTGGTGCTTCAATTTGGACATAAGAACAACCCAAAATGGAGTCCAGATGAGAGAGTTATGCCTGTTTGAAGTTTGCAAATCTGTGTTGTGTGCATAGTATGCTCGAGCGTAACTTTCACCAGTCAAGCAAACCATACACCCTTCCAGCTTTGTTTTCCAAAATTTTCTGAGATACTGGAAGCCTCAATTCACTGCTTGAGCGCAACTTTCACCACTTGAGCGAATTGTTTAGAATCATATTGTTAAAAGTCACTTTTTAGGTCAAATCTTTTCACTTTTCACTCCCTTTTCTCTCTCCTTTTGCCATTCTTGAGTTTTCAAGCTTTTTAACCTTGATTTCATTTATTTCTACACATCTTTAACCCCTAGTTCCATATACCAAAATGTAGAGCTCGACTAGGGCTTCCATTTAATCTGAGCAGATCGTGTTTTCGTTGAAGTTAGATTTTCGGGCTTCTTCTCTTCATTGCTTGAGGTAGGGATTTCTTTGCTTCTTTTCAATAACTCATCTATAGATAGATATGTGGTAGATTTTATTACATAAAAATCATATCCATTATGGATTTCTTTGAAAGTCGTGAAAGGGGATCTAGGGTTTGATATTTGTGAATGAGATTGTTAAATTGATTGTTGTTTAGGTTAATTAGGGAGTAGTCTAACATGTTTATGTTAAAAAGGGGGGGGAGAAAAAGCCCTAATTTAATATTTTGACTTGGTGAATTAAAAAAAGGGGTAAAGTTGAATAATGTTCGCATTTTGTTAATATGGATTATGTAAATGTGTTAATAGCTAAAACGGAGAATTACCTATGGCATTGGAATTATTTTGGATTGATCATATTAAGTTGAGTTGGGTTCTGACTTTGATACCTATGGATTTAGTTTTGTCAAATGAAAAGAATGGATTTTGGGTAAAGATTGGAGAACTTGGAAAATAAGAGAATTGATTTTTTAAAAAAGGAAGGAAATCATAACACTTCGTGAATTTTAGAAATGAACATGAGGTTGGATTACAAACACTTTATTTATTATCTATTGTTGTTGGACTTAAAGTCTCATGAGAATTGGAGTATGATATTATGTATATTAAATACAAGTGTTTGGAGGTTTTGTCCTTGGTCATCGATGGAGGATGACACTGTTGTGTTGAATATATTATGTGTATGTATTACACTTGTGTTATTTATGTTTTTAACATGTTGTGATGATTGGTAACGTGTACTGCGCTGAGAATGAGAGGTACCATTGCCTTCCAAGTAGTGCCTGGAGAATTGGTTGCGCTTAGAATGAGAGGTACCAGCACCTTCCAGCTAGCGTCTAGAGAACTTGGCAGAGGTACCATTACCTTCCTGCTGGTGTATAGTAAATTGGCATTTCATTATGGAAAGGTGTATCCTTGGCTTACCGTGCTTAAGGCAGGTAGAGCAGAGCTTATTTATCATTATTGTCTCAGTGTATCTGTGTATATCTTGCGTTATGTTGAGTAGATAGTTGTTGGGTGCTTGTTGTTGTTTTTTTTTTTTTCGTGTTAGATGTATATATGTATATTTGAACATGTTGGAAAAGGATGTAGATCATGTATTGAGTTCGTAAATAATGTGAAGGAAATAAGAGATTTATGAACGTGTTTCCAAAAAAAAAAAATGGTTGTTATGAGATATTTTTGAAAGAGGAAATAAAAAGGAAATGTGAACTGTCTGTATTGTTGAAAGAATTGAATGGTTTTGGGAAAAGTACTTATGTAAATATTCTTTGGTTATAAACCGTCACATTATTTATATAGTATAAGATTAAGCATTCATGATCATAGCTATCTGTAAGTTGTTATTGTTTAGGATCAGGTTGGGATCCCTACTAGACTTTATGTTCATCCCACGTTGCTAATCTTTTTTCCAGTTGAATATCGAGAAGTGGTTCAAGATCGAGGATCTTCATTTTTTTTGTTGGCCACGGGGACTTTTAATTGTTGGCCGCATGCCATTGTTGTAGAAAGGGTTGAACCCTTTCTCTTTCATGTAATGATGTAAGCCTGCAGGCAATTTGCTATAATTATGTCACATGTTGCATCTATTTTATATACGAATGAGAGAATCTTTATTGTGTTATCTTTATTAAGATATTAGAACTTTTGTTTGCTATCTCTGAAATTGTTTATGATAATGATTTGGTAATGTTACCCGAGTAATAAAAAGTGGGGCGTGACAACTTGGTATCAGAGTGTGCCGGGTTTGAATACTTTAGGCTCGTGGGAAGTGGTTTTTACCACAATGGGTTTGCTACGTGTGGTGAGGACGTTGCATATAGTTAGGATAAGTGTTAGGACTTATATGTTGCATTTATGTGAGCATGGGTTTAAGTTTCTTAGATAGTACTTGTCGCCGGTGAACTTGTTTTGAGGTCTTATTGGAAACACGCCTGATTAACGTGGTTTCTGATAGGAATTCCTTGAGAGTTCCGGGATGAGTAGCTATCTTTGTGGACTTGATTCGATTTTGTGTTTAGGTATTTAATTGTTTATATGTAATAGAAATGTGTGTTTCAGGGCTAAGTGTGTCTTGTAACTTAAGGGTGGTGAGTGCGTGCCTCGGGGAAGGCTGTTGTGTTGTGTACTAAGTTTGGTTTTGTTTTTGGATTTTAAAGGATGCCTACCCAAGGGAATAGAGGACAGATGAGTAGTAAGAGTGCCGGTAGGGGCACAGTGGTTCCTTTTAGCACCTGTCATTGTAGCATCGGCTGTCAACAAGGAAGTTGCACGCGAGATTGTAAGAGCGGTGTAGGATGCTCTAGCTCACAATGAGGGTGACAACGGGCATACCCTCAAGCTTACTAAGGAGTTTCTTCGCTTCAATCCACCAGGGTTTTTGGAGGAGGCAAAACCATTGGAGGCGGATGGTTGGTTGGAATAGATTACCAAGACTCTTGATATGCTTAAAGTCGAGGACAAGTGGTTGAGGATTTCTTTGGCGACTTTCCAATTGAAGGGAGACACGACTAATTGGTGGAAGTATGCTAAGGACATTGTAGGTAATACCTACGGAGGCTTTTTTGGCGAAGTACTTCCCTCCTTCTGCTCGGGAAAGGTTAAGGGAACAGTTTGTTGAGTTGCGCCAAGATGTTACTCGTTGGCACATTATAAGATGCGGTTTACTAGTTTGTCGAGATTTGCTCCCAAGTTGGTGGCAATAGAAGAGCGTCGTTGTTATGAGTTTGATAAGTGGTTGCGTTATGATATCTTGGAGAAAGTACTTGGATCTATGTGGAAGAATTACTATGCTCTAGTTAAGGCGGCGGCCTATGCGGAGGCCATGCTTATGAGTGTTGGTCGAGTTAGGAAAGAGTCCACCTCGGTGACTCCTACGGTTCATTAATGTTTTAGGCTCAGTAAGAGGTGGAGGCGAGCGTATGCTCAATCGCAGGCTTAATCTCTTTCTTCGTCAGGGATTTCGGACTCGTCAATTGGGAGGCCTAGTGAGGTTCAGGCTTCAAGCCAGTCTCAAAGTAGGGACTCTACTGTTGTTTTGATTATGGTCATCTGGGCCATGTTAGACGTTTTTTCCTGTTACGTGTGAATTCTTCAAGTATTTCAGAACCTAGTCAGACTCAATCTAATCAGTCCAGTCAGGGGTGGTATCGATACCAGAACTCGGCAGGCCAGGATTCAAGAACCTCGCAAGGGTCGACCTTTCAGCCAACACAGTAGTATTACCTTAAGAGGGGCTTTTGTATTAGAGACCAGTGATATAATATATGAACTTTTTGTTGTTGACCGGTGTACTGTTGGATGTTGAGACATCATGATTATGTCTTGTGTATATATATATATATATTGTTGTTTGTTTATCCTCATGTATTGGGCGTCACGTATTGAATCTCGAACTCTCTTTTATATATATGTATAATGAGAAGTTGTTAATGGATCGATAATCCAAGTGTTATTGTATGTCTAGTATTAAATTATGAGATAGTTATGTGATGGCCCATGAGCCTTGTTCAATTTGGAAGTTGTTTGTTGAGAACAGGGAATTCGTGGGTTATTGTGATTGGTGTGGTGGTATCGTAAGGGTCAAGTTATAAGGCTTTGGATGTGTTGAGTTGAAGGGAATATAAGGCTTTAGAGTTTTGTGGAATTGGCGAAGTTATGTGAGAATGTCTGAGGGAGTGAGATTTGTATCTCGGGCTAGTGAGAATGGTACTAGTGTGTTGTTTAGTGTTTTGGTTTTTTTTGGTTAGTGAGTTCCTTGTGATTCTATCAATCATGAATAGGGGTAGTGTTCGTGTTGTGATTTATTATGAGTTAGTAATTATGTGTGGGTGAAATGGGTTGGTGGTGTTATTAGATATTGGGTGGAGTTTATGAGTATGAGGAGAATTTCGTGAGTAGATGCTAAAAGTATTCCTTTGAAGGAAGAACAATTTGTGTTCTCGGGTAACGAGAGTAGCGTTGGTGGAAATTGTTTTGTGTGTTAGGGATTGTTTGAATGTCGTTGACCATGTCGGTCTTGTGTTTGAGACGTAAGGACATGCTTGTTATGCAGGCATAGGGGTGATGATTTCTTTAGGAACAATGATGGTATGGTTTGATCTTGAGGAATCCGGTGAGATTTAAAATATGGGAGATTGTGTGTGGAACTCCATTTTTGGAGTAAATGGTGTTGAGTAGCACATCAATGTTTAGTGTCGTGTGTAGAGGTTTATCGAGTTGATTAGTCGGTTAGTTGATATTGGGGTTTGGTTGACAAGTAGTCACCTTGGGAAAACCTTGTGCTTGTGTATAAGGGTTAATAGGTTATGGGTGCCTTGGAATGATTTTGCGAGAGTGGAGTCTCATGTATGTGGTTGGGAGGCTTCTGTGAGACTTTTTTTTGGATTAGCGGAAAACCTCGGGTTGGGCTAACATATTGTAGATTCTTCGTTTGCATATACATTTGCCTCACGTAGTTGATAATTTATGATAATGATTATAACAGAATGAAATTGCAAAATCGTGGATTTCCTTGAGCCTTATAGTGTTGATAGCACAGTTGTTATTTCTATTAACTGTTATTACATAAATGTTACGTTTTATATAGGTTATGGCATCACCATGTGAGTGATGGGTGTTGTTGGGTGACGATAGAGGTTCACCGATTATTATATTGGAAAGGAATTGGAAAATGAATTTTTCCTTGTGTTATGGCCTTCTAATGGCTTTGTTAAAACATAAATGTTAAGGATTTAATTTAATTTAATTGGTATGAGGAACTTCAATGAGTAGTTCTTGGCAATTAAATTATGGATGGTTATGTGTTATGAGTAACACCTTGTTTTCGAAAAATGTTTACAAAACTTTTGAGTTTCATATGAAAAATGTAGAAATATATTTTGATTATGGACGGTGAGAATTTGAGCATCTTTTGAGAAATGTTTTATATATAAGAGAATGATTTTCAAAGAGTTAAACAATAAGGGAATTTTTTTTTAAACAAAGTTTTGTTGTCGTTTGTTTTACTTGGGATGATGGATGTCGAGTAGTGACTTAGCTTAAATTGGTAATCGTGTGTTTAGGTGTTTTGTTTTGAGGAGGGTTTGGCATTGTTGGAGCTTATTGTGCCGGAGTGTTGTCTTTGGGACATGTTATCATAGTAAATCCTCTTCTTTTGTGAGAGTTAACCGAGGGTTTTGTTGTGAGGGTAGTTTTCTTTTCCTAAGTGCTCGGGGTGTTGAGTGCTCAGTAGTCAATTTGCCTTGTGTTTTGGTGTATTCTTAATTTCGGGAACGAAATTTCCTAAGGTGGGAAGTTGTAGAACTCTGTACTTCCTGTTATAATGGAATCATATTTGACTCTTTGATTATCTTGATGGAAAACCTTCTTAGTCGATATTTGAGCCTTGGTTGAGGTGTTACCATAGTGGCTGGGCGAGATTGGATCAAAAATTCCAAATTCAAATAATTGTTATTGAGTAGTGTAGCTGGTTTTTTCGTGCTCCTCAGAGGGGTTTACTTTCCTCGGATACGATAGCCCTACAGTTCAGACTCCCGTGGTTCTGAATCAGGTTTCATAAGTGCAATGTGAAATAGAAAAACACAAATGAGAGTCCAAATATGGCAAATCTTAGAAAATCCATTTATCATCAGAGATACTACAAATTGACTGCATTGCCAGATTTTAGAGTCGTAAATATTTTTGGGCAATTTAGAAAACCTGTGACTCGTGCCAAAGGCCACTTGTCTGTCATAACCAAAGTGTCTTGGCTTGAGAACTTAAGTATGAGAGGGGAAGGTCATGAATTGAGCACCCTACTCATCCAATCAAAGATCGGCTTCTACTAATCATGATGTGATTTTTATGTATATTATATGCTCTTGTTCTGATTTATATGCTAACTTACTATGTGAGGCACACAAGTATAGACTATGTCACCTATTTTGGAATGCTTTGATTTTATGTTTGTTTGAAAAGAGTTTTGAATACGTCTACTTAAAAAAAGCAAGCTCATATGTACGTTTATTAAAGTCATCCCAACTTAAGCGAAATAGCCTTCACCTATAGGCATTCGAAGAGGTATTTCAAGTAAGCACTTAGCCTCGTGGTAATATGCTTGATATGGCAACACAAACACATATGCAATATGCTAAAGCAAAAAATACTCACCTAGTACTCAACCGAGGCAAGCCAAAGAAAAGATAACAATTAGAAAAAATGCACGCTTCTAATATGCAAAGTGACTAATGTAACACATACAAAATGCAGCTACCAGGCTCGACTTATTTATCATGTCATGTGGATTAACTCAAAGCATGAGGTAACGCACGTATTCAAGTAAGTAGGAAATGACAATGATATTTAGAATGATGAACTGAACCCAATGCATGCAAAAATAGATACAATGCATAGCAATGGTATGAAACAAAAATATGATGCTATCATAGTAAGTATGTAAATAAAAGGGAGAAATAAATGGGGGTTGAAAGACATATAAAATATTACAAATTTACCCTCGCACAAGATGGTCCGAATGATTGTCCTAATTAAACTAATTATTACAACATAATTGAATAAACTAAATTAATTAATTATTACAAGTCCGAATAGAAGTAAAACAACTAATTAATTACAACATACGAATATGAATATTAAAGCAACTAATCTAATGGATTCGAACGGGAGGCGAGGGATTGCATGCGCATAACCGAGAACATCCTCTGGAAACCTCTCTGTTTGCTGCTAGAATCTGCTCTGTTTGCAGTCAGAAAATTATTATGTTTTGGCCTCAGACTCTGCTCTGTTCTACTGTAAAAATGCCATTGCTTGTTCAAAATAGGTGGCTAGCCGGCCTTTAGAAGTGGTTGGACATATGGAATGGTGGTCGACCGGCCACTGTTTTTGGGAAATACCCTATTGAAACAAAGCTGAAACAAAGCAAAAACAGAGTATTTGTAGGAGATGTTTATCCTCCTCTGCCCTTTCCTATCATAAAGATGATCAAGGGAAGAGTAGATTTTATTCTCAAATCATCAATTATCGCAAATTTGTTGCGTGATGATCTAGAAATAATAGGAAAATAGCTTAATAAAATGTAACAAAAGGCAAACAACATCTCCTCCCTAGCATGGATTTACCTCAAGGGAAGGGATAGCCTTGCCTCATGAATTTTCAAACATCACTTAAATAGTATGCGATGATTCAAGACGAAATAGGTTTGGTATAAGGTCCGAATGAACCTAACCAAATTTTATTATCTTTTTACCTTTTTTACTCCAATTTTATTAGCTCTTTTTTACTTTACCTTTCCATTTGTTATCTTTTTGTCCAAAGATGATGATTATGTCCACTATGTCCAAAAGCAATAAAGAGTAGCAAACATGACTTGACCCAAGGAATGAGCTTTTCATGCCCTTTTCGACGGGGGAAATCACAAAGGA
The DNA here is from genome assembly GCA_030407325.1 of Camellia japonica. Classification (NCBI taxonomy): domain Eukaryota; kingdom Viridiplantae; phylum Streptophyta; class Magnoliopsida; order Ericales; family Theaceae; genus Camellia; species Camellia japonica. Next base: position 161,288,471 of record JAPPVO010000019.1, on the reverse strand, counting down.
ATGATCAAGCTCATTTACAAGCGATAATGAATTCGAAGTCAAACCCATAACGAGCGATAATGGCTCCAAATCCAAACTTGATAATAAGTTATAATGAACCTTTCCTGTGTGATTTCCAAGGGTCTAATTAGAAAATTAGTCCCTTAGAAGTAATGCACCGATGATAAAGGTAAATGTCAAACAAGAGATCATGCTTAACATAAGAGAGATGTAATGCTCTGGTAATGAACCTCCAAAGAGATTAAACCATTTAGCATGAGGGGTCTTTTTCTTATGCCTTAAGCAACAATCTTTTGTTTGATACAACTCTTGATCAAAGAAACAAAGAAAAAAGGGAGAGTGCAGAGTGCTAATGAAAAGTGGATGAGTACAACGGTGTGAATATATGTATGAAAGCTATAAAGAGTGAAAGAAAAGACTATCAACTCAAATGGATTGCAAACTATGGCCTATACACCAAATCCATGAGGACTTACAACAACATAACTATAATATTCAAAGCACAAACTAAATAAAACAGCCCAAAAATAGCACAAAACAGTGCTGAAAATTAGTTTAAAAAGGTAAAAAAATATGAACAAAAAAGAAGAGGACAAGCCTAGTAAGCAAGCCTAAGGAAGGTGGCTAACCCCTCTTTTTGCAACTTTAAATCACATTTTTAAGCTTAAAAAAGCTCTGAAATCAGTATGAAAAGGTAAAGAAAAGAGAGAGAAAAAATGGTAAAAGAGCTCAAGATATACCTCTTGAAAGAGAGGAAAAGCTCCTTAGTTAATAAACCATAAACCAAGCACTCTTAAGGAGCTGAAGTTAGATTCAAGAACCTCAGTAAAAGCTTTAAGTTTAAGCTTAGAATGTGTATGTATAGTGTATGTATATTGCAAGAGAGGAGGGCAGTGTGTTGGACAAGTTTTTGGCTCTTGGAGAATTTTTCTAACCCCAAACCATGAATTGATGACTTGTATTTATAGAAAAACAAGTTTTCATGTCGGAAATATCTGTAAAGAGACAGCTAGTGCAAGACATGCACATAGGGACAGTTGGCTGTTGCAAAATATCTATCTGCGCTAAACATGGCCTGCTGACCATGAAGGAGGACGATCAGCCAATCAAAAATGGCATGCCGACCAGTTGTTGGCCAGCTCTTCTCTGAGTGGTTAGGCTAGAAAAAATAAGGTTTTGGTTCAAAGGGGGTATAAGGTTTAGGTTTTAAAGCTTGAAACCGAACCCATTTGTTGAAGAAATTGAACGATTGCGTAGTGTAACATTTCATCATCGAGTGCTTAGCCTAAGGTACCCAAGTCTTAAGGGCGGTGAAAATGGGGTGTCTACAAGTAATCATCACCCTTTTATTATTTTCTCTCTCCACAGTTTGAATCTTGATGTAAGGCTAGGACTATTGGAAAGATTACTTTCGGCGTTTCAATTTGGACACAAGAATGACCCTAAACGGAGTCCGAACGAGAGAGTTATGCCTGTTTGAAGTTTATGAATCTGTGTTGTGTGCATAGTACGCTCGAGCGCAACTTTCACTGCTCAAGCGGACCATAGACCCTTCCAACTCTGTTTTTTCAAAATTTTCTGAGATATTGGAAGCCTCGATTCACCGCTCGAGCAAACTGTTCATAATCATATCGTTAAAAGTCACTTTTTGGGTCAAATCTCTTCACTTTTCACTCCCTTTTCTTTCTCCTTCCGCCATTCTTGAGTTTTCAAGCTTTTTAGCCTTGATTTCATCTATTTCTACACATCTTTGACCCTTAGTTCCATATACAAAAACATAGAGTTCAACGAGGGCTTCCATTTAATCTGAGCAGATCATGTTTTCGTTGAAGTTGGATTTTTGGGCTTCTTCTTTTCATTGCTTGAGGTAGGGATTTCTTTGCTCCTTTTCAATACCTCATCTATAGATAGATATGTGGTAGATTTTATTGCATAAAAATCATATCCATTATGGATTTCTTTGAAAATCATGAAAGGGGATCTGGGGTTTGATATTTGTGAATGAGATTGTTAAATTGATTATTGTTTGGGTTAATTGGGGAGCAGTAAACATGTTTATGTTAAAAAAGAGGGAGAGGGAGAGGGAGAGGGAGGGGGAGGGGGAGGGGGAGGGGGTAGGAGAAAAAGCCCTAATTTAATATTTTGAGTTGGTGAATTAAAAAGGGGGTAAAGTTGAATAATGTTTGTATTTTGTTAATATGGATTGTGTTAATGTGTTAATAGCTAAAAGGGAGAATTACCTATAGCATTGGAATTATTTGGATTGATCATATTAAGTTGAGTTGGGTTATGACTTTGAAATCCATGGATTTAGTTTTGTCAAATGAAAAGAATGGACTTTGGATAAAGATTGGAGTATGTTAACTTGGGAAATAAGAGAATTGATTTTTGAAAAAAAGAAGGAAATCATAACACTTTGTGAATTTCAGAAATGAACATGAGGTTGGATTATGAACACTTTATTAATTATCTATTGTTGTTGGACTTAAAGTCTCATGAGAATTGGAGTATGATATTAGGTGTATTAAATACAAGTGTTTGGAGGTTTTGTCCTTGGTCATCGGTGGAGGATGACACTGTCGTGTTGAATAGATTATGTGTATGTATTACACTTGTGTTATTATGTTTTTAACATGTTGTGATGATTGGTAACGTGTACTACGCTGAGAATGAGAGGTACCATTACCTTCCAGCTAGCACCTAGAGAATTGGTTGCGCTTAGAATGAGTGGTACCAATACCTTCTAGCTAGCGCCTGAAGAACTTGGTGGAGGTATCATTACCTTCCAGCCGGTGTTTGGTAAATTGACATTTCATTTTGGAAAGGTGTATCCTTGGCTTACTGTGCTTAAGGCAAGTAGAGCAGAGCTTATTTATCATTATTGTCTCAGTGTATTTGTGCATATCATGCGTTATGATGGTTATGGTTCAAGAAGGCCGAGTTTTCTCATATGTTGAGTAGATAGTTGTTGGGTGCTTGTTGTTTTCGTTTTTCGTGTTAAATGTATATATGTATATTTGAATGTGTTAGAAAAGGATGTAGATCATTGTAGCTTGACTTTTCATGCTCTTTTCAGAAGACGACTAGCCCTATAGTATCGGACTCCCACGGTTCTGAATCTGATTACACAAGTGCAACGTGAAATAGATAAACACCAAAGAGTCCAAATCCGACAAATCTTTTGGAAAATCGATTTTGAATCAAATTGCCAAAAATGGACTACTTTTCCAGATACAGAGTCGCCACCTAAATATTTTGAGAAATTTAGAAAACCCATGACTCATGCCAAAGGTCACATATTCGTCATCACCAAGATTGTCTCGGCTCGGGAACTTAGGTACGAGAGGGGAATGTCATGAATTGAGCACCCCTGCTCGCCTAATCAAAGATCGGCCTCTACTAATCATGATGTGAATGTTATTTACATTATATGCTCTTGTTCCGATTATTAGACTAACTTTACTATGTGATGCGGACATAAGTATAGACTAATTTGCAAAAATTGGAACACTTGATCTTATGTTTGTTTCGAAAATTGTTTCGAATATGTACCACTTGAAAAAGTGATCGCATATGTACAATACTCAAATTGTTCCAATTCAAGCAATTAGCCTTCGTCCACAGGCATTCAACCAGCTATAGCAATTAAGCAATTAGCCTCATGATAAGCATGCTAAACATGGCGACAATCACATTCGTGCAATATACTAAAGCACAAAAGAGCTCACTTGGTACTCCAAGCCAAAAAGATGAAAGAGTTAGGAAAAATGCGTGATCCTAACTATGCAATGTGACTAATGCAACACATGCGATATGCAATTACTAGGCTCGGCTACTAATATGGCATGTGAATCGATTTGATAGCATGCGGTCTAAGCACGTATTCAAAGAACGTTTAATTGCAATGTAAGTTAGAATAATGCGCCGAGTCTCGGTGCATGCAAGGCAATGGATGCAAGGCATGAGAGATGCTAAACAAGACATGACGCCCTAAACTAACCATCACAAGCAGTTTAAATAAAAGGGAGAAAGACATGGGGTTGGAAGACATATACATTATTACAACTGTACCCTTGCGCAGGAGGGTCCGAATAAACTAATTAGCTAATACATAGCGAATTAACTAAGTATTACAACAACAAAAAAACTAATTATGCTAGCTAGTTATTACAACATCACAACTAATTAACTATTCTAGCTAATTATTACAAATTGGAACCAAACTAAGTAATTACACTAATTAATTAATTACAAATTAGAATGAACTAATTAATTACAACATGAAATAAATAATTAAACTAATTAATCAGCCCCGGGAAGCGAGGGATGCTTATGCATGCACAGATTTCCACTTCAAAAGCCCACTATTCTGCTGCCAGAATGCATCTGTTGCACAGTGGAACATCTTTTCATCTCAGCCTCTGCTCTGTTCTGTTCCAAAAAGCTGTTGCCCAATTTTACAAAAGTGGTCGGCAGGCCAGAAGTGGTGGTCGACAAGCCAGAAGTGGTGGCCGGCCGGCCACAAACGGTAGCTTGCTGGCCACTAATGCTTGATTCCTCCTGCTGCAAGCATACAAAGCACAAACAGGGTGTTCTCAAGGTATGTTTGTACACCTTGCCCCTCCTTATCATCAAAACAACTCAAATGAGGGGCAAGCTTAATTCACAAGCCATCAATCGATGTAATTTTATTGCATGATGACCCATGAACCAAAGTGTACAATTTTAATAAATGCAACAAATAAAGACTCTCAAACCTCTTCCCTATCATGAATTGATCAAGGGAAGTGGTTGACCTTGGGAGCTTGAACCATTTCATCACTAACAAGTATGAAATGCCTCAAGTTTCCATGTGTTCAATTAACGTCCAATTGAACACCAAATTCATTTATTATCTTGCATCACTTTTAGTCCGTATTTTATTACTCCTTTTAATTACCAACCATTCATTGGTCAATTAAGTCCAAAAGTGAGCTTTAAGTCCTCTAATGGAAAGGAGCATCAAACCAAGTGTTGTTTTAGGCATGAGAGAAGTGTCATGCCATTGGTAATGAACCCCCAAAGGGATTAAACCATTAAGCACAAGACCTCAATCTCAAGCTTAAACAAACAAGTAGCTTGAAACAACTTTCAAAGCAAAGAAAAAGCCAAGAAGGATGGGAGGTTACAGAGGTGATTAGAGGTGATTAAAGGTGATCACAAGTATGGAAAACTTGAAATAAACACTATCAACTCAAATAGATTGGTGGCTAAGGCCTAAACCACCAAACCTATGAGGACTATTACACTACAAGCATGCAATACAAAGCTCAGATGCAATGAACAACCAAAAATAGTCCTAAAACAGTCCTAGAACATGCTGGAATTAAGACAAAAAAAAGCTAGAACAATCAGCTAAAACAAGGAGCATGTTAAGCTAGTAAGCAAGCACAAGGAGGGGAGGTTACCCCCTCCATTTTTGGGACTTCAAAACATGTTTTTAGCCACTAAAAAAAGCTCTGAGATTCAATATAAAAAACCTCAAAAAAAGTTGATGAAGATATGGGAAACACAGGGGCAAAGGCCTAAGAAATGAGATACAAAGAAGAGTGATCTACCCCCCCACCCCTATTGGCCTTAAATCACAAGTTTCAGCCTAAAAATACAGAGTATAAACAACCCAAAAATAGCCTAAAAACAGTGGGCAAAATAGCAAATAAAGCAAAGCAATAAGCCAAGACTTATACCTCTTGAAGAGGAGAACCTTTTCCAAGTGTTAAACCAACACTTACACACCCTCTAGAGCTCAAAGTAGGCTAAAAAATGCCTTAGCTCAAATACCACAAGGTTTGGTTTAGAGTGTATAGGCAAAAGTTTGCAAAAGCTTAAGAATTTGCAAGAGGGAGAGAGAATTGTTGAGAGAAAGAGAGCGATAATTTTGCTCTAAAATGTTCAACCCTCAAAAATAGAAGGGGAGGTCTCATATATATATATATAGAAAACAATGAAACTCTCTCAGAAATATCAACACATACACGTGTAGGCAAGTGCATGTATCTGTGCAAACAGCTGGCACATTTGGCCAAAATATCTGCCGAAACACACACGTGGCTGGCAGGCCATTAATGTTGGTCGGCAGCCTACAGTGGTGGCCGGTAGGTCCCAAGGTTTTTTAGGCTTGAAAAATTGTTGTTTTGGTCCAAAAACAAGGCAAAAGGTGTATAGGGTTTGAAGGCTCAAAGATGTGGCATTCTGTTGAGGACTTTGAGCACTTGATAAGCATATACAAATTCATCATTGGGTGCGCAAGCGGTGGCGTCCAAGTCGTAAGGGTGGTCAAAAATGGGGTGTCTACAATTGCCCTTCTTTGACAGAACTCGAAGTCATGAAATGACATGAGTAAATGTTAAAGCCCGAAGACGACCCATTTTGACAAGGCCGTAAGACTTGGGCAAATAAACAAAACATAAATTAAATAGTTGCGCTCGTAAGCTGCCTACGTATCCCTCTGCAAGGAATAAAACTAGCATAGTTTTGGGGCAAGATGCAAATGATATGCACGAAAAAAACTTTCAAAGTTGGACTCACATGCTTTGCAAAGCCGGCTATTTTGAAAACTCATGATCATGTAAGATGATGCAATAAGTAATAAAAAGATGCAATAAGCAATAAAAACATATGAATGAGCAGCTTCAAGCTTAAAACCAACACAAGTTCCATGCAAAAAGATAAACCAACACAGGCTAACCATGCCAAAATGTGAGACGAGGCAAGAAAACACTGCTCAGGGCGCGTTTCACACGTCTTGAGAAACTGAGAAATGAAAACTACTCGGGGTCATGTTTCACGCGTCCCGAGATAAGAGCAAAACCGCTCAGGGTCACGTTTCACACGTCCTAAGATACAGAGAAAAGGAAACTGCTCGGGGTCACGTTCACGCGTCCTGAGATAAAACCCGCCTACGGCCGCGCTTCACACATCCTGAGATAAAAGTAAAACTGCTCGGGGTCGCGTTTTATGCATCTTAAGATAAAACCTGCCCAGGGTCGCGCTTTACGCGTCCTGAGATAAAACCCGCCCAGGGCCGTGCTTCACACGTTCTGAGATAAAAGCAAAAGGTACGAGATCGTACCACAAATACACAATGAAATGAAAGTGTGCGATAGATACACGAGGTGAACATGTGTGATAGATGCACAAAGTGAACAAGTGTGATAGATGCACAAAGTGAACAAGTGTGGTAGATGCACAAAGTGAACAAGTGCGATAGATGCAAAAAGTGAATAGGTGCGATAGATGCACAAAGTGAACAAGTGCGGTAGATGCACAAAGTGAATAAATCAATACAGTGGCAACACATATTCCATGCAAGATAGACAACTGATGTATGATGTTAATCGAAAGCATGTTCTGTGCAAACAAGATGCATGCTCTATGCAAAATTAAAAGCATATTCTATGCATGAATCATGAATGATGCAGGACATACGTGCAACATATGTGTATATAAAATGCACATTCTATGCAACAGAAGAGAACAAACATGCAATTTGACAAAATGAATAAAAACGATATTCAGTAACAACTTTGATTTACCTCTCGGAGGCTTTGCAACATGCTCAAAAAGGATACACCTCTTTCATATTGTCAAGTGGGGCACACTCATGCACCGGAACGCTGTTTCGAGCTCCCTAAGAATCAATTTGGACCCAAAAGAGAACCTCACATACACTGCTTGGGGAACAGAGGCATAAAACAGAACCAGGCCACAGATGTAGACCACCAGCCACCTGTCGGCCACAAGGGAAAGCCGCCAGCCACCTGCCGGCCACCCGTGCCATTTCAGGGGCAAAAAGTCCTTTTGCCTTGGGTCTTTAAATAGACACATCCACACTTCATTTGCACACACACGCAAGTTCGAAAATCCTCTCCCTCTCTCTCTAGGTGTTTCCTCTCTCTAGATTTGCGCTTTATACGCGTTTTCCATTGCCCCATGCAAACTTTATTCGCGAAACCCTCTTAATTCTCTACACTTTGAACCGATCAGATTTTGATTTTGTCACTTTTCGTGAGTTTTCACCACTTTAGGCTTGTTCTCCTCGAGTTTCTCTCAGGTTTTGCAAACTTTCTCGGGTTTTGACTTTTTCTCCCATTTTCTCTCTCCTAGGGTTGACTTTTTCCAAGTTTACCCTCTTTTCTCTATTTTTCTTCATTTTTCACCCACTTTCCAAATAGCGGATGACATTCCTCATGACGGCGCTCCTCCTGAGGTTCCACCTCCATTATCACCCCCTGCTGAGCTTGAGGAGCCGGTGATTACCGAGGCTGGTGAGGCGGCGGAGGGCATCGCAGATGATCTTGAGGCGGAGTTCGTTCCAGAGCTCGAGCCTGAGCCATTACCATTGGGGGTACGACCCTTTGATCCCACGACCTATCATCCTCGCACACACATACTGCTGCCTGGAGGAATTAGACACTTCAGCAATTTCATTAGTGGTGCGCCAGAGGACGTTCTACTGAGGGAACCGGACTCTCATCTTTCCTTTAGCACTACTGAGGTACGAACTCTATTTTCATGCATTCATGCCTTTCCTTTAATTATATTTCTTGCACTGCCTTTTATCTGAATGCTCTTTTATCACCATCTGATTCACTCTTTTCCTACCACAGGGGGACTTCTGCTCTTATAAGGGATATGGAGCAACGACAGTGAGAGACTGGTATGATGAGCTCCCTCCAGAGGTCCGCGACCTCATTGATGAGGCCGGCTTCGGCCTATTCTACTCCAGACTTTCACGGCACATAGCGAGCCAGGCTCTACTCGGAGCACTGGTGGAGAAGTGGTAGGACACCGCCAACTTCTTCCATCTCTCTTTTGCTGGGGAGATGACGATGACTCCCTATGACTTTGCCATGATCACCGGCTTAGGAGTAGGGGGTGATCCGATCCCTTTTCGACATGGACATGGGTGAGCGGGAGGCCGCTTGGATCCACCTGCTGGAAGCACGCCCACCTCTGTACAGACCGGCGATGGTGAGGTGTAGTTAGTTTGTCGAGCAGTCCTGCAAGAGTGAGCTCGAGACACCAAAAGAGATAGAGCGGTATGTCCGGGTCTTCTTGATGTTTCTCCTCGGTACCACCTTGTTTTCGAACAAGTGGAACACCGTAGGCTTATATTTGCTGAGCGCCCTGGTGACACTATCCTGGGTGCAGTTTTACAACTAGGGTGGAGCTGGCCTAGCCACCCTCTATGGCTATATGAGCTCCACATCCCGGATGAGGGGAGAGTGAGTTGGAGGCTACTAGAGAGCCTAGGAGGTATGCACCACACCTTTCTGATTTTGTACTTTATGTTCAATATTTTTTCATGCACTGCGTTTTCTGCTTCATATCTATTCATGCATTGTGCTTTCTGCATTGCACTTTTTGTATCTGTTCATGCATTATGCTTTTTGCTTTGCATTTTCTGTATCTGTTCATGCATTGTGCTTTCTGCTTTGCACTTTATGTATCTGTTCACACATTGCTGATAACACTGTTACCCCTTTCCTTATAGCTATGGGTTTATGCCTATGTCCCAGCTCTAGCTTCAGAGCTTACAGATAAGGTCCCCCCCGTAGTGCCGTACTCACGACGGTATGACGGCTAGTGCAAGCGTCGGAGCCGCGATGACATGATATTTGCCTTTTACCGTCGATACTTTGATATGGTGGCTGCTGGTGAGGTAATCTGAAACTCACAGTCACTTCTATTTTACTACTGTTTTGATTCATACTTCAGGAATTGACGACAACTAACAATCTGTACATCATCTATTTCGCAGATTATATGGCAGCCTTGGGCGATGATGCCGACTGGTGTGAAGGACCAGTATGCCGGGGCTTGGGCCACATCCCACTTCTGGATTTTGCAGGAGGGCCCATTCTGTCGAGTTTGGTTTTTGAGTGAGCGGTTTATATGCCAGACCGTAGGCTTGCCCGATCTGGTTGTTCCCATGCCACCCTGTAGACGCACCCTTGGGCCTCATGCTACAGTTCGGACTCCCTTTTTGTTGTCGGTTCTTAATCTGAACCAAAGAGTCCAAATCCGGCAAATCATTTTTGAGAAAAAAAGATTTTTAGAAAAGAAGTGCCAAACATGAACTGCTTTGCCAGATACAGAGTCGCCACCTAAATATTTTTTTTTATGGGGAAATTTAGGAAACCCTGACTCGGTGCCAAAGGCCACGTGTCCGTCATCACCAAAGTTGCCTCGGCTCGGGAACTTGGGTACGATTCAAAAGTCCAACAAAAACAAGACCTTGAAAGACACAGGAACAGGACTCCACTGCAACGGACAACTGGGTCTTCAGTGAGGGAGCTAGTAAGCAAGAGGGGAGTACTGCCGGCCACAAGTAGAGGCCTGCCGGCCATCAGTGTACCACTGCCGGCCACTGATGAGCCACTGCCGGCCATCGATGGCAGATTCTCCAAAATGATGACATCTGTCCTCCACTCACTACCTTATCTTTATATGAGTTCCAGCTTCGGGATTCTCTTCATTTCAGCTCAAATTTGCACCAAATGGAAGTGTTCCTTGCTCAAAACCTCACAAATTGGATCGCTTCTCTAAATGGCTCGGAAAAGTTGAACTTCCGGGGCTTTGGCTTGAATGCACTATTCACGCTGGGCCGTACTCCGCTGCATCTTCCTTTCCTCCATGCTGCGGCAAGGTTTTGGAATCCGGTAACACACGTCTTTAGCTTCAGCGGGCAAGAGATGTGTCCCACATTTGAGGATTTCCAAGCTTTGATGGAGTCCGAATGTAACGAGGAAATCTTGCCTCAACTGCGATTCGGCCACGTCCAAGCCCTAGGACAAATGTGTGGCCTCACTTTACATGATACTCATCATTGATTCATGACGGGGAGCTGGACATCCCAAGCTTGGTTTGCCGATTTTCTGATGTTGGCGATCGCGGCGACCATCATTGGCAGGGCTATCGGCGACACGCGCTTTGCCTATGCTTGCTATCTCATTTTTTACTTGCCCCGGGCTCTGGTGGATTCAGTGTCCGATTGATCGAGGTCGCCCAAGGTTTGAAGGAGGGTAAGAGTTGCATCGCCATGACATTGGCTGAGACATTGATGGGCTTGGATGCTTTTCATCGCCGGGAGACGGCTAGGCTTGCAGGGAGCCCACTACTATTGCAGGTAATGCTTCCCACCCCAATCTCACATGTGTATTGCTCACATCACTCGGCCCTCAGGCTGGTTTTTCTCTCACAAAACCCTTTTCCTTACTTTTCTCTCATCGTACATCTCTCTATTCTTTATTCTCTCGTTTTTCATCCCTCCCCAGGTATGGTTGATGGACAAATTACAGATTGTGGAGTCTTGCCCCGCATATTCAGCTCGCGGCTACTTCTTCAGGCAACGCCTGGTCGATGCCCTTGATGAGGGTTGGTGGTACAGCTGGATGTGCAGTTTGTCCGCAGACCGCATTGCTTGGCGGTGCCCTTGGCTCAATCTGCCGGCAATGAGCTACAGCATGACCCGTCAACCTGGGATTCAATTGATTGGCATGACACACTGTGTTTTCTATTTCCCGTTCCGGTTCCAGTACCAGTTCGGACATGATCAGACTTGCCCGCCAGAGGGGATAGAGTACCCTGCTGCATTCCCAGTTCGAGGCGCACAGCTTGCTCGGTATGCCACAGCATGGAGGACTAGAGAGCTCCTGGCCCACGCTCCCACTTTCAGCATTTTGTCTGATGAGTGCCTGGATTGGCTCAACGAAGAGGCACAGGAAGGGCCCACTTTGGCACCAGAGGTTCGACCAGCTCTGGGAGGGGCGCAGGAACACCTGACGTATCCATGCCCGGGTTTATTGCTTTATTAGTACTTTCAAGTTTTCCTTATGAATGTAATAAAAGCAATTTCAATTTGTATGCAAGAGCAGGAGGACTCTGTGTTGAAATCAATGAAATTGAAGGTTGTGGTACTGAAAATTTCCCGTTTTGGTCGAGAAATGGTCTTAGTTGTGAAAAGATTAATTTGAACAAAGTCAACTTTTATTAAAACTTTTCAAAACTATTTTCAATATGGATCAGAACTGGACACGCCTGAGATCTGTCACCGAGATGCACAACCCCGGATCCCAGCAACTGGAAAGTTCCCCTAGTCTGAATAGTACCGCAGCACTTCACAGCAACGGAAAGTTGCCCCTAGTTTGAATAGCACTGCACCGGAGATCATAACCGAACTCTTGAATGCTGAATAGGCAAAGATGGCCGAGATGATCAAATGGACAAGGTTGATCGGGGAAAAGTTTATAGCTGAACTTCAAGATGAAGTTGCCTACGTATCCCGAAGATGGGAATCAAGCCTTACGTAGTTCCGGTTTGGGTTCACTCGAGTATTTTCACTCTCCTTTTACGCTCTAACTTTTGCCAAGGCCGCCCTTTGCGGGTTTTCAACCTTGCGAGCTCAGTTTTTATATTTTCCAATTTTTCATGCTCTAACTTTTGCCTAGGTCGCCCTTCCGGGTTTTCGGCCTAGCGAGCTTCTCAGGGATAATATTTCTTCAACTTGTCCATATTGATCGGTTGGGAGAACTCTAGGCCATCTAGGTCCATCAGAACGACAGCTCCACCCGACTAGATAGCTTTGATGATGTAGGGGCCAGTCCAATTGGGTCTGAACTTGCCCCTTGGGTCGTGGATGGGAGCTTGGTTGTCCTTAAGTACCAAATCTCCTTCCTTTAAATTCCTGGACTTAACTTTCTTGTTAAAAGCCCGGGCAATTCTGCGCTGATAACCTTGAACATGGTACAGTGCTTTCAGTCTGCGCTCGTCAAAGAGCATGAGTTCTTCAAATCTACTTTGCTGCCAATCTGCTTCGGCTATTTGACACTCAGCCAATACTCGCAAAGACGGAACCTCAATTTCGATAGGCAGAACGGCCTCCATTCCATAGACTAATGAATACGGAGTCGCCCCAGTAGAAGTTCTGATTGAAGTCCGGTAGCCCCATAGAGCAAACGGCAGCTTATCTGGCCAATCCCGGTAGGTTTTCACCATCTTCTGCAGTATGTGTTTGATGTTTTTGTTGGCGGCCTCGACCGCTCCATTGGTTTGCGGCCAGTATGTGGATGACTTATGAAAAGCCACATTGTATTTCTCCAACAAGTCAATCACTTCTTTCTTGAAGTGGGAACCATTGTCTGAAATGATCTCATTTGGGACTCCGTAACGACAGATGATGTTGTTTCTGATGAACTTCGCGACATGTGAAGCTTTTAACACCGCATAAGATTGGGCCTCGACCCACTTTGTAAAATAATCTATTGCGACCAGGATGAACTCATGCCCATTCGACCCCTTCGGAGTGACAGCCCTGATCACATCGATTCCCCAAACTGAAAATGGCCATGGTGAAGTCATATTGTACAGCTTTGACGGCGGGATGTTCATGCGGTTTGCATGGATCTGACATTTGTGGCATCGCCGAACAAAGCCAATACAATCCTCTTCCATGGTGGACCAATAGTAACCCTGTCTGAGGATTTTCCGAGCCAACATTACCCCGTTCATATGTGCACCACATTCTCCTCCATGGATGGCCTCCATCAGGCGTTTTGATTCTTCAGCTTCTACACACAGCTTATGCATTCCCAATGGCCTCTCTTATACAGCTTACCCCCGCAGATGATGAACTGAACAGCCATTCTTCTGATTGCCCTTTTTCTTTGGCATTTGCCCTTGGTGGATACGTCTCTTTCTCCAAGAAGTTCCAAATGTCGTAATACCAGGGTTTTCGTCCTGAACCTCACCTATGGCAGCAATTGATTCATACGCCGGCACGAACTTCTGGTCAATGATGACGGGACGCATCCGGACTCCGAACAGGATGTCTATCATGGAAGATAGAGTTGCTAGTGAATCTGCGAACCTGTTGTTCTCCTTAACAGATGAGTAAAGTTTAACTTCTCAAACCGAGGAATTAACAAATCCAAGGTCTGGTGATACATTATCATCTTTTCTTCTTTGACTTTCCAATCTCCTTTTGCTTGAGATACAACAAGGTTCGAGTCCCCAATGACGTCCAACCGTTTTGCCCCTAGTTCGAGGGCTGCTTCTAGACCGGCAATACATGCCTCATATTCTGCTTCGTTGTTCGAGACTTTGAACCGGAGTTTAAAGGCTAGAGGGATACGGGAATTGTCGGGTGCTATCAGCAACACTCCTATCCCATATCCGTATTGGTTCGATGCTCCGTCAAAGTACATCGTCCAAGTTTCATCTTCGATGTGCAAAATGGCTTCGTCTGGAATAAGTATTCAACTGTTTCACCCCATTCCACTGGATGATCAGCTAGGAATTCTGCTACTGCTCTTCCCTTGACTGACTTACGTGTCACATATTTCAGATCGAATTCGGAAAGCAACAGCAACCAGCGAGCTAGCCTACCCGTAAGTGCCGGTTTCTCGAAAAGATATTTGATGGGATCCAATCGTGAAACCAACATTACGGAGTGAGCTAACAGGTAGTGCCGTAGCTTCCTGGTAGCCCATACTAAGGCTAAGCAAGCCTTCTCCAATGGTGTGTAGCGAGTTTCATACTCTAGCATCTTCTTGCTCAGATAGTAGATGGCCCTCTCTACCTTGTCCTCTGATTCTTGTGCGAGCATACAGCCCATTGTGGTTTCAGTCACTGAAAGGTACAATATCAACGGTCTCCCCGGCTCTGGCGGTGATAACACGGGTGGGTTCTGTAAGTATTCTTTGATCTGTTCAAAAGCAGCTTGACATCGGCCGTCCCATTGGAATTTCTTTCCTTTCTTCAGGAGACCAAAAAGTGGTTCACAAGTCAAGGTTAATTTTGAGATAAACCGTCTTATGAATTGCACTTTACCCAGAAAGCCTCGCACCTCTTTTTCAGTCATTGGTGGTGGCATTTCTAAGATGGCCTTGATTTTGAAGGGTCGACTTCGATGCCCCTTTGTGTAATTAGAAACCCCAGCATTTTTCCCGCTGTAACACCGAATGTGCACTTCTGCGGATTCAGCCGCAACCAAAATTCTCTGATCCTTTGAAAAAACTTTTGCAAGGCGGTGTAGTGGCCCTCTCTTTCTTTGGACTTGACAATCATGTCATCCACGTACACCTCAACCTCTTTGTGGATCATGTCATGCAATATTGTGGTCGCGGCCCGTTGATATGTAGCTCCAGCGTTCTTCAGGCCGAATGGCATTACTCTATAGCAGTAGGTCCCCCACGGGGTGGTGAAGGCAGTCTTTTCCCGGTCTTCAGGTGCCATCTATCTGATTGTAGCCTGAGAAGCCATCCATAAACGAAAGCAAAGCATGCCCCGCTGTGAAATCCACTAACTCATCGATATGCGGCAGGGGAAAGTCGTCCTTCGGACTAGCTCTGTTCAGATCCCTGAAATCCACACATACTCGGATTCTGCCATCTTTCTTTGGCACTGGGACAATGTTGGCCAACCAAGTCGGGTATTCGGATACCAGCAGGAAGCCTGCATCGATTTGCTTGGTGACCTCTTCCTTAATCTTGATAGCCCAATCAGGGCGGATCCTTCTGAGTTTCTGTTTGACAGGTCGGGCCTCGGGTCAAGAGGGATCCGGTGCTGTACAATCTCAGGATCGATTCCAGGCATGTCTTCGTAGGACCACGCAAAAAATCTTTGAAATCTTTTAATAAAGCGACTAAGCGCTCGCGTTCCTCCGAAGACAACGTGGACCCGATCTGGACCAGCCGCGGGTCCTTCTCAGTACCAATATTCACAGTAGTGATTTCATCAACTAAAGGTTTAACAAATCTTTCCTGCTCTTGATCAATTAATCGTTGCAAAACCGGAGGAATTTCTTCCTCGTCGTTTTTGTCAAAATTTTGAAAGTCCTGATTCAAGCAATAAATCAAAGGCACAGAAAAGTACTCAGAAACCACATCCATACCATTCTCATTAAGTACCTCAAAACCGTCTGATTCTTCTGTTACAACAGACTCAAAAGAGAAAGAAAAAGACGACCTGGACAGGACTGTGGCATCCGGGTTATCACCCCCAGGAATACCGAACTCAGACTCAGTCGAGCTGGAACCTGATTCCGACTCACAAGACTCGGTGGAATCAGATTCCGGCTCACTACCTGACCCGGTGCTGTTTGATAAAAATCCCTCTTCGTACTGCCAAACGAGAGAGGGTGCGATGGATGCATCCAAATATTTGATGGTAGGCCCGCAGCCGTTTCATTCCCGATCATGGACACCGAGAAGTTATCCCCCAAGCACTTCTGTTCGATCGGAGGATCTGAGAGTAGACATGCCAGTGCTACCCCCATTTCAATCTCGATGTCCTCAGACTCCATTTCCTTGCTCTGTTCAACCTCAACTGTCGGGTCTGTCTGCTCTTCGGCAACATCATCCCCAGATAACTGTAGGTCGAAGAAAATTTCGAACCTGGCACACGTCTCCTTTCGGCATTCAGCCACGGCTCCGAAAAGCCGCAGAATGGAAAATCCTCCCCCTCCCGGACGAAGCGTCCGTTTAGGGTACCCGGATGGGCCGGTGCATCAACTCAAAAGGTTTCCTCATTTGTTTCGCTCTGGCTCTTCCAGCCATTTCCTTACCCTTTCTTACCCAATCCTCCTTGGTGGGCAGATAACCCAAGCCAAAGGTATGGGGTTGTGTGGCACTTCGGCCAGTGTTGCAACGCCCTTCCGGCCACTCTTTCCCAATCCCATCCCGGGGACATGTTGGAGCTTATTCATGAAGTATATTGCCTGAGCACTGACATATATCCCCTCGTTAGCAGCCATGATGTTCTGTACAACCCGAGCCTCAGCCAGGGTGAAACCTGATATAAACACATCCTCCATGCCATGCTCAATTTCTAGAACAGGCGTAGATACCTCCGGTGGTGGATGAATCGATGAATTTCCAAAAACAATGGCTACTCCCTTCCCATGGGGGTATTTCACCATTTGATGCAAAGTGGACGATACTGCCTTTACCTGATGCAGCCACGGCCGCCCCAAAAGCAGGTTGAAAGTTGCCGGACTTCTAAGACATGGAAATCTATCTCATGCTGTCCTGGCCCAACTTTAGTCTGAATTTTCACCGTCCCCATGACCTCTCTACTTGTGTTGTCGTATGCCCGAATTACTTGGGCTGTTGGTAAAAAGTCCGCGGTTTTCAAACCGATCGCATACGCTGTCCTTGCCGGGCAGACGTTAATGGCGGATCCGGTATCAACAAGAACCACCGGTATCCATTTATTTTTACACTCCACAGAGATGTAGAGTGGTTTGTTATGGTTTGCCCCCTCAGGTGGCAGTTCCCTGTCGGAAAAAGTCAGCATCGGGGTAGCACCTCCCGGAAAGACTAATCCTACCAGCTGTTCTGGCGTGGTTTCTATCGAAAGCTTTGCCTTGTCCATGGCTGATAAGACAGCCTGTCTGTGCACTCGTGATGCCATAAGCAGTCCCCAGATGGAGATGTCTGCTTGTATCTTTTTTAACTGTTTGAGCACAGCCTCCTCTTCAAGTTGTTTCTCCTTTTGCTTTTCAGCCTCCCTATCTTTCCCAGAAGCTTCTGGTTGATCTAGGTGCGGGGGTTTGAAGTACCGCCCGCTCCGTGTCATGTGGTCAACTTCTCCAAGGTACCAGGTGTCATCGGGTTGGTTGTCCCCCAATCTTCGTCTGTATGGGCAAGACATAAATCTTCATCCTCCCACCACATTCCATCAGCAGTCGACAGACACCTGTCCGGCTCTGGTATGACTATCCTCGTACTCGCGGTACCTCCCATCCCTGTGCTCGCAGCATCCTCTGTTTCTGTGCTCATAGTAGTTTCAATTCCTACATGGGCCTTTGCCTTCCTGATTCTCTCGGAATCTCAAATCTTTCCTGTTCCGATTGTATCAACACAGCTGGCTGCTCAATAATCCCTGTATTCAAAATGCTCCAATCCTGAGCGAAACTCTTGACACCGGCGCTCTCCGGCAGTATATTTTGTTCTTCGACCCTTCCGGCCGCCACTGACATTCTTGCCCCTGCTGGGCCCTGTTCTGGTTGGAACTCTTCCACCACATTCGGTTGATCATCCAACCACCCAGTAGTCTCTGCCGATTCCTCATGATCAAACCAGTTGACTGCTGCGCCCGCTGGATCTTGGTCATTGTAAAACTGGAGATTGGCAAGGTCTTCTTCCACAGCCGTCAAATCATCCGTCCTCTGTCCCAAACTATCCCCTTGGATCACACACAGCTCTGCCTCTGTCGGCAAGTCCACATCTAGCCCATTCTGGCCTATTGACGAAACGTAGTCGCTCGGACTATACACTTTCTCGACAGAACTCCCAGACTTCTCAAACTCTGGCCAACAACCCTCTTTCCTCTGAAATCTCCTCCCTTCTGTCCTCGACTGTTACCAACACTGGCTTAGGTTGGGTTATAGAGATGTCCATCATGCACAAGTTGGTGCAATCAGGAAGGAGTACCTCCGGCTTAGGTAGGTGAGAAGGAGTGATATAGATACTAGGATCGTAAGACACGACCCCAGTTTGGATGAAGTTGATTCTTCTAGGAGGTGGAGCTTGGTTGTGTGTGGGGAGAGGGTTTGTTGTAACATTGGGCTTCTCGGGAGGCATAATCACCCCGTTATCGATGAGATCTTGAACCTCATGACGTAATCGGAAGCACAGATCGGTGTCATGACCGTGCTGTTGGTGGAATGCACAGTATTTGGCTGGGTTATGGGCAGAGGGAAGTTTTTCCGGTAATGGCCGCGGCTCTAGGGGCTTCAAGTGCCCTTTTGATAAAACCCCCAAAGCTTTGGACAGGGGCATGTACAGTGGGTGAAGGTTCTTGTATTTTTGGTGGGGTTGGCTGCTTGGGTATGGCTTCCGGACGCGCCGGAGAATGGCGTAGCTGCCATGGTTTTTGGAGGGGGGTTGGTGGTGACCATGCTCACTTCGGAGGCTCTTGTAGTCGTAGCGCCGCTCGGGCCCGTATTGCTGCTGCGATTGAAAGTTCTTCGGGGTTGCTCCCGGTCATTGTCAATTAAGCCTTGCTTCAAGGCGTCCTCAATTTGTACCCCCATTTCATGTAGATCAGAAAAGGTAGGAAAGGGGAGTACAATCATCTTCTGCATCAACTTCGGCTGAAGATTGCGCACAATCATCCGAATCTGATCCTTGTCTGTGGGCCTTAAGGTCATCATCGAAGCCTTGGCCCTCCATCTAGTCACGAATTCCGAGAAGCTCTCTTTAGGCTCTTGCCTTGTTGTCTCGAGATCACGGGTCGTAATCTCGATTTGTGTATTGTATGAATATTGCGCAATGAAGGCCTCAGCCATCTCGTCCCAATTTCTTTTGACGTCTCATCTTCTAATTTGGCATACCATATGGCCGCCACACCCGACAGGGTCCGGCCGAACAGAGACAGCTTCTGCAGTCTGGTAAGGCCCATTGGCCTTAAAATATCCGAAAACAACCTCAGGTGCACCATGGGGTCCCCGGATCCATCAAATCGGTCGATATGAGGCATTTTAAACCTGTCAGGCAGCGTCACAGCTGCGTCGGTATATCCCTCTTCAATGTCAGGGATGGTCTTGACTCCCTGGGATCTCTTGAACAGCTTTTCGAGTTTGCTCAACTTTAGCGCTGTGGGATCCGTCTCGAACTCAAAGGGAGAGTCCGGTAGGTTGGTGGGTGTTTTAGATAACTGGGGTTGAATTTGGGGTAGGATCGGGGGTGGAGGCGGTCCTGTGGGAATGTGTGTATCATTCTGAACATTAGCTGTCTTCCCGAGGTTTGGAACTCCTGGCGGGGGAGGAACTTGCTGCGAAGCAGATGCTCCGGTTTGCTGTTGTAGCCTCACGATTAACTCTGCTTGTTCATTCACAACCGTGGCTTGTTGCTTGGCGAACTCTGCCTGTCGGACAGCGTCTTGCTGCATTGTTTTCATACTCTCTTGGAGCTGGCGCACCATCTCCTCTAAACTGGCCATACTGTTTTGTTCTGACTGAATAATCGATATATGTTCCCTCTCTGTGGGAGAATCCGGGTCCTGATCCCTACTGTACACCAGTGGGGTAGACAAAGCCCTTTAACTGACTGCTGAACTGATGCTTTCTGCCTAGCTGTCCTCCGTCTAGTAACCGGGGGTAGAGAGTGGTACACTGGTTGTCCGTCTACCAGATCCTCAGATCGATGGAGTCGACGACCTCTAGTCCAGAGTGCTCGGGGAATATCTACTGGGTCAGAAGCAATTGTGCTAAACTACCTAGCAAAAAGATAAATAAAACAATAATAAGGGAATAAACGAGCAGACAAACGGACAGCACAACAGCGTAAATAAACACAACACACAGTCGGGTATAATCAACACACGGTTGACAAGCTGAAATCCACTGTTCTCAACGACTATTCATTACTTCCAAATCACTGCCCCCAAAACTGAATCGGATACCCGCAGATAACTGATTCAAAACACTGATGCCCGTAGGCCTGATATTCAAACTTGCAAACTGATATGTGTGTTCCTGTAGAGATACACTCTAAAAGCACATAGCAAACAAGTGAGAGCCAAAAAACCCCTATGTTGGGAAAGGGTTTCCCTGTCCTATTTTGTCAGGAGCTAGGGTTTCACTACGCACGCAACGGTTTCAAACAACCTAACATCGGGTAAGCAACCTGTCCTAGTTTGGAATGGTCACTATGGATTCCGAATATGCACTAGGTCGAATAGTCAAAAGGGTGCCCCGGTAAAACCAGGGTTTGTGTTCCCGTCGTGGCAGAGCCCGCAATCGGTCAGCCTTATGGCACGCTTCTCGAAGCGAGCCTCCGGCAAACCGTTCAGGAATAGCATACGGCAAACACGGTGTCCTAGGCGCACCAATGCAAATGCAATGCAAAGAGACACATAAGTGTAATCAAAACAAGATATCATGAGTTCGAGTCAAGTTCTCTAAATTCCCCAGCAGAGTCGCCAGAAATCCGATTCCCCTAGATCCCGACATGGGGGAGTGGGTGGCTGCATGGGATGTGTTGCTTGGAGCACGTCCACCCCTTGCTCGAGCGGGTATGGTTAGATACTCCTTTTCGAGGAGCAGTTCCGCGGGGAGGATCCTCAGACCGATGAGGGAGTGGAGCAGTATGCTAGGGGCTTCCTCCTGTTCTTTTTGGTACCACCTTGTTTTCAAACAGGTGGAATACTGTGGGTTTGT
The DNA here is from genome assembly GCA_030407325.1 of Camellia japonica. Lineage (NCBI taxonomy): Eukaryota > Viridiplantae > Streptophyta > Magnoliopsida > Ericales > Theaceae > Camellia > Camellia japonica. The sequence continues at coordinate 161,267,266 of JAPPVO010000019.1, read as the reverse complement.
ACTTCTTGAGCGCTCTGGTGGTGCTCCCGCGGGTTCGCTCCTATAATTGGGGCGCAGCCGGACTCACCACTCTTTATGGATACATGAGTTCCACTTCTCGGATGTGCGGAAGAGTGATTGGAGGCTACTGGCGAGCTTGGGAGGTACGCAACCTAGTTTCCCCTTTTCATTACTTTGCTTAGCATTTGTACGTTTTGCTTTGTTCAACATTTGCACTCTCCGTACTCACTGTCATACTGTATGCTTTCTGCTTTGCATTTTCTGCATATCATGCCTACTACACATTGCGCACCATACACTGCACGCACAGGATCTAGCATCTGCCTTTGTTATATATTGTACTGCATTCTGCATTCCGTTTTCTGGATTCTTGCGCTGTACTGATCACCTCTTGTTCAACAGCTTTGGGTATATGCATACTTCCCGACGCTTGCTCCAGATCCAGTGGAGGAGACTGCAGTGACGGTCCCATTTTCTGATGTATATGACGGTCCGCTTCGTCGTAGGACCCGGGAGGGCTTCATGTTCTTCCGACAGTATTTTGACACAGTCGCGGCGCGTGAGGTAAGTCTGCAATAAGGTTATTTTGAGTAAACCGATGCAACTGCCTTAGTTATTTGACGACTGATCATCTCGTTGGTTCTCTTTCTCAGATTACATGGCGACCATGGGAGGTGATTCCATCAGGACTCCGAGATCAGTATTACACTGCCCAGATCATGTCTCAGTACCGTATCCTCTTCGAGGGGCCGATCTGTCGGGCCTGGTTTCTGAGTGAGCGCTTTGTGCGTCAGACCTTGGGGTTGCCTGCCCCATTTGTCCCGATGGCGCCTCCACCGTCGATGAGGGAGACACACATGTTATCTGCCGACCAGGTGATCCAGTTCATGGTAGGGTTGGAGACAGATTACTTCCGTGCTGAGGGCGACTACGCGACCTTCATTCAGACACATCTGATGCCGCCTTTGACTGGTGTCCGAGGAGGAGAGGGAGTGAGGGCTCCAGCTATGAGAGGTAGAGGCGGAGCGGGCAGGTCTCGTAGGAGGAGAGGTTCTGAGGAGAGACAGGGGTCTGGATGGCCAGTGTTGCCTGCTACTATGACACTTCGAGGGCGAGCTGGAGAGATTTATCAGGTTCCCTTTGCTCCTCCTCCAGCTGGTCACGAGCTTGTCGGAGGTTACGGCTCGACTCCGGTATGTGCTACACTATCATCCCTTGTACAGTCATTTGATCTCCCTTGATATTGTACAGAGTACTAATGATTTCAACCGTTTTTGTAGGCTCCCATTGAGTACACTTGTCAGTCTCTGGTGATGACGGCTTCAGTGATAGGGATGCTGCAGACGAGCATAGACCTACTCAGTATCTATAGCATTCCGATAAGTTCGTTCAAACTGCACTTCGTGCCCTGAAGTCTTTTCTTAACACACCATCATTTATACAGCTTGCACACTGCCTTCATCTGATACATTGTTCACGACATGCATTCACTGCGAATCATTCATTATTCACAGTACAACACTTTGCTACATCAGATATACCTTGGTTACTAATGCATTTTAGGTGGATTGTCCCTCTTTCAGATTCCTTTCTTGCCGCCAAGCCCATCGGGTGTTCCAGCAGGAGCAGGGACGGGCCCTTCAATACCTCCTCGAGCAACAGAGGGAGCAGGACGAGGGACTAGTTCACAGGGACCTGTCTCTGATGATGATGAGTCTGACGAGGAGGCGATGAGTCCGCAGTCAGAGTCAGAGTCAGATGCTAATGGTGGAGACCCTGGACCTTCGTCCAGGAAGAGGACCAGGACGGATTCCTGCACTTGAGACCACCGACACTGATCCAGACATTTTGCTACATCAGACGTTGATCCTGTTTTTTTTGTTTTATTTTCCTTTTTACTAGTAATTTTTGCACATTGTACTACGTTAGGCGGGTTTGTTTCGAAACCAAACTCTTTTGTAAAAAGAAACTATGATGGAATGAAAACAGCCTTTTTGTTGGAAAAGTGTTTCGTTTGTACATTCTGTGCATCGCATCGCATCGCATTACTTTACACAACGATGTAAATGAAATTGAAATCTTGTTTTGAAAATCAAACGTTCAAATTGCACTAATCAGGTAGTGAACTGACTAATAACAAAACAACTCGATAAACAAAGTCTAGCAAATTTACAACTCGATAAGTAAATTGCAACAATTTGATGACTGAAAGGAAGATAATTAGAACCTGACACCGAAAAAGAAAATAATACGTCTTGAACAAGACACGACAACAAAGTCCAACAGGACAAAACAAGACCTTGAAAGACACAAGGAACAGGACTCCACTGTAACGGACAACTGGGTCTTCAGTGAGGGAGCTAGTAAGCAAGAGGGGAGTACTGCCGGCCACAAGTGGAGGCCTGCCGGCCATCAGTGTACCACTGCCGGCCACTGATGATCCACTGCCGGCCATCGATGGCAGATTCTCCAAAATGATGACATCTGTCCTCCACTCACTACCTTATCTTCTATATGAGTTCCAGCTTCGGGATTCTCTTCATTTCAGCTCAAATTTGCACCAAATGGAAGTGTTCCTTGCTCAAAACCTCACAAATTGGATCGCTTCTCTAAATGGCTCGGAAAAGTTGAACTTCCGGGGCTTCGGCTTGAATGCACTATTCACGCTGGGCCGTACTCCGCTGCATCTTCCTTTCCTCCATGCCGCGGCAAGGTTTTGGAATCCGGTAACACACGTCTTTAGCTTCAGCGGGCAAGAGATGTGTCCCACATTTGAGGATTTCCAAGCTTTGATGGAGTCCGAACGTAACGAGGAAATCTTGCCTCAACTGCGATTCGGCCACGTCCAAGCCCTAGGACAAATGTGTGGCCTCACTTTACATGATACTCGATCATTGATTCATGACGGGGAGCTGGACATCCCAAGCTTGGTTTGCCGATTTTCTGATGTTGGCGATCGCGGCGACCATCATTGGCAGGGCTATCGGCGACACGCGCTTTGCCTATGCTTGCTATCTCATTTTTTACTTGCCCCGGGCTCTGGTGGATTCAGTGTCCGATTGATCGAGGTCGCCCAAGGTTTGAAGGAGGGTAAGAGTTGCATCGCCATGACATTGGCTGAGACATTGATGGGCTTGGATGCTTTTCATCGCCGGGAGACGGCTAGGCTTGCAGGGAGCCCACTACTATTGCAGGTAATGCTTCCCACCCCAATCTCACATGTGTATTGCTCACATCACTCGGCCCTCAGGCTCGGTTTTTCTCACAAAACCCTTTTCCTTACTTTTCTCTCATCGTACATCTCTCTATTCTTTATTCTCTCGTTTTTCATCCCTCCCCAGGTATGGTTGATGGACAAATTACAGATTGTGGAGTCTTGCCCCGCATATTCAGCTCGCGGCTACTTCTTCAGGCAACGCCTGGTCGATGCCCTTGATGAGGGTTGGTGGTACAGCTGGATGTGCAGTTTGTCCGCAGACCGCATCGCTTGGCGGTGCCCTTGGCTCAATCTGCCGGCAATGAGCTACAGCATGACCCGTCAACCTGGGATTCAATTGATTGGCATGACACACTGTGTTTTCTATTTCCCGTTCCGGTTCCAGCGCCAGTTCGGACATGATCAGACTTGCCCGCCAGAGGGGATAGAGTACCCTGCTGCATTCCCGGTTCGAGGCGCACAGCTTGCTCGGTATGCCACAGCATGGAGGACTAGAGAGCTCCTGGCCCCCGCTCCCACTTTCAGTTGCATTTTGTCTGATGAGTGCCTGGATTGGCTCAACGAAGAGGCATAGGAAGGGCCCACTTTGGCACCAGAGGCTTCGACCAGCTCTGGGAGGGGGCGCAGGAACACCTGACGTATCCATGCCCCGGGTTTATTGCTTTATTAGTACTTTCAAGTTTTCCTTATGAATGTAATAAAAAGCAATTTCAATTTGTATGCAAGAGCAGGAGGACTCTGTGTTGAAATCAATGAAATTGAAGGTTGTGGTACTGAAAATTTCCCGTTTTGGTCGAGAAATGGTCTTAGTTGTAAAAAGATTAATTTGAACAAAGTCAACTTTTATTAAAACTTTTCAAAACTATTTTCAATATGGATCAGAACTGGACACGCCTGAGATCTGTCACCGAGATGCACAACCCCGGATCCCAGCAACTGGAAAGTTCCCCCTAGTCTGAATAGTACCGCAGCACTTCACAGCAACGGAAAGTTGCCCCTAGTTTGAATAGCACTGCACCGGAGATCATAACCGAACTCTTGAATGCTGAATAGGCAAAGATGGCCGAGATGATCAAATGGACAAGGTTGATCGGGGAAAAGTTTATGGCTGAACTTCAAGATGAAGTTGCCTACGTATCCCGAAGATGGGAATCAAGCCTTACGTAGTTCCGGTTTGGGTTCACTCGAGTATTTTCACTCTCCTTTTACGCTCTAACTTTTGCCAAGGCCGCCCTTTGCGGGTTTTCAACCTTGCGAGCTCAGTTTTTATATTTTCCAATTTTTCATGCTCTAACTTTTGCCTAGGTCGCCCTTCCGGGTTTTCGGCCTAGCGAGCCTCTCAGGGATAATATTTCTTCAACTTGTCCATATTGATCGGTTGGGAGAACTCTAGGCCATCTAGGTCCATCAGAACGACAGCTCCACCCGACCAGATAGCTTTGATGATGTAGGGGCCAGTCCAATTGGGTCTGAACTTGCCCCTTGGGTCGTGGATGGGAGCTCGGTTGTCCTTAAGTACCAAATCTCCTTCCTTTAAATTCCTGGACTTAACTTTCTTGTTAAAAGCCCGGGCAATTCTGCGCTGATAACCTTGAACATGGTACAGTGCTTTCAGTCTGCGCTCGTCAAAGAGCATGAGTTCTTCAAATCTACTTTGCTGCCAATCTGCTTCGGCTATTTGACACTCAGCCAATACTCGCAAAGACGGAACCTCAATTTCGATAGGCAGAACGGCCTCCATTCCATAGACTAATGAATACGGAGTCGCCCCAGTAGAAGTTCTGATTGAAGTCCGGTAGCCCCACAGAGCAAACGGCAGCTTATCTGGCCAATCCCGGTAGGTTTCCACCATCTTCTGCAGTATGTGTTTGATGTTCTTGTTGGCGGCCTCGACCGCTCCATTGGTTTGCGGCCGGTATGTGGATGACTTATGAAAAGCCACATTGTATTTCTCCAACAAGTCAATCACTTCTTTCTTGAAGTGGGAACCATTGTCTGAAATGATCTCATTTGGGACTCCGTAACGACAGATGATGTTGTTTCTGATGAACTTCGCGACATGTGAAGCTTTCAACACCGCATAAGATTGGGCCTCGACCCACTTTGTAAAATAATCTATTGCGACCAGATGAACTCATGCCCATTCGACCCCTTCGGAGTGACAGCCCCGATCACATCGATTCCCCAAACTGAAAATGGCCATGGTGAAGTCATATTGTACAGCTTTGACGGCGGGATGTTCATGCGGTTTGCATGGATCTGACATTTGTGGCATCGCCGAACAAAGCCAATACAATCCTCCTCCATGGTGGACCAATAGTAACCCTGTCTGAGGATTTCCGAGCCAACATTACCCCGTTCATATGTGCACCACATTCTCCTCCATGGATGGCCTCCATCAGGCGTTTTGATTCTTCAGCTTCTACACACAGCTTATGCATTCCCAAATGGCCTCTCTTATACAACTTACCCCCGTAGATGATGAACTGAACAGCTAGTCTTCTGATTGCCCTTTTATCTTTGGCATTTGCCCCTGGTGGATACATGTCTTTCTCCAAGAAGTTCCAAATGTCGTAATACCAGGGGTTTTCGTCCTGAACCTCACCTATGGTAGCAATTGATTCATACGCCGGCACGAACTTCTGGTCAATGATGACGGGACGCATCCGGACTCCGAACGGGATGTCTATCATGGAAGATAGAGTTGCTAGTGAATCTGCGAACCTGTTGTTCTCCCTTAACAGATGAGTAAAGTTTAACTTCTCAAATCGAGGAATTAACAAATCCAAGGTCTGGTGATACATTATCATCTTTTCTTCTTTGACTTTCCAATCTCCTTTTGCCTGAGATACAACAAGGTTTGAGTCCCCAATGACGTCCAATCGTTTTGCCCCTAGTTCGAGGGCTGCTTCTAGACCGGCAATACATGCCTCATATTCTGCTTCATTGTTCGAGACTTTGAACCGGAGTTTAAAGGCTAGAGGGATACGGGAATTGTCGGGTGCTATCAGCAACACTCCTATCCCATATCCGTATTGGTTCGATGCTCCGTCAAAGTACATCGTCCAAGTTTCATCTTCGATGTGCAAAATGGCTTCGTCTGGAAATAAGTATTCAACTGTTTCACCCCCTTCCACTGGATGATCAGCTAGGAATTCTGCTACTGCTCTTCCCTTGACTGACTTACGTGTCACATATTTCAGATCGAATTCGGAAAGCAACAGCAACCAGCGAGCTAGCCTACCCGTAAGTGCCGGTTTCTCGAAAAGATATTTGATGGGATCCAGTCGTGAAACCAACATTACGGAGTGAGCTAACAGGTAGTGCCGTAGCTTCCTGGTAGCCCATACTAAGGCTAAGCAAGCCTTCTCCAATGGTGTGTAGCGAGTTTCATACTCTAGCATCTTCTTGCTCAGATAGTAGATGGCCCTCTCTACCTTGTCCTCTGATTCTTGTGCGAGCATACAGCCCATTGTGGTTTCAGTCACTGAAAGGTACAATATCAACGGTCTCCCCGGCTCTGGCGGTGATAACACGGGTGGGTTCTGTAAGTATTCTTTGATCTGTTCAAAAGCAGCTTGACATCGGCCGTCCCATTGGAATTTCTTTCCTTTCTTCAGGAGACCAAAAAGTGGTTCACAAGTCAAGGTTAATTTTGAGATAAACCGTCTTATGAATTGCACTTTACCCAGAAAGCCTCGCACCTCTTTTTCAGTCATTGGTGGTGGCATTTCTAAGATGGCCTTGATTTTGGAAGGGTCGACTTCGATGCCCCTTTGTGTAATTAGAAACCCCAGCATTTTTCCCGCTGTAACACCGAATGTGCACTTCTGCGGATTCAGCCGCAACCGAAATTCTCTGATCCTTTGAAAAAACTTTTGCAAGGCGGTGTAGTGGCCCTCTCTTTCTTTGGACTTGACAATCATGTCATCCACGTACACCTCAACCTCTTTGTGGATCATGTCATGCAATATTGTGGTCGCGGCCCGTTGATATGTAGCTCCAGCGTTCTTCAGCCCGAATGGCATTACTCTATAGCAGTAGGTCCCCCACGGGGTGGTGAAGGCAGTCTTTTCCCGGTCTTCAGGTGCCATCACTATCTGATTGTAGCCTGAGAAGCCATCCATAAACGAAAGCAAAGCATGCCCCGCTGTGAAATCCACTAACTCATCGATATGCGGCAGGGGAAAGTCGTCCTTCGGACTAGCTCTGTTCAGATCCCTGAAATCCACACATACTCGGATTCTGCCATCTTTCTTTGGCACTGGGACAATGTTGGCCAACCAAGTCGGGTATTCGGATACCAGCAGGAAGCCTGCATCGATTTGCTTGGTGACCTCTTCCTTAATCTTGATAGCCCAATCAGGGCGGATCCTTCTGAGTTTCTGTTTGACAGGTCGGGCCTCGGGGTCAAGAGGGATCCGGTGCTGTACAATCTCAGGATCGATTCCAGGCATGTCTTCGTAGGACCACGCAAAAACATCTTTGAAATCTTTTAATAAAGCGACTAAGCGCTCGCGTTCCTCCGAAGACAACGTGGACCCGATCTGGACCAGCCGCGGGTCCTTCTCAGTACCAATATTCACAGTAGTGATTTCATCAACTAAAGGTTTAACAAATCTTTCCTGCTCTTGATCAATTAATCGTTGCAAAACCGGAGGAATTTCTTCCTCGTCGTTTTTGTCAAAATTTTGAAAGTCCTGATTCAAGCAATAAATCAAAGGCACAGAAAAGTACTCGGAAACCACATCCATACCATTCTCATTAAGTACCTCCAAACCGTCTGATTCTTCTGTTACAACAGACTCAAAAGAGAAAGAAAAAGACGACCTGGACAGGACTGTGGCATCCGGGTTATCACCCCCAGGAATACCGAACTCAGACTCAGTCAAGCTGGAACCTGATTCTGACTCACAAGACTCGGTGGAATCAGATTCCGGCTCACTACCTGACCCGGTGCTGTTTGATAAAAATCCCTCTTCGTACTGCCAAACGAGAGAGGGTGCGATGGATGCATCCAAAATATTTGATGGTAGGCCCGCAGTCGTTTCATTTCCGATCATGGACACCAAGAAGTTATCCCCCAAGCACTTCTGTTCGATCGGAGGATCTGAGAGTAGACATGCCAGTGCTACCCCCATTTCAATCTCGATGTCCTCAGACTTCATTTCCTTGCTCTGTTAAACCTCAACTGTCGGGTCTGTCTGCTCTTCGGCAACATCATCCCTAGATAACTGTAGGTCGAAGAAAATTTCAAAACCTGGCACACGCCTCCTTTCGGCATTCAGCCACGGCTCCGAAAAGCCGCAGAATGGAAAATCCTCCCCCTCCCGGACGAAGCGTCCGTTTAGGGTACCCCGGATGAGCCGATGCATCAACTCAAAAGGTTTCCTCATTTGTTTCGCTCTGGCTCTTCCAGCCATTTCCTTACCCTTTCTTACCCAATCCTCCTTGGTGGGCAGATAACCCAAGCCAAAGGTATGGGGGTTGTGTGGCACTTCGGCCAGTGTTGCAACGCCCTTCCGGCCACTCTTTCCCAATCCCATCCCGGGGACATGTTGGAGCTTATTCATGAAGTATACTGCTTGAGCACTGACATATATCCCCTCGTTAGCAGCCATGATGTTCTGTACAACCCGAGCCTCAGCCAGGGTGAAACCTGATATAAACACATCCTCCATGCCATGCTCAATTTCTAGAACAGGCGTAGATACCTCCGGTGGTGGATGAATCGATGAATTTCCAAAAACAATGGCTACTCCCTTCCCATGGGGGTATTTCACCATTTGATGCAAAGTGGACGATACTGCCTTTACCTGATGCAGCCACGGCCGCCCCAAAAGCAGGTTGAAAGTTGCCGGGACTTCTAAGACATGGAAATCTATCTCATGCTGTCCTGGCCCAACTTTAGTCTGAATTTTCACCGTCCCCATGACCTCTCTACTTGTGTTGTCGTATGCCCGAATTACTTGGGCTGTTGGTAAAAAGTCCGCGGTTTTCAAACCGATCGCATACGCTGTCCTTGCCGGGCAGACGTTAATGGCGGATCCGGTATCAACAAGAACCACCGGTATCCATTTATTCTTACACTCCACAGAGATGTAGAGTGGTTTGTTATGGTTTGCCCCCTCAGGTGGCAGTTCCTTGTCGGAAAAAGTCAGCATCGGGGTAGCACCTCCCGGAAAGACTAATCCTACCAGCTGTTCTGGCGTGGTTTCTATCGAAAGCTTTGCCTTGTCCATGGCTGATAAGACAGCCTGTCTGTGCACTCGTGATGCCATAAGCAGTCCCCAGATGGAGATGTCTGCTTGTATCTTTTTTAACTGTTTGAGCACAGCCTCCTCTTCAAGTTGTTTCTCCTTTTGCTTTTCAGCCTCCCTATCTTTCCCAGAAGCTTCTGGTTGATCTAGGTGCGGGGGTTTGAAGTACCGCCCGCTCCGTGTCATGTGGTCAACTTCTCCAAGGTACCAGGTGTCATCGGGTTGGTTGTCCCCCCAATCTTCGTCTGTATGGGCAAGACATAAATCTTCATCCTCCCACCACATTCCATCAGCAGTCGACAGACACCTGTCCGGCTCTGGTATGACTATCCTCGTACTCGCGGTACCTCCCATCCCTGTGCTCGCAGCATCCTCTGTTTCTGTGCTCATAGTAGTTTCAATTCCTACATGGGCCTTTGCCTTCCTGATTCTCTCGGAATCTTCAAATCTTTCCTGTTCCGATTGTATCAACACAGCTGGCTGCTCAATAATCCCTGTATTCAAAATGCTCCAATCCTGAGCGAAACTCTTGACACCGGCGCTCTCCGGCGGTATATTTTGTTCTTCGACCCTTCCGGCCGCCACTGACATTCTTGCCCCTGCTGGGCCCTGTTCTGGTTGGAACTCTTCCACCACATCCGGTTGATCATCCAACCACCCAGTAGTCTCTGCCGATTCCTCATGATCAAACCAGTTGACTGCTGCGCCCGCTGGATCTTGGTCATTGTAAAACTGGAGATTGGCAAGGTCTTCTTCCACAGCCGTCAAATCATCCGTCCTCTGTCCCAAACTATCCCCTTGGATCACACACAGCTCTGCCTCTGTCGGCAAGTCCACATCTAGCCCATTCTGGCCTATTGACGAAACGTAGTCGCTCGGACTATACACTTTCTCGACAGAACTCCCAGACTTCTCAAACTCTGGCCCAACAACCCTCTTTTCCTCTGAAATCTCCTCCCTTCTGTCCTCGACTGTTACCAACACTGGCTTAGGTTGGGTTATAGAGATGTCCATCATGCACAAGTTGGTGCAATCAGGAAGGAGTACCTCCGGCTTAGGTAGGTGAGAAGGAGTGATATAGATACTAGGATCGTAAGACACGACCCCAGTTTGGATGAAGTTGATTCTTCTAGGAGGTGGAGCTTGGTTGTGTGTGGGGAGAGGGTTTGTTGTAACATTGGGCTTCTCGGGAGGCATAATCACCCCGTTATCGATGAGATCTTGAACCTCATGACGTAATCGGAAGCACAGATCGGTGTCATGACCGTGCTGTTGGTGGAATGCACAGTATTTGGCTGGGTTATGGGCAGAGGGAAGTTTTTCCGGTAATGGCCGCGGCTCTAGGGGCTTCAAGTGCCCTTTTCTGATTAAAACCCCCAAAGCTTTGGACAGGGGCATGTACAGTGGGGTGAAGGTTCTTGTATTTTTGGGTGGGTATTTGGCTGCTTGGGTATGGCTTCCGGACGCGCCGGAGAATGGCGTAGCTGCCATGGTTTTTGGAGGGGGGTTGGTGGTGACCATGCTCACTTCGGAGGCTCTTGTAGTCGTAGCGCCGCTCGGGCCCGTATTGCTGCTGCGATTGAAAGTTCTTCGGGGTTGCTCCCGGTCATTGTCAATTAAGCCTTGCTTCAAGGCGTCCTCAATTTGTACCCCCATTTCATGTAGATCAGAAAAGGTAGGAAAGGGGAGTACAATCATCTTCTGCATCAACTTCGGCTGAAGATTGCGCACAATCATCCGAATCTGATCCTTTTCTGTGGGCATTAAGGTCATCATCGAAGCCTTGGCCCTCCATCTAGTCACGAATTCCGAGAAGCTCTCTTTAGGCTCTTGCCTTGTTGTCTCGAGATCACGGGTCGTAATCTCGATTTGTGTATTGTATGAATATTGCGCAATGAAGGCCTCAGCCATCTCGTCACAATTTCTTTTGACGTCATCTTCTAATTTGGCATACCATATGGCCGCCACACCCGACAGGGTCCGGCCGAACAGAGACAGTTTCTGCAGTCTGGTAAGGCCCATTGGCCTTAAAATATCCGAAAACAACCTCAGGTGCACCATGGGGTCCCCGGATCCATCAAATCGGTCGATATGAGGCATTTTAAACCTGTCAGGCAGCGTCACAGCTGCGTCGGTATATCCCTCTTCAATGTCAGGGATGGTCTTGACTCCCTGGGATCTCTTGAACAGCTTTTCGAGTTTGCTCAACTTTAGCGCTGTGGGATCCGTCTCGAACTCAAAGGGAGAGTCCGGTAGGTTGGTGGGTGTTTTAGATAACTGGGGTTGAATTTGGGGTAGGATCGGGGGTGGAGGCGGTCCTGTGGGAATGTGTGTATCATTCTGAACATTAGCTGTCTCCCCGAGGTTTGGAACTCCTGGCGGGGGAGGAACTTGCTGCGAAGCAGATGCTCCGGTTTGCTGTTGTAGCCTCACGATTAACTCTGCTTGTTCATTCACAACCGTGGCTTGTTGCTTGGCGAACTCTGCCTGTCGGACAGCGTCTTGCTGCATTGTTTTTATACTCTCTTGGAGCTGGTGCACCATCTCCTCTAAACTGGCCATACTGCTCTGTTCTGACTGAATAATCGGTATATATTCCCTCTCTGTGGGAGAATCCGGGTCCTGATCCCTACTGTACACCGGTGGGGTAGACAAAACCCTTTGTACTGACTGCTGAACTGATGCTTTCTGCCTAGCTGTCCTCCGTCTAGTAACCGGGGGTAGAGAGTGGTACACTGGTTGTCCGTTTACCAGATCCTCAGATCGATGGAGTCGACGACCTCTAGTCCAGAGTGCTCGGGGAATATCTACTGGGTTAGAAGCAATTGTGCTAAACTACCTAGCAAAAGATAAATAAAACAATAATAAGGGAATAAACGAGCAGACAAACGGACAGCACAACAGCGTAAATAAACACAACACACAGTCGGGTATAATCAACACACGGTTGACGAGCTGAAATCCATTGTTCTCAACGACTATTCATTACTTCCAAATCACTGCCCCCAAAACTGAATCGGATACCCGCAGATAACTGATTCAAAACACTGATGCCCGTAGGCCTGATATTCAAACTTGCAAACTGATATGTGTGTTCCTGTAGAGATACACTCTAAAAGCACATAGCAAACAAGTGAGAGCCAAAAACACCCCTATGTTGGGGTAAGGTTTCCCTGTCCTATTTTGTCAGGAGCTAGGGGTTTCACTACGCACGCAGCGGTTTCAAACAACCTATGATCGGGTAAGCAACCTGTCCTAGCTTGGAATGGTCACTATGGATTCCGAATATGCACTAGGTCGAATGGTCAAAAGGGTGCCCCGGTAAAACCAGGGTTTGTGTTCCCGTCGTGGCAGAGCCCGCAACCGGTCAGCCTTATGGCACGCTTCTCGAAGCGAGCCTCCGGCAAACCGTTCAGGAATAGCATACGGCAAACACGGTGTCCTAGGCGCACCAATGCAAATGCAATGCAAAGAGACACATAAGTGTAATCAAAACAAGATATCATGAGTTCGAGTCAAGTTCTCTAAATTCCCCAGCAGAGTCGCCAGAAACTGTAGACGCGCCCTTGGGCCTCATGCTACAGTTCGGACTCCCTTTCTTTTATTGTCGGTTCTTAATCTGAACCAAAGAGTCCAAATCCGGCAAATCGTTTTGAGAAAAAGATTTTTAAAGAAGTGCCAAACATGGACTGCTTTGCCAGATACAGAGTCGCCACCTAAATATTTTTTAATGGGGAATTTAGGAAACCCTGACTCGGTGCCAAAGGCCACGTGTCCGTCATCACCAAAGTTGCCTCGGCTCGGGAACTTGGGTACGATTGGGGAAGGTCAGCTATGAGCACCCCCTCTCGCCCGATCCGAAGATCGGCCTCTACTAACCATGATATCTGATTTTGAAAACGTTATGTGTTCTTATTCCGATTAATTAGCTAGAATTACTATGTGATGCGCGCAGCAAAACAAGTATAGGCTAGATCGCCTAATTTGGAACGAAACATTGCATATCCGTTTGTTTGGAAATGTTTTGGAATTTGCTACTCGCAAGTAGGCTAAAATATGGATTTCAATGAATTATCCAATTCAAGTAATCCAACCTTCACCCACAGGCATTAAGGCAGTTTATCATATAAACATCTAGCCACATGGTAAGCATACCGTCATGTTAACATTCACACTCATGCGAGATGCTAAAGCATAAAATACTTACAGTGTACTCCAAGCCAAAACAGTAAACTAGTTAGCAATCATGCATGATCCAAGTCCATGTTTAAATGGCCTAATGCATTGCATACAAAATGTCAATCTAGAATAGGCTCGGCTAATCTAAGAATGACATATGGAAATGCACAAGTAGCATATATTCAAGTTAGATTTGAAATACTTATGCAGTTAGCATGATGCGCTGAGCCCGGTGCATGCAATACGAATGAATGAATGCACGCATGCATAGCATAAGGTATGCTAATTGAAATATGCCTTAAATCTAACCATCATAAGCAGGTAAGTAAAAGGGAGAAAGAAGTAGGGGTTGGAAGACATGCACACACGCACCCACACTTATTACAATTGTGCCCTCACTCGGAGGGTCCGAAAGAATAATACAGACCACCTAATTAACTAACTCACAAGCTAATTAATTATTACAAAACCGAATTAATAACTAGCTACAACTAATTATTACACAACTTAATTAATTAACAAATTAATTAACAAATAACAATGCTAACTAACTAGTAAGCAGTAAAAGAGAGTTGCTCCAGCTCTATTTGAAGAAGAGGAGGCATGCATGCTCGCTTCGGTTCTTTCGCCTCGAAACGCCTTCCGGTTGCTCTTTAGAGGCTCTGTTTGCAGGGTGTCTTTCAGTGCTTGTTGCTGAAACTTACCAAAACACTGCAGGGGAAGTCACCAGTGGCCTGCCGGCCATGAGAGGAGTACTGCCGGCCAAAACAGGGCACTGCCGGCCAAGGGTGGCACACTGCCGGCCACACTGCCGGCCACTGGTGTGCTGTGACACCAAGCTGCAACAAAGCACAAAATAGAGGAAATGGAGTGTCTCCCAAGGACATGTACGCACCATGGCACTCCAAATCACCTCAAAACATCAAGGGAGAGGCCTAGTCGGATCCACGACCATCAATCACGCATCCCGATGCATGATGGCCAAAGATCCAACTTGTGCAAATCAATATGAAAGTGAATGCACAAATAAAGCAAGTAAAGCTTAGAACTCTATCATGAATCATCAAGAGCTTCGGCGACTGAGAATTGAGATGCGTTCCATCACTTGAAGTATGAAACGTCCCTCGTTCCTCGTGCTCGGATTAATGCTTAATCCAAACAATGCAACATATAAGCATGGCAAACATGCAACATGACCTAAGTGTGCAAACATGCAACTAACCCAAGCATGCAACAAGCACATAAGCATGATGTAAGGTGACGACCTCGGACAACATGGCAAAATACAACATGAACATGCAAACATGCAAGGCATGTAAAGGTGGACAAGTATGCAACAACATACAAGCATGCGACAACATGGTAAGATGGGCTTACACCAAAGATGGACAGCTCTAAAATAGGTCCAAATCAGTAGCCATAGCAATGAATTAAGCCACCCAATACACTCAAGCATGCCAAATGCGAAAGATTCATCAAAGGGGCCTAAAAGGGGCGACTCTCAAACGTGCCTAAGAAGTGACAAATGTGCAAGTGTAACAACCCTATATGCACTGAAATGAGATGATAAATGATGCCAAATCATTTAAATAGCACAAGTATAACATGCGAAGGTCCTGAGTCATGAAAGCTAGCAAAGAGCAATACAAAGGAGGCATGCAATACATGGCATGAACGCGTGAACTAAGCATGGACAGAGCTTAATTAAGCCTAAACAAGGACTTAAACATGCTGGAATGAAGGCTCAAACACCTAGACATGCAAGCATACAAGCTAAGCCTTAAACTAGGCAATAATGCGCGACATTCAAAGACACTTGAAGCATGAATGAAGTGGGAATGTGGCAATGGTACATGCTCTGAAATGAAGTATTAAGTGATGCCAAATCATCTAAATATCTCAAAGATAGCATGCATGAATCACCGGAACACAAAGCTTGCAAGGCCAATTACACTACAGCTATACAAAGCATGCATTATTTGACTATGAAGCACAAAGACAGAGCCAAGGCAGTCCCAAAACATGAACATTTCTAGTTCAAAGCATGGCCAAAAGGTGCTCACATGAGAGGCTAAAGCAACATGCAAGATTGGCTAGTAAGCATGAGTTGTATGGCATGTATATGAAGCATATGAAATCTCACCAAACCAGCCAAAATCAGTGAACAAAACATGCCAAAATATGCCCAAATAATCACTGAAATGTAGCCAATGCATGCAAAAATGAGGGGCTCCTTTGGAGGGCCATGCAAGGGGTTATTAAGCACATGCATGATGGACATTCAACAAGGCCAAACCAACTCTGGAAATAGCCTATAGGGGTCCTAAAACCCACTGAAAAGGGCCTGGAATAAGGCCTAGAAATATGCAAATAAGAGGTCCTTTGGAAGGCCAACAAGACCTCCAAACAAGACAAGGAGAGAGGGGGTCACCCCCCTTTGATTTGGGCTCTCAAAATAGTGTCTAAGCCACTAAAAATCCGCTGGATTTCAGTGGCTAAGAGGCCAAACCATGGCCAATGCAAGTGCTCTAATGCATAGCTCAAAACATGATGAGTTAAAGCATGAAAGGGGGAAGATAACCCCAAACAGAAAAAGTATCTTAAACAAACATGTTTATAAGCTCAAAAGGAAACTTTTTCTAGTTTATGACCAATCTCGAAAATGCTCACAAGTAGGACTAAGATATGATGCAAAAATAGGCCTACAAAGAGGGAAAAAACATGCAAGGGTGTAGGAGGCCTCAAACAGAAAAGTGTCCTTATATAATCTTCAAGAGAAGCTCAAAATATGACACTTTTTAGTTTATGACAAAGTCCAGAAGAGCTTGCAAGTATGGCTTATAGATGAAGCAAAAAAATGCAAGTTTAAGGGAAATGAAGACTTACCCTTGAAGAGCAGCTTTCCAGCAGCTTTTGGTCCAAGATTCTGAGCTTTAAACCTTTGCAAATGGCCTCCAAGATGCTGAAATGGATGGTGGAGGTGTTGTGCTAAGGGTTGTAGTGTAAAAGTGCAAGGAAATCCAATTTCTAAGCACAAAACTCAAGTAATATAGAGAGAAAGAGAGGTTTTGCTCTTCAAAACTCCAGAACCTCTGATACAAAGAGAGCCCTCTTGCTTATATAGAAGAAGGCAAAGAAGCTTTGCAAGAGTTCCATCCCTCCATACAGTATGGAGGGGAGATAACAAAAATCCAGCTGGCTCAAAAGATCTGGAGGAAAACCAGCTGAGAGAGGGGGGGTGCCGGCCATCATCAATGGCCGGCAGTGCCACACCATTGGCCGGTAGGGTATCACCAAGGGCCGGCAGGGTCAAGGCCATGGCCGGCAGTGCACCACAGAGTCCACTCTGACAGGACCTAGTCAAGGTCCAAAAATGAGGCAGAAAGGATACAGGGTCCGAGAAGCTCAAACCGGTGACGTTCCGCCGCGATAGTTGAGTGCTCGACGAGCAATCGAACCAGTTGTTGGGTGTACCTACAAGCACAACCAAGTCTTGAGGACGGTAAAAAATGGGGTGTTTACACACCCCCAGCGTCTATGAGGACAACAAATAGCCTGTCAGTTGAGGCGATTATCCAGTTCATGGTGGGCTTAGACGCTAACTTCTTCAGAGCGGAGGGCGACTATGCGACGTTTACCTCATGCCTCTCTTGACAGACATTCGAGCGGGCGAGGCAGCCGATGTTCCCGTGACGGGTAAGGCTATTTAAGAGGCCAAGGCCGATATCAAAAAGGCCCCTCCCATTGGGCAGATGACCTGTTGGCCGAAGATTCCCACTATGCTCACATGTTGGCGGCCAACTGGGATAACTTACCAAATTCCGATCGAGCCAGTAGAGGCAAGACACGAGTATGTCAGAGCTTGAGCCGCACCTCAGGTATGGACCACACTTTATAATTTGCACCCTACATTTTCCATTTCAGATATTGATTATTCTGGAATTTGATCATTCAAATGCACTTGCAGGAACCCACAGAGTATACGGAGAGCCTCCTTAAGCTAGTTGCTTCTTTGGTTGGCATGGTGCGGAGGAGAGAGACACTGCTTGGTCTCTACAGTATTCAGGCAATTTCCTTTATTTCAGCATGCATTTCATTACTAACTCTGTTGGGCACCACATTATCATATTCCTACTGATACATTGGCACTTCCACTGTAGTATTCCCCAAACTGCACTGATACACTACATTGGCACACTGTACTCATATTGTATTTGGTTTCTGCATGACGCTCATTCTGCATACTATGAATGTATCTGATACACACACTGTAGCTGATATGTTGACAACTGTTTTTCCAAATTCCGAGGGCACCAGTGGTAGCAACAACACTAGCACCGACAACACCTCCTCCAACAGTAGGGAGGAGAGAGAGGCAGGCCCCAACACATGGCCGAGATGTGCGCCGCGGTTGAGGCAGGGATAGGGATACCTGAGGCTGGAGTAGTCCCTCGGAGCCCATTTTGAGTGATGATATCGAGACCAGCGACTCGAAGGAGGCAGCGAGTCGACATTCTGAGTCGTCTGGGAGTAGGGGTGATGATGCTGGCTCGGGGTCCGAGAACGGAGATGACGCCGAGGCTAGCTCTGAGGCAGGGAGTGAAGATGATACCGGCTCTAGCTCAGAGTCTAATTCTGACAGCAGTGCTGACGGAGACAGTGCCCCTGAGTCCCTTCCGAAGAAGAGGATAAAGAGGGCCTCTCGAACTTGAGATGACTGGCACCGATTTTTGTACTTTTTTCTTAGTTTCTTTTTGTTTGGTAGATTAGCACATGTATAGCTTCAGATAGTTTCACTTTTTCTTTTGAAACTCGTACTCCCTTTTGTAAAAAACCATGATCGGAATAAAACCTGGCAGTTTTTATGAAAAGTGTTTTTGTTTTTGCATCATGAGCACCATATTTGCATGAAAATGAAAATGGAATAGAATTTGAAAATGAAAACTTTTATTGGCACAATGTTCTTAATCGGGTAATGAGACAACCAACGACCAAAATACAAAATACAACTCGATAAGTAAAGCAAAAATAACTCAAACACAGATATACACACTTACTAAAAACCAAAAGACTCAAAAGACAAACATCGAGGCAAAACTAGGCTGCCGAAACTGCCCAACCCACAAGTGGACGGTCAACACCACTTGTGGACGGCAGGCCAGAAGAAGTGGATGACCGGCCACAATTGGTGGCTTGCCGGCCACTAATGTGCTGAACCACCAGAATGTTGACAGCCGGCCTCCACTCACAACCCTATTTTCCACAAAGGTCCTCCTTCGTGATTTCTTCTCCAGCGCCTCATTTTAGCTGCTATTTCTTCCACAAATGGAGATATTCCTTACCGAGAAGCTCATGGATTGGATAGCCACTTTAGATGGCATGAAAAAGGTAAATTTCTGGGGTTTCGATATAAATGCACTTTTTCCGTTGAGCCATACCCCACTTTGCTTTCCATTCCTTCGTGCCGTGACCCAATGCTGGGACCTGATTACGCATGTATTTCGCTTCGGAACACAAGAAATGTGCCCGAATCTTGAAGAATTTCGTGCATTGATGGAAACCCAACACGATGAGGAAATCATGCCTCAGTCCCATTTTGGCCGCGCCCAAGCTTTGGGATGGATGTGTGGGCTGACTTTGCACGAGGCTCGATCTTTGGCCCACAACGGAGAGTTAGACATACCCAGCTTGATTCATCAATTTTCTGACATCGGTGACAGAGGTGACCTTCTCTGGTGAGGTTTTCGGCAACATGCCTTTTGTTTATGTATGCTTGCTCATTTCCTTCTTGCTCCTAGTTACGGCAGAACTAGTATTCGGTTGATCGAAGTGGCCCAATATCTGAAAGAGGGTAAAAGTTGCATCGATTTGGCCCTGGCCAAGACCCTGATGGGCTTGGATGCTTTTCATCGACAAGAGACCACTAGGTTTGCGGGGAGTCCACTACTTCTTCGGATATTGTTTCCAACCCTTTCTCATATGTGTTTCTCACATCACTCGGCACTCATGCTCTATTTTTCTCTCAAAGCCCTTTCTTTACTTTTCTCTCCATGCACATCTCTCTATTCTTTAATCTCTCTTATTTTTCATGCCTTCCCAGGTATGGCTCATGGATAAGCTGAAGGTGGTGGACTCTTGTCTCGAGTATTCAGCTCGAGCTTATTTCTTCCGCCAATGACTAGTGGATTTTCCCAACGAGGGATGATAGTGCAACTGGATGTGCAGCAGATTTGGCGTTGCCCCTAGCTTAACTTGTTGAGATGAGTTACAACATGACTCGGCAGCCTAGTATACAGTTGATTGGCCTCACACACTGCGTGTTCTACTTTCTCTTCCGGTTCAAACGCCAGTTTGGACATGATCAAACCTACCCAGAGGAGGGGGTAGAATACCCAGTTTCATTCCCGATTCGTGCCTCACACTTGGCTAGGTACCTGTAGCTCAGCTTTTCGTGTTTTCTTTCGGAAGAATGAAATTGCCCTTATAGTTCGGAGTCTACTTGTGTTGGTTCTGAACCTGATTTCACAAGTGCAATGTGAAATAGTGAAAACACAAAAAAGAGTCCAAATCTAGCAATTGTTTTTGGAAAATCGATGTTTGAATCAAATGCCAAAAATGGACTGCTTTGCCAGACTTCAGAGTCACCACCTAATTATTTATTTTGGAAAATTTAGGACACCCGTGACTCGTTCCAAAGGCCATTAGTCCGTCGTTACCAAAGTGTCTTGGTTCGGGAACTTAGGTATGAGAGGGGAAGGTCAATAATGAGCACCCCACTCACCCGATCAAAGATCGGCCTCTACTAATTATGATGTGATTCTTATGTACAACATATGTTCTTATTTTATCTCTAACATACAAGTATAGACTAATTTCATGAACAGTTGGAACGTTTGATTTTATATTTGTTTTGAAAAAGTGTTTTGAATATATATCACTTGAAAAAATGATCTCATATATATACATTAATCAAAGTATCCCAATGTCAGTGAATAGCCTTCATCCACAGGCATTCAAACAGTTTATCATTTAAGCAATTAGCCTCATGATAGTATGTTTGATACGACAACAATCACACTTATGCAATATGCTAAATCATAAAAACTCACCTCGTACTCCGAGCCAAAAAAGAGAACTAGTTAGGGAAAAATGCATGATCCTGACTATGCATTATGACTAATGCAACACATATAATATGCAATTACTAAGCTCGGCTACTAACATGGCATGCGAGTCAATTCAAGGCATGTGATAGTGCACGTATTCAAGTAAAGAGTTTGAATTTGACATTTGCAATAATATGATGAGCCGAACTTTTATGCATGCAATACAAGTGGATGCAAACATGAGTATGCTAAATTAAATATGATGTCCGTAAACTAACCATCATAAGCTGGTAAATAAGACGTGGGGTTGGAAGACATACACATTATTACAAGTTTGTGCCCTCATGCAGGAGAGTCTGAATGTCCAAGTGTCCGAATAAATAAATATTACAAATCCGAATGAATAATAATGAAAATGGGCTGTCTAATTTATTACAACAAATAATATGTAATGATTGCGCGATGCTCCTCAGGAATTATTCTGTCTGCTTTGTTGAGATTTGTTCTGTTTCACCTTATCATTGTTTTCGATCAAAAGTGTATTATTTGCAATTTATTAGAGCCTAGTCGACCTAGAACACCCAAATAAATCCAAGCATACCTTGTTTTCTTTGCAGAAATCTATTTTTTGTGCCTGACGTGAAACAGTGCAAACATGCAGACAAAGTATTCCTAGCCATGTTTGTCTCTTCTACTTTTCTCTATCATGGAAAATACTCAAGAGAGAAGCGAATTCAGTTCCCAAACCATCTATGGTTGCAAGTTGATTTACAAGATGATTTTGGATACGATAGGACAAAGATCAATAAATGCAATGCATAACAACCACCCCTCCCTCTTATCATGAAGCAAATTCAAGAAGGGAAGTAGAGACGCTTCAAGATTCATCAAAACATTATGGACTAATGTAAGACAAGCCTTGACACAATAAACTCGGTATAACGTTCGACCGAATTCAATCAATCATGTTGGTTCTTTATGTTAGTTGATTCATTTTAAGCTCAATTTTATTAGCCTTTTTTTATTTTTATTTTACCTTCCCTTTTCTTTAATCCATTAAGTCCACAGTAATATTTACATCCACTAAGTCTGAAATGCAATAAAGGAAAATAAGTGTCGACTTAACCCGAATAAACCTTATTTTCTTCGGAGGAAATCACAAAGGAAGAGTCAAACTTATGTACAAGTTAGGGATTTCAAGTCAAACTCAAGATGCGCAACAAGAACTAGTCAAACTCAGAATAGTGATAATGACTTAGAAAAACCCAAAGTGAGCGATAAGGAATTGAAATCCAAACTTGATAATGAGTGATAATGACACTTTCCTTGGTGATTTCCAATGGTCAATTAATCCCTTAACAGTGAACAAATTGGTGATAAATTCTTCGGGGGAAATTACAACGGAAGAGTCAAACTTATTTACAAGTTAGGGATTTCAAGTCAAACTCAAGATGTGTAACAAAGACTAGTCAAACTCCAAAGAGTGATAATGACTTAGATAAACCCATAGTGAGCGAAATGACTTGAAATCCAAACTTGATAATAAGCGATGATGACACTTTCCTTGGTGATTTCCAAGGGTCAATTACTCCCTTAACAGTAAACACATTGGTGATAAATTCTTCGGGGGAAATTACAAAGGAAGAGTCAAACTTATTTACAAGTTAGGGATTTCAAGTCAAACTCAAGATGTGCAACAAGGACTAGTCAAAGTCCAAAGAGTGATAATGACTTAGATAAACCCATAGTGAGTGAAATGAATTGAAATCCAAACTTGATAATAAGCGATGATGACACTTTCCTTGGTGATTTCCAAGGGTCAATTAATCCCTTAAAAGTAGACACACTGGTGATAAAAAGAACTGAAAAATACATGATTGTACTTTAGTATAAGAAATTTTTTATGCCGTTAGTACTGAACCTCCGGAGAGATTAAACCATTAAGCATGAGAAAGTTTTATGCCTTTGGTAATGAACCTCCTAAGAGATTAAACCATTAAGCATGAGAAAAAGTTTCTTTCTTATACTTGAACCACAATCTTAATTTTTCACAACTTTTTAATCAAAATCATCAAAGAATGGAGGGAGGTTGCAGAGGTGGTTATGCAAGGTTGATTAATTGATTAATTGGTTAATATAACACAAACAAAATATGTAAAACAAAATTATTGAAGTAAATTAAACAGCCCCCAAATAACATACAAATGTGCTGAAATTAGACTACAGAAGGTGTACATTCATAGAGAGATTAAAGCTAATTGTAATTATAAGGAAGGGTAGCTAACCCCTCCTCACGTTTACAACTTCAAATCGCATAGTTTAGATGTTGAAGAACGATTCCAAAACAGTCCAAATCAGCCCCAAAATATTAGAGAAAGCAAGTGGGAAATACAAGGATTTAAGCTAGGAATAAGGTTCAAGCAAGGGTGATTCACCCCTCCACCTTTGGGTAGCTTTTAATCACAAGTTTCAGCCCTTAAAACAATCCCAAAACAATATGAAAACACGAGAAAAGGACGCATGGAGATTGAAATAAAATCAAAGAAACTTTACCTCAATATGAAGGTGCAAGCTTGGCACGAAGTGGATCAAAGCTCTTGACTAGCGGAAATGGCGGCGTAACAGCGGTTGGAGCAGGTCAACAGCACAGTTGGAGCCGAGAGGGAGAGAAGATGATAGAGCTACTGTGCCTGTTCTTTGTTTTACTCCAATCTGCCAAGAGAGAGAGAAGTTGTGCATGTGTGCATGGTCACAGTTTGGGGTGTTGGATTAGTGTAAGGTTCGGCCTGAGAAGAACATGAAGCAGCCAAGGTGAGTGAGGCTGTCCAGTTGTGGCGGTGGTGGCTTGGCAGTGGAGTAGTTGGTGGTGCAGCTGGTGGTGGCTCGGCAGTGGAGTAGTTGGTGGTGCTGTCGGTTGTTGAGTTGCAGCGGTGGGTGGCCCAGCAGTGTTCAGTCACGGCTGGTGGTGGCTCAAGAAGGTAGAGTAGCTGAACCTGTTGGAAGAGATAGAGGGAGAGTTGTACGTGTGTTTCTTGTTAGAGAGAATGAGAGAGCTTGGGTGGGTTTCTTGTGTGTGTTTGTCTATGGTGTGTGTGAATGTGGCTACTGGGTGTGTGTGTTAATGGTGTCTTGTGTCTGCTAGAGAGAGAGGAGATATGTGTGTTGAATATTGAGTTTGTGTGTGTGTGTGTTGAGTTGCTGTGTGCGTGTGTGTGTATGATAGGGAAGGTTGATGCCGAGCCTCTGTCTCGAGTGTGTGTGATCCCTGTGTTATATCAGAGAGCGAGGTGGAAGACCAGCTTTGAACCACCAATTTTTGTCTCCCACACCATGCAAACAATAATAGTATATATCCCACTTGTGCCATCCACCCAGATATATATTTGTTTTTTTTTAAAAAAAAACTTTCCACCACACACTCCTCTTTCTCAGCTTTTCCTTTCTAAAAAAATTGATTTTTTTTAAAATTGCCAATTATCCCAGCCAACGTCTCTCTCTATCTCTAAAATCATTTCTCCTCCATCCACCAAAATATAATCATCATCATTTTACCACACACAAATTCTTTAACTTCTCTCAAAAAAAATATCCTGACCATACCATCTTTCTTTCTTTTTTTTATATATATTTTTCTTCTCTTTTTTTTTTTTGTTTTTTTTTTGTTTTTGGTTTTGATAAAAAAAAAACACCTAAAAATATGTATACACACATCAAATTATACAATATTATAAAATACTACAACTTAATAATTTGGCCAAATTGGATGAGGTTTGGGATTAAAGATTCAATTTGATTTTTCTACTGAGAAGTTCATCAAATAGCATATTTCA
Organism: Camellia japonica; assembly: GCA_030407325.1. Taxonomy (NCBI): domain Eukaryota; kingdom Viridiplantae; phylum Streptophyta; class Magnoliopsida; order Ericales; family Theaceae; genus Camellia; species Camellia japonica. Next base: position 161,242,674 of record JAPPVO010000019.1, on the reverse strand, counting down.
ATTTTTATCATGGGGTGTTCAAAACACAGCTCCCAAGTCTTAGGGCCGGTCAAAATGGGGTGTCTACAGTACCTCACTACTTGGAGGACGAAAGAGCTTCTGGCCCCTGCCCCTAGTTTCAGTTATGCCCTTTCTGGCGAGTGCTTGGCTTGGCTTGAGGATGAAGCACAAGCCGGGCCCACTTTGGCTTCAGAAGCTTCCGCAAGTACGAACAGAGTACGTAGGAGCACCTGACTCACATATACCCCTAGTTTATTGCTTTGACCTTTCTTTTCAAGTTTTATGATATAAAAGCAACTTTAATTTGTATCAAAGAGTTGGAGAACTTTATATTTAAAATCAATGGAATTAAAGTTGTGAGCACTAAAATTTTTCCTTTTGGTCCAAAAATGGTCTAAGTTCTAAAAGGTAAAATTTTGAACAAAATCAACTTTTATTAAAACTTTCCAAAAGCATTTTCGAAAATGATCACCACTTGACACGCGCATAATCGATCCTCAAGATGTGCATCCCCAAATCAAAATATCATAACTGCCCTTGATTAAATACCATTACTGCTCTGTATTGTAACTAGCTTTTCTTCCCAGAATGAAGATCACAACCAAGCTCTCAGATAATGGACAAAGATGACCTGATCAAACACATGGACATGACAGTTGAGTTGGAGATGGTTACGGCCGAAGTTTAGGATGAAGTTGCCTACATATCCCAAGGATGGGAATCAGGCCTTATGTAGTTCGGTTCAGGTTTACTCGAGTATTAACTCTTTTCTTTTGCACTCTAACTTTTGCCAAAGTCGCCTTTTAGGATTTTCAACCTTGTGAGCTCAGTTTTTCTTTATTTTTAATTTTTCATGCTCGAACTTTTGCCTAGGTCGCCCTTTTGGGTTTTTGGCCTAGCGAGCCTCTCAGGGATAGTATTTCTTCAACTTGTCCATGTTGATTGGCTGCGAAAATTCTAGGCCATCTAAGTCGATGAGAATAACTGCCCCTCCTGACCAGATAGCTTTGATGATGTAAGGAACAGTCCAATTGGGTCTGAACTTGCCCCTAGGGTCATGGATGGGAGCTCGGTTGTCTTTCAGCACCATATCTCCCTTTTTGAGATTCTGAGACTTAACTTTTTTGTTAAAAGCCCTAGCAATTCTGTGCTGATAGCCCTGAACATAATATAATGCTTTTAGCCTCCTTTCATTAAATAACATTAACTCCTCAAATCTGCTCTGTTGCCAATCCGCCTCCGCTATCTGACACTCAGCCATGACTCACAGCGACAGAACTTTAATTTCAATTGGCAAAACGGCTTCCATCCCATAGACGAGAGAATAAGGAGTTACCCCTGTAGACGTCCGGATCGAGCTTCTGTAGCCCCAGAATGCGAATGGCAGTTTATCTGGCCAGTCCTTGTAGGTCTCAACCATCTTTTGCAAGATGTTTTTGATATTCTTATTAACAGCTTCAACAGCTCCATTGGTTTGTGGCCTGCATGTAGATGACTTATAAAAAGCCACATTGTATTTATCCAATGAGTCTATCACCTCTTTCTTGAAGTGGGAGCCATTATCTAATATGATCTCATTTGAGACTCCATACTGGCAAATGATATTGTTTGTGATGAATTTGGCCACATGTGATGCCTTCAACACTACATAGGATTGAGCTTCCACCCCCTTTGTAAAATAATCGATCGCCACCAAGATATATTCATGCCTATTCAACCCTTTTGGCGTGACTGCACTGATAACGTTAATTCCCCAAACTGTGAAAGGCTATGGCGAAGTCATGTTATAAAGCTTCAACGGCGGAATATTCATGTAATTGGCATGAATTTGACATTTGTGGCATCGCTGTATAAAACCAATACAATCCTCCTCCATGGTGGACCAGTAATAACCTTGCCTGAGAATCTTCCAGGCTAGCATCACACCATTCATATGCGCCCCGCATTCTATGCCGTGGATAGCCTCCATAAGGCTCTTTGATTCCTCTTCTTCCACACACAACTTATGCATTCCCAGATGACCTCTTTTATACAGCTTAACTCCACAGATGATAAATTGGACGGCCATTCGCCGTATTCCCCATTTGTCCTTGGCATTGGCCCCTGGTGGATATGCCTCCTTTTCTAGAAAGTTCCAAATATCGTAGTACCAAGGGTTTTGTCTTGCACTTCATCTATCGCGGAAATAGTTTCGTAAGCTGGCATGTATTTTTGTTCGATGATAATTAGACGCATCCGGACTCCAAGTGGGATGTCTACCATAGAAGATAGAGTTGCTAAAGTATCAGCGAACCTGTTGTTCTCTCTTAGTAGATATGTGAAAGTCAGTTTTTCAAACCGCGAAATCAGAATATCTAGGGTCTGATGGTAAACCTTCATCTTCTCTTCTTTGACTTTCCAGTCTCCGTTTGCTTAAGAAACAACCAAGTTCGAGTCCCCGATAACATCCAATCTTATTGCCCCTAGTTCCAGGGCAGCTTCTAAACCCGCAATACACGCTTCATATTCTGCTTCATTGTTGGACACCTTGAACTAGAGTTTGAAGGCTAAAGATATATGGGAGTCGTCGGGTGCTATCAACAATACACCTATGCCATAACCGTACTGATTGGACGCTCCGTCGAAGTACATCGTCGAAGTTTCCTCTTTAACTTGTAGAATGTCTTCATCTGGGAATAAGTATTCCACTACCTCATCTCCTTCTACCGGGTGGTCTGCCAGGAACTCCGCTACAGCTCTTCCCTTGACTAACTTGCGGGTGACATATTTGAGATCAAATTCGGACAGAAGAAGCAGCCAATAAGCCAGCCTACCCATAAGTGCCGGTTTCTCAAAGAGATATTTGATGAGATCTAATCTCGAAACCAGGATTACAGAGTGAGCTAACAAGTAGTGCCTCAGCTTCTTGGTAGCCCATACCAAGGCTAGACAAGCTTTCTCCAACGGGGTATAGTGAGTCTCGTAATCTAGCATTTTCTTGCTCAAGTAGTAGATGGCATTCTCCACCCTATCTTCAGATTCCTGAGTGAGCATGCATCCCATGGTCGTGTTTGTTACTGACAGATACAGAATCAAAGGCTTTCCCGGCTCTGGCGGTGACAACATAGGCGAATTCTGGAGGTACTGCTTAACCTGCTCAAAGGCGAATTGACATCGATCATCCCATCGGAATTTCTTCCCTTTCTTCAAGAGACCAAATAGTGGTTCACAAGTTAAGGTTAATTTGGAAATAAATCGTCTTATGAATTACACTTTACCTAGAAAGCCTCGCTCCTCCTTTTTAGTCCTCAGTGGTGGCATTTCTAAGATGGCCTTGATTTTGGAAGGATCTGCTTCAATGCCCCTCTGTATGATTAGAAAGCCCAGCATTTTTCCTGCCGTTACGCCGAATGTGCACTTTTGCGGGTTTAATCTCAATATGTATTCCCTGATCCATTGAAAGAATTTCTTCAAGGTGGCGTAGTGGCCCTCTCGTTCTTTGGACTTGACAATCATGTCGTCTATGTATACCTCAACCTCTTTGTGGATCATGTCATGCAGAATGGTGGTCGTAGCCCTCTGATAAGTAGCTCCAGCATTTTTCAACCCAAACGGCATAACCCGGTGGCAGTAGATACCCCACGGCATAGTGAATGTGGTCTTCTCTCTATCTGCGAGCGCCATTAGAATCTGGTTGTACCCAGAAAACCCATCCATAAATGATAGCAATGTATGGTCTGTAGTGAAGTCCACTAACTCATCAATGTGCGGTAAAGGAAAGTCATCCTTTGGACTGGCTCTGTTCAAGTCCCGGAAGTCTACACACACCCGAATTCTACCATCCTTCTTCGGCACTGGAACGATGTTGGCCAACCAAGTTGGATGCTCAGATACTAACAAGAAACCTACGTCAATATGCTTGGTGACCTCTTCCTTGATTTTCAGTGCCCAATCTGGACGAATTCTATGCAACTTCTGCTTGACTGGTCGGGCCTCAAGGTCAAGAGGGATCTGATGCTGTACAATCTCAGGATCGATTCTAGGCATGTCTTCGTAGGACCACGCGAAAGCATCTTTGAAATCTTTTAACAAAGCGATTAAATGTTCGTGCTCCTTCGAAAACAACGTGGACCCGATCTGGACCAGGCGCGGATCCTTCTAAGTACCCACATTAATGGCAATGATTTCATTAGCACAGGGTTTAGCAAACCTCTTCTCCTCTTGATTAATCAAGTTTTTCAAAGCCAATGGAATTTTTTCCCCTTCATTTTCATTAAAATCTAAAAATCTTGGTCAATACAATAAACTAACGGCACAGAGAAGTACACAGAATTTGCAGAGTTCTCATTCAAAAGGTCCAGATCTTCGGTTACAGACTCAAAAGAAAATTTGAATGAAGACCTAGATAGGACTTTGGTATTCGGGTTACCACCCCCAGAAATACCAGACTCAGACTCAGAAGAACTCGAATCTAATTCCGACCCCACAGACTCAGTGGGATCAGATTCTAGCTCATTACCCGATTCAGAACTAGATAGATAGCCTTCCTCCAGCTGCCAGCTAAGAGATGGTGCCCCTGATGCATCCAAAATGCCGCTGGTTGGGTTCTCACCCAGTTCTTCCCCCAATCATAGAGACGGTAAGGTTATCCCCTAAGTTCTCTAGGTCGGCAACAGGATCTGTCAGGAGACTAGCCAGTGTTGTCCCTACTCCAAGTTCGCTACCATCTAAGTCACCTTCTGTGCTTTGTTCAGCTTTGACGCTGGGCTCAACTCTTTCCTCATCATCACTTTCCTACAGCTGCAGATCAAAGAAAATCTCGAACCTGGGAACATGTTGTTTCGAAGAATTTACCTAAGGCTCGGAAAAGCCACAAAAAGGGAAATCTTGTCCCTCCCGAACGAAACGGCCACTCAGTGTCCCCTAGATTGGCCTATGGATGAGCTTATAGTGTTTCCCAGCTTACTTGGCCTTGGCTCTGCCTTATATTTCTTCCCTCTTTCTGATCTAGTCCTCTTTGGTGGGTACATAACCCAGTCCAAAGGCATGTGGGTTGTGTGCCATATCTGTCAGTGTTGCAACACCTTTCCGGCCACTTCTTTCGAGTCCCATTCTTGGAACGTGCTCCAGTTTATACATGAAATAAATGGACTGGGCGCTGACATACATGCCTTCGTCTGCGGCCAGAATGGTCTGCACTACCCGGGCTTCAGCCAGAGTGAATCCGAGAGAAATATATCCTCCTCGCCATGGTTGATCTCCAGCACTGGCATAGTTACCTCTGGCAGCGGATGGATAGATGAATTCCCAAAAACAATTGCCACTCTTCCTCCATGAGGGTACTTCAACATCTAGTGGAGAGTGGAGGAGACGGCCTTCACATGATGCAACCAGGGCCTCCCTAATAGCAAATTGAAAGTAGCCGGTACATCTAAGACGTGAAACTCAACCTCTTGCTTAGTTGGGCCCACATAGACTCTGACTTGCACTGTGCCCATGACCTCTTAACTTGTATTATCATATGCCCGTATTACTTGGGCTGTGGGAACAAAGTCCGCTGGTTTAAGGCCAATTGCATAGGCGGTGCGAGAAAGATAGACGTTGATAGTCGAACCGATATTTACCAACACCACCGGCACCCATTTCTCCCTACACTCCACAGATATGTACAAGGGTTTGTTATAAGTTGAGCCCTCCGGCGGCAGCTCTTTGTCAGAGAAGGTACGAGTTGACCTAGCACCACTTGAAAAAACCAAACCTACTAGCTGCTCAAGCATGGTATCGATGGACAATTTAGCTTTATCCATTGCCGACAACACTGCCTGTCGGTGTACCCGAGAGGCCATGAGAAAACCCCAGATGGAGATGTCAGCTTGGATTTTCTTAAGCTGTTTCAACACTGCCTCTTCTTCCAGCTGTTTCTCTTTCTGTTTCTCGGTCTTTCTCTCTTTTCTAGACGTCTCTGCTTGATCTAGGTGTGGCAGCATAAAATACCATCCACTTCTCATCAGATGGTCTATTTCTTCAGTGTACCATGTATTGTCCGGAAGGCACTCGCCCCAGTCTTTGTCGATGTGGGGCCAGATGCAGATCATCATCGTCCCACCATTCACCCTCAGCAGAAGACAAACAGTTGTCCGACTCTGCTTGTATCACTTTTACATCATAAGTATCCCTCACAAGATGTTGTAAATTTACAGTTTCCAAGTTGTCTTCAACCCTTTCTCGTTCAAACTGCCTCAGTGCAGCATCCTGTTCTGTATCAGCAGTGCTCACAGCACCCACTTCCTGGGCTGAATTTTCTATGCCAGCGTTCTCCAGCAGCTTTCCTTTCTTATCAGCCTTTCCGACCACTACAGCGACTTCTGCTTATTTTTTCTCTTGTTTTATTTCAGTTCCTTCCTCCTTATCTGGTTCATCACTCAGCTATCCAGTGTTGTTAGTTGATCTGTTCAGATCGAACCACCTAATCTGCACATCTCCTTGACCCTGCTCATCAAAGAATTGCAGGTTGTCCTAATCTTCCTTGAGTTCTACTAGATCATCCAATCCCTAGCTCGGGCCATCTTCTCTGACCACATTGACATCTACCCAGGTTAGCAGCACTAGTTCGGGTTTAATTTGACCAGTCGACACAATGTAGCAGCTTGGATCATACACCCCATCAAGTAAGTCCTCAGGGCACTTCGGCAACGGACTAGTACCTTCCTCCAAGGTAGAGTCTTCTGCCACTGTAAGTCTTATCACCATAGGCTTGGGTTGAGGGTTGGACGTGTCCATCATGCACAGATCTGTGCCTTCCGGAATGAACAACGTTGTTTTGGTAGGTGGAATGGAGTAATATATACGTTGCGGTCATAGGGAGTGGCCAGTGTATGGATCAAGTTGAGATTTCGAGGTGGGAGAACTTAATTATGGGCTAGGAGTGGGTTTGTGGTTACGTTTGGCTTTTGAGGTGGAGCGATCGCCTTGTTGTCAATGAGATCCTAAATCTAATGACGCAATCGAAAGCACTGGTCAGTGTCATGACCATGCTGTTGGTGAAATGCACAATATTTTGCGAGGTTGTGTTTGGGTGGAAGAGGATCACGCAATGGGTGGGGTTCTAATGGTTTGAGGTACCCTTTATTGACTAGCACTTTCATGGCTTAAGAGAGAGTCATTGAAAGTCCTCTGGGATTGGACAGGGTTGGATAGTGTTTGTAAGCTCGTATTGGCAAAGGGGTCGGCAGTCTTGGTTGCGGTGACAATGCTTACATCTGATGGCCTCGTAGCTGTGCTACCACTGGTAGCATTGGAACTGCGAACAAACAGCCTTTTGTCGGCTCCTTCTCATCTATAATCAGCCCCTACTTCATGGCTTCTTCAATTTGCACCCCTATTTTATGAAGCTTTGTAAATGTAAACAGAGGTAGAACGATCATCTTTTGCAGCAACTTGTCGTGCAAATTCCAGACAACCATCATGATCTAATCCTTCTCAGAAGGCCTTGTGGTCATCATCGAGGCTTTAGCTCTCCACCTTGTCACAAATTCAGAGAAACCCTCCTTTGGCTCTTGGCATGTTGCCTTGAGATCACGAGTTGTGACCTCGATTTGAGTATTGTATGAATACTGTGCAATGAAGGCCTCGGCCATCTCTTCTCAATTCTGCTTGTCAGAGTCTTCCAACTTGGCATACCATATGGCCGCTATACTTGACATGGTACAGCCAAAAGAGAGACAACTTCTGTAGTCTAGTCAGGCCTATCGGCCACAAGATGTCCGAAAACAGCCGAAGGTGAACCATTGGATCTCCGGAATCGTCAAAACGGTCAATGTACGGCATTTTAAATCGATCTGGTAATGTCACTGCAGAATTGATGTACCCGTCCTCCATGTCCGGGATGGTGTTAACCCCTTGTGCTCTCTTGAATATCTTTTTTAGTTTATTGACCTTGAGTACAGTTAGGTCAACCTCAAACTCAAACAGAGCTTCAATCTGATAAGAAGGGGTTTTGGAGGCTTGTGCTGGGATTAGCTCTGCTGCATTGCCCTGGTTTTCTTGGACATTGGCAGTATGAGTTGTGGCTCCGGGTGCTAGGATACCCGTGGGAGGTGCATGGGATGCAGAGGCCGCAGCCGGCCGTGGTTGCTGTTGCTGTAGTCTAGTTATAACCTCAGCCTGACAGGCCGTGACCTCAGCCTAGCGGGCAGCATCTTGCTGTAGGGTTTCAACTGTCTGTTGCAGATGATGTATCAATTCTTCCATGTTGACTAGGGGATACTGTGTCATTGGAATAGGCGATCGATCTTGTGCTGGGCTAGAAGTAGATGACCATTCCTAAACCTAACTGGACGCAGGTAAGTTGAGGGGTGACTGTTGTAAAAACTGAATTGGTGAATTCTGTCTGATTCTCCTACATCTTGTAATCGGTGGGAGTGAGGTAAACACGGGCTATCCCCAAACAAGATCCCCGGCTTTACAAAGTCTTCAAACTCGGGTCCAGAGTACTTGGGGGATATCCGAACTTTCTGAAGCTATGGTGCTAAACTACCTAGCAAAAAGAAATAAAGCAAAATAGCAGTAATCAGAAACCACACAGTACCTCAGGTAAGATGTTAGATGTTATCAACACAGACATGGTCACAGCTATACGATTGTACTCCACACTAAATTCTGCCCCCAAAATAGATACCAAATTTGCAACTGCTATGCACACCCCTGTACAGTTTCACTATAAAGGACATACTAGTTAAGTGAGAGCCAAAACACCCCTATGAGGGGATAGGGTTACCCTATCCTAGTTTCGTCAAGAACTAGGGTTCCACTAATCAAACAAAGCGATTTCATTCAAGCCTGCATTTCAGGTGAGCATCTTGTCCTAGTTTGGAACAATCACTAAGGCTTTACTCTATGCAAGTAGGCCGATTGGTCAAAAAAGGTATCTCAGCAAGACTACCTAATATACCTCTTGCACCTAATACCGAGAAGTAGAAAGAGGATCAAACGGTACAATGGTAGTCCAGATCCGAGGGTTGTGATCCCATCATGGTAGAGCCCATGACCGGTCAGCCTTTTGGCAAGCTTTTAGGCAAGCCTCCAGCAAACCGTCTAAGAATAGCAAATGGCAAACACAATGACTAAAGCGCACTAATGCAAATGCAATGCAAAGAACATATAAGTGTGGATAAAATTTTTCATCATGAATTTTAAGTCAAGTTCTCTAAATCCCTAACAGAGTCGCCAGAAACCGTAGCTCGACTTTTCGTGCTCCTTTTGGAAGACGACTAGCCCTACAGTATCGGACTCTCGCGGTTCTGAATCTGATTCCACAAGTGCAATGTGAAATAGATAAACACCAAAGAGTCCAAATCCGGCAAATCTTTTGGAAAATTGATTTTGAATCAAATTGTCAAAAATGGACTGCTTTACCAGATACAAAGTCGCCACCTAAATATTTTGGGAAATTTAGGAAACCCATGACTCGTGCCAAAGGCCATGTGTCCGTCATCACCAAGATTGTCTCGACTCAGGAACTTAGGTACGAGAGGGAAATGTCATGAATTGAGCACCCTCGCTCGCCCGATCAAAGATCGACCTCTACTAATCATAATGTGAATCTTATTTACATTATATGCTCTTATTCTGGTTATTAGACTAACTTTACTATGTGATGCGCACACAATTATAGACTAATTTACAAAATTTGGAACACTTGATCTCATGTTTGTTTTGAAAATTGTTTCGAATATGTTGAAAAAGTGATCGCATATGTACATTACTCAAATTGTTCCAATTCAAGCAATTAGCCTTCATCCACAAGCATTCAAGCAAATATAGAAATTAAGCAATTAGCGTCATTGTAAGCATGCTAAAACATGGCGACAATCACATTCTTGCAATATGCTAAAACACAAAAGAGCTCACCTGGTACTCCAAGCCAAAAAGATGAAAGAGTTAGGAAAAATGCGTGATCCTAACTATGCAATATGACTAATGCAAGACATGTGATATGCAATTACTAGGCTCGGCTACTAATATAGCATATGAATCAATTTGATAGCATGCGGTCTAAGCACGTATTCAAAGAATGTTTAATTACAATACAATTTAGAATAATGCGCCGAGCCTTGATGCATGCAAGCCAATGGATGCAAGGCATCATAGATGCTAAACAAGACATGATGCTCTAAACTAACCATCCTAAGCAGTTTAAATAAAAGGGAGGTTGGAAGACAAACACATTATTACAACTGTGCCCTCACGCAGGAGGGTCCGAATAAACTAACTAGCTAAACTAATTAACTAAGTATTACAACAACAAATAAACTAACTATGCTACCTACTTATTACAACATCACAACTAATTAACTATTCTAGCTAATTATTACAAATTAGAATTAACTAATTAATTACACTAATTAATTAATTACAAATTAGAATGAACTAATTAATTACAACATGAATACAACATGAAATAAATAATTAAACTAATTAATCAGTCCCGGGAAGCGAAGGATGCTCATGTATGCACGGATTTCCACCCGAAAAGCCCATTGTTTTGCTGTCAGAATGCTTCTGTTACACAGTGGAACATCTTTTCACCTTAGCCTCTGCTCTATTTTGTTCCAAAAAGCTGCTGCCCAATTTTACAAAAGTGGCCAACAGGCCAGAAGTGGTGGCCGGCCGGCCACAAGCCATAGCCTGCCGTCTAGAAATAGTGGCCTACCGGTCACTGATGCTTGATTCCTCCTACTACAATAGAAAGCATACAAAGCACAAACAGGGTGTTCTCAAGGTATGTTTGTATACCTTGCCCCTCCTTATCATCAAAGCAGCTTAAAGGAATGGCAAGCGTAATTCACGAGCCATCAATCAATGCAATTTCATTGCATGATGGCCCATGAACCAAGGTGTACAATTTCAATAAATGCAACAAATAAAGACTCTCAAACCTCTTCCCTATCATGAATTGATCAAGGGAAGTGGTTGACCTTGGGAGCTTGAACCATTTCATCACTAACAAGTATGAAATGCCTCAAGTTTCCATGTGTTCAATTAACGTCCGATTGAACACAAAATTGATTTTATCATCTTACATCACTTTTAGCCCTCATTTTATTACTTCTTTTAATTACCAACCATTCTTTAGTCAATTAAGTGCAAAAGTGAGCTTTAAGTGCTCTAATTGAAAGGAGCACCAAACCAAGTGTTGTTTTAGGCATGAGAGAAGTGTCATGCCATTGGTAATGAACCTCCAAAGGGATTAAACCATTAAGCACAAGACCTCAATCTTAAGCTTAAACAAACAAGTAGCTTGAAACAACTTTCAAAGCAAAGAAAAAGCCAAGAAGGATGGGAGGTTGCAGAGGTGATTAAAGGTGATCACAAGTATGGAAAACTTGAAATAAACACTATCAACTCAAATAGATTGGTGGCTAAGGCCTAAACCACCAAACCTATGAGGACTATTACACTACAAGCATGCAATACAAAGTTAAGATGCAATGAACAACCAAAAATAGTCCTAAAACAGTCCTAGAACATGCTGGAATTAAGACCAAAAAAAAGTTAGAACAATCAGCCAAACAAGGAGCATGTTAAGCTAGTAAGCAAGCATAAGGAGGGGAGGCTACCCCCTCCATTTTTGGGACTTCAAAACATGTTTTTAGCCACTGAAAAAGCTCTGAGATTCAGTATAAAAAAGCTCAAAAAAAGTTGACAAAGAGGTGGGAAACACAAGGGCAAAGGCCTATGAAATGAGGTACAAAGAAGGGTGATCCACCCCTCCACCTCTATTGGCCTTAAACCACAAGTTTCAGCCCAAAAATACAGAGTATAAACAGCCCAAAAATAGCCTAAAAACAGTAGGCAAAATAGCAAATAAAGCAAAGCAATAAGTCAAGACTTATACCTCTTGAAGAGGATAACCTTTTCCAAGTGTTAAACCAACACTCACACACCCTCAAGATCTCAAAGTAGGCTCAAAAGTGCCTCAGCTCAAATACCACAAGCTTTGGTTTAGAGTGGATAGGTAAAAGCTTGCAAAAGCTTAAGAATTTGCAAGAGAGAGAGAGATAATTTTGCTCCAAAATGTTCAACTCTCAAAAATGGAAGAGGAGGTCTTCTATATATATAGAAAACAATGAAACTCCCTCAGAAATATCAATACATACACGTGTAGGCAAGTTCATGCATCTGTGCAAACAGCAGGCGCAGCTGGCCAAAATATCTACCGAAACACACAAGTGGCCAGTAGCCCACAGTGGTGGCCGGCAGGTCCCAAGGTTTTTTAGGCTTGAAAAATTGCTGTTTTGGTTTAAAGACAAGGCAAAAGGTGTGTAGGGTTTGAAGGCTCAAAGTTATGGCATTCTGCTGAGGACTTCAAGCACTTAACAAGTATATACAAATTCATCATTGGGTGCGCAAGCGGTGGTGTCCAAGTCATAAGGGCAGTCAAAAATGGGTTGTCTACAATCATGCATTGAGTTCACGAATAATGTGAAGGAAGTAAGACATTTATGAACATGTTTCAAAAAACAAAAAAAAAATGGTTGTTATGAGATATTTTTGAAATAGGAAATGAAAAGGAAATGTGAACTATCTGCATTGTTGAAAGAATTGAATGATTTTTGGAAAAGTACTTATGTAAATATTCTTTGGTTATAAACCGTCACATAATTTATATAGTATGAGACTAAGCATTCATGACCATAGTTATCTGTAAGTTGTTATTGTTTAGGATCATGTTGGGATCCCTACTGGACTTTATGTTCATCCCACATTGCTAATCCTTTTTGAGTTGAATATCGAGAAGTGGTTCAAGATCGAGGATCTTTATTATTTTTGTTGGCCACGGGGCCTTTTAATTGTTGGCCGAATACCATTGTTGTTGAAAGGGTTGAACCCTTTCTCTTTCATTTAATGATGCAAGCCTGCGGGTAATTTACTGTAATTATGTCACATGTTGCATCAATTTTATATATGAATGAGAGAATCTTCATTGTGTTATCTTTATTAAGATATTGGAACTTTTGTTTGCTATCCCTAAAATTGTTTATAATAATGATTTGGTAATGTTACCCAAGTAATAAAAAGTGAGCCGTGACAACTTGGTATCAAAGCGAGCCGGGTTTGAATACTTTGGGTTCGTGGGAAGTGGTTTTTACCACAATGGGTTTGCTACGTGTGGTGAGGACGTTGCATATAGTTAGGATAAGTGTTAGGACTTATATGTTGCATTTATGTGAGTATGGGATTAAGTTTCTTGGATAGTACTTGTTGCCGGTGAACTTGCTTTGTGGTCTTATTGGAAACATGCCTGATCAACGTGGTTTCTGATAGGAATTCCTTGAGAGTTCTAGGATGAGTGGCTATCTTTGTGGACTTGATTCGATTTTGTGTTTAGGTGTTTAATTGTTTATATGTAATAGAAATGTGTGTTTCGGGACTAAGTGTGTCTTGTAACTTAAGGGTGGTGAGTGTATGCCTCGAGGAAGGCTGTTGTGTTGTGCACTAAGTTTGGTTTTGTTTTTGGGTTTTAAAGGATGTCTACAAGAGGGAATAGAGGACAGATGGGTAATAGAAGTGCCGGTAGGGGCACAACGGTTCCTTAAGCACCTGTCGTTGCAACATCAGCTGTTAGCAAGGAAGTTGCACACGAGATTGTGAGAGCGGTGCATGATGTTCAAGTTAGGTTATATTTGCAGCATGTTTAAGTTAGTTTATTCTTGATATTATCATGCATTTAGCCCAGTTTAATTATTGTATAATGCTTATCATATTTAGTATTATGTGTTAGTTGCTTTGTTTGTATTAAATCATGTTAGTAGCCATTAAATTGGGCTTAAGATTGCATTGTATGTGCTTAGTTACAAGTTTAAGCTCATGTGTATTTTATTTAATTATATTTTGCATGGTAAAACGCTTGAAGTAGGATTCGGGTAAGTCTTCTTGTCCTTCATAGCATATATGCTTGTTTGGTTGCATTGCTTTTCCATAAGTTCATGTGTTTTTTGTGAAAAATTGTTTATTTTAGATGTTTTATAAATATTGTTTATTTTCGGTTAAGTTTATGGCCATGAATCATAAAAATCAATTTTTGTTGGAAAAACTATTATTTTCAAAAAGATGGCTTTATTCTTTGATCTAAAATAAATGATATTTATCTTTTATTCAAATCACATAGTTTTAGCTTAGTAAAGATTTTAGGGTTTAATAATGGATTGTTTGAAATAATTAATCACTAATATTATAAAATAAAAAGTTAATAGAGATCAATTTTCAGATTAGAAAAAAAGGGTGCTTTCATTCAAGGACCTTTCCCTTTTATACCTTAGTTCCCGAACCCGAAATTCTTTGGTTATGACGAATCATATTTTTTTATAAAAGTTTCTTAATTCTCCATAAAATTAAGTGGCGACTCTATTAATGTGGGATAAAGCAAGTTGGCACAATATAGTATAAAAACAGACCTTAGACTTGAAAAAGGCACGGTGTCCACACCTATCTAATTTATTCAAAAAAAAATTAAAAAATAATAGTAATTGCACAATTTTGATTTTTTTTTTCTTCCCATTTTCATTACCAGTGGCTCTTCTGACTAAAATATGTAACAGAAACAAAATAGAAAAAGCTAAAAATAATAGTAGTTGTACAACCGAATTATTCAGACAAGCTAAACACATTTGATTTAACCCTCTTCAGTAGGGCCACTAATTGATTTAAAAATTAGTGCTTGATATAGTTAAAAGGGGGATGCACCAATAAATCCTAAATTTGTATCTTATAACTCATTTGGTCCTATGAATTTTCTTATGAACCATTAGGTCCTATCCCAATGTTAATGACCATTAAACATCAAACATCATCATCGTCAAAACAATATCATCATCGTCAAAACAACATCAAACATCACAACATCATTATCAAAACAACATCAAACATCATCATTAAAACAACATCAAACATCACAAACATCATCATCAAAACAACATCAAACATCACAACATCATCATCATCAAACGTCATCACATCATCAACAACACAACATCAAACATCACAACAACACCATCAAAACAACATCAAACGTCATCAAAACAACACACATCATCGCCATCATCAAGCTTCAAATTCTAGAATAAAATCACAACAACCAGTTCGTTTGCTTTGAACATCAAGCAAAATAAAGGAAAAGTGAATAGAAATTCAAAAATGATCACAAACCAAAAAAAAAAATTTGAATTATGATCTCTGCTGATGATCCCAACAAACAAACACAAATTAGACGATGAACAGGAAACCGCAGCACAAAATTGAAAATTGTAACAGTTGAATTCCCAAATTAATCTATATAATTATATATATATATATATATGTACGTTTATGTGTATGTATATATATTCCTTTCTTAGGGTTGAAGTTCCCGTCGTCATTCGCATCATCTTTTGATTTCGTGTCGGTAATGTGTTTTTTGAGATGGGTTTGTGATTTTGAATTTTTTGAGATGGGTTTGTGATTTTGAATTTGAATTTGCTGTGATTCTTCGACAGAGTATTTCTAGATCAAACGTTTGACTTGTTTAGGATCTGTAGAGGAATCTGAGAAACCCATCATCGGAGACCCAATTCTTACCTTCTCCATTGTCGAAATGTCAGATCTCTCTCTCTCTCTCTCTCTCTCTCTCTCTCCCCAACCCAAATCTGCAAAAAAATTATCGAACCAGCAATGTTAATACTGCGATTCACACGATGAGACTCTCCGAGAAAATCAATGTTGACAAATGAAAAGAATTTCGAAATTAATGTTTGATGTTGTTTATTTATTTATTTATTTTTTTTGTTGATGTTTGATGTTGTAGATGTTGTTGATATTTGATGATGTATTTATGATGTTGGTGATGTATTTGATGATGTTTGATAATGTTTTTATGATGTTGCTGATTTTTTATAATGTTTTTTTTAGTGATGTTGGTTATGTAGTTGATGTTGTTGATGTAGATAGTGGGACTAAATGGTGCATAAGAAAACTTGTAGGACTAAATGGTTTAACTTTCTACCACATAGGATTTACTGGTAATTTTTCCTTAATAGAATCGCCACTTAATTTTATGGGGAATTAAGAAACTTTTATGAAAGATCTGATCCCTTATCACCAAAGAATTTCAGATTCAGGAGCTAAGGTATAGAAGGGGAAGGTCCTTGAATGAAAGCATCCTTTTTGTCCAATCTGAAGATTGATCTCTACTAACTTTTTATTTTATAATATTAGTGATTAATTATTTCAAACAATCCATTATTAGGCCCTAAAACCTACACTAAGCTAAAACAATGTGATTTGAATAAAAGATAAATATCATTTATTTTAGATCAAATAATAAAGCCATCTTTTTGAAAATAATAGTTTTTCCAACAAAAATTGATTTTTATGATTCATGGTCATAAACTTAACCGAAAATAAACAATGTTTATAAAACATCCAAAACAAACAATTTTCCACAAAAAACACATGAAATTATGGAAAAGCAATGCAACCAAACAAGCATACATGCTATGAAGGACAAGAAGACTTACCCTGAATCCCACTTCAAGCATTTTACCATGCAAAGTATAATTAAATAAAATACACATAAGCCTAAACTTGTAACTAAGCACATGAAATGCAATCCTAAGCCTAGTTTAATAGCTACTAATTTGATTTAATACAAACAAAGCAACTAACACATAAGGCTACGGAACTACGGTGATGGACGGAACGCCAAGAACAGTTGAAGGAAAAGAGCAAACAGTAGGGTTTCTTTTTATTTGATTTTGAAATTTTGAATTTGACCCATGTCTTTATTGAAATTGCATTTTTAACTCACATTTTTAATGAAATCACATTTACACTGCACAATTTCAATTTGCTACGATAATAGTTCATGTCGTCATAAAATTGCATTTTGCAATTGTAATTTTGTATTACAATTGCATCTTGAAGATGCAATTTCATTTTGAAATCGCATTTTGAATATGCAATTTCAAAAAGTGAGTTAGTTCAGTTTCAAAAGTTAGTCAATTGTCTAATTTTTTTTTTTTTAGAATATTTGAAAAAAAAAAACTCCTTTGTCTCTATAAATGTCCCATTTAATCGGTGATAAAATGTTAAAAGGATAAAAAAGAGGAAAAGATAAGAAAATAAATGGAAAAATTACTCATAAATCCCATATTGGGAAATGTTGCTCTATCTAGTCCTGAGTGTTTTTTCTTAAACCATTTAGTCCTTTTTATTTTTGATATGATATATGTTTTTGATTTATTGTATATGGAATTTATATTTTTATCCATATTGATTTCATTTTGGTGATGTTGCTAATGTAGTTGATGTTGCTTATGTTTTGATGATGTTGCTAATGGAGTTGATGTTGATGAAGCCGTGGCCCGTCATCTCTGTTGGAAACTGTTCACAACATATATAAATAAATATATATATATATAAAGAGAGAGATTTAGAATTCTCATCAATCTTCAGTTTCCATTGTTGACCGACAAGCCCTACTCTGACGATGGCCTTACTGGCTCTGTTCTTCTTCTTCGCGATCGTTCGAGCCCAGGTGACGATCTCGGCCAGGTTGGGTGTTGTGTCTCTCCTTCCCCGTTCGATCTAATTGATGGGTTCGATGTTATGTGGAGAGAAACCTCCATATCTGATGATCTAAATCAAGGACGTCCCAAGCTCAACGATCTCTCTCTACTTTCTCTCTGTCTAGATCCTCCGCCAATCCACACCGATCCAGTACCACCGCCGTGAGATCGTGAGAAAGAGAAGCCGAGGCAACGGCGGCGGCATAGCCGTGGGAGGGAACAGTACAACATGGATGAACACTGCAATGTCGGTGACTTGCATTCGAAACTTTCACAAAAATAGAGGACACGTTTCGGGGATTCTAAAAGGGTATATGGGTTTAAGCACCGCCATATTCACTGATCTCTGTACAGCTCTGTCCTCCTCCGACCCTTCAACTTTCCTTCTCATGCTCACAATCGTCCCCTTCCTCGACTGCCTCACCGCTATTCTCTTCCTTTGCGAAAAACCCTAGGCGTTCTGATGTTCACGATGTTTGATGATGTTGCTATTGTTCACGATGATGTTCACGATGTTCTGATGTTGCTGTTGTTCACGATGATATTCACGATGTTTGCGATGTTCTGATTTTTGATGATGTTTTGATGTTCACGATAATGTTTGATGATTTTTGATGATGTTCTGATGTTGCTGTTGTTCACGATGATGTTTTGATGTTATTGTTGTCCACGATGATGTTCACGATGTTGCCGATTTTTGATGATGTTTTGATGATGGTAATTTTTTTTAAATGAATCTGATGTTTGAAACACCCACAAACATCAAAAACATCGGATGATGTTTGAAAAAGGTGGGAAATCTAAAAAAGTTCTATAGTAAGCTTTTTAGGCAATTCGGTAAATTACACATAAACACCAACCCAAAATTACCCCCTCAATTACTGACCCAGACGCGTAAGAAAATGGGTACTAATGTCTTTACACATAAAATAGGACCTATTAGTCCAACAAAAAAACGTCGGGACTAAATGGGTTAACATTCTCAAATTAGGGATTAAATGGTGCTTTCCCCTTCTATTAATGTGGGATAAAGCAAGTTGGCACAACATAATATAAAAACGACAATAGACTTGAAAAAGGCACGGCGTCCATACCTATCTAATTTATTCAAAAATTTGAAAAAAAAAATAATAGTAATTGCACAATTTTGTTTATTTTATCTTATTTTATTTTATTTTATTTTATTTTATTTTTTCCATTTTCATTACCAGTGGCTCTTATGACTAAAATATGTAACAGCAGCTTTAGGAAATCAAAATATAAAAATAATAGTAGTTGTACAACCGAATTATTTAGACCAATAGTCTACAAGCTAAACACATTTGATTTAACCCTCTTCAGTAGGGCCCCTAATTTGATTTAAAAATTAGTGATTGATATAGTTAAAATAGATTAACTCACTTTCATTATGCTTATTCATCCACAAAATTAGTATAAAAACCAACACAATTATAAACCTGATTGGGGACTTGCTACGAATTACATAGTATTGTTGGGAGTTTCTAAAATTTCAAGCATCACCTGATTTGTTAAATTTGAATTCAGAGCCTTTCTATCCCAATTTAGAGCCTTGAATTCCTCTATTTTAATCTCATCTCCTTTAGTCATTCTACCATGGTAGAAACAAATTAAACTCTTTCCTAAGCCTCATTATTTATTAACTAAGTCAAATGAAGGAGCCATTTCCCAAAATAAGCCAACCTACTTGAGAGGGTAATTTGTAAACAAATTAGGCCGAGCTGGGTAATGGGCCATTCTGTGGGCCACAGTAAGGACTGAGTAAAAGGGCCTTGAAGTTAGCCCGGTCCAAAAGAGCTTTATGGTTAGCTCGGTCGAAATAGTCAGAGCAACGAGAGTTAGCTCGGTCAAACCATATTAAGCCGAGGTATTTTGGGCGTTTTCTCAGGACCTTGCTGTTGGATAGCTCGGTCTAGGGGCACTATGGCTAGCACGGTCTCAACAGGTGAAACCGGGGTACAAGCAGAGAAAGGATGTCGAGCTTGGTATAGCTCGGCCGGGCGCCATCTACTTCATTACCTAAAGTGTGTGACCGAGGTAACTTAGCTCGGTGTGGTTGCAGCAGCTTATATAAAGATGTCAATTGAAGTAACATCAATGGCGAGGGCCGAGCTACGTATAGCTCGGCAGTGTGGCATTCAGAAGATCGGCTTCCAAATCAAACGGTCTGAATGCAGGGGACCAAGATAAGGCAGTTCGGTCAGGCATGTATAACCGAGATAAAGCAGTTCGGGCAGGAATGTAGAACCAAGGTAAAGGGTTCAGCCATCTCACTTGGCTTGCAGTGATGAGACTTCTAGTAGGACTCTGCTAAGGAGAGTTAGAGTCCTACTGGGATTGTGCAAACCATCTCACTTGGTTGGTAGTGAGTAGGAGTGTGACTCCTAGGAGGACTCTGCTAAGGAGAGTTAGAGTTCTACTAGGATTGTGCAAAACCATCTCACTTGGTTGGTAGTGAGTAGGGTGTGTGATTCCTAGGAGGACTCTCATAGGGAGAGTTGGAAATCCTATTAGGAATGGGCCAAGCCAAGTCTATAAAAGCTCATGACCAGACCTATGTACAGGTATCCCAATTCTTACTCTAGAATACACAGAGCTTAGTGTCTATTGTCTATTGTGCTGACTTAGGCATCGGAGGGGTTTCCGGCACACACCCGCCGGTTAGCTCACGTTTGTGTTTTGAGGTGGCAAAGCAACATTGTTTGGAGGAGTGCAAACTTGATCAACAGGATCATACGAGAAGAATTATTTCTTTCCCGTACCTACTAATCTATTTCCCAAACTAAGCCTGGTTCTGCCGAAATTCCCAAAATAAGCTGAATCGTTATTCGAAAATACGCTTTCACCATATTTCTGGCCCAAGCTCGCAAAATGAATAAAAACATGAAAGCGTGGTTACAAATCACGCTTTTAATTAAGAAAACGTTATTCCTATTAGCGCTTTCATCTTTAATGCAAAGTGTGTTTCAGAATTGCGCTTTCAATAGAAAGCGTGGTTAGAAACCACGCTTTTAAGGAAAATTGCTTTTAAAAGAAAGCGTGATTCGTAATTAAGAAAATGTTATTCCTATTAGCGCTTTCATCTTTAATGCAAAGTGTGTTTCAGAATTGCGCTTTCAATAGAAAGCGTGGTTAGAAACCACGCTTTTAAGGAAAATTGCTTTTAAAAGAAAGCGTGATTCGTAACCACGCTTTTAAACTGAAACCACCACGCAACTGTTGATTATTATTATTATTATTTTGATTGATTTCTCTTTCTATAATTTACTCAGTCTTTTAGATCGCTATATATAAATTATTCATATAAAATATCGTATTAATAAATAATCTTAGCTACCAAATTTTATTATTTTAATATTTAAAAATAAATTATGTAATTTTGAAATTATGTTTCTCATCCATTATTTTAAAAAAAATGATAAAATTATATGTACGATTATCATATCAATTTGATATTTACATAAATAATTTATACATGAAATGTTTAAAAAATAAACAGTATGAATTGTCTAAAGAGTAGTGATTAAGAGCTCTTAAACTAGAGTTCTGATTTAAGCTGTAATGATGTGGCATAAAAAAATAAAAAGAAAACCACAAACAAGCAAGCATAAACATCATATCAAAGATTATTAGACAACGATTTTACCATTGAATCAACGATCACTGCTTATGACTTCAAAAATATAAAAGTAAAAAAAATATGAAAAAATATAAATTAAATATTTGCTTAATTTACTTGATAATTTTGTTCTTTTAAATTTTTATTTAAATATAAATTTTTAAATTAAAATTTTATTTTGTTATATAATTCAAATATAATTTAAAAAAGATTGATGATGGACAAAAAGAAAAACAACAAATTAAAAATTAAAAAAGAAGAAGAAAATAATGGCCTCGAGACACGCACCCTCCCCAGAGAATATTTTGCGCAGTTTCGGAGAGATTTTGTCGAGGCTTTTCCTATACTAAGCCCCTATACTAATTTATTTCCCAAACTAAGCCTACTTTCGCAAAATTTTCGAAACTAAATATTTGTTGTTCCCTTAAATATTTGTTGCCAAGAAATATTTAAATAAAACTTCACACAGCATATACAAAGTATTTAATTTGGTAATTACTACTACGAAAAGGAAAACAAAATAAAGGTATGACTATAACACTTATAACACTTTAGAACGACATAGCTAGTTCAAACATAAGTATCCCACAAAAATAATTTGTGGAAACATTCAACATAACACAGTACATAAAATAAAGCGACAAGTACAATACTTAACAGTTACATAGACAAATATTAGACAAACATTTCACAAACTAATTGTCAAAAGAGTTATTTTAACACACACAATACATAATTATGGATAACCTAATATAATTTTGTAGACAGATAGACGCCTAATCCTCGCTCAAATCGACAATCTCAGAGTCCAAACAATCTGAGAGCTCAAGGTCAGAGAGAAGTGCAGGATCCTTCTTGATAGCCTCACCATTTGGTGCTATTCCGTTCTTCTTGGCATCCGACTTAAGTATAGATAGTTTCATATCGCGGGCTGACCTACGGTGCATTTGAGAAATCTCACATCGAAGTCTTTCACATAGTCGATCAACATTATCTGGATCTTCCTTTTGGATATCAACTGAACGTGCTTTCGGGACCTTCAGTCGATTTTCCCGACATAATCTTTCCATTTGCACACGCTCTATAAATAGTACGGGCCACTTCAGAAGTATAGCGTCTGTTAAACCATATCTTGTTTGATTAACAGATGGATCCTCCACGAAACCACATGGATCTCGATAGTACTTGGCATGACAAAATGTCGCTTCCCAAACCTATCATGGTAAACACAAGAGGCATCTAACAAAGCAAACGGTGTTTCAACTTCAGTATCGCTACTTCCCCTTCTCGTTCCTCTTCCTCGGCGTGAACTCTCACCTCTTTCGAAGTTCCTATCCCCTACGAGTCCCCTTCCCGTTCCTCTTCATTGTCGTGAACTGTCACCTCTGCGATTCCTACCCCCTGCCGTGAATGTATACTCCATTTGATTTTTACTCAATAAATGAATGATAGTTTCCTAGGGAGAACTGAGTGGAAAGGTTGTGTGTTTACCATCACTCCTTCAGTCCTTTATATAGTTGTTTGTCAACTCTATTACTATGTGGTCGTATTAATGTGATTAATAATTCAAATCTGAAATGTGAGAAAAAAACAAAGCATCTAAGTCGCGCTGCACAAAGTCACATGCCATTTGTAACGAGTTGAATCAAATTGAATTTTGCCCTTATTATTATTGTTGTGGTGTCGTGAATCATTCTATTTAAGTTGGTGAAAAATAAATTAAATTACTTCTTGATTTCGACTTCGTAAGCCCCACTTGGCAAAATTATTTATTTATTTATTTATTTTAGTTATAGTAATTCTTGGGTCTTGAGTAATAAATGAGATATAAATTTAATTTTTTGGGATTTATTTGATTAGCCTATACTTAATCATTTTGGTTCATATTTAATTATGTGAATGGTGGGGACCACCTTAAGCCTTTAAAATTTATTTATACTTTAATTTCAGTTGTAGATTTATTTAAATTATTATACTCCATTCATTTTGGACCTAATTGATTGAATCATGACTCGTTTGTAACCATGTATTATTGTTGTTATTATTATTATTATTTTAGAGGATGAGTGGGTGGTAAAGATATATGTTGTTTAGAGAGACAATCTGAGAGAGATGTGAGTGGGCGGTGGACAAAAGATTTGTTTTAGAGAAAGAGAATGGAAAGAAAATAGATAGTGGTGTGGTGGAATATATTATTTAAGATATCTCTCTCAATATGATATATATATTAAAAAAAAGGGTTTAAAGCTAATGGCGGGCCCTCTCTCATGAGGGATCAAAAAAAGAGGGAGCCTTTATCTGAAAAAAAGAAAAAGAAAAAGAAAAGACACACACATAGGGGCAGCATTTTTTTATTCCTGTCCATCAGAAAGGATGAGAAAAACAAAACAAGAAGAGTTTTTTTTAAAATATATCTCTAGACTCTCTCACAGAGGAGAGGCGGGGGCTTAAATCATCATACATTCTCTCTCTCTCTCTCTCTCTCTCTCTCTCTCTCTCTCTCAGGTTGGAGGGGGGAGAACAACTCACGCACAACACACACTCACACACAAGGCACATGCAGGACTATCTCTCTTTTGGCTCAGTTCTCTCTCCCTCACAGATTTTTTTTTTTTTTTTTGACATTCATCATGTAAAACCTTTGATCCACCAAAATCAATTTACTTTTAGACCCTAGTTCTTGAGGCCAAAATGAAGAGCTTGGCAAGAGCAACATTTTGACCGGTGGAGATCGAAATTCGACAAAATTGAAATTTTGTTGTTTCCTCTTCTAGCTTGAGGTAGGGATTTTTCTTACACTTCTTTATACACTTTTACTTGATTATATGGAGTTTAGAGTTGTATATAATTTAATTAGAATTTTTGGAAAATTTGTGATTTATTTGTTTAAACGAGAAATTTTGAGAAAAATAAAGAGTTGATGCCCAAATTGCGAAAGTGTAAACTTGGAATATGTTTGTAAGGTTATGAAAGAGCTATGTTTTAAATTTGAATAAAAACAGACTTCGATTCGATCGATTTTGAAATTTTTACCATTTTGCGACCAAAAGAGCATTTTTAAAGAAAATAAAGGAATTAAGTTTAACTTTTGGGGCTTTTGATCAAAATAGGATGTCATAGTTGAATAATGCTTGGAGAATGAGTTTGGAAAGAAAATGATGTTTTCTTGGGCATTAACAGTATTATTTTGCTTAATGTATCTGTTGGAATAAAACCGACACGGTTAGGAATAGACCTTGAGAGGTTACTAGACGTGATTGTGATATGAAAACTAGTGTAGTTGTTCATATTTGATGAGATGTGGAATAGATTGTATTTATCAGAATTTTTGGAATTTAATTGTTTAAATATCTATTTAGAATTATTTGTTTGGGCTATAGGTAGAGGATAGCCATGATTGTTGTAGAAAGGCATGAGACTTAGGTAAATTGAACCACATCTCTCATTTGTTGCATTGGATATTGCATTACATTCATTTCATTGGAAATATATCTGTTTTTGAGAAATGTGTGTAAATGTATCTGTTTGCGAAAAGATGAATACTTGGTGAATCTGAGTAGGGGGTGTGGAACCGCGCGGTTAGGTGTCGAGCCTTCCAGTTTACTAGTAAAAATGATAGTGGTAGTACATTAGGGCCTACTTGCAGACACTCACCTAGAGATTCACAGAGCTTGTATTCATGTAACATACATGGTTTAAAAATAGAAATGATTTTATATCTGTTGTTGCATCTCAGCATTGCATGCTTTATAAAAAGAGAGATAAACTATTTTATCATGAGTATGGAATGAACATACTCCTCTTTAGTCTTGTCATGGTCCATATGTTGTGTAGTATATCTCTACTGGGCTGTGTCTCACTCTATAAGGGAAATCATTTCAGGTACATGTGCTATGCCTCCGCCAAGGCACTGACTTGGGAGGACTCGGGGACTGAGGCTTCATTTTTGTTTTATTGTTATTTGTTGAATGTAAGCCCAGGGTTGTATTTGCGTTGAGTTGAAACTCCATTTTGTGTAACCAAGAATGTTCTTAGATAAATTTGTAAGCCTGTAGGGCACTCATTATCTGTTTGGCTTCCATTTCATCCTTATTGTAAAACGTATGCTTGGGATTGGAACTGGGGCATTGAGATGCGAACAACATGTATTTGGTATTTGTGATTAAATAGAAATGGATGTATGGAATAGTTAGCTAGATATATGTGTTTTTCTATCAGGTGGGTTTGTTGTATAAATAGATATACCCTGTTCAATTTTTCCCGGTGTTACACCATTAAAAGCCCACATATTCATGAGTAATAAACAATCAATGCTAAACACGCTCCACACAATCAGTACTTCAATCGTCACTCGAAAGTGACTACTCACATTTTCAAAAAAGACCAATCATCTGTACGCTATTTACTGTGGCCATGTGAACTTGGCCATTTCATTGAGTCCTTTAATTTATTACATCTGTTAAAGTCACTGCATCACTGAATGATTGAGAAATGTTGGACGTATCACTGCGACGACTTTAACGAGACTACTTACTGTATAAAAAAAGCAAGAGATCGTACTATAGCTATTGTGCCCATGTGAACTTCAGCAATTCATAATGGGATGATGGGGTGTCAGAACAAAACAACAAAACTACTGTGCCCATGTGGCCATGTGAACTTGGCCATTTCATTAAGTCCTTTAATTTATTACGTCTGTTAAAGTCACTACATCACTACATGACTGAGAAATGTTGGATGTATCACTGCGATGACTTTGACGAGCCTACTCACTATATGAAAAAAGCAAGAGGTCGTACCATAGCTAATGTGCCCATGTGAACTTCAGCAATTCACAATGGGATGAGGGGGTATCAGAACAAAACAACAAAGCAATTAGACCCTTTGTGTTTAAAAAGCTACCCTATGCAACTTCAAATAGATTCATAAACCTTGAAGAGAAAATATTATAGAGTTGGAACGTATTGAAGATTTATTCGTAGTAGAGTATTTATAGATGGGTTTTTTGACGTATAGAACTTGAAAGTGTTACAGATAAAAGCTAGCTTAGAATGCAGACAAGAACAATACCGACTTAAATCAACACATAGTTAACTTGAAATTAAATTGGTTAAATTTCTCCAATTAAATTAAATTAAATATGTAAAGTAAAAAGTGAAATTAAACTATTGTATAATGAAAAATAAATTGAATTATATTTGTAAATGGAAAAGTGAAATTAAATTTCTAAGCAGATTTGAACTTTGTTTAAAACCTTCAGATATCCACTGAGTAGTCAATAAAAGTCGAAGTGACAACTCCTATAAAGTTGATGCATAGTTGTTCAGGTCATAAAAGTTGACGTGACAACTCTTTTACAATAATTTGAAACATACAACTACCATGTGAACTTTTTGAAATATCAGTACTTCATTGTCGGCATGTGAGTTTAGAGTTTATAAGACATGAATACTTGCCTCCATCTGCATTTTGAATTCGTGCATGTTACAACAACTGTGTATATGTGGTGTAAATATCACATTATACCACAACAAAAGTTTTATAGATATATCGAGCGATATCATCATAAGATATACGGTGGTTGATCTATATTCAACAATGGGTCACCATTGGGTTGCAGATGGAGATGAATTTCAATGCCCATTAAATCCAAATTTGCGTTACTCACATGTCGCCGTCAATACCATGAGAGCTGAGTGGGAATTTTGCATAACTCGAGCAAACATTCTCGTTGAGCTATGTCATGAAGTTAATATTAAATTTCCTCGCTGGTTAGCCATGCATATGCCAATTGATAGTCCACAGTTGTTGCAAAGGGCATTGCATCGTATCTACGACGAAGTTAATCGCATGACCCAACGTTTGCAAAGGTCCGAACTAATGAAGACCGCAAATGAGTGTGCCGAAGATGGGTTAATGGATGATGCGCACCAGTACTTCACTTTGAGCATGGATGCTATGTATGAATCTGATATTGAGATGTCAAATGATGATGATAATGAATGAAATTGTTTGGATGAATGACCAAACCATTTATCTTGTAATGGATTTGTAATGCTTATCCACGACTTATTAATGAAGGGAGAGATTTCAATAGTTTTTGAATAGTTTTTGTAATTTTACAAATAACAATTACCTTTGCTTTCTCTCCGTTATTGTTATTTTGAAGAACGCTAATTGAACTAGGCTTTCATGATTTTATGCATTATTGAAGTGAAATATAATGATGATACTGAATGAACTTGGTTACATGTATGACCAAACATTTTCATTCATTGTAATGACTTTGCAATGCTTATACATGAGTTATTAATAGGAAGAGAAATTTCTAACGAATCTTGATATGTGTACTTTCTTTTAAAAGTAAATTTTCTTTAAAAGCGTGATTTCTAACCACGCTTTCTATTGAAAGCGCGATTCTGAAACACACTTTCATTAAAGATGAAAGCGTTAATAGGAACAGCGTTTTCTTAATTAAAAGCGTAATTTGTAACAACGCTTTCATGTTTTTATTCATTTTGCGCGTCTGGATCAGAAATATGGTGAAAGCATGTTTTCGAATAACGCTTCAGCTTATTTTGAGAATTTCGGTAGAACTAGGCTTAGTTTGGGAAATAGGTTAGTAGTTTGGCTTATTTTGGGAAAAGCCTCCAAATGAAGGTAGGGTTCTAAAAATCAGTTTATTTTCTTCTAGCTATTTCTTTTAATATTTCCTCGGAAAAAGTGAGGTTTTTGTACAAAAAAGAAAAATGTAAAAAAGGAAACTGGAAAAAAATAGATAGAGTAACTCGGGTAGTGTTTGGTAGAGTTTTTTAAATATGATTTGAGAATAAGAGTTGTATTTTGAGTTTGTGAGTTTTGGAATTATGATTTGAGTGTGAAAAATTTGTTTGGTGAATGAGTTTTGAAAAGAGTGAGAAATTTTTGATGTGACATATAATATTTGATACAAAAACTTACAACTCATAAACCAAACACACAACTCAAAATTCTATTCAAATCTCATAAAAAAATTTAAAAAATTCGAAAAATATTTTTTATTGAATATATAAAAATTAACATGTGTTAATTGCAAAAAAAAAAAAAAATCACTGTTCCGGTCAATTAGCCGGACGATCAGTGGGACGTTCGGTAGGACGATTGGTTAGCCTAAATTTTCCCGCCTTGAACAGAGTTTTCAAAAGTGAGTGTGGAATTAATTTTTGAAACTCGTAAATAAATATCATGTGCAAAATAAACCCTGGAATTAACGTTCTAAAGCTGTATCAAACAGGGCCTCGAATTTTACGAAGCAAAGTTGGGGACAAACTTTATTCCAATATTTTAGGTTTTTATTTAATGAAAATTCTAAAAACTAATTTATTTTCTTATCTTTTCCTCCTTTTTATCCTTTTAACATTTTATCACCGATTATATGGGACATTTATAGAGACAAAGAAGGAGTTTTTTTTTTTTTTTTGAATATTCTAAAAAAAAAATTAGACAATTGATAAATTTTTGAAACTATTTAAGGAATTAACCCACTTTTTAAAATTACATATTCAAAATGTGATTTTAAATTGAAATGGCATCTTCCAGATGTAATTTTAGTACAAAATTGCATTTGCAAAAAAATGTAATTTTATAATGACATGAACTATTATCGTAGCAAATTGAAATTGTGCATTGTAAATGTGATTTCTTTAAAAACGTGAGTTAAAAATGCAATTTCTATAAAGACGTGTCAAATTTGAAATTTGAAAATCAAATAGAAAGAAACCCTAGTGTGCTATTTTCCTTCTACTGTTCTTGTCGTTCCGTCCATCACAGTAGTTCCGTCTGCCACCGTCATCAACCTCCACCACCTCCACCATCGCTGCCTCTACCAACCAATGCCGCCTCTTCCACTGCAGTTTAAATTCTCACTGCCTCCATTGTGAACACAGGTACCTGCTCTCTCTCTCTCTCTGAGTGTCGTTATATTTTTTTCTCTGATAATTTTGGTTGAATTGAGTGTTGTTATAGTTTTTTCTTTGACGATTTTGGGTGAATTAATTTGGTACCAAATAGATTGAAATTTCCTATGGTACATGCTCAGTTTTTTTAGTTTTTTATTTTTATTTTGTATGAACCTACTCTATTTTATGTCCAAGTGATTGGTATTTGCCTTAACAAAATTCTGTCATTACCATTAATTCCAAAAAACTCCAAGTATCAAGGTTTGCCACAGGACCCCAGGTCAAATTTTAAGTTTATGCTTGTTCAAATTTCAGCCTTTGAAACTATTTAAGAAGTTATAAAAGCATTTTTCTAGCTTCATTAAGAAACATCAGTTGTTTGCTAGTGGTGAAGGCAAGTTGGGTGGATACGATTGTAGATATTGCTACATCTATTCTAAAGAGGGATGTAAATATATATCTTTTGTACATAAGTAGGGTTTATACTCTCAGCAGCAAGTGGGGAAACACACCCCAAAAAAAAAACTACAACAACAAATTATAAGGGTTTTTTCAGCTAATTGAATTAAAAGAAGTCTTCTACAAACCAAGAGTGTTTAACATGCTTGATTTTTTAGTCATCAATCTCTATACTTCTTTCAGTCATCTTTACATAGGTATGGAATTTATATACTTAATTTAGCACAATTGTTAACAGGACCATATATAAAGAACAACAAATGGTAATTCTCAGTCATATATTTTCAACACAAGTTATACATCTTCTTTACAATCAATCTAAGCTACTATACAATAAAATTCCAGTAGAAAAATCTAATTTCAAACACATACAAAGCAAATACAAAATGAAGAGGTATTTGGTAAGAGTTAGGGGGCCAACAGAACCCTTGAAGATATTGAGAAACCTTAGTTGATCTTGGATATAGATAATGTTTAAGAGTAGATTGGTTGGTTTAATCATGTGAAATAGTTGAAGGTGAAGATCTGATAAAGGTCTGTATTAAGGTGGCCATAGCATATTCCTGTTTTTGCCAAGGTTAAGCTTTCATCACTCTTCAAATATGGTTGTTTTGCCTACCTTAGAAAACTTATTGCCAAAAGTAAATTAAAAATGTAGGTTGTTAGTGGCTGAGGTTTGTCTTGGAGCAAAGATAGAGATAAAAGCCAATTCAAATGCCCATTGACTTGTCCCGATATATATTTTAATTTACTTCCAATCCCCTTATTAGCTGTCTATTACTTAAAAATCTTATTCAATCTGCTAAACTCTAATTGATTTGGTACAAAATAGATTGAAATTTCCTATGGCACATGATTGGTATTGAGTGTTGTTATATTGAAATATCCTAAGCCCTGTTTTCATGGAACAATCAATCAAAATTGGATATTAATGAATTCTCTAGTTAAATTTGATAGGAGAACTAATACAAGAAATAATGTTCATGAATCTGTTTTTCTTTGGGTCTGAGCTTATGCTTATCTAAACTCAATTAAAGCCAATTTTCAAAACAACCCATTAACCTAGTGGATTCAATTGTTATTTGTTTCTTTTTCTTTTCTTTCTGGGTACAATCTTGCATATAAATTGTTTGAAGAAGGATGTCAACTGCTGGAGTGCAACTTGGGCAATATTAATTTGAACAATCGGAGACCAACCCAAAACAGTTTATTTTTTTGATTGGCAAAACAAAGATTCATTGATAAAGATAACATGACCAACACATAGCAAAAAGGATGGCAAAAAAAACACAATTCAATTTACCAAACTAGCCGAAGAAAAAAAAAGGGTGTTGGCAAGGATTCAACACACCATTCCATCCTATTAACCCAACAAATTAAATCAAAAACCTCCCAACTAAAGCAGTCTAACCCATTACCCCATTCCATTTTTTTCAATGTGAGATTTCTAACACTCTCAATGTTGTCCATAAAATCATGCACAGAAAAGCATCCAACGTCAACCTTGGATTTAACCCACAACGGGGCTTTTTTAATGGCATTTTTTTGAACGCCATGTTTTCTAATATTTAACGACGTTTTATAAACGTCGCAATATGATTTATTTAAAACGATATTGTTTGACTAATACAAGTCATTTAAAAATGCCTTCAAATGTTATCCCACTCTCACGCGCTCTCTCTCCCTCTTCAAACCCTCATTCTGAATTTGAGAAACCCTTCAGTCTCAGAGAAACCCTTGAGAAACCCTTCAGCTTACTCTTACTCACTCAAATCTGAGAAACACAAATGTATGAATCTCGCTCGCTTGCTCACTCACTCTCTCTAAACCCTTCAGAGATTACGATTCAACCTTCTTCGGCTCGGTGGTTCATCTTAGAGTGATTTCGATTTTGAAGTTCGGTGATCCAATCTCAAAGTGATTTTGATTTCATAGAGTAGAATCGATTTCAATTTCGATTTGGAAGATACAATTCAACCTTATTCAGCTCAGTGATTTCGATTTCGATTTCGAAGTTCTCTCTCTCTCTCTCGATTTCGAAGCTCCACCACTACCACCATCTGCATCGTCTACTAAGGTGAGCACCACCATCTACAATCTCGATTTTGATGTCGAAGTTCTCTATCTTTCTCTCAAGATCTTCATTCCGTCTATTCTTCTCCTAGGGTTTACAATCTTGAATCTCCTCCTAAGGTTTGTATCAACTCTGCTTTTGCCTGACTTGCCCCTTGCGATTTCAAGTGTTAAATTCTCTCTCTGATCTTGAAGTTCATATTTAATTATAAATTTGTTGTGAGAGATTTGAATTTGAATCCATGTGTTCATTTGATTTGAATTTGAATATGAATTTATAGTTGTCAAATCCTGAAATTCAATCTTTGATGCTATGATGTTGAACTCGAGTGATTGCTTCCTCATGAATTTACTTGAGTTATTGCGTAGTTATCATCTCTAAGTTTATATTGCAAGGCTTCTAGTAGTTCTTTATATCATTGTCAATTATAAGAAGAGCTTATCTGTCTCTGAGCTTATCCCTATGCATTAACAGCTGTGTAAGTGAGTTTTGGTTTTAGATCTAAACTTGTCATGCATGCACCAGAATTGTCCAAATATGGCAGAATCTTGTAACAAACATCTTTGATACTCTTAACCAAATCAATCTCTCTCTTTATCTGTCTCATTTATGTTCTTTTATCCCATTTTTGGATGGACATCATCAATATTCAGTAATCAGAAGAGATGATGATTTAGGAAAAATCGGTAAAAAAGGATAACGAGATCAATATGGGTAAGTATAGGTGTCTTGTTGTATGTCTAGAAACAACAAAAACAAGGGATTTTTATTTATTTATTTATTTATTTATAGGTCTCTTGTTGTAGGTCTCTTGAAGATAAATATTCATACCTTTTTTAACTGTTCCATAGAACCTATAAAAATCAGGAAAGCCTCCTTGCATGTTCTCTGATGGTGAGGACCCGATCCTGCTCTGGATGTAATGCTTGCCTAAAACAATACTGATAACCTTGATTTTTTTCCATTTAATTTAATCAAATAAAAACACTAGCTAGAAAGGTACCTGATTGCGAAGATTAGGAAAAGTAACTATAGTTGGCACATTTCATCCCACCATAATCTTGCAAATGGTCTATCCATACACCCAAAACTTTGATCAATTAATGCACAAGAATAAGTATCAGAAATGCCTTTACAAAGACAAATCTCACCTTTTAGATTTCCCTTGTTCAAAAGTGAGGACATAATCTGGTACCTATAAGTAAACGAAGCATAATTTCGATAGTATTAGTCCAAATCATTCATTCCTGCCTGTTCTGATCAAATATCTTGTTTCAGCAAGAAGCAAGACAACAATGCACCCATTTTATAATGGCTAATTTTCAGCATTGGTTCTCATTGAGATAAACATAATATTGACTCGATCTAAAATCTTATTTCCTATTTCCTTGTCCATATGATCTTACAAGATGACAGATCTGTTTTGACTTGTTAGTTCTGTTATGTGATATATTTTGAAAAATCAAGGTTTTGTTGTCATTCTTTGCTTTATCCTTATTATCTCGTTGTATTTTTATATTTTGAGATAATAATTTTTATTTTTATATTTTATGCTACAGTGTTCTTTGAAGCTTGACAAAGGTACAAGGGTTGGTGGGGCTTGGGGTTCAAGCAGCAATATTCCTTTTGTTTTCTTCTTAATGATTGTGTATTCATGAATTTTTACAATCACAACTAGTTGATGAATGTTTGGTTGATGCAACAAACCACCAATTCATAACTAGTTTTTAATCTTATTACTGTTTGAGTTGATATGGGACAGGTTATGATATGGCTGTGAAACTAGTTCTTGTTTTTTATGTTGGACAGGTCTTGATCTTCCTTATCATTTGATCTTTACTGTTATTCAAGTTGAATGAGAATTAGTAGTGTTCTTGTTTTTGTTGTTGTTGTTGTTGTTTTTTTTTTTTTTTTAAATTTTTTATATTGGATAGTTTCGTATACTTTTGTTGTAATTGTCATAGTTTAAATTTAAATAAACAAAGAAACAAACTGCCACAATTTCAAAATTAAAAAAAAAAAAAAAACTACTATGGTGTTTTTAAACACCATTAAAAATGTCAGCATGACGTCATAATACCGTTGAAGGTATTTGAATTAGTGAGACAATAAGGAATTAACGGCATTTTAATAAACATCATTAAAAATGGATAATTTTGAATTAGGAGAATTAACGGCGTTCATGAAAACACCATGTAAAGGTCAATAACGACATTTCCTTAACGTTGTAGAGATATGTTGACGGTCACGTCTTTGGCGTTTGCCAGTAAATGCCACTAAAGCCTTTAGTGGTGTTTCTTAGCCCTATAGCGGTGTTTTTTAAACGCCGCTAAATATCGAATTTCCTGTAGTGATGCAGTATTCATTTTGATTCTTTTGCAAAGAGCATCTCCATTGAAACTTTTTGAGTGAAACACCATTGCATTCCGTTCCAGCCACAGATTCCACATGATCAAGAAAAATAAAGTTTCCCAAATCTGCCTTAAAAGCTTCTTGTACTCTGCGTTAAACCACCCATTCTACTCCCCACCATTGAAGTATGTGAGACCATACTACCCAAAAACACTTGCAATGTAGAAGGAGATGAACAAAATTGTTCTCCTACACATCACAAAAAGGATAGCGCACTTCGGCATTTATAGGTAGGATTTTCCAGTTCTGTAAAAACTCCTTGTTGGAATCCAATCTTGCCTTGCTTGCCAACAAAAAATTTGCATTTTAGGAGGAGCAAAATTATTCCAAAGTCGCCAAACATTGTTATGAGGATCAGCCCCGCTTTCTTCTAGCAAAGAACACAAAGATTTGACTAAAAAACATCCATGTGACTCTCCTTTCCACTGGACGCAATCCTTTACCTCTACATTCAATCAAACTCCCTTATTGATGCTTCATTTTACCTCGGCAATGAGAGCTACTGAGGATACTGATGATTAAGCGCCTCATTCCCCAACCAAGTATCACTTCAGAATTTAATTGAAGAGCCATTTCCCTACTTTAGACAAAGATTAAATTTGGCCAAAATAGTTTATGACTTGAACTATATAATTGTAAATTTGGTCAGGGTTAGTGTAAAATTTGTCAGCCCAAATTAAATTTGGCCAGATTCGAACCAGAGTCTTCACAACTTAAGCAACCCAAATAACCCAAGTTCTATTATTAATATATATAAATTGTATATAATAAATATAAAATATTATAAGTTATAGGCCATTTATCACTGTTTGGATTAAATCATATTATAATGTAATATATTTTAATATTTCATACGCATAAGCCAAACTAATTTCTTATTGTGGTTCATGTTTATATTTGTTGATTTTTTTAAAAGTACAATACATTAGTTTGGGACGACTGAAAATAAATTATGTACTTCAATTTGGAAAAACTGGGACAAGCCCAAATTCTTTGAGTTAAACCCGAACTCAGGCTTAGGCAAAAAGTCCATGCAAAAGTCAAACTTGAAATCAGAATTGGACAAATCTGTCTACGCCTTGGGGGTTAAGGTTAGAAAGACCCTCAACCCAAAAGAGACAAAGCTTCTTTAGACAAAAAAAGAATAACAAAACACTTCTTATGTAAACAAAATTTCTATTCAAGGATACAAAGTTTTCATCAAATAGTGCAACCAAAATATATTAATTAGTCTACACTCTCCTAGTGCACAAGAAATAAACAAAATGGATTCAAACGATGATTCTCTAATCTATTAAATAGTCAACAACTAAGAACTAAAATGTCCCAGAATATATATCTAAATTTAGTAGCCAACAAAGACAATTTTTCTAGAAATATCAACCACAACAGTGGTGTGATTCCAACATACAAGAAACCTTGTTGTCTTTTATTGCATAACCAACAAAAAAATTATCTTATCTTTGTTCCAACATGAAAGAATATATATCTAATTTTACCATTTCATCATCAAATCAATTGATGATGGAACAGTTCATCTAATCACAATTGAGTGACAATTTTTAGATAGCAATTAATCACAATTGAGTGTCAATTTTTTACAATCACAATCTCAAACCCATGGCTACAATGACTTGTATTAACCTATTTGACTACACTATCTCGTTGTGACCCATTGCTGAAAATAGATCATTCATTTTATTTATTACAAGTTTATTGATTTATATTGTTGACATCTATTGTATCATAAATTTGAACACAAAGTTGATTTTATATGTTTGGTATATTATTTGCAGGTTATTGTAGCGATGGACCTGTGCCCAACTGATCCTAGTGTGTTGACGCTACAGCAGTCTCACCAATCCACTTTAGCATAGACTCTCTCGGTACGTATACATGACTTTTCCTTTGCTTTAAATTGTTACATTATATGTCACGTGAAATTGTATTAATTTTTATGTGATTTTTACGTAGGATGATGTTGATTCCATTATACTTATGTGTCAACGTCGCGAGACTATGGTAGCACGTCTTATGGCAATTTCAGTTTTGACCCAACCCATTTGATATTCCGGACTCGGGTTTTATAGTTTCTGAATATTGTTCATTGTCGTTTTCCCCTTATTCTCACTTGAGTTTGGGTATTTGGTTGTATCGAGCGTGTTTGGAACAGGTTGGTTGCTTGGTTTTCAAACTCTTGTTGCCCAGGATTTTACCCCACCACTCGAGCGAAACTTCTTGTGTTCGAGCGGGCTTTGTGAACCCTCGGTACTTTTGCAGGTCTGCAAAACTACTTGGAGAGTGCATTCTTCGCTCGAGCGGCATTTCCTACACTCGAGTAGGTGGGCGCTCGAGCTGCCCTTCTTCACTCAAGCATTGGTCTGTTGTCTGCAAAACTACTGGGAGTGTGCATTCTGCGCTCGAGTGTCACTTCTTGCGCTTAAGCGGAATAACTTATTGTGTCTGGCACTAACTCTTGCACTCGAGCGGACTGTGCATATATCAGTTCGCAAAAATGACTTTTACATCACTTTTTCAAATCTATTTCTCTCCAAACCCTAAAGTTGAGACCCTCTATCTCTAAAACTTACCTTCTCTCTACTTCTTCATCTAGATCTAGTGATTTCTAAACCCTTGTGCCTTTGTTAAAAAGGCTGAGTACTTTGTTGGCTCTCTTTTCATCCGAACGAAAGTAGGTTTCGGCGTCTTTAAAGTTTCCCCTTTGCTTTGCTCGTCTTCTCACTTTGAGGTAGGGACTTTCTATACTCTTCTATGAGTTTTAACTTGGTTATTTGTTGATGGGTAAGAAATGTTGAGACTTGTTGTGAATTTGAACAAACCTAGGGTTTGGGTTAAAATCAAAAGAAGGATTTTCGAATTAACGTATTGGAAATGGTTATGGGAGTAGATATGAGCTTGTGTTGTGTTAAAATGGTTGATTTTGGTGTTTGGAACGAGATTGGGAAAAAAAAGGGTTTTGCCTTAAAATGCCTTGAATAATTATTTTGTATAAATAATGAAATTAGTATTGGAAATATGAAATTGGATGGAGGTTTATACAAATGGTGGAATTAGATATGTATTATCTCGCATCTATGGAAATTTGGACATTTTATCTGTTATAAAGATTGTATATCTGTTTAGAAATATCTGTTTTTTGGCTATCTGTGGAGGATAGCAAGGATTGTTGTAGAAATTGCATGCAGATTAGGTAAATTGAAACAAATCACTTAGCCATTATTATTGAATATGATTATGGTTTATATATATTGTACATGTATGATGTTTGGGAGGAGAAAGGGTATGTACTCCATGTTTGGGAGGAGAAAATGGATGGACTCCATTAAACTAAGTTGGCCTGCGTGTCCAGGGTGAAAGTCTCGAAAATCGCATGTATACATAGGTGCCGATTCCCGCGGACGAAATTTTCGTAAATGGCAAGTGAATATATTTCGTATGATAATTATGTTTGGTTGGAGGCCTACGGGGTGTATCCTTGGTTTGGTTGACTACATGAAGTGGGTATAACTAATGGTTTGAGATGTAAGTTTGACATAATATGGTTTTGAAAAAGGTTGTAAAAGATTTGTCATTTGGGAATTGAGTATGTGCATCTTACTTATATTTTTGTTAATATTCATATATTGTGTTGGATTGTTTCTATTGGGTTTTGGCTCACCCTACTTGGGAAACCATTTCCAAGTGTTGGTGACATGCCTCCTCCAAGGACTTAGCTTGGGAGGACTTGGGAAATGAAGGTTCTGTTTTATTATTTTGTATTTAATATTTGTACAAACGTAGGGCTTTATATGTATGGAGCTTAAGACTCTCTATTTTGTTGTAACCAAATATAGTCTTGGAAAGATGTAAGCCTGTAGGGTATTTATTTTGTTGATCATTAAGTTGGTATCACATGCTATAGATTCTGGGTAGAGCTTGTGAATGTATATCGCATGTGCCTTTTTGTAAATTAACTCTGATTAATGAAAGATTACTATTTTGTTTATGTCATTGTATATATGTTGTTGGGAGCCGATTTATGGCATTTATTTCAGGGCGTGACAACTTGGTATCAGAGCGTACTGGGTTCGAATACTTTGGGTAAGTGGGGAGTGGTTAGTACCACAATGGGTTTGCCTCGCTTGATATAGATGTTAGTATGTATGATATGTTATGTGATAACATGCTTATGTGATTATATGGGTATGGGATTTAATTTTTAAGATATTAATTGAGTCTACGGGTTTTTGAAAGTCCTATTAGAAAGCACTTGATCACTGCTGTTTCTAATTGAAATTCTAGCAATGCCGCGGAACGGTCATTATCTAAGAATGAAATTTGTATGTGTTTATGTGACCACGTGCTTATGTGGAGTGAATTATTGTTATCCACCGCATTAGGACGCGAGTGAGTTAGCTTCGGTACATTTGTAAATGTGCTAATCTCTTTGTTACCATTATTAGGATATTAGGACATGGATGTGGTGGTGGTAGGCGTGGTAGGCCTAGGAGGCATGAAATGCCTTTACCGGATGATATTCCAGTGCAGGAAGAAAGGGTTGGTCAGGCCAATGTGGCCGAACCAGTTGGTCAACAGGCCATGGGCGCCTTAGCCCGCGAAATGGCAGGAGCATTGCTGGAATCCATGGACATTCTTAGTGTTGAGAATCAAGTCCAGGCTCAAGTAGCTGAGGCAAGGCCATCGTTTCTAAAGCGAGAGTTTTTCTAGTCAAATCTGGATGAGTTTTTGGGTGATCCCAAGGAGCCACTAAAGGCGGATGAGTGGTTAGAGCAAATAGTGAAGACGTTCGAGATGCTTGGCATCGAGGACGACCAGTTGAGAGTGACCTTGGCATCCTTCCAGCTAAAGAGAGATGCGGGTCAGTGGTGAAAGTATGCGCGTAGGCACATTGGGGTGACTTGGGAGGCTTTTGTCAGCGCCTTCCAGGACAAGTTTCTACCTCCGACGGTTAGGGAGAAGTTGAGGGACCAGTTTTCCAAGCTTGTGCAGTTAAACACTCCGGTGGCTAAGTTTGAGACCATATTCACTAGCCTCTCTAGGTTTGCACCAGAGTTAGTGGCGACTAAGGAGCGCCGTTGTTTGGAGTTTGAGAAAAGGTTGAGGATCGGGGTTATGTTTAAAGTGGCCGGGTCAATGATTAGGGATTATGGACGTCTTCTGGAGGCAGCAGCTCATCTGGAGACCGTAATGCAAATGGAGGATGAGAGAATAAGCGGCTCTAAGAGGAGTCAGGATGTGCAGGGGGATAGTAAGAGATAGAGGGGTTCTAACCCACAGCCATCCTAGGGAGCTCAGTCGAGGTCTACTTTTCCTGTGCCGAGTTCGGGTTCTAGGAGAGGTGGTCAGGGAGATTTCACTTGTTACAAGTGTGGTTAGTTGGGCCACAAGTCTCCAGCTTGCCCGCAGAGAGGAGGAGGGCAACGATCTGCATCGTCTTCGGCTCGTTCTTAGAGCCAGAGTCAGGAGAGAGGCCAACCGTCACTTGTTATCAGTATCGGCAGGCAGGGCAAAGTCGCCAAAAGAGGTTTTGCTTCGGGGGCGCTACCCCAGACCCGCCACGAGCTGACCAGGTAGCTCGATCCCTGACATAGTCAACGAAGTGGCAAACATGAAATAATTAAGATCACAAACTCCTCTAAAAGGCATAATTCGAGTTGGATTCGCACCTAAACATTCATAGTTTCATTGTAATAAAAGAGCGAATAAAAATTACAACTAAAAAGAGTTTTGTCAAACGATTTTGCCAATAACAAAAGCTTAACACATACTATTTTACTAATAATTTATTTTAATAAGTATAAAGGCCTCATTTCTAGAGTTCGCCTAAGGCCTAACAAAACTCAAGGTTGGCCCTGTTTAGTAGCTACATGTGTTTTTTATATTTTGTATTCTATGGTTTCTATAAGTTGTATAATTGAAGTATCATTTGTTTGAAGTGTTTATGTTTGGATATTGACAACCCCATGGCATTTACAATTCCTACGTGATTAACATGTCAATAGATGTCCATGTGAGCTTTGAATCTTATTTAAATGATATATCATTTTTTCATGAAACCCCACGTAAATGATATTACCACAGGAGTAACAAGGCACTGTACCCTCAACATGAATGACAAGTCACAAAGTTGATAGAATATTTTTAATTTGACAAGTCACTCTAGGTTATGCATCCATATTTACAACAGAGCCACTTCAAGTTGCAATAAATATATACTTGAAATTGTTTCAAATTTTTATTTTTATAACTCACTTGAAATCGCATGTTCAAAATGCAACTTTACTTGAAATTACAGTTGTATTGTTAACATGCGATATCAAATAAAATTGCATTTTCAACATGCAATTTCACCTGTCATGCAATTTTCAATACATGTGACTGCCATAACGATTTCGAGCATGACATTTGTAGTAATTTTTATTTTTATGTTGACTCACTTGAAATCACATGTTCAAAATGCAACTTCACTTGAAATTGTATTTTTAACACGTGATCTCATCAGCAATGCAATTTTCAATAGTCGTGATTGCTACAGCAATTTCAAGTACGATGTTTGTAGTTATTTTTATTTTTTATGTTGACTCACTTGAAATCGCATGTTCAAAATACAACTTTACTTGAAATTGCATTTTCAACATGCGATTTCACTTGCTATGCAATTTCAGTTGTTAGCTACCCGTGACTTGCTACAGTGATTTCAAAGTATGGTGTTTGCATTATTAGTTACAACATAGCTACTTCAAGCTGCTATAAATATATACTAGTATGTGAAAACTAACTCAGTTGTATCCACAGATTGTTATAATATTATATATAATAATTCACTATAAGATACAACATTAGTGACTTATATACCCCAATAGGTCGCCATTGGGTTTCAAATGATGATTTTGAATATTCGTTGAACCCTAATCTTTGTTACACAATGGCCACTGTGAATACCATGAGAGCACAGTGGCGATATCGGTCCACCCAGGAAAATATTCTTCAGGAGCTGTGTGAAGAAAAGAATATTTGAATTCCTCGAAGGAGATCGAAGAACGTGCCCATCGATACCCCACAATTGCCACAAAGGGCATTACAACACATTTGTGAAGAAGTTAACCAAATGTCGTTGCGTTTAAAACGATATCACCTTTGTCAACTCACAACTAAGCGCGCCGATGATGGATTAATGCATGAAGAAAAATTTTACTTGAATGGAAGCAGGGAGGAACAAGTATTATCCGATGTTGAGATGTCAGATGAGGAATAGAAATAATAAAATTCCTTCATAATAATCCTTTAGTCGGGTTGTAATATTTAGAATGTAATCATAACTATTCTATCTCTATGTTATGAAATCTTTTCATATTATTTTATGAGTTTCAATATATGTCTACATAATGTTCATATAACTTAAAGCCATAGTATTTAATTGATATTAACTGTCACGCCCCAAGCTCCGTGACAACGCGGCACACTCATAAAAGTGAGCATGCAAGGCTAAGAATCCAATCACATAACCCACAATGTAAAATGCTCAAAATAAATCCTTAAATTGTCATAATGCTAAAATCCACAAAAATTGATTATTCTTATCGTATGAAATCATCCACCAAGTCCACTAACAAAATCCATTAACAAAACAATAATCCAAGTACTTAAATCATAGTTCTACTCTTGGCACATTGTGATAATTTTCCACCAAGTCCACTATTAAAATCCATTAACAAAACAATAATCCAAGTACTTAATCCATAGCCCTACTCTCGGCACTTCCATATGTAAAAATCCCGCGCAGCTCTACTCTTCAGAATCTGAAAAAAAATAAGGGTAAGCTAGATAGCCCAGTAAATAACCAACTATCACAGCCAGCTGGATCAAGTATACAAAATAAATAAATAAATAAATAAATCGATAACCAATAAATATAAATTTTTCTACAGTTCAATAAATGAACAATTATTTGCAAGATGGTTTCATAGCTAAAAATAAACAATGTACAATACATTTTAAATGAAAAGCCAACAAGATAATTCAAAGTAATTTGTTGTTCAAATCGATGGTTCGATATTCAGATGGTTCAATGATTCGATTCACAAAACCCAAGTCTTAATGACTACGGTCACTTAGCCCGTGACAAGGCCCAGAACCACACATAGGCTGGTGGTAAAGCCCCAAAAGAAACTAGTTTCTGTGTCAATAAATAAACCCCATTGGCTAGGGTCCAAATCATAGTCAGACTAGAGTGATGTTCAAAAATTCAAACAATATACAACTTTAAAATAAAATATTCGATATTTTCAAAATAAACGTTTAGTATAATTTTCAGAATAGTTTCACCAAATATTCAAATAATTTCATAATAATATTCGATGTTGTTTTATACTTGACCCATATTTTATTTTAAGAGAACAGGAAAGCTACGAATAATATTTATGATTTTAAATGATTCGATAGGATTAAAAATAAACCAACAGTGATAGAGGGTTACTTACCTCAAACAGCTAAAATAATATTTCCCAAGCTAATCTTAAATTACCAAGATCCACCTCAATCTCACAAACCTAATAAAATATTACACCACATAAACAATTATTATTGATCAACACGATGCATCCATCATTCTTTTCTTTATAATGTAATAATCTAATCCTATAGTCTACAAGTAAATTCCAAAACCCCAAAATACATACACCCAATCAACATACAAGATACTATGTCTAAAGAAATAGTTAGGAGTACCATAAAAAAAATCTTACCTCCAAGAGATGATTAGATCAAAATCACCAATCTATAAATCTTCTTTCTTTTCTTTTCTTCTTCTTCTTTTTCTCTCCCTTTTTTTTTTTTTTTTTTTTTCTCTACTGCTAGATCTGCCGCAGCAGCCACAACATCAATACCTCTATTTGTTTGAGCTTCTATGTTTCCAAGACCTAAAGCCCAAGTGGGCCTATAACCCAATCTCCCAAAATTACAAACTTAACCATCTAAGTAATAAAAATTAAAAAAAAACACCTCATAACTAATTCCTTGATATTACTAAAATGACCCATATAAATTAATTTAATTACTACTTTATCCAAAAATAATTCTACACATAAAAATTTGGATTTTACATTCTTCCTCACTTAAAAGAAATTTCGTCCTCGAAATTTGACATACCTGGAGTCTCAAAAAGTTGTGGATACTTTTGTCTCATTTCATCCTCAAGTTCCCAAGTAGCTTCTCTTTCCGAGTGATTACTCCATTGAACCTTAACATAGTGAATGACTCGACGCCTCAAAACCTGTTCCTTCCTATCAACAATTCGTATAGGGTGTTCCTCATATGTCAAATCCTCCTTAAACTGCAACGGTGCATGATCAATCACATGACTAGGATCCGGTATATACTTCCTTAACATTGAGACATGAAAAACATTATGAACTCCAACTAGTGAAGGTGGTAGGGCAAGTCTGTAAGCTACCTCACCAATTCGATCTAAAACCTCAAATGGCCCAACAAATCTAGGACTCAATTTACCACGAACACCAAACCTCATTACTCCTTTCATAGGAGACACCTTAAGGAATACATGGTCTCCAACCCCAAACACCAAATCACGTCTCCTGTTATCTGCATAACTTTTCTGTCTACTCTGTGCCGTGCGAAGTCGCTCTCTAATAAGATTGATCTTGTCCACTGTTTGTTGCACAATCTCAGGCCCTAACAACTTCCTTTCACCCACATCATCCCAACAAATAGGTGATCTACACTTTCGTCCATATAAAGCCTCATATGGTGCCATCTGAATGCTCGCATGATAACTGTTATTATAAGAGAATTCCACTAAGGCCAAATGCTCATCCCAAGAACCTCCAAGATCGATAACACAAGCCCTCAACATGTCTTCCAAGGTTTGAATAGTTCTCTCTGACTGTCCATCAGTTTGAGGATGAAAGGCAGTGCTAAAATTCAAACTAGTGCCCAAAGCTGTATGCAAACTCCTCCAAAACATAGATACAAATCTGCTATCTCTATCAGACACTATGGTCACCGGAATACCATGCAACTTCACAATCTCCTTGATATACAATTTTGCAAACTTCTCTAAGGAGAACCCTACCTTAAAAGCTAGAAAGTGAGCGGATTTGGTCAATCGATCAACGATAACCCAAATAGCATTGTTACCACCTTGGGTCCTAGGCAACCCTGTCACAAAATCCATGGTAATATGTTCCCACTTCCACTCGGGAATAGGAAGAGGTTGTAACTTACCTGCAGGTCTCTG
The DNA here is from genome assembly GCA_030407325.1 of Camellia japonica. Taxonomy (NCBI): domain Eukaryota; kingdom Viridiplantae; phylum Streptophyta; class Magnoliopsida; order Ericales; family Theaceae; genus Camellia; species Camellia japonica. The sequence continues at coordinate 161,198,297 of JAPPVO010000019.1, read as the reverse complement.
ATGTTCAACTTTCACTTGTTGACATACCAAACATTGAGCAACATACTGAGCAATTTCCCTCTTCATATTATTCCACCAAAAGTTCCTCTTCAAGTCTTTATACATTTTAGTGCTTCCTGGATGTACAGTATATCCTGAACTGTGAGCTTCTCTTAGGATTTCTCTCTTGAGCTCTAAATCATTAGGCACACACAACCTCTCTCCAAATCTCAAGGTTCCATCTTTATGCATACAAAATTCCATCTGTAGCCCTATTTCCATTTCAGCCTTAAGTTTTTGCAACTGAGGATCTCTTCCTTGAGCATCTTTAATTCTATCAATCAATGTGGGTTGAACCCTAAGGTTTGCCAACTGCACTCCATGGTTGTGCCATCTAATCTCAATATTCAACCTCTGTAAGTCCTCCAAGATATTCTTTTGGTCAGTGATCAAGGTAGCCAAATTACTCGGGGTCTTTCTACTCAAGGCATCCGCCACTGCATTGGCTTTTCCTGGATGATAATTGATAGTCAAATCATAGTCCTTTAATAGCTCCAACCATCGCCTTTGCCTCATATTCAATTCTTTTTGAGTGAAAATATACTTCAAACTTTTATGATCAGTGAATATCTCACATTTCACCCCATACAAGTAGTGCCTCCAGATTTTCAATGCAAACACCACGGCAGCCAACTCCAAATCATGCGTAGGATAATTTTGCTCATATGGCTTCAACTGCCTAGACGCATATGCCACTACCTTATCATTCTGCATCAGGACACAACCCAAGCCCATCTTCGATGCATCACTATAGATGGTAAAACCTTCATCTCCGGACGGAACTACAAGTACTGGAGCAGACACCAATCGACTCTTTAGATCCTGGAAACTCTTCTCACAATCATCAGACCATTCAAATTTAACCCCTTTTTGTGTTAAACGAGTCAAAGGCATAGAAATTCGGGAAAATCCCTCAACAAACCTTCTATAATAACCTGCTAAACCCAAGAAGCTACGAATTTCAGTGACACTAGTAGGCCTATTCCACTCTACCACCGCCTCCACTTTCTTGGGGTCAACAGACACCCCATCTCTAGATATCACATGACCCAAAAATGATACACTCTCCAGCCAAAATTCACACTTCTTTAATTTAGCAAATAATTTCTTCTCCCTTAATATCTGCAACACTATCCTCAAATGTTCTTCGTGCTGCTCTTTACTCTTCGAGTACACAAGAATGTCATCAATAAAAACTACCACAAACTGATCTAAGAAGGGTTTAAATACTCTGTTCATTAAATCCATAAAAGCTGCAGGCGCATTGGTCAACCCAAACGGCATCACTAAAAATTCATAATGCCCATATCTAGTTCGGAAGGCTGTCTTAGGTATATCTTCCGTCTTAACCTTCAACTGATGATAGCCAGAACGAAGGTCAATCTTAGAAAAGACTTGTGCTCCTTGCAACTGATCAAATAGGTCATCTATCCTAGGCAAAGGATATTTATTTCGGATTGTCACCTTGTTCAACTCTCGATAATCAATGCAAAGGCGAAAACTACCATCCTTCTTTTTCACAAATAAAACGGGCGCACCCCAAGGAGAAACACTAGGCCTAATAAAGCCCTTATCTAGTAACTCTTGTAACTGTTCCTTCAACTCTTTCAACTCTGCTGGAGCCATCCGATACGGAGCCTTGGAGATAGGACCCGTACCGGGTATCAATTCAATGGCAAACTCAATTTCTCTATCTAGTGGCAACCCCGGTAACTCTTCAGGAAAAACATCGGGAAATTCCTTCACAACTAGAATATCCTCTAACTTCAATTCAGTCTCACGGGTATCTCTCACAGAAGCTAAATAGCCCTCGCAACCATTCCTTAACAACCGTCTAGCTTGCAAAGCTGAGATTACCAGAAGAGGAGTGTTAACTCCACTACCCACAAAACAAAATTCTGGTTGATTAGGAATCTGAAATACTACCCTTTTGCCTCGACAATCAACAGAAGCATAATTGGTTGCCAACCAATCCATTCCAAGAATTATGTCAAAGTCCCGCATATCTAAAACAGTTAAGTCTACAAGCAATTTTCTGTCATCTATACTAACCACACGAGATTTGCAAACTAAGTCAGCAACCATAACACCTCCTATCGGGGTTTCAACACATAAGTCGATCTCTCTAGAGACACATTTCCATCCATGTTTCTCAACAAATCCCATAGACACAAATGAATTTGTAGCGCCAGAATCAAATAACACATGTGCATAAACAGAAGACACTAAAACAGTACCTGACACCACCGTGTTGGAAGTCTGGACATCTTGTTGCGTGAGTGCGTACACTCGACCCTGAGTCTTTGGCTTATGACCTCCATTTTTCTTTTGACTTCCTGAAGACCCTTTGTCTGTTGATGCTCCTTTATTTGTCCATGTTTTCTGTTCAATCTCATGCCCCTTCCGGTGAGGGCAATCAGCTATCCTGTGCCCCTGTTGCCCGCAAGAGAAACAAGCCCCAGTATTCCAACGACACTCACTATCCCGATGGAATCCATTACACCTAGTGCATTGTACCTGATCATTCTTCTTATCAACACTACTACCCATAGTTCGACTTCCCCAACTCCCAACCGAAGAAGTGTTTTGTCTCTTAGCATTGCCCTTCGAACTGTTAGTTTGGAAGTTGGAAGAACTAGGCCTCTTTTTATAATTCTCTTCTTTCTCTTCTTGGGCTCTAGTGAGGCCACTCTCAACCAACAAAGCCTTATTCAACACTGCTCCAAAAGTAGGTAACTCGAAAGGAACCACCTGTTGCATAATGTTCGTTCTTAGCCCACCTTCAAACTTTCGTGCTCTGCTATCCTCGTCTGCTTCAAATGCTGATGCAAATTTAGACAACTTCGTAAACTCAGCTTCATATTCTGCAACCGTCTTATTCCCTTGCTCTAACTTCAAAAATTCCCTCTGTTTTTGTAGACGAACACTCCTAGGGAAGTATTTCTCATTGAATGCATTCTTAAACCTTTCCCATGTATAGGGGTTGACATCATGCTCGTGTATGCGCTTCTCCATCTGCCACCAATCATTAGCTATCCCTTGTAGCATAAACGTAGCATAGGTCACCTTCTGATCATCCGTACACTCAAAAACGGGAAACAACTTTTCCATTTCTGTCAACCATTTTTCAGCCTCCAAAGGGTCTGTGGCTCCGTCAAATGCCAAGGCTATCTTCTTAAACTCAGTAATGTTACAACGTGGCCTTGGTTGTGGCCCAACACCTGGCTGCATCCGCTGTTGTTGCTCCATAAGTCTAGTCAAGTTATTCCCTATGGTGGTTTGTTGTTGCACCACCCCGGCCAACGTCTGAAGCACTTGAACCATTTCAATTGGATTGGGGATTGCAGCTTGTTCTTGTTGTCCCAACTCTTGCCCCTGATTTCCTCCGACTGCTTGAGAACCACTACCATTAGTAGTCACGTTCCCTCGCCGATTGTTATTACCAGTCCGTCGATTCACTTGACTCTGGCGTGTATTCCTAGCCATATTTGCCAATGTCTCCTCATGTTCCATCGCAACCTAAATGCATCAATAATAAAACCTCATCTTATTCTATTCTCAAGCTCCTATAACATAAAAAATAAAATAAAATAAAATAAAATTAACATTATACCAAATTATAAGCGTTCCCAGTCCTACATCTACCCAATCTCACCACTATTCTATACCAGCCTTTAAATTTTACAACCTGGCTCTGATACCACAAAATTGTCACGCCCCAAGCTCCGTGACAACGCCGCACACTCATAAAAGTGAGCATGCAAGGCTAAGAATCCAATCACATAACCCACAATGTAAAATACTCAAAATAAATCCTTAAATTGTCATAATGCTAAAATCCACAAAAATTGATTATTCTTATCGTATGAAATTATCCACCAAGTCCACTAACAAAATCCATTAACAAAACAATAATCCAAGTACTTAAATCATAGTTCTACTCTTGGCACATTATGATAATTTTCCACCAAGTCCACTATTAAAATCCATTAACAAAACAATAATCCAAGTACTTAATCCATAGTCCTACTCTCGGCACTCCCATATGTAAAAATCCCGCGCAGCTCTACTCTTCAGAATCTGAAAAAAAATAAGGGTAAGCTAGATAGCCCAGTAAATAACCAACCATCACTGCCAGCTGGATCAAGTATACAAAAAAATAAATAAATAAATAAATCGATAACCAATAAATATAAATTTTTCTACAGTTCAATAAATGAACAATTATTTGTAAGATGGTTTCATAGCTAAAAATAAACAATGTACAATACATTTTAAATGAAAAGCCAACAAGATAATTCAAAGTAATTCGTTGTTCAAATCGATGGTTCGATATTCAGATGGTTCAATGATCGATTCACAAAACCCAAGTCTTAATGACTACGGTCACTTAGCCCGTGACAAGGCCCAGAACCACACATAGGCTGGTGGTAAAGCCCCAAAAGAAACTAGTTTCTGTGCCAATAAATAACCCCCATTGGCTAGGGTCCAAATCATAGTCAAACTAGAGTGATGTTCAAAATTCAAACAATACACAACTTTAAATAAAATATTCGATATTTTCAGAATAAACGTTTAGTACAATTTTCAGAATAGTTTCACCAAATATTCAAATAATTTTCATAATAATATTCGATGTTGTTTTATACTTGACCCATATTTTATTTTAAGAGAACAGGAAAGCTACGAATAAATATTTATGATTTTAAACGATTCGATAGGAATAAAAATAAACCAACAGTGATAGAGGATTACTTACCTCAAACACCTAAAATAATATTTTCCAAGCTAATCTTAAATTACCAAGATCCACCTCAATCTCACAAACCTAAGAAAATATTACACCACATAAACAATTATTATTGATCCCCATGATGCATCCATCCTTCTTTTCTTTATAATGTAATAATCTAATCCTATAGTCTACAAGTAAATTCCAAAACCCCAAAATACATACACCCAATCAACATACAAGATACTATGTCTAAAGAAATAGTTAGGAGTACCATAAAAAAAATCTTACCTCCAAGAGATGATTAGATCAAAATCACCAATCTATAAATCTTCTTTCTTTTCTTTTCTTCTTCTTTTTTTCTCTCCTTTTTTCTTTTTTTTTTTTTTTTTCTCTACTGCTAGATCTGCCGTAGCAGCCACAACATCAATACCTCTATTTGTTTGAGCTTCTATGTTTCCAAGACCTAAAGCCCAAGTGGGCCTATAACCCAATCTCCCAAAATTACAAACTTAACCATCTAAGTAATAAAAATTAAAAAAAAACCACCTCATAACTAATTCCTTGATATTACTAAAATGACCCACATAAATTAATTTAATTACTACTTTATCCAAAAATAATTCTACACATAAAAATTTGGATTTTACATTAACTCCATATATTTAATAAAACTTTTCATTACATAAACAACTTAAAGTACTAAACACTTAATATAAGGATTGAACACAAAATATAGTACTAAAAAAAAAGTACATCGACATACACAATAACAACTTAGAAATGACACAACAAACAAACATTTTCTTAAATAGAAGTTTTTTTATTCTTCATTCTTCATCTGACATGTAGTAGTCGAAGAGATATTTTTCGTTGCATAAGACATTATTGCGCTCAATTTCAGTCAATTGTCTATTACTTGCCTTTTTCATTTTAGTAGCTAGTTGAAGCATAAAATGTCGACATCTCCACATCAACACTCTGTTGTTGTCCTTTTTATTTTATTAAGCGCTTTTCTATAGTCACCCGCATTTTGTATAGGCATGGTTAATGAACGACAATGAGGTATCTGTGTCCCTAAATTACATAAATCATTAAATAATCTCTCTTGCTCTACTACATTAAACTCCCTTCTGCTTGAATGCCAGCATAATAATCCTTAGGACTTGAGTATTTTTCTCTCTTATATTCATAAGTGATTGGAGGTAGTAGCCATACTTTTGGAACTAAATGCCAGCTTGAACTAACTACACCTCTGGAAGACATTGTTGACACAAAATATTAGACTCGAGATATACAACTAATGTTATGTTTTCATATATCATAGTTGGGGTAGTGCTATTTATAGACATGTAACAGAGATTAATGTTTAGTGGCTCCCTTGAAATCGCTTGTTCAAAATACAACTTCACTTGAAATTACATTTTCAACATGCGATTTCACCTGCCATGCAATTTCAATTGTTACATTTTTATATTTCTTTTATAGAGAAATTAAATAATACAAGAAAAACCTTCACGATTTGACATTGATAAGAATTCAATGTTACCAATGAAGTTAGATGTTGAGAATATGATATCAGAGTTTGAGGCAAAACTAGGTCAAAATCACTATTATGAAGATTCAATTTCACACAAAGCTACTGCAAATAACGTATTTTGAAATCACTGAAGCAAATCACAGGTAACAATTGAAAAGTAACAAGTTAGCTTTGCAAACAGTGTACTTTAAAGTTGCTGGGGTAAGTCAAGGGGATGTCATGAAATCGCAGTTTGAAAATGCAATTTCACTTGAAATCACTTGTTCAAAATGCAACTTCACTTGAAATTACATTTTTAACATGCGATTTCACCAGCCAGGCAATTTCAATTGTTACCTACCCGTGACTTCCTACAGTGATTTCAAAGTACAGTGTTTACAATTGTTAGTTACCCGTGACTTGCTATAACGATTTCAAAGTATGGTGCTGTGATTTCTCATTGTCTATATAATAGAACATATTATATTCACTAAATCGTAACAACTTAATTTGCATATAACTATATCCAAGTTCCATACATATAGATGTAAATTGTTCTCGTCAACAATCACCAAATCTAGATTATGCAGGTGGCTACATTGATTCTTTTGGAGACAGACGTTTATACACGGATGGGTTCCCATTATATAGTTTAGAACCTTTGCGGGACTACAATTGTACTCCTTTAAAAAACAAATAAATTGCCAAATATATGGGAATTCCAACTGCCTTGGTTGCAGAATGAGTCAAATGTGAACACCATTGTCACTTTTTTTGTTTGAAAGTGACAAAAGCACGTTCTATTGAAATGCAATGACTACATCCCTCGGTCAGTGATTCTGAAGTCTCAATTGTTTGCAAGGTGAGATTGATCAGATGACTCATCATCTTAATAGGCATTCACACATAAAAGAGGCAAAATAAATATCCAAAAGAAATGGGTCAAGCCTTGTAAATGTTATCAAGGTAATCATAGAAGATCATGTACTTGTCTCTGACCCTGAGTTTTCAAATTGAAATTCCTGATTTAGGCATAGATTAGAGCTACATGTTTGTAATAAATTATGTTAGGTTATTCATTATTATTATTATTTTTTTGATAGGTTATTCATTATGTAGTATTATTATAGGTGTGTAATGTTGTGTGTTCCCACTATGAGTTTGTGTATTTCAATAATCTTTTCATTTTAAATATTAGTTATGTTGTCCATAGCACATGCTTTAATTTATTTATTTTTTTATATTAATAGTCCGTATGTCAAGAGGAAAGATAGAAATGCAAAGGAATGGGTAATTAATTTTCATTTCAACAAAATTTGATAAAATTAAATTATGATTAGTTGCTTCGGTTTTCTCTTTCCCTCAGTAACTTCAAATGGCGGCACTGACAATACTAGGAATGGCGGCGCTGAGACAAAGTGCCTCAGCAACTTGGCCGTCACAAGTGCTGCCTCTGCAATTTGACTTAGACATTTTTCTTCATGGAACTTGTTCAAACCTTTGGTGGGTCAGACCTGCTCCGGCCCACTGTTGACCCACTTTCTTTGGGCTTTAGCCCAAACTCCTTTAATCATTCCTGGTTGTCTAACAAGGGTGACCTTCACACTTAGATCCATATTTAATTTTGACCTTAAATTCTGACCGTTTACATTTACACCATGCGCGCATGGGGAACACGAGCCAAGTTTCCTGCTCGTGCATGACATCAGTCGACGGACCTAGGGTTGCGTCTGCTTGGTCAGAAGTTGTATGTGTTCCTGTAGAATTATAATGGTTCTGAAAAGATATGTTGACAAGGATGGGTCATGATGGTTCTGGGGAGATGCGCCGGTCCTTCCTTGGTTTTTTTTATAAATAGGACCCTTTGGGTCCACTGGTCCCCCACTTTCACCAAACCCCATTCTCTTGTCTCGTTGTTTCTCAAGTCTTCATTTTCTCAAAGCTTTCTTGCATTTTTCAAAGTCTTCTCTTTTTTCTTTTTTTTTTTATAAAAACTTTTCTCGTGGCAACCGCTAGGTTTCTGGCCGACAGGCCTATTCCACCCCATGTCAAGTGGAAAAGGGCCCCATACTTTAGGGGGCTTACTGACTTGTTCTGGTCGGCTGTTGATGTTTTTGTCCCCGATGCTCTCGCTCTAGAGGAACCCTTACTGCCTTTTTGTGAGGCCTCTTTGGACGACACTAACATGATGAATCCTGCTTCTGTGCTGTTGTTTCAAGTTGAGCGCGGCAACTTTCCTTACTCATACATCTATTATCTCACCCACTCAAGCCCTCTGGTTGGGCCCCTTTGATTAAATGACATCATAGACGATAACGACTTCGAACATCATTTAAGGAATGTTCGCATCCTCAATGCCATCTTGATTTCAAGGAAGCTCTCTGTGTGTAAAGTTCAAACCAACACGGATGTAGCAATTTCCCACTGGAGCCGTGACACCCATATATTTTCTCTTGCTTGGAAAGAATCAACCCTACTCTCGATGACGTCTCAATTTTGCTGCGTCTCAGCACTCGTGGAGACCACGCTTTTGACCCTATATCCCTAACAGCCGCAAAACAGACATCTGTCATTGCTCTTCAAAGTGCCTTTCATGAGGCAAGAAAGCATAGTTTTTGGTACGACCCCAAGACTGGCGAGTTGCTTGCGGAGAGGTCGAAGAGAGATAAGACCACATATATCTCTTGGCTGAAGCACTTCTTTAAGGATGTCCAGCCAGTTGTTGGTGACTTTACTAAAGAGAACCGCAGTTCCATAGTTGGCCCGGGCTACCGCGACAACTTATACTTGGCTACTTTTGTGAGCTACTTCATTTCCTTTTTTGTTCTGCCTAACAATCCCGTAGAAAGTATCAACCCTTTGGTATTCCTCTGGCCGTTAAGCTTTGCAGCGACAATCACTTCCCCATTTTTTCCTCTTTCTTAGGGAATCTGTATTTCTGTCTTGACTTTATTCATTCAGACAAGGTGAGGTCTCTGGGCTGCAATGACGTGTGGAGTTTTGTTTATACTCAGTTCCTGACTGTCTTCTTTTACGAGGGTTTTCTGTCATGGGTCCCATCCCTAAGGAATTCAAGCCCTTTTTCACTGACAAAGTCCTAGATGTGGAGGGTAACCCTGTCTTAGATGTAGAAGGATAGGCGGTTACAAGGCAAGTAAGCAACTCCTTTCCCAAAATTGCTCGATGGTCTGGCGTTGGTTCTAACAAACCCTTTGTGGACTACATAGACCGTATGGAGGAATGTGTGTTCCGTCCTTTTACTCAAACTTTACGTTTTAACTGTTTCTTTTTATTTTTTGGGGTCTTATCGTATGGATTTCTCCCTTGACAACATTCAAGCCAACTCCCTCCTTATAGTTGCCATGATCCACCCTGGATACTTGCTGGTGTAAAACGAAGAGGGCATGTCAAGTGTAGTCTATCGACCTGATAGGGTCCTCAGACAGTTTGGCATGGATCGGGGCATCCCACATGCTCCTCCGCCTCAGATAGACTTCCACCAGAGTTTCTTGCAATTTGGTCACGAACATACTAACCTACTTATGGAGGGCTTGGCTCTCATGGAGCTTCATTCGCTTGGAAGGGAGGGCGCTTTTACCCTTAACAACAAGCTCTTTGGCATCTTAAGCTTAATCCTTTCTTCAACTTCTGCAATAGTGATCTTGTCATGCCTGCAGTAGAACCTATTCCACAACCAGACTTATCTCTTCGTCTACCCTCCGGTCGCAGAAAACAAACCAGCCTCTTTTGTCATTTTAAGCTTTTGTCTTCACGTACCTCTGAGGAACCTCACCCACCTGGGGTGATAGCTGTTCAGCCCTTACAAATCTCTCTCCCTCCTACCAGCACAACAGTTTGCATGACCCGCTTACGGCTGAGGACAACGCAAGAAACAGCGGCTATAGCCGCGGAGGCTCGTGCCTTACCAACTAGGAAGAGACTACGCAAGGTACCAACACTTGGAATATTTTTTGTATTTTATACTCTCTTAGGCTTCCATTATTATTCTGAATATTTTTTTGTATTTTATACTCTCTTAGGCTTCCATCATTATTCTGATAGTTATATTACTTCTTGTAGACACCCCATTTTTGACCGTCCTCAAGACTTGGATGTTCTTGTTTGTTCATCCAGCAACAAGTTTGATTGCTCGTCGAGTGTCTGACTTTCGCGACGGAATGCTCCAGGTTTGATCCTTCCAAACCCTATTTCCATTCTGTCTCATTTTTGGACCATGTGTTGGTCTTTGTTTTGTGGAGTCCTTAATGGCCTGCCAGCCATGAGCTAGGCCCTGCCGGCCACCACTGATGGCCAGCCGGCCACCCTTGTTTTAACAGATATTTTCTTAGATATTTTTGAGCTAGCTGTAGCTCACTGAGCCATCCTTCATACACGTGTATGGAGGGATGAAAGCTTGCTTTAAGCTTGTCAAGCAAGCTTCTCCTTGCTTTGCTTATATAAGGGGAGGTCCCTCCCCTTTGTTAGGGGTTTATATTTTTCAGAGACAAAAATCTCTCAATCTCTCTAGAATTCTCACTCTCTCTCTATATATTGTGCTCTATATTGCTTGAAAGTGAGTGTTCTTCACACATTTTGCCTACAACCCCTTAGCCAAACATCTTCACCTTGGACTAAGATTCCCTAAGGCTTGCTTGGGCATTCTAAAGCTGGTTTTGGCTCAGAAAAGCTACTGGTTTTTGCTGTTCTTCAAGGGTAAGGTGCTAACCCTTTTAAGGCTTTGTTTCCTTTGTTTGATTGGCCACCTTTGCATGCTATTTTTGGCCTAGTTGTCGACTGTTAAAAGTTCTATTTTTGAGTGTTAAAAATGTTGGTTTGAGTCCATGTTGGAGTTAGGGGTGGTCCACCCCCTTTTATTTCTTATTTGCTAAGCTTTTGTACCACCTCTTTAGGCTTTTCAAGCTATCTCTTTTTGGCTTTTTAACCACTAAATTCCAGAGAAATTTCAATGGTGGAAAGGTGGTTTTGAGGTTCAAAATGGGAGGGGGTGGTCCCTCTCCTCTTGTCTTGCTTGCTTGTGTTGATGGCCTCATACTTGAGCATGTTTTTCTACCATCTCTTGACTTGATCTAAGCATGTTTTGTGACTTTTTTAACATGTTTTGGCTCTGTTTGTGGCTGGCTGGCCACTCCTTGCATGCTTCTTACACTTGTGGTGTAATCTTGCTCACTAGCTTTGCATGCTTGCTACTTTAGCTCATCATTCTAGCTTATTTTGGCTATACTCCAGCATGCTTTCACTCATGTTTTAGCATGCTTTAACTCTATTTTGGGTGGTCTTGGTCATATGAGGCTTGCTTTGTATAACTATAGCATGATAGGCTTTAATGGCTTTGTGTTTTGAGTCCTCTAGTATGCTTTGCTTGAGTTGTTTGCATGATTCGGCATCATTTAATATGTGATTTCAGAGCATATATCACTGTCATACTCTCATAAGTATCACTCTTTCAATGCTTTTGAGAAGTTAAGCCTCATGCCTTGTTTGTGAGCTAATATATGAGCATATCTTTCTTGCCATCTATGCTGCAAGTCTAGCATGTTTTTGCTACTATTTTGACCTGCCTTAGGTCTGTTTTGAATGGTCAAGGTCATTTGAGCATTGCTTAGTATGGTTGTAGTGTAAAGGGCCTTGACTAGCTTTGAGTTTTGAGGCTTTTAACATGTTATGCATGTGATGTTTGCATGGTATGACACCATTTAGCATGTAATTTCAGTGTATATAGTGTAGTCATAATCTCATACACTTCACTCCTTCATTGCTTTTGAGGATTGTGTATTGTGCCTTATTTGTGGCCTAACATGTATGCATGTTTGTCTAGTCCTTTGAGCTTCAATTTCAACATGTCTTGGCCTCTAATTTGGCATGATTGAGCTCTGTCCAGAGCTGGTGTGGTTGTTTAGGCTATGTATTGCATACCTCTTGTATCATGCTCTTCACTAGCCTTAATGTTTTGGGCCCTTAACATGTCTTGCATGCATTGCTTACACGATAGAGTCTTGTGCATGCCACTTTCACATTGAAATGTCTGCCATCTTTCCCATTAGAGGACTTTCACAATTGGACCAACCGATTAAGGAATTGATTGGTAATCTAAAATGTGTAAACAAAATTAACCAAGTAAAACATGCCAAGATAAGCATGTTGTTTGCATTGCATGGTGTTCAATCGGACGTTATATTGAACACAAGATGAATTGGTTCATTTCATACTTGAAGTGATGAAAATGAGCCAATTCTCTTTGTCTCCATTGCCTTTGATCACTCATGATAAGGCCGTGGTCTTAGTGTCTTGTTTGTTGTGCATTTACTGAATGTGTACAAGTTGGGTCTTAGACCATCATGCATTCAAAATGCTTGGTTGATGGTCTTGGATTCAATTATGCAACTCCTTTGATGTTTTGAGGTGATAAGGAGGGGCATGGTACACACATACCCTTGGGAGACCCTCCATTTCCTCTGTTTTGTGCTCTGTTGCAGTTTGGGGTCACAGCACACCAGTGGCCGGTAGTTCCACATTGATGGCCGGCACCCTTGCATTGTTGGCCAGTATAGGCTCATCTTTGGCCGGCAGGTGGCCAGCAGCAGCTCCTTATGGCCGGCAGGCCACTGGTGCACTCCCCAGCATGGATTTGGTAAGTTTCAGCAGAGGGTTCTTGAAGACACCTTGCAAACAGAGCCTCAAGAGAGGAAACCGGAAGGCGTTTCGAGGCGGCAACTGAAAGCATGCATCCTTCATTGTCCAAGGCAGAGCTGAGGCAGCCTAGTTTAAATATCATGTATGTTTATTTGGTTTTGTAATTTAATTAATTAGTTTGTTAATTAATTTAGTATTGTAATAATTAGTAAGTAGTTTACTAGTCATTCAATTTGTTGTGTAATAATTAGTCTAATTAGTTTAATTAGATTAGTTAGTTAGCTTAGCTTAGATTAGCTTAGCTTAGCTTAGCTTAGCTTATTCATTCGGACCCTCCGTCGAGAGGGCAAATGTTGTAATAAGGGTGCGTGTGTGTGTGCATGTCTTCCAACCTCATTTCTTTCTCCCTTTTACTTATCGCTTTCGATGGTTAGTTTTAGGGCACGTTTTGATTAGCATACCTTATGCTTGCATACGTGCATCATTCATTTGTCTTGCATGCACCAGGCTCGGCGCATCATTCAAACTGCATCGTATTTCAATACACTTTCTTAAATACGTGTTCCAAAGCATGTTATCAAGTGTTGCATTCATATGCCATCTTAGATAGCCGAGCCTATTTTAGTTGCATTTTTGCATGTGTTGCATTAGGCATCTTGTACAGCTAGGATCTACATGATTTCTAACTAGTTTTCTATTTTGGCTTGGAGTGCTCTATAAGTGTTTACGCTTTAGCATCCTTGCATGAGTGTGAGTGTTGCCATGATAGCATGCTTGCCATGAGGCTATTTGCTTAAGTGATTAACTGCATGAATGCTTGTGAGTGAAGGCTTTATTGCCTGAATTGGGACAATTCATCAAATGCGAGTTTTAAGCCCACTTTGTGAAGTGGCAAAATCATGTTTTAAGCCCACTTAAGGGTGGCAAAATCCATGCTTTAGCCCACTTGCGAGTGGCAATTTCAAACCATTTTCAAAAACAAACATGAGTTGTTTTGTTCCAATTCTCGTGATTGAGTCTATACTTGTATGTTGTGCGCATCACATAGTAAGTTAGCTAATAATCAGAACAAGAACACATGTGTCTATAAAACAACATATCATGTTAGTAGAGGCCGATCCTTTGATCGGGCGAGCGGGAGTGCTCATTTCAGGACCTTCCCCTCTCATACCCAAGTTCCCGAGCCGAGGCAACTTTGGTGATGACGGACACGTGGCCTTCGGCACAAGTCAGGGTTTCCTAAATTTAAAATATTTAGGTGGCGACTCTGAAATCTGGCACAACAGTCCATGTTTGGCGTTTTTTGATTAAAATCGATTTTTCCAAAACGATTTGCCGGATTTGGACTATTTGGTGATTTATCAATCTTACATTGCACTTTGTGAGATTAGATTCAGAACCGTGACAGGAGTCCGAACTGTAGTAGCTAGAACCCAATTCCCACCCTCTCTGAAAGGGAGGCGCGCGGAGAGAGTTCGGGGCGGTCTACACTTCTCTTTTTCCAGGGCCTATTTGTCTTAGGATGTGGTAATGTTTCAGCTATTCTGCTCTCAAGTCCAAGGGGTCCATCGACAACTATTGGACTTTCTTTAGACTCTACTGATGATAATCTTCTCATTGCTTCACAGGTCATTAGGCCAAGAACCTGTAGGCTAATACTTCCAAATGTTGAAGAAGAGCCGGCTGCTGAAGCTCAGAATATGGAGAAAGGTTGCATCAATTTTCCCATTGAAAGTAAACAAGTCCCATCTGCCCATTGAAAGTATCAAATTGAAGAGGGTGATGTAGTTGCTGAGGGTACTGAGGACCCAGAGGTCCCAAACCCTATTGATCTTGTTATCATTCTAGACCTTTTCATTCATTATGACCACTCTTTTGTTGGTTATGAAGACTTTGTCCTAAAGCCCCTAAGGAGGAGCGTGCAGCCAATGAGCCACTTAAAGTTGAGCTGCCCCAGACAGAAGTCATTTCTAGGGATTCATCTCACTCCACTAAGTCTCTTCTTGCTCGCCATACTATTACTTCTGCTACTCCAGTTGTGGGGGGTGAAGGTGCAACAGTTATTTCCAAAATAGAGTCTTTGCGCTTGATCCATCTTGCAGAGGTAGCTATTAACTTGGCGACCACTACTGTTACCACTGTCGCTGGTACTTCTAATCCCATAACTTTGGCTACTTTTGAGCAACTTACTGACATTTACCCCACTCATTTTCTTGAAGTGCCAGCTAATCTTGGGGGGTCATAGGACTTCTTTGCAGGGATGGACAATACTGTTGTCCTAGATTTGAATATTGGGGACTATCACATGGACCATCTTCTTTCAGACCGGTAAGGTGGTGATGTTAGTTTCGGCTTATCTCGTGAGATTAGTTCGCCTGGTCACCTTCTGGTATCTATTCATTCCAATGTCGCTACAAATGCTGGACAGTCTTCTTTAGGGGAGGTGGGTCGACCCCAGACTTTTGGTCGTTCTGAGAGCCTTTCTCTTACAACCCAAGCTGGTGGTGCCATGGCAGAGTCTCCTTTATAAACTACTGGGTTTTTGCTAAGGCTACCCCCATACTCATCCGCATCCAGGCGCTACATCCTAACACCTTCACTGCTTTTAATGTTCCAGGCTCAATGGTGCAGATGGCATTGTTAGAGTCTTTCACTGATTTTGTTCACGATCTTGCCACTAAAAGGGTCCTAACGACTTCAGGCAAGTTTGTGGAAGGTGTTGAGGCAAACCTTAGTGGGTTTGAGAGGAATGACTTGAACTTGTCTTGGATGAGGGCAAGGCTCCAGGTGGTTGATGGGTTCCTTGAGCACGCTGATAACATAGCCATGATTACTTCTCTAAATGGGACCATTAGAGATTGCGAGGGCATCTTAGAGGAACATCGTCAGAACCTGGCTGGTTCAAGGAGAAGGATTATGTCCTTATTATGTAGCTACCCCAAGATGTTGGGTTGATAGACTCCTTGATGAAGGGTCTAATATGATGTAGTTCTCTTTTTCTTTTTCTTTCTTTCTCACAACTTCTTTTCAAACATTGTAATCATGTTCTGGACGTTTGGCTTTTTTTTGAAAATGTATGGATGTTTGGTAGTACTTCTGAGTTTTATTTCATTACTTTCTTGACATTATTTTACATAGCTTCTAAAGATAAGCAAAACTCTTTCTATGAACAAAACTTCAACATGACTAAGTCTTTACATGGATAAAATTTCACCAAGTATGGAAAACTTTCTTCACACTAAGTGTTGGGAAATATTAACAAAGACTTGAAACTGTTTGTTAACAAAACTAAGGAAAGTATTCCTTTACATACTTGGCATTTACAAGGCCAATTTTGAACCCATCATCCACCCTCACCAACTTGTAGTACCTATTGTTACTTGCCTCAGCAATTTCGTAATGGCCTTCCCATTTTGGTGAAAACTTGGGGATTGGCTACCCCTACATGATTGAATCCATTGTTTTCCACAAGAGGTCCCCTTCTATGAACTTTTTGTTCTGGACAGATTGATTGTAGGTGTGGGCTATGGACTGATGGTATTTTTCCATTACCCACAAGGCCCGATCTCTTCTTTCTTTGGCTGCATCTATGTCACTTCTTTTGGTATCTGGAACCAAGTGTGTTGACATAGGCATTCTTGCTGAGGGTACTACCAACTCAACTGGTAGCACGGCTTCGGACCCATACACTAGGGAAAATGTGGGTTGCCTGGGTTGTCTTCCTTTTCGATGTTCTGTATGTCCAAAGTGCTATGGGGAGCTGTTTAGGCCAAGTGCCCCCAGCTTCATCCATCATCTTGCTCAATATTCGGATATGGGTCTTGTTAGTTGCCTCAGTTTGTCCATTCCCTTGGGGGTAATATGGAGTGGACTTGTGGTGCTTGATCCGATAAGTGTCCAGTAGTCTTCCCACATAGCGATTTACAAAAGGAATTCCATTGTCAGACAACATCACTTTAGATGTGCCAAACCTACAAATGATGTTTTCCTTGATAAAGTTGGCTACTCCTGCACCATCCACCTTTCTCATTGGTATAGCCTTTACCCATTTGGTGCTAACTTCAATCGCAACAAGTATCCATCAGTAAACTTGGCCTGCTGTGCTATGGGGCCTCTCAAGTCAAACGCCCAAGTATGGAATGGGTAGGGTGTCTTGACATTGTGTAGCTTAACTACCGGTACATATATCAGATTCCTACACTTTTGACAAGACTAGCAACTCCTTACAAAGTTCTTAGAATCCTCCTCCATCGTCGGCCAATAGTAGCCGAGGTGAATAAGGTGCTCATATAGTCGTTGTACTCCTCGATGCTCTACTTTGTGGGCTTCCTTTAGCACTTCATTTGCCTCATCTTTAGACAAACATGATAAAGGTGCCTTGTAGGTCGACTTTTTGTGATCCTTTCGGACACAACTAGCCCTACAGTTTGGACTCCCGTGGTTCTGAATCTGATTCCACAAGTGCAATGTGAAATAGATAAACACAAAAGAGTCCAAATCCGGTAAATCTTTTGTTAAATCGATTTTGAATAAAAAAATGCGAAAAATGGACTGCTTTGCTAGATACAGAGCCACCACCTAAATATTTTTGGAAAATTTAGGGAACCTATGACTCATGCCAAGGGCCACGTGTCCGTCATCACCAAGATTGTTTCGGCTCGGGAACCTAGGTACGAGAGGGGAAGGTCATGAATTGAGCACCCCACTCACCCGATCAAAGATCGGTCTCTACTAATCATGATATGATTTTTATTTATATTACATGCTCTTGTTTCGATTATTAGGCTAGCATTACTATGTGATGCGCACACAAGTATAGACTAATTTGCAAAAATTGGAAACACTTTGATTCATGTTTGTTTTGAAAATTATTTCAAATATGTACCACTTGAAAAAGTGATCTGATATATACATTACTCAAATTATTCAAATTCAAGCAACTAGCCTTCATCCACAGACATTCAAGAGTTATATTAATTAAGCACTTAGCCTCATGGCAAGCATGCTAAACATGACAACAATCACATTCATGCAATATGCTAAATCTCAAAAGCTCTCACCTAGTACTCCGAGGTTAGCTAAAAGAAACAAAAGAGTTAGAAAACATGTATGCTCCTAACTAATACAACATGACTAATGCAACAAACGCGATATGTAACTAATAGGCTCGACTACTAATTTATTACATGTGAGTCAATTTGATAGCATGCGGTTAAGCACCTTTTCAAAGAAGTATTTAAACGACAATGCATTGTTAGAATAATGAACCGAGCCTCGATGCATGCACGACAAATGGATGCAAACATGGAGATGCTAAAAGAAACATGATGTTCTAAACTACCCATCCTAAGCAAGTAAATAAAAGAGAGAAAGACGTGGGGTTGGAAGACATACACATTATTATAAGCTTAGCCCTCACGTAGGAGGGTCTGAATGAGTAACCTGGCTAATTAATTAACTAACTAACTATTACAAACCCAAATGAATAAATTAGCTAGGCTACTTAACTAATTATTACAACAACAAATTAATTAATTATTCTAGCTAATTAAATAAGTACAACACATAGCTATTCTAACTAATTAGTTACAAGCCCTCTACTCCAAGCATAATTACAACATCATCTTGACGAATCCTGAGAATCGAGGGACGGCTCATGCATGGATGCGGATTTTCACCCGATAATGCTCTCCGTTTTGCTACTGGAATGCCTCTGTTCCTCAGTCACAGTTGGAAAAAAAAATGCACTATTTTTCACCTTAGTTTCTACTCTGCTCTGCTAGAAAAAGGGCACTGCCTACCTAGAAAAACTGGCCGGCAACCCAGAAGTAATGGCCAACAGGCCACTAATAGTGGGTTGCCGTCCAGAAGAAGTGGCCTGCTGGCCACTAATGTTGATTCTTTCCTGTAACAACATAGGACAAACAAAGCACAAACTAGAGTATTCTCAGGAGATGTTTGTCCACCCTACCTCTCCTTATTAGCAAACAGGTTAAAGGAGGAGTAGGCTTAATTCACAAGCCATCAATCGGTGCAATCACATTACATGATGACTTATGAATTAAGGGACATAATTCAATAAATGCATAACAAAAGACCAACAAAACCTCCTCCCTATCATAGATTGATCAAGGGAAGTCGTTGACATTGACTCATGAACCGTTTACATTACTAACAAGTATGAAACAACTCAAGACTCAATTGATTCAATTAACGTCCGATTAAACCCAAGTTGATTTTATCTTGCGTCACTTTTAGTCCCAATTTTATTACTTCATTTTAATTACCATCCATCCTTTAGTTCATTAAGTCCGAAAGTGAGCTTTAAGTCCTCTAATGGAAAGGAGTACCAAACCAAGTGTTGTTTTAGGCATGAGAGAATTGTCATACCGTTGGTAATGAACCGCCAAAGGGATTAAACCATTAAGCACAACAACCTCAATCTCAAGCTTAACAAGCAAGTAGTTTGAAACAAATTTCAAAGCAAAGAAAAAGCCAAGAAAGAAGGGAGATTGTAGAGGTGATTAGAGATGAAAACAAGTATGGAAAACAAGAAATAAACAATATCAACTCAAATAGGTTGGTGGCTAAGGCCTAAACCACGAAACCTATGAGGACCATTACACTACAAGCATGCTATTCAAAGCTCAAATGCAATGAACAACTAAAAACAATACTAAAACAGTCAAAAACAGTGCTGGAATGAAGACAAAAATAGCTAAAACATGGAGCAAGTTAAGCTAGTAAGTAAGCACAAGGAGTGGAGGCTACCCCCTCCATTTTTGGGACTTCAAAACATGATTTTAGCCTATAAAAAAACTCTGAGATCTAGTAGTAAAAAGCCCAAAAAAAGATAATAGAAATGTGGGAAACACAAGGGCAAAGACCTAAGAAGTTAGGTGTAAAGAAAGGTGATCCACCCCTCCACCCTTAATGGCCTTAAACCACAAGTTTCAGCCCAGAAATTCAGTGTAAAAATAGTCCAAAAAACAGTCCACAAATAGTAGAAAAGATGGCAAATAAAGAAGGGAAACAAGCTAAGAATTATACCTCTTGAAAAGGGATACTATTTTTGAGTTTCAAACCAACAAATACACACCCTCAAGAGCTAAATGCGAGCTCAAAAGCACCTCAGCACAAAAACCACAAGGTTTGGTTTAGAGTGTATAGACCAAGAGTGAAGAACTTGCAAGAGAGAGAGAGAATTGTAGAGAGAGAAAAAATTTGCTCCAAATTTTTCTAACCTTGAAAGCAAGAGGGGAGGTCCTCTATATATAGAAAAACATGAGACCTCCTAATAACCATATAGACACATATGGACTGGTGCATGCACCTGTGGAAACAGCTGGCACAATTGGCAAAAATATCTGAAAAAACACACAAGTGGACGACAGGCCACATTACTGGCCGGCAGTCCACACTAGTGGGTCTGCAGGTCCCAGGATGTTTAGGCTTGAAAAACTGCTATTTTGGTCCAAAAACAAGGCAAGAGGTTCACATGGTTTTGGGGCTCAAAGCTGAGGCATTCTGCTGAGGACTTTGAGCATTTGAAAAACATATACAAATTCATCATTGGGTGTGCAATCGGTGGCGCCCAAGTCTTAAGGGCCGTCAAAAATGGGGTGTCTACATACCCCTTTAAAGCTTCTTCGGTATAGCTTCCCTTAGTCAAGGAAGAAGCAAATGGCCCGCCTATTAACTCTGATTGCGTCGGCTCTATTCTCAGACAGTTTGTCATTTTCAAGGAAGTTAATGTATGATTGTCTCCATTCGTCACTACTTAAGAAATGAGCTTCTTCTTCTTTAGGATAAGATTGGCACTTTGCACATTGCCTCTGCAACTCAGTGCTTTCCTTTTCCATCTTTGGCCAATAATAACCTTGCCTTTGTGTCCGTCAGTATAGACAGATATCTCCATCTCCACAAGACTTAACATGGATCTGCTTAAGTCTGTAAGTTGCCTCTTGTCTACCGACGTATCTTGCTAAAAGATTGTTGGGGCCACGAAAGTACAACTCCTAGGAGCAGGAACGATGCAAGTTCTGCTGGTCTGATAGCTCCTTGGCTTGTTTTCGGCTATTGGATTTTGTCTTCTTCTCACCACTCAAAATCTTGCTCTGCATGTCCCTCAGCTAACACTGCTAGTGTTATTCTTTTCTCGATGACAATGGCTATACTATTATCTAGTATATCCACCTTTGTTCCCAATGTAGCTAGGGCATCAGGAAAACGATTATGTGTTCGAGGGGTGTGCTGGATCTAGACATCATCAAACTAAGTAAGCAACTTCTGAACTATGGTGTGGTATAGGGCCAAAAGAGGCTCCTTTAAGGAAAAATTACCGAGTGTTTGCTTCATGAACAATTTGGAATCGCCCCAAATTTTCAACTTGCGGAGGCCTTTTTTTTTCGCCGCAATCAGGCCCAATATCAATGCCTGATACTTAGCCTCATTATTTGAACATTCAAAGTCAAGCTTGTGCGATAAGTGAACTTCTCTCCATTTTGACTTGTCAGTGTTATGCCAGCACCACCTTTTCCAACCCGAAGGCTCCATCAAATTTCAAGTCCTAGTAAGTTTCAACTTCTACTACTGAGACATAAAGCTCACTAGGTAAAGATACCTCCATAGGTTCATATTTTCCAGACCGGAACTATGCTAGCAAATCTACAAGTGCTTGGCTCTTGATAGCCCTTGGCGTAATGCACGTGATGTCATATTCTGCCAAGGCCAACAACCATCTCGCCATTCTCCCAATTAGAGTGGGCTTGCTCAAAAAGTATCGGACTAGATCACTTCTGGTCACAACCTAGATTGGATGTGCCAAAACATAATGGCATAACTTTTGCATTGTGAAGATTAAGGCCAAATAGTGCCTCTCAATTAGTGTATACCATGATTCAACACCATTAATTTTCTGACTAATGTAATAGACTGGCTTTTCAATGCCATCTATGTCTTGGACAAGTAAAGCTCCAATAGACCAAAGTGTGGAGGTAAGGTAAAGTAGCAGAGGCTTTCCAGGTTGTGGGGCAATCATGGTAAGTGGTGAGGTAAGTGCTTTCTTTACCATATCAAAGGCATGTTAGTGGTCTTACAACCACTCGAACTTGTGCTTCCCTTTCAGCAGCGTCCCAAAGGAAAAGGTTATTTCAGCAAGGGCTGGAATAAACCTCCTGAGGTATGACACTTTGCCTGGGAATTTCTTGAAGGCCATTTGAGAGTGTTGCGGTGGCATCTCCATGATTGATTTAACTTTATCTCCATCTGCTTCAATCCCACGTTGGTGTACCAAGAAGCCAAGGAACTTTCCTGCAATAATTCTGAAGGCGCACTTGAGAGGATTCATCTTTAGGCGAAATTTTTGACAATGCTAGAAAAAAATTTCCAAGTCGCAGAGGTGTCGATTCGCCTCGATGGACTTTACTACTAGATCGTCCACATATACTTCTACCTTGTGGTGTAGCATATCATAGAATACTGCAGTCATAGCCCATTGGTAGGTTGTCTCGTATTTTTCAAACCGAAGGGTATCACAGTATAGAAAAAATTTCCCAAGGCCGTTATGAATGCTGTCTTTTCTGCATTTTCTGGTGTCATCTTTATCTGATTATAGCCACTAAATCCGTTCATCAAAAAGAATATCTGATGGCCTACAGTGGAGTCGACAAGGGTGTTGACATGGGGCAATGAAAACTCGTCTTTTAGATAAGCCTTACTCAGGTCACGAAAATCTACGCAGACCCTGATCTGGCTGTTCCTCTTCTTCACAGGCACAATAATCGCTAGCCAAGTTGGGTACTATATGGGCTCAATGAACTTGGCCCTCTGTAACTTCTTTACCTCTTCCTTAATCTTTGTTTCCAGATCAGGATGGTATTTTCTAGCATGCTATTTTACTGGTCTGGAGTTTGGAAATGTGTCAAGGTGATGGGTGACAAGAGATGGGTCAAGGCCAGACATCTTGTCATACGCCTAAGCAAAGACATCACTGTACCACTTTAGTAGTGCTACTAACTCTACCTTAGTTGTTAGAGCCAAGGTACTACTAATAAACACAAGTTTACTTTGCCTTGGTAAATCGCTGAGGTTGACCTCAGCAAGTACCTCCTGCTGCGACTTAGGCCTTTCTTGCATGCACTTTGGAACTATTTCATGTGTCTTAACTAACCTTTATTCAGACGGTTCATCATCACACTTATTTATCTCGGGGCCATCCTCCCAGAGTATGAAGTCTAGCCCCCCAAGACCGTCACAAGTAGTAAATTGTCTTGCTACCCTCACACACTTTAACAATCTTTGGCTAGGGACTTGTAGACTTGCTACTCCTCTTGTGCACATTGCTTGCTGGAGATGCCTCCACATCTCGAATGTCTTCCCACCTTGGCAACTTTACCCCCACAACTTTGCCAGTTCTTGGGGTTTTATCAGTTGACAACTCAGTAAAGAAAATTGCATTAGAGTAGTGTGCCTTCTCTATTCCAAAAGGCTTTTTGGATGCATTTATGGTCACTGTTCTCTTACCAGTTTTGCCTTTACACATTGGTGATAACTTGACGGGATAGCCCCATATCGACGCATCTAGGCTCTGCCAAGTATCATATGGTAATTTGTATTTGCCTCAATCACATGGAACTTAGTAATGAAACGGATCTCGCCAACTGCTAAGTTTACTACAACGTACCCCTTAGTAACTTTTTTCTTATTACCAAAGCCTGTCACAGTGATGGGTTGGCAAACCATCCTGGATTATGGAATATCGGCCTTCGTAAAGCTGTCGGTAGTCATGATGTTTATGGATAGCGCCCATTAAGGAAAACACGCTTGAACTCTACATCGTTTATGTAAGCTATGACAAAGAAAGAGCCATGTCTGCCTCTGGAAAAGTAATGGACCCATAGTCTTCTTGTATTCGCCAAGGCACATACTCCTTAGCCTCAGCAACTTCAGTATGATACACTTCAGAGATGTTGATGATGGCCTTTGTCGCCTCTAATCTAGTGGCTTGGCTCAGCCCTAGCTAGTCAAAGAAAGTGAGAAACTTGACAAAGTTTTGCAAGGCATGGGTATGGGTATCCTCTACGAGTTTTCCCTCTGCAGGTACTGTTTTAGGAAGTTGGCCCGCTACAATTTCTTCAAACCCATCATAGTAGGATGCCATGTGCACTTGATCGCGTACAGGCCCAAGATACCCAATCATATGTACATTCTTCCCCTTCTGCTTATGGTTAGGATAGGGGTTCTTTTTTACATCGCGGTTACCCACATATTTGAATTTCAACTTGTTCGCAGCAACTTTCTTTTTGAAGATGCTTTTCAAAGTCTAACAATCCTTATTAGGGTGTCTAGCAGCTCTATGATAGATACAATAACCTGGGCTCTCTTTGTTCTTCTTGGTCGGGGGAACATCAACTTATGGTAAGGTAAGTTCACCATCAGCTACCCACTCTTTGACCAAGGCTTTGACATTTTCAAGATTGCAATGATAAGGATTTCTATCCTCATAACTCTTCATCTTCTGAGAGGATGATGCCTCTTCTTACAAGCGACTCCCTCCTAAGGAGGTTACCATAGCAACTCTACTACTACAGAGTAGCGGGAACTATTATCAGATCTCTGCAAGGGGCTCGTGGTACTAAGATTCTTGGTTGCTTCAATCAAGGCCAAAAAGGTAGGCAAATTATGGTTTAACAAGAAAAATTTGTAGTCGCGTATGGCACCTTCCACACATATGCTGACTAAGTGAGTCTCATTTACTGGTTCATGGCAATCAATGACGTTGTCTTGGAATCGTTTGACTTAGTCCAATATGTCTTCACCCTCTTTCTGAACATCTTGCCCAAGTGTGAGGGTTGTGACTTTTTCTTGGACTTGGAAAAATTTCGTGTGAAACTTGTTCACTATCTCCTCCCAACTCTTGATCAAGTTGAGCTCTAAGTTCACATAGTAGCTGTAGGCCCTTTCAGTGAGTGATTTGGAAAAGTCTCGAAGGCACAGAAGGTGCTCACTACCACGGACACCAAGGGTTTCAATAAACCTCACCACATCTTCTTTGGCGTTGCCTTGCTTCCCATCCAACTTCACAAACTTGGGAAATATATAGCCAACTGGATATGATATGACCAGTATTTCTTGAGGATATGAGGGCTTAACATTTGGATTTGGGAGAGATGGCACTTACTTTTTGCTACGTTCTTACTTAAGCATAGCTTGGACATCAGCTCGAGTGACAAAGTGAGTAAGCTGGTAAGGACCAGTCTGCTCTTGGGTAACTGAACCAGCAGTTGTACCATTTGCTTGAGGTATCGCCAAAGGTACCTGGATTGGAGCCTGATTCTCAGGGAGCGGGTTAGGAGCTGGGTTTGGAACTGCTACAAGTGGAGGCGCCTATGCTAGAACTGGCCTGGATGCGATGGCCATAATAGCATCGGTGAGAGTTTACAAGGCTGTCAAAATCTTTGTTTGTGTGTCTTGAAAGGACTACAATGCTTTAACTACAACACTATGGTCGTGGTCCTCAACATGTGCTGCTCTGCCATTAGAAGAACCTTGCTGCTGTGGTTGCTGTTGAACTTCATCTTCTGCCATTTTTTTCGGCGAAGTATGCAACCCACTGTGAGTATAGAACATCAACAAAGCAGCCTCCCCAGTCAAGTCGCCAAAAATGTAGGGGGTTTGAGATGAACAATGGTTAAGATAGTGATTAAAGAGGCAAAACTATGTTAATGATCCAAAGGATCTGGGTTGGCTAGAGCATGAGTCAACAAAAATCTGGGAAAGTTGGAGAATGAGTAGTTAGGGGAGGATGGAGCAAGTGGTTTAAGGAGAAAACAATAGTAGTGCACAAATGGGCAGCATCTCTCCAAGTCCCCAAAAATCCTTCTTTTGGACCTTGGGAAATGGGTCCTATTTATAGCCTTTTCATTGGCACCAAAGGATATCAAGTGGCCAAATAAAGTGAGGACATGTGTCCCTAAGAATCACATGGAATATTCTACCTTAGACCATCAGGCTGAAGGTGCCATGTGTCCATCTGCATGTACTATGTACTATCTGTTTGGCACAGATGCCTCAGTAAGTTCACTTACAGCAAGAGTGTTTGCTGCTACAACTTGCCTCCTCAGCTTGAACCTCGGCAAGTGCACTTACGATGGTAGTGTTTACCACTGCACTTGTCTTCTTAGTTCAATTTAGTGAAGACATGCATTTTGAGGAATTCATAGCAAGCTATCAGTTATATTCGTGGTCACCTTAGCGATGCCTCCACCTTTACCACCTAACCATAAACTCCCTAGCTTCCCAAGGCGAAGGCCACTACCAGGCCCACTATTAGCTATGTTGTGCCTTAGTACCATGCCCAAGAGGGCTTCCTTATTCCTACCTATGCAACCAAGGCAGGTCTATAACCTGGGTAAATAGGAAGGGAGTCTTTTGCTTTCCGGCTGCCTTGCTCCCATTTTCGCAGGGTCACCGCAGTATACTGGTATCTTTGGACCTGCTATTAGCTCCAACTAGTAAGTTTTGGGGTCTGCTACCAGTGCCAAGCTAGTGAGCTTCGGGGCCGACTATCATTGTCGAGCTAATGATGACTTTGGGGGCCTGTTATCAGGGCCAAGCATTTGCCTCTACTTGTGAAGGGGAAACTTCTCCCAAAGACTACTATCAGCTTGGTAGAGTCTCCCCTCCGCAAGTTAGTGGCGACGGTTGTAGCTGCTACGGCGGCTATTTTCCTGTGGCAAGTTCAAATGACAGCACTGATAAAACTAGAGATGGCGGTGCCGGCAAAGTACCTCCACAAGTTGACAGTTACAAGTGTTGCCTTTGCAACTTAGTTGCTTCGATTTTCTCTTTCCCTCAGCAACTTCAAATGGCGACGCTGCCAATACTTAAGATGGCAGCGCCGACAATACTAGGAATGACGGCACTGAGACAAAGGACATCAGCAACTGGCCGTTGCAAGTGTTGTCCCCGCAACTTGGCGCAGACATTTTCTTCATGGAGCTTGTTTAGATCTTTGGCTGGTCAGACCTGCTCCGACCCGCTATTGACCCACTTCCTTTTGGCTTTTGCCCAAACTCCTTTAATCATTCTTGGTCGCCTAACAGGGGCGACCTTCGCACTTAGGTCCATACTTATTTTTGACCTTAATTTTTGACCCTTTACAACTTGAAAATTTACTAAGTGTGAAAATTGAGTTTTTTCAAAACTTACAATTTTGAAAATAATTTTGGCGATAATTGTTCCTTATATATTAAATAGTGTAATTTGATTTTATGGAATTTTTCTGCGAAGTATTAACCCGTTTACTACAACATCAAACTTAGAAATTTCAGTCAGAAATTTATTTTTGTACTAAAACTAGGGGAACTACTTTTTCATTTAATTAGATTTTGATGTCTTAATTAGATTTTGATGTTTTTGTATTTTTCTTTGAATTCAAATGGAGGGTATTTCCTTATTTATATTATAAACTTATGTAAATGTTTTCATTTAACATTTACTTAAATGATTACATATAGAGATAGTGTTGATATGTAGGGAGTGCCTTAGGAATTGAGCCTGTGTAAGTAACTGTCTCCTTCTTCTTTCCCCTCTCCTAAGCTGCAAAAAACCCTAATTTATCTCTCTAGAGAATCTTCCTTCTCACCAAGAAAAGGCCATGTGGAGATAGTGATTCTCATCGATTGGATTTCGATTTCGTAAAGAGTTCTTCTTGAATCTTGCTTCTTTGCTCTCATTCTTGATGTAGGGGTACTTTTAACTTGATATATCTATGATTTGAGATATATATATATATATATATATATATATATATATATATATATATATATATATATGTGGTATTTTCATAGTTATAGTAATGTATGAGATGATTTTGTGATATAAAGTAGGTTTGATAAACAAAAGGGGCTTATACCTCATGTTTTGAGAAAGATTATGAATGTTCTTGTTGATTTTTGTTGTTGATGATGAATATTGACTCCCTAAGTATAAAAGAGAAAAAAAGTCCCAATTTTCTTAAAATCCCTAGTTTTAAAACTTAATTTAATAATGGTGCTTGGTTCAATTGATTCATAAATCTTGGAATTGGGTGAACGATTATGGTAATGGTGTTGAGACATGAGATTTGGTGAACCTTCTTGGATACTTGTATTGAAATAGATAAACATTGAAATAGTGGAATTCAGAAGTTAGAGAAATCTCTGGTCGTTTGTGTTGTTAAATTTTAATTATGAATTGAATATACCTTAAGTAAATTAGATTTGAAAAACTTATGCATAATGTGCATTATAATTTCTCCCATGTGATTTTACAATCTTGTGGAGGTTTGGAAAAGGTTAAAAGGGGGTAAATATCGTATGGGTCTGGATTGTTGAGTCGGGTTTTGAGTAATGGGTTATGTGTTATATTTAGTACTTGCGCGGGGAGTCAAGGTGCCCAATTGCCCTATCTTAAGCTTATCAACGTACGAATGTGGGAAATAATTTTTGGGTGTCCACGAGCCCACCGTTTTTAGAGCCAACAAATGTGGACAAACATAGTTTTTGGTGTCCACGAGCCTGCTATTTCAGGAGTCGGTAAATGTGCAAGGGAAAGGTTTTGAGTGCCCATTGCCCTATTGGTTTTAGAGTCAGCAAATGTGGAAATATTTTCTATATATAAATCTATATATGTATGTATAGTTTTGTCGCTCTTGCTTGGGACGTCATAGCATATTTACCACCCCATAGTTGTAGATAAGACTTTGAATGGAAATCGTGCATTGAATTTTGGTTTTTAAAGGAGAAAATATGGCTTTTATCCTAACAAGTGCGTGGCATGATCATATGCATCTCAATTATTTATGTCTTATTAATAGTATTTCCTACTGGGCATTAGCTCACCCCTAACTAACAACATTTCAGGAATGGATGGTGTGACTCTGCCCAAGTGACAAGGCAGTGAAGATTTTTGAATGGAGCACGTGGGCTTGTTGAATGTTCTTTGTTGAACCTCCGGAGTTAATGTGTTTTGGAACTGAATGTCCAGCCTTCTTGTGAAATCAAAGACTATCCTTGAAAATGTGTATGCCGTTAGGGCACTATACTTTTGTTTTCTCCTACTCTTTGAATTGTTATTACTACTAATTGTATGTTAAAGGAATAATGATGTATAGTTCACCTGGAATAGTTCAATGAGAAATAAATTATTTTGTGTGAAAGACCATGTTCTTTAATTGTGTTCATTGAAATGATTGGAAAATATTTAATGGTCTTAATTATAAAATGAAGGATAAAATTTGGGGCATTTCAATGGATTGGCGCAAGTCTCAAAC
The DNA here is from genome assembly GCA_030407325.1 of Camellia japonica. NCBI lineage: Eukaryota > Viridiplantae > Streptophyta > Magnoliopsida > Ericales > Theaceae > Camellia > Camellia japonica. Next base: position 161,169,041 of record JAPPVO010000019.1, on the reverse strand, counting down.
CAGACAAAATTGTGGATTGTGTGAGCAACGGGGTCATTATCAAAGGAGATGTCCAAATAGCAATGTGACAGCCTCAAGTAATAGATCACATAACTAATGATTATCTAAATCGATTTTACCATGTGTTGTACTTTAATATTGAATGTAATGTTATTAATATTAAGTGACTATGTTGTATGATATGTCGTATCATTTCTTAATATAAAAATGTGTTATAACATAATCCCCTTAAGTGATGTGTTGCGTCTTTCTCCGAGTGTTTCAAAAAGAGAGTAAGGGGTGCCGCATCGATGCTTGGGTGCGGTGAAAAATGAGCAAAGGTTGTCACATTTTTCTAGACGAGCGCAGATAAAGAAGCTAGTCTAAGACTATAGGTTTAGGATAGCTACATGAAATGTAAGAACTTTAACTGGTAAAACTGTGGAATTGGTAGAGGTCATTATTAGGAAGAGAGTCAGTATAGCTTGCATACAAGAAACTAAGTGGACGGGTGAGAAAGCTAGGGAAATAAAGGATACTGGTTTTAAACTATATCATAGTAGCAAGGATAGACACATAAATGGGGTAGGAATAGTAGTTTCCAAGGGTTTTGTAGAAAATATAGTCGCAGTCATTAGGAATGATAGGATTATGTTAGTTAAACTAATTATTGGAGAGAATATAGTGAACATTGTTAATGCATACACCTCCCAAGTAGGATTAGATAATCAGACTAAGAGAGAATTTTGGGACCAAATGGATGATGTATTATAAGAGATACCCATAGGAGATAACCTAGTTATAAGTGGAGATTTTAACGACCATGTAGAAATAGATAAATTAGGTTATGAGAAGGTGCATGGTGGGTATGGTTTTGGTGATAGAAATAAGGTTAGAGAGAGTATTTTATATTTTGCGTTAGCTTCTGACCTGGTGGTGGCCAATACTATGTATAAGAAGAGAATAAGCATTTGATAACTTTTAAGAGTGGGTCAATTCAGCAATTGTAAGGTGATTCCTGGAGAGAGCATGATGTCTTAACATAGGATATTGGTACTAGATTTATGCTTTAAAGGACATTACCAAGCTAGGAAGGATAGTAGGTGTCGTAGGACGAGATGGTGGGACCTAAAAGGGAAGAAACTGGAAGTATTTAAGAATAGAATGGATATAGAAGGTACTTGGGACTTGGAAGATGATGTTAACACTATGTGGAACTCAATGGCCAATTGTATAAGGAGAATCTCAAGGGAAGCCCTTGGAGAGTTGAAAAAAAAGGAACCCAACTATAAGGAAACTTGGTTGTGGATGGAGGAGGTTCAGATGGTAGTAAAGATGAAAAAAGAGTGCTTTAAAAAGTGGCAGAAGGATAGAACTGAGGAAAACCTTAAGAGCTATAGATTGGCTAATAAGGAGGTCAAAAAAGTAGTAAGAAAGGCTAAGTTGAAAGCCTATGATGACCTATACACTAGACTAGATAGTAAGGAGGGAGAGAAAAGAATATATAAACTTGCTAAGATGAGAGAGAGAGAGAGAGAGAGAGAGAGAGAGAGAGAGGAAATTAAGAGATTTTAAGGACTTTAAGGTGTTGGTGAAGGATGAACAGATTAAGGAGATGTGGAAGAACTATTTTGAGAAGTTGTTAAATAAGAAACATGGAGGAAGTCAAAAGTGGAGGAAAGTCAAAAAGAGAGGAAGAAGCTAGTAATAAGGAAAACCAAGACTACAAGTAGGGATGTAAGAAAAATTTAAAAAAAATAATAATATTAATAAGTATAATAAATTATTAATATTAATTAATTAACACTATCATGCATATAACCTAAGTTAGTATACCCTTATTATATATAATCTTAACTCTAACTCACTATTCTTGAAGGCCTAGTATTTATTTTTAGTTTTTGTTTGTATCTTTGTTAATTTAGAAATTGTAAAATATTTATTAAATGGATGGATAGGATATGTTTGAAATGGTTGACAAATGACTAATCAATATTTTTACATAAATGAGTGACTATACTAAAAAATGGCTTAAATTCGAAAGATACTAAACTGAATAAACTGCATCAAACCGAGTTGTTTCAACTGGTGCAGTTTGATAGGAGAAGCAGTCTGTATCGGTGCTCAAAATAATAAAACCGACATATCGATTCGGTGAAATTTTTTACCTAAATACCAACTGTACTGAACTAATTACATCCCTAACTATAGGTTCTATCGCAAAATTAGGAACTTTCAAGTGGAGATTATACTTAAGGAGATGAAATTGAATAAACCTTTAGGACCTGATGATATTCCTATTAAAACTTGGAAACATTTGGGTAAAAGGGGGGTTGCTTAGTTGACTAGGTTATTTAGCAAGATTTTATTGACTAGGAAAATGCCAGAGGAGTGGAGGAAGAGTAATTTAGTGCCTATAAGAATAAAGTGATGTTCAGAATTGCAACAACTAAAGAGGAATCAAGCTAATGTGTCATATAATTAAAGTGTGGGAGAGAGTGATGGAATATCAATTGAGAGATATAACAGAGGTGTCAGATGATCAATTTGGATTTATGCCGGTTAGGTCAACAATGGAAGCAATCTATCTTTTGAGGAGAGTAATAGAAAAGTATAGAGAAAAGAAAAGAGACATTCATATGGATTTTATCAATCTTGAGAAAGCATATGATAGAGTGCCTTGGGATAAAAGGGTGGCAAAATGGTACATTGATGTAATTAGGGACATGTATAAAAGTGTAATGACCACTATTAGATCACTTATTAGAGAGATAAGTGAATTTTCAATTACTGTGGGGTTACACCAAGGATCAACCTTAAGTCTTTATCTTTTTACTTTAGTTATGGATGAGTTGATGAGAAATATTCAAGATGATGTGCCATGGTATATGTTTTTTGCAGATGATATCGTGTTAGTGGATGAGACTAGAGAAAGAGTTAACACTAATCTAGAGACATGGAGAGAAACACTTGAATCTAAAACATTTAGGATAAGCAAAACAAAGACAGAGTATATGGAGTGTAATTTTAGTAATGATAACAATGGAAGTAGCGGAGAAGTGAAGATTGAGAAGCAAGAACTACCTAAGAGTGAACATTTTTGTCATTTAAGATCGATTATCACAACAGTAAGGGAGATTGGAGCGAATGTGGTATATAGAATTAAGGCATGATGGCTTAAGTGGAGGAGTGTGTCTACGGTACTATGTAATAAATGAGTACCCACTAGACTAAAAGGAAAACTCTATAGAACGGCTATTAAACTAGTGATATTGTATGGGACGGAATGTTGGGCAACTAAGAAACAACATGTAGATAAGATGAGTGTTGCTAAGATGAGGATGCTAAGGCGGATGTATGGTAAGACTAGAAAAGATAGAATTAAGAATGAGTATATTCATGAATGGGTAGGAGTAGCATCGATAGAAGATAAGTTGAGAGAGAATAGATTGAGATGGTTTAATCATATACAACAGAGGCAGTAGTAAAGAGATGTGATACAGTGATGATAGATGGAAGTGTTAGGGGAAGGACTAGACCTAGATTGACGTAGGCAAGTGTAATAAATAGATACATGAATCTTTGCAATTTGACTAACCAAATGGTTGTTAATAGAGTCAAGTGGAGAAGAATGATTCATGTAGCCGATCCTATTTGATAGGACTTAAGGCTTAGTTTGGTTTGGTTTAGTTGATTCAGAGAGTTGTCACATTTTCAAATTGACTTTATCTTTTGTAAGACTAATAATAATGCATATGGCATTAGCGACTACCTATTAACATAGGTATTATCTTTTGTAAGGCTAATCATGCATGTTGCATTAGTGATTACCTATTTAGGATTGTGCAAAATATCGCTTGATCTACTAAAACTGCACCAATCCACATCAATCCGCATCGCTCTATCTACTAACTACGGTTTAAACTTTAAAATTTGTAATCTGCTTTTGAAACTGCTCTGTTCCACTATAGTTAATACATATATATATATATATATATATATAAACCTATAATGAAATATCAAAGTAAAAATAAGTGTGAGAGAGATTTAAGATGTGAAATTTGTTACAAATTAGTAGTTATATATATATAATATTATATAAAATTAGTTTGTGTTATATATATGAAAAATGTTATGCTAATTAGTGTTACATATTATGCAAATAATTGATAATTGGTTAGAATATTTTCCAATTCGCCAATCCATCCAAGTATTCTTCAAACTCTCCCATGGGCCTTTGTTATTGGAGATATAGTTTCTATCTGCATGTTTTAGTGATGGTTTTGTGATACCAAGTTTTGCTACTTTTTATTTTTCCACGGTTATAGGGAACAAGATTCAATAAATACAAACATAACATTCTTTTTTCATCAAGGTTTTCCTTTCTTTCCTTTGGTTTTTCCTTTTAAAATCTTAGATTTTTGCATTTGAGTAAATATGTTTAAGGTGTCATTTTTTTTATAGACAAATGATTGAGACACCTAATTTATCACCTTTAAAAATCACTTAATGATGTGTCTAACAAGTGTCAAATATTGATTTGAAACATTCCATCATGCAAGGTCTAACCTCAACGCCACATCATTAGGGGTTATTTAAGAGTGATAAAGGGTAATGTAGCATTGTTGTTTTTATAACTTTGGTTTTATTTATTATGATTTTCACTTATAGTTGTTTTGTTGATAATTCTCTTAGGTGAATGAGGCATTTTTTCATTAGCTTGTTATGAGAATAGAGAGAAACTAAAAGAGAGAGAGAGAGAGAGAGAGAGAGAGAGAGAGAGAGAATATAACTCTGTATATTTCAATGAATTATATTAATGAATGTATACAATACAATAGGAGAAGCCTGTATATATAGGCCAAGAAACCTAAGTATACAAGAAACCAAAGTAGTATAAGAATAGATAAGTATAGAAGATATACACATCTAATATACAATTGACACCCCCCCTCAAGCTCAAGGTGGTAAGGCAGATATCAACTTGAGCTTGGAGAGAAGATCAGAGAATTAAAAGGTGGTAATGCAGATATCAATTTGAGCTTTGAAAGTAAGTCAAAAAGCATCCTGGAGGATGAGCCTTGGTGAAGATGTTGGCTGTCTGATCGGCAGAGATAACAAAGATAAGACCAATAGTGCCACCAGTAACATGTTGCCGTGTGAAGTGACAATCAATCTTAATATGCTTGGTGCGATCATGGAAGACATCATTGTGTGCAATCTGAATAGCACTCTGATTGTCACAATAGAGGTTAGTGGCAGCAGGACAAGAAACTCCCATATTAGAAAGAAGCCAACGAAGCCACACTAGCTCTTGAGTAGTGTCAACAAGAGCATGATACTCAGCCTCAGTATTAGAACAAGTAATAAAAGTTTGCTTCTTGCTACACTAGGCAATGAGAGAGTCACCCAATAAGAAACAGAACCCTATAGTAGAACGGTGGTCAATAGGATTCCCTACCCAATCTGCATCAAAAAGGGCATGTAGCTGTAGAGAAGAGTGTGCTGAGTAGTGAAGACCATGAAACATAGTGCCTTTGAGATAGCACAAAATGCGAACAAAGCATCATAGTATGGAGAGCAATGAGCATCCATGAACTGACTGACAATGTGAACAACATAGGCAATGTTTGGATGAGTAATCGTGAGATAGACAAGACTACCAACTAGCTGACGATATAAAGTAGCATCAGATAATAGGTGACCATCAAGAGGTGTGAGACGAGTCTAAAGATCAACTGGAGGAGGCGCAGTCTTGCAATCGGTAAGACCAATACGAGCTAAGAGATCAGATGCATACTTGGCCTATGTAAGAAAGTAACCAGAAGGATCTTGAGAAATTTCCAAGCTGAGGAAGTAGCTAAGTAGACCCAAATCTTTCATCTCAAACTGGCGACTGAGGAACTGTTTGAGACTAGAGATACCCACTATGTCATTCCCAGTGATGATCATATGATCTATATATAGAAGAAGAAGAATAATACCACGCTCTGTCTTACGTATAAATAGAGTAGAATCATGGGCACTGGAGGAGAAGCCAAAGTCACAAATGGTAAAATTGAACTTGGCAAACCAAGCACGATGAGCTTGTTTCAAACCATACAAAGCACAACGAAGTTGTAAACTTTGGTGGATAGAATTGAGGAATCAGGAGGAGATTGCATATAAACTTTCTTAGTGAGATCACCATTGAGAAAAGTGTTCTTGACGTTTATCTGACATAGACTCCAATGGCGAGCAGCAGCAATGGCAAGGGGGCTGCGAACTGAAGTAAGACGAGCAACAGGGGCAAATGTTTCCTCATAATCAATCCCATATTCTTGAGTAAACCCCTGGGCAACAGGTCGAGCTTTTGTAATGCTCAATGGAACCATCAGAATGGGTTTTGATCTTGTAAATCCATTTGCAACTAACAGCACTCTTTCCAGGTGGAGGTCAACTACATCCTAGGTATGATTTTTATAAAAAGCTTGCAGTTCATCAATCATAACTTGCTGCCAAAGAGGGTTAGAGCAAGCCTCTCAATTGGAAGTAGGTTCATGAGAAGAAAAAACAGTAGAACCAACAATGAAATCACGAAGAAGTACAGAAGTGTTATCTGAGTAGAATGACGAAGAGGTACCTCTAGTATAGAAGATAATGGAGTAGAATCAAGGGATGCATGAGGCTTATTGTGAGAGAGAATGAAGACAGGACTAGGAGGTGGGGTAGGAGCAGGAGCAGGCTTAGGATTAGATAGTGGAGCAGCAGGACCAGAAGGCGAACCAAAATCCTCAAGATGGGCTACAGTCATTATGTCGGAAGTAGGGTCTGTATCAAGCTCATCAACAGAAGAGCAGGATCCGTAAAGAATGGTGTAGTAGGAGGAGTAGACAAATGAAACTTAGACAGAGAAGAGAACATCTTGTGTTTCTAAAATACCACATGACGAGAGACACGAAGATGACAAGAAAAAGGATCCCAACAACGATAACGTTAATGTTTAATCCCATACCCCAAGAAACAACATAAACGGGCGTGAGGTTCTAATTTGGTACACTCATGAGGTTGAAGAAGAACAAAACAAGCACATCCAAACACACGAAGACTAGTATAGACAGGAGGTGTGCCACGCTGATGCTCATATGGGGTTTAATTGTTAATGGTAAAAGAAAGGACACGATTGATAGTATAGATGGCTATGAGAGCAGCTTCCCCCAAAAAGCGTTCAAGACACGAAGAAGATATTAAAAGAGCATGGACATTGTCTAAGATATGGCTATGTTTGCGCTTAGCACGACCATTTTGTTAGGAGGTACTACGACAAGAATAGTGAGAAAGTGTACCATTTTGACGAAGGAATCTCAAAAAATGAGTTTCTTTATATTCCTGGGCATTATCAGCACAAACAATTTTAATGGTAGAAGAAAACTGCGTTTTGACCGTTTATGAAAAATCATAGTATATTTGGTGTAACTCATAACAAGATTTCATAAGAAATAACCACGTAAAACGAGTGAAATCATCTACAAATATGACAAAGTATTTAGACCCCCCCATAGCGGTATTAGGTGAAGGCCCCCAAACATCAGAGTGTATGAGATCAAAAGGTGCATGAGACATAGAGGTACTAGTATGAAATCGTAAAGTAGGTTGTTTGACAAGTTGACAAGATAGACAGTTGACTTTATCATTTGGAACGGGACCTAATTGACCACTTGAAACGAGAGATCATAAATGACCAAAAGACACATGACCTAACCAAGAATGCCATAAAGCAAGAGGGGAACTATTAGTTGCCTGAGCAGCAATCTGGATAGAAGAAGTACTAGATAATGGAATGCGCAGATGGCTAAGCTCGTACAGACGACCATGTCTACGACCTATCCCAAGAGTCTGTCCCATCTTTAGATCCTGTACAACACAACCAGTTGGAGAAAATAAAACAGTGAAGCCAAGATCACATAGTTGACCAATAGAGATAAGATTAAGTGTAAGGTTGGGGATCAGATAAGTGTGAGTGAGAGAGATATTAGAAGTGGAGATATGACCTATATAACTAACATGCATTTGAGAGTCATCAGTAGTATGAATAACTGGTAAATTAGAAGATGTAATGGAAAAAAAAAGTGTAAGGTCAAAATTCATATGATTGTAACAAGCTGAATCAAAATACCAAGAAGAGTTACCTGAAGTGACTGAGAGAGCTGTAGAGGGTGTACCAAAGGTAGAGGTAGAGGTAGAGGTAGAGGTAAAAGTAGAAAGAACATTTTTCACAATGGCTTCAATATCATGAAAAGTGTAAGTTGGTGAAGGTGCAAAAGAGCGACTTGGAGAATGTTGAATATGTGGCTGGCGATGAGTAGCAGTTGAGGCAAAGTAAGCCGAAGTGTGATACCGACCACGAGTCGTAGGTGGTTTAGAAGACCCACTGTGCTGAGAAGAGTTGTTTGAATGATCCATGGAGTGAGCGAAATATGACTCACAAAGAGGGTCCAGTGGTGTCGGAGTAGAACTAGGTAAAACTGAGTGCACCAATGAATTCAGAAGGTCGAAAATAGTCAGGAATCGAGCCAAAACAATCAAAATAGGCCGACATTGGATGAAAAATAGCCAAAACAAGAAACAATAGGGGATAGGCTAACGTCAGTAGTAGAGGAGCTGACGTCAGCAAGGCGCGACTCATAGTAGCGCACAAGGGCATAACGTAAGTTAGCAGAAAGGGTGCCGCGTATGTTAGCAACAGATGGACGTTGTGCATAGGAGACAGGAAGTGTGCGTGCAGGTGCGTGTGAGAATGGTGACGGAAGGATATGACGCGTGGTATGTAGGTGGCGCGTGAGGGCGGGTCACTAGTCCGTTGGAAATGATTTTGGTTGCGTTGGAATCATCTAGAAATTCGAGCAAGTTGATGGTAGTTTCAAAGAAAAATGGTAAGAAAAAAAATAGTGACCTTGGTACCAGAAAAGATATTCTGTATTCTGGTGATGAGTAGAGAAAAAGAAAAAAAAATTATAGCTTTGATACCATGTTATGAGAATATATATTATATATATATATAGAGAGAGAGAGAGAGAGAGAATAATAACTCAATATATTTCAATGAATTATATTAATGAATTCATACAATACAACAGGAGAAGCCTATATATATAGGCCAAGAAACCTAAGTAGTATAGGAATAGATAAGTCTAATATACAACTAACAAGCTAGTAGCAAGCCAATGTCGTTAATGATTCTCTAAGACTTCCTATGATATTTTTCTTTTTTCATATGTGGATTAGATTAATCATTTCAGTCACTAGTTTTGTATTATCTTTGCATAGTTTGTTATGTAGGACCGACTATTTTTACATGAGAATTAGACAAATAAGAGGAAAAGAAAAAAACAAAGAACAACGAAAATTTAGAGGGATATATATAGCTCTAAGTGAGCCATTCATATGTATTTTTTATCTAAACAAAGAAATTGGAATTTATGAATTTTGTAATGCAAATTTTAGTACTGTATTTTCTAAGAAATGAATTTGTAATGATATTTGAAATTGTATAGAGTGGGTAAAATATAGAAGGAGATATAGAAACAACATAGTGAATATATATATATATATTGAAAAATAACTTTCTATGGCATGTAAAAGTACGTCGTAAAAAGTGTAATTATTTATGACATACAAAAAAATACCGTAAAAAGTCATATACAGCATAAAAAGTATGTCGTAAAATGTTTCATGTAATGTAATCTATTAATTTTTACGACTTTACATCCACATCGTAAATGATAATCAACTTTCTATGACATGTCATATACATTTGCATGCAAGCAAAAAAAATTCAATTTTGTTGTAGTGCTCACTCATTATTCTTTCCACTTGCAAAATGGTCACCCCTGTCACACCCCAAACGCAGGTATAACCGGCCGTGACCCACAGGGCCTTAACCCAAGGCATATGTAAGCCTAAACACAAATCCATAATCACATTGAACAACTAAACAAAAGTCCAGTAATAAATAACCAAACTCAATCCAGTGAGATGCCACAAGTATAAACAGCAAAACCAACCGTAATCAATACCATCTAAACTTATGGGATATAAACAGCTCACATATCAAAATAATCCTAAATGAACCTCAATAAGAATAAAAAGAAATATGCACAAACTTGACATAACAATCTAAAACAAAATAAATGAATGTCCTAGAGGTCCATGCAATTGAGTCCCCGCTACGCCACGAGTCCACTCTAAGTCCTTCTAACACTTGGAAATGATAAACAACAAAGTTAGCTGATAGCTCAGTAAGTAGCAATATGTATAGTAATATAGTTATGAAAACATGGATAAATTCCAAAATAAGATATACATATCACATAAACTAGATTAGCATACAATTTGATAAGGATAATGTATTTCAAAAAGAATCCACAGTTTAACAGTTAAAATACTCATGTCTCTCAAGAACATGATAGATGACATTTTTCACTTAAAACAGATTACAACATGAACACTAACAATTTTCTGGGTACCAAGAATAACAAGTAACATGCCATACTGTTCTCAAGGCAATAAGCCCGTTGGATCCAATATCGAACCAAGAGTCATCCTCGGGGTGGCAACCCGAGCCTTTTCTCTAAGACGATCCGATTGAAAGTCACCTAGCCAAGCCTAGGTCTTTTCCTTACAATCGTTGAGCACTAGAGTCATCACGGCCCAACCCAGATCTGTTCCCTAGTGGCCAGAGTCACCATACACAGTGGAATAATTTCCCTGGACTAACATATACAGATGGTCCTGATAATCAATACAATTTAGTTTCGCAAAACATGGTAGTTCACCATTATAAACATGAGACCATAACAAATAGTTTACAGTATGCCAAGTTTACACATGTTTCGGAAATAATTTAATTCCATTGATAATATAATAATTTATAAAACAGTTTAGTCCTCAAACAACAATTAAATTTTCCAACAGTTCAGGGTATGGGAACATTTATAAAAATATGTAGCATGCAACTACTCATCTGAAAACGGACTAATGTAATCCTCGAATAGAGTATAAGAGTCCAACTAGTGCCCTGAACCAAGTATGAAAACTACACGTCACTACTAATTTAAAAATACTAAAGAATAAGAAACTAAGTAACTCCCAAACTAAAACGCACCAGCATGGCTCAACCCAACTCACCGTTACTCTTAAATATTACCTAAGCTCATGTTCTTCAAGGTCTAAAATCACCCAAGACATGGGTTCAAATCGAAACTTAATTAAAAGTAACTTTAAAATAAAACAGAATTTTAAATAAGATTTCTCAATCTATTTGCTAACTTTGAAAATTACAAAACCCACTCCACGCTGTTCAAAAATTCCAAAACCCTCCAGATATCAACTAATATATCTTAAGTTTCAAACCCAATTGGTTTTACTTGATTTGCTTATCAAAATAATTATCTACAATTAATTATATCTAAACAGGTTGTTTTCTGCAACACTTTAAAAAAATTAATGGTTCTCTTAGTATATATGAGAAATCAATGTAAGGCCAAAAACGTAAAAAACTAGACTTCTTACCGGTTCTAATGACGTTGATTTGAAAATTTTTGGATTTATACCCAAAGAGAACGACACTTCTGAAGTTACTGTTTTACACCAGTTTTCCGGACAGATTTGAATGCATCAGTTTATATAGATTTTGACTCGTAAAAATTATGAGAAAATTATGATATGCAATTCAATATGTAATTAATCCACTATAAAAATTTTAGTTCAAAATTCATCCGTTTGATATGCTTTCTTGATTTTTAAAGTTTGTATTTGTGAGCAGAATTTTTAGACTACAATTTACACCCTCTATGTTGCACTCTCACAATCCAACCCATTACCACCCAAACACACCTTCAGCCCTTCACCTTACCAAAGCCATACATGCTAGCCTCCAAATAACCTCTACACACAAGCCATACACTATACACGGGCACATTATTTTTGTTTCTCTCACGGTACTCAAGAATACCCAAAACAGTGCCAATGGCACATCACAATAAATAAAGAAGGAAAAAAAATGTAGAAAAAGGGACAAAACAATTATCTTACCTATAGTGGTGATTACACAGAAACCAACACTAAATTCCTCTTTCTCTCCTTGCTATTCACCACAACTTCGTTGCCTCTCTCTCAGTTATGGAGACTTAGGGTCTGATATAGTGAACATAAAACCCTAATAAGCTTCCTCACAAACAACCACTCCCACGTTTCTTTATAATATTTAATTCTATATTTTATTATCTTTTCACTAATTAAATTAAATATAACTATTAGATCAAAATACACTTAATAATTTGTTCTCTATTATTATTATTATTATTATTATTACTATTTTTTTTTAACAATAAATCTTGCCCCTAAATTAAAGACTTTCACCATAAATTTATTGTAGGTTTAAAATTAATTAAAAGACCCTGCAAATATTTAATTTGCACTTTAAGATTCACCATCAAAATATTTGAGATTGTAAAATTATTATTATTTAATTATTTACTTGATTTGTATATTCGGGTTCTCACATTCTCCCCTCCCCTCGAAAAGAAAAGTTTCGTCCTCGAAACTAACCTGAGTAAATCATGAGAATAGATGTGGGTACTTCTCACGCATCTCGTCTTCGCGTTCCCAAGTCGTTTCTTCAACTAGATGATTCCGCCATAGTACTTTAACCAATTTAATGGCTTTTGTACGCATCATTTTCTCTTTCGAATACAAAATTTGAACAGGCATCTCCTCATACGAAAAATCCTTTCTAATCTGAAGTGGCTCATAATCTATCACATGCGATGGACTGTGCACATATTTCCTCAGCATAGACACGTGAAACACATTATGCCCTCCTGCCAAGCTAGGGGGCAGAGCAACCTCACCAACCTTCTCCAATACCTCGAATGGACCAATGTATCTAGGATTCAACTTTCCTTCCTTTCCAAACCCGATGACTTCTTTCTATGGTGATATTTTCAAGAATACCATATCCCCCACATGAAACTCCAAATCTCTCCTATGATGATCAGTATAACTTTTTTGTCTACTCTGAGCAGTCAATAATCTCTCTCTGATGGTGATAATTTTCTATGTAGCATCCTCCACCAAATTAGGTCCCAACATTTGCCTCTCACCAACCTCATACCAACACAAAGGAGACCTACACTTCCTCCCATACAAAGCCTCATAAGGAGCTACTTCCAAACTAGAATGATAACTATTATTATACACAAATTCCATGAGCGGCAAATAAGCATCCCAATTACCTCTCCACTCCAAAACACAAGCCCTCAACATATCCTCAAGGGTTTGAATAGTCCTCTCCGATTGCCAATCTGTCTAAGGGTGATAAGCTGAACTAAAATTTAACCAAGTACCCATAACTGACTGTAACGCACTCCAAAACTTAGACACAAAACGAGGGTTCCGATCTGACACTATTGACACAGGTGCACCATGCAATCTAACAATCTCCTTCACATACAATTGTACAAATCGAGCTAGAGAATAGTTCATCCGAACTATAACAAAATGTGCTGACTTGATTAATCTATCAACAACTACCCAAACTGCATCGTGATTACTACTAGTACGAGGTAATCCGCACACGAAGTCCATGGTAACATGATCTCACTTCCACTTTGGTATAGGTAAGGGTTGTAGTTTCCCCACAAGTTTCTGATGTTCTACTTTAACTTGTTGACACACCAAACACTGAGCCACAAATTCTGCAATATCTCCCTTCATACCATTCCACCAAAAGTGTTCATGAAGATCCCGATACATCTTAGTGCTTCCAAGATGAATGCTGTAAACTAGAACTATGTGCCTCTGTCATAATCTGCTTCCTCAAATCTCCACCAGCAGGAACACAAATTCGGTTACGGAATCTAAGCAACCCATCATCACTAACCACAAAGTCTACATGCTTACCCTCTACCATCTCTCCTTTAATACACTCACACTAGGGGTCAATCTCCTGAGCTAAACGAATCCGTTCTCTCAAGGTCAGCTGAACTATCAATTGACTACAATAAGCCTTATCACCAGGCATAACAATCTCAAGCCTCAAACATCTCATGTCTTCCACCAAACAACTCTCAATAGACAAAGCAGTTATATCTCCAACTGTGACCTTCCTACTCAAGGCATCTGCCACCACATTTGCCTTCCCTGAATGATACAAAATATTCACATCGTAATCTTTTAGCAACTCAAGCCATCTTCTTTGCCTCAAATTTAGTTCCTTCTGTGTGAAAATATACTTCAAACTCTTATGATCAGTGTAAATCTCACATGACTCTCCATACAAATAATGTCGCCAGATCTTAAGAGCGAAAATCACTGCTGCTAACTCCAAGTCGTACGTAGGATAATTTCTCTCATGTACTTTCAACTGTCGTGACGCATAAGCAATCACCTTCCCATGCTGCCTGAGCACACATCCTAAACCCTATCGTGAGGGATCACTATAAATCACAAAACCACCCCCATTTGTCGGTAAGGCAAAGATTGGAGCTGATGTCAATCTTTGTTTAAACTCTTGGAAGCTACGCTCATAATCATCATTCCACTCAAACTTTACCCCTTTCCCGGTGAGATTGGTAAGTGGCAAAGCAATACGGGAGAATCCTTCCACAAACTGTCTATAATAACCAGCAAGCTCTAGAAAGCTACGTACCTTTGTTACAGAAGTAGGTCATGGCAAATTAACAATTGCTGCCACCTTTATGCTATCCATAGATACCCCATCTTTACTCACTACATGACCCAAAAAGGATACATTGCTCAACCAAAATTCACATTTCTTAAATTTTGCATACAATCTCTTCTCCCTAAGGGTCTGCAGTACTACCCTCAAATCCTGCTCATGCTCCTCCTTACTCCTCGAATAAATTAGGATGTCATCAATAAACACAACCACAAATTTATCTAACTGGGATTTAAATACTCTGTTCATCAAATTCGTGAATGCGGCTGGTGCATTTATGAGACCAAAAGGCACCACCAAGAACTCATAATGCCCATCACGGGTTCTAAAAGCGGTCTTAGGAACATCTTCATCCCTTACCTTCAATTGGTGATAGCCTGACCTCAATTCAATCTTAGAGAATACTTGAGCTCCCTATAACTGGTCAAATAGGTCATCAATGCGTGGCAAAGGATACCTATTGTTCACTATGACTTTGTTCAGTTCTCTATAATCAATACACAATCTCATAGACCCATCCTTCTTCTTCATAAACAACACAGGTGCTCCCCAAGGTGAGACGCTAGGCCTAATAAAACCTTTGTTTAGCAACTCCTGTAACTGAGTTAGTAACTCTCTCAACTCCAACGGTGCCATTCTATAGGGTGCTTTAGAGATGGGTGTTGTATAAGGGACCAAGTTAATGGAAAATTCTACCTCACGATCTAGGGAAAGTCAAGGTAGATCCTCTGGAAAAAAATCAACACATTCACTCACTATAGGGAACTCCTCTAACTTCTATTCTGGCAGTTCGATACTCACCACACAAGCTAAGT
Organism: Camellia japonica; assembly: GCA_030407325.1. NCBI lineage: Eukaryota > Viridiplantae > Streptophyta > Magnoliopsida > Ericales > Theaceae > Camellia > Camellia japonica. Next base: position 161,153,528 of record JAPPVO010000019.1, on the reverse strand, counting down.
AACCATGACACCCTTTTCTCAACATTCGGTTAGCATGAAGGGAAGAAAAGAAATAGATAGAAGACCCTTTCCTATCTCGTTGAAAGAAAAACTCATAATGTCTTGGCATAACAAAAACTACCATTTTTCTAAAACAATCAACAGAGGCATGATGCTTCATCAACAAATCCATCCCCAAAATCATGTCAAAATCCTTCATCTCTAACGAAATCAAATCCACTGGAAAAATCCTACCATCCAAGTTTGCCTCACAAGATCTACAGACATCTCCCAATGCTACAGTTTCTCCTAATGGAGTAGATACGATAATACAAACATCAAAACTAACTCTTAACCTTCAAAATATAGACAATCCATAGACATCCATATAGACAATCCATATAGACAATCCATATAAATATCTAGGTACTAACTCTTAACCTTCAAAATTAAATCAAGAAAGATTCAACACAAGCTTAAACAATACTAACTTAACCATACACTACTAAGGACTCTAGGGACTTGGACCTCGTCTAAATGATGAAATGCAAGATATGTAACTCGATAAACTACAGCTCTGATACCACAATTGTCACACCCCAAACCCGAGTATGACCGGTCGTGGCCCACAGGGCCTTAGCCCAAGGCACACGTAAGCCTAAACACGAATCCATAATTACATTGAACAACTAAACAAAAGTCTAGTAATAAATAACCAAACTCACACAAGTATAAACGGCAAAACTAACCGTAATAAATACCATCTAAACTTATGGGATATAAATAGCCTACATATCAAAATAATCCTAAATGAACCTCAATAAGAATAAAAAGAAATACGCACAAACTTGACATAACAATCTAAAACAAAATAACTGAATGTCCTAGAGGTCCATGCAATTGAGTCCCCGCTATGCCATGAGTCCACTCTAAGTCCTTCTAACACCTGGAAATGATAAACAACTAAGTCAGCTGATAGCTTAGTAAGTAGCAACATGTATAGTATATACAGTTTTGAAAACAGGGATAAATTCCAGAATAATATATATATATATATATATATATATATATATATATATATATATATATATCACATAAACTAGATTGGCATACAATTTGATAAGGATAATCGGTTTCAAAAAGAAGGTTCCACAGTTCAACAGTTAAAATACTCATGTCTCTCAAGAACATGATAAATGACATTTTTCACTTAAAACAGATTACAACATGAACACCAATAATTTTTTGGGTACCAAAAATAACAAGTAACATGCCACACAGTTCTCAAGGCAATAAGCCCGTTGGATTCAATATCAAACCAAGAGTCATCCTTGGGGGGGCAATCTGGGCCTTTTCTCTAAGACGATACGATTGAAAGTCACCTAGCCAAGCCTAGGTCTTTTCCTTACAATCGTTGAGCACTAGAGTCATCACGGCCCAACCCAGATCTGTTCCCTAGTGGCCAGAGTCATCACACACAGTGGAATAATTTTCCTAGACTAAAATATACAAATGGTCCCGATAATCAATTCAATTTAGTTTCGCAAAACATGGTAGTTCACCATTATAAACATGAGACCATAACAAACCGTTTACAGTATGCCAAGTTTACACATGTTTCAGAAATAATTTAATTCCATTGATAATATAATAATTTATCAAACAGTTTAGTCTTGAAACAATAATTAAATTTTCCAACAGATCAAGGTATGGGAACATTTATAAAAATATGTAGCATGCAACTACTCACATGAATACGGAATAACATAATCCTCGAATAAAGTATAAGAGTCCAACTAGTGCCCTGAACCAAGTATGAAAACTGCACGTCACTACTAATTTAAAAATACTAAAAATAAGAAACTAAGTAACCCCAAACTAAAGCGCACTAACACGGCTCAACCCAACTCACTGTTACTTTTAAATATTACCTAAGCTCATGTTCTTCAAGGTCTAAAATCACCCAAGACATGGGTTCAAATCGAAACTTAATTAAAAGTAACTTTAAAATAAAACAGAATTTTAAACAAGCTTTCTCAATCTATTCGCTAACTTTAAAAATTACAAAACCCACTCCACGCTGTTCGAAAAATTCCAAAACCCTCCAGATATTAACTAATATATCATAAGTTTCAAACCCAATTGGTTTTACTTGATTTTCTTATCAAAATAATTATCTACAATTAATTATATCTAAATAGGTTGTTTTCTGCATCACTTTAAAGAAATTAATGGTTCTCTTAGTATACATAAGAAATCAACGCAAGGCCAAAAACATAAGAAACTAGACTTCTTACCGGTTCTAATGACGCTGATTTGAAAATTTTTGGATTTATACCCAAAGAGAACAACACTTCCGAAGTTACTGTTTGACACCAGTTTTCTGGACAGATTTGAATGCATCAGTTTATATAGATTTTGACTCTCAAAAATTATGAGAAAATTCTGATATGCAATTCAATATGTAATTAATCCACTGTAAAAATTTTAGTTCAAAATTCATCCGTTTGATATGGTTTCTTGATTTTTAAAGTTTGTATCTATGAGTAGAATTTTTAGACTACAATTTACACCCTCTACGTTGCGCACTCATAATCCAACCCATTACCACCCAAACACACCTTCAGCCCTTCACCTTACCAAAGCCATACATGCTAGCCTCCAAATAACCTCTGCACACAAGCCATACACTATACATGGGCACATTATTTTTGTTTCTCTCACGGTACGCAAGAATACCCAAAACAGTGCCAATGGCATATCACAATAAAGAAAGAAGGGAAAAAAAATGTAGAAGAAGGGACAAAACAATTATCTCACCCACAATGGTGATTACACACAAACCAACACTAAATTCCTCTTTCTCTCCTTGTTGTTCGCCACAACTTCGTTGCCTCTCTCTCAGTTATGGAGACTTAGGGTCTGATATAGTGAACATAAAACCCTAATAAGCTTCCTCACAAACAACCACTCCCACGTTTCTTTATAATATTTAATTCTATTTTTTTAATTATCTTTTCACTAATTAAATTAAATATAACTATTAGATCAAAATATACTTAATAATTTGTTCTCTATTATTATTATTGAAAAATCTAGAAATCCTCTAGACGTTAATTTGTGATTATGTATCAATTTTAATTAGTAAATAGCAATCCCAATCAAACAATCAAAGACAAACAACACAACGATTTTACGTGAAAAAACCATAATTGGAGCGCCTCCAATTGTGATAAAAAAACCACGGGCAAAAGCCACAAAACAATCCACTAAAAAGACATAAAGGAATTACACAGGTATACTCTCAATTACCTAGCGAATCCACGCCCGAATTGAACCAACCCCTATGTGCCTCTTCCAGCCCCGTCTTCACCTCAGAATTGTCTTGCCCAACGTTGAATCCACAACACCGATGTCGAATCACGACGATGAGCCACTCCAGAATCCACCAAAGCTTCAGGCTCGAATTCTCCAGAATCCACCGAAGAACAACTCTCTCTTTTGTATAGAATAAACAAACAATCTTTTAATGTATACTTCTTAAACCATGAGTTGAATACTCAATCAAATATCAAAGAAAACTAGCAAAATAGCCCTTAATATAAACCCTAATATCCAAGAAGATTATCTGAAAGCGTAACCCTAAAATTTGACTGAATCATATATTTATAGCAATATGTTCCGCGATCTCCGCTCGAGCGCCAGAATGGCCGCTCGAGCGAACCGACGCTCGAGCGCAGGAATTTCCGCTCGTGCAGGAAAAAACAATATCCAGTATTTTTGCAGGCGATCAAACTTCTGGAACCAAACATTCTCCGCTCGAGCGAGGGAATGTCCGCTCGAGAGGACAAGCAATTTCGAATGCATTTTTGCATTTTGCTTCAGGGGCGCTGCCCCTCAACCCCGTCATGGCGCTGCCCCGAACCTGCCAAGGGGCGCTGCCCCTTAGACCCCCACAAGCTGACCGGGCAACTCAATCCCCGTCATAGTCAGCGAAGTGGCAATCATGAAAGAATTAGCACTACAAACTTCTTTGCAAGGCACAATTCGGGTTGAATTCGCATCTAAAAACTCATAGCCTCACTGAAATAAAAGTGCGAAAATAAATACAACTAAAAGGAGTTTTGTCAAACAGAATTGCCAAGAATAAAAACCTAACAATTATTATTACTATTTTTTTTTTTAACAATAAATCTTGCCCCTAAATTAAGGACTTTCACCATAAATTTATTGTAGGTTTAAAATTAATTAAAAAAACCCTTCAAATATTTAATTTGCACTTTAAGATTCATCATCAAAATATTTGAGACTGTAAAATTATTATTATTTAATTATTTACTTGATTTATATATTCGGATTCTCACACCCCCTACCAAGAAACTTATAGACAAATCAATGGCAAATGAAATTAGACTTCTTAGAATTTCCAAGAGTGTAGTTCAAGAAAATCCAAGCTCGAAAATGTAGTGTCCCGTAGTTGGAGTTTCACTATTAAAAAAAGACTTTATGAGTTGGTTATCTTCATTGCATATATTGGCCAATCCGCCAGAAAGGGACTTTAGCAATGACAAAATGAGGGATGTACTTTTTGCAACCGGGAAAAAGCCTCTGTAAAATAGATCAACATGGATTTTGGCAACGACTCTAATATGTTCACTAAAAATTTTAAAAACAAACATTGTTTGCAATGGCCAAATATCTGTGATGTATAAGCCTTTCAGTGAATGCATGATTTTGGTGAGGTAAATGACTAATATGGATTGGAATCACACTGCAAGCAATCATTTTTGAGAATTGCCCAAGTGTTTGTGTGTGTTTATCATGGTGTAACTTCGCCGCTTTTAACTCAGAATAACAAAGAACTACCCACAAAAAAATAAGAGCAAATCATAAAACTAAAAAGTCATTCCAAATATGAAAAAATTATTTTCAGAAACCTTTAATGAAAAGGTTGTATATATATATATTTGTAGTTAGTTTAGAGACTAGCTGACCCCATTGGATAGGGTTTAAGGCTTGATTTGGTCTGGTTGGTTGGCTTAGAGACATAGAATTAACCACAAAAAAATACAAGTGGAGCAATGTGAAATCCCATATGCCGTGGGCAAAGAAGCTACAATAAATTAAAAAAGAACAAAAAAATAGACATACAACTAAATCCTAACTAACAGATCTGAAGGCAACATTCATATATGGTTTGATTACATACAAGCCTATATGCCCATAACAAGAACAAAATTCAAGAACCAGAATTTAAGAATAAGAACTAAAAGAACTTAAAAGAAACTAACAACCTAAAATCAGAAATCAAATAAACTAAACAAGAAATTCTTAAAGAAGTGAAAGAACTGAACTAGAACTACAGAAAACAAAAACCAACTAACTTTTACTGTGAAACCACTTTGGGAAGTGCATTGTTGCCCTTAATCCTCCTTCTTCACAGAAAGTTGAACACCTTAGGCTCAACTAAAATATCCCAACTATGCATCCAAAATAATAAATAAAAAGAAGAGCTAAGAGTGGTGACAGATATATATCTTTGAGCAAATAAACAGCTATAAAGGTCGATTGAGCATTTCATAACAGGAAGAACGAATCAACGAATATGATAACAATGAGAATATAGAAGAACGAGGGTGCCAGTGCATAACAATAACAATAAGAATGCAAGTTATTAAATCAACTATATTTTATGGGAATCATAACATTTTCAAATGGCCCTAATGTGATGCATAGAGAGGTAAAGATGTCATTAACCTTCTGATTTCTCTGTATTCGTTGCCAATAAAATATCATAACATACAATTTAAAGAATTAAGTACAATTCGATCCCTTCTATCTATGTAACTTCTTCTTTTTTTTTTCTTTTTTTTTTTCAGCAGTACTGAAGCACGTACATTACATTACATGGTGCCAAAGCTCTGTTGCAACCATTTTGCTTGGACTTGAAGCCCAGCATCCCTCAAAGCATTCAAAGCGGAGCGATAGAGCCTCCCATCTAACTGAGTTCCTTCTGTTTTCATATCCTGCAAAAGCTTTACCAACTCATCAATCCTACTCATCTTAGAGAACACACCAACCATGATTCCGGCCATTGCCCTATCAATCACACCTCCGTTAATCCTAAACTCATGGTAATATTTCATACACGTTTCAAATTCCCTTGCCTTACTATAAGCACTTATGACACTCGTGTAACTCACCTTATCAGCCACAATCTTCCTTCTCTTCATCTCTTTCCATATCTTCTCCACCTGCCTCAATTTCAAGAGCCTTCCGTGCATGTCGAGGAGAGAATTGTAAATCCAAACATTTGGCTCGCACCCTCTTTCCTTCATTTTGGCTACGAGTCTCATTGCATCTCTAAGCTTACCTGCTTTACCATACATTGCAACCATGTTAGAGTAGGCCACAATACATCTATCAAACCCTTTGTTTTCCATCTCTGAGAATGCCTTCTCCGCTTTTAGATACAGCCCAAGACGATAATACACGTTAATAATCGAAGCATAGGTCACTTGGCCCGGTTCACAACCCTCCAAGATCATATCTTCATAAACTTCAATAGCAGCTCTAAGCCCTCTCCTCTTGGAGAAGCCATTCACAATTGCACAAAAAATGCAATCAGAGACTCTGATTTTCACACGCTTCATCGCAGCAACAATTTCCTTGGTTTTCTCTAACAATCCTTCTTCAACATACATCAAAACCAGTTTCAGAAAAACCGCTGGATCTCTCAACATCTTGTTGCTCTCTGCTTCCATGAGAAGCTCTTCTGCTATCTTTACTTCTCGAATTCTAGCAAATGAACAAATCAGGGAAGAGTAAATTGAATGATCCTCTGGAATACCCTTCTTTTTCATGTCTCTGAAGAACTCGAGAGCTTCAAAAGCACGCCCCGATTTCCCCAACGACTCACATAAAATCCCATAAATTTCCCTAAAAATTGGTTTTGGTGATGATGTTGAATCAATTATTGTTGTAGATGATCTAGTTTCAAGTTGTTCAAACAATGAAACAACTCTGTCAAAATCACCAGTTTTCATATAAGCTTCCATCACCTGGGAATAGCATCCGAGGTCTAGAACAATTCCAGAAGATTTCATAAGGCCATAGAGGTCAATAGTACTGCTATACATGTGAAGCTTGTTATAGCCTTTCATGGCTGAATCAAAGGCCAAAGTGGCAATTTCATTGTCAGTTTTGAAAACTTGTAGCAGAGTATGTGCAAGTTTGAATTTTCTAGCTCTAACACAGTAACTGACTAATCTACAGCAAGAAAAGCTATCAGGGAATACATGGAAAGTTTTGAAATCTTGGCAGATTGAAGTAACTAAACTCCACTTCTTTGAACGTATCAAGTACCTGATCAGATAGTTTAAAGTCGATTTCTTGGGTAGGAACTCATAATCTGGGTTTTGCTTTGCTTTTTCATAGTAATTATATGCAAGTTCTTGGGTTTGGGGGTCTTCAAACAAACTACATATGAAACCATTTACGTCCCCCCCAGAAAGAAAATGGGCATCTTCATCTTCTGCTGTAAAATGTTGAATTTTGGGGTTCAATTGAAGGATTGGTGGTGTTTGGCTTGTTGATGATGATGGGTCTTCCAAGATGGGTGATGGGCAACCAGTGGAGTTGGGTATGAAAACTCTCAAATTTCTGAATGGAAGACACAGAAAATGTAAGGATTTACATTTTGAATCCAAGGGAAAGACAGACTTGTTGTGGGTTGTTGTTGTTTTGGAATAGTTGATGGAGGAAGCCACAGACCAGTCTGGAGAACTTGGGATGGCCATTGGAGAGAGATAAGGTCTGAAAGGGTGAGATTAGATTGTGTTGTCGGACCATATATATACACTGAATTTTGCCTTGCATCATGTGGATCACATGAAGCACTGAATGAGTGCCACGTGGAAGATTATGGACTAGGAAATGCTTTTTTATTTTTTATTTTTTATTTTTTTAATCTTAAGAATGATAGTCGGCTTTAATCTCAAAAAAAATTTCTTATAGATAAATAAATTTTATTAATTTTAAAAAGGTAAATTTAACATATTATTTAAAAATTAAATTTATAGTTATATTTTTATTTTTATTATGTTTCTTTCTTCTTTTTTTTTTACTGTTAAAAAGATAAAATATATAATATATAAAAATCATATTTTGGATAAATTTTTATATGAGAATATTTTTTATTTGTAATGATTTGAAATATGAGATTTTTTAAACATTTCAAAAGGAGTACAAAAGTTATATGAAATATAAGATTCTTCAAATATTCCAAAAAGACTTGAGATTTTTTAAATTTTAGGAGTACAAAAACTCCTTAGTAAATTTTAGGCAAATATATAATTTCAAATTTTAACACTTCAATATAACGCTTCAAAAAAAATTCTTAGTGTAACACTCTAATATAATACACAAAAAAATTTCACAATATACTTTTTTTAAACGTAATACTCAAATATAATACTCTAAAAAAAACTCTTTAGTGTAATACTTCAATGTAACACACAAAAAAATTTCTCAGTGTACTTTTTCTAAACATAATACTCCAATATAACTCTTCAAAAAAAAAAAAAACTCCCTAGTGTAACACTTCAATGTAACACGCAAAAAAATTCTTTAGTGTGATTTTTTTCCAAATATAACACTCCAATTTAACATTCCAAAAAAATATGTGGGATTCTTTAAACCATTCCAAAAAGAGTACAAAAATTTCTTAGTAAGTTTTGAGCAAATATATAATTTCAAACTATGAGTATTACGTTTGGGAAAAATAAATTAAGGAGTTTTTTAGTATTTTTGTGTGTTACAGCGTGTTACATTAGAATTTTACGTTAGGGATTATATTAATTGGAATGTTACGTTTGAAAAAAAAAATACATTAAAAAGTTTTTTTGAAGTGTTATGTTATTAGGTTTGGGAAAAGTACAATAAGAAATTTTTGAGTGTGTTACATTTGAGTGTTACGTTATTGAACGTTCTTATTCGTAATGTGGAATTTATTCTGGACGGAGAGAAAATTCAAAACCTCTATTGCTCAAATGTGTAATTTCACATTTGAAGAAACCTACTTTTATTCCTCAAACATTAAAATCAAACATGTAAGTGACTACATTTTTGTGTAATTTCCAGTTTAATGAGACCTGTGGGTTCGTAAGAAAAAAAGAAGGACCAAATAGTTTACAAAATCATGTTTTATGATTTATTAGTACTTCACAAAAACAAAACAAAAAAAATCCATAATAAGTGAGTCAACAAATTTTAAGATGGAAGAATTACAATTCAGTCTACTTTTAAAAAATAATTACAAGTATATAAAAAATATATATATTTATATTTTTAATTATTAATATTTATAAAATTTAACATTAATTTGTAATTATTTTTTGTAAATATCATTGATTTGACATTTCTCCTTTTAAGAAAGACTGTGGCTTTTCTGTAGTCTGAAATCGGACTAGAGTGTGTTCTTGGGCTTCAATAGGCTTATTATGGAGCCATATCTATGATATGAACCGGTTAACATATAAGATTCATCGAGTATTTCATCATTATAAAAAATCATATTGATCAGATATCGATAGCCACTTGATCAAATTAAATTTGTGTCAATGGTAAGTTTGATTTTAAAAATAAAATATTGACACAAATTTGATCTAATTTAGTGGCTATCGATTATCGATCAACGTGATTTTTTACAAGAATGAAGTATTCGACGAATCCTACACATTGAATAATTTGAATTATCGAGACGAATCCAAAATGAACCGAATTGGGACGTCGTCCAGTTGAGATACCTAATTGGAGAGAGTCTAATTCCTTTAAAAAATTCGCACCTTTTTTTTTCATAATTACATTCCAAATTTTGTGCATTCAAAAACTATAATATACCCACACCCAATATATATATATATATATATATATATATATATATATATATATCTAATTAGTTCAAGAAATATTCTTATATCTCGGTAGGGGATTTGGGGTGGCTACTGTACGGGGTGCACAGCAACCACTGGTGTGCAGTCAAATGAGTCTATTTTGGGGCTTATTTCAATAATATAAATCGTTCACATTTTAGAATATATCAAATAGAACATACCTGCAAAAAATTAATTTAATCGCATATCATTTACCCATTCATCCACTCACATTTGTATCTACAAAAATAAATAACAATTATGATTTAAAGTATTAAAATGAATACAAAGTATTTTAAAATGTGAACGGTTCAAAATGGGCCTCGAAATGGACCCATTTGGTTGTACAAATGTGACTACTGTACACCCCGCATAACAGCCACCTCAAATCCCCCAATAAGTCTTATTATTTTGAAAATTTAATCTACCAAATCCCATTTCCTATATTTAAAATTTTATACACATTTTTACCCTCGTAGATATTTTTTTACTTCTATAGATATTTTATATTTGAATCTCCCTGTTTTGATATTTAGGGGTTGTTTGGGATGTCCTAAGTAAGTGCACTTTTTGACTTTTTGGACTAAAAAGTTGAGGAAAAAAATATGGTTGTTTGGGTTAACTTTTTGACTTTTTATGAAAAAATATGTATTAAAAAATTGTATAAATTAGTGTGTAGAAAGAAATTAAGATTGGGAGTTGTGCAGCCGTTATTTTTTACTTTTGATAAATAGTGATAACTTTTTAACTTTTTGAATAATTTTTTAACTTTTTAACCTTTTAGTTGGCCTAACTTAGCTTGTTTGTAAAAATCAATCTCTCTCTCTCTATATATATATATATATATATTTTGAAGTTAGCAGGTTATCCAAACCACCACAACCACTATCACCCAAACTCCGAGATTGTTCACGATAACAAGATGGCGGCATACAGTGGCCCATTGAACCGGCCTTTAAACCAAGCAATCAGACGTTGCAAGTGTTTTGCTGGCAGACTTGTCGCCACGTTTTATTGGCATATTCCATTGATGATTCTTCCAACTTATTAATGTGAATATCTACATTATGAGAATATTGGAATATTTTAAACATTAACACTATGATGTGAATCTTCTCATTCCTACAATAATTTTTACATTGAGGGACTTTTTGTGAACTCTGATGATTGTTCAAATTTGTTATTGTCAACCTCTAGATTGTTTAAAATATTATATGTCAAAAAAATTTAGAGAGAGAATCAAATTAACGGATAACATAATATTTGTGATGTGAATATTTTGAATAATTTCAATATTAAATTTGATGTAAATATTTATATTGAAGCTTAACGGAATTTTCATCTAATATTCAAGAATGCCCGATGTAAAGACAAGTAAGAAGTCGATGTGAATGTTCACGACGGGATAGGGTTTCGGTTGTTGGTGACAGAACGATGTGAAATTGTGACATCCCAAATTTTGAGTACATTAAGATAACACAATATAATAAAATAGTAGGGCTTAACTAGTAGATACACGATATATTACTGATAATTAAGTACAAAATAAAATATTAACTACTAAAATAAAAATATTAGTTACAGACATAAGTTTTTAAGTCAATAATTACAAATAGAAGTTTTGATTACAAAAAGAGTGTCCAAAACGGGGAACCCATCCTCGACATAGAATCCGTCTTCACTTGGCATAACGCCATGAGTTTGGAATGCCCAGTAAATATACATACATCCAAAACTCTTAACCGATCTAGCACAAACATAAAATAATACAACAATAAACACTTTAAACAGATAATAATAATGAAATAACAAAATTAATACATTAAAAAGTTAGTGAGACCACTAGAATCCCCCAAAGAGATTCATTCTCCCAACCATAAGAATGGACTTGAATTATTCGGTGGTCCCTCTTTTGTTGCTTTGCTGATCTTACCTCAGATGCCTACAACGATTATCTACTGCGTAGCGCCAACCGAGAATCTCAAAAGAGACGTTTATAATCACAGTTCAACATCCGAAATGTCACCTACTAGACCCAACCTTATCTCACCAAATAACAAAGTATCGCATAGAGTCCCAATTTAACCAAGCCATTCAAGGGTCACAAACCGACCACTTAGGCAAGACTTGACTCATTTGGTAACAAGTTCATCACAACCTTTTTATCAATATACATTAATGAACCACTCTAAAACATCAACGGTGACATACCCATTGCCAATCGCTTAAAGCACGTTTGGTACGATGGAATAAAATGAAATAGAAATGAAATAAGAGTAAGAATAAAATATAAGATTAAATGGAATAGAATGTCTATTCCCATTCCATTGTTTGGTTGCCAACATGGAATGATATAGGAATAAGATGATAATTCTCATTCTCATATTTAATTATATCTATTAAACTCATGAAATAGAATAAGTTTTTATTATTTATTTATTTTTTTAACCAGTTAGCAACAAATAAATTAAAATTTTATATAGATCATAATAATATTCATAGTTGTGAAAGTAATGGTGTGAATCGTAATAGTGGCAATGGCAGTGAAGGCGGTGGCATCAGTGGTGGTGATAACAATGATAGTAGGATGGTGGTAGTAGATTGTTGTGACCTTAGTGGTGGTGGTAAGGTGGTGATGCGGTTGCAAGATGGTGGTGGCAGTTGCTGCGGCCAACGGTAGTGGTGGCGGAAGTAGTGACGACATCAGTATTATGGTGGGGGTACTATGGTGGTGTGGTGGTTGTGGCGGCGACTGTGCTGGTAGTTGCGGTGGTGGTTGTGGTAGCAATAGGGTGGTGGTGGCGATAGGGTGGTGGAATGGGTGGTAGGAGAACAGAATGTTGATAGTAGTTAAAGAATTATATTTTTTTTTAAGTGCTAACAAAAAAATTAATAATAAAATTTTATGATAATTTACATTTCATGACTATTCCCACTTAAATAAGGTATATCAAACAAGGGAAAGGAATGCAAAGCTAGAATGGGCATTCTATTCCAACTCATTCCATCGTACTAATATACTCTTAACATTTCTCGTTTATTAGGTATTTTAAAAGGTGAGTTAGTCGCATTTGTGCATAAACATATATGAGTCAAATATAAGAGGAAGTATAATACGAAATAAAGTATACAAAACATGGCAAAGCAATGAAAAAACAATAAGCATGCTAAATAAACATTTGAGAGCAACAAGCATTTAAACTTTTGTTTCCAGAAATTTTCAGAACAGTTGGTACGGAAAATACGGAAAACATACTTCTCGGTCAAATTAGGAGCTGAAACTCAACAAAAATATAAAACAAGTCTAATTTCATCTCCAATTTGTAAAATTAGCATACCACAACCAAAAATTAATAATTATGCATTTTACCAAACCCTGTCCAGAATTGTCACTCTTTAGAAAAAATAGATTTTCTCTCAAACTACTCATTAAATTTTGCTCAAATAAATTTTGTTGGGAAGAGGATTTTTTTTTTTTTTTTTTTTTTTTTTTTTTTTTTTTTTTTAGGTCTCCCCAGGGTATCCCCCGCCGACCGCGGAGACTAATCCCTTCGCTGGTTTGTAGGCACCTCGAAGGGTGGGACAGCTGGCCCAGGGATTTAAGGCTGCTCCATGCCCAAGGTGGGAATCGAACCCCCGACACTTGGTTAAGGGAGGAGGAGTCCTTTCCACTCCACCACACCCCCTGGGTTAGGGAAGAGGATTTAAAATGCTAAATTTTGACATAAGAACTAACATCAGATGATTTTTCTAGAATTTTATAAAAATGCACGAAATGGACTGTTTTTTCTGGAACATAGGACCAGATTTAAAAAAAAAAAAATTGTTTAGGTGATAAAAACATATAATTAGGGGCTACTGAAATTTTGACATACTCTACACACCTCAAATATCATCCCAGATAATCAGATTCGGAAAATAAGCTAGTTTGATAATTTTTTTCAAAAATGAGAAAGCTACCGAAGTGCATGAATTGAGAAGAAAATGAAAGATAAACTTTTTCACACTAACACTTGAACATACACCCTATGGCCATGCATATCAACATTACACGCAAGAACATACTAGGAGGTAGAGTAAGAAGAAGTAAAAAGATTGGAGAAGAGAAGAGGGTGTGTGTCTTACATTGATGCTTAGCTTGCTAACCTCTTCTTGTTTCACTCTTTCTTCTTCTCTCCTTTTCTCTCTATTTTTATTTTTATTTTTTATTTTTTTAGCCTTCTAACTCTTTTTCTTTATTTATAGGGGTGGATTTGGTGTAAAATGTATAAGTTAGCCTTAGTTTGGATGTGACTAGTTTATTACCATTTGGTTGCAAAGAAATGGAATCAAGATGGATTATGGACTAATATTAGAAATTTAGTTCCATTGAGCCAATGAAATAGGGAACACAAGTACGCACCACCATACCTCAACCATGCTTGAATTTTATAAAATCAATGAAAATTGTCTTTCAAAAAGTAAACTAACCTTACCACCGCCATGCCTATGGCCGGCCAACCTCTTCTCCAAGGTACAATGGTCCCGTTTGTTTTCAGAGATAGAATGGAGGGAATTGACAGTGAGGGGATTGTTAGTGAGGGGATTGATAGTGAGAAATTGTTAAATTATTTTTATATAAAATAATAACAAATAAAAAAATATAAAAATTAAACATTAATATTTTTAAAAAAATTCTCAATATATAAAAAATAAAAAAAATAAAAAAATTTCTAATCCCCTTACTATTTTTCTAATACCATCTCTACCTCCTCACTATGAATCCCCCTTCTAACGGTATTAGTAATATCAAGGTATTAGTAGTCCCAAGGCCATCTCTCAAAACAAAAAAGGTATTAGTAGTTCCAATCCCCTTCCTATAACCCCAAATAAACGGGGCCAATGAGATATATATATATATATATATATATATATATATGATAATAGATAAAGCAAGAGAAATTATTAAAATATAAAAAAAATTGTACTTTTTTATTTAGGGTTGGTTTGGGATGTCATAAAAAAGTGCACTTTTTGACTTATTGGTGGGTTTGGGTTGGGTTTGATGTGATGTGTTAGAGAGGTGATGTGATTTAAATAAGATGATGTGACTTAAATAAGATAGTGACTTTTTGACTTTTTGGCTTATTTAGTACATGCCAAACTAGCCCTTAATTAATGCAATATAGGATTGAGAATACAATAAAATTAAAAGATAGAAGACCAATCTGAAAATGAAAATTTATCACTTATTATTAATATACAATTATAAGAAAACTATAAATAAATAAAAGGAGCTTTTTTTTGATAAATCCTCTTTTTAAGAGTTTTATTCTATACAACTCATATTCTTTTTTACTATTTCATTAGATCCTATTTGAAATAAGAAGACCAAAACACCCACAATCTCTCTATTAATGTTGATGTTTAATATTGATTGTCATTATGTTTTGGTAGTTCTCACATCAGAATGTTGACTGTCATTATATTCGAAATGAATTTTTGTCATTATGTTGTCAATTACATGATGTGAATATTCACATCATGTAATTGAAATGAATATTCAAATCATTATATTTACATTAATTTAAAATAAATTTTTGTTATTGTGTTATTAATTACATGATGTGAATATTCATATTAAAGTATACGAATATGAACGTTCACATCACTACATTAGATAAAAGAGAATGTTCACATATTGTGAATGTTCACATCACTACATGTTATGAATAAGAATGTGTTGTCAATTAAAAATATAATGAACGTTATTTTTAATATTTTTAATGTGTTGTCAATTAAAAATAAGAAGGTTCACATGTTGTGAACATTCACATCATTACATTAGATAAGAGAAAATTTTTCGAAAAGGGTGTTGTGAACGTTCACATCAGATTAGAGAGAATGTTCACATTATTTTTAATGTGTTGTCAATTAAAAATATATTCACATCAAATGAGAGAAAATGTTCACATTATTTTTAATGTGTTGTCAATTAAAAATATATTCACATTATATAATAATATAAAATAATACAATCAATGTTATTTAATTTGTGTATGAAATTTCCTATGCCTTGGTCTTTTTCCTTCTCTCTCCTCCCCCAACATTAAATATAAGGGCATAAGAGTTCAAGAAAATAGTGTAAATCAATAAAAAGGATTTTATGAAATAAAAGTATAAATACATGAGACTAAGTGGGTTAAAAAATTCCTTCATAGACTTCTTAGATTAAAACACTTTTAAATGGGATTTATCAATAAAAATCCCATAAATAAATAAATCTGGGCCCTGTCAAATTAAATCACAAAGAAATGCGACAAAACGAAAGAAAACGCGGAAACTAAGAGTTTGATCCAAACCTAGAGGTTCTAATCATTATTATTGGGGTTTTAAAAATGATTATCAAGCTACCGGGATTGATTAGGGTTTAATCAAACTCGCCTGCAATGCGATTTAGTTCTATGGTTAAATTTGTGAGAAGACGATAATTTCAAGAGTTTTATTGAAATAACTTATAATATTAAGATTTTAAAATAATTACAAAAATTAGGGTCTCTACAGAAATCGGAGACGAAATAATGCAAAGTCGAGTATAGATGATGGGCGGCTATTTTCGGCACTTTTGCCACATCGAAAAACTTGAATTCAAATATTAGCGAATTTTTGGGAATATTGGAGGCAACATTTCTTATTCCAAAACTTGTAAGAGTCTTTAAATTCCATAACATGTGCCTCACACTCAAAAGGGTACTTTTATGATTATGTCATTTATGGAACTTATTGAAACATAAAAAAATGATTTGAACTAATTGGAATATAAGTAGTAGAATAGGGATTTATGAAACAAATACCTTATGTTAAAGAAGAAATACTAACTCGTTTGGGAACAGGCTAATTTAGTAACTTTTTGGCTATTTGGCTAAAATATGAGCTAAAAAAAACTAGTATGTTTGGGATGACTTTTTGGCTTTTTACGAAAAGATGTGCAAAAAGTAGAGAGAAAAGAGAATCTTTGACTTTTTAGTATGAGTTGTTGGCTTTTTGGCTAATTTAGTAACTTTTTGACTTTTTTGCTAAAAGTGAGGGTTCTCAAACGGTATGTACTTACAAAAAAATTGACATTAATCTCCATTGGGGGGGGATAAATTACACTCACTTCTCTTGAGGTTTAAAAATAATACACTTAGTTTCATATTTTTAACGTAATTATGCTGGTCTCTTTTGGAGTTTTAATTCACATAACAATTAAGTCTTTTTTTATCAATAATTCATTAAATGAAAAAAAAAATGATATTTTCATATCTTTTCTTTTAAAATACATATATATCTTTATTTATTTCGATATCTACCCACCACGTGCACTGATTTTTGTCACTTTAGTTTTATTGAAAGAGAAATCAATATAATTACGTCAAAATTATAGGACTCGTTGTAGTTCTCCAAACCACATGGGAGCTGAGTGAATTGACCCTAAAAAAATTGCTATCAACTTGCTATTGATAACAATAAAATAAAATAAATAAATAAATTAGAAAGTTTTTTGTTAGTGTGTCTTAAATATTATTGTTAATAAATATGAAATTGTTATAAATTTTTTACAAAAATCTATCTTTTGAAAAATGTACGGTCATTTTAAATTTTGGTAACAACTATTCTTAGAAGGCAGTGTCTTTTCTCCAGTCCGATTTCGAATTCAAGCATGTTATTAGGTCTACATGGGCCCATTACGGAACCCACATTGATGATCCGAATCGTTCAATATGTATGGCTCGTTAAGTACTTCATCTCTAAAAAAAAAAAAATCATGTTAATCGGATATCGACAGCCACTTGATTAGATTAAATTTGTGTCAACGGTCAGTATGATTTTAAAAATAAATTATTGACACAAACATGAACCGATCAAATGACTATTGATATCTTATCAACTTAATTTTTTTTACATGGATGACATAATTGATAAGTCTTACACATTGAACGGTTTGAAACAAATCCAAAATGAGTCCAAAATTGGTCGGACTAGACTGTCCAGTTCTAATATCCAATTGGAGCGAGTCCTGTCCTTTCTTAAAAGTACTTGCTAACACGGTCTAATCTAAAAAAGAAAAAAGAAATAAGAAATAATAACATTATTGATAAAAAAAAATTTGCCCTCAAAAGTGTTTGGGACTTTTTATATGTAATTTCTAATTACACAAATTAGGAAATTCTTAAGCTTAAGACGACCTCAATAAATAATGGGGAATGAAACTACTCTTTTAAATTAAAATATATGACTTTTTATATAAGCGTATGAAACTAACCAATTGATATTGTCAAGTTATAACATTGGGGTAATGCTATGGTGTACCATAAACAAGTTATGATATTTGTGATTTAATTATTATAATATCGCAAATATTATAACTTAATATATGGAATCATAACTTAAACAAATGAATTATAACTAAATATTAAGGTATAACCAATGAGTTCTTAAATTATAATCAAAATAATGTTATAACCAATATTGCAATGAGTCATAATTACCATCATAATAAATTATAAACAAATACTACAAATGTCATAACCAAAAAGGTGTATACCATAAAATTTCCCATAACATTGACATAATTGAATCCCTTACTTGATCCACTCTTATTTTGATTTTATGTCAATTTTTTGCTATATATAATTATAATCCCATTCCCACAAAAATAAATAAATAAAGCCATTCAAATATTACCATCTAACTTAATTGTTTAAATGTCTATTTGGTACAATTTATTATAAGTTAAAAATTCATAAATATAAAGTCGAAGCCAAAAGTATTGGAGTACTTACCAATTAGTCCTATTAACTAGACTTATTTACCTACAGGTCCTAACTAATAAATTTAACACTATAAAAATAAGAGAGTGATAAATTTATCACTAAAAATTTATTCATAAAAACAAAGAGACTGATAAATTTATCACTATAAATTTTTTCATAAAAATAAAAGACTGATAAATTTATCTTTATCACTTAATAAATTTATCAAATAGGACTTACTGGGTAATAAGTCTCCAAAGTAGGACCTATTGGGTAATAAGTCTCCAAAGTAGAACCTATTGGTAGTTTACCCAAAAGTATTTACTTATTAGCTTTTAAAATCAAAAAAATAAATTATTTAAGTTATTTTTGTTTAATAAACTGTGAGTATAAGCTGTACCAAATAGCAGGTCAGCTCTGCGGACAAACTAGGCAAGCGGCCACTTTGGACCCTTGAAAATTGGTTGCATAAAAAGGTCAAAAAAAAGTTCGTTATTACACTCGTTAAAAAAAATTAAAAAAAAAAAAACAAACAAACAAACCAAGGCCTCCCAAAAATAAATTAAAAACCTGTAGTGAATTATTTGAAACGAATGGATGATTGTTTCCTAAATATATGAATTGTGTATAAAATATTATTGATTATAGTTGTTAAAATTGCTTCTGAAAAAAGAAACTCACTACAACAAAAAGCACATTTGGCAACCAAAAAATTGGTTGCCAAAAGTACAAATTTCGTCGCCAAAAGAATCGGCAACAAGTACCCAATTGGTCGCCAAAGGCCTGTCACTAAAAGTATTGGCAACCAAATCATAAATTGTTACCGTATGTAGACATTTAGCGACAAGCAAACTTGGTCGCCAAAAATCATATATTTTGTCATTGTAAAATTCTAATTTGTCGCTAAAAGGTTAAGATTTGGATAGACCATGTAGTTTTGGCGACAAACAAATTTGTTGCCAAAAGTACTATTTAGCGACAAAATTAAATTGGTCGCTAAAAATAAACTTTTTAGCGACAACTATGTTTTGGTTGCTAAAAGTTCTTGGAATAGCCACTAACTTTTAGCGACAAAAACAATATGTTGTCGCCAAATATATTAACAGTGACCAAACTATCACCTGTCACTAAAAATTCCCTGCACAAATTTAGATTTTAATAATTTTCTTGTTTAAAGTAATCCAAAACACCTGTTTTTTTCTACACAATATATACATAAATGCAATGTAAATAGTAATGCACCTGTGCAAAACATTCATAATAATTCAAAATTAATAGCTATTAAACATCCCAATAAACATAATTACAATTCTCTAACAATCTGAAGCATTCATACCAAAGTACTTAGAAACTATTAACATCAAACCCACAAATCCATTACCAAATCCTATATCAAAATATTTTCAAAAACACAAAACCAAATATTTTGATACTAAACATCTAAACCACAAGTCATTTACCAAAATCCTATGTTAAAATATTTGCAAAAATACAAAACCAAATATTTTGATGCTAAATATCTAACCGATAAGTCATTTACCAAAATCCTATTGTAGACACCCCATTTTTGACCGTCCTCAAGACTTGAACGTCATCGTTTGAACACTCGATGATCATCCATGCTCGTGTTCGTTTTGAGTTCTCGGAGGTCTCGGCTACGCGCCTTGCCTCAAGATCTCTCAACTTGTCTGTTTTGTGCTTGGTTGTGGACCAAACACTTGTGTTTTTGCTTCTAAGGGAAGAGGGTGGCTTGTTTGCCATACCCTCAACCCACCGGCCAAGGCTTGAAGCCATTGGCCCTGTTTTCTTTCCATCGGCCAAAAGTATTGGCCGATCGGCACTATATTTGGTCGGCCAGCACTTATGTTGGTCGATCGGCCATTTTTGGTGACCGAACCCTGTTCATCTGCTTTATGCAGATATTTTGTGCCAGCTGGCACAGCTGGTATCCACAATTAACCCCCTCCATACACGTGTATGGAGGGATTTGCCCTTTGCTTAGCTTCTCCAAGAAGCTTTGCAAATTGGATTTCTATAAGAGGGGAGGCCCTCCTCCCTTCTCAGGGGTTCTGAAATTAGGATTAGAAGAAGTTGTATCTCTCTATCTCCATATCTCCCTATCTCTATCATTTATGTGTGTATTTGTGACCTAAAGTGATTTTTGTTCACACTATTGCACACAAACACCTAGCATTAGACCATCCTTGGTTGCTGAGGTTCTAAGGAGTTGTTGTTAGGGT
This sequence comes from Camellia japonica, assembly GCA_030407325.1. Taxonomy (NCBI): domain Eukaryota; kingdom Viridiplantae; phylum Streptophyta; class Magnoliopsida; order Ericales; family Theaceae; genus Camellia; species Camellia japonica. Next base: position 161,132,603 of record JAPPVO010000019.1, on the reverse strand, counting down.
TCTTGGAGTGGTTTTGATCAGAGAAAGGTGCTGGTGTTGTGTTCTTGATGGTGTTCTTCAAGGGTGAGCATTCTTGCTTTAGATACCCCTTTCTTGCTTAGGCTTTTAGCCCTTCTTGCTTATTGTTTTAAGCTTAGCTATTAACTGATAAAAGTTTTTTTTTTACTTGCTTTTAAACTTTGTTTAAGGTCATTTTGAGGTTTGGGGTTATTTACCCCCTCCAAGGCCTTGTTAGGCCTTGTTTTAGGCCATCCCTTTTGGCCCTTGCTTTGAGCTTTGCATGGCCTCTCTACCACTGAAATCCAGAGGATTCTCAGTGGTGGAGAGGTGGTTTTGGTGTCCTAAATAGGAGAGGGCCATCCCCTCTCCTTGTTGCCTTGAATACTAGCATAAGTGTCTTATGTTGGTGGCATGTGTGCTTAGCTTGTTTTAGCTTCATTTCAGCAACTATTTGGTGTTGTTTTGCCATTATTTACCTCTGTTTAAAGTTGGTTTAGTGGTCTCTTGCATGCACCATATACTTGCCTTGCAATCCCCTCATTTGCCTTAACATGTATCTAGCATTTAGACTACTATGCTTACATGTTTTGGCTTAACTCCATGAATCTTTTAGCCTTGTTTTACCATGCTAAAGCTCTATTTTTCATTGTTTTGGTCATGCTTGCATTGTTTTGTATAACTACCATGCAATCTAGCTTGTTAGCTTTGGGTGTTTGAGTCATTAGCATGCTCTATTCGGATCATTTCAGTGGTTTGGCATCACTTGTAATGTTATCTCAGTCCATGTTTCATGCTCAAACACTTGCACTTATTACTCATTTAATGTTTTAAAGAGTTGATGTTTTAGGCCTCTTGAATGGGTCATTGTGTATGCTTCTATGCTTAGGTCATTTGAATGCCATTTCAATGTGTTTTTGGGCTCATTCTAACATGCCATAACTCTGATTTTGGTTGCTTAAATCATACCATGCTTGGTTGTGTTAGGTGTAGTGTAACACCTCTTTTGTGGCCTTGCATGTCTCATGTTTTGGCATTATGTTCTAGCTTGTGTTGGCTAGTGTTGAGCTCACTTTTGGTCTTGTTTAGGCCTGCCTTGGGACTGTTTTAGGTCCCCTTGGCCCTTTGGGGCTTGCTTCATGTAGCTATGGTTCGAGCCCCTTCACTAGTTTCAAGCTTTAAGCTTTCTTGCATGCTTTGCTTGTGTATTTTGGTTGATTTGGCATCATCCTTTGCATGATTTCAGAGCTCAACATGTTTGTCACATGTCCATGTTTATCCTCTTTTAAGTGTGCTTAAGAGTTTCTCTACTATGGTCAGGTGTTAGGCCAATAGGCATGCATGTTTGTATGTGTTTTTGTCCTCATTTCCATTGCATTTTGGCCACTGATTTGGACCTATTTGAGAGCTGTCCATTTTGGTTTAAGACCATTATTGCATGTTGTTGCATGCTTGCCTTGCATGTTGTTGCATACTTGGCCTATTGCATGTTGTTGCATGCTTGAATATCGCATTTGGCATGCCCCTTTTGTTAAGTTGCTTTGCATGTTTGCATGTCGTTGCGTGCTTGCCCCACCTGTTGTTACATGCATGCCTATCCTTGAATGTTGTCATATGCCTTGCATGTTTGCATGCTTGTCTAGGTTGCATGGCATTTGGCATGCTTATACCATTAGCCTTGTATGACATTGTCCTTAACATGCTCATGTTGTATTAGTTTTGCTTGCATGTTTGCATCCCTTGCCTCTTGATCAAGCATGATAGAGGTTGGGGTCCCTTATGTGTTTTTGTGCATTTCATTCCATATTGAATTGCACATTCGGCTCCTTTGGCCATCATGCATCGAAATGCGTGATTGGTGGTCCGAGGGTCGAGGACTATACTCCCTTGAGTTCATAACATGATAGGGAGAGTGGTCGTGCAAACATTGTCTTGCAAATGTATTGCCATGCTCTGTTTGTCCTCTGCTGCAGCAACACAGCATTCTGCAGGAAGATATGGCTGGTCGGCCATCTTCTATCACGCCCTCAAAATAATACATAATACTCACCATTTAGACATGCAGAGATATAAGAAAAGCAACACCTTTCCATTCATCAGAGTAGTTCTTACAATAGTATTACATGTTAACAACAAAAGCAAATGCCTTCCGGGCTTACAGCTTTCCAAGTCAACACTTGGTTACACAAAAGAAGAGTGCTAACTCTATACAAAATAAGCCCTTGGCTTGATATACATGTAACACAAACAAAATAACCAAAAAGAGTCTTCAACTCCCATAACCATCCAAGCTATATCCTTGGAGGTGGCATACTACCTGTACCTGAAAATAATGTCCCATAAAGGGTGAGCCAACGCCCAGTAGAGATATGCTAAACACAGTATGAGCAGTAACTAAGACATTAGCAATTTATAAATGTTTAATTCCCACAAATCAATTCATAACCCGTTTCCATTACATGACTACTATGTCCATGTTTCATTTCACTTCCCATTTCTTTTCCAACTTTGAGTTTAAAAACAAGGCTCAATACCTAGCCAAATAACTTAGTGAGATTAAAACTCATCTTTAAAACACTTTCGAAATTTATGATGGATACACATTTTAATGCTGTATCAATAACACATAAATCATTTCCACACTTTACGAAAGATACTCATTTCGATGCCGTATCAATATCACATAGAACCACTTCTATACTTCACAATTGATAACGATATACATTTTAGTGCTATATCAAATCAATTCGAACACTTCCATAATCAACACTTGATACACATTGTAGTGCTGTATCAATGTCATATAGAACCACTTCTATACTTCACAGTTGATAACGATATACATTTTAGTGCTATATCAAATCAATTCGAACACTTCCATAATTAACACTTGATACACATTGTAGTGTTGTATCAATGTCACACAAAATCTGGTTTAGAGGTCCATCCCCCATCTTCCCCTAAACCGTGGAGTACATCCCCTATCTCCTCTCACACAACACATGTATACAAACATAGATCATATACAATCAATCAATACATAAAGTTAATGTATTATTCCAGTCGCTATATCTGATAGCATACTCAATCGATTAGTTTTAGTTTGCCTAATCATCATGCATTGTCTACAACAATCAAAACTACCCTCCACCGGTAGCCCAAAGCAATTATTTCTAAACAGATAATAAAAGCTCCAACAGATAAAATATCAATGTTTTCAAAAGTGAGCGATTAATAAATCCAACTCCACCGTTTTACAATATAATGAGCCAATTTCATTATTTCCAACTCAATTCCAAATAATCACAATTCTCCCAAATTAATTATACCAATTAATTTATACAACAAATTAGGGTTTTCTAACCCGTTTCCCAATATTGACCCAATGGTCTATATTTCAACAACCAATAACAATATCATTATTTTGAAACCCAAAAATACACATTTTAGAATCAAAATAACAAAACCCTCTTTCAACATTTTTAAACCCTAACTTCCCAAAATCAACCATTTAACAAATTGTTCAAAAATTTAGGTCAAAACCCATAGTAGTGAGTAGGAATCCCCACCTTAAAAGATGACACCCAACGAAGAAGATGAAGAAAATGAAAATGCTCCAAATTCTGAGATTCTCGGATCAAAAGATAGCCCTCGACGATCAACACAACTTTTATAAAGCCCCAAGGTGAGGAAATCACTCCTACTAGATCAATACTTAGAGAGAAGTTGAGGTTTTAGAGAGAGAAGGCCTCTAATGGCGGTTTAGAAAAGTAAGAGAGAGAAATGGAGTTGAAAAAGTGATCCAAAAAGTCAGATCTCGATTTTATATAAGAGTCGTCCCGCTCGAGCGTCACTCACAGACTCTCGCTCGAGCGTCAAAACTCCCGCTCGAGCGGCGGATACACACTCCCAGAACTTTTGCTGAACCAGGTCCCCGCTCGAGCATAAAACTCCCCGCTTGAGTGTCACACACAAACTCACGCTCGAGCATCAAAACACCCACTCGAGCGTCCAACACTACAGAGGAAATACTGGGAGATGGAAAATCACGCTCGAGCGTCAAAACACCCGCTCGAGCGAAGAAGCAACAACAAAGTTCCCGCTCGAGCGTCAAAAGCTCCGCTCGAGCGTGAAGGCAAAAATCTGGGCAACTACCTTTGGTTTCTAAGTTCAACCAACCTATTTCAAACCTGCCCAACACAACCCAAGACTCAAATACAAAGAGTAAAGGATGTAAACAAGATATACACAATAACAACTCCGCGGAACCTAAGTCCTGATACAACAATTAAAGCAAAGGAAACCGGGATCGCTATATCTTCAGTGCCAGTCGGCTAAACATTGTTGGTCGAGAGCTTTACATTTGGTCGATGACCAATTTCCCATGGCCGATGGCCCTATCTCTTGGCCGATGGACTCTCAGAAAGTCCCCAAGGTGGTTCAGAAGTGTCACAGAAGTTGGCACAGTTTTCAGAGGTACAGAGCAGTGTAAACAGAGGCAACATGTGACATGGCGATGGATTTCCGAGCGAAGCCGTCCGAGCACGCATGCATCCCTCTTCCCGAGGCTGTTTTTACTATTTTCATAGCTTAATTGATTTGCTTAATTAGTTAAGTGTTGTGTAATAATTAATTAGCTTGTTAGTTAGTTAATTATGTAATTTGTATTATTCTTTCAGTCCCTCCGTCGAAAGGGCGCAATTGTGTAATAAGCGTGCGTGTGTGTGATGCATGTCTTCCAACCTCCACTTCTTTCTCCCCTTTACTTAACCGCTTACGATGGTTAGTTCTAGGGCATGTTTCAATTAGCATCCTTATGCTATGCATGTTTGCATCATTCATCTGTATTGCATGCACTGGGCTCGGCGCATCATACTAACTTCATTGTATTTCAATTCCAAGTTGAATACGTGTATCGAATCGTCGCATCTCATATGCCATTTTAGATTAGCTGAGCCTATTCTAGTTGCATTTTGCCTGCGATGCATTAGCCATCTTAACATGGACTTGGATCATACATTTGATTACTAACATGTTCTTTGTTTTGGCTCGGAGTACACTGTGAGTGTTTATGCTTTAGCATCTTGCATGTATGTGAGTGTTAACATGACAGCATGCTTGCCATGAGGCTAAGTGCTTATATGATATAACTGCCTAAATACCTATGGGTGAAGGTTGGATTATTTAAATTGGGACAATTCATTGAAATTCGCATTTTAGCCTACTTGCGAGTAGCAAACTTCAAACCATTTCCAAACAAACGGATATGTGATGCTTTGTTCCAAATTAGGTGATTCGGTCTATACTTGTGTGTTGTGCGCGTCACATAGTAAATTCTAGCTAATTAACCGGAATAAGAACGCATGTGTTTTCAAAAACAAGATATCATGCTTAGTACAGGCCGATCTTCGGATCGGGCGAGCGGGGGTGCTCATAGATGACCTTCCCCAATCGTACCAAAGTTCTCGAACCGAGGCAACTTTGGTGATGACGGACACGTGGCCTTAGGTAACGAGTCAGGGTTTCCTAAATTCCCCCAAAACAAAATATTTAGGTGGCGACTCTGTATCTGGCAAAGCAGTCCATGTTTGGCACTACTTTCTTAAAAATCAGTTTTCCAAAACGATTTGCCGGATTTGGACTCTTTGGTGATTTATCGGTCTCCCATTGCACTTTGCGGGATTAGATTCAGAACCGTGACATTTGAGTCCAAACTGTAGAAGCATGAGGCCCCCAAGGGCGCGTCTACACCTATGTCAAAATATTTTCAAAAACACAAAATCAAATCTTTTAATGCAGCCCGAACTATTTTCCATCATTGCCAATCTGTCACATGAAACAGAAAAAACAATATTAAATTGACCAAAAAAAACTCGTTATGAATTTCACAATTTTGATTTTAATTTTGTAACGGGAAGTCCAATTTGGGTGTTGTTTACTCATACAAGTTCATTTAGTCTTGAGCAAGCTACCCGTGCTAAACTTCAGCAGTTTCAGTGGTCATTTCGCAATTTCTCCTCCCAAACGGGCCTTTTAAGTCTTGTGTTTTACAATTTTTCTTCTAATTTTCTAACTGGAAATCCAAACAAGGTCCCGTTTGTTCCTACAAGCCTATTTAGGCTTAAGCATGCTGCTCGTGCTAAATTTCGGTAGTTTCGGTGGTCATTTCGCAATTTCGGCCCCCGAACGGGGCTTTTAAGTCTTGTGTTTTACAATTTTTCTTCTAATTTTCTAACCGGAAATCCAATCGAGATCCTATTTGTTCCTACAAGTCTATTTAGGCTTAAGCAAGCTACATGTCCCAAGTTTCGGCAGTTTCGGTGGTCATTTCGCAATTTCGCCCTCCGAACAGGCCTTTTAAGTCTTATGTTTTACAATTTTCCTTCTAATTTTCTAACCGGAAATCTAATCACGGTCCCGTTTGTTTCTACAAGTCTATTTAGGCGTGAGCAAGCTGCCAGTGCCAATGCTAAGTTTCTGTGGTTTCGGTGGTCATTTCGTAATTTCACTCCCTAAACGGGCCTTTTAAGTCTTCTAAACCAAACTGTTTTACAATTTGTTCAACACAACCAGACATATTAAGTGAAATGCTTGTAGTGATTTGAAAATTAAATTATGAAAAATATACTTACAAAAGTGCTTGTCAATAAGATTCCTCTAATGGATAATCATCTTCATCAACCTGCATGCCTGCCCGATCCTTGCTCATCCTCATAAACATCTCAATCTCTTCAAATCTTTTGTTTTACATTTCAATCATTTTAGTTTGCTCTTATGCTACCAGATTCTAGGCTGCAATTTGCTCTTGCTGGACTTAGGACAAATTCTTCAATGACTCTAGTTGTTTTTGTAGGCTCGAAACCACCTTAACATGTGCTTGTGCACTAACAGAAGATCTGGATGAGGATGGTTTTGGACCAACTCCAAAGCCTTTTAAGTATCCTGATCTCTTTCCAAGAACCTCAATTGACAACTGCTTCTGAGTTAAAGGTACTGCCCCAGGATCTGAAGACTCTTCACGTCGCTTTTTCAAAGCTTCCTATCAATTTGTAAACAACTTTAACAAATACAATCATTTACATAAATATGTACCTCTATTAATTGGCATACTTACATGTAATTAACCACATAGTGGGGCTACCTAATCTGACTTTCTCTTGCTCTAATGGGAATCTTTGTAGAAGTCTACAATGTCAGTCTTCTCAGTACCCTAATTCCATTTAAAAGTAAGTATACATAATTAATTTTAACTTAATCACACTTTTAAATATAATAATGCATCGTTTGTTTATACATTGTAGCTTGAAATGACTTGGAGCCCATTGTATGATTATATGGTAACGTCGATCGACTATCCCTTGCTTTTTCAGCCAAGTTCTACAAAATTAATTGATTAGTAAAATTAAATTGAAATTACAACATGATTCTTTAAATTAGGACATTTTACCTGATCGCCATCAAGCCATACATGATTGATCATGTATACCCAAGCCTCATAATCGACCCCTTTGCATGGTTTACTGTAAGGGTTAACACCAGCGTCTACCAACGTCGAGTAATGAGTCTTCATCTTGTTACGCCATATAGCAACCCCGGTCTTTTCCCTTTTGATTATTGTATCCGGACTTATGTTCCGCTGTTATATTTGTTGTTGTTGTCCTTTAATTCCTTATTCTTGGGTTATAGGATGTGTTTAGCAGGTTGGTTGCAGATTGGTTGGGTTTAGAAACCAAGTCTGCATGTTCAGTTTTTGGCTTGGTCGCTCGAGCGAGCTTCTCTTCGCTCGAGCGAGGTCTTCGTTTTTGGTTCTTAGCTCGAGCGAGCTTTGCGTCCAGTACTTAGACCTGAGAGATGTCTTTCTTGGCTCGAGCAAGCTTCCTTCGCTCGAGCGAGCGAGGTGTATGTTTTCGAGTTCTTCGCTCGAGCGAGCTTTCCTTCGCTCGAGCGAGCTTCTGGGTTGCAGACCTGAAGCATCGAGTTTTTGGCTCGAGCGAGCTTTTCTTCGCTCGAGCGAGGATTTCTTGTGTCTGGTCGCTCGAGCGACCAGGTCTTCGCTCGAGCGAGCCTGTCAGACTTAAATACGCAGCAGCGTGTTTTAATTCAGTTTTTGAGTCCCTTTCATATTCTAAACCCTAGGTTACGAGTTCTCCCTCTCCCAACTCATTCTCTCTCCTTGATTTGATCTAGTTAGGGTGGGTTTTTGCCCTAGTTCTTTTACAAATAAGATAGAGGAGAGTGAGGGCTTCCATTTAATCTGAGCAGTTGTCAGTTTGGAGCACTTTGAAGTTTCGAGCATCTTCTTCATCATAATCTTTTCTGGTTCTTGCTTCGAGGTAGGGATTTCCTACTCCATTTATATGTTTTAATCCTAAGTGTTGGTATTCTGGTATGTGGGGGTAGTTTGGTAATTTTGGGAGAACCTTAGGGTTTTGGCTTAGATTAATTTGCATAATCAATTTAAGGGAAAAATGTGGAATTTAGTTTAATTCATGAGATTGGGGAAATTATGAGATTAATGATATAGTTGGGTAGTTTAAATACTTACCTATGAGAATGTTAATTTTATATTCAATGTTGTATTTATTTCTTGTTTAGAAATAACTGTTTTGGGCTATCGGTGGAGGATAGTCATTGATTGTTGTAGACCTTGCATGCGGCTTAGGTATAACTGAAATTATGTCACTTATGTTGACAGTTGAATTAATACAGAACATTACTTGTATTGATTACGTGTTGTATATGGCAATTGTGTGTTTCATTGCATATGCATTTCATTTGGAGGAGATAGGGGATGAACTCCACGGTTTAGGGGAAGATAGGGGATGGACCTCTAAACCGGATTTGTTGGGAGGAGATAGGGGATGGACTCCAGTAGCATCACTCATATGTGTGCTTATTGATAATAGCAATATTGCTATTTGTTGTTGACATGATGCATCATTATAATGTGTATCAATTGGAAGTATGGAAGTGTTGTGATTTGAGCTTTAGTCTCATTTATTTTGTGACATCTGGATCACTGTGATAGTTGGCCAGGTTCTGAGCCATAATGATATAATTTGAAAGTTGAATAAAGATTGGAAAGTGAAAAGTGCCATAGACAGTGTGTCATAGGCAATGTAGACATTTGTGTCATGAAAATTGTAACATGATTGTAGAGTGTTAACCATGTATCAGATGCTAATGCTTTAGTTAATTCTTATGCTTGGTTTAGTATTTCTCTACTGGGCTGTGGCTCACCCTATATGGGAACTTTATTTTTCAGGTTCAGGTGGTTCACTCCCTCCAAGGACTTAGCTTGTGAGGAATTGAATTTGAAGACTTGTTTTATTTTTATTTGGTTTATTTGAACAATGTAATCCTTCAAGCCTAGGGCTTTATCTGTTTTTGAGTTAGAACTCAGTAAATTGTATCCAAGTGTTGGCTTGGCAAGATGTAAGCCCGTAGGGCATTTATTTTGGTATTTTATTTCGTAAGACTCTGATGATTGATGTAATAAATAATGTTTTCTTTTAATAATGCATGTTTTGTTTTATATTTAATGGGTTGAATTTTGAGGGCGTTACACGCCAACTTTTGTAAAGAGTTTCTCTTTTTATGGACTCCTTTCCGAACCTCTTCATTCTCATCATAATCAACAATCTCAAATTTTTTATTTTTATTTTTTATTTTTTATTTTTATTTTTTTTTGGTTACAGGAAAATCCTCCTACTCTCCCGCAGATCCAAGGCAGCGCCCCTTGAGGAGATCACCAAGGTGTCCTGTTGTCCGTTCCGAATAAGAGACTATAACCTGGAAGCTTGTCCCGACCTCCCAAGACAAGCTCCGCTTAAGTCAAGACTCGCACAGCGGGGGAGCATTAAACCCATACCAAGCTGCTGATTAGGCATCCTGAGGTCAACCTCCTAACCAACTGTGCTACGCCCAGGAGATTGGCCCAGAGGGGAATCGAACCCAGGACCTTTATCCTGCAAATATAATGAATATTTTTATTAATATCAAAATGCAAGTAATGGTGATAATCTAATTATTTTAAAAATAACAAATACATGTATCTGAACTGCTTGAATGATTGGGGCTTTATGAATCTCATCAATCTTGTCCCACTTTTTATTCCAATGATTAGTGCAGCCATCCTTACTTGTAACCCAAGTTTATTTGCAAATGGAGTGGCGTAAGGCTCTATTGGCACCTTTGCATCTACAAGGATCCAAACAGGAAGTTTTTCACCACGGTTGTTAGCTATGAGACGTGCTATGCTCTTCCCTCGAGTGTGACCCTCTACTTCACCCCTTACTTGCTCTAACTGAGTTGACATTATTTATATTTATTCAATTATAGTTACTTCCACACATGGTTAATGAAATATATTTTATCCTTTTCTGTTATAAGTTGTTTTAAATTCTAAGATGCTCATAAGGCATGTTTTGACCAAACAGAATCAATTATTAATACATATTTACATACAACATGTGCAAGTAATATTTATCTATTCACCCAACCTGAACAAACTTGATCAACACAACCTAACCAAACCTTATTGGCTTGGATTGAGTATGTTAAACTCAACCTTCAGTTAGGTGGGGTTTGGGCAGCAGCATAATAAACTCAACTATATTCTCGTTTGTTTAACTGAACTTTAGGATTATATTTGGTTGGCCTTTAATCTGACCTCAACTCACCCCCACCCTAACTTCTCTAATTGCAGTATGTCTATCTCACTTGACCAAGAAGCTAGTCAAGTTCAAATTAACAAACGAACATGAGGGGAGTAGCTTTGCTCCAATAAACAGAACAATAGAATGGTTTACCATTATGACTATACTATTCTGAAAATATTCTTGAAATGAAAAGATTTGATTAATGGGGATCAACTGCAACTAACATGCATCTGTTAAAACATTTAACTCAACCACTTGGCAACAGTGGAGGGGCCTCTCAAGTTCAAAAGTTTAAGAGCACATCTGAGATCGAATAATCCAGAAAACAACCACCATTCTTCAACCAAAAAACCAATCTAACGTTTTCCCTAATTTGATAGCAAACAGATTTTGAATATGGAACAGATGTTCAAATCATAATGAATCTAAAGAAATCAAGCAAATAAAATATGGTTATTAAGGTTTAATAATTTAGGGAAAATCAAAGATTGAGTGAGATGAGAGAGGAGGAAGAGCTCTTATGCTCCACCAATAGATAGAGAGAGAGAGAGAGAGACGAAAAGTAGTAAGAGAGTGAGACAGCGAATGAGAGAAGAGAAAAGACATACCTGGTGTTTGTGTGGATGGTTGACGGAGGCTGGACCAGCGTGCGACAGAGGTGAGTGACGGTGAGTGATAGAGCTGAGAGAGAAAGGAAGAAAAGGGGCCTTTAGGTCTGAGGGCTTTTTTCTCACAGTCGAATGAAAAGGGCTGGTGGTTGGTGATCAAATTTCTTTAGCTTCAAAAACGACATCGTTTTTTAGGTAAGAAAAAGATTTGGCAACCAATTTTGGCTTGTTGCCAAAGATAAATTTATAGCAACAAATATATTGGTCGCCAAAGATAAAAAATAGTCACCATAAATTTTCCTTCTTCCTGCGCTTACTTTCGCCCACGCCAAAAATCTTCCGCGACCAAATATTACAATTGGTCGCCAATTCTTCATCCTTTGGCGACAAGTTGTAATTTGGTCACCAAATGGCTGTCATTGGCGACTAAAAACAAGTTGAAATTAATTAATTAAATAATTATGTTACAAGAATGATTGAACAGATTTGATGGACAAGTTAGATAAAAACAAGTTTGATTAGTAATTTTGCAGCTAAAAATGTAAAAATGGTCATGTTTAAGTGATTAACTTGTCATAGTTTGTTCGCTTTTTATTTAGTACTCCAGCTTGGATTATTTCAATCCTTAATCTTAGGTTATATTTGAATGATAATAATCTTGAGAGGAAATAAGAATGTGAATGTGATTTTGGATCCCCGTGATTCCATCATTTGAAGAATCACACTTCTTATAAAAACACCTCATGCCTTTCACAAGATTACTCATTGCAATTAGCCTATCCACACAGCTAATATTTTATACTTAGCCATAGGAAAGTTCAAAATTTATATTACTAACTGGTTTGGTTTTGCTAACAAATCATTCAAAAGTCCATATTAGAAGCTTGTTTTGGGACGTTTTTTATTTTTTTATACGTATAAAAGACCCTATATTAAAAGGTTGCTTTGGGCTTTGAAAAAATCGGAGTCGGCCCTGCCAAACAGTATATGACAAACTCATGGAACAAAAAAAGAAATTATAAGCAACTCAAATAAGTTACACCAAACAACCAGTAATTCTCATTATTATGAATACCTTGAACCACATAGGCCAATACACTTAGAAACCGAAGACGAAGAGAAACTAAAAGTGTACAAGCACGAAATAATCGTCACTTATATAATCCTGTTGAACAAGCTTATGCTCCTCGAAACGTCGTCGTAGCACTTGAAATCACAAATGTGAGCTGGCTAGCAGGTGTGTGTCGGAAATCCCTTTGATGCCTAAGTCAGCAAATAGACTAAGGAGATAAAAGCTCTGTAAATTCAGAAATAATGATTGCTATACCTAAGATTAGGGTTTGGTTTGAGCTTTTGTAAGTTCTACATGGCACAATCCTAATAGGACTCTAGCTCTCCTTTGGAGAGTCCTTCTAGGAATTACATTCCTGAAGGATAATGTTTATCCTTTAACACCTTCATCACTGCAAGCCAAATGAGATGGCACAACTCTTTGTACTGCTTCCAGCTAAGTAGCCGAACTAACTTGTTGTCTACCTCTAGATTAGCTATGCAACGTACAGCGCCATACAAGCATTGCACGGTGTGCCACCATGCTGACGTTACGCGGCTCATCTCCTAGTTCAATCAAACCCTTGATCACCACTGCGAGGTAGCTCAGCCTTAGAACATTGGCATTCACCAATCCAGTCAAACTTCTTTGACCAGTTTGACAGCTGTTCGGCCCAAACCAGGCTATCTCCAAAACACAGCTCAGTCTGCCAACACGGTCCAAATCTTAAGTCCACTTTCACCTAGCTCGGCCTAATTTGGATACATAAATTACCCTCTCAATTGCCTCTTAATTCCATCTGCAATGCATGATTGGGATTACTCTGTCCAACCGAGCTAAAGTGCTCCATTCCACCGAGTTAATCAATATTGCTTGGCACGAAACCTGTTTGGTCCAAAGCAATCTCTTTATACATATAGCACGTTTACCAACCACACTAACACAACATCCTTTTTGGACACGTGGCTCACACTGATTGATCCCATACAACTACTATAGCCGTCACATACATCTTCCTAAATTTTAAATCATTCCGGCCTTCTGCCTTCTATGTGTATATAACCCATACACACAAACAAGGCCCTACCACTGTTCATCTTCCTGATTTTGAACCCTAAATATCAGAGCTTACAACCTTTCGAATTCTTGTAGTTCAACCCCAGTCCAACATGTTATTTTGTATCAGCCAACTCGCAATTATCCACAAAACATTTCTACCGATTAGAATCTAAACCAGCTTCCAAATTCGTAAGTTTCCCATCCCTTCCAGTATTGTTCCATTGAAGTTCATATTGTTCTTCATCTTCTTGCTATTCTTAGTCCATTATCTTGGTAATTATACCCATAAACAATGTTGTAATATCTATAGTTATTAACATACGAGTAAAATAGTGCCCAAAACTGGATTAGGACTCCAGATAACCCTTAAATCTCCACTGTTCAACTATATCTCCTTTTTCTGAGATGAACACTTATGAATCTGGGTAAACTCGATCAAGGATCATACATTTGATTCGAAATCACGCTAGAACCAAACAACCTCCATATTTGCAACACCTTTGGAAAACCAATCGGACTAGAAAAACATGACCGAGCTATAACGTTTATCTTGAAACCAGGCTGTATCATAGCCATAACGCACGACCAAGCTAAAATCTTGCTCGTCTATGTAACCGAGTTAAAACCTCATTCGTTGTTTCCACCAAGCTAGCACAGCTCAATGCATCCAACTCAATGACCGAGCTAACAACAAGATTTTAACATGCACGCTCATTTCAACTGAGCAACTCCTTAGGGCTTCAGTTCACACTATACTTAGTCAAATCACACCGTTGCTTTAGCTCAGTCAACACTTGGGCATAACACAATTCATTTTTTACCGTGCAGACTCAACTAGGACTGGTCAGGAACATCTTTAAAATTGCCCATTGGCGACGCCTATCGGCGGAGCAAACATACACCAAATTGAGACCGCGCTGAAAAGCCGAACAAACCTTTGTAATTTATTTCTTAAAACCAAATCCAATGGGCAAGTACCGCTTTATAGTGAACTCCCCGGTGCCATCGCCGAATTCCGCAAGGATTATAGTATCCCAGATGATGTACACTTTGAATTGGCCAAAACGGATATTCTACCCTAGGACCGAGTAGGGTTTTGTCCATTCACCGTACTATCCATAGTTGAGGGAGGACTATGTTTCCAGGTCTAACCTCTTATATGCAAATTCCTTAGGAGGACAAGACTTTGCCCAATCCAACTCTCCACAAACACTTACCAAATTATAAATGGCATAGCCGAGCTGAACAGAAGGCTAAGCCTCAACTTAGGCTTAGTCGAGATATTTCACCAATATTCTCTTGGCCAAACACACAATGGCTGGAACTATGATTTAAAAATAAAAAAAGGTCGTGAGAAGATCATCAAGAGAACACCGGACAAAGACTTACGTTATGACAATTTCTTATGGGTCTCTGGAAACTATAAGGTCGTTGAGGCCCCAATATCGGGCTGGTACATAAACCACAAAAAAGGATCAGTTGGTATGAGTAACACGGTGTTCTTTCCTTTCGCTAAGAACTTGTTCATTTTGCACCGAGCTAACACTTGCTTCTTTTTTGGCAGATTTAAACTTGCTGAAGGAAACTTATGCCTATGCAAACCAAGATACTCTCTGCGCCGTGCCGAGATACAAAAATAGAGATTAGACTAACCTGCTAAACTTTAAACCGACTTACCGATACATTAGTAAACGAAAATGTAAGGTCACAGATTTTTTCCTAGAGCCTTCACCAGAACCAGATTCTTCCCTACCTAAAATCACCCTCATTCCCCTAATTGAAGAAAAAGACATACCAAGAGTAGAGCTTTCAAGGCTTTTATTACTGAATAAAGTTCTTCTACGCCTACGGGCACACAAGCCAAACAACAGCCAACCGAGCAAAAGAGGGTGGCTTTCGTTGCTCTCCCAACGGTGAGGGCTGCTTCATCACAGCCCAACAAAAGGGCCCGAACCACATCCACCGAGCAGCATTTGGTGGACGAAAAAGAAACTGAGTTTCAGGGCACTGACCAAGTTGACTTGGATGTCTAACTCGAGGCAAATGAGACCGAGTAGGCTAACCCCTCTGCCCTCCTAGCATGGGAAATGATGCTAAGCTATAAAAGTAGTATTGTGACTACGGCTGAATCGATCTATACCGATAAGGATAACCAACTGGCCTTCAATCTGGCCAAGAGATTATATTTTCCTGCAGACATTGAAAGACACAAGCAGTTGTCTGACCTAAAAGCCATCAGGTCAGCCACCAAGTCCATGGTCTTGGTAAGTCTTGAGTCTCTTTTTCTTTTCACTTTCATTTGTTTGCTTAATTTTTTTTAACATCTATCATGTTTTGCCGGCCGTGCAGAAAAGTCACATTACACATCAAAGCATGATGGACTTAAGGAAGACCTTGAAAGCGGCCATTGCTAACAACAATGGAAAGGAGGCTAAGCTGAAAAATATAAAGATGCATCTGGATGACCTCAGCACCGAGTGGGACCAACTACAGAAGCAAGTTCATACGACCGATGAAAGTAAGAAGAAAGTCATGGCGGACAAGAAAAATAGATACTTACAAGAGCTAAAGAAGCTCAAAGACACTTATGAGGCTCAGATCAAGGAGCTTAAAAAGCATATGGAGAGGCTAAGGACCAAGGTTACACGGACGGTTAAAAGGTGTACACTCGCCGATGTGAGGCTGCCAAAAACATCTTCTTCAAGTGTGGCTGAAAAGCGGTAGCCGAGAAACTAGGTCAAGTCGTGGACTTTGAGATCTTCATAAACCTCCTTCATCACTTTATTCTAAACTGCATGCGGAGTATGCCATCGCCGTGGAACAAAAAATGTTTGCAAAAGAGAAAGAGGATAGCCTAGTGGACTAGGGTACCGATGCAATTGGTCGGCTCGCAGGAGTTAGCCAGAGTTAGCCCAGTGTTAAGGAAACGATCACTGACCCAACGGTTGGGGATGGTGCCGAGCAAGAGACCTCGAACATCTGACCGCGCATTAACCCTTTTTTCCCTTGGTTTTTTTTTTTTGGTGATGTAACTCGGTCACCTGCCCCCCTTTTTGTAATAGATTCTGATCATAATGAAAGTTTTACAACTTTTTGCTCGCCATGTTTGTTTTTATATTCCATTAAGACTTAAATGCCTACTTGGCCAAGCAGATTGGCTCGATTAATGATTTTTCAAAGTTAGACAAACTTGCTAACCTTCTTTGCCGAGCTAACCAGCTTGGTCAAAGATTTTCCAAAGCTAGACAATCCTGCCAACCTAACCTACTTTATTGAGCTAACCAGCCAAGCAAAGATTTTCCAAAGTTGGACAATTTTGCCAACCTACTTTGTTGAACTAACCAGCCAGGCAAAGATTTTTCTCAAAGTTGGAAAACCTACCAACCTACTTTACAGAGCTAATCAGTTGAGCAAAGACTTTTCAAAGTTAGACAATCCTGCCAACCTACTTTGTCAAGCTAACCAGTCGAACAAAGATTTTTCTCAAAGTTGGACAAATTTGCCAACCTACTTTGCCGAGCTAATCAGGTGAGTAAAGATTTTTCAAAATTGGACATTTCTGCCAACCTACTTTGCCGAGCTAACCAGCCAAGCAAAGATTTTTTTCCAAAGTTGGACAAATTTGCCAACCTACTTTGCCGAACAAACTAGCCGGGAAAAATTTTTCTAAAGATAGACAGTCTTGCCAACCTACTTTGCCGAGCTAATTACTCAGGCAAAGATGTTTTTCCAAAGTTCATATTGAAGTAGTTGCCCCTGGGTCGTTCTACAACTGCTAGGTTAGCCTACTTAGGGAAATCTATATTCGTTACAATCATATAGTGGAGTTACAATAACACAAAGTCTGAAAAGAAAATAGTCTACATATTTTATTAATGCCGAGCTAAAAGAGAGAAAAAAAATTACAAGTGTAAAAGCTAAAAATAAAACAACTTTAAATTGGCTGTATTCCACGGTCTTGGCACAGCTCAACCATCCATATCTTCTAAGTTGTATACTCCTTTTCCAACTAACCCCACTACTTTGTAAGGACCTTCCCAATTAGGTCTTAGCTTGCTGTCACCAGGGACTACAGTGTTGCCTATGACTTTCCGTGGAATCTAATCGTCGATTTTCAATTTCCTTGGATGCATGGTTTTGTTATATTTTATGGATAGCTCTTTTCTAGTAAGATGCGATGTGGATTAGAGTTTTCTCCTTTCTTTCCTTCGCAAGATCAAGTTCCAAGGCTAGCGCTTCATCGTTCAAGTCTTGGTCAAAATTCTCACTTCTGATAGTGCGAAGGCCAATCTCCAAATGGATTACAGCCTCCGTGCCATGAGCTAAGGTGAATGGCATTTCCCCGGTCGACCATCTTGGGGTAGTTCGGTAGGCCCGTAAGACGTGCAGTAGTTCTTCAACCCACTTTCCTTTTGCTTTTTCTAACCTTTTTTTCAAGCCATCAGGATTGTCTTGTTTGACGTTTCAGCCTGACCGTTGGTCTGAGGATATGCCGGTATGGAGTTGTAGAAATCTATCTTGTGCTCTTCACAGAAACCTCTAAAGATCCTCCCATCGAACTGAGTGTCATTATATGATATCAAAGCTTTAGGAATTTCAAACTGCGTAATGATGTTCTGCTATACATATTTCTTCACGTTCTTCTCTTTAATGGATATGAGTACTTCTGCTTCAACCCACTTAGTGAAGTAGTTTGTTGCCCAATGAAGAACTTCTTGTTGCCCGATGCGCTTGGGAGTGGTGCCACTATGTCTAAACCCCACATGGCAAAAGGCCAAGGACTAGTCATAGGCAAGAGTTTTCTAGTTGGTTGGTGGATTTGGTACGCAAACTTCTAACACTTTTCACACTTCCTGGCATACTTCTTTGTATCTGCCTGCATGTATGGCCACCAATATCCTTGTGAAATAGCTCAATAAGCCAATAATTTCTTCCCTTGGTGACTTCCACATATTCCTTTATGAATTTCAAATAGAAAGGCCTCAACCTTGATAGAGTGGACACACTTCAAGTACGGCCCTGTGAAAGACTTTTTATACAGCGTCAATGATAGGAAAAGTCAGAACCACTGTGACTGTGCTCGAATTTTGTTCACCCCATTCTTCTTTTCTGGCAAGATCCTGTCTTTCAGAAAGGTGATGATGGGGTCCATTCAAGAGGGTCCTAGCTTGGCGCACAGTACCTCTATCGCTTCAGGTTCTTCAATGCTTGGCCTGGGTAGAATGTGAGACCCCTAACTTTTGTAAACCCTATTATGTCCCTAAATTTTGAGTTATTATAATAAAGCCCTTAGTTCTTCGTTTATTCACAAATTTAACCCTAGAATCAAAGACGCATCGCTAATAAACCCGTACAAAACCAAATCGACCCTGATAGCTTAGTAATCATTTTTACACGCTAATATTAATTATTTAACTTTAAGGCTCCTGATCTTTGAAATTTTATTTACACCCTTACTTTTGAACTATTTCAATAAAGACCCTCATTCCCTTATTTATTTTCAATTTTAGTTGTAGAGCCAAAAACGCGGGCCAACCGAAAACTCGCAAATCTTGATTGAACCCGGGAACTCAGGGATCATTCCAAAGCCCTAATAATAATTAAATATTGCACTTAAATAAATGTTCCAATACATGAATTAAACCCAAAGCCCTCACATTTTTATTAAATTGCTAATTGACTCCAAACTAGTACTAATATATATATATATATATACACACTTGTACCTTTAAACCTATATTATACACTATATTTTTCAATTTCCAACAATTGTACCAAAAAAAAAAATTTAATTGCCTCAAATCAGTCCACATGGCCAGCCACCCTAGGGAATAGAAAATTATACAACTTTTTCAAACCATATCCATGAAATCAAGGAAAAGTGTTGGCAAGTACCCCCAAAACATGGAACCATGCCTCCACCCTAAGTCCACTCCTAACCAAATCCTAACTAGATCATGATTAATTGTATAATTAAGGCCTCTAATCATTCACCATTCCATTAGATTCCAAGTAAATCTAAAATATCCAATCCAATTCTAACCAATGGGCACTTTAGACCTTTTGCACCAATTTTCCTATAAAAGAAACCTCACCCTTAGCATTTTACATACAAGAACACACATACAAACACTTCATTCAGCTGAGAGGAAGAGAGGGGAAGAGGGTGAGCTTCGTGGAAGAAAGGAAAGAAAAAGAGGTCTGGTTAGTTAACCAACCAAGCCTCAAGTAAGCCACAACACAACTCTCTCTTTTATTTTTCCTTTTTGAAATACATGTTATTAGAGTTTTGAAATAATATTTTCAGATGTGTTGTAAAGGTTTTCATGTGTTCAAAGTTGATGAATTGGGCTTGATCCTTCTTCTACTCATATTTTCTCTTAATAGATACAAAACTACATTTTTCTTCCCATATCTTACATTATTTCTAAAGGCATACCACCACTCTATAAATTTGAGTTATCGACACATTATTTAGTATGTTTTAATCATAAAAGAAGTGAAAATTTTCTCTTAGTTGACCTCTTTTCTCACCAACCTTCTTATTTTGAGTATTGTGCATGAAAAACCTGTTTTATAGCCAACTTTCAAAAATTATAGAAAAATTTAGAAAACTATCCTGGACCTCAGTTTTATGTAAAAAACTTCCTTAAAGAGTTATCTTTCAAGTAAAATTGGTTTCATTGAAAAAGAGTGAGCGGTTTGTAAGAAAATCCAATTTTCGTAACGGTCGACGAATCTGGACAGCGCTGGAATATTTCTTAAATAACTAAAAATCTAGAAAAGCTATTCCACTTCCGAAAAAATGTTCTAAAAACTAGATAAAATTCTCTACGAACTATAGGAAGTCCAGGCTCAAGAAAAATCTAAAATATCCCTTTTGATTTTAATCTTTAAGTGGCACTGAATTTGGAAATTCTGTTTGCATGGGTGTTTTATGCTTTTGTGTTCATGAATATGCTTATTAATACATGATCATGTCTTGGTATGATATTGCATGTGCTATGGTTATGTTCCTTATCTTTTTCATTTGTTGATGTTCATGTTTATGTGGATATTACTATCTTGTTAAATTGTTCTAACTTTAATTTAAGACATCTAACTCAACAAGAACCTTAATTGGGGTGGTATTGGGCTTTCGATCACTTAGATAATGAAGAGATAATAATGTGTTATGTATGGACTGATGGAATGTGCTCCCTAATTGAAGGTTAAGTCTTCCACAAGCGATTATCGCGTAAACCCTAGAATGGAACGAACATATTAGGAATCTTTGTGATGGTTTGATTAATGAGATAAGGTTGAGTCCAAATGAGACATTCAGGAGGATAAAACTTTTTTGGAAGGATAAGGTTGGATTTAGGATGATAAAACATTTTTCTTTTCACTGTCCCTTTTGAGGCCCTACGATTGGCGCTACGTGGTATATAACCGTTGGTAGGCATCCGAGGTAAGTTCTACAATAAAGCAGCAAAATGAGGAGTTCCGAATAGTCTGGTGTCCAATTCTTGCAGTTGGGAGGATGAAATCTCTTTGGGGGATTTCTAGAATACTAACATCTAATGTTGTAATCCTTGTTATTGACTTGAATATCATGTTTCATTACTTGCTTGTTATAAATGTGATGGTGTATTGGATTGGAAAAAAGGGACAGGGTGTATGTGCGTTTACTAAGCATTCAAAGCTCATGGCATTTCATGCCAGGTATTGAAGACTATTAAACCAATCGAAGGCAAAGCTAAAGCATTTGAGGACATACGACTACCCTAGAAGGATTAGAAACTAGTTTGTAAACGTGTTTTGAGATTGTAAGTGTTAGATACTATGTTGTATTTAAGACATGTTTTTGTAATTATTATATATCTTTTATATTACCTATTCCTTATTTTCTCGTCGACTCATATAGACCTTGTGTTAATATCTTATTAAGATCTGTCAAAAGGGTAGCTTTGCTATCTAAGGTGGTTGGACCTTGAAGGAAGGCTGTATTGACTCTTCCGACCTGCCTAGGATCTTACTTGGTTATTAACCAAATGACTCATTAGTGACATTTCCTATTTTGTAATCTTAGATAAACCCTGTATTTATTGTTAATATATTCTCTGATGTTCCCAATTTTTTGGGCGTTACATAGAAAGTAAATCAGCAAAGGGTTTGGGATGGAGATGTCTGACATTGATGCAAAACTGGCCAACTTATCTGCCGTACAGTTTTCATCTCAGTTGATTTATTCTATCCGAACAACTTCGAACTTCTTGATCTCTGCCCTAACCAGCTTTTGGTACTTGGCTATCCTATTGTCTTTCGCTTCATACTCACCAGATATTTGGTTAACCACCAATTGGGAGTTGATGTACACCATTAGCTCGGTAGCCTTCATTCGGAAGGCAAATTTCAAACCAGCTAGGAGCGCTTTGTACTCTGCTTCATTATTGGATGTTGGGAACCCAAGTCTAATCGCCTGTTTAATAGCCAGGCCATCTGGCGAGATGAGCATAATTCCAAGTCTAGCTTAATGTCTATTAGAAGCTTCATCCACAAAAAAATACCGTATTTGATGATGAAGAGATCCAACGAAGAAGATGATCAGTGCCACCACAGGACCTCCATCTACAAGACAAAACACCCCCAGTCTTAGCCTGGGACCCTCCGGTCCTTCAATATTATCAAAATATTTAATGAACAAATTCATAGAAAGAAATCGCATACCTCAACCCATGAGAGTGTTGCCTATTTATAATATCTAGTGACATACCTAACAAGTAGTTTCAATGTTCGAGAAGTCCTATCCCAAACAATTTCTAGTTGTTTAAGACTTCTATATCGATAAGATTTCATCTCCTGATGAGCTTTACACAACATAAAACACTAATGCAATATTTGATAAGAATGTGATGTGATAATCCATAACCATGCCATGTGGCAGTACCTAGACCCACATAATTCTTATGGTTATTTTTATTGCCTCTCAATTGCCCCAAGTTTTCAATCTCTTTGAGCTTAGTGAAAGAGTGGAAGCTTTATGTTATTAATATTACCTAGGTAGAACGATGTACAGGCGCAAGGGCTTATTCCAATAATGTCTAACTTATTCCGAAAATGCCTAATCCTACTAAAACTTATTCCAAGAATGCCTAACCTCGTTAGGACTTATTCCAAAAATGCCTAGCCTAGCTAAGAACTACCAAAACACTAACTTGCTTCTTGGCGAGCAAAATCTACTTGGCAAGGAATCCCACTGTTGGACAAACCACCAACCTACTTTGTCAAGCAAAATGTCGCTCGGTAAAGATTTTCAAATTTGGTCAAACCTGCTAACCTACTTTGCTGAACAAAATGCTTGCTAGGTAAAGATTTTCAAAGTTGGTCAAACTTGCCAAGCTACTGCCGAGTAAAACCCCGCTCGACAAAGATTTTCAAAGTTGGTCAAACCTGCCAACATATTTTGTTGGGCAAAATGTCACTCGGCAAAGATTTTCAAAGTTGGTCAAACCTGCTAACCTACTTTGCCTACTTTGCCTACTTTGCAGAGCAAATGCCGCTCAACAAAAATTTTCACAGTTGGTCAAACATGCCAACCTACTTTGCAGGGCAAAATTCCGCTCAGCAAATATTTTCGAAGTTGGTCAAACCTTCCAACCTACCCTACTAACCTACTTTGCCAAGCAAAATGCCGTTCGGAAAAGATTTTAAAAGTTTTAATCAAGACGTAGCGTAATTCATCTTGCCCCCGTGATTTATAAAGAGTTGATTCCATCTCAACATATTTGAACCAAATAATTTATTCAAATATATTCTAAATCCAGCAACATATCTGGTCAAATAATTGTCACCATCCACACTAGGTATATAAAAATTCTTCGTGGTTGGAGTAATAATACAAAAAATAATGCTCCATAGATAACTAAAACCCAGCACAATACATAATAAAATATCTTCATGCACGGAGTAATAATACATAAAATCCATACTCTGTATATAATAAAAATTCACCATAATAACCGATATAAATAGGGAAAATTACATATACCCCCTCGAGGTTTAGCTAAATTACAAATACCCCCCTGAGGTTTCGAAAATTACAGATACCCCCTGAGGTTTATATTTTCATAACAAATTGCTCCCTGAGGTTATATTTTCATAACAAATTGCCCCCTAATTTGTTATGCAAATATGACCTTCAAGGGGGTATCTGTAATTTCTCAAACCTTAGGGGGGTATCTGTAATTTAGTTAAACCTCGAGGGGCGTATATGTAATTTGCCCATATAAATATCTCCACACCTGAAATTATAGAAAATTCATGCATATTGCAAAAGTCAATAATAAATAATTTCAAGGAGAGAAATTAAATGCTTTCCTTGTTTCGTAGCCTAGCCCAAATAGTGCTTCCTTGGCTTCGTAGCTAACATAGGGTTATTTTGAAAAGATGGTTAAAAGTCATTTTTCAACTTTTAATCAATTTTGGGTCACATCATCTCTCACATTTTTTAGACTTTTTTTCAAAAAAAAACTAAAAAAAGCCAAAAGGTCAGCTTTTAACCATCTTTCCAAAACAACCCATAATTATTGACGTTCTATTACATGTGTTTGGGCTTTTGGATGGTCATACGATAGTGGAGTTGCCATGCTATCTATATTAAAATAACAAATCTATGGACGATAAAGCAAAATCTTAGGCCTCATTTGGGAATAAGTCATTTTAGTAATTTTTTAAATTATTACAAAAAGATGTGTAGAAAAGTAGAGAGAGTGATGTGACAACTTATAGTGACTTTTTAACTTTTTGGCTAAAACATGTAGTTGTCAAACGAGGGCTTAATGAACAATAAAGCAATAGGGTCATCCATGACTTCATCGCACCACCAATAACTAATTTGGATGTTATCTCATACTTTAGCAACAATACTATGTTTGGATTCAAAAGTCAAGTTATGTAATTGATCCCGACAATCAACAATAAGAATAAAATTTCTTCTAGAAATTCACCATAGAAGTAAATTAAGATGATATCTCCAGTCAATACATTACGGTGAACATCCATAAAATACGAGAACAAGATTTGAAGGGCTTATTAGCGGTGCCTCGAGCGATGGTTATGTTCAAAGATTGAATTTATGCTCCATGGATTTGGTTTTCGAAGATCTCGAACTTGTGTTCCGGTTGCATTGTTCCAAATCCCGTTGTGTCTTCGGTGCATGAATGTGCCTCGATTTTAAATGTAAGCAAGTTGTGTCCTTTTTGAGCATTTTGCAGAAGCTCCAAGCAGGAAGTTGGAGGTCATTGGCAAACATCGCTTCTGTCCGTCTTTTCAATTCACATATCTTTTGCATAGAATATGTGTTCTCATATACCTCTTACGTTGCATGTGTGCATTGCATCCTGTTTGCATAGAACTTGCATTACATCTTATGTTGCATGGAACATGCGTTGTCATCATGGTAATTTTCAATTACGTCGCATTGTGTCGTATTCAAGTGCGTTGTGGCATCCACCCTTGTCATGAGAGTATGATTTGGGTTCCCTTCTTTTTACCTCGCCACATGGTAGTGTGGCTTGGTTTATCCTTTACTTCGCCACATGGTATGGTGGCTTGGTTTGCTATTATCCTCTCTATGCGGAAGTGTAGTTAGGATCACCTCACTATGGGGTAGTATAGCTTGGGTGTTCTTGTTTCTCACCACGCGGTAGTGTGGCTTGGTTTGCTTTTGTCCTCTCTACGCGGAAGTGTAGTTAGGATTACCTCGTTGTGCGGTAGTGTAGCTTGGTTTGCTTTTGTCCTCCCTACGCGAAAGTGTAGTTAGGATTATCTCGCCACGCGATAGTGTGGCTTGGTTTGTTTTGTTCCTCGCTACGCGGAAGTATGGTTAGGATTATCTCGCCATGCAGTAGTGTGGCTTGGTTTGTTTTGTTCCTCGCTACGCGGAAGTGTAGTTAGGATTACCTCTCTACACGGCAGTGTAGTTTGGGTTGTTGTTGTTCTCCTTTCTACACGGAAGTGTAGTTAGGATCACCGTGCTACAAGGTAGTGTAGTTTGGTTGCTCTTGTTTGCTACGCGGAAGTATAGCTTGGTTCGTTCTTGTACTCTTCTACACGGTGGTATAGTTGGGATTGTTTTGTTCCTTTCTACACAGAAGTGTAGTTAGGATTGTTTCTTGTCAACCACTTTACGCGGTAGTGTAATTTGGTTTGTTTCTCACCTCTCTACGTGGAAGTGTAGTTTGGGCTCATCTCTTGTTAACCTCTCTGCACGGGGGTGTAGTTGGGATTGTTTCTTGTGTGCAGAAATGTAGTTAAGATTGCTCTCGTTTGTTGATTTCACTTGTTGCATTGCTTTGAATCTCATTTTCATAATTTTCGAGCAGTATGCTCGTTTGGATTCTTAGTTGTTGCATAACGTCATTCATTTATTACTTCGCATTCTCTCCCTGAACTACGCTGGTTTGATTCCTTACAAAAGAATACGCAGGCAACCCTTGAGTTTAACCAATTTAATTTATGTCTTGATTGCTTACCCAAGTCTTATGGCCTTGTCAAAATGGGTCGTCTCTGGGCCTTAACATTCACTCATATCATTTCATGACTTTGAGCTCAATCAAAGAAGGGTAACTGTAGACACTCCATTTTTGACCGCCCTTAAGACTTAGGCGCCACCGTTTGATCACCCGATGATGAATTTATACGCTCATCAAACGCTCGATTTCCTCAACAGAAAGCCTCGATTTTGAGCCTCAAAAGCCTACAAACCTTGCACCATTTTTGGACCAAAACAGTAATTTTTCCAAGCCTGACCAAACCTAACCACCTAGAGGCCTGCAGGCCACTTGGTGGCCAGCCGGCCAAAAGTGAGTGTACAGTCGTCCCCTTAGTGGCCGGCCGACCACTTGTGTCAATAAAACCAGATATTTTTGCCAGCTGTCTCCACAGGTGCATGCATTGCACCAGCTGTTTCTATACTAATATTTTCGAGAGCCTAACGTAATTTTCTATATATACTTGACCCCCTCTCAAAAAATTAGGTTAGGAAATTTTGGAGAAGGAAAATTCTTGTAAAAAATATCTCTCTCTCTTCCTTGCAACCTATACACACCTTACCTAGACGTCCTAAACCAGATTTTTAGGGCTTTTTGCTGAGGTTGTTCAGCAAAAATATTAGCTCTTGAGGGTGAGAAATTGGTGGTATATAACTCAAGGTGTTACACCTCTTCAAGAGGTATAATTCCTAGCTTCTTTCCCTTATTTATTTACCATCTTTACTTGCTGTTTTTGGATCATTTTTCAACTATTTTTTATGGGTTGAAACTTGTAGTTAAAAGCTACCCAAGGTAAAGGGATGGACCACCCTTTTTTGTACCTTGTATGCCAAACTTTTGCCCTTGTGTTTCCCATCTTTCCATCCGCTTTTTTTGAGCTTTTTACCATTGAATTTTAGAGGTTTTCAGAGGCTAGAAATGTGATTTTGGAGTCCCAAAAATGGACGGGTTAGCCACCTCTCTTTGTGCTTGTTTACTAGTTCTATTTCTCCATAATTGTGTAGCTAGCTTTTTCAAACTTTTCCATGTGAATTTCAGTGCTATTTTTGACTGTTTTAGGATTGTTTAGGTTGATCATTCCATTTACGCTTTGTATAGCATGCTTCTAGTGTAATTGTCCTCATAGGTTTGGTGTTTTAGGTATTAAACACCAATCTATTTGAGTTGATAGCATTTATTTAGTGCTTTTCATACTTGTGTTCACCTCTAATCACCTCTGCAACCTCCCTCTTTTCTTGGCTTTTCCTTTGCTTTGAGAGTTGTTTCAAATGAGTATTGTTTAAGCTTGAGATAGAGATCCTTGTGCTTAATGGTTTAATCTCTTCGGATGTTCATTACCAACGGCATGACATCTCTCTCATACCCAAAACAACCCTTTGTTTGACACTCTTCTCCATTTAGTGGACTTAACTATCATTTTTGGACTAAAATAACTAAGGAATGGAAAGGTAATTAAAAAATGTAATAAAATTGGGCTAAAATGGAACAAGATAATAAAATCAAGTTTGACGTTTAATCGAACATTAGTTAAACCCATTAAGTCTTGAATCATTTCATACTTGTTAATGATGAAAATGGCTCAAGATTCAAGGTCAACCACTTCCCTTGATCAAATCCATGATAAGGAGGAGGTTCATGAGTCTTTCCTTGTCATTTATCAAAATTGTATCCCTTGATTCATAAGTTATCATGCAATGAATTTGCATCGATTGATAGCTTGCGAATCAAGCCTACCCTTCCTTTGATCTGTTTCATGATAAGGAGAGACAGGGTGGACAAACATCCCCTGAAATACTCTGTTTGTGCTCTATTTCTTGTCTGTTACAGCAGGGCAATACCAAACATTAGTGGCCGGCCAGCCACCTTTTTCAGCCAGGCAGTGTCCTTTTCCCTGTAGAACAGAGTAATGGTTGAGGCAAAAAAAAAAAACAGTTCAATTTTCTAACTGTGCAACAGAAGCATCCTGGCAGCAGAACAGAGAGCATTTTCGGATGGAAATCCGCGTGCATGCATGAGTCATCCCTTGTTTCTCGGGGCCCATAATAGTTAATTAACTTAGTTTTGTATTGTGCTTAATTAGCTTAATTCTAATAGCTAGTTGTAATAGCTAGTTAATCTTAATTTGTAAATAAATAGCTAGTGTAGTTAATTAATTTCATTTGGTTTGTAATAGCTAGGTAGTTCGTAGTAATTAGCTAGGACATTCATTTGAACCCTCCTACGCGAGGGCAAATATGTAATAATGTGTATGTCTTCCAACCCCTATTTCTTTCTCCATTTTATTTACCCGCTTATAATGGATAGTATAGAACATCATGTTTCTCTTAGCATTTTCCATGATTTGCATCCATTTATCTTGTATGCCTAAGGTTCGGTTCATCATTCTAACGGCATTGTCATTTATTACTTCCTTGAATACGTATTTCACCGCATGCTATCAAAGTGATTCACATGACATATTAAACAACCGGACCTACTAGCTGCATTTTGGCATGTGTTGCATTAGCCATCTTGTATCGTTAGGATTATACATTTTTTTCTAACTCTTTTGTTTCCTTTGGCTTGCCTTGGAGTATGAGGTGAGCCCTTATTGCTTTAGCCTATTGCATGTGTGTTATTGTTGCCATATCAAGCATGTTTTCCATGAGGCTAAGTGTTTAAGTGATATACCCGTTTTGAATGCCTGTGAATGAAGGTTAATTGCTTAAGTTAGGATGATTTGCTTAAATGTACATATGAAATCACTTTTTCAAGTAGTACATAAATGTTCCAAGTTTTGCAAATTAGTCTATACTTGTGTGCAACACGTAGTAATATAGCCTAAATAATCGGAACAACAGCATATAATGTAAATAAGAATCACATCATGATTAGTAAAGGCCGATCTTTGATCGGGCGAGTGGAGTGCTCAATTCATGACCTTCCCCTCTTGTACCTAAGTTCCCGAGCCGAGACACTTTGGTGATGACAGATAAGTGGCCTTTGGCACAAGTCACGAGTTTCTTAAATTTTTCAAAAATATTTAGGTGGCGACTCTGAAATCTGGCAATGCAATCCATTTTTGGCATTTTTGATTCAAAATCGATTTTCCAAAAGAATTGTTGGATTTTGACTCATTTGTGTTTATCTATTTCACATTACACTTGTGAAATCAAATTCAGAACCATGGGAGTCCGAACTGCAGGGCTATCGTATCTGAAAGGCGCACGAAAAGCAAGCTACAGTCATCAAACAAACCGACCTCCGCAAATATTCCTTTTGTTTTTTATTCAAGCATCAAATCTTGCAATTTGAATAACTAATTGCAAAACAAAACATCGAGAATAATGTAATCTTCTTCATTGAATTATGTCGCTTCCTACAGACGGCGCCAATTGTACGAACATAAAAAAATACTGTATTTGTTGATGAAGAATCTAACGAAGAAGATGATCAATACCACCACGCGATCACCATCTGCAAGACAAAACACCCACAGCCTTAGCGATGGCCCTCCAATGCCCAAGTCAGTCCTCCAATATTATCAAAATATTTAATGGACAAATTCATAGAGAGAAATCACATACCTCAACCCATGGGTTGTTGCCTATTTATAATATTCAGTGACTTACCTAACAAGTAGTTTGAACATTCCAGAAGTTCTATTCCAAACAATCTTCAGTTGTTTAAGACTTCTATATCAATAAGATTGCATCTCCTGATAAGCTTTACACAACATAAAACACTAATAGAGTGTTTGATAAGAATTTGACATGATAATCCATAACCATGCCATGTGACAGTGCTTGAACCCACATAATTCTTATGGTTATTCTTGTCCCCTCTCAAAATGTCATACTTGTGTTTTGTTAGGGTAAATTACACATTCACCTCTCAAAGTATAGTTCCTTTCTCACTATAAACTTATTAAAAAAAAAAAAATCCTCAATTTCCCCTTGAAGAATCTTACTCTTTACTTTGGTCCAATTGTAAATGATAACAATTAAAAGGCAATTTTGGTATTTTAAAAACACAAATTCAAACCAAATTGATGCAATTTATTATAGATAACAAGTCGATAATTAAAAATCAAAAGTCAAAATACCCTCCATTAACTTTTAAATAATTAACTTTTTTTAAACTATTTATATTTAATAAGTATAAGCCAAAAACACCCTTTGTGGCTCTTATGTTATCTACTTTTCAACCAATGTTTGAAAACCTAGGTCGGATTAGCCGGTCGGACCAGTGATCGGACCTAGTTCTAGTCCAGATGACCCTCTAAATTTAAATTATGCGCAAAACCGACTTAGAATTTGAAAATCGAAAGAACTCCGATTCAACAGGAATAACGTATGAACTGGTCACGAGTTGACATAAGAACCAGCTAGATTTGAATAATTGAAATTTCTTCCAAAAATATGTTATGGAGAGGGCTTGAACATGGAACCAAGAACATAAAAAAAATAAAAATAAAACAAGCACTTAAACCACTAAGCCATCAACACAATTGTTAACAATGTAACAAGTAAACCCCCAAAGGTTGGCCTAGTAGTGTAGGTTTGGGACTTAGGAGTTTGCTCATCTCTAGGTCTCAGGTTCAAAACCTCTTAGGTGCTATCAATCCTTGTATTGGGTCAGTCTATACGGAGCTTTGCTCTGGCTTTAAATGGACCCCCCGCTAGTGGACGGTGAGATTGGTCCCCCAGGGATTAGTCGAGGTGCGCGCAAGCAGGTCCGGACACCCTAAGTTATCCAAAAAAAAAACAATGTAACAAGTATATGTACTATATATTCAGTATTATCTTAATTATTTTTACTAAAAATCAATGTATAAAAAACATAAAATAAATTTTACGAAAGTTTTTTTTTTTTTTTGTATTTGTTCATTATTTATTATTTTTTATAATTTTAATATCTATATTTTTTATACTTATAAATTTTAATATATTTATGACATAATTATGATATCATGATTCAATTCCAGTTCACTCGCAATTAAACCAGTGACTCGTCTGGTCAGTCAGTTTTCTGATTTGCTCACCAATTCGATTTTCAAAACATTATTTCCTACCACCAACCTCCTATCCCACTCTCACTAAAGCTCCAACAATTTTATTTTTTATATATTTATTTATTTATGTCTTTTTCTAACTTGTTCTTTTGATTTCCACATTTTTACCCATGATTTAGGCAGAAAAAGATGACATTAAGTTGGGAGGCAAGATTGAAATACATTTTATATATTACAGATTAAATTGACACAATTTAAATAATAAAGAACAAAATAATATAGGTTGCATATTTTGAAGACTAAAAACGTAATTTTTTTAATAGAGTTTCCACATTTACTCCTAATTTTAACAATATCTACCAACAGAGTTAGGTTAGGGAATAAAATCAAAACACTTTTTATACATTATGAAATTAATCTATATAATTTAAACATTAGATACCAAAATTATACAAATCATTTACTTTGAGGATTAAAAAGGTAATTAATGTTGGAAATGGTTATAAAATTCTGGGTAATACCAGAATTTTTTCCTAAGTTTGGTCTATTTTTTAGGTGGGCCCCGTGCGTCGATTTACGCGGGTCAAAGTGGTAACGCGTTCTATGCCGCATTGTGATTCACGTGGTATATTTGGTTGCTCAAAACCATTACCGAGTGAATGGGAAATTGAAGCCAAAGTATGTTCCATGGAAATAGAAGTTTTGGTGAAAAATCCTTAAAGGTATTAAATAAGGCTTGTCCCACATTGATTTGGTGGGAAGTTTTGAATGGGTTTATAAGGTATGGGTTTGGTACTTGGGGTGTGTCCCAAGGAGTACCCAAGTGTTTTAGCGGGAGAGGTTATGGGTAAAATGGGCTAGACCCAAAAATCATCCTCGGAGATAGACGTCCACATTCGAATCTGTCTTAAGGACACAGTGTCAAACACTGGACTTGATCAGATTATAATTCGAAGAAATTAATCAAGTAAGTTATTTAATTTATTATTCTGTTTTATTATTTATTTAAATCAGATTTTAATTTTGTTTTTGTAACAAAATAAAATCTGTTTTATTTTTTTTTTATTTTTTTTATTTCGAGTTTAATTTTTGTAATCAAACAAATTCTCTTCTTTCATTTATTTCTTTTTATTCTGGTTGTTGTTTAGTACACAACAGAATTTAATTTATTTAAATACAGTGAAGATTGTCCAACAATTAATCCAAAAAACAATGAATAATTCCATTTGGTTGTAGAATAATAATTTACATACATATTTATAGTAATACTACCATATGCAAGTTTATGACATTTATGAAGTTGATTACCACAAATGTCATAACTGAACCATTTTAGAGTCATAACTTTTTTAAAAAATGAGTTATAATCAAACACCATAGGGTATTACTAAAGATGTCTTGCATTATAACAAAAAACAATGTCATAAATAATATCACGGGTCATAATTCCACAATGTCTATAACTAATTTATAACCAAGTCATAATTAAAACCAGATGGGTCGTAATTGGGGCATCATGTGGTACACACCCAAAAAAAAAAAGGTGTGTATCATAGAATTTCCTTTCTAACAATTACATTTTAATTCTACACAAAAAATGACACATTTTTTTGAAAGAAAATTATACATCAAATAAATGAAAAACAATAAAACTTGTTGCAAAAGAAATGTACATCTTAATTTCAACGTATTTCTTGTAGAAGTATTTGTGTTTCATAATTTACTCATAAACAATAATTTAAATAATATTTACAAAATTTGCTTTTGCCAAACACTAACGCTATTTATTCAATATATATTCAAAAGTAAACAAAAATAAAATAAAAATATGAATCACATTCATTTTGCAAGTGATAAAATATCATTTTGTCATTTAAACTATCACTAAAAATCAATTTAACTATATTATTTTAATAATATCAATTTTATATTTAAACTATTCCATTCTGTATCAATTTTATCCCACCATCAATTGTCATCTATTAATTAAACAAAAATTACTGATGTGACACTCAAATTTCATTTGAAATTTCATTTTACCACTCAAATTATCTTCCAAAATATTAATTAGGCTCCTAAAAATCTCTAGAAAAATCGCTAAAAAAAGATTGAACATGTTTTGGGAGTCTAATTGATATTTTGGAGGATAAAATGAAATTTCAACCGCTAAAAACATGTTTAATCTTTTTTACGATTTCCTAGAGATTGGGATTTTTTTTAAGGTCCCTAGTATTATAATTTTATAGCATAAAGGACACTCAATATTTTTATAATGTCTAAGGTCTCTCAACATCGATCCAGAGAAAATTCAATCCAGTGAAATTATTTGGTCCAAACCCAGAGAAAATTCAATTTAATCCAGAGAAATTATCTGGTCCAAACTAGAGAAATTTCAATTCAGTGAAATTCTTTGGTCCAAAACCAGAGAAAATTCAATTTAATTCAGAGAAATTCTCTGGTCCAAACCAAAGAAAATTCAATTCAGAGAAATTCACTCTGGTCGAATTTTCTCTGGGTTGGTCCAGAGAAATTCTCTGGTTTGGTCCATAGGAGAAATTTCAAACAGGTAGTAATTAGTATAGAGTATTACCAAGCTTATACTAAGCACTCTAAGCAAGTTATAACCAGAACCATCACAAGCCTACATTAACTTGCCTACTGGTGTGTGAGTGAGAATTTAAAGGACTCAGAAACTGAAATATTTATTCAAAACTTCAGGAAATTCAGACTGTATCTCGCTGTCTCTATCCAATATGGCCTCCACAAATGAATTTGCATAAGAAGTTGAAGCAGCAATTCACCATTGATGATGATCAACTTATCATCAGTAGTGCCTTTTTTTACATTCTGATGACTGCATGAATGCTTTTCTGCTAGAAGATATGAAAGTGGTTGTTATTGTCCGCATCGCTCCCAAGCCTCGAGATCTATATCACATTCCAGGTAATCTACACCTGCCATTGCCGAAGCTTCAATAGACATTGTTTCTAGTTACAGAATCCCTAACAAAGTTCTGAATCCCTCCCACTCTAATTCGTCGATCGTGACGCATGGCGGCGATGGAGAAGGGGAGGAAGAAGAAGTCGGCGTCGGAGGGATTGGTGGTAAGGAAGTGGGACTTGCCGACAGACTTTTTGAAGAAGGATTCGCTGGCGTAGTTGCCGCCTGGATCGTTGGAGACTGGGAGGAGGACGTTGGCGAAAGGGTGGGATTTAAGGGTAGGGTAGACGAAGATCTTGAAGCTTTTGTTCATTTGGTTATAGGGAGGGAGGGAGGGAGAGAGAGAGAGAGAGAGAGAGAGAGAGGAATCGTGGGTAAAGAGTCAAATTTCTCTGATATATGTTTAGAGACCTTAGACATCAAAAAATAATTTTGTGGATCTCTTCCATTACGAAAAGTGGGGGAGGGACCCTAGACTAATTTTCCCCAGAGATTTTTAGAAGTCTAATTGATATTTTGGGATAGTTTGGACAATAAAATGAAATTTCAAACGAAATTTCAGTGTCACGTCAATAATTTTTATTTGATTATAGATGGCAATTGACGGTGGGATAAAATTAATGTAAAATTGAATAATTTAAATATAAAATTGATATTATTTAAAAAAATAAGAGTTGAATTAATTTTTAAGTAATAATTTAAGAAGTAAAATGATATTTCTCAGATTATACGAAGTTTGGAATCTCCATTATATACTTTATTTTGTAAATACCTTTCCTTTTTTTTCTTTTTCTTTTTCTTTTTCTTTTTATATTGCGCATAGCATTTTTCTTGTAAAAAAAATTTAATTATTTATTTATTTCAGCCGTAGAACGCAATGCTCCTGTGGCATTAGCGGCACCCTATGGAATGGAAATATGGAAGGAATGAACACCTGATTAGTTGTTTGGGCCTTCCTTACATAGTATATTTTTAAATTTTTTTATGATAAAATGTATAAAAAATAAAAAGATGATATGACCTAAATAAGTGTATTTATTTAGAAAAAATTTATGTGTACACTCCCTGCACAGCCTACTACAAATTGACATAATTTTATCATAAAATTTTGTAATATTAATTGCAAAATACATAATTTTATCATAAATTGGTATAATAAAAAATGTCGTATCTATGCTACAAATTTTTGTCATATCAATCATAAAATTTTAAATATTTTGTTATTCTAATTTATAATAAAGTTATGAATTTTATAATTAATATTATAAAATTTTGTGATAAAATTAGGTGGATATATGATAAGGTGCATGCCGTTGGTTAGTCACCTTTGACAATTAAGAGAAGTCAGGAAGGTAGAGAGGGAGGGAGGAATATGAGAAGACCCTCACACTCCTTAGTACAAGAAAACTGGTGCACTTCCCATTGAGTCTCTCTCTCTCTCTCTCTCTCTCTCCCCCTATATATATTTACTATTTCTCTCTGTCTTCAACATCTGAAGTCGGTTCATTGTTAATTACTTGGTTGATTCTTTTTGATACTCAAGTAGAAGGAACAGTAAAAGACAGAGAAAGAGAAAGATGGATAAAGAAAGGGACTTGCTTGATTTAGTATTTTCTTGGTCCCTCGAAGACATTTTCAATGAAGATCTTTTCAAAAGCCAGGTTTCATCATTACTATGTGATCATCATTTTTTAAATTTGATTTATGGCTTGTTTTATTTGCTCAATGTTTTTATTAGTCTATGTCTATAACAATGCTAATTTTAACATACTTTTTTCATGTTCTTTGTGCACGTTTTCTTCTTCCTTTTTCATCTTCGAGAAGGAAAGCATAAATTCAATAACATTAGAAACACTAACTAGATACTTCAAATGTTAAGTGAGTTCTACATGTATGTTTTGTATGTTTGTTATTACACAAATTAGTGTTTCTAACATTGTTTAATTGTTTTATATTTATTTTTGCACGTTATGATTATTTGTACTGAGCTGAAAATATGACAGTAGTCAGGGATGGATCTAGGGGGGTGCGGAGGGGTGACCACATTCCAACGATTTGAAAAATATCAAATATTAAAAATTTAAAATAATTTAAAATTATAAGGATTTGCACCCTCGAGCCTACTTTCTCACCCCCATAAATATAATCCTGGATCTGTCTCTGGCAATAGTGTTATGGTTATAAACTTGAAATTAAGCTTTTGAACTTGGGAAAAATTGGCAAAAAATCATTGTCAGAAATTCTTTTGAAACATGTTGTTTGTTATTAATTTTTCAATTAGTAAAATATTTTTCTTTGTTATCCGAAGCCTTGAATTGTTGTATATAAATACTAAATGGTATTTTGTGTGGTCTGTTGGGTACCATAACCCACAGTCAATAAATTTTGGATAAAAATAAGGTTTTTAATTAGCTATCTCCTGCCTTCTGCCTTCTATACCTCAATTGTGAAAAGCCTACACCAGCCTTCAAACAATTCCCCTTCATGTTGTTTTCTTGAATTCAGAGAGAGAGGGAGAGAGATGTGGTGCATGACCTTAGAATTTGATGCACAATGGATTGTTCCTTTTCTCCACAGTTATGAGTTTTGACACAGGATTTGCATAAATCCTTTTTATATTCCTTAATGTAATGTGTACTTATTATTGTCTAGTTTGGTTGCTTCTATACATACACGACTGCATATTTTTATTTATAAGTTGCAGTAACAAAGAGTTATTAGTGGCTGGAAATAACTGCAGGGAATCTTTCTACTCTCCTCAGTAACTTTTTTTTTTTTTAGCTTTGCTTTTCTTTTACAAGACTTTGGCAATAGACACATAATTGTCGTAGTTTTATATATATTCTTCGCTTGAAAATTTTATTGGTTTGAATAATTTTATTGTCATTGTCATTGTTTTTAGATGGAAAAGATTCCACAATCATTTGAGTCTGTCCAGAACTATCTGGGATCATTTGTTTCCCCATTGTTGGAAGAAATACGGGCAGAATTATCTTCGACTATGGAGGCTATATCCAGTGCACCTTTTGCTCAAATCATCTCTCTAAATGAATACAAACCATATCCTACAGCATCATTATTATATGATGTTGAGGTTGGTTTTTGGAGAAATGGACGATCAAGTCATCATGGGAAGGAGCCTTACAGAGCTCTTCCCAGTGACATATTTGTTTTCACACAAGCCATGCCTGAATCTGTTTCTGATTTGCAACGGTCAGGAAGTGAATGGGCTTTTGGGACCATCACTAAAATATCTGGGGGGGATAACAAAAGAAATGACATTGCAGCTGCTACCCATTTCAATGTTAAAGCATCCAAGGACCTTATTAATATCAATGATGGGAGGAAGTGCAAGGCCTATATGATTTTCTTGATGAATATAACAACTAGCAAAAGAATATGGACTGCATTGCGTAAGGCAGGAAATGTGGAGGTTATCAAGAGACTTTTGTGCACTGAGACTCCGGTAAGAACTTTGAAGAGCTTCATTGAACCCTCCAATTGAATTTTTCGCACCTCAATTGAATTTATTTATTTTGGTTTTGACAGGTTGAAGAAATTTGTAATCTGTGTCCCATAGAAAGGAACCAGATTTTGGAAGAAAAATTGTTATGTTTGTCATCTGAGTTGAATGAGTCCCAATACAAGGCAGTAGTCAGTTCTGTACGGAAAATGCAGTGTGACCACAAGTCTAATTCAGAACTCATTTGGGGGCCACCTGGGACTGGA
The DNA here is from genome assembly GCA_030407325.1 of Camellia japonica. Classification (NCBI taxonomy): domain Eukaryota; kingdom Viridiplantae; phylum Streptophyta; class Magnoliopsida; order Ericales; family Theaceae; genus Camellia; species Camellia japonica. The sequence goes on along the minus strand of JAPPVO010000019.1, from coordinate 161,095,032 downwards.
AAAACTAGAACTCTCTGCATGTTGCTGTGTACCCTCATTCGTTTGAAATGTAGGACTCTTATATGTGCCCCGACAAATGTGGCAATCACAGAAGTGGCCTCTCGTACTCTGAAAGTAATGAGAGAGTCACTAGAGACAGGTTGTGGAAAGGATGATTTGTTTTTCCCTTTGGGAGATATTTTGTTATTTGGTAACAAGGAAAAATTGAAACTTACTCCAGATCTCCAGGAAGTGTATTTGGATTATCGTGTTGAAAAGCTTGCTGAGTGCTTTGGATCAGTATCTGGTTGGAAGGATTGCTTCACTTCAATGATTGAATTTCTTGAAGGTTGTGTTTCTCAGTATGAAGCTTTCTGTGTTGATCAATCAATCAATGAGAAATGCCGCAAAGGAAGCGAAGATAGGAATGTGATGAGTAAATCATTTCTTCAGTTTTTGAGAGACCAATTTGGATCTTCTGCTGTTCCACTCAGAAGATGTGTTTCTGCTCTCTGCACGCATTTGCCCTTAAATTTCATTCCGGAATTTAATTTCCACAGCATGGTATCACTTATTGATTCACTTGATTCATTGGAGAAATTGTTGGACCAGAAAGATACAAGTTTTGAAAAACTGAAGGAGCTTTTTGCTGAGTCAGAATCCGTTGATGCTTCTGAGTGTAGCGTTTTATACTTTAGAAGGAAATGCATTTCTGCTCTAAGAACTATACATTGTTCACTCGATGAACTTAAGCTTCCAAGTGATATGAACAAAGATTCAGTAGTGAATTTTTGTTTTCAAAAGACTTCATTAATTTTGTGCACAGTTTCAAATTCATACAAGCTGCATTCAGTTGAAATGGAGCCACTGCGCTTGTTGGTTATTGATGAGGCAGCCCAAATAAAAGAATGTGATTCAATTATACCCCTAACACTCCCTGGAATAAAGCATATCATTCTCTTTGGCGATGAATGCCAGTTACCGGCAATGGTTCGTAGTAATGTAAGTGATTTGCCACTTGGCCTTTTGATATATATTAGGGAGTAAAGTATAAGGGCTCAATTATGGCGGTTGTTCTGAGTATTATTTTCTTTTATTTTCTAAATATATTTGTCACACATGCATTATCTTGTTTTATAGGTTTCCCAAGAAGCAGGTTTTGGAAGAAGTTTGTTCGAGAGGTTGACCCTCTCGGGTCATTCAAAGCAACTTCTAAATATCCAATACCGAATGCATCCATCAATAAGCTGTTTCCCTAATTCCAAATTTTACCAAAATAAGGTCATGGATTCTGCAAATGTGATGAGCCAAAAGTATACAAAATGCTTCCTTCCAGGGCCAATGTTTGGCCCTTTTTCTTTCATAAACATCTCTTGTGGTAGAGAGATGCTTGATGATCAGCGCAGTCGGAAAAACATGGTAGAAGTGGCAGTTGTTTTAAAAATATTGCATTTGCTTTCTGAAGGTATGCATGTTGATGGTATTTTATTCGTTCAGTGTTCATCTAATGACACATCATCAGTGTTCATCTAATAATGTCATCCAACAAATCCTTGTATATAATGTATAAACATCAAATCATTGACTTGTTAAATTTACTAAATGGGGCATTCTCTTTTGTTAAACTTTGCGTTTACTTTTTTTGTGTTGTTTTGAATGTTACCTCTTTCCAAACAATAAGAAGTTATTTAAGTTGAACACTTGAAAATCAATCAATGATTAGGCAAATGGAATAATATTTAAAAGTCCTATTTAGATCTCTTTTGATGTACCTCATTAGTTTTAGCTCTATCCAAATGATTGTATTGTTTTTCTTTTCTTCTTCCATATTTTTATTTTTATGTTTTTTTGGTACAGCATGCGCTGCTTCAAAGAAGAAGCTTAGTGTTGGTATAGTATCCCCCTACTCTGCTCAAATTGCTGAAATTCAACAGAGGTTGGGTCGGAAATATGAGAAGCATGATAACTTTGTTGTGAATGTGAAATCTATAGATGGGTGTCAGGGTGGGGAGGAAGATGTTGTAGTAATATCAACTGTAAGATCCTCTGGTAGAGGATCAAATATTGGTTTCATCTCCAGTCCTCGAAGAACTAATGTTGCTTTGACAAGGGCTAGGTATGGTTTCATATGGGTTATTGATAATATTAGATTTACTATTTAGTATACCTTAAAGTTCTTGAACTACGTAGTTAACTTCTTTTTTTATTAATCCTTATTTAGGCATTGTCTTTGGATTTTGGGCAATGAAACAACGCTGAGTAATAGTGGATCTGTGTGGGATGAACTTATCTCTGATGCCAAGGTTCGCCAGTGTTTTTTTAATGCTGATGAACATAAGGGTTTTGAGAAAGTCATAATAGAGGTCAAAAAAGAGCTCGATGAACTGGATGATTTCCTTAATGGGAATAGCATTGTGTTCAAGAGTGCCAGGTGGAAGGTATATAGAGTTACTGTTCATTTCTTAGTAATTTCCTTTCATGTTCTTTTTTTTTTTTAGGTGTATACATTATCCCTTTTCTATATATATATATTGATAAACCATTTTGCCCTCAGGTTTTCTTCAGTGACAACTTTAGGAAATCATTTGTCAAGCTAAAGTCACCAGAGATGAAGAATTTAGTTCTTCTTTTAATAACTAAGCTCTCTACCGGCTGGCGACCAAAGAGGAGAAATTTAGACATCAATTGTGAAGACTTGTCACAGATGTTGAATAAATTCAAGGTCAGGGAACTATACATTGTTTGCTCAATTGACATTGTTGAGGAATCATGGTACACCCAAGTCTTAAAGGTTTGGGATGTATTGCCATTGGAGGAATTTCCAAAATTGCTTAAACGTTTGGATGGCATATTTGGGATGTACACAGATGATTATCTCAATCGTTGCAAGGTCAAATGCCATGATGGGTAAGTAAATTCTTGTGTACCCTCCCTAGTGTATCTAAATCTTTTTGTGTTGACTTCTAGATTTTTAAAGTTTAAATTACCAACCTATCAAACATAATTAAGGTCATGCTCTACAAAATGGATATCAATTTTGTCTTTCTAATATTCTATCATTGTCGTCGTAATTGCTATCATCTTTCTTTCTTTTCTTTTCTTTTTTTGGAGTTTAGGGATTTCGAAGTTCCTATGACGTGGACACTCTCTTCTGGTCTTATTCAATATAAGAATCTCAGTGAGACCAAAAATGGGAAAGCTTTAATAAATGATGCTTCTTTGGTTGGCAAAGGCTATGTTGAGGATGCAAAGGTGAGTGAAAGTTTGTTACTGATGAAATTCTACTCATTGTCAATTGGTGCGGTCAGCCACCTGCTATCTGGCTGCAATGGTAAAGAACTGAATCTTCCTTTTGAATTAACAAACCAAGAGAAAGAGATAATTCATTTCAACAGAAGCACCTTTATACTTGGAAGGTCAGGCACTGGGAAGACCACTGTTTTGACCATGAAATTATTTCAGAATGAGCAACTGTATCATTTAGCATCTGAGGGTTATCACCAAGTTCAGAGTAATCTATCCACTGATGATAGCTGGAGGCACCAGGAGGATAGTAGTGAGACTGATCAGATTCTGGAGGCTAAAAGAGATATCTTGCACCAGATTTTTGTCACAGTTAGTCCAAAATTGTGCTTTGCTGTAAAACAAAATGTTTCTCAGTTGAAAAGGTATTGCTGGTTGGTTCTATTTTTGTTGCTTTTGTGCTAGATCTATATATTATCATTGTGTTCAATTCTTTTTCTTCTTTTTTTTTTTTTTAATAGCTGAAGTTTTCCATGTAAATGGCTCTGATAGTACATGTGACATGGAATACATATATGTACATTATTCTAAGTCAACTAAGCAGAATTTCTTTATGGCTTTCTAAAACGTTCTAGTTTTCTTACTTTAATTTAGCAGTATGCTATGTTTCAGATTTTCAAAACATATAAATAAATGTTTCTCAAGGAATTTTGAAATTTTGCATTAATTTGGCATGTAATAGCATGGGCTATTTTAGCACATTATCCTATTTAGGTCACGATCATCTTATTTGAGTCACATCACTTCTCTACCACATCACTTCAAACTCAACCTATATTTCATATTTTTTTTTGTAAAAGGTCAAAAAGTATACTTATTTAGATCATTCCAAATACCCCCCTTAATATTGTTGTTTTTTTCATCTGCAAAGGAGCCTTGAACATGTAGCTTGCAGTTTATGATATTAGGTCTGTCCACGCAAGTGCACTGAACAAAACCTACTTGTTGCTTAAAGTTCCAGTAGTTAGCTTGCTTTTGACCCTAATTATTGCAACTGTTATCATTTAAGCCATCATCTATTCTAGATGCTGAAAGGCTACCTCCCATGTAGCTATCTTTAAATCTAGGGCCTTGTCTTTAGCTAGAGCACAACATACCAGATCCCCTCGCAAACTATATGAATTAAAATAAACAGCTTACTCAAGGATCCAAAATGTTGTATTACAACCAGCATGGATGGAATAAGAGATATTGAAGTAGGAGAATGCAGGTTGAAGTCTGAGGGCATGAAATTTGTGTCTTTTCTGAAAACTAATTCTATAACCATTCTAGCCCTCCCTGCACCCTCAATTATTGAGGGTCAAAACTTAATGATGTCCTTTTTCTAATGGATTCTTGAGCCAGTGAAATGATTAAGAACTAGACGTGTGAAGAAAATTAAGGTACTCCACCTAACTTCTGCAAACAGACCAGAAGAAAAATATTCACAAAATGTTGAAATTTACCGCATTTGGAAAGAACATATTGTTTTATTGACCAGGAACAAAAGGGTAAAAAAAAATGTGCCAAGCAAAATAGAAAATTGTCCCTCTAAATCTTTCAATAGCTTTAGTCCTGGTCAGTTGTGGTGGAAGTTCATGGCCCTATACTTGTCAAGTTTCATTTACTTGTTGCTCAACTAGGTGAGTCAATGTCTATACAATTGTGATGGCTTAGAAATCATGCAACCTATAAAAAAATTCTACATATAAGCGGATAGGCATGTGGACATGATTGATCTAATATGATTTCTCCATAATCAAGTACATGCCATAATTCCTTCTAGGCAAAATTGACAAAAGCATGAGAAAATTATACAAAGAAATTTATGCAAACTAATTTCTCTTTTTTTAGATAAATTCTTTAAAAGTAATGTTTTGTTTCTATGATCATGCCTTATCTTCATGGTATTTTTTATATGTATTTTTTTTAGTATATACATTTTAACATTAGGTGTTGCAAAGCTATCTTGCTTTACACTGTTTTTTTTTCTAAATGTACAGCTTTGTATGTGGGAATAAATCTTCAGCGAAAAGCAGTTCGGTGCGTATGGATGATGACATTGATGATGCATTACAATTTGCAGATATTCCTGATTCGTTTGTTGATATTTTACCAGATTCATACCCACTTATCATAACATTTTCCAAGTTTTTGATGATGCTTGATGGAACAGTTGGTATTTCGTACTTTGAAAGATTCCATGATGCAAGACAACTCGCTCATGGTAAATCTGGAAATGCAAGATCACTAGCATTCCAAATTTTTATCAGGACGAAGGAGGTTACGTTTGAGAAATTTAGCTCATCTTACTGGTCTCATTTTAACATCCTGCTAACTAAAAAACTGGTTCCCAGTATAGTTTTCACTGAGATAATGTCTGTGATAAAAGGTGGGTTGATAGCTGGGGAGGTATGTGATGGGAAGCTCAGTCGGCAGGATTATGTTTCATTATCTGAGTGTCGTGTTGGGTCCAGTATAAGCAGGCAGAAAAGGGAGATGATATATGATATCTTCTTAGCATATGAGAAGAAAAAGGCGGTTAATGGAGAATTTGATTTTGCTGACTTAGTCATTGATCTTCATCATCGACTAAGAAATGAGAGGTATGCAGGTGATGAGATACATTTTGTATTTGTTGATGAGGTGCAGGACCTCTCAATGAAGCAAATTGCTCTTTTCAAGTATGTATGCCGAAATTTTAGTGAGGGTTTTGTCTTTTCGGGTGATACTGCCCAAACAATAGCAAAGGGTATTGATTTTCGGTTTGAGGATATACGGTGTCTGTTTTATGTGGAGTTTTTGGGATTGAAAAGGGATGAAACTGATGGAAGAAAAGGGAAAGGTCAAATCTCAGACATGTTTTATTTGACCCACAACTTCCGCACCCATGATGGAGTTCTCAAGTTAGCGCAGAGTGTGATTGATCTTCTTTACTATTTTTTTCCTCAGTCAATTGATGTTTTAACTCCTGAAAGTAGTCTTATATATGGTGAAGCCCCCACTATTATTGTGCCCAATCATAATGAAAATGCAATCTCAACTATATTCCAAAACAGTGGAAAGGATTTTGCCGGCTTTGGGGCGGAGCAGGTTGTTTTAGTTCGGGATGATAGTTCGAGGAGGGAAATTTCTGATTACATTGGAAAGCAAGCTCTTGTTCTAACAATCATGGAGTGCAAGGGCCTAGAGTTTCAGGTAAATGAATTTTCTAATTTATCTAGTTCATTGATTTTTGGATTGATTACAAGGACTTACTCCTCAACAGTTACTCTAAGTCGAGAAAAAAAGTTCCTTCATTTTTTTTTTAATTATTTTTTAACTTTGTATAATTCTGTTTTTTAAAGTCTGATCTGAATATGATCTATTTAGGTAAAAAAATCATTTCATATCATGTTACAGGATGTACTGCTGTATAATTTTTTTAGCTCATCCCCAATGAGAAATCACTGGGAAGTGATATATGAGTATATGGAGGAAAAAGATCTGCAGATTTCCACATCTCCCCAACACTTTCAGGGGTTCAATCTGGAGAAACACACTGCCTTGTGCTCTGAACTGAAGCAATTATATGTGGCTATCACTCGCACAAGGCAGAGGTTGTGGATCTGCGAGGATGAAGGGTTCTCTGATTCAGTTTTTAACTATTGGATGAAGCCGAACCTTGTTAAAGTAAGAAAACTGGATTATGAATCTGTGAAGGAAATGCAAATTGTTAGCAGCCAAGAGGAATGGAAGTCCCGCGGCATCAAGGCTTGTTTTCCATCTATTCATGACCTTTGTTATTATTGCTATATATGCATGCTGCTCATACATTTATTGTTTTGAGATTGAACCTTCTATTATTATTACTATTACTATTTCTATCATCATCATCATCAACATATTCCATGATATTATTGTGCTGCGTAAAATCTCCAAGCGTGAATGATGTCCCTTTGACTTCCATAGTCACAATGTCAAATTCATGAAATATCTAAACAATGTTAGATTCATGTAAGATGCCTAGAGTTTACTTTTCTCATACTTTCAAAACACTTCCAATATTTTGCAATAAGTATTTTATTATTGCACACACCCCTATAAATGTCTATTTTTATTTCTTTCATGAATTTTGGTAATTATAATTAAACGTATATGTATATATCATTGCAATGTTCTCTTGATGTGTTGATATAAATTTTTTTTTTTCCCTTTTCTTTTTCCTCCTAAATTTTTGGTGTGGAATGTCAAATTCATGCTGTGTTCATATATGTAACGATGGTCATTCTTGAGAACTTCCTCATTACCTTTTATTCTTAAACATGTTGATTTCTTACTAAATTTTTTTCTCCCCTAAATGCAGCTCTTTTACGAGCATAACTATGAGATGGCAATGATGTGCTTTGAAAGAGCAGGAGACACATACTGGGAAAGTTATGCCAAAGCTGCTGCCCTTCGTGCTACTTCTGAACATATGCATTTTTCAGACCCCAAAGCATCTCGCATTGCTCTGAAGAAGGCAGCTGAAATATTGGACTCTATTGACAAGTTCGAATTGGCTGCCCAATGTTATTTTGAGTTAAATGAGTTTGAAAGAGCAGGTTGGATTTTCAATTCTTATTTTTTTATTTGTTTGTTTTAATTTTTAAACCTTTGAACCATATTGCTACAATAGTTCTCTAGCTTTCAACTCTTTCATTCTGGTTTTGCTGCAATTTAACATATATTTTCCTTTTTCAAGATAAGATAGTAATTTTTTTGTATTCATTGATTGAGAGTCTCGATACAAGTTTTTGTTGGATAAACTTAATTTTGAGATAAATATGTGTGCCGTGTTTACTGTTTGGCTTAACTGCCATGGGTCTAGCATTGTTTTATGTGGCTTTCACATGTTGTGAACTTTGGTACAATTAGAGACTAACATTTTAACATGCATATGAGAGATACGAGACCTGCATTTGATGGGTCTTTCTAACAGATGTAATCATGTAGGTGTTGATTCCAAATATGCAGATCAGCTGTTGTCTGGCACAAATTACTTAGTGTTGGGCACTTGCTGAAAATTAGTGCTGGATGAGCAATAATATTTAACATGATTATATTACTACATTCGAAGTGCTTGTGTTTTCTTCAAGTTCTAGTTTCTAATAATCCAAATTGTTCTAGCTTTGTGTCTTATTTGGAGTTGATAAAACTTTGGAATTCATTTAAATGTTATTGATACAGGCATAATTTATTTGGAAAAATGTGGGGAATCTAAGCTGGAGAATGCTGGATTTTGCTTCTCACTGGCACGACTGTATAAGCTTGCAGCTGAAGCATATGCAAAGGCCAACTTATATGAGCAATGTTTGTCTGCCTGCTCTGCTGGGAGGTTATTTGACATTGGCTTGCGCTACATTCGTCACTGGAAACAACATGCAGATCAAAAAATTGACAAAATTGGTCAAGATTTTCTTCAGGGGGCTGCTCTACATTATTATGAGCTCAAAAATAACTGGTCAATGATGAAATTTGTTAAATCTTTTTTTTCTGTGGACTTGATGCGCACGTTCTTGAAGAATTTAAATTGCCTCAAGGAGCTTCTGTTGTTGGAAAAAGAATGGGGAAACTTTTTGGAAGCTGCTAATTTAGCAAGGCTGATTGGAGATAATCCCCTTGAAGCTGATATGCTTGAGAAGGCTGGGAAATTCAGAGAAGCATCAATGCTCTTGCTTTGGTATGTTTTTGTCAATTCGATGCATCCATTTGAAAGCAAGCTTAGTGGTACTACTAAGCGTTGGTTTACTCAGAAGGAACAGCTCTTAGGAAAAGCCAAGTCAATTGCAGTGAAGCACTCTAATCTCTTCTATGAGTTTGTTTGTAGGGAGGCTAAGATTTTGTTAAGTGGAAAAACCATTGATGAACTCCCCAGAATGGGTTTGCAGTTCATTCGTTGCTGGAAAGAAGATGCACCCACAGATGTGGATAGAGCTAAAACAAGTAATGAAATCGAGAATGTTGAGCAAAATTTGCTTGACAGATGTGCACATTATTATCATTGGCTTAAAGATAAAAAGACCATGATGAAATATGTCAAAGATTTTCATTCAATTGACTTGATGCGCACATTTTTGAAGGATTTGAGTTGTTTTGATGAGCTTTTGTTGTTGGAAGAAGAATATGGTAACTACTTGGAAGCTGCCAACATGGCAGAGCAGAAAGGAGATCTTGTACGTCAGGCTGATTTGCTTGAGAAAGCTGGACATTTCAAAGAAGCATCTAAGCTTTTTCTCTGGAATGTTTTACCGTGCTCTCTTTGGTCTTCTAGAAGCAGAGGTTGGCCCTTGATGCAATTCAGGCAGAAGGAAGAGCTTCTGACAAGAGCAAAGTCATGTGCTCAGAATCACTCTGATGATCTATTTCATGAATTTGTCTCTATAGAAGCAAATATTTTATCGAACAGGGAGAGTAGCATGTCTGAACTGAGAGAATATTTGATTGCTTCCCATAGACACAAAAGTCTCAGAGGTGAAATTTTGTCTGTTTGGAAAATTTTGGATGCTCATCTCAATTCAGATACCTCAATATATGATTGGAGTAATGTATTGGTTAAAGATATGAGAAAACATTCAGAAGAGATGATTTCTCATAACAAGATTTCTATTGAAACATTAGTTTACTTTTGGAACTTTTGGAACAAGAAGATTGTGGACTTAATTGACTGTCTTTTGAGCATTGGACAACATGGTGTTAGTGAGAATATGAGTTATGAAGACTTTTGTTTGAATTACATGGGCGTAAGGAAGCTAAATGGTAATCGAAGTACTATCTACCAATTGCTGAATTCTGAAGCCATATGGTTGCAAGAAATTAATTACAGATCTATTGAGAGGAATGGAAACACGATTTCTATTGGTGTTCGCGAGTTTGTCTCTGCCGCTTTGAGTCATTGGAGATCAGAGTTATTTTCTGTTAGTCTGACTGTGTTGGAAACTCTCAAGGCACTTTATGATTATTCATTCAATAATACTTTTTCCGTGTTTAACCAAAGCATGTCACTTTTACATGTCTTTGAGGTTGTGAAGTTTCTCAAGGAATACAAGTTTCAGGACTGCAGGTACAACAGTGAGATTGTTGATAAGTACCTTACATTATCTGTTCAGAACTATTTTGGACATGTATTTCCTCTAGACTGGCGCAAATCATTGACACTGAATATGGTTCTTCTCAGAGGAACCAACTTGTCCATAAGTTTGATAAATGAAGCTATTTTTGGAAACATCAGCATGAGCAGTAGGCTGACATATGGGCAAATGGGAAGGGTGGCTATGATGATACTTGGGTCTGGGAAGTTATTTATTGAATCATATTCAAAGATTGTAACGTGTTTTGGCGGGAATTCTAAATGGATGACATTTGTTGAGGAACTCATTCTCGCTCGATCAGAAATTGCACTGGGTTCTGAAATGGCAGATGTTGCTTTAAGAGAGCTGTCACTGGTTAACAAGTTCTATGAAGCTCTTGAAGATGCTTGTTTAGCCAACCCAGTGTCAGAGCAGGGTTATATATCACCTGCTTGTTTCTTGTATCTTGTTGAGCGGCTCCTTTTTATGGTATCCTACTTCCAGGGATTAAATTTCTTCACTACAAAAGCTTCGGCTGTTGAATGGCTAATTTTCCAGGAATGGACTATCAATCCAAATGCCAATTTAGTTAATGATTTGAAGTTTTCATTGGATTTGGGACATATCTATGATTTAATGGCAAATGTTGTTCATGAGATGATTCTCAACAAGTATGATACAATGGAGTGGATCAGATCAACGACAAACTATTTGGATTTGGAGGACTACTATCCTCTCCTTGTTTTGAGATTGATTGTTCTGCTATGCATACTTTGTGTAAACTCTGGAAAGCATTTTGATAAGCTTTTTACTCTGCTGGGTAGGAGGGCTATTAGTTCTCAATTACCATGTGCATTTTGTGATGCCATTCTCAGGAAGGAATGCTACTTTGTTGATGCACTTGCTGAAGCACTAAAAAAGATTGACAACCCTCTGGTTGTAGTGGGTGTTGGAGAGAATTTTTCAAAATTTTCATGCTCGGATGCATATTTTGTAAACCTTGGTGTAAGAAAATGTGGGGAGGATGTAGTAAGGGAATTGTTTCCTGAGGAAGGAAAATCGTGTGGTAATTCACTTTGTGTTGGTGTTGTTGGAGAGATGGATTCCACTACTCCATTTTCAGACAACAGTTATGGTCTCTTTTGGAAAACATTTCATGCTTTAGATTTGGAGAATGAAAAAGGTGGAAATATAATGAGTCTCGTGTCCACTGCCCCAAAAATTAAGGTAATAATGCAAAACTGTTTCATAAATTATCAATTGCTGATGTAGTTTGTGAAAATTTTGTAACTTTTCTACTCCTTTTATTCTATACTATACTTCCTTCCAGGTGGAGGTGCAGAAATATTTTCAATTATTATCTGCTGCAATAGATTCCTTTCCAAACAACACTTGTGATGATGATGGAAATCTTTTGCCTGAAGCTAGAAGCAAGCTGGATGATCTGAATCAGCTTTTTATTGCGTTGGATATGAGGTCAGATTGTGTGTCCCATCATCATTTCTATTGCAACTTTACTTTTTGTTGTGCTTAAATATCTCTGTTGTTTAAATGTTGTTTTGATTACATTTCAGTCCCTTTGTGATTTGATATGTTAGCAGTGGCTTAATGCATTTCAGAGGCCCAAGTTAGTAAAGTTTAAGGCTGATTTGCATGTGTTATTTGTTGAACAATTCGAACATCCTCTTATTTGGAGACATGGAATTTTCAAACTTTACTGCGCTGATAATCTTCAAACATTTTAAACAATAAAGAATTTGTGAATCTCTTGTCTTTTGTATTGATAATTTTCAAACTTCGAGATTTTACAGTTGCCTGTCTCTACTCTTCTTTCCTTCTCTTTCCAGATTCTCTTTTCCCGTTGTTTCTTATTCTTATTCTTTACTGCTATCTTGTTATAGCACTGGCACATGTAATGTGTGTCAAAATTGCTTCTTCATTGTTTCAAATATGCTGAAAATTCTGTTCTCTTCTCTTCATTGTTTTTAAGCCTCAGTGGGCAAGAACTTGAGGAGGACAATGGCAATATCTCAGCAATCAGTGAACTCTTGAAGAGGTTGCAGTTAAGAAGAGCAAGGGTGGAGCCTTTCTTAAATCAGTCATGTCTTGCAAAATGAGACTTATATATACATGCTGTGTAAAAGAGTAATATATAGCAAGTCAAAGATAGGCAAACTTGAATGATGTACTAGTTTCCAATTTCTTTTTAAAAAAAATTGTGAACATTGCATGAAAGTCCAAAATAGACTTTTTTCTGTTCTATTCTATGGTAACTTCTTTTAATGGAGTTTTTCTTTGCTGTCATCAATTTTGTAATAGTTACCTCTAAATGACTTGTGTTCATGCTACATATTCAAAGCCAGCCCTCATGCAATGCCACAAAGCGGTGGCTAAGGCTCCAAATTTTAAAAAAATTTAGGGGACCCGAACTAGGGGGGGTGAGTGTTATTCACGGTTGTGTCACAGTTGTATGCTCGATCTCAGTCCACCAAACAATTTCGTCAGGGTTTTGATTGGTGAACTCAGTCCACCAAGCGATTTCGTTTTTGATTGGCAATATCAGTCCACCGACTCTAGAAATCACTACTCTTTCTTCTAAAGAACTGAGAAGGGGGTGATAAAGGTTTGCACCATTTTTCTCTTTCTGAGTTTTTCATTTTCTCTGCTTCGACTTTGTTCCTTGGTCTCTGCAAAGAGAGTTATTAGGGAGAGCGCTAATCAAATAGCTGGATTTTCAAAATCACGACTGACTTTGATTTTGTATTGCATGATGACTGTTTGTTCTTTCCTTTTCCAAAAATAGTAAATTATTTTCATTTTGATGCATTTGTGATTTGTGAGTTCCTTGTCCAATATCTTTTGTATCATGGAGATATATTGTTTTGTCAAATCTAGATACTGGACAGGAGGGAGATCCCTCTGTACCGTCTAAACTTTAAATCATTATAATAGCTCAATTTCTAACCGTAAGTCTTGTGCTCAATTTCTATTGGTGATGCCATAAGCCCCTCTTAGATTGTTCATAAGATAATTTAATTTGGATTAGACTGTTATCAGATTATTGGTTAAAGATCTCGATAACGTAAGCTGTGGCAGCAACCAAGTCATACCCAGGACCATTGGCAATATCAGTGGTGGACTTGGGAGGGTGATTTTGCAACTCAGGCTAGCTGAGAAAATGAGCTGGACAGCAACCATGAATCCAGGCTTTTGAGGCCTCTTCAATGCAAGGTGATTGCATTTTTTCCTGCTGCTTAAGTACTCCCCAGTCCCCACACTTGTTTTATATTTCTCTTTGTGTTGTTTTTACTTGTTTCCTTTACCCAATGTGCTCTATTGTTTCATTGGCTATTTGTTAGTCTAGGAATTGATGTTACTCACTGATTTGTGAGCTTTGGCCAGCTTTCCCTTTTTGAACAGGTCCATGTAGTCAGTTGACCATGTTTCAATAATTCACAAGCCACAATGCATGTTTACTCCCTATGCATTTCCATCTTGGTTCAGATCTGACACCAGTGACCTAAACAACACTGCCGATCCACCATGATCAGACATTCTCTGTCCTTTCTAGTTGCTGAAATCTTATCCATGATTCAGATTTTCGCGAGATTGATTCGAATGAGATGATGGACTTGATCTCCAATCCAAAGATTTAGATCTACAAGACCTGAAGCTCATCTTCTGAGGCATCTCTGAAATCTGAAGCAGTTGACTTTGTTGATTATTCACATTCACTAACGAGAAACTGAGGTGATGATTTATATATATATATATGCATACTCACATTCACCAAAGAGAAACTGAGGTGATGATTTATGTATGTATATATATATGCATGTATCATTGTTCATATTTGTTTGTGTGCTATATATCAATTTATGTTACTAAAAATTGTAGATTTTACTATTTTCAAGTGATTTGACTTAGGTACTGTAAATTCATTTCCTCCTTGTGCATTGTTTTTAATTTTTTTAAAGTCCTTGATGATTTGGTATGTTCTGGATAAGCCTTTCTTTTCTTTTTTCCTTTTTTTTTTTTTTTTTTTTTTTTTTTTTTTGGGTGTGTGTGGGGTAAGTTTTGGATGAGCCAGTCTTAGATTTTGTTTTTGGATTATTGGCGACAGATTTGGCAAACTACCGTGTTGGGATTAATGTTTAATGGGAAGTGGCTCAAAACTCTCCCCTTTGTATGTGATTTGCATTTTTTTATGTACTTCTAATGTTTCTATAAAAAATCTAAAGAATGAAGGCAGGTCTTTTTTCCCAAGAAAATTTATTTATAGTGTTAAGAGCTTTTTCTTTCATTTTTTGTAGATGGCTTTCATACCCCGCTGCAATGATGGTGGATTTTAAATTTCGAACTAGTTACTTTATAACCTTTCTTTTGAATTTTTACTACTTGAATTAGATTGGCAATTGTGAAAAATTTTGCTTCGTTAAGCAAATATTTAGTCGGCACTCGGCAGCCATTTTCAAGGACTCCGTGGAAGCCCTTTCTGTCAGGTATGCCACATATCCTAGTGAACAGACTTTCTGCTGCAGGTCAGTCTACAGTGTTGCGATCATTTGTGGCTTTATAATTGTATGAGAAAAAGGTGTAAGGCTACAATCAAATCTTGGAACATATCTAGAATTTTCATATAGTTCATTTCTGACCTTGAATTGTTTCTATTGCTCCTCCTAAAAATATCTAGAATGTAGAACTGTAGCTTCTTATTGCCATTGTATACCCTATATTGAATAGTCATGCGCTAACATGCAGAACTCTCTCATTGAGATCATGACAAATGATCAGGCCCTCTCTGTACTAGTTCAAGTAATTGATTTTAACATCTGAATTTGAAGAGCCTTAACTATAATATTTTAATATTTTTCGTTTGTACAATGTTACTTGAATGGCCTCCTCTAGCTTTTGATGTACTTCATTGTCACATACAAACAAATATCATTCTAGAAGGGATGCTACTTCATTGTCAATCTGTATTGAAATATAGAGCAGTTTCCAATTCATTTGCCACTGCACAACGAGGATATTTGTTTGTACATTGCAACTCCATTTTGATGGTGCTGAAGTTCATAGCTTGTATAGGAGGGTAGTTTTCGTGAACTCTGCTTCCTGTTTCTGATGCGTTGAAATTTTTTAAGAACATTATGAATGGCCTAACTATTTTCCAGATCCACAATGCTGGTTTCTCATGTCCATCATTGTTTTCATCAGGTGCGAAAAATGAAACAATGTTAGTGAGTTATGTTTGAAGCTATCTGTTAATTAATAATGCAGGAATTTGCAAAACTTTTGGGTTTCAATGTTCACAAGGAAAACTATAAGGTAGTACTCATCTTTCATATGCTTTGCATCTTAATCTGCTTTGTTCAATTAGGTTGTTTATTTGATAAATTTGTTTTACTGTTTTCCATTTAACAAATTAATTGTATTTTTGTTTCCATAGTAATTCTGGTTTGAATATTTAAGCATACTTGCTGTTGGGCTCATGAGAGAGTGGTGAGGAAATTGACCAAGAGCCCCGGGCAGGCGCTTCTTGTGAGATGGGCTATAGTACAAAAATTATGTGTAGGAATGATAACACAACGAGTGAAATGATGATTGATATTGATGATAAATTGTATATTGTTTACTTAATTTTTCATGATGTATAGATAATAATGTATACTGTCACACTTGACTTGCATGACTAGTTCCTTTTTTTCTTTTTTCTTTTTTTTCCCAAATTTTTCTCGGTTCAGTTTCACAATGAACTTACAAGTAATACCTTGAAAACCATTTTCCTAATTATTTGGTTGAGGTGTTATTATGAGTCGTAACCGAAAACCATTTATGTAACTGAGATTGTGCTGCCAATTGATTTAAGTCACTAGTTTTAAGAATTTCATGTAACTAAGATTTTATGAGTTTAACACTTACCATGCATCTCTTGGAGTTAAACAGGCAAACGGGTATCTTGATTGCTATATTTCTTTCTTTAAGCTAGCCAACTGGTGTACAAAAATTATTACAAAAAAGAAAAAAGAAAGAAAGAAGATATGGAGTGCTCAGTGCCGGCCCCGGGCATGGCCAACAAGGCCATGGCGTAGGACCCCTCAAAATAGACTTAAAAAAGAGACCCCCTCTATTGTGGTTTGGTATATAATATATTAGGTATGTTTTAAGTTCAAAGAAAAATTAAAGAATGTCCAAACTAACTTAAAATAAATTGACCCGTTAAAAAATTTAAAGGCCCATTCAAAAAATTAACATTGTTATCCATTGAAAATAGACCCAAAAAAAAGGTCCCCTCCTATTATTGTTTATTGTAATATATTAGGTATGTTTTAAATCCAAAAAAAAATTTAAAGAAGACCCAAACTAACTTAAAATAAATTGAACCATTAAAAAATTGAAAGGCACATTTAAAATAATTAGCATTGTTACCCATTAAAAATGATTTTGCAAAAAAACTAGATTATGCAAGTATGATTGATTTATTTGCTTCTAAAAATGCAAGAAGAGCGAGAATTAAGCGACACTTATTAATTGTTGTAATATAATACTAAGTATTTTTTGTGATTTTGACACAAATCTTTTGTCTTTTACCTTCATTTTTTTTTTCATTTTTTTTTCATTCAATGAAAAAAAAATGTGAAAGGCCCCAAAAATTTATTAATTGATTACTAGCTTTGAGCCTCAGAAATCTCAGGGCTGGGCCTGGGAGTACTTGATATCATATTACTCCACATATATGACCCAATTTATCTAAATTTAAGTTGTGCTTCTATGTATGTTATTATTTACTTTGGTAGGAAATATGAAAGAAGTGAAGCACTTAGATAGGAAATAGCTTTTTTTATAAATTATACTGCAATTTTATTTTTATTTTATTTTTTTCTCAGCAGCAATTGAGGACTGTTTCAAAGATGTTTGGTGATTCATGTCATTACAAGTGCCATCATCACACTTTTTTTACAGCAACTTAAATTCAAATTGTGATATACGAATACGAAGATGGTTTTTTGCTCTTGGGAGAATTTTTTTTTCAATTGATGTAAATGTAAATTGAAAAACTCTATCTGGTTATTAGATTGCTACATGTTGGGTGCAACGTATATTTGTGGAAATTATGATGGAACCAAATTCTGGAGAAAGAGAAAATTAAAGAGCCAAAAATGGAGAGAGAGAGAGAGAGCGAGAGAGAGAGAGAGAGAGAGCTCAAATGGTTTGTATTGCTCTTACTTGATGTGTTGGGTATACCTCCTTATTGGAGTGTGGGACCCAATTGGTTTTGGAAAAAGAATTTAATTTGGTTTAGTATTAATTATAATATATTTTTATATATTATATTTAATTTGTGGAGACCCAACCTAATTTGGAAACAACCAAAGTTTTGAGAAGAAAACCCTAGATTCAAAATATTATGTGTGTGTTGTTTTTCCCAAAGAGTGAGCGGCAACAGCATCTTGGTGATCAAATTTCGGTGAGAGTGATTTGTATATCACTAAAATTTGTGAGTTTCAATTGGGGTTTTTCTGTTGCTCTAGATTTGACTTGGTCAAATAAGTTTTGGTGATTTTTGGTTTGGAGTGGCAGTGTATTGCTTGAGCTCCTTGTTCGTCTAGTTCAAATTCTGGTTCTGATTTGGTTCATTATTTTGGATCTTCTACAATTCTAGTTCTGAAAATTTTGGTTCATCTATTTGGTGAGGTCTTTCCTCTTTATTTATTTGTGATTATTTGGAATTCACCTAAGGGTGGTTTTGTGAGACCATTCATGTCTCGTTTGTAACCGTTTGGAAACTCTTTTGTTGATAGTGGAATCGGATTTCGATCCCGTGGACGTACTTCACATTGAGGGAACCACGTAAAAATTCTTGTGTTGCCTTTGATTTAATTTTTCCGCATTAGTTTTTATTCCCATTGATTGATTTACTTGTGGGGAATCACATATTTTCCCTAACAACTGGTATCAGAGCTTACGGTTTATTTGGGTCTATTTATTTGTGTAAATCAATGAGGGGAATGTGGGTCGCATGTCTAGCTTCAATGGAAGTAATTGGGTAACTTGAAAAACTAAAATGGAGGACCTATTATTTTGTAAAGACTTGTATGGACCCATTGAGGGTGATAGTGGCAAACCTGCTGATTTGAAAAATGATGAGTGGAAGAGGCTTAATCGAAAAGCCGTTGGTGTTATCCGTCAATGGATTGATGACAGTGTGTTTCATCATGTTGCTACTGAAACTTTAGCACATGATTTATGGAAAAAATTAGAGAGTCTTTATGATAAAAAAATCAGCCACAAATAAAGCCTTTCTGTTTCGTAAGTTGGTTAATTTAAAATATAAAGAGGGCAGCCCTATTCCGGAACATCTGAATGAATTAAAGAGTATTGCTAACCAACTTGCTTCTATGAAAATTATTTTTGATGATGAGTTGCAGGCTTTGATGCTACTTAGTTCTTTGCCCGAAAGTTGGGAGACTTTGGTTGTGACGGTTAGTAATTCGGCGCCCGATGGAGTTGTCACAATGGGCCAAGTCACTAGTAACCTGTTGAATGAAGAAACCAGAAGAAAATCAGCGGGTTCCTCTCATTTGGAAGCATTTGTTGTGAGAGGCCGAAGCAAAACAAGAGAGAGGAGTAAGACTCCTCATGGTCGTGATCAAAGCCGTGACAAATCAAAAGATGGTTCTTTTTCAAAGAAAGACGTTGAGTGCTACTATTGCCATGAGAAATGGCACATAAAGCGAGAATGCCAAAAGCTCAAGAACAATGAGAAAAGGCGTGACAAAAGTGTGGATAAGAAACAAGAAGACACAACGGCAGTTGCTACCGATGATCTCATGGTCGTTTGTGAAGATGATTGTATCAATTTTGTGGGCCAAGAGAGTCATTGGGTGATTGATTCTGGTGCTTCTTTTCATGTGACTTCTCGAGTTGATTTCTTCACTACCTACACTGCAGGAGATTATGGTTCTGTTCGAATGGGTAATGAAGGTTTGTCCAAGATTATCGGCATGGGTGATGTTTGTTTGGAAACAAATTTGGGCTGCAAGTTGTTGCTTAAAGATGTGAGGCATGTTCCCGACATTCGCCTCAATTTGATCTCTACTGGGAAGCTAGATGATAAAGGCTTCAACAACAAATTTGGTGATGGAATATGGAAGCTCACAAAGGATTCTTTGGTGGTGGCTAAGTGCAAGAAGACTCATACACTTTATTCGATGCAAGGAAAAATTTGTAAAGGTGTTGTCAATGCACTTGAAGATGATACTTCTACTGAATTGTGGTACAGGCGACTTGGGCACATGAGTGAAAAGGGGCTACAAGTTTTGTTCAAGAAAGAGCTTCTACCCGGTTTGAAAGGTATACATCTTAAAACTTGTGTTCATTGTTTGGCGGGTAAACAACATAGAGTTTCTTTTCATAAAAATGTTGCTTCTAGAAAAGAAAATGTTTTGGAGTTGATTCATTCGGATGTTTGTGGTCCTTTAAAAGTTAGAACACATGGTGGTGCACTTTATTTTGTTACTTTCATTGATGATTATTCAAGGAAAGTTTGGGCTTTTCTACTAAAAACTAAAGATCAAGTTCTAGAAGTATTTAAGCATTTTCAGGCCATGGTTGAAAGAGAAACAGGGCAGAAATTGAAATGCATCCGAACAGACAATGGTGGTGAATACATTGGGCCATTTGATGAGTATTGTCGCAGCCAAGGTATTCGGCACCAAAAGACAGTTAAGAAGACTCCTCAACAAAATGGCGTTGCCGAGAGGATGAACCGCACCATTGTGGAAAGAACAAGGTGTTTGCTTTCACAAGCTAAATTGCCAAGATCCTTTTGGGGTGAGGCAATGAGTACAGCGGTTGACGTGATCAATTTATCTCCTTGCTATCCTTTGAATGGTGATGTTCCTGAAAGAGTTTGGACTGGCAAAGATGTGTCTTATAAGCACTTGAGAGTGTTTGGTTGCCGAGCTTTTGTTCACATTCCAAAGGATGAGAGGTCCAAGCTTGATAGTAAGTCAAGACAATGTATTTTTCTTGGCTATGGGCGTGATGAATTTGGGTATAGATTGTGGGATCCGGTCGACAAGAAAGTCATTCGAAGTCGTGATGTTGTGTTTCTTGAAGACCAAACAATTAAAGACTTTGGCAAAGTGATCAACCGGAGCCAAAAACTAGTGATCTCATTGATATGAATCCATCTCCTTCATCTTCAGTTGATGATGAAAATGGGGGAGATGTGCAGCCACCTATTGAAAAAGTGGAGGATGATGCTAATCCTAATGAAGTTGAGCCAGAAATTGAGGAAGAGCATCCAACTCAAGAACCACCACCACAACTTGAGTTGAGGAAATCTACAAGGGACCGACAACCTTCAAGAAAGTATCCTCCTAATGAATTTGTGTTGATTTCTGATCAAGGGGAGCCGGAGAGCTACCAAGAAGCAATTGAGCATTCAAAGAAAGATGATTGGAAAAAGGCCATGGAAGAGGAGATGAACTCCTTACTTGAAAATCACACCTATGACTTAGTGAAGTTGCCTAAGGGGAGGAAAATTCTAAAAAATAAGTGGGTTTTCAAATTGAAGAATGATAGGAAGAATCTGAGGTATAAAGCACGTCTTGTTGTGAAAGGCTTTGGGCAAAAGAAAGGTATTGACTTTGACGAGATTTTCTCACCGGTTGTAAAGATGTCTTCTATTCAGGTTGTACTTGGCATGGCTGCAAGTATGAACCTTGAAGTTAAGCAACTTGATGTGAAGACCGCATTTCTTCATGGTGATCTTGAAGAAGAAATTTACATGGAGCAACCGGAAGGTTTTGTAGAGAAAGGGAAAGAGAAATTTGTTTGCAAATTGAAGAAAAGTTTGTATGGTCTCAAGCAAGCTCCACGGCAATGGTACAAAAAATTTGACTCTTTCATGATGAATAATGGTTTTTCTAAAACCACTTCGGACCATTGTGTGTTTGTGAAAAATTTCCCGGATGGCAAATTTATTATTCTTTTGCTTTATGTTGATGACATGTTTATTGTGGGTTAAGATTCTATCATGATAAACATGTTGAAATTGGAGTTGAGCAAGTCTTTTGCTATAAAAGATTTGGGGTCGGCAAAGCAAATTCTTGGTATGAAAATTGTTCGTGATTGCAAAGAGGGGCTGATTTGTTTGTCTCAAGAAAGCTACATTGAGAAAGTTCTTGAGAGGTTCAACATGGATAAAGCAAAGCCGGTTGGTTGTCCACTTGCGGGTCACTTCAAACTTAGTTCGAATCAACGTCCTACAAGTGAGAAAGACAAATAAGAGATGTTGAAAGTTCCTTATGCTTCAGCAGTTGGTTCATTGATGTACGCCATGGTTTGTACAAGGCCGGATATTGCTCACGCAGTTGGTGTGGTGAGTCGTTTTCTCTCTAATCCGGGTAAAGAACATTGGGCAGCGGTAAAATGGATTCTAAAGTATCTTCGAGGGACTTCGAAGGTGTGTTTGTGTTTTGGGGATGGTAAGCCGATGCTTGATGGGTTCACAGATTCTGACATAGCTGGTGATGTTGATTCTAGGAAATCTACTTCGGGGTATTTGATGACTTTTGCAGGGGGAGCTGTGGCATGGCAATCTAAATTACAAAAATGTGTTGCTCTCTGAACTACCGAAGCTGAATTTATTGCCATTACGGAAGCTTGTAAAGAAGAGTTATGGTTGAAGAAATTTTTGCAAGAGTTGGGTTTGAAGCAAGAAAGGTATGTGCTTTATTGTGATAGTCAAAGTGCTATTCACTTGAGTAAAAATTCTACCTTTCATTCGAGATCGAAACACATTGATGTGAGATACCATTAGATTCGTGATGTGTTAGATTCGAAATTGTTGCAACTCGAAAAGGTTCACACGGATGATAATATTTCGGATATGTTGACAAAGACTTTGTCGAGGGACAAACATTTGAAGTGTCGAACTTTGGCGGGTATGGTTGATGTCTCCACCTAAGTCGGTAGGGGGAGAATTGTTGGGTATACCTCCTTATTGGAGTGTGGGACCCAATTGGTTTTGGAAAAAGAATTTAATTTGGTTTAGTATTAATTATAATATATTTTTATATATTATATTTAATTTGTGGAGACCCAACCTAATTTGGAAACAACTAAGGTTTTGAGAAGAAAACCCTAGATTCAAAATATTATGTGTGTGTTGTTTTTCCCAAAGAGTGAGCGGCAGCAGCATCTTGGTGATCAAATTTCGGTGAGAGTGATTTGTATATCACTAAAATTTGTGAGTTTCAATTGGGGTTTTTCTGTTGCTCTAGATTTGACTTGGTCAAATAAGCTTTGGTGATTTTTGGTTTGGAGTGGCAGTGTATTGCTTGAGCTCCTTGTTCGTCTAGTTCAAATTCTGGTTCTGATTTGGTTCATTATTTTGGATCTTCTACAACTCTAGTTCTGAAAATTTTGGTTCATCTATTTGGTGAGGTCTTTCCTCTTTATTTATTTGTGATTATTTGGAATTCACCTAAGGGTGGTTTTGTGAGACCATTCGTGTCTCGTTTGTAACCGTTTGGAAACTCTTTGGTTGATAGCGGAATCGGATTTCGATCCCGTGGATGTACTTCACATTGAGGGAACCACGTAAAAATTCTTGTGTTGCCTTTGATTTAATTTTTCCGCATTAGTTTTTATTCCCATTGATTGATTTACTTGTGGGGAATCACATATTTTCCCTAACATGATGTTTATAAATGAGGAGCTCTTACCATTATATAGGCCAGGCTACCAAATTCTTAATTCAATGATAATGAACCATCTGCTTCAACAATCACACTAACTTCACCTGCTACAACAACCACACCAACTACACCTACTACAACAACTACACCAACTTAAACTTTATTAAAAATTATTAAATTTTAACACCCCCTCTTAATTTGTAATACGGAAGAATATTTTGAATTGATCTAATTTTTGTGACAACACTGCCCTGGTAAAAATATCTGCAAGTTGTTCGTTAGTATTAACGAAATGCAATTGAATTTCTTTTTTGCCAACCAAATTTTTGATACAGTGATGACGAAGTTCAATGTGCTTTGTTCGAGCATGAAAAACTGGATTTTTTGTCATGCAATGGCTAATATTTTGTTGCAGTAAATTATTGTGGGGTCAATTTGCTTTTGCTGTAGATCTGCAAGAATTCTTCCAAGCCATACAGCTTCACAAGCGGCATCGGTGACAGCTATGTGTTCTGCTTCAACTGATGAGAGTGATATTGTCCTTTGCTTTTTTGAGGACCAAGAAATTGCTTTTGAACCCATACAAAACACATATCCTGATGTTCTTTTTCGATCATCAATGGAACCTGCCCAATTACTATTAGTGTATCCTACAAGACTATTGTCTTCTTCCTTTACATGCTTGATCCCAAAATTTTTTGGCCCATCCAAATACCGTAGTATTCGCTTAGCTGCGGAAAAATGGATTTGGCTGGGTTCAGTCATGAATCTAGAAATCATACTAACTGGATAGACAATATCTGGCCTGGTGTTGGTGAGATACATGAGTGATCCAACTAGGCTGTGATACAGTGTTGGGTTGACTTTTGGCACTCCATCTTCTAGCTGCAATTTTTCATTTGTCGTCATGGGTGTTGAAATTGGCTTGCATGTTGACATGTTGAATCTTTTCAGCAAATCTTCTGCGTACTTTTCTTGAAAAATAAAAATTTCTCCTTTGGTCTACCACACTTGGATGCCAAGAAAATATTTCATTAAGCCAAGATCTGTCATTTCATATTTTTGCATCATAGCCTTTTTGAAATCATCTACCATCACAGGATTAGTGCCAGTGAAAATTAAATCATCAACATAAAGGCAGACGATGAGAAAATCATTGGTACCTCCCTTTTTCACATATAGGGATGGCTCACTAGGATTTCTTTGAAAACCGCTATGAATGAAGTATTTGTCTATGTTACTATTCCAAGCACGCAGGGCCTCCTTTAGACCATAGAGTGCTTTTCTTAGCTGGTAGACCATATTTTCTTTTCCATCCACTGCATAGCCTTGTGGTTGCTCCACATATACTTCTTCTAGATCACCATTCAAAAATGCTGATTTTACATCTAGCACCGGCAATTCCAGCTATGCTACCAGGGTTATTCTGATTGTTTCCATTCAGACAACTAGTGCAAATGTCTCATTGAAATCTACTCCAGGTTGTTGTGAGTAGCTTTTTGCAACAAGACGAGCTTTGTACTTTTGAACCGAGTTGTCTTCATTCATTTTGGTTTTGTAGATCCATTTTAGTCTAACTACATCTTTTTGTTTAGGATGATCCACAAGCTCCCAAGTTTGATTTTTGAAAATTGTGAACATCTCTTCATCCATCTCGTTTTACCAAACTTGACTTTTAGCTGCTTCTTCAAAATTTTGAGGCTCACAAGAGAAAAATGCAAAGTTGCATAAATCATAAATTTCTCTTAAAGGCCGTACCTTTCTAATAGGTGATACTGAATTTGATTCCGAGTCACTTTCTTCAAAATGACTTTGCGGAATTGGTGAATCTAAATTAGAAGAACTTGGCTTGCCTTTATCTAGTTGTATGAATGTTTCAACCTCATGTGAATTTTTCCAATCCCATGCTTTTATTTCATGAAGTGCACATCCCTTGATGTCACCAATTTGTTGGTTTTTGGATCAAAAAGTCAATAACTTTTTTATTCGTTGCAATAGTCGATGAAAATGAATTTTTCTCCCTTTTCGTCAAAATTTTCCTATATTGAGAAGGAATGAAAAAATTTACCACTGGTTCATAGGGAGTTTTGTTAACAAGAGCCTTTATTGGAGACCGGTTGAAGATGAAAATAGTAGTGTTGACTGCTTTAGCCCAAAAATTGTTGGGAAGATCTTTTGCTTTGAGCATACTCCTCACCATCTCGACAATGGTGCAGTTCTTCCTTTCTGCCACTCCATTTAGCTGAGGAGTGTGTCGAATGGTCAATTGGCGCTTGATTCCTTCATCTTCGTAGTAACTTGTGAATTCTTTAGACAAGAATTCTCCACTTCGATCTGTACTGAGCATTTTCAGACAATGACCACTTTGTCTTTCTAGCATCTTCTTGAACTAGAGAAATGTTGAGAAAGATTCTGACTTTTGTTCCAAGAAGTAGACCCACATCGTCCTGTTGAAATCATCAACAAAGAGAAGAAAATATTTTTTTGTTTCCAATAGAGGGAGTTCTTGTTGGTCCATAAATATCTGCATGTACTAGTTCAAGTGAAGCTTTTGCTCGCCAAGCAATCTTAGGAACAGGTAATCGATGCATTTTTCCAAATATGCATCCTTCACATGTTTTGTCATTTTGTTCAATTTTTGGAAGCCCAATTACCATGCCTTTTTGACTGACTAAGTTGTTCCAGTCCTTTCTAGTTTAAATGTCCATGTCAGAGTATGGAATCATTGGTCTTGTCAACTTTCAATGCAAAATTTTCATTTAGTGGCATGGTAAGTGGAAACACTTTGTTTGGTGCCATTTTGCACTTGCCACTAGTGAATTATGTTTATCATTTATTTTGCATTCTTCTCCAACAAAATTTACTGAGTATCCTTTTTGAATCAACTGACCAACACTCAGTAAATTTTGAGTCAAAATTAGGGACATATAAAACATCATCAATGAGTTTTGTTTTACCTCCCTTGGTTTGTACCGCAATGGTTCCTTTGCCTTTGATTGGTTTTTGCTTTCCATCTCCCAATTTGACTTGAGAGGAGATTTGGTTATCCATTTAGACAAAGCACTTCTGGTTTCCTATCATATGGTTGCTACATCCACTGTCCAGGAACCATGTGTTGAGTGCATCTTGTTGTGTGCTCATGCAAGAGAAGAGCACTTGAGTTGGATCATTTTCTTCAGAAAATTTGCTTCACTTTTCACTTCTTTTTTCTGATACCAGCAGTCTTTCTGTGAATGGTTAGGAATTTTGCACTTGGTGCATCTAAAATTACAATCCTTGGATTGATGATTAGATTTACCACACACGTCACAGCTGTAGACACCCCGTTTTTGACCGCCCTCAAGACTTAGGCATTACTGATGGTTTGCTCGGTGTTGAGAGATGTGCAGGGCACAGGTTCAGTTTCTTCGACAAGGAGAGAGGCAAACCCTTCAAAACACTTTGTTTAGGGGTTTGGAGTTGAAAAAAAAGAGGAGAGGAGGGGAGAAAATAGGTTGGAGAAGAAGTTCGCCATGAATCCGGGTAGAAGAAAGTCGAGCGGCTCTCGCTGAATCAGGCTTATTCAATTGCATACTTGGAATTTAGCTATGAGGCCACTACCATTGGAAAGAAGACTTCCGGGGCTTCATTTTTGGTTCAAGAATCTCCTAGAGCCAAGTCCGGGTGGAGGAGATATGATGGGTTGAAGCTGGGCATCATCCCGGTTGGATCGAGTCTGCGCGGCTTCACGGAAAGGGGCATAACTTTTTGCATAGAAGGAATTTTGATGCAGGGTTTGCGCCATTGGAAAGCTAACTTCCGGGGCTTCGATTTGCATACCCACCGGCCTTTTTTTGACCAAGGAATCATCCATCGGCACTCTATTTAGCCGACCGGCACTATATAGTGCCGACCGGCACTTTATTTTGGCCGATGATCAAACCTTCTGGCCGACCTGAACCCTTTGCACCCCCCAAGCCTGGTGCATACCAGCTGTGCCAGCTGGGATGCACAGAATCAGATCCACGTGCATCCATGTGCCTATTTTGCACCCTTTTGGCCCTTATTTTGCACCCTTTGCTCAAGGCTTCTTGAGGAAGCCTTGACCCCTTGTCTTGGCTTCCTCAAGAAGCCTACCAGCTGTCCAAGCTTCTCAAATAAGCCTAGACTCTTTTGCACCCCCCCTTGAACCTTTCTCTTTGCTTAGCCCTTAAGATAAGTGCTTTACTTGGCCTATATAAGCACTTCTCTTCTCCCTTTGTCAAAGGTTGGAGGTTTTGAACAAAAAACCAGAGGATATATACATACATTCTGATATATACATATATCCCTCCATCTCTCTCTATATCTATCCCATCCAAGCCTCCAAACACCCTTGTTCTTGGGCCATTTCTTCATCAACTCATAGCACAAAGCATCCTTACTCCATTGCAACGACTTGGGGCTGTTCTTCAGAGCTTAGGAGCACCCAAACTTGGTCCAAGAGGCGCTGGTTTGCTGGTCTTCAAGGGTAAGCCATCTTCTTCCCTTTTCTAGCATTTTCTTGCTTCACATCTAAGCCTTGCTTGCAAGCACTTGTGGGCTCCGACCCAAACTGAAAATCATCATATTTTGGGGTCCTCTTCATGTTTGATTGAGGACCTCTTGCTGTTTGAGGACAGTAGCTAGCATTTCCTTCATTAGCCCTCTTTATGCCATAATCTTGCATAGTATGTTTGGCTTGTGTATAACCTGTTTTTGAGCATGTAATAAACTGTAAGTAGGCTTATTTTGAGCCCTTCTTCAACATTGAAGAAGGGCTCAACCATGTTTGGTAACTCTATCTTGCACTTGTTTCATAATCTCTTCTATTTACCGTAATTTTGCATGCTTTGTTAGCCTACCATGCTTCTGTTTTTGGGTCTTCGACAGGCCTGAAAAGTGTCTTATTTTGACCCCCTCTACATGTCTCATGAAGGTTCTTTGACTGTTTGATGCACCCTTTATATACCTCATGTTGTGGCCTCATTTTGCCCTTGTTTTGCATGACATTTTGAGCCTATTTGTATACTGATTTTGGCTCGGCCATCTGCTTTAAATAGCCATATTTTGGGTCCCTCTACAACATTGTAGAAGGGCCCTCACTTGTTTGGAGCCTCCATGTATCGGTTATCTCTTTGCCCTCCTTGTGGCCCTTTCCTTGCGTAGGATTTTTCCCATACTTGTATGTGTTTTTGTGGCCATGTAATAAACTGAAAAATGCTTGTTTTGGGACTGTCTAGCTGCTGTCTTGATACTTCATGTTCATATCTTGCACGTTTGGCATAGCTATAGGCCATTTCGGGTGCCAAAATTCATGTTTCGGGACTATTCCGTGCATCGGATGTACTTTGGCCATGATTCGGGACTGTTTTCCCCCACATTTCAGTGCTGAAATTCCATTAGCATGTTTGCATATCGTTTGCCATGCCATTTCATGCCTTTATGCCATTGCCTCGGTTTGCGTGCCCGTGTGCACGCATTTCGAGGCACTTCATTTTCATCTCACGGCCTCTTATGTGAATGTGGTTGAGGCTCTCTCATGTTAGTATAAGTCCATGTTGCATTGTATATGCCATTTTAGCCATATTGCATTGTATATGCCATCGCCTCGGTTTGCGTGCAAGTGTGCACGCATTTCGAGGCGCCTCATTTTCATCTTATGGCCACTGTTTTAGGCTTGTTTGAGGCTGCCTAATCTAGTTTAAGTCCATTCCCTCATGTGTGGTAGCATGCTTACTTTGTATGTGTTGCTTAGGTTGTGTGCCTAGCATGTTTATATACTTGCATGTTCATATTGCATGTTAGATTGCATGCTTAGGTTGCATTTGACATGCATGCTTTACCTCTTGAATTGAGTATGATAGAGGTTGAGCTCTTTGTTTGTTTATGTGCATTTCATTCCACATTGAAGTTGCACACTTTGGCTTCTTGGGCCATCATGCATTGAAATGCGTGATTGGTGGCCCGGGGGTCGAGGGCCATGCTCCCTTGAGTCCATTGCATGATAGGGAGTGTGTCCGTGCATACATTTGTCCCAAAATTCCATACCATGCTCTGTTGCTGTCTGCTACTGTCAAAACTGTCTCCTGCAGGAATTTAGTGCCGACCGGCACTCTTCAGTGCCGACCGGCACACCCTTTGTGCCGATAATCTCAATTGCAGCCGGTGGCCAAACCCTGCAGCCGATGGTCCAACCCTTCAGCCGGTGGTAATATTCAGGGTATGTGGAAGGTGTCCCAGGACTCTGGAAATTTTCCAGAGAGGCAGGGCAGCAAAAGCAGAGGGAACAGAGGCATGGTGCGGGTTCCCGGGCAAGGCGGACATCGAGCATGCATCATTCGCGCATCCCGAGGGGAGGGGCTGTGGCCCCCTTTTATTTCACATTTATTTATTCAGTAATTAGAATTTGTAATATTTATTCATTTATTTTGGGACTGTATTATTATTTTGGTCCCTCCGAGTGAGGGCGCAATTGTAATAAGTGTGGGTGAGTGTGTGTATGTCTTCCAACCCCCACTTCTTTCTACCCTTTTATTTACCTGCTTACGATGGTAGATTAGGGCACGTCTATTTTAGCATACCTTATGCAATGCATGCGTGCATTCATGCATTTGTTTACATGCACCGGGCTCGGTACATCATACAAACCGCATTGTAATTTTCGATTCCAAATTGAATACGTGCTATTCGCACATTTCATATGCCATGTTTAGGGTTAGCCGAG
The DNA here is from genome assembly GCA_030407325.1 of Camellia japonica. Taxonomy (NCBI): domain Eukaryota; kingdom Viridiplantae; phylum Streptophyta; class Magnoliopsida; order Ericales; family Theaceae; genus Camellia; species Camellia japonica. The sequence goes on along the minus strand of JAPPVO010000019.1, from coordinate 161,065,249 downwards.
CCTACTCTAGACTGCATCTACGTCTGTGTTGCATTAGCCACTTAACATGAACTAGGTCATGCATGTTTGCTAACTAGTTTACTGTTTTGGCACGGAGTACGATGTAAGTATTTACGCTTTAGCATACCACATGCATGTGAATGTTGCCATGACAGTATGCTTACCATGTGGCTAAATGCTTATATGAGATAAACTGTTTGAATGCCTGTGGGTGGAGGTTGGATTGTCTGAGTTGGAACAACTCATTGAAATCCGTATTTTAGCCTACTTGCGGGTAGCAAAATCTAACACGTTTTTCGAGACAAAACGGATATGCAATGTTTATTTCCAAGTTAAGCAATCTAGTCTATACTTTTGTGTTGTGCGCATCACATAGTAATTCTAGGTTAATAATTGGGATAAGAACGCATAATGTTTTCAAAATCGGATATCATGATTAGTAGAGGCCGGTCTTCAGACCGGGCGAAAGGGGGTGCTCATAGCTGACCTTCCCCGATCGTACCCAAGCTCCCGAGCCAAGACATTTGGTGATGACGGACACGTGGCCTTCGGCACCGAGTCAGGGTTTCCTAAATTCCCCCATTAAAAAAAATATTTAGGTGGCGACTCTGTAATCTGGCAAAGCAATCCATGTTTGGCACTACTTTTCAAAAATCTGTTTTTCTTCAAAACGATTTGCCAGAGTTGGACTCTTTGGTTCAGATTTAGAATCGCGACAAACACAAAAGAGAGTCCGAGCTGTAGCGAGGTCCCATGCGGGCATGTTACAACAGCCAGAATTAAATTTTGTGTTACCAGCTCGATATGTTTCTTGGTGAAAATTTCTCTTTCCTCTTCCTTGCTATGTTTACCAAAATTTTGGTGTCCCGTTCTTTGTTGTTGTTGAGCTATGCCACGACTTCTGTTCTCCGAAAGTCTACTTTCTGTGATATTTAGCTTTGATTGGAAGACTTGCTCGATATTTGCTCTTGCATTTGGTCTATTGAATCTGGCCATTCTTTTTTCATGGGCTTCAAGAAAACCCATAAGCTCATGAAAAAAGAGTTGAGATAGGTCTTTTGACTCTTCAATTGCAGCAACAATGTGTTCAAATTTTTGTAGCAAACTTCTCAATAATTTTTCAACAATTTTTCTCTCTTCGATAGTATCTCCATAACTTCTGATTTGATTTGTAGTTTTTGTAACTCTTGTGGAGAAAGATTGGACAATCTCACTTTCTTTCATGGCTAGATTATCAAAATCACGCCATAAAAACTGAAGTTTAATGGTGATAACTTTTTCAGAACCTTGGAATTCTTGTTTTAAGATTTCCCAAGCCTCTCTAGAATTTTTTTCACCAATTATTCTAGGAAAAATAGATTGGCTTACCCCCTGTTGTATGTTAAGTGACGCCTTTGCATCTTTCTTCTTATTATCTTTGTACTCGTTTTGTTTTCCTTGTGTCCTTGATGTTAATGTTTCATGATCTTCTGGAACAAGAAAACCTTCCTCCACTATCTCCCGTAGATCTTGAGAAATAAAGAGAGTCTTCATTTGAATACGCCAATAACCATAATTTTCTCCATCAAATATGGGTATTTGATTGGAAGTATAGTTGAAGGTGGTGGTGATTGAATTTGGTGCCATGGACAAGATTTAGAGTAATGAGTATGAACAAAAAAAGGGTTTGACTCTGATACCAAAAATATGTTGGGTGCAAGGTATATTTGCGGAAATTATGATGGAACCAAATTCTAGAGAAAGAGAAAATTAAAGACCCAAATATATATATATATATATAGATACAGAGAGAGAGAGAGAGAGAGAGAGAGAGAGAGAGAGAGAGAGAGAGAGAGAGAAAAAAAGAGTGCTCAAATGGTTTGTGTTGCTCTTGCTTGATGTTTACAAATGAGGAGCTCTTACCATTATTTAAGCAAGGCTACCAAATTCTTAATTCAATAATAATGAACCACCTACTTCAATAACCACACTAACTTCACCTACTACAACAACCACACCAACTACACCTACTACAACAACCACACCAACTTAAACTTTATTACAAATTATTAAATTTTAACACTACATACGCTTCTCTATTTTCAAGTATTGTAATATTTATTGTTAGTCCAATTTAAAATTTGAATATTTTGAATTTTGGAGCAGTTTGGTTCCCATTAGACTAATTAAAAATTTATGACAGCCATTGATAATATTCATTTGATACAATATAATACATGGAAGGAAATATTCATTTGATAGAGTATAATCGCCATGATTCGTGTATTATGTTTCTCTATAAAGTTTGGATATTTTTATTTAATGGTCATAATCAGTTTGTTGGTTACCCTAAAGTCAGCAAAATGTGTCATGTGTGCCAAGTGGAAGAATCTAAACATGTCTCCATAAAGTGACCCACATGCTACATTAGTTTTTATTTATATTATTATATAATTATTATTTATATATTTAATCAGTAATGTTTGGGTAATAACGTGTGTGATACCCACTACCCAATATGGTGGTTTCATGAAAGTTACAACTTCCCTGATAGTGGGAAGTTAATAGGAGTTATAATGGATCATGGGTCCAAGTCTATCTATAAAAGTCTATGATTGCCATCAAAACATTTTGTGAATAGAATATGTTTGAAACTTTATTCCTTCCACTTCTCCATATGCTTCTGTGAGAGTGTTCTTAGGGTGTTTATAAATTTGCCAGTGGTTTTGTTTATACATTCAAGACTTGATTAATTAATAACGTGATTCAAAGGCTTGAACAACATAACCGGAGGTATCCTTATTTCCAAATTCAAATTATTTTAATTCTCACAAAACTATGTTCATCTTGTTCTACTCTCATTCGTCATAGTAAATTTCTTCCCTCGGTCTTCAAATGGAAATCTTTCTAATGTAGCATGCATGGCCATGCACTTCTTGGATCAAAGGGATAGGCAAGGCAAAGGCAAAAAAGGGGGCCGGACTTGGAATCGCATGAAGTTTGGTGGGTCAATGGAAAATATGATTTTAAGAAAGATCCATAGCTTGGGCAAATTCAATCGTTTGGGGGGTCAATTTCGCGAATTTGCCATTTTTGAAAAGATTTCAGAACATCAATTACTTTTATCACAAGCATCATAATCCGATTCTGAAAAATCTGCCATGATCGTGGAAGCATATATTAGTAGTTTCTTTATTTTATTACAATATTTCCATTTTTGGTAATTTTCATTATATTTCCTTATTTCCATATTGTTTTATGATTTTTGCCAACTTCGATTGTTTCCTAATTAAGTTAGGTTTGTCTTTTACTTATAAATAATGGATCTAAGCCTTAGGGCTCTTCAGTTTTGAGAATTAATAAATTTTGAGTTTTATACTTTTTTGTTCCAACTTTGGGTATTCTTTGTGAATTAACCATTGTTAAGCCTTTATTCTCGATATTCTTTGTGAATCAACGAGTTTATAGAAGAATCTTACTTCCGGTATTCTTGTTATATCAACAAATTTTAAGATTGTTACTATTTTCCATTTTGTGCTGCATCAGTTGGTATCAAAGCCTAGCTACGATGGCACTAAGAAAGCGCCCCATGGATGACGTTTATGAAGCTGACACCGCAAGGATGCAACAACAAATTAATGCACTGATTGAACAACTGGCGGCGATGCAACAACAACAGCAATAACAACCACCTCCAAACCCACGGTTTATGGAGGACAAAAACAATATGGAAGAGGCAGAAGACAACCCTTTTACTGGTAATTTCCGTAAGGAAAGAGATCGACAAGGTCTGGAAACGGGTTCACGTCGATGGGAAGCAACTCTGAAAATTGATATCCCTAAATTTCAGGGCAGTATTCAATCCGAAGAATTCTTGGATTGGCTTTTTGCTATCGAAAAGGTTCTTTACTTCAAGGAGGTTCCAGAAAACAAACGAGTTTCCTTGATAGCCACACGTTTCAAAAGAAAAGCGACGACTTGGTGGCAACAGACAAAGTTAACTCGAAGCATACAAGGAAAGAATAAAATTTCTTCTTGGGAGAATATGAAGAAACACATGCGTTTGGCGTTTCTTCCTCATAACTATACACGCATGATGTAACAACAATTGTAGAATTTACGACAAAGGACAAAGACGATAGATGAGTATACCACTAAGTTTTATCAGTTGGTGCCACGTAATGACCTTGCTAAAACTAAAGACCAACTTGTTTCTAGATACATCGGGGGATTGCAAGAACAATATTAGGATACCCTGAATTTATTTGATCCTTACTCTATTTCTGAAGCACGCCATAGGGCTATACAATTGGAGAAAAGGTCAAAGTGTCGATCAGGAGGTTTTGGATAGTCAAGTAGGAATACTAGTGGCAACCGTAATCCTCCCACAATTAATCGGAATATGAATCAAGCAAGGGCAAGATGGAACACCACCAAGTCTGATCCTACTAGTAAACCACCAGTAGTACAGTCAAACACGAATCATATTGCTAATTGTGGGATGCGCTACTTCAAGTGTAGGGAACCTTGTCATTGTGCAACAGATTGCAGAAAAGGTGATCGAAATTGCAAGGATCTATTTATAGATAGTGAAGAGATTATCGAACATAGGACTGACAAGAGTCTACAAGATCCTACCAATGATCTTGAGGCTAGTAGTTATGAGAAGGAAGAACAAGTTGCTGGCGATGATGGGCCTTTGTTGGTCGTACACAAGGCTTGCTTTGCACCACGAGAGGTTGAAGAAGATGGGTGTAACAACCCTCATCACTGATCACTGATTAATTGCCGATTAATGCTAAACTGAGAATGATTATAATTGATAATTGAGTTGATTGAAATACTGAACTGACTGATTGATTGTATCTGTTTAAGTGCATTCTATCTGTTGATCGTTTGATTATCTGTTCATGTCTTTGTGTTTAAACTGCAAATTGAAGGCCTTATCGGCGGCCGAATCTGAAATTGATTGATGTTCTGTGTTCATTAGAATTTATATGATTTTATGGTGTATTTAATTGAAAATTGATTTGGTATGACTAAATTAGATTAAATATTGATAAAATGCACAAATTAGACTTAATTACTATTTTGCCACTTAGTGGCCCACTATCTAAACCTTTTTGTAGCTTTGTTATACACTTAGCAAACATTTCCTCAGCTCATTTTGAGAGCATAGCCGAACCATAGAGAGAGAGGAAGTGAGAGAGTGAGTTCATCTTGCTTCATCTTGAATTGGCTTGAAAGACTTGAAGAAATTGTAGGAGATTTGCCTTCTTGAGCCTCTAGACTTGTATTTGAGGACCTAGGTAAGGAATTCAACCTCTCATTGTTGTCTTTAAGTATGATTCATGTCAAATTGTAGAGCTAAGGCATGATTTAGTTCTAGCATGTTGAATTGAAGCTCATTCCATGCATGCATGTGTGTATATTGAAGAGTTGAGTTGTTTTTCATGGCAAAGGTTACATGCATGCTCATATTTATGTTTAAGTCCATGATTTCATCTTATTTTGAAAAGAATTAGCTCATTAGAGCATGTATTGAAGCTTTAAATTGGTTTGAATTCATGCATGCCATGTTTGAATATTGTTCATGAAATTTGGTTTGAGGATGAGTTTAATTAAACACCCTTGGGCCTTGGCTTTTTACAAATTGACCTTTGAAATATAATATATCATGTGTTTACAAGTGTTTTTCCAGAAAATGGGCAAAAGAGGATCGAATTTGGTGTTTGAAATCATGATTTTGAACTTGGAGCTCAAATCTGGATTTTCCAGATTTTGGTCTTCCGCTCGAGCGGGGATAACGGCGCTCGAGCGGGAAATTTGAGCTCCCAGTACTTTGCACTGTTCATCAGTCCGCTCGAGCGAAGGAATGTACGCTCGAGCGGGCGTCGAGCGGGCGCCGAGTGTGAATTTCACCTATCCAGTACTTTTTGGTCCGCTCGAGCGGGTAAGTTGACGCTCGAGCGAGGACCTTTGTTTGCCTGTCCGCTCGAGCGGAGTAACCTACGCTCGAGCGGGACCCTGTTCCACTGAAATTCTAAAAATATTTTCTGAATACATCTTTGCATCCTCATCCTATCCTATGCATTCTTAGGCCTAGTTTAAGACATCTTAATGATGATATAGATGTAGAACACACCGAGGCAATTAGGGATTAAACTATTATTATCCTTCCCAACTGTGTAGCTTAGTGTGTGTTCATTCTGTACTGTTTAGGGTTGGCATTTCGAGGGGACGCTCTAGCCTACTGTAGCCCAGAACTCTGTGAGTAACAATTGTGTAAAGATATGTTCAAAATGATTATCTTCTGAATACTGAACTGTACTACTTTCTGAACTGATACTGTTAACTGAATGAATGTATGTCCTATATTCTGAACTGTATTGTGGCATCCTTAGCAATTACTGTTACTGACTATTACTGTTACAGAGATCTCTGTCGGTTCCCTCGTTGGAACCACTACTATTTACTGATTGATGGCCATCATTGACTGTTCGGTCTTTAAGACCTACTGTTTACTGTACTGCTATGCTAATGGATGTACCACATATGACTGAATGACTGAAATACAGAATGACTGAAATACTGTTTAATGAACTGTTTTCATTACTGTAAGGACATTCATTCTAAACCTCTTTACGCATTGTGTTATTCACTGGGCTTTAGCTCACTGCTCATATATATATGTAGGTGTACAGGCACTGGACCAATGCTAGAAGCGTCGGGGTAAACTCCAGTTTTGTCAAGCCAACCACTGTGCCTCACTGCGAGGTTCCGAGCCTGCCAAGCTATGGCTTAGGGGTGTTTTTATTTCCCCGTCTGTCTCTGTACTGTTTTTGTAATACTGTATAAACTGGCAGCACTGCACTGTACCGTTAAATAGGGATTAAGTCCCTGTCCTGACTGACTGTAAATGTTGTACATACTCTTTTGTCACTGCCTGTATAAATGTATGAAAAGTCTTTTTGCATGCAGACTATCACAGCTCATTGGACATTGTTTTATTACTGTAATGGCTTCCGTCATGCCCCTGTACTCTGTTTTACTGTATTACTGTTAAGCAGGCCTTTGGTAATCTCGAATTACTGGCCGGTTACGGTGCTAAACCCATAGGGACGGGTTTGGGTCGTGACAGAGTGGTATCAGAGCGATATTTACCACGAGTTATTCCCCACACACGTGTCCAAATGAGCTATAGGGTGTCCTAGAAAAGCAATTAGCGCATCGCATGAGCATGAAAAGTGTGTGTGGACATGATTGAATATGTGTTAATGTGATAAACTGTTTAAGTATGCAACTGCTTATTTTGATAACTGTTATAACTGCTTATAGTGAAATGGATAATACAAGAACTGCAAATGAATCTGAATCCTTATCCTCTGAGGCAAGAGTGGCAAGACTGGAAAGAATGATGGAACTAATAACTGAAAGATTAGATCAACAATAGAACCAACAGCCCCCACCTCCTCCTCCAGTACAGCCGGAACAGAATGTTAATGCTAATGATGGGGACATAATTTCTCTTACCCAGAAGTTTAGCAAACTGAAACCGCCATCCTTTCAGGGAGGCCTTGAACCGTTAAAAGCTGAAGCATGGGTTCTTGAAACAGAGAAATTGTTTGAGGTGTTTCCGTGCTCGGAGGCACATAAAGTACTGTTGGCCACCTTCACTTTGCAAGAAGAGGCTAGAAGGTGGTGGATGCTTACCCGTGATGACAACATTGTTATGACTTGGGCTCAATTCAAAGTAGCCTTCTTTGAAAAGTACTTCCCTCAGTGTGTCAGGGACAGAAAGGTGACTGAATTTGAACAGCTAAGACAGGGCACAATGTCTGTTGCTGAATATGAAACAAAGTTCACCGGGCTTGCTAGATATGCACCACACATGGTGGACACTGATTACAAGAAGGCCAGGAGGTTTGAAGGCGGCCTGAATGTTGCAATACTGGATAGAATAAATGTTCTGAAATTACCGACTTATGTGAATGTTCTTGACCGAGCCTTGATGGCTGAAGCGAACATCGAGGCACTGAAAACTGAAACACCAGCGTCCGAATGGCGTGGTAAAAGGCAGGGTTTTAAGTTCAAGAAAGGCAAAAACAACCCATTGAACAAGAAACAGAATACGGGGTCAACAACTAGCCCCAGCCAAGGGAGTGGTTCCATACCGCCCTGTTCGAATGTGGTAAGAATCATAAGGGAGTTTGTTATAAACTATCTGGTGCTTGTTACAGGTGTGGCAAGGTGGGCCACATGGTGAAAGATTGCCCTTCCACTGCTCGGGGCGATAGTAAAGCTGCAGGCAGCGCCGCAGCATCAACTGTTGCACCAAAACCGAACCCCAAAGCTACCGGGAAAGAGCCTATGAGGCAGGGCCGAGTGTTCGCCCTAGTACCGGGAGATGTACAAAATACTGAGACCGTTGTGTCAGGTATCCTCTCTATTTGTACTCAAAATGCATATGTACTGATTGATTCGGGGTCTACACATTCATATGTATCGCATGCTTTTTCACGGAAATTGAATAGACCCTTAGAACCCATGAATTATCTGTTAGCTGTATCATCACCTATTGGGGGATCCATGACATGTGCATATATGTATCCTGCTTGTGAGATTATTGTTGGGGATATGCATCTGTTTATTGATTTACTGCCCTTAAACATTGATCACTTTGACGTAATATTGGGGATGGATTGGTTACAAAAATATCATGCTACCATTGACTGTGTGGCAAAACAAGTTATTTTCCGTCCACCTGGTTTGCCCGAATTTGTATTTAATGGAAGTGGAGTAGTACCCCCTCCGTATTTGACTTCTTCTGTGAAAGCTATTAAACTGATTAGGAAGGGATGTAAGGGGTATTTCTGTTCTGTATTAACTATATCCACTGATGTTCAGACTGATGTGAACTGTATACCTATAGTCAGAGAATTCCCAGATGTATTTCCAGATGATCTGCCAGGGGTTTGATTGACAGGGAGATTGAGTTCACCGTTGATGTGATTCCGGGAACACAGCCCGTATCTAAAGCTCCATACAGAATGGCTCCGACTGAACTGAAGGAATTGAAAGTGCAACTGCAAGAACTGTTAGACAAGAAGTTTATCAGGCCCAGTACTTCACCATGGGGCGCACCTGTCTTGTTTGTGAAAAAGAAAGACGGCTCACTGAGACTGTGTATCGACTACCGTGAACTGAATAAGGTAACCGTGAAAAATAAATATCCATTACCGCGTATTGATGACCTGTTTGATCAGTTACAGGGTGCTCAAGTATTTTCTAAGATTGATCTCAGATCCGGATATCATCAGTTGAAAGTTAAACCAGAAGACATTGATAAAACTGCTTTTCGAACGAGGTATGGACATTATGAATTTTTAGTTATGCCTTTCGGAGTTACCAATGCACCTGCTGCATTTATGGACCTCATGAACAGAATCTTTAAACCATACCTTGATGACTTTATTGTTGTATTCATAGATGACATCCTGATTTATTCCAAAAGTATAACAGAACATGAACATCATCTGAGACTTGCCCTACAGACCCTAAGAGAACAGAAACTTTATGCTAAACTGTCTAAATGTGAATTCTGGCTTGATCATGTTATGTTTTTGGGGCATGTTGTTAGCAAAGATGGAATTTCTGTTGATCCGCAGAAAATTGAAGCTGTAGTAAACTGGCCTAGACCAACAAATGTGACAGAAGTCCGAAGCTTTTTGGGTTTGGCTGGATATTACAGAAGATTTGTCAAAGACTTCTCCAAAATTGCCTTACCGTTGACTCAATTGACTCAGAAGGGGATATCATTTGACTGGACTGACCAAAGGGAATCAGCATTCCACGAGTTGAAAACTCGACTCGTGACTGCACCAGTTCTTACCCTACCTTCAGGTACAGATGGTTTTACCATTTTTAGTGATGCTTCTCATAAGGGTTTGGGGTGTGTTTTAATGCAGAATGGGAGAGTAATTGCTTATGCTTCCCGACAACTGAGACCACATGAAAAGAACTACCCAACCCATGATCTGGAACTTGCTGCAGTAGTGTTTGCACTGAAAATCTGGCGTCACTATCTGTATGGGGCAACATGTGAAGTATATACCGACCACAAGAGTCTGAAGTATTTCTTCACCCAGAAAGAACTGAATATGAGACAGCGGAGATGGCTAGAATTGATCAAAGATTATGACCTACAGATTCTGTATCACCCGGGAAAAGCCAATACCGTTGCCGATGCACTGAGCCGGAAGTCGATTGCAAATTTAGCTTGTTTGCTCACTGGACAGAAAGAGTTGCTTTGTGACCTTGAAAAATCTGAAATTGAAATTGTTTTGAGAGAACAAGGTGGAACAATAGCTGCTATTTCTGCTCAACCGGCATTGATTGAAGAAATTAAAGAGAAACAGCAAACGGATGACTTCTTGAAGAAGATCATCGAAGAAAGAGAATCTAAACCGAGACCGGGTTTCAAATTTGAGAACAATGTACTGAAATTTCAAGAAAGACTGTGTGTACCGAATGATACTGAACTGAAAAGAAGAGTTCTGCAAGAGGGCCACAACTCAAAATTTTCTATTCATCCGGGGAATACGAAAATGTACCAAGACCTGAAACTGAATTTCTGGTGGCCGGGAATGAAGAAAGAAATTGCTGATTTTGTATCAAATGTCTTCATTGCCAACAAGTTAAAGCTGAACATCAACGACCCGCAGGCTTATTGCAGCCCTTACCGATACCGGAGTGGAAATGGGAACATATTACTATGGATTTTATTGTGGGATTGCCTCGCTCCAGTAAAGGTATGGACTCGATTTGGGTTATTGTTGATAGACTGACTAAATCTGCTCACTTCTTACCTGTTAAGACAATTTATAATGCGGACAAATTGGCTATACTCTATATTGATGAAATTGTTAGATTGCATGGAGTGCCTGTGTCCATTGTTTCTGACAGGGATTCGAAGTTTACATCGAGATTCTGGCAAAGCTTACAGACCGCATTGGGTACTGAACTGAGACTGAGTAGTGCCTATCATCCTCAGACAGATGGCCAGTCAGAAAGGACCATCCAGACTCTGGAGGATTTATTGAGAATGTGTGTCCTTGATTTTCAGGGAAACTGGGAAAGCCATTTGCCATTAGCTGAATTCGCCTACAACAACAGCTATCATTCAAGTATTAGTATGGCGCCTTTCGAGGCATTGTATGGCAGAAAATGTAGATCTCCGATTTGCTGGGCAGAAGTTGGAGATGGGCCTTTGCTTGGGCCCGAGATTGTATATGAAACGACTGAGAAAGTAAAACTGATACAACAGAGACTGAAAACTGCACAGAGCCGACAGAAAAGTTATGCAGATGTCAGAAGGCGAGACAGAGAATATGAAGTGGGTGATCACGTTTTTGTGAAAGTGACACCGATGAAAGGCCAGACTCGTTTTGGAGTCAAAGGCAAGTTAGCGCCAAGATATGTCGGACCGTATGAGATCATTGAGAAAATCAATCCGGTGGCGTATCAAGTTGCGCTTCCTCCTGAAATGGAGCATATGCACAACGTCTTCCACATTTCTATGTTGAGAGATTATCTCCGGGATCCTTTCCATGTGATAGAGCCTACTCGTATAGTGTTGAGTGATGACTACACTTACGAGGAACGGCCTATACAGATTGTGAACAGACGGATCAAGAAATTGAGAAACAAAGAGATCCCGTTAGTAAAAGTTGACTGGCAAAACCATGGTGGCGTGTATGCCACTTGGGAAAGGGAAGATGACATGGCTAAAAGATATCCTGAACTGTTTCCACTGAACCCTGTTTTCTTCCAGAATGAAGGTAACTCGAGTTTAGAGGACTAAACTCTTTTTAAGGAGGGGAGACTGTAACAACCCTCATCACTGATCACTGATTAATTGCCGATTACTGCTAAACTGAGAATGATTATAATTGATAATTGAGTTGATTGAAATACTGAACTGACTGATTGACTGTATCTGTTTAAGTGCATTCTATCTGTTGATCGTTTGATTATCTGTTCATGTCTTTGTGTTTAAACTGCAAATTGAAGGCCTTATCGGCGGCCGAATCTGAAATTGATTGATGTTCTGTGTTCATTAGAATTTATATGATTTTATGGTGTATTTAATTGAAAATTGATTTGGTATGACTAAATTAGATTAAATATTGATAGAATGCACAAATTAGACTTAATTACTATTTTGCCACTTAGTGGCCCACTATCTAAACCTTTTGTAGCTTTGTTATACACTTAGCAAACATTTCCTCAGCTCATTTTGAGAGCATAGCCGACCATAGAGAGAGAGGAAGTGAGAGAGTGAGTTCATCTTGCTTCATCTTGAATTGGCTTGAAAGACTTGAAGAAATTGTAGGAGATTTGCCTTCTTGAGCCTCTAGACTTGTATTTGAGGACCTAGGTAAGGAATTCAACCTCTCATTGTTGTCTTTAAGTATGATTCATGTCAAATTGTAGAGCTAAGGCATGATTTAGTTCTAGCATGTTGAATTGAAGCTCATTCCATGCATGCATGTGTGTATATTGAAGAGTTGAGTTGTTTTTCATGGCAAAGGTTACATGCATGCTCATATTTATGTTTAAGTCCATGATTTCATCTTATTTTGAAAAGAATGAGCTCATTAGAGCATGTATTGAAGCTTTAAATTGGTTTGAATTCATGCATGCCATGTTTGAATATTGTTCATGAAATTTGGTTTGAGGATGAGTTTAATTAAACACCCTTGGGCCTTGGCTTTTTACAAATTGACCTTTGAAATATAATATATCATGTGTTTACAAGTGTTTTTCCAGAAAATGGGCCCAAGAGGATCGAATTTGGTGTTTGAAAACATGATTTTGAACTTGGAGCTCAAATCTGGATTTTCCAGATTTTGGTCTTCCGCTCGAGCGGGAGATAACGGCGCTCGAGCGGGAAATTCGAGCTCCCAGTACTTTGCACTGTTCATCAGTCCGCTCGAGCGAAGGAATGTACGCTCGAGCGGAGGATTGGGTGACACGCTCGAGCGGGCGTCGAGCGTGAATTTCACCTATCCAGTACTTTTTGGTCCGCTCGAGCGGGTAAGTTGACGCTCGAGCGGGGACCTTTGTTTGCCTGTCCGCTCGAGCGGAGTAACCTACGCTCGAGCGGGACCCTGTTCACTGAAATTCTGAAAATGTTTTCTGAATACATCTTTGCATCCTCATCCCATCCTAGGCATTCTTAGGCCTAGTTTAAGACATCTTAATGAGGATATAGATGTAGAACACACCGAGGCAATTAGGGATTAAACTATTATTATCCTTCCCAACTGTGTAGCTTAGTGTGTGTTCATTCTGTACTGTTTAGGGTTGGCATTTCGAGGAGACGCTCTAGCCTACTGTAGCCCAGAACTCTGTGAGTAACAATTGTGTAAAGATATGTTCAAAATGATTATCTTCTGAATACTGAACTGTACTACTTTCTGAACTGATACTGTTAACTGAATGAATGTATGTCCTATATTCTGAACTGTATTGTGGCATCCTTAGCAATACTGTTACTGACTGTTACTGTTACAGAGATCTCTGTCGGTTCCCTCGTTGGAACCACTACTGTTTACTGATTGATGGCCATCATTGACTGTTCGGTCTTTAAGACCTACTGTTTACTGTACTGCTATGCTAATGGATGTACCACATATGACTGAATGACTGAAATACGGAATGACTGAAATACTGTTTAATGAACTGTTTTCATTACTGTAAGGACATTCATTCTAAACCTCTTTACGCATTGTGTTATTCACTGGGCTTTAGCTCACTGCTCATATATATATATGTAGGTGTACAGGCACCGGACCAATGCTAGAAGCGTCGGGGTAAACTCCAGTTTTGTCGAGCCAACCACTGTGCCTCACTGCAAGGTTCCGAGCCTGCCAAGCTATGGCTTAGGGGTGTTTTTATTTCCCCGTCTGTCTCTGTACTGTTTTTGTAATACTGTATAAACTAGCAGCACTGCACTGTACCGTTAAATAGGGATTAAGTCCCTGTCCTGACTGACTGTAAATGTTGTACATACTCTTTTGTCACTGCCTGTATAAATGTATGAAAAGTCTTTTTGCATGCAGACTATCACAGCTCATTGGACATTGTTTTATTACTGTAATGGCTTCCGCCATGCCCCTGCACTCTGTTTTACTGTATTACTGTTAAGCAGGCCTTTGGTAATCTCGAATTACTGGCCGGTTACGGTGCTAAACCCATAGGGGCGGGTTTGGGTCGTGACAATGGGTGGCTATGAAACATCTTTCAATCCACGTGTACCATTAGTGGAAAAGTGTGCAAGTTCCTGATTGATTTAGGAAGTTGCGAGAGTGTAATTTCTGAGGAAGTTGTCACAAAATTGGGAATAAGCATAGACCAACACCCCAACCCATACAAACTTTCATGGCTTCAAAAGGGTAAAGAGGTAATCATTTCCAAGTGTTGTCTTGTTTCATTATCTATTAGTTCTAACTACAAGGACAATGTTTGGTGTGATGTGGTTCGGATGGATGCTTGTCATATTTTATTAGAAAGGCCTTGGCAATTTGACCGACACGTTTTACATGATGGACGAAGGAACACTTATTCCTTTGTATTTAACAAGGTCCGAATTGTTCTTGAATCTCATAGAGAAGAAGCACCAAAACTAGTCACTGAGAAGAGTTCTAGCTTATTGTCTATGTACTGGTTCTTGGAAGAAGTGGCTGAAATAGGAATGGTATTCATGCTGGTAAGGAAAGAAAGTGTTACAGAGAGTAATATCATTGAGCCTGTGAAGGCTCTAATTGAAGAGTTCCATGACATATTTTCTGAGGAGTTACCCCTAATGTTTCCACACTTGATAGACATACAACATCAGATTAATTTGATTCCAAGATCGAACTTGCCAAATCGACCCCATTACCGCATGAATCTGAAAGAGCATGAAGAACTTCGTCGACAAGTGGAGGAGTTGCTGGCCAAGGGACAAATCCGTGAAAGCCTCAGACCATGCGCAGTGCCTGCATTATTGACCTCCAAGAAAGATAGTTCGTGGCGCATGTGCGTCAATAGTAGGGCAATTAATAAGATCACTATCCGATATAGGTTCCACATACCTAGGTTGGATAACTTATTAGATCAGTTGAGCGGAGCAACTGTGTTTAGCAAATTGGATTTGAAAAGTGGGTATCACCAGATTCGGATTTGGGAAGGTGATAAATAGAAGACAACCTTCAAAATACGAGAGGGGCTTTATGAGTGGCTAGTCATGCCGTTTGGTTTATCTAATGCTTCCAGTACCTTTATGTGTGTGATGAACCAACTATTTAGGCCTTTTATAGGGAAGTTCGTTGTTGTTTATTTTGATGATATTCTGGTTTATAGTGCTAATAATGAGTTACACCTCCAACGTTTGCGACAGGTTCTTTCATTATTAGGAATATTTCTTGGCACATTTAGAATCTAAATGTGAGGCCACCACCATTGGAAAGTAGACTTCTGAGACTGCAATTTGGACTCAAGAATCATCAAAAACCGATTCCAGATGAAGGAGACATGCTTGTTTGAAGTCGGGTTTGAGAGTAGTTTTTTGTGGCTGACCGACCACTAAAAGTGGTTGCCCGACCAGTTGATGAAAAATAGGCCATTTTGAGTGGATTGGCCAGCCAGGTGTCCCCATAGGTCAATTTTGGTGGTCGGCCGTCCCCCAAGTGGCCAGCCGGCCATGTTTCCCGGCAAAGTAGATATTTGCAGATATTTGTTGCCAATTGTTTCCACAGGTGCATGCACTGCACCAGCTGTCTCTATACAGATATTTCTGACAGAGGTACATGTTTTTCTATATATAGGAGACCATCCCTTATGTTTTGAAGTTAGAAAAAATTATCAAAAGCTCCAATACTTGCGTAACACTCTCTCTCTCTATCTTGCAACCTACATACACTCTACCTACACTTCCTAAACCAAATATTTGAGGTTCTTGAGCTAAAATCTCAGGCCTTGAGAGTGTAAGCTTTATGGTTTGTAAACAAAGGAGTTACTCCTCTTCAAGAGGTAGAACTTTGACTATCTTTACACTACTTCTTCCTTCTCTTTTCTTGTTGTTTTTGAACTGTTTTTGGACTGTTTTTAATGGGCTGAAACTTGTGGCTTAAAGCTATCAAAGGTGGAGGGGTTAACCACCATTCTTTAAACCTTGTTCTCTAAGTTTTTGCCCTTGTGTTTCCCATCTCTTTCTCAACTTTTTTCCAAATTTTTACCACTATTTTTCAGAGTTTTTCAGAGGCTAAAATGTGGTTTTGAAGTCCTAAAAGTGGAGGCGTTGGCCACTCCTGCTTAAGCTTATTTACTAGCTTCATTTCTCCATTGTTTTAGCTTACTTTTTCTACCTTTTCCATGATAATTTCAACACTGTTTTAGCGATTTTTAGGACTGTTTTAAGGTGTTTACTTCATTTAAGCTTTGTATAGTATAATTGTAGTGTTGTAGTCCTCATAGGTTTTGTGGTTTAGGCCTTAGTCACCAACCTATTTGAGTTGGTAGCTTTCATTTTATGTTTTTTATACATTTTCTCACACTTGTTCAAATCATCTCTGCAACCTCCCTCCTTTCTTGGTTTTCTCTTTGTTCGTAAGAGTTGTTTCAACCGAGTGTTGTTTTAAGTACGAGAAAGAGACCTTCAATGCTAAATGGTTTAATCTCTTCGGAGGTTCATTACCAGGGCATTACATCTCTCTCATGCTCAAAACAATTTCTTGTTTGAAACTTCTCTTCATTAGTGGAATTAATTCTCATTTTTGGACTAAAATGACTAATGAATAGAAAGGTAAGTAAAAGAGGCAATAAAATTGAACTAAAATGGTACAAGATAATAAAATGGTTTGGCTTCAATCGGACGTTAATTGAACCCATTGAGTCTTGAGGTATTTCATACTCTCTAATGATGATAATGGCTCAAGAATCAAGGTCTACCACTTCCCTTGATCAATTCCATGATAGGGAGGAGGTTTTGTTGGTCTTTTATTTGCACTTATTGAGCCCTTGTCCAATCGAGTCGTGGATCATCATGCAACAACCTTGCAACCATTGATGATTTGTGAACCGATTCTATCCCTCCCTTGATCTATTTCATGATAGGGAGAGGCAGAGAGGATAAACATCCCCTAGAAACACTCTGTTTCTGCTCTGTTTCTCTTCTATTGCAGTAGAGCAGTTTCAACAATAGTGGCCGGCCAACCACCAGTTGAATCCGGCCGACCACTTTTTCTGGCCGGCTGGCCACCTCTTTTCAGCCAGGCAGTGTCATTTTTCCTACAAAACAGAGCAGAAGCTGATGCAAAAATAGAAGTATTTTCTGTAGACAGAACAGTTTTGGCAGCAAAACAGAGGCGTTTTCGGGAGGATGTTCTCATTGGCACGTGTGGTTCCTTAACCCTCGCTCGAGTTCGATTAGTTTACATAGCTCTCTCAGTAAATTAGTTAATTATTTTGAACTTGTAATAGCTTAGTTAATTAATTCTGTGTTGTAACTAATTAGTTAGTTTAATTCTAATTTGTAATAATTAGTTAGTGTAGCTAGTTATTTCGGTGTTGTAATAATTAGCTAGTGTAGTTAATTCATTTTGGTATTTTAATAGTTAGTTAATTTCGTAATTAGCTATGACATTTATTCGGACCCTCTTGTATGAGGGCAAAATTGTAATAATGTGTATGTCTTCCAACTCCTATTTCTTTCTCCCTTTTATTTACTCGCTTATGATGGATAGCCTAGAGCATCATGTTTTAATTGCATCCATTCGTCTTGCATACATAAGTTTTCGTCTCATCATACTAATCAATGTTAATTTCAAATTCCTTAATTGAATACGTACTTTACGCATGCCTTGAATTGACTCACATGCCATGTTAGGAAGCTGAATCCGATAGTTGCATTTTGTATATGTTGCATTAGTCACTTGCATATTAGAGCATGCATTTTTCTAATTGTTTTATTTCTTTTGGCTTGCCTCGGAGTACTAGGTAAGCATTTCTTGCTTTAACATTTTGCATGCGTGCAATTGTTGCCATGTCAAACATGTTTACCATGAGGCTAAATGCTTAGTTGATATACCTGTTTGAATACCCGTGGATGAAGGCCTTTCCACTTAAGTTTGGATAATTTGATTAATGTAAATATGAGCCCACTTTTTCAAATAGCACATATTCAAAACATTTTTCAAAACAAACATGAAATCAATTGTTCTAACTTTTGCAATTTAGTCTATACTTGTTTGCGTCACATAATAAGAATAACATAATAACCAAAACAAGAGCATGTAATGTAGATAAAAATCACATCATGATTAGTAGAAACCGATCTTTGATCGGGTGAGTGGGGTGCTCAATTGATGACCTTTCCCTCTCATACCTAAATTCCCGAACCAAGACACTTTGGTGATGACGGGTAAGTGGCCTTTGGCAACAGTCTCGGGTTTCCTAAACTTCCCAAAAATATTTAGGTGGCGACTCTGTAATCTGGCAAAGCTATCCATTTTTGGCATTTTTTATTCAAAATCGATTTTCCAAAAGATTTGTTGGATTTGAACTCATTTGTGTTTATCTATTTCACATTGCACTTGTGAAATTAGATTCAGAATCACCAGAATCCGAACTGTAGGGCTATCGTACCTGAAAGAAGCACGAAAAGCAAGTTACAAAACCCATCTTGAAAATATGCCTTTTTATCTCAATTCAAACAAGGCTTGTTTTGGAAAGTAGGAAAAAAGCCAGTTTAATGACTTATTTTCGTCACATCGTTTCTCTACTTTTTTGTACTTTTTTTTTATAAAAAAAGTATTTAAAAAAATTTTAAAAAACCAATAAGTTAGCTTTCTTCCTATTTCCTAAAACAAACCTTAAGGCTTTGTTTGGAATGTGGGTTGGTTTTTTGGCTATTTTAGCCTGGGCAAAAAAGCCTCACTTGGGATGAGCTTGGCTTTTTTGACTTTTGTGAGAGAAAAAATAAAATGATTATAATTTGAATATGACATTTTTTAGCCTTGAGCTAAAAAGCCTATTTTGTTTTTTTGTGACTATTTTAGCCCCAACCCATAATGCCAAACTAGTGCTAAATTATCAAGGTTAGTTGCACAGCCTCAATTACAACTCTACCACTGACCCACAACTTGCTGCCAAGAGACCATCTGATTACAAATAAATATATAAAAATAAAAAGATTTTTAATTTTGTAGAGTTATTTTCTTAAAAAATGCTATAATGTGCATCTCTTTATATCTATATATACTAGGTAGGTAGGTTCGTGCAAGGCACGGGTGAGTCTGCCATTTTGGTGTTTTATATTTATTTTTTTTCTTATTTTGCCCTTCACTTGTATTTCTGTTGTCTATTTTGTCCTTTATTGTCTATTTTGCTCTTTGGTTGTCATAGAGGTATCATTTTTGAATAATTCTATTTATACATTATATAAACTTTCAATACACAACAGAAATGGTGTTCGAATATAAAGTTTCAAACAATGTCAAATGTTTGTATCTAAATTTATGAATTAAAAAAAGTGTTAATTGTTCAAATTTACATATTGTTAAATATATTTGTATATATCTGTTATATAGTATATTTTTTGTATATTCTTATCTTTTCTCCTATATAAAGGAGTGTGTACCTGTTCATTATTCTTCAAATTGAATACAAGAGTTTCTCTTTTCTCTTCTCTTTCTACTCTCATAACATGGTATTAAAGCCTAGGGTTTTCTCCTAGCCTTCTCTTCTTTTTCATCACGTTTTTTTTTTTGATCTGGCAGATTGCTTTCTTTTTAAGTTGGTTTCTGCGTATTTAATCTTGTTTCAACGATTGGACTATACTACATTCTTCGTCTCTTCAAGACGAAGCCAACGCCACCACAATCATCTCCATACGACGCTATGAAGATTGGCCATGCGCTATGTCGCTTTTCTACTCGCCCTACGTGCCTCCTGCTCTTGTCTCACGCTATCATACGGCGCGGCCTCATCTGCTAACGTGAGCTGTATGTTTCTGACGTCAACCCTGGTTCCGTGTGCCGCTGTTACTCCGCCTGCTATCGTGCACTGCGCATCTCTGCTAATGTGCACCGCGCGTGCTAACGTCATTCTTCTTACTGTGACATCAGCCCTAGTTGACCAGATTAGTCAAACCACTTTGACCAGCCAATTCACTGCCTTTCTAGTCGTGTTTTTGGCCCGTTCAGACCATATCCCAACTGTTATCGGCCTTCTGAATCTGCTAGTGTGTTCTGTTTTGGCAAAATTAGCCTCTACAAAGCACCTTCTTCTTTTTTTTGCCCTGTTTGAGCATCATGGATCGTTTTAACAACATCCATTCCGTCTCTGTTACACTTTATGGGTCTAACTATGTTCTCTGGGCCCAAGCTCTCTCTTGATTCATCAAAGGGAATCAACTTTGGCGTATTATCACTGCTGCTCTTTCTCAACCCATCCAGGAAGAAAAAGAGACTACATCTACTTTCGATGAGCGTCTTAATGAATAGGAATGGAAGAACTACCAAATTATCACATGGTTCTGGGCTACTTCTGTTCCTTTCATTAACCTTCAGTTTGGACGCTTTCAGGATGATTACTTTCATTGTCTCTCCTGCCAAGGCAATTTGGGATTTCTTGAAGGACCGCTATTAGACTACTGGACATGCTCACCAATATCAACTCCTACAAACTCTTCATCACATGCGCCAAGAGTCTGGTCAGTCCATCAATGATTTTTTATCCCAAATGGCATCTGTCTGGAACTAGTTGGCTCTTTCTAAACCTACTTGGGCACATTTTGAGGATGCACTGTTATTCTTGTTCATAGGAATCATCAGCGGCTATTGCAGTTTCTTATGGCTCTTCATAGAACCTTTGAACTTGTGCGTGCTTCCTTGATCCATCGTTTGCCCTTACCGACTTTGGAGCAAGCCATTACCGAACTCTTGTTAGAAGAAACTCGTTTTGGGATGCTCAAAACTCAAAACTTGGATTCTGTTCTTGCTACTCCATCATCACGGGGTTCTTCATCTTCACAGCCTCCTAGCTTATGCATTTATTGTCGCAACCGTGGCCTACCTGCTAATCATTCTTTACTTCAGTGCCAAGTTCCTGAATGCTTGACTTGCCATAAGACTGCTCCAGGTCATCTCCAAAGCAATTGTCCTCAAGCTCCCCATGTTTCTTCATCCAGGAAAGGGTCTTCACGTTTTGGGCATCAATCCAAATCTACTCCTGGTTCTCGTCCTGCTACTGTTGTTGTTGCTGCATCAGAGAGTTCTTGCACTCACCACTTTACTGATCCTATTGCTCCATCCTTTTCTATGGATGATGTTGAGTCTATTATCCGACAGGTGCTTGCGAAATTCAGTACTCTTCCTTCTCCTACTCTTTCAGTCATATCAGGTAATCCTTCATGGTATTTTGATTCTGCTTGCTGTAATCATATGACCTCTGATTCTACTATATTTTTTTCTATCTCATCATCCTCTTTTGTTCCCTCTATACATACTGCTGATGGTTCTCATATGTCAGTTAGTCACATTGGTCAAATTTTTACTTCCACTGTATCTCTTTCTAATGTTTATCACATTCCTTCTTTTAAACTAAACCTTATCTCTATTGGTCAATTGTGTGAACTTGGTCTTATCGTCACCTTTTTTGCTAATGGTTGTTTGGTGCAGGACCCTCAAATGAAACAAATCCTTGGGATAGGCCGTAGGCATGGACGTCTGTTAGAGTTTCTTCATCTTCGCATTCCATCTACATCATCCACTGCTGCTTTTGTTGCCTCTTCCGCTGCTTCTACTTCTATATCTTCTTTTCACCTTTGGCATTGTCATTTAGGACATGTCTCTTTTTGTTTCTAGTGGTCGGTTAGGACGTATTAGTTCTGAAAATGTTGATTGTTTACCTTGTCAAATTGCTAAACAGCCTGCATTACCTTTTAATAAAAGCAATTCTATTCCTACTGCCCCATTTGTTTTTGTGCATTCAGATATTTGGGGACCCTCCTCCACCCCGACCATGGGGAGGTCTAGATGTTTTGTAATTTTTGTTGATGATTTTTATCGTTATACTTGGATATTTCTTCTCAAAAATCGGTCTGAACTTAAACAGATTTATTCTCTGCCATGGTCCACACTCAGTTTTCTCAAACTATTAAAATTTTTCGTTCTAATAACACTATGGAATACTTGGATTCTGGTTTTCTTTCCTTTCTTCGGGCATATGGTACCCAATCTCATTGTTCTTATGCAGGCACATCCCAACAACATGGTCAGCTAAAAGAAAGCATCGTCATATTCTAGACACTACTCTAGCCCTTCTTATCTCCTCCTCCTGTTCAGAAATTTTTTTGGGGAAAGCTGCTCTCACTGTTGTCTACACCATAAATTGTGTGCCTACTCCTCTCATAGCCAATCTCTCCTTATGAACTGTATGGTTCTCCTCCTACATACACCACTCTTAAAGTTTTTGGCTCTGCTTGTTTTGTTCTCCTTCAACCTCATGAACACACTAAACTAGAACCTTATTCTCGTCTTTGCTGTTTTCTGGGGTATGGTATAGAACATAAAGGGTATCGCTATTGGGATCCAATCTCAAAGCGTCTTCGTATTTCTCATCATGTGGTTTTCTGGAAACACAAAATGTTTTCTACTTTGTCTAAGTTTCACCTACCACCGCCCAACCTATTCCCTTTTTTTTACTGATCTTTCTGTAGACTTGTTGTCTCCCAACGTCTTCACAACTGCCTATGCCTATCTTCAATCATGAGGTTTTTGTATCTGACGATGGTCCTATGCCTCCTCTATTACCTCCTGTGGAGCCTCCTCCATCATCTCTTGTGGACCTTTCTCCATCTCCACTACCATCTCCTCCAACAGATCGTCATTTGACTCGAGTAAAACAACCTTCTGTTTTTCTCTGTGATTATATTGTTGGTTCCACTGCTTTTTCCTCTCATGAACCTACTTCATATCCTGAGGCTTGTTCTAACCCTCTTTGGCAGTAAGCTATGACTAATAAACTGCAGGCTTTGGATAAAACTCATACCTGGGACGTGGTTGATCTTCCTTCTAGCAAGACTGCTGTTAGTTGTAAATGGGTTTATAAGATCAAAACTCATTCGGATGGTTCCATTGAACATTACAAAGCCTGTCTTGTTGCTCGGGGATTCACTCAAGAGTATGGGATTGACTATGAGGAAACATTTACTCCTGTTGCTCGTCTTACTTTAGTTCGCAATTTATTAGCAATTGTTGCTACTCGTCACTAGAGTCTTTGTCAGATGGATTTCAAGAACGCCTTTCTCAATGGTGATCTCACTAATGAAGTTTATATGCAACCTCTGCCTGGTTCCTCTGTTCCATCCATCAAAGTTTGCAAACTTCGTCGTGCTTTGTATGGTTTGAAAAAAGCTCCTCGTGCCTGGTTTTCTAAGTTCAGTTCTACCATTCATGACTTTGGCTTCTTCTCCAGTGCCTATGATTCTGCCTTGTTTATACGTCAAACAAAGCATAGTATTATTCTTCTTTTTCTCTATATGGATGATATGATCATCACTGGCGATGACACAGTGGGTATCTCTAGTCTCAAACAGTTCCTCAGTCACCAGTTTGAGATGAAAGATTTGGGTTTGCTTAGGTACTTCCTCGGCTTAGAAATTTCTCATGATCCTTCTAGTTACCTTCTCACCCAGGCCAAGTATATCTCTGATCTCTTGACTCGTGCTGGTCTTACAGATTGCAAGATTGTTACGACTCCAGTTGATCCTCAAACTTGTCTCACACCTCTCAATGGTCACCTATTATTTCATGCTACTTTATATTGTCAGCTAGTTGGCAGTCTTATCTATCTCACGGTTACTCATCCAGACATTGCCTATGTTGTTCACATTGTCAGTCAGTTCATGGCTGCTCCTCGCTCTCCGCACTATGATGCTCTAGTTCGCATTTTGCGCTATATTAAAGGCACAATGTTCCATGGTCTTCATTACTCAGCACACTTTTCTCTACAATTACATGCATTTTCTGATGCAGATTGGATAGGGAATCCTACTGACCGCCGCTCTACTACAGGGTTCTGCTTCTTCTTGGGTGATTCTCTCATTGCCTAGTGTAGCAAGAAACAAACTCTTGTTGCTCGTTCTAGTACTAAGGTTGAGTATCGTACTTTTGCGAATACTACTCAAGAACTTGTGTGGCTTCGTTGGCTTCTTACTGATATGGAAATTCCCCATCCTGCTACCACTAACCTCTATTGTGACAATCAGAGTGCTGTTCAGATTACACATAATGATGTCTTCCATGATCGTACCAAGCATATTGAGATTGATTGTCACTTCATCCGGCAACATGTTACTAGTGGCAATGTTCATCTTACCTTTGTTACCTCTGCTGGTTACACAACTGACATCTTTACCAAGGCTTATCCTCTTGAGCGATTTTCTTATTTACTTTCCAAGCACAACTTGATATCTACATTACCACCTTGAGCTTGAGAGGGGGTGTTAAATATATTTGTATATATCTGTTATATAGTATATTCTCTGTATATACTTATCTTCTCTCCTATATAAAGGAGTGTGTACCTATTCATTAATCTTCAGATTGAATACAAGAGTTTCTCTTTTCTCTTCTCTTTCTACTCTTATAACACATATTATTGTGTGTATTAAGAGTTCATATGATGTTTAAATAGAATTTCTCATAATTTGTTATTGTTTTTCTGAATTATTGGAAAAAAATTCTTATTTTTTAAAAATAGCATGAAGTTCTTTTGAACAATTTAAAACATATCTGATTAATTAGAAACCATTGAATGCAATAAACAATCAAAGATTAGAGAACACCCACGCTTTGAAGAGTTATTATAAACACCCCATTTTTTACCGCCCTTAAGACTTAGGCGCCTCAGATTACTCTCCCATTGATGAATTTATACGCTGTGCAAACGCTCGATTTCCTTAGCAGGAAGCCTTAGTTTTGAGTCTCAGAAGCTTACAAACCTTGCACCACTTTTGGACCAATACAGTGTTTTTCCAAGCCTGACCACTCAGAGGCCTGTAGGCCAACTAGTGTTCGGCTGGCCAAAACTGAGTGGCCAACCGTCCCCCTAGTGGCCGGCCGGCCAATTGTTCTAGTAGAACAAGTATTTTACTGCCAGTTGTGCCAGCTGTCCCCACAAGTGCATGCACTGCACCAGCTGTCTCTATACTGATATTTCTGAGATAGTAACATATTTTTCTATATATACTTGACCACCCCTTTTGAAATTAGGTTAGAAAAATCTTGTGAAGCAAAATTCTTGAAAAATATTTCTCTCTCTCTACCTTGCAACCTATATACACCTTACCTAGACTCCCTAAACCAAATTTTGAGGGCTCTTCGCTGAGGTTATTAAGCTTGAATTTCAGCTCTTGAGGGTAGGAATTTGTTGGTTTGAAACTCAAAGTGTTACTCCTCTTCAAGAGGTATAACTCCTAACTCTTTTGCACCACTTTTTTCCTATATTTTCTTACTATTTTTGGACTATTTTTCAACTGTTTTTATGGGCTGAAACTTGTGGCTTAAAGCTATTAAAGGTAAAGGGTTAATCACCCTTCTTTGAACCTTATTTCCCAAGCTTTTGCCCTTGTGTTTCCCATCTTTTTCTCAACTTTTTACCACTAATTTTCAAAGGTTTTCAGAGGCTAAAAATGTTGTTTTGAGGTCCCAACAATGGAAGGGTTAGCCACCCCTCCTTATGCTTGTTTGCTAGCTCAATTTCTACATTATTTTAGCTAACTTTTTCCAGCGACCGACCATCATTAGTAGCCGACCGGTCACCATCAGTAGCCGACCGGCCCCCTGTAGGCCACCAGTGAAGATTCAGCAATGTACTTCTGGGGTATAACAAAACTGGTCTAGAAGTGGAAATCAATGCAAGTGTTTTACTGAGCAACAGAGGCATGTAGTGGCAAGATAATGGCTTTTCGGGTGGAAACCGTGTTCATGCATGAGTTCCTCATCGATCCTTGGGATCCGTGTTGTAATAGATTAATGTTATGCTTAACTAGTGGCTCTTGTAATTAGTTAGAATAGCTAATTCGTATTGTGTTGTAATTATAATTAGTTAGCTAGAATAGTTAATTAATTTGGGTAGCAATAATTAGTTAGCTAGTGTAGCTAGTTAATTAGTTTAATTTGTTGTAATAATTAGTTAAGTAGTTTAACTAATTCAATTTGTGTTGTAATAGTTAGCTTAGTTCAGCTTAGTTAGTTAGCTAGCTTATTTATTCAGACTCTCCTTCGTGATAGTGCAATGTTGTAATAATGTGTATGTCTTCCAACCCCACGTCTTTCTCCATTTTATTTACTAGCTTATGATGGTTAGATTAGGAATATCACGTTTCAAATAGCATATCACATGTTTGCATCCATTCATTTGTCTTGCATACATTGAGGCTCGGTTCATCATTCTAACTGCATTGTCGTTTATTACCTCGTTGAATACGTGTTTTAACGCATGCTATGAAATTGTTGCAAATAACATGTTAAGTAGCCGAGCCTATTTAGTTACATTATTGCATGCGTTGCATTAGCCATCTTGTATAGTTAGGAATCATGCATATTTTTCTAACTCCTTTTTCTCTTTTATCTTAACTTGGAATACTAGGTGAGTTTTTAATACTTTAGCATACTTGCATGAGTATGAGTAACTGTCATGATCAGCATGCTTACCATAAAGCTAAATGCTTACTTGCTAAACTGTTTGAGTGCCTGTGGATGAAGGCTTGTTGCTTGAATTGGAATGATTCAATGAATGTATGTTTAAACCCACTTTGTCAAGTGGCAAATTCACAACTTTAAGCCCACTTTGTTTAGTGGCAAAATCAAACAATTTTGCAAAACAAACATGACTTGAAATGTTCCAATTCTTGCAATTTAGTCTATACTTGCTTGTGCGCATCACATAGTAATGTTAGCTTAATAACCAGAACAAGAGCATATAATGTTGATAACATTCATATCATGATTAGTAAGGCCGATCTTTGATCGGGCGAGCCGGGGTGCTCAATTCATGACTTTCCCCTCTCGTACCTAAGTTCCCAAGCCGAGACAATCTTAGTGATGACGGACACGTGGCCTTAGGCACGAGTCATGGGTTTCCTAAATTTCCCCAAAATAAAATATTTATGTGGCGACTCTGTATCTGGCAAAGCAGTCTATTTTTGGCATTTTTGATTCAAAATCGATTTTCCAAAAGATTTGCCAAATTTGGACTCTTTGGTGTTTATCAATTTCACATTGCACTTGTGAGATTAGATTCAGAACCGTGGGAGTCCGAACTGTAGGGCTTCTTTCAACCTTCCGAAAGGGGGGCGCGAAAAAGTCGAGCTACAATAATCATCTCTGCACTCTCCCTCATTTCTTGGCTTTTTTTTATTTCTTTGAGAGTTGTTTCAACCGAGTGTTGTTTAAGCTTAAGAAAGAGACCCTTCCATGCTTAATGGTTTAATCTCTTTGGAGGTTCATTACCAAGGCATGACATCTCTCTCATGCTCATAACAACTTTTTATTTGACACTTCTCTACATTAGTGGACTTAATGCTCATTTTTTGGACTAAAATAACTAAGGAATGGAAAGGTAATTAAAAAAGGCAATAAAATTGGGCTAAAATGGAACAAGATAATAAAATCAAGTTTGGGGTTCAATCGGACGTTAATTGAACCCGTTGAATCTTGAACCGTTTCATACTCGTTAGTGATGATAATGGTAATGTCAACCACTTCCTTTGACCAATTACATGATAGGAAGGAGGTTTGTGGGTCTTTCATTGTCATTTATTGAGATTTTGTCCCATGATTTACAAGTCGTCATGCAATGAGCTTGCGTCGATTGATGGCTTGCGAATCAAGCCTACCTCTTATTTGACCTGTTTGATGATAAGGAGAGGTAGGGTAGACAAACATCCCCCTAAAAATACTCTGTTTGTGCTCTGTTTCTTTTCTATTACCGCAGGGGAGAACCCAAAACTAATGGCCGGCCAGGCACCTCTCTGTACGGCTGACCACTTTTACTAACTGGCCGACCACCTCATTTTAGGCCAGCAATGCCATTTTCATGGCAGAACAGAACAGAGATTGGGGTAAAAATAGTTCAATTTTCTGACTACACAATAGAACCATTATGGCAGCAGAACAGAGGCATTTTCGAGTGGAAATTTGCATTCATGCATGAACCATTCCTCGTTTCTCGAGACCCATTAAAATTATGTTTAATAGTAGTATGTTGTACTTCAAGTAGTGAACTTGTAATAATTAATTACTTAGTTAATTAATTCCGTATTGTAACTAATTAGTTAGTTCAATTCTAAATTGTAATAATTAGCTAGTGTAGTTAATTTATTTTGGTATTGTAATAGTTAGTTAATTCGGTAATTAGCTAGGACATTTATTCGGACCCTCTTGCATGAGAGCAAATTGTAATAATATGTGTATGTCTTCCAATCCCCATTTATTTCTTCCTTTTATTTACTTGCTTACTATGGATTGCATGTAGCATCATGTTTCATTTAGCATTTTCCATGATTTGCATCCTTTCGTTTTGCATGCATAATCAAATGTCAAATTCAAGTTCCTACTCGAATATGTGCTTTTATCGCATGCCTTGAATTGACTCACATGCCATGTTAGGAAGCTAAATCCGATAGTTGCATTAGTCACTTGCATATTAGAGCATGCATTTTTTTAAAGCCGTCCATTTTTGGCACGAGTCACAGGTTTCCTAAATTTTTCCAAAATATTTAGGTGGCAACTCTGAAATCTAGCAAAGCGGTCCATTTTTGACATTTTGATTCAAAATCAATTTTCCAAAAGATTTGCCGGATTTGGACTCATTTGTGTTTATCTATTTCACATTGCACTTATGAAATTAGATTCAGAACCACGGGAGTTCAAACTGTAGGGCTATCGTATCCAAAAAGAGCACGAAAAGCAAGCTACAGTTATATGTCACTTATTTTTTAAATTTTGAAAATCAAATGGTGTGTATACTTTTTTGAGTAATGATGCTAGAGAACTTGTAACTTCACCTTTAAATTATTTATCCACACTGGCATAGTAGGAGTTGGGTCTTTATTGATTAGTTTCTAAACTAGCTTAAAATAGTAGTTTAACTGATTACAAATTCAAATCTAATCAATAGTTCAAAATTGGAAAAATTGCCAAATAAAATTTTTTTTGTTAGATTTATTTAGTTTTCTTGTGAAATACTTACTATATTACATTTATATAAGAAATTATAATCAATTAATAATGTACTAAAATTAACTCCATATTTTTTATGTATATACATTGACCCCTCCTTGACAAAATTTCTAATACCATCCATGATTACAACACCATATAATTATATAAATTAAGGTTAAGTTGATTACACTTTTTATCTTTAAAAATCTAATTGATAATGTTTTTTCAAAAATTAGATTGAAATAAAATGATAAAATAATTTAGTTACAACATTGATGAGAATCAATACCACAAATGTCATCAATTATATATAATATAGACGCCTTTTCTTAACACTTGTATCACCAATTTTGTATAATTAATTATAATTGTGAAAGTCTTTTTAGTGAAAAGATCACACATCAACAACACATTTTATATTTTTATAAATCATATTATGAACTTGATCAAGAGTTCAGAATCAAAAATTAAACTATTTAAAATTATAAAGACTAAAATAACACAAAAAAATAAAATAATATAATTACAGATGTAATTAACCCAAAATATTTTGTAATTATATTAATTATGTACTGATGAAGTATATAAAAATAAAATAATATGATTTCTATTTTATTTTATTTATATGCAAAGCATGACAAAAGTCTTTAAAAAAATGCGTTTAATTGAGAGTTATAAGTAGGAATATAAGATTTGAATATATATGTATATATATAAGAATACAAATCTCTTAAAACAGAACAGATTTCAAATCAGTCAGATTCAGAGCAAGTAATTATATGCTCTAGAGAAGAAGGCCAAATTTAAAATTTCAAAAATAAGGTAAGATTTTGAATTGTATGTGTAATTTGTATATGCAATGATTGGAAAGTGGCATATCATATTATTGGAACAACCAAATGAACCCTAAATTAATAAAGTTGAATCTACAAATTTGTGACTGTAAATTGATAATTTGACAATAAATAAAACTATAGTGATTAATCTCATGGCGGTTAACATAAGTCCCCAACCCTATAAGTGGACAACAATCTCTAAAAAAATCAAATTAAGCCCTTGGATTACCATAACAGAAAAGCAAAAAATTAATAGAAGTTACAGAAGGGAAAAAAAAAAACTCTCCAAGAATCCAACACTGACTCCATAGAAAAGAAAGCAAAACTTATCAGGTGAGTTTGGGAATTCCACCATGACCATGTACAGAGAAATACTCATGCTCATGGTCAATGATGTTTCCAAAAAATAATAACTTCTTACATTAAAAACCCTAATTGTAATGTCCCGAAATAAATAACACAACCCATCTCATAATCATTACGTACAATTGATCAACAACATTATATATTCTCTTTCATTATATCTCTGACAAACAAAAGATGACATATGCAATTGTTGGCTACATATTTTGTAAAAGCCAAATCATAGTTTGACACGTGGCAGATTAAGGGTATTATGGGAAGAAAATTCAAGTCCTCGATCCTGAATCGAACACGTGGCAATGAACATTGGTTCTTACGTGATCTGAGTAGCACTAGATCAGTAAAGAGATACAAAGTGACGTGGCCTCAACGGTTACTCATATTCAAATTCAAATACAGGAGGGAAGCTCAACTGCAAGAGATGGCGTAGTGGGACTACTTCTAAGGCAGCATGATCAGCGATCATGGAGGAGCAGTTCGACAGTTTGAAGTGCAGTTCGAAGGTCATCTTTGACAAGTATAAATAGCAGGGAAGCCCTCAGAAAAGACCCCCAGACTCAGATCATACAAACCAGTTTTTACTTCATATTTTCCTTTCCAGTTTTACATTTCTTGTTCTTTAAATACCTGCACTTTAATACCAGCACTGCACTTCGATTCATAGGAGTAGTTTCAAGTAGATTCAAGTAGACTGTTGCTGTAAACCTCTTCGAGGCTGAGTTTGGACTATTGTAAGTGTTCATTTTAATGAAATACTTCGATTGTTCTTCATATTAACTGTTATTTCTCTTAATTTCTCCTAAGTCAAGCCACCAGTAAAAGTCCTCTTCATTGAGGCTGAAAGAACTAAAACACAATCGTCTGATAATTGGTTGGCAATTATAATTTCTGTAAGGACTGATTGATCCTTGCTGGCACGCTCGCATTTACAAAATTACCCTTCGAAAAGCCAAAAAGCCAACATATATTTTTGGCACGCCCAGTGGGACTTGTTAAAATGGCTAGACGAAGACGACAAGGAGAAAATGAACGCCTGGAAGAAGGCGTAGAAGGAGAGGTAGAGATACCTAATCCAGAGGAGAATGTGGTAACACATCCTATGGAGACTCCTATGCTATCAGAACCTTTGGTCGAACAGACCAGTACTTCTGGACAAGAACCATATGTTCATAATATTGGACGAAACCAAGGAATTGGACCATCCACCGTTCCATCTACCCAGCCAACAAATCCATGGGATGGCTTGGTAGATGCTATGGGACAACAATTAATGAACACAATGGAAAGGTGGGCAACATCCTTTTTGGATCGAATGAATAACCACCAACCAACAAATACAAGACACACAGAGGAAATTTTAAATGTCCCTCAGCAAAGATTGGCTAGAGAAAAACAGCCTATGCAAATTAATGGACAATCTAATGGTCAGACTAGTACTCAGAACTATGAAAGACCATCGCCTCAGTCTTGGTATGAACCCATTTCAAGGCCTGTAGTAGGCCAAAATGCCTCAGTACTCAACAATGAAGCCACACAAGTTGGTGGATCTGGCCAAGTACAAGAAACTGGCATAAAAATGGTGGCAAATCCCATGTTCGAAGCCATACCTGGCACTAGGGGGTATAATAATCCCTTATTCGAATTTATACCCGGGGGGTTGGAAGGCTTTCCCACAAATAGAAGGGACACAACACCTGTTCCAGCGCCTTTCACAGGTCCTTTCGCAGGATAGGCTCAAAGGGGTTACCCGGTATCCCAACAGCAACCTGCACCACAGGGGCAAACAGTCCCAAATATACCACCTTATGGACCAAGAGGACCACAGGCACAAGTTTGTCCACCAAACCCTGTGTTTATCCCTCCAGTAGTGGTTCAGCAAGCACAAAATATGGTCCCTAGGGACCAAATTGCTGATATTGTTAGGGAGATGTGTGGACCGATGGCTCGGGGGGTCCAGACTCCTGTATACAGAAAACCATACCCAGAATGGGTAGATAGGGTACATGAATACCCAAGAGGATTCAGAATACCAGATTTTACCCTATTCTATGGAACTGGAAATCAATCAACAGTAGAGCATATTGCCAGATTCGCTGCTCAATGTGGTGAATTCACTAATCATGACTACATAAAACTGAGATTATTTCCAAACTCTTTAACTGGGGGAGCATTTGTATGGTATATCAACCTTACACCTGGCTCCATTCAAACTTGGCAACAAATGGAAGAGGCATTTCATGCCCAATTCTTCCAATCGGAGCCAGAGGTGTCCATGGCAGACTTGGCAAGATTGAGTCAAAGGCCTGAAGAAAAGGCTACTCAGTTCATTGCCAGATTTAAAAGGGCTCGAAATAAATGTAGAGTCATCCTTCCAGAGCCAGAATTTGTAAGATTGGCTCAAAACGGTTTAGAGTTCAGGCTTCGAAAGAAGTTTGACTCAACTGAATTCAGGGATTTGGTCGAACTAACCTATAAGGTGTCTCGATATGAAGCATTACTAGAAGAAGAACAAGATCGAAACAATGCTTCGTATAAGACATATTATAGAGATCCCAATTATGAGATCGATGCAGCAGAGATTGTGGGCAAAGAACCCGTAATCTGTGAAGCATTAATTCATAAGGATACAACCATCGACCAGCAGTTTAAAAAGAAAGACTTTCACAGAAAGTATTCTTTCGATTTAACAAAAGCAGATGACATTTTTGATCATTTGCTTGCAGCCAATTTCCTTAAGTTACCAAAAGGGGTAAAACTGCCGTCTCTTGATGAACTTAAAGGAAAAGTATACTGTAAATGGCATAATTCTTGGTCTCACTCGACTAAAAACTGCATTGTTTTTCGAGACAGGATCCAAGAGCAAATCCGGAAAGGAAGTCTGAAGTTCCCAGCCAAAACAGAGAAAGCCATGGGAATTGACAGTAACCCGTTTCCAGAAGTTGGAGAAAGCGCGGCTAATGTGGTTGTACCAAACTTTCAGAATCTATCTCTGCAGGAATTGGAAGAGGTCAATGTGCAAATGCATATTGCCAACCAGACAGCTGCCAAGAAGGAGACTAGAAACCCGCCAGTTGTTGGACAAGGTTTCTCACATCAGAAGGAACACTCTGATGAAGAAGTACTGGATGACGATTCCTTGGAAGCAGCTGTAATGCAAAGGATGTGTCCCAGATGCAGACTAAGCTACAAATGGTTGAAGGGGCTTCCAATTGATGGGAAGCAATACTATAGGGATGTTCAGAGACGCCCTAAGTCAACCAATGCTTACAACAAAAGGCCGTATCCGGCTAGTGATAGGCAGCGACCATTAGTGGTTGAGCCTGCAGTAGACAGAATGCGTGATAAAGGCAAGAGGCCCTTGCATGAATCTAGGCCACCTAACTACTACAGAATGGAGAGCAGCCATTCCGAAAGAAGATTGGAGAGGAGTTCAGGTTATGGGACTAAAGCCAGAGATTGGCCCCCCAGACCAACCTCACACAGAACAGAAAATGGCCACCTCCATCAAAGGCCAGAATCAAGCTCGAAGCATGCGATCAGAACCAAGCACTTACCTCCACGGCCAGTTTCGAAGATGGCTTCGAAGGTGGAAAAGGGTGATTCGACATCTGAATCAGTAAGCTCTTGGGTACCTGGAGTTCCAGATTGGTTTGTAATGCAAAACAAACCTAGGGAATTGTCTGCCAGGAGAGATGTTGGAATCACAGGAAGGATGGTCAAACCTCCTTTGGTGGCTCCGAACAACTGGGTATTGCTGAAACACCCAAAGACAAAGGAACCAAATATGGTTCCAGTTATTTCCAGATCACAAAGGAGGAAGATTCAGCGTAGGTACACCCAGTACCAGCAAGATCTGAAAGAAAGTGGAGAGAGTTCTTCACAGGACAAGACAGAAGGAAAGAAAACTTCGAAGTCAGACCATGCTCCAAAACCGACTCTACAAAGTAAAGTGGTTTGTAGCAGAGAACAATTGGCCCAAGTTCATTCTGAATTAAAGGCCAGGGAGAAGTCTAGTTTGGCAGGGCTGGAGAAGGCTCTGATGGAAAGTGATAGTGAAACGGAAGAAGAGATTGGCATGAGCCAAAAGAAGGAAATGGCAGAAGAAGAAATGTTCGAAGCCTTCATGGCTGAACAAACATTTTTGACTGAAGAACCAGTTGAGAAGGATCCTTCGAAGGGATCAGTTATCAATGAAATACCAGAATGCAGCATGGAGGATGCTGCTGAAGACACTGAGCAAGGTAGCCAAGAGGGAAAGAAGGTACAGCCAGCCATCCAGTTTGGCTCATTTCCCCCTGTATCAGTCAACATGGTACACATACTACCTCATGAATTCCAGGCTGAAAATGAGGATCAGGGTGACCAAGACATGGATCCAATTCCTGTCTCTAGCGAGGAGTCACAAGTGAGTATGGTACAGGATGCTCCTGAAATGGCTACTCCAATGGAAACTGAGTGTGAAAGCGAGGAAGAGGTGAGCATCAACCTCTCATATCCTTTTGAATACCCCTCAAATTCCATGACCCAACATGTCAAGCCTTTGTACATCAAGGCTTTCTTTGATGGGATACAGCTAAACCGAGTCCTAATAGACAATGGGGCAGCGGTAAACTTATTACCGAAATCTTCTTTGAAGAAACTAGGGAAGAAGAATCCCAGGTTGATCCCAACCAGCACAACCATTGCTGGCTTTGCTGGAGATAAGCAGATGGCTCAAGGGATTCTGCCTATTAATTTGAGTGTGGGAACCAGGGATTGTATGACAGCATTCTTCGTCATCGACAGCAATGCTAAATATAATGCCTTACTTGGGAGAGATTGGATCCACACCAACAAATGTGTGCCTTCCTCTTTGCATCAGAAGATCATGATGGCCCTGGGCAATGGAGAGACAGAGGAGATTGATGCAGATCCTCAACCCTTCATAGCCTGTGCAGACTTTGCAGAGGCCAAATTGTATATTGAGGGAGTGACACCACTCAGTATACTGAGGAAAGCTGATGGCTCAGCCGAAGTGACGGCTGATGAGGAAGTAACACACCTGAAGCACTTAGTCCAAGAAAGTGCTGATGAAGAGGTTGTCGTGAAAGATGACAATGATGCCTGGTTATAGGCAAAGAAGTGAAGAACGAGAAGCCAAGTCCTTGGCTTTGATTAAATTCTCATCATTGGACGTAAAAGCAATAGTCCAGAAAGTACAGAAGCAAGAGAGAGAGGCCATGATAATTGGCTGTAAACAAGAACAGCAACAGGTCAGAAGTTTGACCCTTGAGAAATACTGTGCATTGGACATTGAAACAAAAGTCCAGGAGATACAGGAAGAAGACGCCTTATGGACAGATTTTGTCTATGAGGAAGAGGGCAGAGATGTCGAATTAAAGAACCTAGGAGCAGAACAAGGCGAAAAGCTTGCTTCGAAGGTTGAAGAAACCAAAGAAGAAGCTTCGATAAGTTCTCAGACGCAAGACCCCTTAGAAGAAGTGAATTTAGGGGAGGGTTCTGTGCAGCAGCCCACCTATATAAGTACTTGCTTGAATGTTCTGGACAGAGACCAGTTATTGGTTGTTCTAAAGAAATACAAAGATTGCTTTGCATGGTCTTATAATGAACTACCAGGATTGGATAGATCATTGGTGGAACATAGGCTCCCTATGAAGCCCAATTTCAAGCCATACAAGCAGAAACCAAGAAGGATGAGTCCAGAAGTAATTCAGAAGGTCAAGGAAGAAATTCTTAGACTACTCAAGGCAGACTTTATTAGGACAGCCAGGTATGTTGAATGGCTATCTAATATTGTGCCTGTAGTTAAGAAGAATGGCAAAATGAGGGTATGCATCGATTTCAGAAACTTAAACCTAGCAACTCCTAAAGATGAGTACCCTATGCCTATAGTGGATCTGCTGGTAGACAGTTCAGCAGGACATCAAGTTTTATCGATGATGGATGGCCACTCTGGTTATAACCAAATATGCATTGCAGAGGAAGATATCCACAAGACAGCATTCAGATGTCCTGGAAATATTGGCACCTTCGAATGGGTTAAAATGCCATTTGGTCTGAAGAATGCTGGGGCTACATATCAGAGGGCTATGAACACTATCTTTCATGATCTCATTGGAGGGTATCTAGAATGTTACATTGATGACATTGTAGTGAAATCCCAGTCCATGGAGGAGCATTTGTTTCATTTAGAAGCAGCTTTCGAAAGAATGAGGAAGTTCAAGTTGAAACTTAATCCTCTTAAGTGTGCTTTTGGTGTATCATCTGGAAATTTCTTGGGTTATGTAGTGCACAAGAAAGGAATACAGATTGATCAGAATAAAGCTAAAGCCATCATTGAAGCTAGGCCTCCATCAAGTAAGAAAGAATTACAAAGGTTCCTGGGGCAGGTTAACTTTCTTCGAAGGTTTATTTCTAACACTGCAGGGAAAACTAAAGTATTTTCTTCCTTGTTAAGGCTGAAAGATGAAGAAATTTGTGTGGACAGCAGAGCATCAAAGTGCTTTCGAAGGTATCAAAGCCTACTTGGCCAACCCTCCAGTGCTGATGCCACCAAAGGGAACAAGCCTTTGAAGTTGTACATAGCTGCAGCAGAAGATTCATTGGGAGCTTTCTTAGCCCAAGACAACGAAGAAGGCAAAGAGCAAGCTATTTATTACCTTAGTAGGTTTTTAAATCCTTGTGAATGTAAATATTCAGCTGTTGAAAAGCTGTGT
The DNA here is from genome assembly GCA_030407325.1 of Camellia japonica. Classification (NCBI taxonomy): domain Eukaryota; kingdom Viridiplantae; phylum Streptophyta; class Magnoliopsida; order Ericales; family Theaceae; genus Camellia; species Camellia japonica. The sequence continues at coordinate 161,028,079 of JAPPVO010000019.1, read as the reverse complement.
CTTGCTTTGTATTTTGCTGCAATGAAATTAAGATATTATCTTTTACCTACAACTGTCTTGGTAATTGCAACCACAGATTTGGTTAAATACATGTTATCTAGGCCTATGTTGAGGGGAAGAATTGGCAAGTGGATACTAGCCTTATCGGAATTTCATTTAGAATATGTCCCTCAAAGAGCAGTGAAAGGGCAAGTTTTAGCCAATTTTCTGGCAGATCATCCATCTCAAACAGAAAGCCAAGAGATAATGGAGCTTGGTATGGCTAATGTTGAGCCATGGCAGATGTGGTTTGATGGATCGAAAGCCAATGGTTTAGTTGGAATTGGTGTTGTAATTAAATCTCCACAAGGGGTAGAAACCACACATGGTTTCAGAGTGGATGAAGCCACTTGTTCCAATAATCAGGCCGAATATGAAGCCTTAATAGTAGGGCTAGAAATCCTCATTGGATTACAAGTACATGCAGTTGACATATTTGGGGACTCTCAATTGGTGGTTAACCAAGTAAAAGGGATTTTCAAGTGTCAAAGCATAAGCATCCTACCATATTATGTTGTTGCATTACATCTGCTTTCTCAGTTTCAAGTAGCAAATGTAACCCATGTTCCAAGATTCTTGAATAATAGAGCTAACGATGTGGCTCAAAAAGCTTCGAACTTCAAGAGAAGGGATAATACCCAAAGGGACATAAGCCAAACAACATATCAGAGATTAATACAACCTTTGAATAAAAGGAATGTGATCTTGGAAGTCAATCATAATGACTTACAAGAACAAGATTGGAGACATCCAATAATGCAGTATTTGGCTGGTCCATCTTCGAAGGCCAGCAGAAGAGTTAAATTGCAATCCATGCAATATATGGTATATGGTAATGCTCTCTATAAAAGGGGGGAGATGGCTTATTGCTGGAATGTTTAGGCCCAAAAGAAGCATTAACAGCTATGGCTGAGGTTCATGAAGGCATTTGTGGTGCTCATCAACCTGGTGTGAAGATGAGATGGTTGCTTCGAAGACATTCCTATTATTGGCCAACTATCCTTAAAGACTGCATAGAATATGCAAAGGGTTGCCAGGCATGTCAAAAGCATGGTACAATAAGGCATGTGCCCATAACTGACCTACATGCAGTAGTGAAACCTTGGCCATTCAGAGGGTGGGCCATGGATATGATGGGAAAAATACACCCACCTTCTTCGAAACATCATTGTTTCATTCTAGTGGCCACTGACTACTTCACTAAGTGGGTCGAAGCCAAACCATATAAGGCTGTAGACCAAACAGAGGTCATTGGGTTCATTAAAGACTTGATCCATAGATTTGGCATCCCACAAACCATTACTGTAGATAATGGGACTGTGTTCGATGGGAAAATGGTGAAGTCCTTTGTGGCAGAATTTGGAATTAGCCTTGTTAATTCCACACCCTATTATGCACAAGCCAATGGTCAAGCTGAATCATCCAATAAATCCTTGAAAAAAGGTATACAAAAGGTTGTGGAGGATAATCCTAGGGATTGGCATAACCTTCTGTTGGATGTTTTGTGGGCTTACAGAACTTCCCCAAGGTCAAGCACAGGAGTTACTCCTTATGCCTTAGTATATGGGCATGATGCAGTTCTACCTGTGGAAATTAATGTTAAATCCTTGAGGGTAAGATGTCAAGATCAGTTAGATCCTGAGCAATACCATCAAAGTATGTGCTTGGAGTTAGAGGGCATAGATGAAGCCAGGATATTGGCATTAAATAGCATTCTTTTCCAAAAGAAGAAAGCAGCTAAGAATTACAACAAGAGGGTCAAACACATTGGCTTTGATGAAGGTGATTTGGTATGGAAGACAATACTCCCAATAGGAATTAAAAGCCATAAGTTTGGCAAATGGTCACCTAACTGGGAAGGACCATATCAAATTCATAGAGTTCTGCCTTTTGGAGCATACCATTTGAGAAATTTGAATGGGTATGTACATCCCAAAAAGATTAATGGCAGATATTTAAAGCCTTATTTTCCAACCATTTGGGAAACACAAGGAGTAAAGTAAACATTAAGCACAAAAACATAAGACTGCTCAAATGATAGACAAAATTTGTTCTTTTATAAAGAATTAAATACATTGTGCCACAGATTGGCCCAAAAATCATTACAATGTCTTAATTGTTTTTGTATAGTGGATTTCCTATTACTAAGTGATGGAAATAATTGGATAGCTGCAGCCATGTCTTCTTTTCGATCAGCCAGCTCTTGGTTGGTGATGTGCAATTTGGTATCAGTTCTAACCAAGGCTTGGTTTACTGCGGCTAGCTCCTCTTCAAGCTGAGCTTTCTTCTCCAGCAGTTGGACTCGAAAGTGAGAGGCAGAGGAGTGTTGTTCCTTAAGTGTTGATACCTCGGTGTGCACATGGGAAACAAAACTCTGGTCCCTAGCTAGTCTCTCATCTGCAGTCTTAGCAGCATGGCAAATGTTGAGATAAAAATCAATAGTAGCTGCAGCCTGGGATAGATGACTTGAGACATTCATGCCAGACTGCTCAGCAATGTTACAGCATTGAAGGAACCCATTCCTGATGATAGGCCTTTGTAGAGCTTCGAAGGGGATCCTCGAAAAGAAGTCAGCAGTTCCAGGCATATGTCCAGATCTATTAAAGGTGTAGACGGCTTGCTGCTGGAGGAAGGAAGACTCTCAAAAATTTCCAGTAAGGAGTCAGCCAAAATTAATGGCTCAGCTTCAGCACTAAATGTTGGAGAGGTAGAAGGTATATCGAAAAGACTAGCTAGTCTTCCTTCGAAGATGTCTACCTCATCCCTGGACATGAAGGGCATAGAGAGTGTTGTGGTGGAGGACACAGGGACTGCATGGGGATGGGAGAAATAGATGGAGCATCTTTGGCAGCCTCTATGGTTTAGCCACCAACGAATCAAGTGAAGAGGGGCTGGAAGTAGGCACAGGTAATGAACCATGAATTGGAGAATTACCAGCACCCTCTGTGGAAGAATCAACTGCCATGGGAATGGAGCAGCAGTTGGAATTTCTGAGAAGGAGGGAGGAAGAGCAAGGCTCGAAGAAGAGGTAAACTGAGGCAGATCAAAAGTCAAAAAAGGGAGATATGGCTCTAAGCCAAGGAAAAGAGATGCAGGGATGCTTGGACTCAAAGAAGGTGTGTCGAATATAGGCTTGGAGAGTGGGAGCATGATTTGGATGGTTTTCACTTGTTGCATCTGGTCAACTTCAACTTCAACTGGAATAGGCCTCATGGGGAAGATAATTGTTGCTGCAAAAGGAAGAAATGCAGAGCAATGTCAAACTTCAATACAAAGGCTGACGAAGGGAAAACAGTAGAAATACGAAAGAAATTACTTGTTTCAGAAGTGTTGGCACTGATGGGAGAACTGCGAAGGGTATAATGCTCGATAGTTTGTTGTCTTCGTGCAGCTTCTCTTTGTAATGCATCAGCAGCAGCAGCTTCATCTCTCAAAAACTGTTGCTGCCGTTTCTTCTCGGCCCTTTCAAAGACAATTATTGCCTTGGGATGTTCCTGCTCTACTGTCTTGGTAACTGCTTCGTGAATGGGATCCTCAACCAAGACAGCAGTTGAAACAGTCACCTTCCTTCTCCTTTCTATTGCTTGGGCGATTGTTTCGGAATCAGAGTCCTCAGTAAAGTCAGAAGGAGAGACAGTAATCTTTCTTCTCCTCTTCCTCCTTGGTGGGGATACTACTGGTTCCTTTTCGATCTCCCTCTCTTCAATTTGGGGTTCAGATTTTTCTGAGGTTAGTTCTTTCTCCATTACTATAATGTTTGCCTCGAGAGAAGGATGCTCAATGGTATCAGAAGGAGAGGTAGCCACCTTTTGTCTCTTTGTTCTTTGTAAGGGCACTTCTTGCTCTTGTTCAACTGCTTCTTCTCCCAAAGTTTCAGATTCCTCAGAGGGGAGGATCAGCTTCCTTTTTTGTTTCTGTTGCTGTTCTTTTTGAGAATAGCTGAAGTTTCAGCTCTCTTAGGAGATTCTTCTTGCGGGGACCCTGCACCAAAGAACATAAGTGTAAAGGAAACAAACAAGAGATTCAAAAGGAAAAAGAGAAGTTGAAAGTATATACCTTTTCTTGAAGCAGCCCGAGTGGCTTTCGAAGGAGTTGAGGTAGCAGGGATGGACTGAGCTGTAGGAGGCACAGTAGAGGAAGGGACAGTTTCAGCTCCTTTGGGCTTGGACACATCTAATACCTCCAATAGGTTTTTAGGTGAAATGGCTAAATAGAATTCCATATTACTTTCCCACCACTGTTGGTATCTCTTCAATGCAGTTCCCGCAGGAATGAAAGGAGTGTATTCAAAATTAGCCAAGTCATCCATGAATTTGAAGGTTGCCTCCTCCAGCCTTGATTTCCTAACTTTCAGATCTCTCCTGGTAAGGCTCAGGTTGGTGTTGCTGCAGAGAGGTATTGGGACCCCTTGTGTGAAACCAAATTGTCTAGCAAATTGAGCAGGACAATAAGGTTCAGCTATACATTTATAAGCCCTGGGGTTTGTAGTCCCAATAAACAGCTCCCTAGGAAGCAGAAGGGAGGCCCATATATCTTTATGAATAGGCGAAGCACAGAGCCTGTCACTCAAAAAGTGACTCAACCAAGGTGGACCTATGTTGGTCTCGAAGGACGGAAGCGGTGAATAGGAAGTTCGGCTGGTAGTTGATGGAAGAAAGAGAAATAAAAGGCAAAAGAAGAAGGATAGAGGGAAGCATTGGCTAGTCTTATGCCATGGGTAAGAGAATGTAACCCAGAAAATTTAAGGCATTTGGATTGTAGTTCAGTGAAATAGGCAAAAAGCCAAAGCTGAAGGATCCAGAATGGCCCCCCTTGATTAGCATCTAAGGGCTTCTCACAAAAAAGGGAACAAACTCTGTATACATGACCTAGAATATATGGGGCTAAGGCTACTCTTTTTTGCAAAACAAAGGCTTTGGCAAGTGGAGCAAATTCAGGCATAATTCTTTGTGAAGAGGTGCAGAAGAGGAATTTGCAAAGCCAGTATAACAAGAAGGAAAAGAATTCCCTATCGTTACTGGGCCCTCTTTTTTATTTTCAGCTTTAACAAAATCGCTGTAAGATAAGTTAAGAGAGGGGAGGGAGAAAGAGACTGTTAAATCAGGGAAGTCTGGTGTAATAATGGTACCAATGGGGGATACTCCTAGTAGATGGCAAATATCAAGAACAGTAGGAGCCATCATCCCACATTTAAATTGAAAGAAATTGAAGATAGGGTTCCAAAAGCATAAAGCAGCAGGGACTAAGAAAGGGTCCTCCGTGATAGTTACCCTAGATAGTCGAAGAGCATCGAGAAGGCAGAGCTCTTGAAGGTCCAGTGTCCTCGCAGGGATGACCCGATCATACCACTCTTGCCACTCCGGTCTCATCGTGGGCCAACATCGGTGGGGGCGATTGATTCTCCAGTCCTCCAATCAAGACCACCTTCATATAGGAGACATTGGTTTTCCAGACGAGGGTACAGAGCTGGGAGCTCAATAGGGATCTCCTTGAAGATTGGCCCAAGCACGTAGTCTTGTCGCTCATGACGACGAGGGACAAAGACACGCCCATCAATGGCGCTTTTTCCCCCAGCCTTGTACTTCTCACACTCCACATCAATGAGCCTTTTCAAGGCTACGGATGAGCTCACACGTTCTATGATTGGCACTTCTGGTGAAGAAGAAGCCATGGATGGTACGATGTTCGAAAAGGAAAGGGGGAAGTAAAGAGAAGTGAAAGATATGAGGGTTTGAATGTTAAAAGAGCAAGTGATTTCAGAAACACGAAGCAAAAAGGGTTTTAAAGAAAAGCTTTTGTGTCTGGAAATATATTGCATAAGTCGTTAAGTACTAAAAGTACGAATACGAGGAGTCTCTTCCAATATTGATAGTTTTGGAGGGAAAAAGCACATTCCGGATATTGACGCCAGCTTCGAAGCAAGATATTTGGCTTCGAAATGAGATTTTGGCGCCAAAAAATCAAATAACAACGGCTTCGAAATACATAAGTCGGCTTCGAAGCGTACTACATGCTTAAAATTGCTAGAATGCTCGAATATTGGTCCACTTCAAAGGGTTTAAAGACCTGTTTGAGGGTTATTAATCGAAGTAACGACCTTTGAAGCAACTCCTTGGATCCTTTAAGGATGAGCACTGTTCGAAGCATTAAAACCAATTGTTGGTTTTTATATACAAGAAGGAATTGCTTTTTGAACCAAAAACAGTGTGGATTACTCTTCGAAGCAAAATAGTCAATTTGAAATTGATTGGCTATATTAACCATGACCATATATATTGGTTATAGTTAGTTTTGAGGAGTAATGTTGTTAAAATTCAAAGCATTAATTCCAGATGATTGTCAACTATACTCCATAAATTGGAAAAAAAAGACATGTTGGTTCTTTCAGCGTTTCATTAAACAACTGAGCCCAGATTCGAAGGATGAGATTGTTCAATTCGAAGTTATAAGTTGGCTTTTGAAGACAAAAAGGAAACAGAGGCAAACAATGTCAAATACAGAAAGACTTTGTTTGTATTAAGGCCAAGACAATTACATTGAGTAACCTTATTTGGGTACAAATTCAAGCTCATAAAAATAAGGAATAGAATAAATAACAAGATCATGGAATTTTGTCCAACAATGATCAATGAATATTTGTTCTTTCTTTATTACATCTTCTATCTCCTCTAATGTTGGCTGCATAAGTTGATGTGCTCTCACTTCATAGTAGAGCTCCTCAGCCTTTGTCTCGAAAGCCTCTTCCCTCAAATTTTGTTCCAATTCATCTATAACCAAATCATCCCAAAACGCAGAATCTTTATTTTTGAAGTCATCAAAGTCTTCGATGAAGTTTTCTGCTTCATACTGGGCATGAATTCGGAGAGATGAAAGTTGATCCAAAGATTGGATGGTGACCTTGGAATTCTGATGCCAGTGGAGGAGTACTGGAAGTTGGTCCAAGAACATGTGAAGTTCTGCTTGGGCAATGGGATTAAGGACATGGCCCCTAGTCAGAATATCACAAGCCCATCGAAAGTTCTTGAGAGGGATGTCATCCTCAAGAACATTGAAGGGCAAGTGAGAGAAAGCCGCAAGCAGAAGTTGAGCTTGTTTCCGCTCAGCTGGAGTGGGAGATGATGGAGGTTTGTAAGGTGGAAAAATTTTGTCCATGGGAAGGGCAAGCCTTAATTTCTCTGTCCAGGAAAGAGTGGGAGGAGAAGAAGGAGTAGATGGTTCTGCTTCAGAAGATGGAGAAGGTGTGGATGCTTCTATTCCAGAAGGTGAAGAAGGAGGATATGGCACGGGAGCGGAAGGAACAAAGGCATTAATATAGTCGAGCCAGTCAGAAGAGCAAATTTTTGCCTTCTTGGCTAAAAATGAAGGAGTATACCCTTGTGATTCTTCCAGATGCCGGGCAGTGTGCATTGTCCTTGTGGGCATAGAGGATGTGTACCAGGCCACAAGCAGATTCTCCTCCAAACTACGTCGAAGGTCAATAGGCACATAAGGATAGACCACCGAGCTTCGAGCGTAAGAAGGAAAATCTAAAGGGTCAGTGAACTCAACAAAATGGTGATTAATTCGTTCCCTCAAGTCCCAGGACTCAGGTGCTGACCAGTTTGTCCATCCGGAAACCCCAGAAGATGAAGAAGTTGTAGCTTCATCCCAAGTAGAGGTTTGTGAAGAAGAACTTCCTAAGTCCATATTTGCAACTTGTTGAAGCAAAGGCTTGAGAGTAGTTCGTTCAAAGTACAAGGGGAGTTTAGAGGAAGAACTTCTTGTATCTGTAAATTTGTAAATCAAAGGATTAAGGGCAATGTGTTCGTAGTCCAAAGGTTGATAATCTGCAAAAGCCTCCATGACCTGAATATAGAAGGGCGGGTAAAGGTGGCTAATGAATGCGTGGAGATTCTTTCGAGGGGAAACAGCATTACTCAATGGCTCTTCGTATGCTTGATCAGTAGAGTGAGAAGTTGATTGAGCCATAGTCCGTTCGAATGCTAAAGGTATTGGGATGTTCGATAAATTGAGAGTTAATGCAAATGATCATCAAATAGGTGACGGTTGTGTTTCCTGAAGATAGATTCCATGCACATTCCAAAAGCGCGGGAAAAGCTTTTGATCCACTAATATCTCCAAGTATTGGGTATATTAGTGCGGGGGGTAATGTTGGCTACATATTTTGTAAAAGCCAAATCATAGTTTGACACGTGGCAGAATAAGGGTATTATGGGAAGATAATTCAAGTCCTCGATCCTGATCGAACACGTGGCAATGAACATTGGTTCTTACGTGATCTGAGTAGCACTAGATCAGTAAAGAGATACAAAGTGACGTGGCTTCAACGGTTACTCATATTCAAATTCAAATACAGGAGGGAAGCTCAACTGCAAGAGATGGCGTAGTGGGACTACTTCTAAGGCAGCATGATCAGCGATCATGGAGGAGCAGTTCGACGGTTTGAAGTGCAGTTCGAAGGTCATCTTTGACAAGTATAAATAGCAGGGAAGCCCTCAGAAAAGCCCCCAGACTCAGATCATACAAACCAGTCTTTACTTCATATTTTCCTTTCCAGTTTTACATTTCTTGTTCTTTAAATACCTGCACTTTAATACCAGCACTGCACTTCGATTCATAGGAGTAGTTTCAAGTAGATTCAAGTAGACTGTTGCTGTAAACCTCTTCGAGGCTGAGTTTGGACTATTGTAAGTGTTCATTTTAATGAAATACTTCGATTGTTCTTCATATTAACTGTTATTTCTCTTAATTTCTCCTAAGTCAAGCCACCAGTAAAAGTCCTCTTCATTGAGGCTGAAAGAACTAAAACACAATCGTCTGATAATTGGTTGGCAATTATAATTTCTGTAAGGACTGATTGATCCTTGCTGGCACGCTCGCATTTACAAAATACCCTTCGAAAAGCCAAAAAAAAGC